>OX388022.1:40824132-42127989 GCA_947578705.1 Lacanobia wlatinum
TATGAGACAACTTTTGTATTAACAGATCGGGACTAATTGTGTCGAAAGCTTTTTTGAGGTCGATAAAAATACCCAAAGCTATGTGTTTTTCATCTATTTTCTTTTTGATTTTCGTTATGAGATCAATAGTTGCCGAAAGAGTATTTGAATGAGGTCGAAAACCGTATTGTTTGTGATATAAGAAGTTTTTTGATTTAAGAAATGTTTCCAAACGGTTATATAAGATTTTCTCGAAAATTTTCGAGATTACAGGTAGTACAGAAATTGGACGGTAGTTACAAGGATCAGACTTACTTCCAGATTTATAAATTGGGATAACTTTAGCCATCTTTAAGCCATCGGGAAAGATGCCTCGATCCAAACAAAGGTTAATACACTCTGTAAGTTCATCGGATATTAGTTTTTTTACTCATATTATAGATTTTGTACTTACGCCATCAATGCCAGAACTAGTATTTGGGTCTAAATTGTCAATTATTTTTAATATTTCATCCGTGGTTGCCGGTGTTAAGAAGTTAAGTTTTGATTGGTCACTGCTTTCAGATTCTTGGTGATATTGGTTTCCCTTAAACTTGCTAGGGATAAGGTCTGCTAGGGATGACCCAATGGATGAAAAGTAAGAGTTGAGAGATTCACATATTTCCTGTTGGTCCGTAATAGTACCAGTATCAGTCTCGAGTTTTTCTGGTCCAGTCTTATCTTTTACTTTATTTTTGGATAGATCGTTTATTAATTTCCACATTTTTCGAGGTTTCGTCATGTTGTCTTTAAATTTTTGTCAAAATAAAAATGATTACGACCTATTTTCTGACATTTCTAAAATTTCCGAGTACGAAAAGTCCCCCGAAAAACCGAAGATATCGTAAGACCGGACTAGACAAGTACGTGGGAGTCCCAGCACAGCGAAATATAGTCCGCGCTGAGCTTGAGCGCTCGAGAGTCGAGGAGTGATAGGACTCAAGTAAGCGCGACGATAACGACGACGCATGAAATCAAATGTTAAGTTCCTGACAGTATTTCTCCTGATACACATCCTTAACACTGTGTCAGAACGACACTTAGGACGTTCCACAATTGACAAGAACACATCAATGGTTCCAACCAACATTTTAAATTATCCGAAAAATCTTTTTGGTGATTGTTTTAACAGAGCATGCTTGGTATGAAAATATCCATTCATTAATCGAGCACAACGTAATCTGCGAATATTTGCTTCCGTAGCGTCTGCTTTACAAAAATTCCGAGTAACATAATGATCGCACGCCGCCGCCCGCCGTGTGTTGAGTCCGATGCAAGTTCTTGGCGGACGTTTCTCATGATTCAGGGCCTTTTGTCCTGTGCGGATCAAAGTCCCTCGTCTGCACAGGCCTTTATAGGTGCAGTACCTATGTATGCAGCAATTCATTAAACTAATCCATGGTGTGTGTGTATGCGTGACTAATGGCGAAACGACATTTGATTATAATTATAATACCTTTGTCGTGTGGCACAGCGTCTCTAACAAGATGAGTATTAAACCCAGACAAGTACATCACTACCACCCCAAGTACTCAATTACTAATAGAATACGCGTAAATACGATTACCTGTGGATGCATTCATTAAGGCGCGTTTACACGGACAATGAAAATTTATCAATTTTAAAGCAGTACTGGTCGATTGTGACGTCACAAAATATCAAGCAATTAACGGCAACGGCTGTAAGCGTCAACTAGCAAAATGTTTTGCAATGACAATATTGAGCGATATGGAGAAACTCTAAAAAACTAGGCAATACTTTCATAAACGAGTAAATTTGTCGAATGAAAAAAAAAACAAACGGAGCCTATTTCATAAAACTTACTTAGTGCTTTCGGTGTAAAGGTCTCGTCAATACGAATGAAATAAGTTCAAATACTTGGTAGTTCCTTTTAATCGATAAATTTTGTAAAAAAGTTTTTTTTTAAGTCTGTTTAAAATTGCCCGCGTAAGCGCCTTTAGAGACTTAACCCTTTATTATAGAGCCAGAAACAGTATTGACTCTTCTTAAAATAAAAGGCCGTGTAAATATTTTAACAGCCGTTCAAAAACTTGGCTCACATTTTATTTCTTAAAACTGTTTTTTATTGACGACGAAGAAGGCTCGTACATTTTTTAATAAACACTTGTATGATTTCTAGAAGTGACGTTCCTATTTTGTATGTGGAGCTTGTTACCGAGATTTAAATCGTGATCCAAAAAAGTTTTTAAGTAGCTAGATAGATATGAAATTAAAATACCTACTAAAAATTAAAAAGAAATCAGAGTCACGTCGTAATCGGACAAAGGAATAGAAATTGCGTATCCTAAAAATCTCATATAACCGCATTGGTCCAGCCATGGCCCAGCAAATCGTTGACGTCGTTTTGACGCGCCGCCGCGGCCGTAGACAACAAATAGTCTCACTAAATAATCTGGTGAGTGCACAATATGTTCTCACTTTCGTATAGATATTATTTCTGTTAACAAAGCCAACAGTAGTGATCTGAGGGCCAATTTTACAAATTATTAAGCAACGTTAGCAATCTGTCAAAAAAAAACCTTTATTTCCATACATTTTTGACAGATTTGTAAATAGAAGGAAATTAGAAGAATTGGCACTCTCGATTGTAATCCGTTTTTACATATTGTCCGTTTTAAGAACAACTTTATTTCTCATAAGAATTGCATACATAATTCACTTACTGAGAAACAATATTTAAAACTAAGATTAGTAATAAGAACTATTAGTTGTTACAGTACAGCTTCCATGCGGCCCTAACGCCACACACACTACGGGATATGAGAATTGTCAGTGGGGTATGCCTAAGAGAAACGCATCACCATTTCCGCGTCTGTAACAACTCGAGTTTTGCTGGTACGCCCGACGTAAGGATCGCGTCGAGCGCAAGTCCTAAGCAGAAGCGGGTTTACACAAAATCAGTGGTTTAAAGTTAAATGGTATAGTTGTTTTATCTCACGAGTGCGGGCGAGCCACAGTTGTGTAGGTAAATGTATGTGCACATTGTCTCAGTGTGCGCACTCGTGAGATAAAACAACTATAACTTTTAAGCTTCTGAAATAGTATAAAAATTCAAAGTAATTTGAAAAATATTTTATAAGGATGAAAGTGAGTAGAAGTCTACGTAATGTCTGTTTTAATTTCAGTACGCAAAGAGAGATCTAATACATATAAAAGACAAAAGCTGGAAAACTGGCATACATTTCAAATAAAAATATTGACTAACACTAAGTCTAAAAATACTATGCCTCCTGCGACTAGTTCGACATCTAACGAGACGGGAATACCTATACCAAAAAAAACTGGCTGCTGGCTGTCAATTTAAATGATTTGTAAAATTATTCGTCCAGCTTAATGGAGTTTCCTAGCTCTTCTATTTTAAAATTATAAACTGTCCCCATGAAAAATAGGTTAGGCGTAATTTTAAAATGATTTTGCGTTGTAAGAGATTCAACGTGAGGACGTCACTTAAAAGTTTGGCTATACCCATAAACTAAAATCTATACTAATATATAAAGCTGAAGAGTTCGTTTGTTTGTTTGTTTGTTTGCTTGAACGCGCTAATCTCAGAAACTACTGGTCCGATTTGAAAAATTCTTTCACTGATTTATCGAGGAAGGCTATAGGCTACGGGAATGGGAAATTCCTGCGGGAACGGGAAAAAAACGGGATATGCGCGTACGAAGTCGCGGGCAAAAGCTAGTCTTAATATATAAAAACAAGCTGACTCGGCAAACGATGTTTTGCCAAACAAAAAAAAAATTGCCTACCACCTGTTCTCAGACCTACCAAATACAACGTGTAACAGAATAAACGCAATACCTCTTAAGGGGTCATTGTACTCATCATTATGAACAACTTTTACTACGGGACCAATTCAGTACATTTTGTCGATTTATGCGTACATAAATGTGATTTCAGTGTTGGTTCCATAGTGTAAGTTGTTCATAATGATGAGTACAATGACCCCTTAACAGGTATTACGTTTATTCATTCACCCGTGGTATAGTCACAAGTGACACAAATGCGTTTATTCTGTTACAGGTTGTACACACAAAAAATTTCATGAAAAACGGTCAAGCTGTTTCGGAGGAGTTCGATATCAAACACCGTGACACGAGGTTTTTATATATTAGAAGATGAATCCCTATTTCCCTTGTCACGGCATCACGCGTGATCGGCTGGGCCGATTGCGCTAATTCTTTTTTTTGTCGTGTTTGTTACCGTTAGGAGAAGATTTTTATGAAAGAAAAAAAAATAAAGTTGCAGTTGAGCAAAGCCGCGGCGGACAGCTAGTACTATCTATACTAATATATAAAGCTGAAGAGTTTGTTTGCTTGAACGCGCTAATCTCAGGAACTGTTGGTCCGATTTGAAAAATTCTTTCAGTGTTGGATAGCCCATTTATCGAGGACGGCTATAGGCTATATATCATCACGCTAAGACTAATAGAAGCGGAGCATTCATGAAAAATGTGACGCAGACGAAGTTGCCCGGGTCAGCTAGTCTCATATAATCGCATTGGTCCAGCCATGGTCCAGCAAATCGTTGACGCCGTTTTGACACGCCGCCGCGGCCGTAGACAACAAGTACTCTCACTATATAATTTGGGTGAGTGCACGATAGGTTCTCACTTCTCGGTTATTTCTCGTTAAAAGATTTGACATTACTGATAATGACCATTATTACTACGTGGCCGTGGTAGAGCTAAAGAGTTTCATTTCATCTCATTTTAGCAAAGATCGATTTCTATGCTTGCCGTAAAGAGTCTGTCACTTGCGGCGGATCGCAAATGACAGACTTTTGCGGGAGACAATTAAAGACTTTTCTTTGAACATAATTCGAAATATGCATGTCACTCATCACTACTCTCTATTATTCGACTTTGAGATACACAAAGAACCGGAAATAAGTGATAGCAGGAAGATATCCGTAAAAAGGAATTACCCCCTCGAAACGAAAAATATTAAGAATGCTATTTTAGTTCAACAGAGAGATCCATCTTGCCAAATAAACTCTTAAATCAATTGTACAGGAATTTGCAAGTAGTGTAAATTTGATTAATTACTAGTTGAGCCGCGCAACTCTTCTGCTCTGCTCCTATTGGTCCTAGCGTGATGATAAACAGCCTTCCTCGATAAATGGGCTATCTAACACTGAAAGAATTTTTCAAATCGGACCAGTAGTTCCTGAGATTAGCGCGTTCAAGCAAACAAACAACCTCTTCAGCTTTATATATTATTAAGTATATAGATAGATTAAACCTACCCTTCGACATCGGTGGCGCCGCGCCCGTCGGCGCGCACCTTAATTAAATAAAGCTGGGAACGCACGCACTGCCGCTTGCAGTTCGCGAATGCGGCGTACAAAACTACAATTTAATCAATCCGAGCGTGGCATGGCTAAACTATTCCATTCAAATCTGAAGCAGTATGTGTCGAATGTCACAAGTTTTACATTCCACACGCATAGTGTATTGTGCAGTCCAGCTTAATAAAACTGCACTGTGTTAGTAACTATGCGCGAGTTCATGAAACTTTCATAATGTGATCAAAACTGCTCAGATTTTCTCAACTACAGTTTAACTTTTAAAGACTTTGTCAGCTAACATTCAATAAAGCTGTACATTTAATTTTCTGGCTCGTAAATTAAAAAAAATAGGTGTAATTTAAAGTTTCAGTGGATTTTAATATTTTTTCCACTATATACAAGTTTAGGCATTCCATTTTTGGGTTCCGTAGTTAACGAGGAACTCTTATAGTTCCGCTACGTCCGTCTGTCTGTCCGCGGTTTAGCTCAGAGACGCTTAGCACTAGAAAGTTGGAATTAGGTACTGATAAAACAAAAAAATATGTTTTTAGGGTACCTTCCCTAGACGTAAAGTGGCGATGATTTATTTTATCCGATGGTGTGGAGTGTCGTTTTAAAATATTGAGGTTACGCGAAAACCATTTTTCGATACAAGGATCCGTTTGCGAAATATTAAGCTTTAAAGTGCTAATTTAGAGAGCAAACGGTTGTTTTTTGAGACATGATAAAATTCATGGTAATAACGAATTTAAAAGGGAAACTATCACAGCTAAGTAGACTTTACAAATTAAGGATAATCGACCAGCCAATAAAGTGTTACGTGAAACAACGGAACCATACACTGCGCGTGACCCGACACACACTTAGCCGGTTTAATTTGATTATAATGTCGACTGGTAGATAATGACTGGTAGCATTTTATCCGCCATATGAACACCATGGCACATGTAAGTTAATAAATAAAATCGTAAAAGAACAAGGTATTGCATTGTACTTTTATTGAAAAAAAATTATTCAATATTTTATGAGTTTAATTCACTTTCTTATTCAAACCATATATTTCCGGACTTTTCCGAAATTTGACCATTTTCAACAAAAGTTAACAAAGTTAAGAACTTGGTCGCCAAAAACTAAGTTGTACAATGAAGCCCATTTAATAAAAAAAAATGCAATTTATTTTCAAATAAATAAGTCCAATTTTTCGGGAATTAAAAAAAAATATTAAGGAAACTTAAAAAAACAATCTTAACTTTTCTTGTGAAAACTAAAATTTTTAATATGTTTAACTAAAGATAAAAAGTAGTCAAGGGTTTAGCTTACCTGTATATTAGGGCTGGCTAGGTGAAGTGGGGGGGGGATGCGCGGGCTCCCTAGGACCTCTAACAATGAAGTCTATTCGCGGCGGAGTCACGAAAGGAACTGAAGGGATGATTCGAAGTGACGCGCCGTACCTTGCCGCGTCCGTCAACTGCACGCGACGCAGCGACGCATGCGCGCAGTGCGTTCCTACCCGCGTGCCCGTGCGACACAGCCTAACAGCGGAAAAGGCTACTGAAACAACCGCCACCAACTATTCGAGCAAAGGCGGAAAATTCACGAGGACAAAGGCGTGCACCAATTTCATTTCATCAGTCTGATATACTCGTATAGTTTCAATATACATTTTTTTCTGCATCACTTACCTAGCCTCGCTCAGCGCAAGCAATTCTTTGGTTCTTAACGAACACATCCTATCGCAACCCTGGTGGTAAAGCAGCCTTATTGCCCTCGTCAGTCGTTCGGCTTGATTAGTTTCGATTTTTTTTTAAACTCAGTCGCGTTATCGAATTTTTGCACTGAAGATCGGGATTTTTTTAAAGCGGAATATAGTAATTTATTAAGAAGATTTATTTTAAACAAATTACTATTTTATTTTCGAGTTAAGTTTTTGACCGCCGCAGCAAAACTTTTCCAACTGGCGGCAACTTTTGATTTAAGTATTTTTACGGCTACTTCCCGTCTGGTCACATTCCCGATTTGTCAACATGTCAAAATTATTTAAAAAACAACTGAACGCAAGTAGTTTCGTCAAGATTTTGTTCTTCATACATTCTTTCCCGATTCGTCAACATTTAAGAATGCCTGTATTCATTCGTTTGGTCTACATTTGGTTTTGAAAGTACAATCAGGAGTAAAAAGAAATGTCACCGTTAATGTTATATCTACTTACTCGCTTCCACCCGCGGCTCGCGTGAAAAGTGTTTTGATTATCATTTTTCAGCTTTCGTTATGTTCTCGAGATCGGGTTTGATTTCGTGATACCAGAATACTGTATTCTGGTATCACGAATCCTTGTAAAATTATATATATTTTTTTTAGTTTCTGCCTGTGACTTCTGCGTGCCTGCTCTAGAGAGAAATAATCAAATCCCATCAAAATGTGTAATCGTACTAACATTACAAAAAAGTGAAATTTAAACTACTTCTTAGCTGTATCTCGCGGTTCCTACATCCGGCAATTTTGAGTGAGTGGCTGGTGCGCCATTTCTTCTTTTTGGCTTAGCGTTCGTTCTGACTATTTTGCTTGTGGCTCGGCAATAACAATATTGGTAGCGTGGGGTCCCGGACTTTTGGTCTCTATGTTTTGGCGTTCGAACAGGCGTACGAGGGCTGAACCCAACTCACAAACGCTTTGTAGACATTACAAATAGAAAAGGCACCAACCGACGATTATAACCGTATTCTATGAAAGTGTGCTTGAGGACAATCACCGGTTGGTACAGGATTATTATAATTGCAAAATACGCACATAATTTAAGAACTTACACACACTAGAAAAACATTATCCACCTCTAGGAAAGTCGGATGATAAACAGGAGCTGACTGTACCAACCGAAAAACTAGTTTAAAAAAAGAGTGACAAATCGACACCACTTGCGTTCAGTTCGTTTTTAAAACTTTTTACATGTTGACAAATCGGGAATGTGACCAAAGAGAAGTAGCCATTTTTACGCCGGTTACATCAGGCCAGTTTTCGGGGTTTAATTTATTTTCTTGTCGTTGCCTGAATATTGGTAAGGAATCACTGGTCCAGAATCGCTTTGCATGCAATCAGCCTGGCTGTCGTCCGTAAGTAATTAAATTTCTATAGGTATGTACTAGCACTAAACACATAATTATCTAAGGTATTGACTAATTGAAACCTATGTACCTACTTAATTATGCTCTCGTGTACAATAGCTGAATGCATACGAGAGCCCATCGCCACCGCCGCCGCCTCGAGCAATATGTTACTAATTGTTTGTACATAGGAAATGAACTTGAAAATACAACACCATAAATTATGACATAGAGTAGGTATAGAAAGTTTATTAGTACCTAATAGAGTGTATCGCACAAATATTAATCAAATCGTAAGGATTGCATTTAAACTAGAACGTAACATGAATAACGTTTTTTTTTTCTCGAGTTGTATGCTGACGGACAATGCACAGCCGAAAGTACTGGTCGTAGAATGCTGAAATTTGGCATATAGGTTCCTAGGGGAGTGTAGGGAAGCACTAAGATAAAAGGATTTCCCGAAATTCTTACGGGAACGGAAAAAAAAACAGGATATGCGCTTCGTACGCGCATATCCTGTTTTTTTTTTCCGCGAGCAAAAGCTAGTTTAAAATAAGATTATTTGCAACAAATTTTTATACATCATTGCCTTTGGTTTTTTTTTGAGGGCGAACACCAGGACTAAAATAAAAGAGCAAATAGTGCAACAATTAATCTGATCGAAAAATATAGTAATTTAGTTCTACATACAACAACACATCGCCGATTTACTACGTAGAAAGAAATCCGAGTGGTATTTGATGGCTGCTCGTCTGGACTGCTGGATATTAATGCCGGGGTTCCTCAGGGGTCGGTGCTTTCGGCAACACTGTTCTTGCTGCATATTAATGATCTGCTTAAACCCGGTACCTTTGGGTATGCAAACGACAGCACTGTTGCTGAGAGATACGGTCCGACACACGTGCTGGTGGGTCGCAGATCCGGTCTCTCCGGGAGGCTATGGTTGAGCGCTTGAACTTGTCCTTACAGGCTGTCTCTGAATGGGGCGATGCCAATCTGGTCAAGTTCACTGCTGCTAAGACCCAAGCGTGTCTATTTTCCGCTAAAAGGTGCCAATTCCACCCAGCTCCATCTTTTCGGGGTGTAACCGTGCCAATAACCGACCGACTTGAGCTTCTTGGTGAGGCAAAAGCTCAAGTGGCTGTAAAGAAGTTGGGGATCCTAGCAAAGGTGAGACGATACTTCACGCCGGGACAGCTGCTTAAACTCTATCAAGCGCAAGTTCGATCGTGTATGGAGTACTGCTAGTATATTCTGTAAGAAACTATTTCGATATCGAGCTTCACCTGAGTGATAAAACTCACAAAATGAGCTTTATTGCACACAACATAAAGGTCTTCATTTAAAACTCACCTCGAATTCTACTGTCGAGATACGAAAATGTTGTTAGAGAATAGCACTACTGCTCTCATCTTTGGGACGGATCTGCCAGATCCCAGCTTGATGCCCTTGAGTCAATTGAGAAACGAGCCAAGAGGATCATCGGCAATGATAGGCTCGTCGCAACGAAGCTCCAAAGTCTTGAGCATCGACAACGAGTTGCTGGTCTGTAGGTTTTCTACCGGTTGCATTTTGGGGAATGTGCGACGGAATTGCATAATTTAATTCCGCCAAGCCCGTTCCATCATTGGACCACAAGACGAACGGCTATGCGCCACCGGTACATGATGGACATTCACCCACACGCACAAAACGTTTTGGGAACACATTCATAGTGTGTACAGTGTTTCCTGATAGCTGCAACCTGGGAGTCTTTAAGTCAATAGTGAATAGGTTACTTCTAGACAAGCGTGCTCCATCGTCGACCATATCATCGCTTACCAACAGGTGAGATAGTGGTCAAACGCGTGCCTATCAATAGTAAAAAAAATTCTTACTTAATAATATATATCTATACTAATATTTAAAGCTGAAGAGTTTGTTTGTTTGTTTGCTTGAACGCGCTAATCTCGGGAACTACTACTGGTCCGATTTGAAAAATTCTTTCAGTGTTAGATAGCCCATTTATCGAGGAAGGCTATAGGATATATATCATCACGCTAAGACCAATAGGAGCGGAGCAGTAATGAAAATTGTGACGTAGACGAAGTTGCGCGGGTCAGCTAGTAATATTATAAATGCGAAAGTAACTCTGTCTGTCTGTCGCGCTTTCACGCCAAAACTACTGAACCGATTTAAATGAAATTTGGTACAGAGATAGTCTAGAGCCTGAGAAAGGACATAGGCTACTTTTTATTCCGGTAGTATGTTCCCTAGCACTTTTAGTGCCAGGAACGATACTAAAGTACCACTTTTAGTGCCAAGCACTCAACATATGGGTCGAACAATAATTCGTTCGTGTGCCCACAACCCGCGCATGAACACAAGTGACAAGTCATCTATAGCTACTTAAAACGACGACTCAGATGCGGGTTGTGGGCACACGAACGAATTATTGTTCGACCCATATGTTGAGTGCTTGGCACTAATAGTGCTAGAGAACACGCGGGCGAAGCCGCTGGCAGAAACTACTAGCAAATATAACTAAAAGTTTTTATAGAATTTATTCCCATAAGGTGGTGGAGATATGTATTTCCATTTCCTGCATCTTTCATGTTCCATCCTTTTCCATTGAAATAGATTTACTAACACCGACTCAAGTTGTTGAGTTAAAGCTTGAGGCAACCTTGGAGCAAAGTCGAAAATCAACAAATTTGGTACGGCACAGGTATAGTAATCACACTAAGTAAATGCAACTAAATACTACCGTACAAAACTCGTTAATTTAACACACTCTGAAAGATATTCAATCAACCGGAGTTTTAGTTCTATAACAAACAGCTAGTAGTGAATTCGGGCAATTCGTCCGCTACCGCAGCGGGATTGCCTTTCAATGGGAATCGATCACCTTTCCGAATTCTTTTTGTTCGTTTTTATTTTAACGATAACTATTGACCAATGTCATGTTTTGCTATATGCAATGCATTATTTGACATAACTTTCGCCGATTTACATAATAACATTTTGTTATTGGCCGAAGCCTCTTATGAACTTTTTTAATTTGCTAAATGATCTAAAATTTCACTATGGGACCAACACTGAAATCGTGAAAAAAAATCAAGTCCCCCATACATTTATGTGCGCATAACTCGACAAAATTTACTGAACAGCTGATGTTTTTTTCGTTATTTCGGGATTGGCCCCATAGTAAAATTGGTTCATAATGATGAGTACAATGACCCCTTAAGAGGTATTGCGTTTATTCTGTTGAACTTTGTATTGTAAACTATTGAATTTGGTTGGGATTTATTTTATACAAAACGATTTGTTCATAACGTATCGAGAAATTATAATCTAACTAGCGTCTGCCAGCGGCTTCGCCCGCGTAGTCCCTAGTCCCTAGTTACGAACGGGCTTGGCGGAATTAAATCATGCAATTCCGTCGCACACTCCCCAAAATGCAACCGACAGAAAACCGACAGGCCACCAACTCAGCGTCGATGCTCAAAACTTTGGAGCTTCGACTCGACGAGCCTGTCCGATTACCGATGATCCTCTTGGCTCGTTTCTCAATTGAATCAAGGGCATCAAGCTGGTATTTGGCAGATCCGTCCCATAGATGAGAGCAGTATTCCATACACGATCGAACTGGCGCTTGATAGAGCTTGAGCAGCTGTTCCGGCGTGAAGTACCGTCTCACCTTTGCTAGGACCCCCAACTTTCTGGCAGCCACTTGAGCCTTTGCCTCTATGAAAGGACCAAAATTGAGGGTAGATGTTAAAGTAACACCAAGAAGCTCAAGTCGGTCGGTTATCGGCACGGTTACACCTCGAAAAGATGGAGCTGAGTGGAGTTGGCTCCTTTTGGAAAAAAGACACGCTTGGGCCTTAGCAGCATTGAACTTGACCAGATTGGCATCGCCCCATTCAGAGACAGCCAGCTTCAATATAACTTCTCTATTTTTCCACCAATTTTATTTATTTTTTCACCAATCGTTATAGTTACTTTCGCATTTATAATATTAGTAAGGATAAAGATTTCTTACAATCACACGAAGTCTGCAATTTTCCAGTGACATATACATACATATATAAGGTTACAAAATCGTTCGACCAGACTGACTGTAAAAGCACAGAACTACTTGAAAGGTGAAATTTTAAACAAAGGTTTATTTAATAACGTAAGCATCCGCTAAAACGCAATAGTTGGTTTATCAACTTTAAGAGGGAGAAATGGGAGAGTGATCTTCGCATGAAAATGTTTCTACTTTGATACCGTTTTCACAAAATAAAGCGCAATAAACGAGAAAGGTTTGTGAATATTATTTGCAACCGCGAAAATCCGGGGCGAGAAGAACTAGTTGCCTGTACGAGATTTCGGCGACTGGAGCCGTAGCTTGAATTGTCACGGGTCGTCAGTTTCTAGGAGTGACACTCACTAACACGCTAAATTTGTATGGGAAGTGTTGACGATGCCGTCTCTAGCATCGGCCGCCAAGGCATCTATCAAGAAAAATGCAAGACAGGAAAAGTGGAACTTGCAAAAAGGCGGACTAAGGGCATCTACAAACGGAGTTTTTTCAACGAGACGACGACGTGCAGATGACGCGCGCTAATGCGCTTTAAACGAAATTCAGACGCAAACAGTAATGCTTTTTGGTCATCTACTTCTACCGTGAGCGCGCATTCGTAAAACGTGCGTTGTCGGCGCGTTAAAAATACGCCGTGTGCATGGGCTCTAAGGAACATTACAAACTGGGCGTAGCAAGCAGCCAAGTATTGTGGCTTCAATTTTATTTATCCATGCAGCCAGTCAAGTCAAGCCCAGTGTTTTTGGTACAATAACTTAATCCAAGCATCACTGTCAATTTACTACTTTTCAGTTCAGATTTCAGGATTTGGCGAAAATCCCGACCAATGGCATTCACATCAAAGGCTAACATAATCCTAGCCATGACAGTGTCCTGTTGAATGCCCGGAAATGGATGAAAAAAGTGCATAGTTTTTTTACATCAACAGAGAGGTAGGCTAATTCATTTTATGCCCTGTGCGCCATGTTTCGGAAACAGGCGCGTAAAAAATATCTTTTAAATTATCCGTTGGTATTGGATGGGAAAACGATAATGAACACTGCTTTGAGCTTAGTATAGTCTGTTGTATGTGAAAATATCGGACCGGCAGAGTGCAGCACGCAGAATTTCGTTTTGATGAAAATGTTCACAAAGGCCTCCCCGTATTGTGCATTGTGAAACCAATACCAAATTGACTGCAACTATAACATACTCGTAGTTTAATAGCTATCAGAGTAGCTTGCGTTGCGGAGGACAATTAATTCGACTTATGAAAAGAATTTTTTGTTCTAAGTAAACCGAATGTTTATCAAAACATATGACCAAATTCTAAAATTGTTACTATCAACATATTAATATATAACGTGTAACAGAATAAGTACCTGAAAAGTGATCATTGTACTCATAATTAGGAACAACTATTAATATGGGATAAACACTGAAATCGCGAGAAAAAGGGTAATACTTAGCGCCTTTCAAAATTATACGAGCAAAAATTACTGCATTCTTCTTTGCAAGAGAATAAGTTATATGCATGATGAAAGGTAGTTTTTATAGGTACTTAGGAATTATTGATAAAACTTCTTTTTTTACTTTTTTTTTAAGGAAATCATCAAATGACTCCTTCCGCTCTGGGCGGAGCAGAAGGGAGTGTCAGACTCTTACTGACTAAAACCTATCCGCGTTCCTTTAACAAAAAAAGTTAGGAACATGGTGCCCTAAAGTGTCACATTGGTGAGTTATTTCGAGGTAAAATACTACTTAATTAGGTGACCTTTGCCTTGCTTAAAAAGTTTATGCCACTTGTAAATCATCGATTTTCCAGATCACGAGTCCCCATAAATATCAACATTTCTTCCATAATTATCTGAGGCGTTTTTCTTTGCTTAGTAAGGAACTTTATCACGGCATGAAACTCAATTTTCTCCACTGTCAGTGTTTTCTTCCCGATTTACTTGTATATCGCGATATCTCATGGTTATGGTTATTAAGGTTAATGAACCGATAGTTTTGATAAACACTACTCGCAGTTCCCTTCGAAGGTTGCAACTACTCAACCGGACTTGGGGCTGAAACTTAGTATTTATAGTTGTATCGAGTCACCAAGTATAACTCCCCACTCTATCCCCTCTATTTCACAAACTTCTTGACCGGACCCGCCGTCGTACATTTTGCACAGTGCATTGTTAATGGGAACTGTGCTGAAGCTATTAGGTAATCTGTTGTAATACCCATTACGAGGAGCAGTTTACTTTAGTATGGGGATTAGACATTAGTTTCTGAGAATATTCAATCAAATGATTTATGATGGCTATTGTGAGGACTGGCATGAAAGAAAAGGGGGTCAATCACGATACTTGACAGCATGGAATAAAAGAAGAAAACTGGTTGCGCCAACCCCAAGATAAAATCGGCAAGTCAGGAAGATGACGAAATATGCGATCAATGAACACAACTATACAGCGTGTGACACATAGAAAATAACGTATACGTAGACAATAAACTTTAATGGCTCTGACAGCTCCTTTTGGCAAAATAAAAATGGAATAAATTCAGCCCGACCCCACAGCAAAATATCGTAAGACAGAATGCTGTGAAAGTAATTAAAATAGACCACTTACGGTTCCTACATCTGTTACTGTCTTATATTTCTAACTAGCTTCTGCCAGCAGCTTCGCCCGCGTGGTCCCTAGGGAACATACTAACGGGATAAAAAGTAGCCTATGTCCTTTCTCAGACTCTAGACGATCTCTGTGCCAAATTTCATTTAAATAGGTTCAGTAGTTTTGGCGTGAAAGCGCGACAAACAGACAGACAGAGTTACTTTCGAATTTATAATATTAGTAAGGACAGCATATGCGGCTGAACTTAAGCACTTCGCAAGAGATGTTATATGAAGTCCCCATTGTAATTTCTCGTTTGGAGTGACAGATTGAATGATCAAGCATGATGTTTTCAATTCTAGAAATCAAATTAATATTTAAACTGCTGCTTTATAACTATTATTGAAGAACAAAGGATTATAGATTAGGACAAAGCTTTCGATCAAAACGTACATGATTCAGGTTTAGTCGCTGCCTTAATAGGGCGCTTCGGTGCAGACTCAAAAAGCAACTGGGCTACATGAAACGAGTACATAGTGCCTGGGGCGTAACGTGAAAACCTCAGAGGGCTTAGTGTAAGTTTTTTAACGCACTCGATCGCGTAAACGTAAACGTTCGCTTATGTCAAAATGTAAAGAAAAAAACAGGTTTTCCTTTATTGTCACCAGACGGCGCTTATTCAGTTTCAATACAAATTGACGTTTACGCTAACGCGATCGAGAACGTTAAAAAACTCCCACTAAGGCCACTGTTTTCGATTACAGTGCATGACATTTAAAAATTCGAAATAGAATAGATAGCTACTACTACGTATAAATAGGTTTATCCATTAAAATTCTTTGCAATTGATTTGATAAAAAATAATCGACAGTAATACAAATAGTAAATATATCTATTAGTACTAGGCTTCAGAATATCTTTGTATATCAAAATTACGGTATCGTATCTATACTAATATTATAAAGAAGTAAAAGTTTGTGAGGTTGTAGGGGGTAATCTCTGGAACTACTGAACCGATTTTGACAATTCTGTTAATAACAGAAAGCCACGCTATTTGTGAGTGTCATAGGCTATATATTAACCCGAAAAATACCGCCCAACGAAGTGGGCACGAGTCAGCTAGTTATTTATATAGACAATAAAACAGAAAAAAAAAACAGGCCGAGTGCGTGTCGGACCACGAACAGTGTAAGGTTCCGAAGTTTTCTTTGTCTAAACTATAACAGAAAATTAAATATATAACATACTTAACCGTCAACTTCCCTTGGTCACGACTGTAATTTACGCCGAATGTACGCCGAACTCGATAAAATAAGTGATCATTAGATCTGTGGCCTTTCCAAATGCCACACATCTTTATTCGAGGCGGCAATTTTGCCATAATTACGCAGGATGTATTTACTAATTGCGTGCATGTCATTGTGACGGTTCGAAAGATTTTTTTTGTAATATGAACATTATGAGTATCTACTATTTGAATTACAGAAAAATCGTTTTTTATTTTTTCAATAAATAGCAAAAATTTGTAACAAAACTCCGAGCTGAAAACCCCCAGGTGATCCACAAACAGTAAGTACGAATACGGGTTTGAACATAATTTTTTTTAAAAGTTGCAGTACTTTCTGACTTTGAGTCATTGAATTGGGCTTCTGTCGTATCCAGAGCACATTGCATTGTGATATCGCTGTCTCTTAAACATAGCCTGGCTTTTCATAGAATTTCAGTGCGGACGAATGAACTTTATGCTTTATGACTGGTGTAATTATATTCTTAATTATTGGTCTTAGTCTTATGTTTGCCCAGCAGAACTGGCTGGATTTTATTTCTGTCTGCGAATAACATTCTTCGCAGGAAAAGGAATCTTCGTCTTAATTGAAACAACAATTTCTTTATAATTGTTCTAGGCTTTCAGATTTTGCACGGTTCAAGGAGATAGCTAATACAAAGTTGTTATCCTGTATCACTGATCCCGGTTCACTGATCACTTACCATTTTTTTTTGTTGGTTTGTTTGAATATATTGAATGAATATTGACATGTTCTATAATATTATACTAGCTGACGCCCTCGTTTCGAAAATTATCCCAAGGGATACTCCTGGGATAAAAAGTATACTTTATGTTTTTCCAGACTATAATCTACCTCAGTGTCAAATTTCATCGAAAGTTCTGACGTGATTGAGTAACAAACATCCATCCAGATTTACGCAAACATTATTAATTACTTTAGTAATTTAATTGACACCAAAATGAAGCCAATAATATCTGCTAGTCTCGAACAAATGCAACACTCGAAACTGTCGTCAAAAACTGACATGTATCTAGTGTAACGTGTGAGTTGTGTGTAATTATACTATAAACATTCTTTTTTTGCAAATTCAACCTTACACGGATCGCTTAAAGTTGTTTTTACAAAGCAGTGCAGTATGGCGAGTGATGCGCATTTTTTTTGCAAATTCAACCTTACACGGATCGCTTAAAGTTGTTTTTACAAAACAGGGCAGTATGGCGAGCGATGCGAGACTGTTTGAAACTAGCGCACAATTATTGTGCGCTTGTTTTTGCGGACGTTTTTGAGATGCTGAGTGTGTATCTTGGGTTTTTTATATATCAATGCGTACGAAGATAAAATTTAGCAAGGAAGTAGATTATAAGTACTAGACGTAAGCTAAGGTTTTAGAAAACACCGCCTGGAAATGAGAAGAATGTGGATAGTTTGTACGGTGAATGCCGGGAGTCCCAAGAAAGAGGGCGAGTACGGCCGTACGACTAGTTCTCTTATAAATACGATTTCAATGTTGAAGATCAACACGTAGCTGGAAATGTATGATAAGATAACAATTCAGAACAACTTTCTTCTTATTTGTTATCAATTCTACAAAAGGATGACTTTTAATATATTACAAAAATAAAACAGCTGGATAGACCAAACCATTGATGACCTTTATCTGCTTTTAGAATTTAGATGTACCTACTTTAAAATTATAAACCTGAAGACTTTATTTGGGTGAACGCGTTAATATCAGCAGTGTGATTCTGTAAACGTGACGAAGTCAAAACTTGGGCGTAGTGAACGACAAGTGAGTTGTCAAACCATACAAATAAGATGGCATGACAGCTCACTTGTCGTTCACTCCACCTAAGTGGTCACCGTGAAATGTCGACAGAATCGACGGGCAGAAACAGCTGGTTCGAATTGAAAAATTCTTGTAATGTAGGAAAGCGTACTTATCGAGGAAGGCTATAGGCTATATAACATCACCCTACGACCAATAGGAGCGGAGCATTCATGAAAAATACGACACAGACGAAGGTGGGCCAGCTAGTGTATTCATTTATAAGAAGACTTCGGGTTTCACGAATTTTCTAGTCTAGCGCGGCGCGATAGCCGTTTGAGTATCTCCACTTCAGGGAAACTAGGTTTCCGCAGTGTGATGTAATCTTTGAATCTAGAAGAGTGCTGCAGTTTCGCTTTTGATTTGGATAACATACAGACCTTTAACAATAATATTTTGTTCCGTATCGTAAATCCTTACTTCCTTACTATCTATACTAATATATAAAGCTGAAGAGTTTGTTTGTTTGTTCGCTTGAACGCGCTAATCTCAGGAACTGCAGGTCCGATTTGAAAAATTCTTTCAGTGTTAGATAGCCCATTTATCGAGGAAGGCCATAGGCTATATATCATCACGCTAAGACCAATAGGAGCGGAGCAGTAATGAAAATTGTGACGCAGGCGAAGTTGCGCGGGTCAGCTAGTTATATCATAAATGCGGAAGTAACTCTGTCTGTCTGACGCGCTTTCACGCCAAAACTACTAAACCGATTTAAATGAAATTTGGTACACAGATAGTCTACAGCCTGAGAATAGATATAGGCTACTTTTATACCGGCAGTTTGTTCCCTAGGGACCACGCGGGCGAAGCCGCTGGCAGAAGCTACTCTATACTAATGTTATTAAGCTAAAGAGTCTGATTGTTTGGTTCTTTGCGTCGGGGGATAATTATGATCAACTTTTACAACGATTCCACACCGAAATCGTGAAACTAATTAGAATGCGTTTTCAAAAGTCAAAAGTACGAAAATCTCGCTTTATTCATACTGTTCCTTATTACCTAAGTATGTACTAGATACACAGTCTAAGCTTGGCTCGTGTGGGCGCAAAGCCGCGTGGTATATGTGTCATGCAAGGTTCTCGCAATTTGCTTCGCCCTACATTTCTAGAAATCTTTTCCAAATAGGAGACACAATTTTATAAGGGGTAAGAATACGCGCTTTTCATGTAACGAAAAATAAAGGAAAGATTTCAAATCCATAAAACGTTTTTTACTAACTAATGTGGAAGTATTGACGTGAAATTGGCAGCCTGCGCTATGGAGGCCTAGTGTTTCAGGCTCGAGCCTTTTATTAAAATAGCCATTTCAAATAAGAGGGATTATTTAATCATTATTCAACGGCTAAGTGCAGTCTGGCGTGTTTTATTGAAAATTCAACAATACTAATAATAGTATGCCGTATGGTGTCGGCCGGTGCCGTATGGAGCCGTAAAATAATACCATCCCATCACTTCCCGTGGGTGTCGTAAGAGGCGACTAAGGGATAAAGGAAAGCTTTAAAATCCTAAAAACGTTTTTAACTTTACTAATGTAAATACATGTGGAAGTATTGACGTGAATATGGCAGCCTGCGCTAAGGAGGCCTAGTGATTCAGGCTCGATCTGTCTCTGCCTTTTATTAAAATAGCCATTTCAAATAAGAGAGATTATTTAATAATTTTTCAACAGCTAAGTGCAGTCTGGCGTGTTTTATTGAAAATTCAACGATACTAATAATAGTGGACGATATTTGAGCCACTTTTCTGTTGTGACATTCACTCGTAATTTAATCGAATAAATAACGAGCTTGGCTGCGCGTAACACTATCTAATCTGAAAATAATTCGCTGCAACTGGATAAAGTTGGCTTTCTATTTTATAGCTTTTACGGATCTATTTTTGTTCAGAAATCAATAATAATAAGCTATTCCTGAATTATGATATCCAATGTACAGTGAGTCCAGTAAAATCCTGTATTTTAAAAACCATGTTTTTGCTACAAAAAAAATCCGTGTCTCGTCGATTTACAGACTAGAAATGAGGCATAAATCTAGAATCTTAATAGAGATGATCCATGAGTAAAAAAAAATATTTGCTTTATCAATTCAATAAAAAACGACAAAGATAAAACGCGTCAATAATCAGCGGGTCTAAATAGGCCACTTTAGGAGAATCAGCCAGCAATTCAAACTACCCGATACTGTCAAATTATCCCTGATTGGGAAAATTTGACAATTTCGCGTAGTTAATTTAGTCACCAAAACTTAAGAAGTCCGATTTGACAGCTGAGTAGAGAGGGATAGAAGATTGCTTTACCACTAAGTTCGAAAGAGATGTATCTTTATGTCTCTGTCATACTTACTAGTAAAGCAATGTTGTATCCTGCTGTCAAAATGGGTTATTTTATTTTTTGACAACTACAATGCTTTAGCGATAAACATGAAAACGAAATTTGACAGATTGTTGTATGATTAATATTATGATTCTACTAAAGTGGCCTTTTTAGACCCGCTGGAGTGGGCTTGTGATGTCACGTTTACGTAAAAAGTGTACTCAAATGTGACGTCACGCGAGTTTTCAACGCACTGTACTGTGTAAAAACAAAAAATACGTGTCCAATATATTTTAGAAATCTACTTGACGAACTTATTAAATTTGTTTAGTCATCTACCTATTCCTTTTCCTTTTGCATGTAAAAGAAAATGGTAGAAATAGTCGTCAAAGGCAGGCAATCAGATGAAAATGTTCCCTTGAGTTAAAACATTAATTCAAGGGAAAAATTTTATCTGATTGCAGGCGACTGATCTGTTCCAGATTAATAGGAAAGCGTAAGCTAAATATGAAATTGTATATATAAGGACCAACAGAACTGCATCTTGATATTTTACAAAGATTAATCTTGGTCTTAGCTCTTCATCTTTCTATCCAGAATCTCGGTCTTCGGTCTACATTTGCGACGCTTCCGTGTGGTGCCACTTGGAACGGACATTATATTATAAGACTTATAAAATTTTCTTACTACACCGGTAAATTTTTGAGTAGTATTAATTTGGTCATAGTTTTGTGACAAATATTTCGTAAATCAATTACTGCCAAATAACATAATTAGAACATGCCCAGACAAGGCGCAAAGTAAGTTTAGAGAACAGGTTTTCAAGATTTCTAACGTCATTATGCGGAATTATGAAAATGCTGTCACTTTTGATGTCAATTTCTATTGTGTGACATTCAACCTTAAGGTGATCACCAATTAATATCCTTTACTGTACAATGTGTATAATCTGAGAAATACTAAAGGAAGCTGAAAGTTGCGCAAGGGAGAGAAAAGTTGAATTCGCTTTTCTTGGTATGGTCATGGTCATGTGAAGAGGAGGGATGGAACGCATGTTACTAAAAGAGTTAATAAAAACAAATGTGGATGGATGGATTGTGTGTGGAGTGATATTTTTTGTCTCTTCTCTTATTACAATCTGTCTCAGTTCTATTGGGCAGTAAGTTTTTTTTTGACGTGTTTATGCATATGTCTTGGTCGGTGGAGTAATATGAAAGAGAAGTCAGTGATGGCGTGACTGGTGACAGAACAGGATTGAAGAAGAAAACATACTGTGCCGACCTCAAGTAACATGGGATAAGGGCAGAACGATTATAACTGAACAATTTGTATTACAGTTCCAAAGGGATTGACAGATGTTTATAATCTCAAACGACATTCGCACCTGTTTTTTTCCTGTTATTGTTGATAATCTGTACTTTTTTACACAATCTCTCACTCTAACCTAGATTTACATAGTTCAATCTAGTGTTAAGAACAGCTAACTTAGTCGACACGGCTCTGTTGGCGGATGCGTGCCACTAATGGCAAGCACATCGTTTAATAGTGACACATTCTAATGATACGAGCTCAAAATGGAACGAAGGAATCGAATTGCTTCGTGATCAAGTGGAGTGGAGAAGTAGTCTGGAGGTCCTGTCTGGCCTATATTCTCTGAGGAGCTAGGCAGAGTATACCTATAGACTCAATAGTACACCCACATTTAGTCTAGTCGACTGAAATGTAGATAACTCCCTACAACTAACTTTAGTGTGGCTTTAAAGTAAACGCGTAAGCGCCAGGAGTTTCATGGCGATTACGTTTCGGTCGCGAGAAAACTATGCTCGATCTAGCGCTACCTAGTTCGGGGACCACTATGTAAACTATTTTTCCCAATCCCGTAGAAATTTCGGGACGAATTATATATATCGGATCTTTGATGAGTCTGCGATTACAAATTAAACACAAACGCCTTTGTTTATTTGCCTTGAGTAGAATCTTGGAGTATGGTGTCGAATATGGACCTTGGCTCACCTTGGAGCGACAGTGTCGTTCGGACATGGGTCGCGAGCTACACATACTGGCCTAGGAACTCGTGTTTCCTTCTAAGTTCAGAATATTAGTTAGTACAGTGTTGGTTATAATTGACTCCGTACCAAATAAGCTGTGTACAGGTTAAATGAGTTATTTCTCATGTTGCTCGTCTCCTAGTTGCCTTTTTTTTTTTTTTTTTTTAGGATGGGAAATCATCAAATGACTCCTCCCGCTCTGGGTGAAGCAGGAGGGAGTGTCAGACTCTTACTGACTAAAACCCATCCGTGTTCCTCCCAATGCCCTTTGCGTTCCAGGGCCGCGGTGTCTCTTTCAAACAGTTTCCACAACCCCGGCAGGGGCCAGTAGACACTGGCCCTAGCGGGCCCCATCTTCTATGCTGACAGCTCTTTGAGGCGCGCGTGGAACACAGCGCGCCGTCGACCCAGGACTGGTTCTGATCGGACGGCGAACCACCCAATGCTCGCCGTCCACAGACCCGCGCCTACGGTGGCCGAGAATCGCCCTGCGACTCCCGACGCCCGGGGCGTCTTCTTCTGTTGCGGCGGCTGGGGCGTGAGGTTTCCCTCTCTCTCACGCGTTCGGCCTCCTCCTTTGCTAGCATTACTGCTTCGCAGAAGGAGGTGACCGCTTCCCATGCCTCCTCGCTCCGGACCATGGATTGGACCAGGGCCGGACGCGAGAGGTCGCCGCCGCCGATCGCCTCGACGAGGACACGACGGTGCTCCACCCAAGCAGGGCAGACCTCCACCGTATGCTCCACCGTGTCCTCCGGCCGATCATCGCAATGTTGACACCCAGGCGTGTCCTCCCGCCGAATCCGAAACAGGTATCTCCCGAAACATCCATGTCCGGTGAGTACCTGCGTCAGGCGGAAGGTGAGGACGCCGTGGCGCCGCTCTAGCCACTCCTCAAAGAGGGGACTTATCGCCGCAATTGTGGCGTGCCCAGCGCTGGGTTGCGACAGTCGTTGTCTCCATACTGCCATGAGATCCTGCCGGAGCTCCGTCCGCCGTGCTACGATTTGCCGCGGCAGAGGAGTCTCGCCCCGGCGTAGCGCCTCCACGCGCCATTCGTAAATGAGCGCGAGGGCTCTCGCCTCCAGATCCCATGGCGGCAGTCCGGCAAGGAGGCTCGCCGCCTCGCCAGAGACCGTGCGGTATCCCCGGGCCAGCCGGATGGCCATGACCCTTTGGGACGCGTTGAGGTAACGGGCAGGACGCTTCCTCAAAGTAGGCGCCCACACCGGCGCCCCGTAAAGGGCCATGGACCGCACGACCCCCGCGTAGAGCCTCCGGCAGGAGGCGTTTGGGCTAGATTGGGCAGAAGCCGCTTGAAGGCAGCCCCGGCCCGCCCCAGTCTGGGAGCCAAACGTCGGAAATGCTCGACGAAGTTCCAACGGCTGTCGAGGACGAGACCCAGGTACGTCATCGTCGACCCGACGCCAATGTGAACCCCTCCCACCGTTATTTGGGATCCCGATGGTGGCCTGTTCCGAGATCCATGAAAGCACATGGCTTCGGACTTGTGTAAGGCCACCTCAAGACCCAACTGCCGGATCCTTTCAACGACTATCGCAACCCCGCGTGTCATAGCGTCAACTGCCGCCTGGTGCGACCCCCCCTGCGCCAGGACCAGCGTGTCGTCAGCATAGCAGACTACGCTGACGCCATTAGGGAGGTCGGCGCGCAGCACCCAGTCGTAGCCGATGTCCCACAGGAGCGGTCCCAAAACCGAGCCCTGTGGAACACCGCACGACATCTCTCGCCGGTTCCACTCTCCCAGGTGACCGGGGTAGATGACGGCTCTGTCCGTCAAGTAAGCCTCGACTATGCGACGGAGGTAGGTTGGCATCCGGTGATACCGAAGTGCCTCCCTGATGCAACTCCAGGGCAGGGTGTTGAAGGCATTGGCGATGTCTAGAGACACCGCCAAGACGACCCCGCCCCGGGAAACCGCGTCCCCCGTCGAGAGGGCTCTCACGCGCATGATGGCGTCCACCGTTGAGCGGCCCGTGCGGAAACCGAACTGGTTCTCCGCTAGATCCGGCCCCACCCTCACTAGGTGCTCGACGAGGCGGTTGGCAATTACTCTTTCAAAGAGCTTGCCCACCTCATCGAGCAGCACGATGGGCCGGTATGCGGACGGAGAGTCCGCAGGGCGCCCCGGCTTCTTAATGAGGACCAGTTTCCCCGTCTTCCAACGAAGTGGGAACTGGCCCCTCTCCAAGCATGCGCTTAAGAACCCTCTTAGTCGAGGCCCGAGAGCCTCCGAGGCCAGGACCCAGGCTTTCCCTGGTAAGCCGTCGGGTCCTGGGGCGGTATTTTTGGTCTTCAGCCTGTTAACCGCCACTCTCAGGTCTAACTCAGTCACCTCAGGAGCGTCGTCATCGTCGTCGTCGGTGTGGTCCGCGTCGTCTCCTACGTTTGTAATGTAACACGTTATACGTCACTAAGTATGTCTGACACGATCCTGGGGGGCTACTCTCTAAGCCCGAAGTCCGTAGTTTCGGGCTTGGTTGCGGGCGTATTCCACTCCGTATCACCTACGGACTTACGATTAGTCCTAAACCCGAACTAAGAATGAATGACAACACGATTTGACAGTAACTATCAAATCGTGTTGTCATTAATTCTTAGTGGTTAGGTGATACGGAGGTGAATAAGCCCGCAACTAAGTCCGAAACTACGGACTTTGGGCTTAGAGAGTAGCCCCCCTTTAATACCTGGATCTGACATCAAAAGATGGGATGCGAGCGGGCTGAGAAATATCCTGATGGTGAAAGTAGTGCAAACAGACCTTGATGTCGAGTGATCGACTGTTTCAAAAACAGAGGGCCTAGCACGAATATTTTGACGTATAGTAACGTTAACGTTAGTGAATTTTGAATGTCAAAAACTACACCCACATGGTATTTTGGTTTAATTTTATGGGATATGCACAATTTATATAATTCAAAAATATGAATATAGTATCTAATTAAAATAAATATTATGTGCGAAGCGAGTATTGTAGCTATGGTAAAATTTTACGTTACGTTACTATACGTCAGAAATATTCGTGCTAGGCCCACAGAGCTTGTAATGATTGATGGCTCTTTCTGATGGGGTTTGAAAAGTGAAGTCACGGGACGGCTAGTGTGAAACAGTGTTTGAGTGAAAACGAAGGTGATAAATTCGGTGAGTATTTCCAATTTATAACCTACTAGTGGACGTCACGCGGTTTCACCCGCGTAGTTCCCGTTCCCGTGGGAGTACGGGGATAATATATAGCCTATGTTACTCCCTGATAATGTAGCTATCCAATGCTAAAAGAATTTTTCAAATCGGTCCAGTAGTTTCGGAGCCTATTCAATTCAAACAAACAAACAAATCTTTCTTCTTTATAGTATTAGTGTAGACTAGCTTCTGCCAGCGGCTTCGCCCGCGTGGTCCCTAGGGAACATACGCCCGGGATAAAGTAGCCTACGTCCTTTCTCAGGCTCTAGACTATCTGTGTATTTTTAAATCAATTTCATTTAAATCGGTTTAGTAGTTTTGGCGTGAAAGCGCGACAGACAGACAGAGTTACTTTCGCATTTATAATATTAAGTAAGGATCAGGATAGAAAGGGTCATAAGTTGTGTTTCTTAGATGAAACGCATTTCAAGATTTTGTATAATAATCTACAACTTCATAATGATGTTTTATTGTGATACTAGCTTTTGCCAGCGGTTTCTCCCGCGTGAATTTTGGAACACCCGAGGTAACATTTTCCCGGGATAACGGGTGAGCCTGTGTGCTGTTCCAGACTGAAAATTCCAACTTTCGCAGGCACTCTTCTGTTCTTACTTCATAAATAGTAGTAAGAATACCTACGAGGTATAATTTATTGATTTAGTCTAAAATGCCAAAACAATAAGTCACAATGAATGTTTGTGTTTACAGATTAAATTACATTTGGGATTGATAAAATTGAAAGCCATCTAAATTCACTAAATTGGTTTGCTGTTTTGTCTTGCAGACATTTGATCAATATATCCAGTAATTTTTTAACACACTCGATCAGAAATTGAGAATCTCTTACTGTGAGTACTACTCGATTTGTTAAAGTAATATGTTGGTGTGTTATGCTTTTATACTTCTGCCTGCCTCCTTTGGGTAGCGCGTGCGTGATTTTTTATTACTTACTAGCTGACCCGCGCAACTTCGTCTGCGTCACAATTTTCATTACTGATCCGCTCCTATTGGTCTTAGCGTGATGATATATAGCCTATAGCCTTCCTCGATAAATGGGCTATCTAACACTGAAAGAATTTTTCAAATCGGCCCAGTAGTTCCTGAGATTAGCGCGTTCAAGCAAACAAACAAACTCTTCAGCTTTATTTATATTAGTATAGATTTGGTTTTACGAGTGTTTTCATTCCGAAAGCAATAAGCATGACCAGCTTAGAGGCAACGTGGCATCAGCCAAGCCATTCATGTTCCCGAAACTACTGATAGTAATTACTAGGGTGTGAAAAATTGGATACCAACAATGTGAGCGCTGACCTAAAGGGAAGGACTTTACAAGCCATCTTGTAGAGCATCCAACAAACATTGGTTTTTTTTTTACTATTAGGCTTACGTTTGACCACTTGCTCACCTGATGGTAAGCGATGATGTGGTCGAAGGTGGAACACGTTTGCCTAGAAGTAACCTATTCACTTTTGTCTTAAAGACTCCCAGCTTGTAGCTATCTGGAAACAGACTCTGGCAGGGAATTCCACTCCTTACCTCCTACTACGAATGTGTTCCCAAAAATCAGCTGTTCAGTACATTTTTAGGGTTCCGAAAAAAAAACGGAACCCTTATAGGATCACTCGAGTGTCTGTCCGTCTGTCTGTCCGTCTGTCCGTCTGTCACAGCCAGTTTTCTCCGGTCCACTGGACCGATTTTGTTGAAATTTGGTACACATATAGAATTCTGTGACCCAAACACGGACGCGTTACGTAAATTATTAAATTTTTAGTATGGTTGTCACTTTTAGAGGTCAAACCGGAAAATTAAAGAAAAAAGGTTTTTGAAAAATATCGTGTGACATATCAAATGAAAGGGCTTACTGTGAGGGTTTTAATTATATTTTTTTCATAATTTTAATATGAATGGTTTTAAGTTATTCAAGAAATTAGACGAAAAATGACCATTCCCCCCCCACCCTTATCTCCGAAACCACTGAGCCTAAAATTTTGAAAAAAATGGAATTTTGATTAAATTCGTTCGGAACCCTTTGCACGCGAGTCCGACTCGCACTTGGCCAGTTTTTTTGAGTAATGTGCACAGAAATGTATGTGGGATTCGATTTTTTTTCGGGATTTCAGGATTGGTCCCATAGTAAAAGTTGTTCATAATGATGAGTATTGTACTCATCATTATGAAAAACTTTACCCTACCACCCCCCCCCCCCCCGCCCCCTATTAGGTATTGAGGTACAGGTTGTATGTAAACCTTTCCTCTTGAATAATTCTGTCTATTGAAGAAAACCGCATTAAAGTCTGTGCATAGTTAGTTGTTGCGTAGTGCATAAGATTTGCTAACACAAAAGGTACCTATAATTGTAATTTTAATAACTTATTTTATTTCTCAGATTATTTAAATTAATGGATTGATTTTATCTGGAACAACTGATTAATAATAAAAGATATAAGCGTACAGACGGAATAGCGACCCTGTTTTTTTATACTATGTAAAGTTTTAGTAAGATGTTTACCTGTGTGTCACTTTAACTTGTTACACGTGACTGCACGTAACACAAGCGTGACACCGTACTCGTACACACAATATACACATGTCAGTCAGTTTGCCCGCTTCGCAACAAATTACAACAGGATGCTCCTATTTATGCGACGCCGCTATCTCTTTCAACTCGACAATAGTTCGCGCGGCGCGGGACTCATTACTAGCGAGAATATTACCGCTTAGGTTACGTTGTGTTATAAGTCATCAATATCTAAATACCTTAGCGGACACCCAAATGTAATGTGAACTAATATTATAGGTGCGAAAGTAACTCTCCCCTGTCTGTTTGTTCGTCACGTTTTCATGCCAGCACCGCTAAACTAATTTTGGTACTTATAGAGATAGATTGTATCTCGTACGTAGGATACATTTCATTCTGAGACTACGTTTCTTTGGGATAATAGGGTAGATGACTAAAAATTTAATAAGTCCGTCAGATAGATATTACACACGTAAACACATTTTTTTAAACGTTGCCCCACGCTAGGAATTTCTCCTGTGACAATAATTCGTGTGACGTTACATTTCAGTACACTTTCTACCTAGCAGTGACGTCACAAGCCCCCCCCCCCCCCTGATCTATGATGCGTTTTATCTTCGTCAATTTTTATTGATTTGATAAAGCAAAAAATACGTGTCCAATATTTTTTGATAATCTGACGGAATAAACATATAATTTTTTTTACTCAGGAATTATCCCTATTTTCGACTTACTAGACATGTAACTTGAAGGACGCGGGCGAAGCCGCTGGCAGAAATTAGTGCTTGAATTGTTAAATTGCACACGTCACTGGAAATCTTCGACTACACGCTAATTTTGAACTCTAACTTGGTCGTGATTACGTTCATGTTCAAAAAACTACAGAAGTATTGTACTACCTTACCCTTTGACGGCTTATTATGAAATGTCTAAATCAACCACGATTTCAAATGTTAGGACTCTAAAGACCAATGTAAGCCTGATGCGTTGTCCAATCGAATGAATCCATCACAATAGACACGTCTACTACAAAGGATTCATCTACAACAATAGAGTCCTGACGTCGCATAACTTTATCTGTCATCTCTAGATTACAGTATATGTATAGATAGCAGGTGCTCTGCAGTGGGATTCTGTAAACATCTCAACGTGTAAACGTCGGTGAAGTAAACATGAAGTGAACTGACAGTCCATACAAACAAGATGAAATGACAGTTCAAATCATGCTCACTCCACCTAATGGTGTTGACAGAATAGACCAGCAGCTGTTCATAAAGCCATTAAGGCTGCTCTCTCGAGAAATGCTTGAAAACAGCGAGTAGATGAAGCAACTTTTCGTCGGCATTTACTGAGAAATTACATCTGAAAAAAATAGGTAGTAATCTACATGACATGATACGTAATTTGGTTTAGCCAGAATTTATGTATCCGTATCACATAATAAGAAAAAAAATCACCAAATCACCTCCAAATCGTTGAGATAATACCATTTAACTTTTCATTTTTTAACTAAAGTCTAAAAAAAGATATCTACTGCTTTGCAATACAAACGAAAATAATTTGGTTTTGTTACTGTTTAAAAATATGTTATTTTTTATAATAAATTAGAAATGGGGGGGGAAGTGGCGGAGACGTGCGGAGATATCCGAAGCGGACACGAGAAGAGATGTTTTTCAGCTAGGGTGTATCCACTGCACGCCGCACACATCTTATCTCCGCTGCGCGCCATCGTCTTGCGAGCCAGTTCAATCCGAGGAACAGCTCACATCTCCGCTTCCATCGCGCCATACAAATATGATACATCTCCGCTCATTGGTATCCACTAAAGCTGAGTGAAGAGAGATATGTGATTAACGAATCGAATCGAATCTATTGGTTTTTGAAAACACGTCTCCGCCCCGCTTATCTCTTCTCCGCTTTGATGGAGGCCGGGCCTAAATGGCTGAAACAGAACTGGCACTTACGTACGAACGACATTACAAGGTTCGCTATAGACAACCTCTTACGAGGAAATGTAATTACTGGCTTGTTGGCTCAGAAAATCATATCAATAACACCTATTCCCCGCGTCTTCGTCCGCGCCTAGTCATAATTTCATGGGATTTTTTGCGTGGAACCCTAATTATTTTGCTGAAATAAAAGTAGCCGTTTCGGAGACAAGACGTTATGTCTTTTTTTTAATTTTGTTCACAACTTCGAGTCTGTGACCCCAGTGTAAACAAAACTGTGTAACATTTCAACTAACAAAAATTTTGAATGGCCTCGATATCTATGCTTCTGGACAGGCACCCTTATAGGCTCGTGCTTTCACGAACCAATAAGGGTGCCTGTCCATTTCTACGCTCCGCTGCCTCGCTCCGCTAAAATGGACAAGCACCCTTATTCTGGCTGTCATTTGTAAATCTTAGACAGTCGCTAATAATAGTTGGAAGCCTGAAAGACTAACAACCACTGAGCCAAGTCAAACATGTATGAAAAATTAAGTTTTTAAAACAGATTGCGACTGAGATGCGAATCGTTGCTTAAAAACTGGCCAAGTGCGAGTCGGACTTGCGTGCTAAGGGTTCCGAACGAATTTAATTTCTTTTAAAATGTTATTTTAATATTATAGACTTCTCATAGGTTTTCCTGTAGTCTACAGTTTAAGATCTATTATCTCCATAATTTTTTTTTTCAAAATTTTAGGCTCAGTGATTACGGAGTTAAGGCTGGGGAATGGTCATGTTTCGTCTATTTTCTTGAATAAGTTCAAAACCATTTATTTTAAAATTATGAAAAAATATAATTAAAACGCTTACAGTAAGCCCTTTCATTTGATACGTCACACGATATTAATCAATTTTTTTTAATTTTCTAGTTTGACCCCCAAAGTGACCCCATACTAAAAATTTTATAATTTACGTAACACGTCCATGTTTGGGTCACAGAAATCCATATGTCTACCAAATTTCAACAGAATTGGTCCAGTGGATCCGGAGAAAACTGGCTGTGACAGACTGACAGACGGACAGACAGACAGACACCCGAGTGATCCTATAAGGGTTCCGTTTTTTGTTCGGAACCCTAAAAATTAGAAGAATAAGTATAGTATTTTTATAAGATAGAAAAATTACGATTCTATTTAGATATTCATTTCTTTAGATTTTCATTAAAAAACATTGGACACGTATTTTTTACCATTTCAAATCGATGAAAAATTATAAGATAATATAGTCACAACACTGGTAAAAAATTAAAAATTGTACCATTGAAGTGACATCGCGCGTGATTTCAACGCACTGTGTCGTCTTCATTATTGGTATACGTGAAAAAAGAAAAAATACCCTAACACTATAAATAGTTTTAACACTACTTTCTTGTGTATCAAAGCAAGCGATTTAATACACAGCAAACTATCTTTTGCCTTTTCCAGGGCAAGTTATGAAACAAATTGTATGCGTATGACAGCTGTCTTTTCCTGTATCTATGTAGGTCACATTTTTATTTACAAGCTTGTATTTAGTTTCACTTTTTAATACTAGTACTTTGAGGCGGTTTCATGCAAATTATCATGGCTTCACAAGTCGATTTTTTTTATATATTGACGGAAGGGAGTGTCAGACTCTAAAGGTCATGGCACATTATTAATCACATTACACCGGCACCGCAACTGCACAGCTGCAGCACGGCGTCTCTCGTCGCCTCGAATTTAGGCTACGGCTAGCCGCCAGCGCGCTAACTACGCGTCGTCCGCGAGGTGCAAACTCGCAGTCCGCGTGCCGGTCGAGAGGTGCAAGCTTGCAGTCCGCACACTGGCCGCGTGGTGCAAGCTTACTGTCATCGCGAACATAATTTTTATGTGGCATTTGTGTGACTCGGAGTTGGCGCGCAGTAAACACGGGGTTGGCGCGCAGTAAGCACGCGATTGGCTCGCTGTAAGCACGCGGTCCGTTCGCTTGCATTGCGCGGGCTGCGAGTCGAGTTGTATGGTAGCGGTAAGCGCGCGGACTGCCCGCCGCTTTTGGTTCATATTGACAATATGAAATATATTATACAACACACAATTTAATGCTCTTATTTTAATGACAAGTAATTTGCTTAGAGCGGTGCCGTTGCGGTGTTGGTATATTGTGCCATACCCTTTACTGACTAAACTGACTCATCCGCGTTCCTCATAACGCCCTTTGCATTCCAGAGGCGCGAAGTCTTTCGAACAATTCCGCAACCCTGGCAGGCACTGGCCCTGGCCTATGATGGTCCAGGTATTTGAGCAACTTCTCAGAACCACTCAGAATTCGGTTTTTATGTGTAAATAATTTCGTCGGTCCGTGGATGGGTGACCAATAGTGATCATTCATTACATATCAGGACGCAACGCAGCCTTAACATGTCCGAGAAATGGAGGGGTCCATTTCTCGAACATGTTAAGGCTGCGTTTCCACCAGAGATGTGCTAGGATGCGTAGCGAGGGATGTGTTTTTTAAGAACCAATAGAATTGCTTGCGCTGAGCGAGGCTAGGTAAATGAAACGATTCCATTGGTTGATGTCTGGTGGAAGCGCAGCTGTACTAATGTGGCCGGCTGCTATTTGTAGGTTTAAGTATGGAGTACTGTTCTCACCTTTGGGACGGATCTGCCCGATAGCAGCTTGATGGCCTTGAGTCAATTGAAAAACGAGCCAAGAGGATCATCGGTAATGATAGGCTCGTCGAGTCGAAGCTCCAAAGTCTTGAGCATCGACGCCGAGTTGCTGGCCTGTCGGTTTTCTATCGGTTGCATTTTGGTAAGTGTGCGACTGAATTACATGATTTAATTCCGCCAACCCGTTCCATCATCGGACCACAAGACGAACGGCGATGCGCCACCGGTACATGGTGGACATCCCACCCACACGCACAAAACGTTTTGGGAACACATTCATAGTGCGTTCAGCTAAGGAGTGGAATTCCCTGCCAGAGCCTGTTTCCAGATAGCTAAAACCTGGGAGTCTTTAAGACAAGAGTGAATAGGTTACTTCTAGGCAAACGTGCTCCACCTTCGACCGCATCATCGCTTACCATCAGCTGAGATAGTTACATAGATAGTTTACACTACAACCCAACTTCTATCTGCAAAACGCCTCTCCGACCGAGTTTGTAAAAATGTACCCTGTGGAACAGCAGTAGCTAGAAGACATTTCAGGTTTATCAGCCCCAGGATCTACACATATAACAGCATAAATAAGACCTTGAATATTTATCGTTTACCCCGTAGTCTCTTGAGGAGAAAGTTGACGGAGTGGTTAATATCATTGTCATATGATGCAACTGAAGGAATTGTGGAAACCTAACTAGCAGAAACACTGACACACACCCAAACTCTCACTCACATACACCCCCACACTCCATACATGCACACACAATCACTCGCTGACACACACCCCTCACACACACTCTCCCACACACCTCCTCTTTTCTACTTTAGTTTCATGTTATATAATGTTGTATACAGTACAAATAGTTTAAGTCTGGAACAATTGTATTTTTGTTTAGATGGGCGTTGATAGCTGCGACACAGTTATAAACTTTTGTAGCTATCACCGTTTTACTTATATTGAGTCAACTGTTTATGTTCCAAATAAATAACTTTTAACTTTAACTTGAGTGGTCAAACGTATGCCTATTAATAGTAAAAAAAAAGTTTCTTGTCAGTCGTTGCGAATAGAAACGAGGACAAGCGAACTAACCAAGAGAGTCGTGCTAACTAGTATCTGGGTGGTGGTTGTAACAAAAAAGTAGTTTCACGTAAATTACCTGCTGCTATTTAGCTGCACCGCGGAAGATTGAAAACGTAGAGGCTAGGCGACAATGACTTACATTGCATTATACTTTCACGTTTACTTATCACGGTATATCATCCAAAACTCGTAAGTTTCCTACACATTCTAGGAAATTATTGACAAAGTCAAAGTCAAATGATTTATTTCAACTAGACCAATAAAGGCACTTTTGAACGACAACTGAAAATAAAATATTATAGTGACTCTAGTCGTGACCTGATTTCAATTAAGCTTGATAAGCATATGCAAGATACGTGAGACTAAAATTTGTTTGAAAAAGAAGAGCCAGTGAGAGTGATTTTACACTTTCTTTAGAAAACTAGTCGGACACTAGGGTAAGGTGTGTGGGGTCGTTAGACCTTACTGCCCACACGATAAGAAGAAGTTAGAAAACTTTAAATTTTCTCAGTGTCTAAACTCTACTAGCTCGCTCTCTAAACAAACTAGCTTTTAGATCTTGTAATATGAATGTCTTTTAATATTGTATTAGTCTAAAAAGCTAGTAATAATAAATAACATTTCCATGAATATGGACTTTGCGAGTTTCTATAAAATACCGGGAAAATCTTCATTAAGGCCGTTTGGTTGGATAGTTTATTTCTATGAAATTTAAGAACTACAACATTTCAAATGCTCGGACAACTATAAGCTGTATACTTCAATGCACAATTTTCTGCACCAATTAATATAATAGCGTGAAATGCAGCTTACACTTCAGAATAAGACTACTTACGAGTTTCCTGAAACTAAGCTCAGAGCTGCAGTAATGACTTAATTTCTTCGAAGCTGTAATATAATGTTCGCTGTATTATTAAGGTCTTTGAGGTAAAAATACTTGAACGAAGGTTGAACATAATATTTTGAAGGGTTTAATAACGGAAAAAAATGTCCACTGCATAGGACATAGTGACATCCTTCAGCGATAACGATTATCAAAAGTCAAAATGAGAATGGATTAGGCTGGCCGCATACGTACCGTTTCCTTATTAGGTTTCGGTTCGGAGACCTGCCTGTCGATTCTGTAAAGATGTCGGAGTGAAGTGATCACGAAGCGAGCTGTCATTCCAGCTTGATTAACTTGGATTGACAGCTCACTTCGTGATCACTTCACCTGAGCCTTCACTTCGACATGTTTACAGAATTGCACTGCTAAACCCTCACAGGGGTGCCCTTAGCGAGCGTTCATTAAGCTTGCAAGTAATTCATTTTTTTTTTAAATTACCAACTACGTTTTACCAACATAACGAATGAAAAATAGTCTTAGTACATTATTAAAAAACTGTAATATCATCGCGATAGATTGAAAAGACAAGTAAAAAAATTAATCAAACAACTTTACAGACTTCTATGGCAGAATACTTCACTTTAACTTCATTAACTTGAAGTAAAATCGTAGGAAATGTAGCAGGAACTGCGGGTCTAAAAAGGCTACTTTAGCAGAATCATATTAGAATCATAATATTAACCACACAACCATCTGTCAAATTTCATTTTCATCTTTATCGCTAACGCATTAGGTTCAAGGTTGATTGGGAAAATTTGACAGTGACGGTAGCGTTATGTACTTTCTGATTCCGCTAAAGTGGCCTTTTTAGACCCCCGTTTGAAAAATGTATCACTTCTTTCCAGTGTATACCATTGACAATGATTGCGTCACTCGTCATAACGTTTATTATTTGAAATATTGATTTTTATGTATACAGACAAGAACATGTATTTTCCCTGCATTCAGAGTTTATAAACGACTTCTAAAAAAAAGGAGGTTCTCAACTCGACAGCGTATATACATATATACAGGGTGTAAAAGACATCGACGCACAAACGATTTCCATGGGTCCAGGACATGATTCTGGACACCCACAAGTTGGAATTTTTCGTCGGCTTTTTCCTCATTTTTTAATTTTTTTTCAGGAGTTTTTTTACTTTAGACTGCTCATAATCGTTATTCTGACCTAACCCAATAAGATTTTTAATAAAAAAATCATTAATTCTCTATTGTCACCGAAAAAAGCAATGTAAATAAAACTACAAATAGGTATCCGCTCAGCTGTGCAAAGTTCAAACGAAAGGTCAACGCATGCCTAGTACCTGCCTGCACACTAACGAGTGTGCATGTGTGTATAGCTCATCAAAAGCGCCGCTCAAACATACCGTCTAAAGACTGCCGCCATTAGAAAATAATACGTATCACAACAAAACGAAGTAAGCGATTTCCAACATTAAAATAATTGCTTAAAGACGCAAATCGGTTACTTCGTTTTGTGTCGCTATTTCGTATTTTCGTATAGCGGCAATACGTAGCGAACGTCTTTTGCACATGCCGCCGATGCCGACACAAGAGCCGATCTAGGTATTCTGTTGCTTTGATAGAAGAGAGCGCAAGGGGCGGCATTAGATACCCGACCGAGAAAATAAATCTTTTTTTTTTTACTATTAATAGGCACGCGTTACACAAACCATAATAAGGCTTAAGTTAAAATAAGTAATGATACGCTTATCTCAATTGGCTCTTGCTCTACCCAATTTACGCTTTGATACATCAGAAGACAGAATGTAAAATACGGCAGCACTAAATTATCATACTTCCATTCAGTGGCGAAACTTGTTCGCTTCGTTCGGTTTCTTGCAGCTTGGGTTCTCTTAGATCTTATCATTTTTGAAGGCGACCAAGTAACTAAATAGTTGAGTTTTTCAATAAAAAAAATCATTCAATAAATAAATAAAAACCAATGATAGATCCGCCACTGTACTGATGCACGTATGTCGGCGAAATCAAAGGAGAGTTCGAAAAGAACATTTCGTGATAGATTTTTGTTAGTATCTTGTTGATGTTGACCGCGAACGAGTGTTTTTTTGCGAGATTTTGCTTTCGGAACGTTAGGAAAGATAAGTTTTGGTTTGATACCAAAACTTATTATTAATTTTCTCTGTGTTTGTGTGTGTTTGATTTAAAAATGTCATCTGGACTTGTGGAATCGGTAGATTCGGCCTGGAGCCATGGCCAGTTCGCTCACCAGACTTGACCTCATTGGATTTTTTTCTTTGGGGGTACGTCTTAACAAGGTGTTTGTGTCCGAGTGTTTACGACGCTGCGTGAAGAGTGTGCTCGGGACCCAAATTTGGCAGCGGCCACTTCGAACCCAATCTGTAACCAGATTGGGGTGAGCGAGCTTAAGGTGATTTAGTAGTAGGTAGATACTTACATTATCGGATCTCAATGTACTTACAATTAACCAACGAATCTCCTTTACTAAGCCTCCCTCTGTCCATCCATCCGTAGGACTAGGTAATTTAAGGCTCGCATACAAGAAACGTGTTTTTTTGGGTTATGGTACAGATCCCTTTGTTTTAGAATCCGACTCGAACATGGCCGGCTTTGTTATCAATCCTTATCGGAATCGTGTTCGTGATTTGAAGAGACTAAAGTTACTAAAGTGACTAAAGTAATGTTCCACACAATGTTCTACAAGAATCCAGCGACCCATCCAAGGTGACCTTGCTTGTTGCCGTCCGTGAAGACGGCAGATACAATCCATATTCATACAAAATTCGCGGATGGAAACCAAGCTCCCACCAAGGTCACCTTGGAATGGACATTGGATTAGGTACATCCGTGTGGAACATGCTTAAGCTTATGGCTCCTTAACTTCTGCATAAACATGTCAGTTGTTGTTGTTGGCGAAGGGCCGATATTCGTAGGAACTTAGGTACATTCAAAGTGAGTTAGGTAGTTCATTAGTTATCTACGTTACCGGATCTCAATGTACTTCCAGCTTATTTTTTTAAATCACTCCTTATTCGAATCGTTATTTTAAGAAACTAAGCTTATGGCTCCTCGTAACTTCTTCAAAAACAAGTTCTTACCATCAGTGGGTAAGTTTTTCTGAGCGATACAAATGATTAATTTTATGTGATAGGCATTATTGTTGTTGGCGAAAGGCGATATTCGTAGGTACTTACATTCAAAGTGAGTTAGATAGTTCATTAGTTTATACCTACACGTTACGGGATCTCAATGGTAGGTACTTACAAGTTTCTTTTTTGTTATCTTATCAATCCTAATCGGAATCGTGATTTTAAGAGACTAAGCTTATGGATCCTTTTCTTCTCTAAAATTCTGCATAAACATTTTCATACCATCAGTAGGTACCGTAGGTATTTCTGAGTGATTCAAATGATTTTGTGTGATTTGTTGTCGGCGATATTCGTAGGTAAGCACCTACGAGTACATTTAAAGACCGCAGCGCGCGCGGCGTCGCAGCCTTGTGTGTGTGCAAGTAGTGTAGGTACGTATTCCGTACAACGCTCTCGCGCGTTTAGATCGCGTTGTTCACAATACATTGCGTGCTCGAAAATGACAATTTTTGTAACCGATCATTAGCGAGATTAATGACTTCCATAATTTGGTTAGTGGCATTAGGTGTAGCCTTTTCGCGAAGTTTGCGTTACGATGTCCTTTACACCCTGTATATATATATATATATATATATTAATTATGTGTTTTAGGGGATAACTTCGTCTTTTATGATCTGATTTCGAATCTTTTTTAAATGAAAGGGTATGCTTCCGAGATGGCCCCATTGCAACCACGTCAGGGTCTGATGATGGAAACCCTGAGAAATCGAGGGCAACTCTCGAAAATTGTAGGCACGCATCTGGTAAAAACTTGATATTCGTGTGTATATCGAGTGATACTACAAAATAATGAAGGTTTGGATCAGACCTGATGATGGAGACGACAGAGTCAAGGGAACTACACATCGGTATGTAGGAACTACTAAGTGTTTGGGCTTATTTCATTCGTATTGACGAGACCTTTACACCGAAAGCACTTAGTAGTAAGTTTTATTTTCATAACATAACATCACGCCGGTACGCTGTGAATGGGTAGGTACGCAGGTACCACTAAAAAGTGAAAAATAGCGCAGTGTTTTGTTTTGGAAGTCGGTTATATTTTTTGTAACAAAAGTTTTTTTGTTTAACAGATTTTAAAGTAAGAGTGAAAAAGGGAGAGTGAGGCCTTTGTCCAACAGTGGGTCAAAATAGGCTCGATATATAGTTTTAAAAGGTTATTTGTTATTCCGACGAGGGTATCAAAATGTGTTTGTAAATTGCTGGAACTTTTTTACCTTTAATGTAAGGTATGTAGGTGAAAAAGTATAAACACTGATTGAGATGCAAACTAAGCACTGGTGACTTGAGCTAGATCAGCGGTTCTTAACGTTTTTACTGGCGACCAAAAGTTTAATTATATCTGAAGCTCGCGGACCCTAACGTTTTATTTATTTTCCAGTGATAAATGATAAATGATAAATGATAAATGATAAATGATAAATGATAAATGATATTTATTTTGCAAATAGGTTACAAGTAACTCTTTTACACGTCAATTTTTTTTTTGACGTATTTATCTAGATGAGGCCGGATGTTTCCTAGCTGACTACCCTGAGAAGAAACACCGAAACAAACTCAGAGGTCACAGTCTCTTTTGAAGTCCATACAATTGCCAATAACATATGAAAAACATGTAGGTTAAGGTCTGAGGTGGCCTTTTGAGGAAAGCACCACGCAGGTTTGAGTGGGCTTGTCCAGACAGTGCAAGCCTTTGTCAGTAATCGTGCAGCTCAACTCAAAACTTTGAGGAGCTCAACGAACCGACGAACAATACCAAAGTAAGGACATTTGGGTAAGCCGCATAATATACTCAAACTGCCAGACAGTCATGAAATCAATCCTTAAAATAACGACCTACATAGTCCTCACTAGGGCATGCAAAACCGGAAAGTCATCAAAACCGGTTTTGAACATCGTTTTTTTGGGACCAAAACCGAAAACCGGAGCTAGGTCCGGTTTTAGCAAAAAAAATCGAATGTAGTATAACTTAAAAAGAAACACCATTTTTTTTTAAATACCCACTAAGTCTACAAATAAAACAAATTGTATGATACATTTCTTTTTAATCCAAACCATAATAATTGTACAGATAACAATGAACTTATAATAGTATAAAGATTAATTAACTGAGATCAAATCAACAACAAGTAAGTTTTTGGTATCTTTGGTACCTATTAAGTCTGCTATCAAAAATAATATATTTTAAACCTAGAAAACACAATCAGCATCTTCAAATATTAAACACAGCTACCCACAATTACCAAAAAAATCAACATTTTTGTAATTTTGAAGTGAACTACAAAATAACATTATTATAATATGATTCATATTGCACTAAAAAAGAGATCAATAATCAACTTTGTATATTAATTTAAATAAAGCATAAATCACTTGTTTTCAAGAGATCGCTGTTCTTGTTAATGTGATCTCAAGAATATAAGTGCATCCAACATTCGATCAGACAGCGAACTTCTTATTTTGCTACAGAAATACCCAGCACTCGAAAACACCCTTTCACTCTCAACGCTTGTTGGTAGAACACATAATAAATAATTATATGCTTCGGTGAGATACACACCCCGATGTCCTCCGCTTTCATACATGGCTTGCTCTACTTTTACAAACCCAGCCAGGTCGAAATCTGACCGATTTTTGGGGGTTCTCTTTCTCTTGCATTTGTGTAATTCCTTCTCTAGCTGCTCTTGAAGAGTTAGCTCTTCAGCGTCAGATGATGACAATTGCGAAGGTATGGACTACTCGGTGAGAACTGCGGTGATGGTGTTTGTGACTTCATAACGACTAGCGAGGGGTTAATAACTAAATCAATACTCACATTTTGTCCTAGCGTCGCAGGCGAGGGCGGCGGACACGCACTTGCACTCCCGGTAAGGGTATTACTGCAACAACGCAGGCGCAGGCTGGCGGGTTACGGGTGCGGGGTGCGGGGGTAGTGGAGGGAGGCGTGTAAGTGGGTGGATGCAGGCTGTGTTCGGTTCGGATACATACAAAAAAATGTTGATAAAAATCAAAATGTTAATTGTTACTCAATAATGGAAAAACCGGAGCTGAGCTCCGGTTTTGGCTCTCAAAACCGGTTTTCAAAAATCGTTAAATTTTGGGCGATTTCCGGTTTTGCGCAAAACCGGAAAACCGGTTTTGCATGCCCTAGTCCTCACACTTACAATACATTCTTTTTTTTAAGAACCATGCAGATTAGTGTCTGAGATGGTCTTTAGAAGAAAGAACCACACAGATTTGAGTGAACCTGTCCAGTCAGTGCAAGCCTTTGTCAGTAGTCGTGTAGCTCAACTCAGATCCACATAGGAGCTCAACAACTCGACGAACAATACCAAAGAAAGGACATTTGTGTAGGCCGTACAAAGCACTCAAACTGCCAGACAAACATTAAAGTTACTCAATGAAATAAAAAATAATCCACATAGTCCCCATTCATAATAAAAATAATGATAAATTTAATGTCAAATTGTATATGAAAAATTAAATTAAAATGTCAAATTGTATATAATAAAAAGAAAAATGTCAAATTGTATATAAAAAAAAATTGTACAAAAGTCAAATTGTGTATAATAAAAGAAAATGTCAAAAGTAAAACTAAAAAATTGATAAAAAAAAAAATGTCAATGTATAAACCAAGCAAATAAATATACATTGACAATAATAATAAAAACAGAGACTGTGCAAGTGTATTTCATTGGAACAGCTCAATCCCAAGCCTTTTTGTCTTCAAGATAATCTTTTATGGTGTAAAAAGCCTTCTGGCAAAGTTTACGCTTTACAAATGCTTTGAATTTATTTATGCTTAGATCTTGAATGTGACTTGGAAGTTTATTATAAAAGCGTATACATTGGCATCTAAATGAGCCCCCTATCTTTTTAAGCCTGGTTACAGGAACAACAAATTTATGTTTATTCCTAGTATTAACATTATGTATATCACTGTATTTTTTAAACATTTTAATATTTTTATGGGCATACAAAATATTTTCATAAATAAACTGAGAAGGGACAGTCATTATATTTATATCTTTAAATTTATCTCTGAGGGAGTATCTAGGACTTAATTTATAAATTGAACGAATAGCTCTTTTCTGCAAAACAAAAATTGTCTGGATATCGGCAGCATTCCCCCATAATAGAATACCATACGACATGACACTGTGGAAATAACTAAAGTAAACTAAACGGGCTGTTTCTAAATCAGTTAAATTTCTAATTTTTCTGACAGCGTATGCAGCAGAGCTAAGTTTTTTCGATAATTTATCTATATGTGGTCCCCACTGAAGCTTAGCATCTAAAGTTATGCCTAAGAACACAGTAGTATCTTCAGGAGTCAACTCTTTACCCCTTATTAGCACACTAGTATCCACTTGCCTAACCTGAGGCATCGTAAACCTAATACATTTAGTTTTTTTTTCATTGAGATTTAAGTTATTAACATTAAACCAGTGTACTATTTTTGAAAGAACGTTATTTATATCGTTAGTAACCGGTTGCTGACGTTTAAGTTTAAATAAAAGTGAAGTGTCATCTGCAAACAACACTATTTCTTGACTATCCTTTATGAGGTAAGGCAAGTCATTAATATAAACAAGAAACAAAAATGGGCCAAGAATTGAACCCTGGGGGACACCCATTGTTACGGTACAGCCAGGAGATCTTTTCCCGTTCACGTCAACTCTCTGGATCCTATCACTTAAGTATGAAGTAATAAGATCCAGTGAGGAGTTCCGGATCCCGTAGTGGTGTAGTTTCCTGATCAATGTTTCATGAAAAACACAGTCAAATGCCTTGGATAGGTCGCAAAAAATTCCCAGGGCATCGCATTTGTCTTCCCATGCATTATAAATATGTCTTAAAAGTTCAACACCGGCATCAGTTGTTGAACGACCCCTTGTAAAACCAAATTGTTTGGTATGTAGAAGTTTGTGTCTGTTAAAAAATCTTTGCAACTGCTCTAAAATAAGCTTTTCAAATATCTTACTAAAGGTGGGTAGCACTGAAATAGGTCTATAATTAGTGGGGTCAAATGTACTACCCGCTTTAAACAATGGTATTACTTTACTATGCTTCATTAGGTCAGGAAACTCACCACAATCAATACAATTATTAAAAATAAGTGCTAAAGTAGGAGCCACAATGGTAATAATGGACTTTGCAACGTCCACTGAATTATCCCATAAATCTGCAGTCTTTTTCACATTCAAACTGTTAAATGTTTTAATTATATCTGTACCAGTGACATGTTGGAAACTAAATTCGGAATCGCAAACTTTAACATTTTCTTTAAGCAGAGACTCTGCTGCAGTGGGTGATGAGTTCAGAGATTTTGTTGTTAAAATAGGAATCTTTGAAAAAAAATTTTCAAAAGCCGAGGCAACCTGGGAGTCAGAATTGATTACAATGTCATTAATTACAAGGCTGTAGTCACTACAACGAGGTTTTGACCTTCCTGTTTCACTATTAATAATATTCCACGTTGTTTTGATTATATTATTACTATTTTTAATCTTATTACTCAAATAACGCGACTTTGCAATACAACAAACTTTTTTAAATAATTTTGAATAATTTTTAACATAAGAATTAAATTCAGCCGTATTTACATGGGCTCTTTCATCATACAATTCATAGAGCCGAGTTCTACTTTTATGAATACCTACCGTAGCCCATTCACTGTAAGATACATTACTGCTAACCGAGATGGTTTTAGGTATAAAAGTGGAATTGAAATGTTTACAGTACATGTGAAAAAAATCCTCATATGACTTATTAGGATTATTTAAAGTAGTCAAAACTGGTAAATTATTGATGATTTTAGTTTTGAAAGTTTCCAAACGAGTTATAGTTCTTGGGTTAACAGTGATATATTTTGTAGCCACTTTGTTGTTTAGGTTTTTGAAAGTAATTATTTGCCCACTATGATCAGAATCTAGTAAATTTATAATTTCTTTGTGACTTGGTACAAAATCTGTAAAAATATTATCTATGCATGTGGCACTCGCAGGGGTTATTCTTGTAGGCTCCAAAAATAAGTTAACAAGATTGTAGGACTGAAACAGACTAATAATTTTGCTGCTAGAACCTGAGTTTTCTAATAAATTAACATTAAAATCACCGCAAGTGACAATATATTTGTTTGAATTACAAATCTTGTGTAACACTTCATCCATTACCTTTTCAAAGCAGTCATACAATCCTGAAGGGGGTCGGTACACACTTAAAACAATGAACTGCTCCAATTCTATACAGGCTATCTCAATTGTTCGCTCAACAGATAGGCTTACAATATCCTTCCGTTCTTTGAATTTAAGTTTATTATGAACTAAAATTAATGAGCCACCACGTATGGCATTAATTCTGCTGAACGAACTACCAACCTGGTGATTACTAAAATTGAACATGAACTCATGGCTTTTAAGCCAATGTTCTGTGATACAAAGAATATCAATATTGTTTAAATTTATAAATAATTCTATTTCCAAATCTTTATTCATGAATCCTTGAATGTTTTGGTGCACCAGGTTGATACAGTTTACAGAGTTTAAATCTTTTATTGGTTTGGTTGTTCCATCAAAATTCTGTACAATATTGCTAGAGATAGCCTTTGTTGTCTTATTTTCTAATTTAAATTATCAATAACATTAGAGTTTCTTGCCAAATTGTTGGCAGAATTATTATACATGTCAGTGCATTGCTCAATAGAAGCAACTTGTTTAGCCAAGTTCTTGGCTGTTATACAAAAATAATATGATAGCGACACAGCTATCCGTCTTTTAAAATAATTAGCAAGATAGTACCTGTCTACATGATATCTATCTTTTGTGTGATAATAAAAGAAATAGGAATAACTATCAGCCCGTGGTTTGCTATTATAATTGATGCCATACTGAAATATCAATAAAATCACTTTTTTAAGACAGCAAGGCACGAAAATCGTGCTTTAAACAAATGAGTAGTTCGAAATGGTAGCAGAGCCTTTTCGCCTTCATTGCTAAGAAAAGATAGGCTTCCCATATTATTCTGCCCAAAATTTGTGAGACACATTTTGGCAATTCTTTCTTTTAGTACTTACTCCATCACCCTGCAATTCAAACAATTCTCCGCGACCCAATTTTGGGACGCTACCCGAGTTTAAGAAACACTGAACTAGATTATAGACGTAAAAAATTTGCATAGGAGTTTAACCCTTCGGGGATCATAGGCTTATGATGGGCATAGGGTTATGATGTAGTTGTGTCATATATACCAAACTAGTTAGTATTGACGGTATTACTTTAACAAAATTTTAATTTGCTCGTGGATGCCGCCTTCGCCGATGTTTGGAGGTATATATTTTTTGTACTTATGTATTACGTATGGTTGACCAGAAATCTCTGGAGATGACATTCAATTCAAGCGAATATTTCGTTACTAAAACCGTCACGCTTAATAGTTGAACGATAGACAATTAATGCACACTTTTATCTAAGTTAAGTTACACAACGTGACACTGGCCGAATAGTCGGAATCGACTCAGATGCCAATAAAGAAAAATAAAAAGGAAATTATAAAGTCGAAGTGTTAAATACTATTTTGTATTACTAGCTGCTTCGGCAAACGTTGTTTTGCCATATAAAATAAAATTGACCAAAAAAATAGCCTACGTATTCTCAGACCTACTAAATATACACAAAAAAAATCATAAAAATCGGTCTAGCGGTTTCGGAGGAGTTCGATAGCAAACACTGTGACAAGAGATTTTTATACATAGGTATATTAGAAGAAGAATATACGTAAACATGGTGTTTTCTTCGACATGCAATGTCATAAAGGCACACAGGCAGGCGTGAAGCGACAATGCGACGACCATTATTCAAAGAAATTATTTTACGCAAATAATATTTGCAAAACATTTTCTTTGAAAAGGCATGCTGCACTGTCACGTTGGGCCTGTCTGTAGGAAACCTAATGCAACCATAAAAATAATGTATGTCCTGATCAGCGATAATGTAATGTCAATGATATGATACCTAGTGAATGTGTTATGAAATTGATTATTCTGCCAATGAAAGTAGGTACATAATACCGGAGCATCATGAAAACCGTCTTCAGAAGTGTACCTATAAACTATGAAGTCATTGTTTTGAAAAATATACTTTTAAAGAAACCCCAAAGAGGTTTGCGCAGCTGTAAAACTTAGCCAAAGTACCTAAACTTTATTTGAAGTGGGGTGTTTAACTCGAACACTACGACAAAACCAAAAAATTCGGCCGAAAATAAAATAAAACTCAAAATCTGCCTTACCTTTCTGGGATCGCCTCTTCTTGTCACCTATATTGCTAAGATCCTAGATCCTACTGAAGCTTTGCTGCTTTTCCACTAACCAAGGTCCTAAACTTATTTCAACAGTTTTAGTAGAAAGGAGTTTTTACACGTAGAATTTGTACTTGATTTGAGAATAAATTAATTTTTAAATATTTATGTAATAGGTGCACTGCTGCACTTCTTCATGGGACTTTTTCATACGAAATATACCAATCAAATTTATATAAATATTAGAGTTACAAAAACTTTTTTAACAACAATTATACATCTAAGATCATAGCTGGTCCAAGCGTGGATCCTTGCGGAACGCCATCGGGTCCGTGTTTCCATCACTGGCCAATCCTAGCTAAAAAATGAGTAGGACCGTAAATTCGAAACAGCTAGGCAATCAAAAGTCGTTATCGTATCATAACGTTACAACAACACACTCAGGTGCAATGTGCAAGGTTCTAGATTTATCTCGCGACGTTTAAATGAATGACCAATCAGTGTCAATCATGGCCAACTATTCAAGGACGATATTTTGCGGTGCGCCGGGAACGATTTATTTATATTTTATATTGTAACACGCTTAAATTAACCAGCAAACAAGACTGCTGATTAATATATTTATTTTAAAGCTCACAATAACGATAAAACGAATAAGATTTAATGAGTGCCCAATGCGGTTCAAAATTTGCGGTCTAAATCTGAAAAAATACACGGGACTAAATATAGAAATCAAAATTGAAGTCCTTGTCACGCAGTCAGCGAGCCGACGGCAAGGCCAGGCGAAAGCTATAATGTGGAAGCCGCTAGCACCCCTGAGTAAATTTTCGCCGTCCGTTACAAATCATGAACATATTGTTTCGCTGTCTGAATGACAACGCTCGTTGTGTGCTTACCTTCTGGCGGTACATGGCCGCGGCTTTGGTGTTGTACTTCTGCGGTATAGTCAGCCCCGGCTTAAAGTCTGGCGAGCTCTCGAAGAACTCGCGGGCTTTCCCGTTCCCTCCGACCTGTTGGACAAATAAATACATTTAAGAAACTTATATTCGAACTACATATCGACGCACCTGTGTTTCTTTTTCTAGTAATACATATCTTACTCGGTCATCTCGTTTAGTTTTTTATGAAAGATGGTAATGATAGTGGGTTTTTTATTAATCAAAAGCAAAGTTTTGCGGAACTATTGCGCTTTAAAGCTTAAGCAAAAGCGAAAGTGTAACGGCTGTGTGTGTGACGGGCTGGGCGATTTGGGGGACTGTCTTCATGTAAATATTGACGTTCAAAAAGTGCTGATTTTCAGCCTAGTTTGAATAAATGCCTTTTGATTTTGTACACAGCACAGCAGAGTGGATCTATATCGGTACCTTCGGAGAAACGTGTCCCCAAAAACGGCCATATCGGCAGATCTTCCCTAATTACCCTTTTTCAATTATGGGGTAACCATCAAGGGACTCCTTCCGCTCTGGGTGGAGCGGAAGGGAGTGTCAGACTCTTACTGACTAAAACCCATCCGTGTTCCTCCTAATGCCATTTGCTTTCCTGGGCCGCAGTGACTCTTTCGAAACAATTCCGACATCCATACCGATACCCTATTCCAATTCCGATAACCTAGTGGATTCCGTCTACTATGCTGGAACCCAGACCTGGTTCTGATCGGAAGGCGAGCCACCCAACGCTCGCCCTCCGCAGGCCCACGCCTACGATGGTCGGGAACCGCCTTGCGACTCCCGACGCCAGAGGCATCTTCATCTGTTGCAGCGGCTGAGTGAGGTGTGCCTGTACCTCACGCAGCCCGCTTCCAACTTCGCTAGCACTACGGATCCACAGAAGTAGGAGACTGCTTCCAATGCCTCCTAGCTCTGGACCATGGATTGAACCAGGGCAGGACGCGAGAGGTCGCCGCCAATGATGCCTAACGAACCCTAGAGCAGTATTAGCGCGACTGGAGCTTAGCTTCGGGAAGTATTTAATTTAAAGGATGGATTAGCAACGCGGTAGTAGTAGTCATAATAGCACAGCTCTGTGCAACTAATTAAAAGGCGGCGCCTGAGCACGGAAAGCAAACATTTAGAAGCCAAAATTACAGCTAACAACACCTTGAACCCTTAGGTTGGAATGCCTTACAAACCACGCAAAGCAACATCATATAGTGAAAGATAACCCAAAAACAAAGGCGACATTAAAACTAAAATACAACAAAACGACAAACGAGGAGAAAAACGCAGCAAAAATGGAACAAAACACAAAGAAAGATTCCCAAGTAAGAGTCAAAACAGACCGCGCAAGCAATACGTACCATCTCGAATAGCAGCGCGCCGGCGAAGGATAAATATACACTTTATTATTGAATCGCAAATGATACAGCAGTAAACGTCAATCCCGCCCGAAGCCACGGTGAAGAATGGCGTCTTAGCTTCTGGAGCGTTCGTTTATCAAGCTCCCAGAAACAGGAACTCTGTCATTACTGTATAGGGCCACCTGTCACCGGGTATGCACTATTGTAATCTTCGAATTAAACCGACGATACTGCGCGCCAGAGTGTCCTGCATCTACAGCACATGATTTATTTGCATACGGTGTCGAGATAAATTCAGAAGGTCTATTTTGTTGTTTGTGTAGTATTGTAGGTATTGGGGAATGACTCTGAGGCATAGCCGGGCGGAGCTTTACTAGAAATAATGTTGAAGGATGGCGCAAGTGCGGGAGAAATGCCTAATATCAATTCATGCTTCTTTAATCTGGGAAATTGCCAACATCTAGACATGTTGATTGTTGATATTCAATGATTATTTTATTTAAGACCTAAAAGGCCTAAAGAAGGAAACGAACCGACTAAATAAAAGTATCCTTTTTAAACAGAGATATTTTATTATTTAATAATATTTATATATGTATGATTGGTATACGACTCCTCAAAATAGGTGTCTGAGGATTGATGGCGCCGACGAGGCCGGCAAGAGGTTAGGAATAGGTGGCGAGACAACCAAGACGCCTACTGCAAGGGCTGGTTCGAGAAAGGAATACCTGCCAGCTACCAGCCGTGACACAGTATAGGCTAATTTGAAAAAGAACATCAACAACTACAATAGTAGACGCAAGCGCATAGCAGTTAGTGTCGGCGCCGAAGAGCAACACATTAATGAAGACAACGCACTAGTAAATAAACTTTAAATACAATGAAAGAGACTTTAAAATACTAGTTTTTAACAAATTCGTAGTTTTGCTCTGTATCTTTATCCTCATTAATTACACCCAACGGGCTTATACTTATTTATTCAAAGTAAATGCAAAAGCACCCAATATTGTCGAAAAATCTTCTGCTATCTGAGCTACAAAGTCACTCAGACTTGAACTACTGCGTGCAATTGAATTCCTGGAACGGAAACAATTAACACCCCCTAGGTGTAATTTTCCATGTGCCATCAATCATGCAATTGAAATTCGTTTGAACGAGCCAGCGCAACAAGTGTGACATCAGATGAGGACCTGAAGTGTTCGAGACGGCCCCAACAATCGCTTACGACGATTTTCATACATGCAGTAGATGCATGTCCGTGGTGTGATTGGATCAAAGTGTAAGAGGACACAATCCATGCAACATTATTTTGACATTGACACAAGGTTATCGGGAGACGCTACCACAATTACTTCTTCAAGTGTTTGTTTTTTTTCCTTTTGCGTTTCTTCTTCGTGTCGCTGGCACGACAGTATTTTAAATTTGGGTGGCCTAAAACATTGCCACTTCCACAGCATCGTTGGTGGCAGCATAGGTCACCTTTTGCGTTAGTGAGTAAGAAGTTTGGGTTTGGATTTGTTGAATTTTTGAAGATAATTTTGATTTTTATTTTGTTATGTTACTTAGATTGGAACCATCAGGAGGGGGGGGGGGCGATGAATCCACGAGGCTCGTTACTTTAGATTGACACTTAGTTTACGTTAATTTGTGCTAAATAGCTGCTTTATATAAAAATTGATTGTTCAAAACACAATTTTAATTATTCTGAGTAATTAGCTGATATGGTTAAAATAATAGCTTTCCATTTATCGGACATATATTATATTTTTAAGTTATTATATAAAAGGCTTTTAAAAGGATATAAACTCGATAAGTGCTTTTGCGATGCATTTAAATCGTAAAAGCATTTTCCACAAAATTGACGGATATTTTTAAAAAGATGTAAAAGGTCACTACTGAAAGGTTTTCATTTTACTGGCTAAAGCACTTAATTTATTTTACGGTGGGCAACAAGGGCAAACACTGATATTTTGTCGGTGAGCCGCCAGGTTATTAGTAGTCATAGCGAAAACATAATTATGAAACCTTAATTGATAATATGTTGATATTTGCACCAGGTGTTTTATACCCAAATAACATTAGCAAATGCGACATAGGCATTGGTACTTTTACATTTTATAATTATAAAATTGAGCTTCAAATTGCTAGCAATTAGAGATATTTTAAAATTAATTATCAGTTCATATTCGGTGAGGAGTTCGTGGCTAAATAATAGCAGCCGCACGGGTCGATCTTCAAGGTTAAGCGATGCTTGCCAAGGTTGACTTGTGGATGGGTGACCATCTTAACAAACCGAGTTTCCTCCGTGCTTATTTGTAGATATTTGGCAGTCGTTACGGATTGTCAAAAGCCAGTAAGCCTGGCTCCAGTCTTACCAAGAAGTGCAATGTTACACAGTTAATGGGTTGTGGAGTTATGCTTGAGTTGTCTGATTATGATGGCGTAATGGAGTGTGCTAGCTTACAATTGGCAAATGATTTAGTTTTTAGGTTGTACGTGTTACCCAAAGTCTATTATTTTCTTTGTAATAAAGCTTTGCATACTATTGTATAAATGCGAGTTCTTCTAACTCAACAGACAGATGTGTTGCTGGGGAGTTTGTTGGCCACTTTTTCTCCACAGCTTTGGCACTAGGAAGTGATGACGGGCGGGCGTTTTGGGGGACTGTTATTTGTAAACGTTGACGTTCAAAAAGTGCTGGTACTCAGCCTAATTTAAATAAATGAATTTTGGAGGCATAGGCATAGTTTGTTCTTTTAAGGTAAGCCTATGTTTTTCAGAGGATATTTTGGACCTGGTGAAAGGTCGCGGGTAGCCGACAGATGCGAGACGCACAGGACCGGTTGTTGTGGCGACACTTGGGGGAGGCCTATGTCTTTCGGCTGATATGACTATGATAATATTGGAATCTTCTTTATTATTGACCTAATTAAGAGTAGCCTACAGCTTTGCTAGAGCAAACGGGTAGTAGGTATTATTGGTTACCTACTAGAGTAGGTATTGCATAGCTACAAGGAACTACGAGACAACGCTCAGCGGGAACCAAAACAAAGAGATAATTGGTTTAAGAGGGGCGCGCGAGTATTCTGGGTATCTAAAGAAAAGCGTTTAGCTGTCGTATACTAATTACTTAATTTGTGATCATATTTTTATTTGTGTTGTCAGGCGGTCGCTGAGTGGACTGGCAGCTTTTTGGATTGAGAGAGTTCGGGAAAGGCTAGGCAGTTTTATTGTATTGGGGTCTGCACTACCAAGGGCATTGCACAATAAGAAAAGAGAACCAGATTAAATATCTATCTATACTAATATATAAAGCTGAAGAGTTTGTTTGTTTGTTTGTTTGTTTGCTTGAACGCGCTAATCTCAGAAAAATTCTTTCAGTGTTAGATAGCCCATTTATCGAGGAAGGCTATAGGCTATATATCATCCAGCTAAGACCAATAGGAGCCGAGCAGTAATGAAAATTGTGACGGAGACGACGTTGCGCGGGTCAGCTAGTACTAATATATAAAGCTGAAGAGTTTGTTTGTTTGTTTGCTTGAACGCGCTAATCTCAGGAACTACTGGGGGGCTATTCTCTAACGAAATCCGTAGTTTCGGGCTTAGTTGCGGGCGGGCATTTTCTACTCCGTATCACCTAACCACTGAGAACTAATGATAACACGATTTGACAGTTACTGTGAAACCGTGTTGCCATTCATTCTCAGTTCGGGTTCGGGACTAATCGTAAGTCTGTAGGTGATACGGAGTAGAATACGCCCGCCCGCAACTAAGCCCGAAACTACGGATTTCGTTAGAGAGTAGCCCCCTGGTCCGATTTGAAAAATTCTTTCAGTGTTAGATAGCCGATTTATCGAGGAAGGCTATAGGCTATATATCATCACGCAAAGACCAATAGGAGCGTAGCAGTAATGAAATTGTGACGCAGACGAAGTTGCGCGGGACAGGTAGTAATTAGATAAATCAAAAACACGACTGCAAAATAATCAACTTATAAGCAATGCACTAAAAAGACCGATATATCTTTGGAACCTCCATTTAATTTCCTTCATTTTGATACCCTAACAATACTCGATAGGCTTGGTTAAAAAAAAATACTGACTTACAATTTGTATAATTTGTATTTAGCGCCCAAAATCCGCCATATTCCTTTTTTTAAACACCTATCTAGGAACACTTGGGTTTTTTAAATGAATCTAACGACACCTTAATAGTTGAAATCCATGCAGCCATTTGGAAGGTACGAGGTACTAAAGAAATTAACCCTTCCTTGGCAGTCGGGTAAAAGTTCCTACCCACCAGACACTTAAATTCCCTAGCTGCCTCGTGTACCAGTAATTGGCTCGTAATACGCACAACGTAGATTCCTAGGTTAGCGGATTGCGTGCGAGGTTACAAGTGCATTACTGACTCCGGGGCCAAGTGGACCTTAATGGCTCTTGAACACGACAATCGGGAGTGCTAATTACGCTACAGATGCAGCTTAAGATAATTAGCAACTGATCTAGGAGTTCCATGAGTATGTGTATCTACGTAACTTCATATAAACTTCACCTAAGCTTACAGCCGATCTATACTGTCGACATCTCACCGTGTACACTTAGGTGGAGTGAACGACAAGTGACTGTCATTCTATCTTGTTTGTATGGTTTGACAGCTCACTTGTCGCTCACTTCGCCTAAGATTTCACTTCGGCCCCGATGTGTGGACACAAAGCTATACATTTAGTCACGCCGTCTCCTTGCTGGCCTGCCAAGAGAGTCCTTAACTAGTTTTGTGGGGCCTATTTTGATTAAAAAAAAAACAATATCCCTACAAACGAGCCCCCCAAAAATGTTTGATTCAGGGCCCCGTTGAGACTGCCTACGCCTCTGTCTCGACGGTGATTCCTAATATAATCACCGTCGAGACAGTGGCGTTTTACTAGTAAGCTAAGCGTGGGGCCCGGCTGTAGTGTGCTAGGGTTCATAGAAAATGTTCAAAAGAGGTGCAAGAGGATTTCTGCATTGAGGAAATTATTATGTCTTTTTCAGTAAATTCTCAGTATCAGCCCGGAGTCTAGTTTTGAATGTATTTAGCCGTACTACTAATCTCGTTGGAGAGGGTAGCAAATATGGGAGTTCTAGGAGCCGCTATTGGCACCATTTTCTGTAGTTTCCTCGAAACATACCTTTGACTTCGAGTCACGGGAAACCTTTGACTTGAGTCGGAAATTTTGAGATAAGTTCTCAAAGACAACCTTTTCGCGCACAGATGTTAGATAGTCCTCTTTGCTTACTGAGCGAAGTCAATGGCGAATTCGAGGAAAACACTTAGAAAGCGGAGTCTACAAGCTCTATTTTTGGTATCTATTGAAAACTTGCACTTCACCCGCGAATTTGTCTGCGCTGCAATTATTTACTATATAAAATTTTGATACAAGTTTTCGCGAAAATCTAAATTTGCTCTTGACTCAGGACCTTGATTTTTATACAACTAATAGGGACTTAATAAATTATATGGGAGTACGGAACCCTCGGTGCGCGAGTCCTCTTGCTCTCGCTCTTGACCGGTTTTTATCTTCTAGTAGCATTCCAATTGTGAAAAAATTTTTTAAATCGGTCCAGCAATTTTAAAATTATTCGTTACAAACATACAAATCTTTCTTCTTTATAATATTAGTGTAGATAAAAATCAAGTTTTGATGCGTTATGAAGAGTATAGAATTCCAAAAATAAATGCATTCATAGTAAATGTATAAGGCGGTTGGATTGCAGTTGAAATGCGGCCCGTCTGTCTAGAGCCTAAGAGATGAGCTTAGTACGACAACCCGGATTTCAACGAAGTGCGGATATGATCTTATCATTTTGAACTTTGAAGCGCACTTGCATGAAACAAAGTTATTTTTTAACTACGTTAGCTCTAAGAGCCTTTGCACAAGGCCTTTTTTTACCGCGCCGACGACGCGCAGATGACTCGCGATGACGAAATTCATACCCAGACTGCTTTTTAACCAACTTCCAAAAAAGGAGGAGGTTCTCAATTCGATAGGTATTTTTTTTTTTGTATGTACTCCTATTACTCCGAGGTTCTGATCCGATTTCTGTGATTCTTTTTTAGTTCGATGCGGTATACTGCCATTTGGTCCCATAAAAATTTGATTCAGTTTGGTTCAGTAGTTTTTATTTTATGAACATGTTTGCTTAATTCAATTTCTGCGTAGACGAAGACGTCGCCCAAGTATCACCACATAAAAGTGAAAAATAAAAAACTTTTTACAAAAAAGTTAACCGACATCCCAACAAAACACTACATAATATAAAATAACCTTAATTTCGGAAGTCGATGTTAAAAAACAAAGAAACAAAACTAAAAACACCGACTTCCGAAATTAAGGTTATTTTATACTTTGTAGTGTTTTGTTTGTTGGTCATACCGACAGCGCCGTGAGCGCACGTAATCGTGCGTCGTCGGCGCGTTAAAAATATGCCGTGTGCAAAGGCTCTAAGTCGGGGTCATTACGTTTGGAATATTTGTATTTAGCCTCGTGTTAGCAACTAACTCTAGACTCCTTCGTAGCCCGCTTTAGCGACTTCTTTGCGCAGCTGTTGCAAACAATATAACCTTCGCATCGCGTTAGCAAGCCAAGAAAAGATCGCCACTTGAGCACATTGTGATTCAACAAACAATGTAGCAATGCTCAATTGTTGATAATGAGTTAATCATGTTATTATAATAAAGAAATAGTTTCTTAATGATTTGTATACCGTCTTGTCTGTTTTGAGTAGGAACAAACGCGATATAATGAAGATAGATTGTGTGGAAGACGATAATATTCACCATCATGCTTTTAATTTTTTTTTTAAGGATGGGAAGTCATCAAATGACTCCTCCCGCTCTGGGCGGAGCAGAAGGGAGTGTCAGACTCCTACTGACTAAAACCCATCCGTGTTCCTCCTAGTGCCCTTTGCGTTCCAGGGCCGCGGTGACTCTTTCGAACAAATTCCGAAACCCTGGCAGACCATAATCATCCTGCCCTTATCCCATGTTACATGAGGTCGGCGCAACATGTTCTTTTCTCTCATATCGGAGCGATGAAAGAAAAGGGAGACACAATCTAAATTTTTTCTTTTCTATGGCCTCCTCTCCCTCTTCATCATATTCATAAATCATCCACATACATGTTCATGCTATTACTGCTGAAATCAACGTGTCTTTTTCTTTCTTACGGTGCTATCAAGTGAGATAGCACCGTAAGGAAGAAAAAGACACGATGCGTTGACCTAAAAAAACAGATATGTGAAAAAACTTTTTACAAAAAAATAGGTATAACCGACTTCGAAACAAAACACTACAAAGAATAAAATAACCTTAAAATTGGAAGTCGGCTTTTTTTGTTTTGATTCTTTGTTTTTTAACACCTACTTCCGAATTTAAGGTTATTTTATTCTTTGTAGTGTTTTGTTTGGAAGTCGGTTATATTTTTTTTGTAAAAAGTGTTTTATTTTTCGCTTTTAAGTGGTGGAATACTAATACTTGGACGACGCGCGACGTCTTCGTCAACGCAGAAATTGAAATAAGCAAAAATGCTCATAAAATAAAAACTACTGAACCAAACTGAATCAAATTTTTATCGGACCAAAAGGCAAGTATACTACATCGAACTAAACTACTAAAGAATCACAGAAATCGGATCAGAAACCTCGGAGTAATCCGTGTACATACATAAAAAAAAACTGGCCAAGTGCGAGTCGGACTCGCGTGCAAAGGGTTCCGAACGAATTTAATTTTTTTTACATGTTATTTTAACACTACAGACTTCTAATAGGTTTTCCTGTAATCTTTAGGTAAAGATCTATTATCTCCATTTTTTTCAAAATTTTTGGCTCAGTAGTTTCGGAGATAAGGGGGGGGGAATGGTAATTTTTCGTCTAATTTCTTGAATAACTTCAAAACCATTTATTTTAAAATTATGAAAAAAATATAATTAAAACCCTTACAGTAAGCCTTTTGATTTGATATGTCACACGATATTGTTAAAAAAACTTTGTTTTTTAATTTTCTAGTTTGACCCCCAAAAGTGACCCCCATACTAAGAATTTAATAAATTATGTAATGCGTCCGTGTTTGGGTCATAGAAGTCCATATGTGTACCAAATTTCAACAGAATCGGTCCAGTGGATCCGGAGAAAACTGGCTGTGACAGACGGACAGACAGACAGACAGACACCCGAGTGATCCTATAAGGGTTCCTTTTTTTTTTCGGAACCCTAAAAATACCCACCGAATTGAGAACCTCCTCCTTTTTTGGAAGTCGGTTAAAAATGGTGCTTTGGAGAACGATTAATATTTTTTTTACAGGCTCGGCGGTGATCACAATCTCACCTGATGGAAAGCGATGAAGTGGTCAATGATGAAGCACGCTTGCCCAGAAATAACCTATTCACCCTTGATAAAAAGACCCATAGAAAACACAAACTCCGGCAGCGAAATCCACTCCTTAGCTGTACCTACGTACAACGAAACTATTTCCAAAATATTAATGGATCGAAAGGGATAGGATTGCACAAGTAAAGATGGACTGATTGTGTGAGGGATCATGAAAAGTAAGAAGTGAATAGGCGTGACAGTTGTTAGGGATATCAAGAAGAAGAAATCGTGTTGCGCCTATCCCAAGTAACATGAGACAAGGTATGAAGATGCAAGTTGGCGATTAATCATTACTTATTAAGTTATGTATACTAATATTATATAACTGAAGAGTTTTTTTGTTTGTTTGGTTCAACGCGCTTATATCAGGAACTCCTCCCTACGAACCCCCAACCCTTAGTGCTTGCCTACACTCTCCAAGGAGCTTACATGTCAAATTTCAGCTTTGTACGACCACACAATGTGTTAAAACCCCGATTTTTGTGTCATCATGTTTTGATTCAAGTAATCGATAGTTTCTCTAATTTCTGGTACGGGAGTTAAACTCCGGCTTCGCTACGGCTTGTACATTTGGAAAACACGGAATTTTGTTGTGGTTTTAATACTACACATAAAAGAAAATATAAACAATATTTTGATGTAAAAATCACGAACTCTCTCTCTTTTTGAATAAAAAAAATAAAAACGGAAAATGAGAAAAAAAATCATATCTCACGTCCCATTCATACTAAAGCAACAGAATTTGGTGAAACGGTAGGTTACTGTACATACAATTAAAGGAATAAATAGAAACTGGAATATGTTATGTTTTTTAAATAAAAAAAATTATTCGTTTTTCGTGATGCGGATATTACGAAACTGATATTTTTTATAAAAAAAACTACAAGTCGTAGCCAAGCCGGAGTTTTACTCTCGTACGACAAATGAGAGAATCTATCTATTACTTGAATAAAAACATGGTGACACAACATTCAGGTTTTTAACACACTGAGGACCATTCGTTTCAGCTGTGCATTGTCTGTCAGTAACGGATGAATGTAATGCTGGTCGTATTGTTTTTAAAAAATGAATTGTAGTATTGTTAATAGAAATAAAGTCTTTATCCAGTAATTTTTTCTATCTACACTCTACAGTATTTAAGGTACTTTCCCTCCATGTGGCAAAGTCTTGGGACGCCCTGTATAACGAATTTAAAAGGAAAACTATCACAGCTAAGTAGGCCTTACAAGTTATCGATTAACAGTCGACGAACCTATAAAATGTACTTGGAGAAGGAAAATTTCGTTCAAATTCCATTGAAAAACGGCAATTGTTACGTGCAATTACGGAGCCCTACACTTTGCATGGCCAATTGGCGCAATTGGCCCACAGCAGGCCTGAGTCTCGCAGTGGAAACACTATAGCACACACACACACACATTTTTCTTTCTTTCTTTATAGGCTAATTATGCTATGGTTACGTTGGAGCTCTTGGCTAAAGAATAACAGTCGCAAGGGTCGATCTTCAAGGTTAAGCAACGCTTGCCAAGGTTGGTCTGTGGATAGGTGACCATTTTAACATAAATATCACAACAATATAGTTGAGAAAAGACTAGGCAGATGATATGCTATGTTAACGGTAAAACTACTGCTCATTGTTTATTTGTTCCGCATTCGCCTTAATTTTCCGCCCACTTTGGAAAAGATAAGCAAAATCTTTAGAAAAGGGTAACTGACTCAAACTTATCAACACACAGTCGGAACTACTGGGACTAAGAATTTGAAATTTTGCACAGGGCTTCTTTTTATGACGTAGGTGAGCTAAGAAGGGTTTTCTGGAAATTTAACCACTAAGGAGTTGAAAAAAAGGGAAAATCGTTTGTACTAAATCTGCGCAGACGAAATCGCCGGCAAAGTAGTAAATAAATTAGAACTGGGGCGAATCTCGTGGGGACGAATCTGGAATTTTTATGACAAAAACATATATTTTAAACGACCTCCACCTTGACATGGTTTAAAATAAGTAACCTATTCCTAACATTATTCGAATGAGTTCGCTTTGTTTATCACACCCAATGCTAATAGCCTCCTATCTTATCACAATTGTTTGGTTATATCCGCGTTAACATGAACTACTGAATCACTACTATCTGCTAAATTACGTCACGAGAAACTACTTTGTGATACTGAACTTTATTTTTTGCAGGTTAAGATTTAAACTTTATTGTCAATAGTAACTTAACTAGTCAGATGATATTATTTATATTACTAACTGTGATGCAGGTTCCTTCTTGGTAATTAGAATCGGAAAGGACCGGAATTTTGAAAGATTGGTAATAATTACCTATATCCAATGAGTTCCGGAAAATTTCGAAAGAGATACCGCGGCCCTGCAACGCAAAGTGCATTTGAAGGAACATGGGTGGGTAAAAAGTGTTACAACCCACCTATGGGTGGGTAAAATAAAAACTTTTTCGGTGTTTTTGACTGTTCTTCGTATTTTAACACCGACTTCCGAAATAAAAGTAATTTTTTGTAAAAAGATTTCTTATTTTTCGGAAGTTTGATGTTTTTGTTACAAAGTTTTTATTTTATAGGTATTTCTGTGGCTATAATCTACTAATAACTACTAACATGGGTAGGCCTACAAAAGATTCAACATTAAAATCTGTGAAGGAACAACAAATCACCCCTATTTTCCCGATTGTTGGATTTTTCTAACAAATTTATTTGGGACCACTGTCGAGGTATCCAATAAAAAAAGAATTATTTAAATCGGACTATTCTGTAAAAAGTTATGCGTGCTCATACACTACAATCAGTGAGTGAACTATCAATTATCCCGTTTTCCTACCCTTAGGGTCGGATTTTTTTATGGAACTTGGATTTATATGGAACCAACTTTGGCGTATACCCTTTCCAATAAAAAAAGAATTATCAAAATCGGACTACTCTGTTAAAAGTTATGCGTATTCATAATAAAATAAAATAAATATTAAAAAATATACGCAACGACTTGAGAACCTCCTCCGTTTTTCGTCGGTTAAGAAATGCAGAACCAATTGTTACTGCACCTTATGTTTCCCGATTGCAAGTGCAAGAAATACGACACGTTGCTGCTAAACAATCGTCAGGCGCTAACGTTACTAAACTTGTCTTTTTGTTTAAGTTTGTGTTTTACCTACTAGCTTTGCGCATATCCCGTTTTTTCCGGTTCCCGTAGGAATTTTGGGAAATCTTCTCGTAGAGCTTCCCGACACTTCCCAAGGAACCTACGTACCAAATTTCAGCTTTCTAAGGGAAGAGGAAATTACCACAAAATAATTTGTTTGTGCGTCGACAATACACACCCGAGTCGCCATTATATACCTATGTAGTTACAGAACAAATTACGGTTCCACCAATAAGTTAAGTGCTGGGTTCCATATGTGGTTTCAATAAAGTGGACTAAGTTAAATCTATACTAATATACAAAGCTGAAGAGTTTGTTTGCTTGAATGCGCTAATCTCAGGAACTACTGGTCCGATTTGAAAAATTCTTTCAGTATTAGATAGCCCATTTATCGAAGAAGGCTATAGATCACTAAGACCAATAGGAGCGGAGCAGACGAAGTTGCGCGGGTCAACTAGTTTAGCTTATAAACTTTATAAACTCCTTAGTAAGGCTCAACATTCCCAGTGTTAATAATGGAGCAGTATAAATTTTAAGCTGATTTCAGAACAATAGCTCATTGCTGATACAGTCTCTTTTTTAACCCCCCACAAATGGATAAACCCATTTTGATTTTGTTTTTTTTGTTTGAAAGGTGAATTAGCTGGGAGTGTTCTTAGCTATGTTTGATGAAAATCGGTCCAAGATGGCCGCCACCACAAAATGACGAATTCTTTTTTTTACAGCTCCCCAGCATCATCATCATAACAGCTGAAAGACGTCCATTGCTGGACATAGGCCTCCCCCAAAGGGGGAGGTTTGCTATAATGCTCACAGCATATGGGTATCAATTGAAAAGGCTTGACTAGTAGAATAATGTACACTAGATTGAAGGGGAGTTTAAAAAGCATGAAATAAAAATTAAATTTTAAATTTATAAAGCCCCTGACAAAAAAACTTTAAAAAGTAAAAAATCATTTCTAGAGACCACTAATAATACTTAGACTTAATAAATACATAAGATTTGCAGTCTCCCGAGGCGAAGATGCTTGGCCCAAAGAATCATACTTATATTAAACTAGAAGGATCAATAGCAATTATTTTTTACTTTTTAAAGTTTTATAGTAAAAATTTGTTTTTGAACCTTTTGACATTTAGAAAGGGTAAAAAATTACATTCAGCTTTTTTTTTTCATGTATATCTTGCAGAGCTTTTCTACATTGGTATTTGTGTGGATTCAAGATGGTAAAATGCTTCCATAAATAATAAACACACCTTTTAGGGATCTAAACTTCTCTACGAAAAACGGGTCACTTGTGTGTCTGTCTGTCCTTCTGTCACAGCCAAGAGTGAATAGGTTGCTTCTAGAAAAACATGCTCCATCTTCGACCACATCATCGCTTACCATCAGGTGAGATAGTGGTCAAACATGCCTATCTATAGCAAAAGCCAATTTGCTCTAAATCTTCTGGAACAATTTAGCTGTTAATGTGTGATACATGTTAAAGTCTGACTTACTTTCTTAAGATAATTCAATACTCTTACAATGCTTCTAGTCCATGTAAGTAGGTCATGAGTACTAGTTTGAGGTCAAATATCTCAGAATATTATAATATTTATGATTGTTTAGGTATTGACACTTGGATTGAAACTTGACCGTCTAAGATTGTAGCTAACAGTCTTATATTGATTGCCTAGATTGACAAGGTGATACTAATTTGCATTGTGGTTGAAGATAGTTAAAATGATACAAATAGCACAAACACATAGCCAACAAAGTTTAATTGCAGAGGCAGAGTAAATTGATACAGTTTCATGTCAGTCGCCAGCATTATGATTTCCAGACAAGCTTTATGAAGTTTCTTTATTACTTTGGGGTCATCTCACCTAGGATAGAACATCTAAGTAAAAGGGAGACTTACCATCATTTTCTCAAGCTCCAAGTCCTTCCACTTGTCCATGGTTACGCTCCGTACAAATGAAAGGTGGACCCCCAGGCTGCGGTGGACTCCTGAACATTCCAAGCATATCCAGATGCCATACGTGACGGACACCCATTGAGGATTCAATGTTCCACACTCGAAACATTTCTACAAAATATTACAAAAATTTTCATTACTTTTTCTTAGCATACGGATATGAATTGTAACAAACAATGACTTACGTTATTATCGTCGATATTTCGTATGGAGTTTAGCTTCCTGCGGGTTCGTGGGGAAGCCATTTTCTAGCTGTTAGTTGCGATTATAGTGGTGGTTTTTTTAAAAAGAGTAGTAACGTACAGAGTACGTACACACCACTGACGTATAAATCATATGGACTTGGCATACCTACAAAAAAAACGTGCATACCTACACTCTACGGAGAAGATAAAATGGCGGCTAATAGGGCAGCCCTTAGCGATATTTCTCTACAATAACATCGATAAAAAATTGTGAGAATGTTTCCATATTGTCACGGTACAATATCAACGGGTATTTTTTACACACTTTTCTTAACTTAAATTTTATATGACTAACAAAATAACTGGTAACAAATGTAAACGAATCTTAAAAGGTATGTTTTGACCCACACTTCCCGGTTTTTGATAAAACTAAAATTTTGCGTAGGTACATGTTTAGTTTGGATGACATTGCTGCCGATTCTCTTGTTCAATAACTAATCTAATAAAATTAGAGTATCGCTATCTTTTACTAAAAGGCAGTGCGAAAATACGGCTATAGCTATGAACCAAGTTAGAAATGTCAAACTAATTTATGAGTTTATGCCTTGCGCTTCACCATGTTTTTAGTCGACAGGTTTTTACGTGCACCAACCTTAATTAATTTGTATGGAAAAATAAGTTCAATTTAATAAAATTTGACAGCTCTAAATTACGTCTGTCTCTTTCTCGTTTTATTGGACAGAAAAGATAGCAATAGCCTAAATTTAGTTTGTGCACAACAGAATCGACACCAATGCATGGTCAGCTAACTGCTGACTGATGTCATTCTAAGGCCGTGGACACGAACTCAGCGGCGCGGTGGCGGCGCGACCAGCGACGCGTTCAAATGCATAGATTAGGGGTGGCCAACTTGATTAGACCCAAAATCGACTTTTTATTGACGAAATCCTGTACGGTCTACGAATTACATAGGTACTTCTTAAAACTACAAATGAAACGGTGGGGTAAAGACATTTATGTAGTATTTTATTAACATAACCTATTCAGTATTTAAGACGTAACGTTGGAAGGCCTCCCACAAGGTGGACCGATGACCTGGTGAAGGTCGCGGGTAGCCGATGGATGCGAGACGCACAGGACCGGTCGTTGTGGCGACGCTTGGGGGAGGCCTATGTCCAGCAGTGGACGTCTTTCGGCTGATATGATGATTCAGTATTTACTTACATCGTGCGCAGTCTGTTATATGAACCTATTTATATTTTTTGTCTCGCCGCGATCGACTGGACTAATAGCCGCGATCGACCGGTTGGCCATCCCTGGCATAGATTTATATGGAACTCTTCACGAAGGCAGCGGCGCGCCAGAAGCGTGGCGGCGGCGTACGAGCGGCAAAGTGTTATTCTAGAGCCTTTAGTTGTTAGGTAGACGTTCGAGACGGAGCGGAGGGAACAAATTCTAAGAAAACAAATGACGTCGCATCCGCAATGGGCTCCCGGTACGGACGTCTCCAACCAACGCCTATCTTTTCTAACACGCCGATGATTTTGGGTTTAAATTAAAAGTCAACAATAATTATTTATAATAAAGTAATATTAAACAAATTAATCTCATTTATTTCTGAACAATACAATTATTATTTTGTTCAGGTAATTTCCGTGTGATCCTCTTTCAGTAGATTTCTTCTCATAATATTTGTAAAAAAATCTTTGATAATATTACTATAACGAGCAATTTTTTTCTCTGTCTTCTAACTTTCTCATTAAGTCTCTATCTTCATGTTCTGTTTTTGACATTTGTCCTTTAATTTTTTAATCATTTTAATTGTGTGTACCTGAAATCAAATAAAATAAAAGTAAGCTTTAATAGATATTGAACACAAGCGAGAGATATCTCCCACCCAATCTTAATTCAGTTGATGAGATGTTATCATTGAGATCAAATTCGCAAATAATGATGACAGGAAAAACTGAAGCTAGTCATGCCGCTAAATCTGGCGCAGCGGAGGTGCTTGTGACAAAACCTGGCGCAGCAGAGGTGCTAGCGGCTAAACCTGGCACAGCGGAGGTGCTAGTGGCTAAACCTGGCGCAGCGGAGGTGCTAGCGGCCAAATCTGGCGCAGTGGAGGTGCTGGTGACTAAATCTGGCGTAGCGGATGTGCTAGAGGCTAAATCTATGCCACTCCTCTTTGAAATCTTCCCTAGGTTGATATTGAATGGTAGGCACACAAACAGCTTTGATCTAAAAACCACTCTATTATTAACATAAATATTAACAAAAACAGAAAAGTAAATACTCAAAAGTTTTATGACACTTCAAAAACAGTAGGTGATCCCACTGCTTAAAATTCCAAAAAAAATATTACCATATTAAGAGCACCACACCCAGATATTGATTGTTAGTTTGTCTGATTTTAGTAGCTCTCGAGTGGTAATGAGCTAAATAATCATATATAAGCTCACTTCACATTAACCTCATCCAAATATTCATAGGGAGATTTTTACAGAATAGGACTGTTATTATACTATTTAAATGTAAACTGTAAAGTACTATTCAAAAAGCAGACTACTGGTGACATTTGTAACTAAACATTTATAAATTCCTTATAAAAGGAATACCATAAATGTACTTAGTAGTACAACCAAATTAACACATATTCAGTCTTATTTTAGCAATTAATCTAAGGATCACACTCAAATACATTCTTAACATCACTCTTTGTGCCCATTAGGCAAGTGTTGCAATTGACGACATCACCATCATTTATCAGCCGCTACACAATCATGTCAGACAAATTTATAACAAGCAATATTACTTACCAATAAGGTTCGTGAAGGTAGAAGTAGAAGGTAGTATCGTCAAGCAATGTTACTTTATTCAGTTTCCAGTTGAAACAAGATTCTTCAAAGTGAAGAGAACAATTATATATTGTTTTTGTTGACATCTTTAAATTTTCAACACCAATTGTTTCCAGCCAAATTTTTTTTTCCTTTATTAGCAGGCAGCCCTGCAAATAAAACAACAAACCAATAAAAAGCCATAATATAGCATTATCGATAAATATAAAAATGTCATGCATGCACTGCACTAGTCTATCCCTACAATAACAATAACAAGAAAATGATTCGAAGTAGAAATACAATTATTACTGTTGATAATAAGGGCAAAAGGGAAATTATGAATACTTTACTGTTGAAACTCTTCAACGAATGCAGAATCTTTTGTTTATTATCTAAATCCAAAGATATTTCAGCTGAAATTAAGTACATACTGGTGCAAAGTTATGTTCGCGTGATTTCCGCTTCTTTTAATGCCACATCCGATTATATTACAATTAGGCATCTTGCAATTGACGATTTCCACTATAAAACCAAGTTCAAACGTAATAACACAGCAAAATGACTTCAAAATTCACAAATTATATCCACAGCTCAAGAGTATTTGACAGTTGACGTACCTCAACTTGTTGTCAAACAGCGAGAGGATAAAATGGCGACCCGGCCGCAAATAGGTATTTTAATGACGCTAGGAATGAAGGGTTGCCATTATAGTAACTGTCAAAAACACTGTTATCCTTTTTCACTTAAGCAAAATTATGAAAGTTAAAAAGAGATGACAGTATTTTTATGATTTCGGTGTCGATATGCCACATATTTGTATAACTGTTTATTCTATAGTCAAACATTTCAAGTCCATATGATTTATACGTCAGTGGTACACACGCAAAACAGCGAATTACGAATTGTCAAAAATTTTCAGACGTCCACTTGGCATTCATCGACCAAAACTAGACTTTTAATGTCAAAATTTTGACTGTAGTCTTTCACGAGACTTGAAACCAAGGTTTATGGCACCACGAAAAATTGTATCAGAGGACAGTTTATATGACATTGTGAATTAATAAACATGCTCGTGTGGCCAGCTACCGTATTTTCCACCATTTTAGATCAGCTGACGTTTTGTTTTCTGCAAGATATTGGGTTAGCTATTTTCAATCAAGAGGAAATGACTATTAAAATATTTTATTCGTGTTTGGGAGGCTGCCGCTGCTTAACCTACCTACCGAATCGCAGCTGACGTTCACAGGGCTCCATTATAAAACTCTCACAACCTTTTTACAAGTTACCGCCCGGGTAAATTTCCTGGGAATATTATTTTTAAATTTTGTGGATTCTAGAAAACCTGCGTACATCGCTCATATTTCATAAAAGTATAAATAGTCGTGTTCAATTTACGAGTTTTTTATTAGATTTACACCAGATAATCAAGAATTTAAAGAGATATCCATAGCTTTTTTAAAATTCTTGTTGAGGATAATGATAAGGATAATGATTTACAAGGTTAGGAAAATGACGATATGTTGAGAACAATGATAATGCTCATGAATTTAGTTTTTTACTTCAGTGAACGACGACTGTAAATGAAAATAAAAATAATTAAGGAAGAATCTAAAAAAAAACACTTCTAAGACGTTTATAAACTTGATTGCTTACTATAAACTCACATCTTTCACAGTTATACGGTGGCTGAATTATACAAGTATACCAAAAATAGTTAAACATGGTATTTTAGCTGAATGTTACTATTTGTTATTAATATACCAGGATGTATTCAGTAAAATGAACTTAGACAAAACCAAGGTCATAGTGAATGCCCATAAAACACCAACTCCTATAAAGATCGGAGACTACGCTCGAAGTTGGACGAGTACGTCTACCCGGGACAAACGGTCTTGTTAGGTAGGGTTAACTTCGAGAAATAGGTCAACGACGAATCCGATTCGGCTGGGCAGCGTAGCACGAAGGATCGCCAAACTGGAGTGGCAGTGGGCAGGGTACAAATCAAATGGTCGATGAGGCTGAAAAATTTTGGAGTGGTGTCTGCGTACCGGAAGACGCAGCGTTGGAAGACCTCCCACAAGGTGGTCGCAAGACGCACAGGACCAGTTGTTGTGGCGACACTTAGGGGAAGCCAGCAGTAGAAGTTTTTCGACTGATATGATGATGATAATGTTTTATCAGTAAGTTTGTAACCGACTTCTAAAAAAAGAAGGAGGTTCTCAATTCGACAGCGTATATATTTATATTTTTTATGTGTGTTCGCGGATAACTTCGTCGTTTATGATCCGATTTCGATAAATCTTTTTTTTTATATGAAAGGGTATACTTCCGAGGTGGTCCCATTGCTACAACGTCAGGATCAGATGATGGAAACCCTGAGAAATCGAGGGCAACTCTCGAAAATTGTAGGCACGCATCTGGTAAAAACTTGATATTCGTGTGTATATTGGGTGGTACTACAAAATAATGAAGGTTAGGATCAGACCTGATGATGAAGACGACAGACAGTCAAGGGAACTCTACATCGGTATGTAGGAACTACCAAGTGTTTGGGCTCATATCATTCGTATTGACGAGACCTTTACACCGAAAGCACTTTTATTTTCATAACATAACATCACGCCGGCACGCTGTGAATGGGTACGCACGTACCACTAAAAGTGAAAAATAAAAAACTTGTTTACTTCCGAAATTAAAGTTATTTTATAGTTTGTAGTGTTTTGTTTTGGAAGTCGGTTATATTTTTTTAACAAGTTTATAGATTCAACGTAATATAATTATAATTTGAATTCAAAGAAGCAGTATGATTCATGTCACCCCGAGACCTGCGGGTCTAAGAATGATAGTTTAGTGGAACCATATTAGGATCAAAATATTAATCATACAACAGTATGTCTCATTTTCATCTTTATCGCTAAAGTATAAGGTTCAAGGTTGATTGGGAAAAGAAAAGCATGCTGAAGTGGAAGTGGGCCGGTCATGTCTGTACACGGACAGATGGTCGATGGAGCAGACATTTGTAAGACCGCGTATGGGCAAACGTAGTTTGGGCCGCCCTGCCGCACGATGGATCTATGATGTAAAGAAGGCTGGCAGCGGATGGATGCGGATTGCTCAAGACCGGGATAGTTAGCGCTTTTTGTGGGAGGCTTGCGTTCAGCAGTAGACGGCAAATGGCTGATTATGTTATTTCATACGTAAGTAGGCATGTAATCTGCAACAACGAGGCACCTCTTTCATACACTTCATAAAGATTTCACAGAGAAATCTTTTTTTTGAGATCCTACCAATATCATAAATGCTAAAGTTTGTGTGGATGGATGTTTGTTTCTCTTTCACGTCAGAACGACTGAAAGGATCTTCGTGAAATTTCGCACAGAGATAGATTGTAGTCTGGAATAATACATAGGCTACTTTTTATCCCGGGAGTATGTTCCCTATGGATCACGGGGGCATAACCGCTGGCAGAATTTAGTCTATATATGAGATATTGTTGGTGACGTTCCATCGATCGATTCGGAAAATGATGATGAAACCAAGTCTCATAGTCTGATTTTTTCTTAAGACCCAACAACAACAATTATTTTTCGCTAATTGTGTAGACGCACGATCAACAAGTTCCCGAAGATATTGAAGTAGTAAAACACGTTACCACATTATCTTGAACACAGTCGGTTACAGCTGACAGCTGCATGTTTCGAATCGCCACACATAAAAGGTATGCAATTTACTACGCCATGTTCGGTTAGCAAGCCTTGATGATGCCAAGGACAGTTCGCAAAATCATTTTAATAAAGAATGCGAAAGCGAGCGAGAAGCGTGCTCCATCTTCGACCACATCATCGCTTACCATCAGGTGGTCAAACGCGAGCCTATAAATAGTAAAAAAAAAAAGAATATTTATTTGTTGATGATGCGTTTGGAATTGTTTTTAAGCTATGAAGGTGACTGACGACTGACTGTGTTATTGGAAAACAATATGTGTTCTAAATAGAAAGGACGTATTGCGATGTGCCACCTTTATACGGTGGACATCCCACCCACACGCACAAAGCGTTTTATGAACATATTAATTGAGCGTATAGCTAAGGAGTGGAATTTCCTGCCAGAGTCTGTGTTTCTTGATAGCTATAAACTGGGAGCATTTAATTCAAGAGTGAATAGATTACTTCTAGGCAAGCGTGCTCCATCTTCCGCATCATGGCTTACCATCAGATGAAGTAGTGGTCAATCGTGTACCTATCAATAGAAAAAAAAGAAAAGAACGACATAGGAATTTATAGCACATTTTTATATGAGCCGGTGGTCCCGGCCGCCAAATGGCGGTCGTCAAATAAAATATGTCAGAGGCCCTTGAGACGGTTTAGAAACTCTGACACTAGGGTGTGTGGGGTCGTTAGACCCTAGTGCCCACACGATATGAAGAAGAAAATGGCACAAGACCGTTCGAGATTGCGGCCTACAGGACTACCCCCTGTAAGGGATATACAATTTTAAGTATAAGTTAGCCAAAAAGATAAAAGTGACGTTAAGCTTTAAATTCATCTCTATCGTTAAAAAAACACCGGTAGCTCTCCGGGAGTGCCGGCAGAAGTGAAAACATGTAAATAATACATCCTTACTGTCGCGGTCACATCATAGACAAACCACCGACAACAAAATAAACAAAAAGACACGGACGTGTGGCCGCGACAGCGACTGTCAGTGACAGATGTCAATCTTGACACAGTTCCTGACATAAACAAAACGAACCATAAAAACAACAAAAAATAACGTTGTGTTTAATTATAAGTACAAAAATACTATCATTTATGAGGTAGAATACAATGTTTATTTATTGCGCTATCGTACACAAATATGACAATTTACATGTTATTATTCATAATATTATATCGTTATTTATTTATATATTACATTAATTTTTATCTCTTAGAAAAATCAACTTTCATCCATAATTTTGTAATTCCGTAATTTCGTATCCTTGGATACGCGTGGCACGCTGTACATAAACACAGACGGACATTCGCGCAAGCGCCCTGTGCCGCCTAAGCGGAGCAGGTACGGTAGAAAGAGTGGGAGATACTAGTTCCTCTCCCTTCCCCTCGATCTTACGCTTTTTCGCATCACGTGACCCTGACGCGAGCCGTCTTACGCTTTTTGCGATTAGGTCACGTGACCCTGACGCGAGTTTAAGATTTTATACCCATTACAGAAAAAGTGCTCAACGCCGCTAAAGAAGTTTTCACTTCAAAAATACTCGTTTCGTTTTGGTGGTGGTGGGGCTGACAAAAATATTAGCCAGTCAGGAGATGGACGGGAGGGTGAAAAGCTTGCGAAGGATTTAATGCTGAGACAGGGACCTTTTTGGCCTCGCACAGATTAATTTAAGGATGCCGCTTAACTGTGTATATATATTTTATAACTGTTTTTTTACATTCTTTTTTCTTTTTTTTTTAAATTTTATGTGTCTTGTGCGAGTCCCAAATAAACATTTTTCTTTCTTTTTCTTTCTTTCTTTATCAATTTTTTAACCGACTTCTAAAAAAGAAGGTAGTTCTCAATTCGACAGCGTATATTTATATATATTTTTTATGTGTGTTTGCGCATAACTTCGTCGTTTATGATCCGATTTCGATGAATCTTTTTTTATATGAAAGGGTATTCTTTCACCACGTCCTGATCTGATGATGGAAACCCTGAGAAATCGAGGGCAACTCTCGAAAATTGTGGGCACGCATCTCGTAAAAACTTGATATTCGTGTGTATATCAGGTGATACTACAAAACAATGAAGGTTTGGATCAGACCTGATGATGGAGACGACAGAGAGTCAAGGGAACATCGGTATGTACGAACTACCAAGAGTTTTGGCTTATTTCATTCGTATTGACGAGACCTTTACACCGAAAGCACTTAGTAGTAAGTTTCATTTTTATTACATAACATCACGCCGGTACGCTGTGAATGGGTACGCAGGTACCACTAAAAAGTGAAAAATAAAAAACTTTTTTACAAAAAATCTAACCGACTTCCAAAACAAAACACTACAAAGTATAAAATAACTTTAATTTCGGAAGTCGGTGTTTTTGGTTATTTCGTTTTTTGACACCGACTTCCGAAATTAAAGTTATTTAAAAAAGGTTTTTTAAAAAAAAATGTATTATTGTTTTTTTGGGTTCCGTACCAAATGGTAAAAACGAACCCTTATGGTGTGACTAAATCTGTCTGTCTGTCACAGCTGGATATCTCAAGAACTACTAACGCTATGAACTTGAAATTTGGAACAGTTTTAGATGACATTTGTTCAACTATTTTACAAATAAGAAAGATATAAAATATATATTTTTTTCTTGCAACAGCGACTGAAAGGTATAATGAAAAATTCAAAGTGGTACTACTAGAGCATGTGGGGTATCATATGAAAGAAGGCTATTTCTGGATTCTCAAACATTCTTTTATTTCTTTTTAGGCCGCATAGTTTTCGACTTATGGCGAAAAATGTTGATATTTTGACCATTCCCTCTTATCTCCGAAGTTTGCATAGAAAAAAATCTGAAAATATTCTATGTGATAGAAGAGTATGTAAAGATTACTGGAGAAATAAAATGATATCTCTAAATTGCACAGGTTTTCAGAAGTCAACAGATCAACAAAAAATAAATTAGTTCCATTATCTGTAGTACTTATCGATTTTCGTTGAAGTATTTGTAAAACGAAGTTTTTTCTTTTTAATTATATTAAGAATGTTATGTTCTTCTGTATAAAATCTATATAAATAGTTTGTGAGTTTGTGAGGTAAACCGACTTTGAAAATTCTTTTAAACGTGAAGTGTAAATGTCAAGTTTTGTTTTTGTATTATTATATGTGATTTGGATTTGCGCCAACAGGGCCCTGTTTCATAAAGCTGACAATTCGACATATGTGTAAAAAATGTAGAATTGTCGCGTTTAGGCTGTTTCATGAAGGTGAAAAATATGTCGAAACTCGACTAAACTTCTCGTTCGATTTTAATAATTCTTTCACCATTAGAAAGTTAAATCAGGAAGTAACATCTAAACTAATATTACAAAGAGGAAAGATTAGTTTTTGTGTTTGTTTGTTACGATTTAACTCAAAAACTACTCAACCGATTTTAATTATTTAGGCACCTTGTTCGACGATACAACTTTCCGCCTCGCTGCTTCCCTTCGCTTAGGCGCATCGTGTTGTTCTCCTCATCGTTGTCACTGTGGCGAAGCTGTCAACAGCCTCGGGCACCACGGTCTCTCATGCAGTCGAAGTGCGGGTCGCTTTGCACGGCACGCAAACATCAACGACATTATCCGACGCGCTCTTGTCGCCGTCGGCGTTCCAGCCGTACTAAAACCCAATGGCCTGGCACGCGACGACGGCAAGCGACCGGACGGTATGTCTTTGTTTCCATGGAAGATGGGTAGGCCTTTAGTGTGGGACGCTACTTGTGTCGATACTCTTGCGCCATCCCATCTTCCTAGCTCGTCGTGCTGTGCTGGTACTGCCGCTGCGGCTGCTGAGAACCTCAAGCGGCGGAAATATAATAACCTTGTTGGCAATTATATTTTTGAGCCGTTTGGGGTTGAAACTCTTGGACCGTGGGGTCCGAGTGCTCATGCCTTATTTAAAGATCTATCTAAACGCTTAGTTGACACTTCGCGTGACCAAGGGCTGGCTTTTACCTCGGACAGAGGATAAGCATTGCCATACAACGTGGCAATGCCGCCAGTCTTTTGGGCTCACTTCCGGTGGACAGCGATGCGGACGAATTTTTTGACGCCTTATCTTAGTTAGGATATTTTATTTTAAGTGTATATATTTAGTACTTTAATGCTGTACCTAGTTATTATTTTAATTTAAATAAATAATAAATTATTCAGGGAGAATATATGCTATAATTTATTTAAAATAAAAGAGAGATTCTTAAGAAAATTACAATAATGTAATCCAAAGTAGCTAAATTTTGCCTATATAAACCGTTTTATGTAATAAACCTTTAAAAACAGTTTTTTACAACAGAAAATTTCAAAATGTTTTTCCACGACAGAGGGTAATGCGCTTGTCAGAAATATCGGACAATGAGGGCTACCGTTTTCGTGCTCACCAGTTGGCGCCACTGGTGATTGGGGTGAGGGGTTAAAAGATGTTATTACGCGCACATGAGCAAAGTTAGAAGTAAGATCATTATAATGCCGTAAACGCGCGATTAAGGCCGTACCTCTGAAATAAATGATAGCTCGAAAGCACCAATTTCACGTTCAAAATATCGAACCTAGCGCCACAACATCAAATTAAAAACCGCCAACTGATTCAGTGTTGCCCGCACGCAAACTTCATAAAACCCTGCCGTCAAAATATTAACACAAATCAGCACTCTTATAAACAGTGATTTTAGACTTAGATAAAATACAATAACATACAATATTTAGTGACGGTAAATAATGATTTGTTTTCATTAATACTCATTTTTTACAGTCGTTGGTAAATTATATCATGTTTTGTATGGCCCCTAATTATTGATAAACTACTAGTTCAGTTGACTTTTTAAGAACATGGCCATAATTGTGCGACAGAGACAGCACTAGAGACTTTTAAGCATACGGAAGGTATGGAGTAGCAAGTAGACCAGTTGTATAAAAGTCATATTTTAATCATAATTGAAATATGTACACAAGTTATGGAAACAAATGTAAAGATAAGTAGTTAATTTGGTTTTTTTTCGCGTGGCTTTACTCACGTAGCCTTTTCCACAGAAACCGTGCTTTTTCCGGAGATTGTTTTGTATCAGTGAAAAATAAATCGAACGTCCTGTAAACATCATATTTTTAACTCTTTACCATAGGTATTGGTTGAGATCAATACCTTTAACCAATATTAGAACCTAAATGGGATGCAATGACCCTTTCAGTAAAGTTCCATCGGAGGTATACATGAGCTGCTGCTATTATATGCGGCATTCCAAATCCGGGGCTGTAGGATAACTGCGTTTCCATCCTCAGGCCCATATTACTAAGTAACAGTTTCATCCAGTTTCATCCACGGAACCTCTTTTTTGAATTTAGAAAATCTTAGTATTTGTCTACGTAAACTATACCTACCAAGATGGACAGGTTGGAAAGGGGGAAAATGTTAACCTTATTCTGATGCTTGTAATATTTATAGTCGTAAAAGCGAAAGAAAGTAAGCGTTTCAAACAAATTTGGACGGTAAAAATTAAATAATAATGTATAATGCTTTTGTGTTGTGTCTTATTGTGTTGTACTGAATAAATGTTTTATCTATCTATCTATCTATCTATCTAATGTTTTCGCCAACGGTTTATGAGAAGGCTATCATCACCTGATTTACATACTATTATATTGGCGATATATCTAATGAGACGTTGAAAATGCGTCATAACTAACTTAAGCCTTTGAAATGACCTTATTGTCTATTCAATTGAACTTGTTAATATTTTATTTTTACAAAAATATGTCTGTGGTACGAGATGAAGTGAGGCTGAAATGATGAGGGATAAAGAGTCACAAAATATCAGGAGCCCAGAATTATGATAAAGTAAAATTGGGCTAACAACTATTACAACATAATATTGATTTAGATTTATAACATTAGTAGGATTACATATTTTTCATTTATTTCTGGTATTTCTAAAACCAACGCAGACAAGTCGGGGTAAAGAGCTAGTATTTACTTAACAAATTTTTCACAACTCAATCGCGACTCCATAATAATCCCTAGGCTTGTTGCCTTTGACATTGAACAAATTCTTGACATATTGATGTTTGACGTATTTCAATCCTAAAATGAAAACATTTATTTTAGCGTGTGTCTCGAGTTAAACTATAAGATTAACGCTGTATAAACAGACACTCCAATATAGAAAATAAAATGTTTACCCAATATTGCTTTGTGAGATTAAAACATTGGAGGATACAGTACGTATGTAGGTACAAGTAAAGGTACTTGGAGACGTTATTTTCTTCAAGCCGTTGCTATTAATTTCCTGGAAAACGAGTCCATTGTCGCCTTCAGATAGGAAATCCCAACGACGTTGTACTTTATTTAGTTTTGCTGTTTTATTTCACACCAATTTTATACATAATCCAAAAGTAGCGCGGATAGAAAAAGATTGTGTTTTATATTGTTTAAGGTCATAAAAATACACATTCACATGATGCAGACATTTTTTTAACACTAAATTTATCTATAAACGGCTAAACACATACTGTTAAAAAAAATATTGAAATTACGAAGATCTGACAGCTCCGATTTGCAGAAAAGTGACACAGGTCCTGCCCAAGAGATGAGAGAGATGCAAATACTTTTGCAAGGCAAAAGATGAGATGAGGATAATAAGAGTGTAGCTCGGAATAAAAAAACGTAAGTGCCAAAATTCGGATTTGGTAACATAAAAGTATTATTATATCGAAATCTGTTCAGTTGAAACCTCGATAAGAAAATTTTATATGCTTTAAAATTATTTCCATAGGATCAATCTAAAGCGTTGCATCTTGTAGCTAAAAAAGGTAAAAAGATATTTCGAACTTTGTGATTTTTTTCTATCGAGAATTTTTTTTCGTATCGTGTATTCCTTCACTTGGATAGTAGATCATAAAGTCAAAAAGCTTAAACCGTAATCTCACATACCTGTTCCAGGTACCTAACAAGATACGTTAAAACGAAAAACGGCCTTATACTAAATGTATCCCCTTAAATACAACATTGATAGTGCCGCATTGTTATCATCATCATCATATCAGCCGAAAGACGTCCACTGCTGGACATAGGCCTCCCCTTAGCGTCGCCACAACGACCGGTCCTGTGCGTCTCGCATCCATCGGCTACCCGCGACCTTCACCAGGTCATCGATCCACCTTATGGGAGGCCTTCCAACGTTACGCCTTCCGGTACGCATTGTTATGCAGACACATGTTGTTCGAAAAAAAAAAGGACATAATACATACATATTTTCGACACAAAAAAAAGTAAGCGAATGATATCCTTAGCGACCGACAATACGGGTTCCGCCGAAATCGGTCTGCTGGGGATCTTCTATCGTATTATGCCATTCACATCTGGAGTGAGGCCATAGAGAAGCACGGGGAGGCACTTGCGGTCTCCCTTGATATCTCGAACACCTTCGACAGGGTCTGGCACGATAGCCTTATTAGTAGGCTTCCTTCCTTCGGTCTGCCTGCCGGATTGTATGATTGAATTGCAGATTTCCTGAGGGATCGGTCTATCCGAGTGGTTATAGATGGCTGCTCGTCCGGACTGCTGGATATTAATGCCGGGGTTCCTCAGGGGTCGGTGCTCTTGGCAACATTGTTCCTGCTGCATATTAATGATCTGATAAAACCCGGTACCTTTGGGTATGCAGACGATAGCACTGTTGCTGAGAGATACGTGTCCGACGCACGAGCTGGTGGGTCGCAGATCCGGTCTCTCCGGAAGGCGCTTGAACTTGTCCTTACAGGCTGTCTCTGAATGGAGCGATGCCAATCTGGTCAAGTTCAATGCTGCTAAGACACAACTACACAAGCGTGTCTTTTCTCCGCTAAAAGGAGCCAATTCCATAGATAGTGGGGGTTCCTAGCAAAGGTGAGACGGTACTTCACACCGGAACAGCTCAAACTCTATCAAGCGCAAGTTAGATCGTGTATGGAGTAGTGCTCTCATCTTTGGGACGGATCTGCCAAATACCAGCTGGATGCCCTTGAGTCAATTGAGAAACGAGGCAAGAGGATCATCGGTAATGACAGGTTCGTTGAGTCGAAGCTCCAAAGTGTTGAGCATCGACGCTGAGTTGGTGGCCTGTCGGTTTTCTATCGGTTGCATTTTGGGGAGTGCGCGACGGAATTGCATGATTTAATCCGCCAAGCCCGTTCCAACATCGGACCACAAGACGAACGGCGATGCGCCACTGATACATGGTGGACATCCCACCCACACGCACTAAACGTTTTGGGAACACATTCATAGTGCGTACAGCTAAGGAGTGGAATTCCCTGCCAGAGTCTGTGTTTCCAGATAGCTACAACCTGGGAGTCTTTAAGACAAGTGTGAGTAGGTTGCTTCTAGGCAAACGTGCTCCATCTTCGACCGTATCATCGCTTACCATCAGGTGAGATAGTGGCCAAACGTATGCCTACCTATAGTAAAAAAAAGATAATAAATCGTGTCAAAAGCCGACCAACAGTGAAATTTTAAATTTTGAAGACCTCACGCTACACTAGCGCCATGACATATTTGTAACCTCTATGAAACAGCCTGAACGCGGCAATTATACAATTTTGTCATTTTTTGACAAATATGTCGAATTGTCAGCTTTATGAAACTGAGCCCAGGTAGCAGAGCCTTCGTCGTGCACATCCCATTAACACTTAATACTAAAATGCTGCGGAAATTTTAATGTTTTTGGTTTTTGAATCGTTTTGAAGTAAAACTGTACCCACACAGTGGGATAGTTACACTGGAATTCCAGAACGATTTAAATATTTAGTCACTAAAAATATATCGACTGTTTTTAACTGTAAAGTATAGCATCACGTGCTGTAATAAGCTGTTGAATTTCAAAACGTTTTCATTAAATAATTATTAAATACAGATAAAGTAAAACTACCATGGTAGAATTTGCCTAGAGCAGTAATTTTGTATACAAAATCTGACAACACTAAATCCGACAGCGGTGCACTCATGTCGAAGGCCGCTAGCCAAAACTAAATCATTCAGATTTCGTCGCTGGAACAGTTGTTACGGGTCGTAATAAATCTTGCATACCACCTGCACCGGGCACATCCTATATCTATAAAATATAAAACACCTGTTTCAATTGTTAGTAACTTCCAAACTTGGACTGTTTGCGGTATCCGATACCCAAACAATACTTCGTTAAGAGTGAGCAAAAGAAGGAAACAACTTCAAGAATGAGTCAAAACAACGTGTACACCAACAAAGTTGAGGAGGAGTATATGGACATCGTCTCCAAGAATGCTTGGGCCCTGGTCTACCAGGTAAGTCACGTAGGTAGAACGCGGTATCTCTGTGCCACGCGCTAAAACTAACAACAATATACCGTGAACTTACTACGACTCGCGATTTCTTTGAAACTTTTCTACATTCTTGGTCTTGCTTTGAAAAAGTAATGGTTTTTGCTCGCGCATTTTAGCCGTGGCATAGAAATAAGTGCATTTGCAACTTTGTTTTGGTTTTTGTAAACTTTTTATAATTGTTTTTTAAGTACTTACTTTTTTTTGTTTTTCGTTTTTGTATTGCGTATGTGTTTATTATTGTAGGGATACATTTAGGGATGCTTTTAAAGACTTCGGCATATTCCTGCTGTTATCCCTTGTACTGGATAGTGGGGTAGGTAGCATTCTACTGCTGAGCCTGAACTTCATTCCTAGTATTCCAAAATTTAACTTATGAAGACTTATTTAGTTTAGTGTTAGCATTTTAACACTAGAATGTTAATGTGTCTTGGTATTATATTAGGTTGAGGATATTAAAAAACTATGATATTTTAAGATTTAATTTCCTAATCAAAATAACCACCTGATTATCATCCACCACAATGATCAGTCAACACCACAATAAAAAATTAAAACAGGTCAATGTAAAAAAAACCTTCTACCTTCAAATTTAAATGTATTTGTCTTATTACATAAAGATAAGAAATCCTTAAAAATAAAGGAAAGTTTGAACTTGTTAATAATTACAGTTTAAGAATGAATAGGGAGATTAAAAACTGCATTTTTCAGGTTCTCAGTATAAAAACAATGTGATTGGCCGCTTTAACAAACTTTTCTTCTTGGAAAATGTAAAAAAAATACAGAGACTAAAAATACAACCTAGATGCATTAAGATCTCCAAATACTTAGAACAAAGACTGGGTAGTCTTTGTACTGTAAAACTAGTTCTGCATTCCTAAATCTTTGGAAATGTCATCTCCCTTAAATACTTCCCTCAAAGTCTGTTAACTCTACTAAATAGCTGTAAAATAATAATAAAAACATTTTTATTATTTTTTTACAATTTTTAGTTAGAGTTTTAACTTGTGATTGGCCGCTTTAACAAACTTTTCTCCTTGGAAAATGTAAAAAAATATACCGAGACTAAAAATACAACCTAGATGCATTATGATCTCCAAATACTCAGAACAAAGACTGGATAGTCTTTGTACTGTAAAACTAGTTCTGCATTCCTAAATCCTTGGAAATTTCATCTCCCTCAAAAGTCTGTAAACTCTACTAAAAAGCTGTAAAATAATCATAAAAACACTTTTATTTTTTTTACAATTTTTTGTTAGAGTTTTTATATCGAGTTCACAGACTGTAGTAGGTAGGTTGTTTCATTTTCGTTGCTGGCGCCATTTTATATCCCCCTTTCCCAGGAACTGCTCCATAAGCTGTGTCAGGTCGTGCTTTCAGAAGGCGATGCTGCAGGTTCTTTTACTAGAACAGAAGCCTGAAGTGCCCCGCCGCTCTGCCGTCTCGCCCCGTTATTACAGCGCGTCGATACCCCCCTTACCTCAGCACCCCACCCGGCCCAGGCACATCCTCACCCGGTTTTATATTAAACTAGCTGACCCGCGCGACTTTGACTGCTCCGCTCCTTTTGGTCTTAGCATGATGATATATAGCCTATAGCCTTCCTCGATAAATGGGCTATCTAACACTGAAATATTTTTTCAAATTGGACCAGTATTTCTCGAGATTAGGGCGTTCAAGCAAACAAACAAACTCTTCAGCTTTATATATTAGTGTTAAATGAATGAGTTTTATATTTTTGCTATTACGAAACCAACATAGCAATGTTGCAGTTTGTCCATTGATTTCAAACCAATAATTATTTTTACCCGTCAATTTTATAATCACACTTTCAGATAGACAGATTGATCAATTAATGTACCAAACCATACCCTGATAGATAGATAGGTCATTCAAATGAAGCTTCTTCACTCATACAGTAGGATACCGGGACACCTACACACAACAGACCAAATGGAAGTGTAAGAGCTGAAAATAGATGTCCTACTCTACTACTAAGATACAAATCTAAAACAACTGTCACTAATACCTCCAACCTTTGCCCAACAGAAGATCGGGATTGACTGCCAACAGTTCCGTCACAGCTGGAACGAAGCTAAGAAACCTCAGAACAAGCCACTCAACCGCTACCGCGACGTGAACCCATTCGACCACACCCGGGTTGTCTTGAAGCGTTGTGAGAGGGACTACATTAACGCTAACTATGTAACGGTAAGTGCATTTCAGAACTCCTTGGTTGGTCTCTTCGTAAGGTGGCAGACGTTCAACAAAGGTTTGTGGAAATGCTTTTTTAAACAATGAAGTTATAACCCTCTTATTCGTTTCAACAGAACTCTATCATAAAGTAAGGTCACACAAAAACCACCTTGTTTCAAATATAGGTTCTAATGTCAAATTGTTACCATGGGCTGCGTTAAATGTACTATTTGTACTTGTCAATTTCATTGGTGATGAAACGCAAGGAAAGATATCACTTGACAAAAAAAATAAGGAAACAGAGGGCGAGTATTGCCTTTAGAAAGTGTTAAAATAAATGAATAATGGGGTTTTAAAATTGCTAAAAATGAAGGGAGAAGGAATGTATACAAAGTAAAGCCACGTCTGGAAAAGTAACATAAAAATAGTAAACTGCAATGTTTTCATGAATCTACGAAAACATATTAAAGAAAAATTTTGTTAGTACCTTAAAAAAATGTTACTAAGGTCGGATTTTTCAATAGTCAAATAACTTTTAATGGGAAGAATAAATATGAAAAATTGCCTTATTTTCTATACAAAAGCATAATATGACCACCTTAACCACCACCATGCACCGCCCTAACCTAGATAACTTTTACCAGGGAAATAAATATGCCTTTGACAAAACGGATTATTTATTTCTCTGGTAAAAGTTATCTGACTAGATAAATGAGCCTAAGGATGCGTTTCAACCAGAGATCGTCTATCTGCCTGCGTGTGTGTTTCCGAACGCTTACAACCCTAATCTCATCAAAGTTAGAGTGAACAGGCTCCTTCTGGGTAAGCTCGCTCCATCGTAGACTTTGTCTCTCTCATCTCTGACCTAGACTAGAGTCAAGAGCAAACCCATCACAAATAAAAAAAGAACTGGGTAAGTGCGAGTCGGACTCGCGTACAAAAAGTTCCGAACCGATTGCATTTTTTAACATGTTATTTTGACACTATAGAACTTCTTATAGGTTTTCCTGTAATCCTTAGGAATAAAACTATTATCTGCATTTTTTTTTTAATTTTATGTTCATTAGTTTGGGATATAAGGGGGTAATGGTCATTTTGGTCTAATTTCTTGAATAAGTTGAAAACTGTTTATTTTAAAATTATGAAAAAATATAATTAAAACCCTGACAGTAAGCCCTTTCATTTGATATGTCACACAATACAGTTTGAAAACCTTTTTTTTTAATTTTCTAGTTGTCCCCCGAAAGTGACCTTCATACTCAAAATTTATTTCTTTATGTAACGCGTCCGTGTTTGGGTCACAGAAGTCCATATGTATACCAAATTTCAACAGAATCGGTTCAGTGGATCCGGAGAAAACTGGCTGTGACAGACGAACAGACAGACAACCGAGTGATCCTATAAGGGTACCGTTTTTTACGGATTTCCGGAATCGTAATAAAAAAAGAGATGTGCGAGGATGCGTAGCGAGGGATGTGTTTGTTAAGAACCAATTGGATCGCTTCATTTACCTAGCCTCGCTCAGCACAAGCGATTCTATTGGTTCTTAACAAACAAATTCCTGGGCGTATCCTCGCGCATTTCTGTTAGAACGCAGCCTAAAGGACAGCTAGCTAGTAGTAATATTAAAAAAAAAAAACTAGCTCATTATAGCATCCTTTTTTTCAATTTACAGGAAAATATACATTATTTTCCAATCGGACACATACGAACGAAGCAGGTTAAAAATATCGGTCTATTTAGCTATACGCGGAAAACCGCAAGGGTCACAGAAAAAAAAAATCGAGCTCTTGTATCCTTTTTTCTATAAACAGAGAACAGAACAATGAAATTACTCCCTGGCTAGAAAAAGTAATCATACAGTTCATCAGTATGATGGACATTGTTCTGATTTACATTGGACGTAGCTTATAAGCAAGGAAAGAAAGCCCCTTACGCCATCTTATCATAAGCGATTTGTCTTTGAAAAACTTTGTTTGTATTTTAAACTATAGAATTTAAAATATAAAAGCGCATTTTCGGCTAAAAGTCGCGTATACTTTTAAATACTGTAAAGTATACTTTTCAATAAAAAAATTGAGTTTAAAAAACTGTAACCCGATTGCAGTGAAATAAAACTGATCTGAAAAGTAGGAAACAAGGAAATATGTTATTTGTAGATCTTTGAAAGTCGTTACGAATTGTCAGAAGCCAAAAAATCTGACACCAAAGTACCGGGTCACCCAGTTATTGGGGTATGGTATTCAGCTGGATCTGGTTTGTCTGGAAGCCGAACCCAATATATTTGGGAAAAGGTTGGCCCAACCTTTTCCCAAATGTATTGGATGAAGATTTAGAACACAGATACCCAACACTATGTATTGTCTTAAAACTCTTGTATTAAAAGTCGCGACGAACCTATCTCGGGGCTTCGATCCTCACCACTGGTGGTAAGCCGTTAAGGCCTGCGGGTGACCTAATGTTGCCAGGTTTCCGCATAAAACCCGAAATTTTTATCTATTTTATCTATCTATTTATTGTTTATCTATTATAACCTAAAAAAAAATACAGTTTAATGTTAGTACTGATAGCAAAGTCAGGATTTACTTAAAATGCTACTTAATATTAGTCAGTAACAAACAACAGTAAGTTGTTGACCTTCCTTGAGGAGACTACGCAAAATTCGCGCTGTAACGTGGAGTCGGGGATACCAATCCGACTTACAAACATACATACTTATTATTATTATTATTATTTTAAAGATACAAAATCTTAAATAACATAAGTTGTCAGACTTTTCATCCTATTTAATACGGTTATATCGAGTATGGTCTTTGAGAAGCTCGGGGCTAAATCATAAAAGCCGATATGGTCGATCTTCTCGGTCAAACAACGCATGCTAAGACTCCTCCGTGCCTCGGAAAGCAAGTTAAGCTGTTGGTCCCGCCTGTTTTTTGTAGATTTTGGCAGTCGTTACGGATGGTCAGAAGCCAGAACCAGACTGGTGTCTGGTCTGCCAAGAAGTACCGTATTACCCCGTTACTGGGTTGTGAAGGTCTGTTGCTCCACGTAAATTACTGGCTGCGGAAAGCTGGGAAAAGTCTAGGTTGATATATAGATATAATTATCTATCGGCTGGTCTCTGCGACTTTCCAGTTTTAAGACCTGACAAACCTATACATGTTACCTCAACTTATAATAAGTATAAGTTTAGGTAACATGTATAAGCAGACATGGGCGAAGGTCCTTCCGCGAAGAACACCGCTATTTAGAAATTGAGATTAAATTAAGAATGCTATCCATGGACCTTGAAGTTAATCTGGCAAATTAATGATTAATTATCAATAAATTTCCAACGATAATATAATAAAAAGTTCACTTTCTATGTATCAAAAGTTTCACATATAACTCCGTATGTGATGTTCTGATGTTATTTCCATTAATGGGTAGTACTATTTTTTTTTCAATAGATGGCGTTACGTGTATGTAATTACGTAATGAAAATTAATTTCTTCTTATTCACATATCTTTTGATAGAGCGAACCAATTGGGATGAAATAAAACCTTACTTAATATTGTACTCGAGTTAGAAAATTAAAATTGATAAAAGTTATCTACATTCGTTTTGTACTTTACACGTGTTTTGATCAACTAAACAGACAAACGTCCAAAAAATTCAATGCTGGAAATGGATTCTGTTAGTAATCCTGGCTATTTTATTTAATTATAATGTACAACAACGACTTTTCTACAGATTCAACAACTACGTAGATACTTATTCGGTAATACTCACTTGTTTGTTAACAATTTAAACATTTTTATTTACTTAGACAATACAAGATATGTACATATTTGTAACGTGCTCGTTAAGCCCTTTCCTTTGATACCCAACATGTTATGATTCTCTCAATTCTTCAGATTCAGAAATTTACGTGTATTTTCTCGGATTTTAACTAAAGTGAAAATGTATGTAGCCTATGTCACCCGCAAAGTTCTTACGAATCGATTGATACCTCATTCATCAAAATCAGTTCAGTGGTTTAGGCGCTAGAGTGGAACATACGCATATACATACACTAGTTGACCCGCGCAACTGCGTCTGCTCCGCTCCTATTGGTCTTAGCGTGATGATATATAGCCTATAGCCTTCCTCGATAAATGGGCTATCTAACAATGAAAGAATTTTTCAAATCGGCCCGGTAGTTCCTGAGATTAGCGCGTTCAATTGAATAAACAAACAAACTCTTCAGCTTTATATATTAGTATAGATACATACATAGACAGCTAAAATCATAAGCCTTCCTTTTGGCTTTGCCGTAGTCTGGTAAAAAAAGCAATATCAGATTGCTAACTTTCAAAGACTAAAATGTAAACCCAGTGGGAATCAAAGCCATATTACAGGTGCCACATACAAAGTGGTTTCAGGAACTCTCTATTCCAGTCTTCTCGTGTCGAATTACCACGTGCAAGCTTTCACTGCCTCTCCCAATAGATTTAAACCTAATTAAAATATACATGAATAAAATTGGCCATTAATGTCAAATGCATTCAAAATCAGTACCGATTGACACAACTTAAGGTTCCTTTTTGACTGGTGAAAACTGAATGTAAGCTTCGTAAATGCCACACTAATAGCTTGAATGTAGTGGATATAATCTCTAGTCCTTAGTGTCTATTTTACACAAAAAATAATACTCGTTAAAAATGTACCGTACCTGCATTGACTAAAGCTGAATGGAACTGAAAAAAGACGTATTATCGCATGTTTTGAAACTCCGACTTAATATTTTAACCTGAAAATGGCTTTCAGAATCAACGGAATAAAAGAGTATCTAGTTCTGTACAAATTGCCCATAATAACTAGGGTGTACTGTGTACCGGGCATTTGATCCATCGCTCAATTTGTTTCGAACCCGGCCCTCTGCAATTATCCCCATTCCCCTTTGTTTCGCAGACATCGCATAGGTGCGACATTACATTTACAAACAAGTGCTATAATGTACTCATGTGCATAGTAATCTCTTTAGTCATCTCGACTTTTTGAAATAATTATATTTTCAGGTACAGTAGAGCGTTGATCATCCGAACTAATTGGGGGACATGGGTGTTCGGAAAACCGATTTTTTCGGATAATCGAACTGTATTGATTCAGTCATTTTATCGACAGGTGAATGAAAAAAAACCATATTGACATAACGGCAATATCTAAGCAAGTAAACAAACGCCTCAGAAGTCTCTTTATCTGAACTTGCAGTTGATCAGGTGCCACCGTCAGTTTAATTAGCCAGAGGTCAAATTTTAGACCCTTAAAAAAATTTGACGGCTCTAAGAGCTTTTCGTTGGATTGAGAATAGAATAGCATAGAACACTTTATTATGTACACCATATAAGTTACAGAAAAGATAGATGAGAAACATTACATAGGGTGACACAATGGGCGGCCTTATCGCTGAAAGCGATCTTTTCAAGACAACCTTTGGATGGATTCTAAAGAGAAAAAGGAGACACAGTACAGATTGAGCAGCCTTTACACACCGAATGACAGAATCGGCCCAGAATTAGGTTCTCACTGGGATCTTTTTTGAGTAAATCACAGTCGAGAAAGTGCCTGGGGGAGGAGGTACATACATATAGGTACGTTCGAATAAGCGGTCTTTCGGTTGATCGACGTTCGGATAATCGACGCTCCGCTGTACTGTACTATTGAAACAAAGCTAAGGTATACCTTCGCTGATACTTTCATTTTGTTTAAATTTTTAAATTAGCGACAAAGCGATGACACATGTTTCTTTCAGTAAGCTCGAAGAAAATTGGGAACTACTGGACTTCTTTTTAGGGTTCCGTACCTCAAAAGGAAAAAAACGGAACCCTTATAGGATCGTTTTGTTGTCCGTCCGTCTTTCTGTCAAGACCCTTTATCTTGGGAACGCGTGGAGGTATCGAGTTTAAATTAAAACCATATACTCAGGTCTACGGTCCCTTGAAGCTGTGAAAAAATCAAACTTCTAAGTTAACGTTAAAAAAGATACGGCCGTATATGCCGCAAAAAACGTCCATTTCGACTCTCAAGGGAATCAAAATGTAAAGGGTAGTCCCGTTGACTTAGAACTATGAAATTTGGCAAGTAATACCGTCATAGACTACAAGTAAATTTGGCAAGTAATACCGTCATAGACTACAAGTAAATTTGGCAAGTAATACCGTCATAGACTACAAGTAAATTTGGCAAGTAATACCGTCATAGACTACAAGTAAATTTGGCAAGTAATACCGTCATAGACTACAAGTACAGGGAAAGTCTGAAAACTTTACATTTGTAATTAAATCATAAAAAAATATTCTTTACTTAAAGTAATACGAGTATTTAAATTACCTACAAAATTGTACGGAATCCTCGGTGGGCGAGTCCGACTCGAAGTCTTGTTATTAAATCTGGTGCACTTTTAATTTTCCCATCGCATTGTCGCCTCTGTTTATAAACAGACATCGAATTCAATAACAACTAAACCAACGTCACGCAAAAAGGAAAAGTTCCTATTTCATGAAAGAAAAAACTTGAAATATCCTCATTCGCTTCCTGTGTATTGCATTCGGTGTCATTTTGTATCCAAAATGTTGAAAATGCTTCTGCTTCTGTTATGCAAAGATACTAGGATTACAGCTATCGTTCAAGACTAACGAGAAGAAAGAAATTTATAAGATTTCTTATGAAAGTTACTAATGTAAATAGAGAAGAACTTTCTGGCTAAAAACACACTAATTATAATAATAATAATCGTTTATTTTCTCTCACAACTTACTTTAATTAAAAGTTAGCAGCATCTCTTTCTTAATTTGCGTCTGAGTAGGGTAGTCGGCAACGTATAGTCGGGATAATAGTCGGGACGCAACTGAACAGAACCACTGTCAGCAGTTTTGATAAGCGCGAATTACACAGAGAGGTTTTCTTGCATCCATATACCACCGGAATATTGCTAACACCGTAAGCTTGTAAAATATGTTGCGAGATAATAAACTCGATATATTGTGAAATGATCATCACTACGTGTAATAAAACAAAGTCCTCCGCCGCGTCGCGATAAACTCAAAAACTACTGAACCGATTTTTAAGCTGTTTTCACCAATGGTTGAGTGGTTCTCGAGGAAGGTTTTAGTATATAACTAGCTGACCCGCGCGTCTTCGAACTTCGCGAACTTCGTCTGCGTCACAATTTTCATTACTGCTCCGCTCCTATTGGTCTCAGCATGATAAAATATAGACTCTTTATAGTATTACTAGTTGACCTGTGCAACTTCGTCTGCCCGCTCCTTTTGGTCTTAGCGTGATGATATATAGCCTATAGCCTTCCTCGATAAATGGGCTATCTAATACTGAAAGAATTTTTCAAATCGGACAATCGTTCCTGAGATTAGCGCGTTCAAGCAAACAAACAAACTCTTCAGCTTTATATATTAGTATAGATTTGTCTAGAAAAAAATTACGAATTACGCGGGCGAAGTGCTAGTCTAGTTTGTTCATACGCGCTGGCATACTGTTCATGTACATCTGATTGCGATGAAACTTTTTCAAATAATTACTTTCATATGGGCGAAGGTACGAGTATCAGCAACGGTTTCAAATACCTTTCAAACTAGTTTCAAATAAATAAAAGCTCTAGGGCTTTTAGTGCCTTTTTAGTGCCCATCGGTGCCCATCACTCAGCATATGGGTCGAAACATAATTTGTTCGTGTGCCCACAACTCGCATCCGCGTCGTCGACCCATATGCTGAGTTCTGGGCACCGAAAGGGCTAGGTAACGAATATCGCGTAGGTCTGAACAGGGTGGCTACTCTCTAACGAAATCCGTAGTTTCGGGCTTAGTTGCGGGCGGGCGTATTCTACTCCGTATCACCTACAGACTTACGATTAGTCCCGAACCCGAACTGAGAATGAATGACAACACGATTTCACCGTAACTGTCAAATCGTGTTATCATTAGTTCTCAGTGGTTAGGTGATACGAAGTAGAAAATGCCCGCCCGCAACTAAGCCCGAAACTACGGACTTCGTTAGAGAGTAGCCCCCCAGGCCTTGAACGTGAGACATGCGAACATAAATGACAATAATGCGATTATTGCACTCAAAACGGGATAAAAACTCTTTGTAAAAGCTTCCACGTTCTAAGTATGCCTAACGTGCATACCAACAAAACAAACCAGGTACGTTTGGTATTTTTTTATTATATTTTGAAATCTGTTTTTTTTTTTCACATACGCTATTCCGCCACTCCGCTGATGTCGAAAATGATCGTTATTTATAAAATTGAAAACGGGATTCGTTTGCAGTTTCCTTTGTGTCCTTTCAATACCCGCGTTCGGTTTTATTAACACAGTAGTGGTGCAGTTCGTGATATGTATTTGAATATATATAAACGTCCGAGTGGCGTCGAAATGATAGGTTTGACGAAATGAACAAAAGTCTGAAATATTTTTTATTGAAGTTGACATGTTTGGTGACTATTTACTCTTGTTTGAGCATGGTAATATGTATGGTTGAGTTGGTTTGCTTTCGCCTATTAATTGTTTTTATTTTAATTGGATACCCACGCTTGCAAATTTATATGTACGCATTTGGAAATAAAAATCGAAACTTACCGGCGATATCTGATGCATTTGAAGTTGAGTTTTTACTTTAGCCGGAAAATCTGTCAATAAAATAAACATTTTTGAAGATATTCAAGAAATTATACGAAAAATGACCATTTCCCCCTTATCTTCGGACCTACTGAAACTAAAATTAAAAAGAAAATACAGGTAATAGTTCTTTACATATAGATTACAGGAAAACCTATAAAAGTTTGTAGTGTTAAAAGAATATGTTGCATAAAAAACACTGCAAAGTATAAAATAACTTTAATTTCGGAAGTCGGTGTTTTTGGTTGTTTTAACCCCTATATGGGAAAACGGAACACTTATAAGATTAATCGGTTGTCTGTCTGCCTGTTCGTCTATCAAAGCCGATTTTTAATCGACCTTAAAAAAAGGAGGTTCTCAATTCGACCGATTTGAAAAATTCTTTTTTTGTGTGAATGGATGTAATTACCGATTGGTCCCATTTAATTTCATCAAAATCGGTTTTGTAATTTGGTTTTTAAATCAAAATAGCTGGAATTCGTTTACTTAGATGACGTATTTGGTTTCTCATCCATATAAACGAAATTGCCTATTTTGCATTCCTGCGACTTTCCAGTGGTGTTGTTAGGTGTGAGTACCACTAAAAAGTCAAAAATAAAAAAACTTACAAAAAATACAACCGAAATCCAAATAAAAAACAAACACTACAAAGTATAAAATAACTTTAATTACGGAAGCCACTGTTAAAAAACGAAAAAAAAAACAATCAAAAACACGCGACTGCCGAAATTAAAGAAATTTTATACTTTGTAGTGTTTTTTTTTTAACTTAACAGTCGGTTGTATTTTTCTGTCTCCGAATCTACTGGACCGATTCAGTTGAAATTTGGTACACATATAACCTTTAGTGACCCAAACACGGACGCATAACTAAAATAAAAAAAATGTGAAAATGGGGTCACTTAAAGGGCGAAAAATTAAATAAAAACTTTTTCTACTCTACCGTGTGACATATCAAATCAAAGGGTTCATCGTTAAGGTCTTTAGAGTATTTTTTATCATTTCAAAATATTCCTTTCCGAATTAATTATCGAAAATTGACCATCTCCCCCCCTTATCTCCGAAACAACAGAACGTTAATTTTTGAAAAAAATACAGGTTTTTACCTATACATTACAAGAAAACCTATAAGCAGTCTATTTTGAAGTTGGTTATAAATAACCAACTTCAAAAAAAGTAGGAGGTTCCACGTTCGACTGTATGTATTTTTTTATATGTATGTTCACGGATTTCTCCGCCAATTATTGACTGATTTATAAAATTCTTTTTTAATTCGAAAGCCTGTACTCCTGAGGTTGTCACACTGTCACTTAGGTCACTTAGGTAAATTGAGGGCAAAACTTACATTTCACATTCAATATTTTTCATATGCTTTCTAACCCAATTCAGATATTTGTGTCTGGTAATCATCATCTCATGTTACTGAGCTGATGATGGAAGGTATAAGTCAGGATCTGATCATAGAATCCCAGGCAATCTGTTCACATTTACCGTGGCAAATACATAAAATGTTGGATTACATACATTTTTCAATAACGTAAAATATCTGTTTACCTCCACTATGAACGAATGAACAAAGCGGCTTCCAGCTAAACTGCTGTACAAAGAATTTATTGCAGCAAAAATCATCGGAAATATGCATTGTGTAAAAAGTGGGCACAGGAGTATTTAGGGGAAAATGTCCACTGACGTTGTTTTTCACGAATGCCAAACAAGGTATATATAGTTAAGGTACTGAAATCATAACATCACAAAAACATTCCCCGAATGGATTGGCAAACCCTACCTACATATATATCCGTGTACTATAGGTATACCGTGCACCCACAGGTTTTTGTGGAGATCATTAAATTACTGTTCCCGCTCTGGGTGGAGCGGGAGGGAGTGTGTTTCTTACTAACTTAAAACCACGTGCCGTGTTCCTTCAATTGCCCTTTGCATTCCAGGACGCGGTAACCCTTGAACAATTCCGTGAACCTAGCCCTATGTAATACAGAGCGAACCTGCTATCAAGTATCGACCGGATACCTACAGTCAACTAAACTCAAAGTGAAGCAACTTCTATTAAATTCCGTTCTCTAACAAATTAATACTATCAAAGCGCTCGCATTGAATCTAGTCATGATCATATTTCGTATAGAAAGCGGTAATATTCCTAGAGTTTCGTCAATACCGTTGCACATATGTATGTGGCTGTGAGCGTAATAAAGCTGATTCCATAGAATCAATTCAGCACTGGTTATAAAGGAACTAGTATTATTATTTATAATAATGTTATTCTATAAATTATAATTTATAATAATGTTATTCTCATTAATAGAGTTGACGGAATTTTGAGTATGAATATTTAGATACACATTCCATTGTTCCGTTGAACCGAAATTATTGTTCTTATTAAACTTTTACGAGCACGTTTAAACCTTCATTTAATTACACGTACTTTCAATCAGTTTCAAAACTGAAGCCACTGAAAAACGTTTTTCTTAATTTGGAAAATGACGCGGCAGTTTACCCTAACGAAGGTACTACCTCACTTGCGAAATGAAGCCTATCAAATCGCATGAAACTTGAAACAATGGTTTTGCAGGTGGGTACAGCTCTCGAAAACTTACAGCCGGAAAACGTGATTTAAAAAAGATATAATGATCTTTCTCGAAAAAAAAAACATATTGTTTCTGTACGTACGTCCGTTTACATTTCATCCACGTGCAGCTAGTCTATTCTGTAAACAACTATTTCGATATCGAGCTTCACCTGAGTGACAAAACTCACAAAATGAGCTTTATTGCACACAACATAAAGGTCTTAATTTGAAACTCACCTCGGATTCACTGTCGAGATACGAAAATGTTGTTACAGAATAGCACTACAGGGCTTGAAGCCTACGTACGTCGCTCATTACGATATTGATTTGCTGTAGCTGCGCTCCTGATGTAATTATTCTGCAAATGGCTTTTAGTGCAGGAAAATTAAGGAAATCAGACCAAATAATTCGTGTAGTTTTGAAAATTGGTACAGTTGTTCTTTGAGGTGTCCAGATGAACATACTAAAAGTCCCCGCGGGTGGGAGACGAGCGGTGGGGGAGAGGGGGAAAGGAATCTTTTTTCAGTTTTTTTGCTTGTATCTCCAAAACCATTAAAAATATTTCTTTACCCACTGCTACATTTTTACAAGTATGCCGGTCGTGTTTGAGCTCATTAGAATGGTCCTGATGGGTATTATGCATAGTTCAAACAAGGGTCAGATAATGAACAGCAGATAAGTGGAAAGCGGTCAAACGTGTTCTTACCCAGGGTCCGACAGAATTGAGACCTATCGTAATTTTTCGTCATTCGATTTCTATGGCCAACACGTAGATATAATTATGTGTGCTTGAGTATTTCTTTAGACAAACTATAGAAACTTAGTTCTTTACCTACTCTTACAAGTGTGCCTGTGAATCGTACTGTTGGGTACCATTCACTGTAGTTGGCAACAAGGGTCTGATGATGGAAATCATAAAGGTGAGTAGTAGCTCTCTTAGTTGCCTACTCTTATACCAACTATGTTTGAGCTCATATGAAGCGCACGGGTCGGTACTATTCATATACACGGTGCCGTTTTAAAAGGCGGCCCACTTAATATACCCGACATAAACTACCTCTAGGCGCGATATTTTTTTATAATAATTCAATAAAATAATAAGTACAATAAAATTAAATAATGCATTAGAACTATGAAACACCCTATTAGTCATGTTTTCGTAGCAAAACAATGTCACCGTTCTATTCCGCGCCGTCCTTGGAACAAGGCTCGGACTGCGCTCGCTCCTGGATATTTCAAACTACGTCATGATAATTAATAATATTTTCATGTTTTTTTTTTAAATTAAAATATTCTTAAACATCATTTTTAACCGACTTCCTAAAAAGGAGGAGGATTCTGATTCGGATTCTTTTTTAGTTCGATGCAGTATACTTGCCATTTGGTCCCATAAAAATTTGATTCAGTTTAGTTCAGTAGTTTTTATTTTATGAGCATTTTTGCTTATTTCAATTTTTGTGTTGACGAAGACTTCGTCCGGGTATCACAACTTAAAAGTGAAAAATAAAAAACTTTTTACAAAAAACTATAACCGAAAGTCGGTGTTTTTGGTTTTGTTTCTTTGTTTTTTAACACCGACTTCCGAAACTAAGGTTATTTTATTCTTTGTAGTGTTTTGTTTGGAAGTCGGTTATATTTTTTTTTGTAAAAAGTTTTTTATTTTTACTGAATGTGTAGTAGTCATTGGATAGATGAAATAGGCTGCCGTTGTAAGACGACTAAAATGGCATCTATACTACTGTAGATATGATATATCTATTTAGCCCAAGAACTCCACGACCTCATCCCACCGGCCACCTTCTACCATCGGACATCCAGACGCACTGCGACTTATCATCCCTACCTTGTTGCTATTCCACCAATTCGCACTAATCGTTTCCGAACGTCTTTTATAATGCGCACAGCAATGGAGTGGAATTCACTGCCAGCGGTCTGTGTTTCCGAACACTTACAACCCTAATCTCTTCAGAGTGAACAGGCTCCTTCTGGGTAAGTTTGCTCCATCGTAGACTGGTCTCTGTCATCGCTGACCTAGACTAGAGTCAAGAGCAAGCCCATCACAAATAAAAAAAAATCTATGATATAATGTCGAGTACATTAATGTCTAGCTGTACTAAGAGCTCTGTGTACAGTTCTAAACATGCCGTTCTACAGGGTGACATTTAATTTGTTGAGTTATCTTTTATGGAGTGATTCACATTCATGAATATGAACATCTTTACAATTGTGTCTGCATAGATAAATATTTTCACATTCTTCATTCATCTTGAGTTAGACGAGTATCACTTTGGATATCGCACCTACTAACCAGCGATTTTCGCGCAGTGCCTATAACAGTGTTAACCAAAATTACGCAGGATTATTTTCATATTATCAACAATTATTTACGAAATATAGTCTGATATGTTCCTCACAAATTCTGTGGTCCAGAACTTCGGATGCAGCAGAGGCAGCCCGTCCACTCGTACGTCATATGGAAAACATGACAAACAATTTTTTGCATAAGCAATGAAGCGATTGTCCTTGATTGACATCGGCCATTTAATATAACATGAGAAATTGTGCATTTCCGAGTTGATTTATCAAAATGCCAATTTATTTGGAGTTTAACATTACTGGAAAATATAAATTCTGTGCCGCCTTTCATTTCCTTATAAAATGAGCGTTGCCCGTTTCGAGTGCTCCGCCCGCTGTTGGGTTTTTTACCAGACTGCCTAAGAAGGGTTAGGTTTTAGAGCGTATCTTGTATGTTTATTTGTTTGTAAATTTCTTTATAACCTTCAACATGGTTGGATGGATTTCGACATTAAGGTGTTGTTAGATTAATTTGTAAAACCGATAGGAGATTTAAAAAAAAGCAATATGGCGGATTTTTGGCGCTCAATTGTGAGTGGTTAATATTTTTTTTTTACCAAGTCTATCGATTAGGTAGGGTATCAACATGAAGGAAAATAAATGGAAGGTACCAATACATACATATAGCCATATGTTTAAATTCATTTAGGAATCAATTTTCTGTTGTCTGTTTTGCAGTCGGGGTTTTTTTCTTATTTGCGACTTGTTGGCAAATCCAATTGAGCGTTACGCGGTTCGGTCGGTACGCCGCGACAAGTCAGACATCTTGACTGCGTCTTGCGAATCTGGAGCACGGGTGAGCAACGAGTTAGAGACGAGCATGTTACACGAATTTTAGGATTCGCTCATTATCCTCTCGTACGTTCGTTACCTACTACAATATTTTTAATGAGGACAGAGCTATGGCAATATAACTTAAAAGTGGGACTGAGATCGTCCTTAACGTTGCAGGATTTTCTTGCACAAATTGATACTCGTAATATTCTTAAATTTTATGCGCAGGAAAAATATATTTCTGTCTTGTAACAAGTCATTAGACAACCTACTATTGCGTAAAAAGTGCAACACTAATAAGTACCTGTTTTTCGGTGATAGTAGCCTAATGTTTGTTAAATGAATAGCTGGCGCGTCTCCAGCATTTTGATACGATAATTATCCCACATGTACGAGTATGATGATACTTGAATCATTTACCTAAATCATGAATTTGAATCATGTGATTGTTTGAAAATACACAAAGGCGCGTGCATAGACCCTGCGCACATAATCAAAATCATGTAATAATTTGTGAAGGCACTATTCACCTGGCAAACTTCATGAACTCCATTGTTCCATCACGAAATAGTATACAGCCTAAACTTGAATACGGAAAAGCAACATCTGCAACTGTTAGTATTTTGTAGTAGGAGTCATTTGATGAATTACCAATACTAAAAAAAACATGAAACTAGGTGCGAGCGTACTTAAGGCCTACTTGCGCTGCTCCGCTTAGCACTGCTTGGCAAACAGCCTAGTCAAAGGGTTACTTTACAAATTTGCAGAAGGTCTTGCACAAATACGAAAACTTAATTAGCCCTGGCAACTATATTTTTAGTTATTTCACTAACCTCTCAAATTGCTGAAAATTTGTAAAGTTAGACCTAGACTAGAACGTTTTAAACCAAACAATAATAAATGCTATATGTTCGTTTCACTTTGTTATTCCGGATATATAAATAGCAGCCTTCGAACTACCGGAAATCCTGTGTGCTAATACTAAAGCTACTACTACTACAGCAAAAAATATTCTTTAACTGAATTTCAGACATTCTATTTGTGTAGTCTGTGTTTCCTGATAGTTACAACCTGGGAAGTGGGAGTACTTAAGGCTGCTTTCTCGAGAAATGCTTATAAGCAGCGTGCAGATGAAGCAACTATTCGTAGGCATTAACTGAGAATTTACATCTGAAAAAAAATAGGTAGTTATCTACATGATATGATACGTAATTTCGTTTAGCCAGAATTAATGTATCGGTATCACATAATAAGAAAGAAATCACCAAATCACCTCCAAATCGTTGAGAGCTGAAACTATTTTACTCCTTCGTTTTTTTAACAAAAGTCTAAAAAAAATATCTACTGCTTTGCAATACAAAAGAAAATAATTTGGTTGTGTTACTTTTTTAAAATATTTTTTTTTAAATAAGTTAAAAATGCGGGTAGCGGAGTGGTGCGTAGAGGAGTAGTTAGCTCCGTTTATATGCACAAGGTCATTGGCATGTATGCAAGCCTTAAATCAAGAGCGAATAGGTTGCTTCTAGGCAAGCGTGCTCCATCTTCGACCACATCATCGCTAAACATCGAGTGAGATAGTGGTCAAACGCGGGCTTATAAAAAAAATGCCGGTAGAGTTAAAATCTCCAGATTGTTAAAATCGCAATAATTATAAGGTCATCACTCAAAACTTCTAGCTTTACCTTGTAAAAGTGATTGCTTTGAGCTAAGAATTGGATGAGCATCTTTTTAGAGCGTTTCCACTAAACGGCTCCACACACGCTCACAGGCACGAACGGGAACTTCATATATAGCTATGTTACATTGCTATGCAGCTCTAGTCTACGCCGTGACCTTTACCGACATTGACAATATAGATCAAAAGTGCATCAGGGCCACTTAAATCAGCGCAGGATCGTCGAGCGCTAAGGTCAGGTAACTGGCCACTTTTCGCCAATTGGCTTACAATACAGCGTTTACTTTATCTATTTTATTAGAAAAATGCATGTGTTTATTCGTTCGTGTCGGTTGAACGTGAGTGTTTCGCTGTGCAGTTACGTCGCGTCAATTGCAAGGGGCACTTTGTATCCGTTTATTAGCAGTGTGTTTACTGACGCTTCCCACAGCGTTGCTGCTCCGGTACGCAGTACAACGTCAAACATTTGGTTGAGCTTCTGTTTTGGTTTAGATAGTTTACAAAACCCGGTAATGTCTATTCAGGGTCTATCCTATGTTCAATTACGACTTATATCTATACTAATATATAAAGCTGAAGAGTTTGTTTGTTTGTTTGTTTGTTTGCTTGAACGCGCTAATCTCAGGAACTACTGGTCCGATTTGAAAAACTCTTTCAGTGTTAGATAGTCCATATTTTATCGAGGAAGGCTATAGGCTACATATCATCACGCTAAGACCAAAAGGAGCGGAGCAGTTATGAAAATTGTGATGAAGACGAATTTGCGCGGGTCAGCTAGTATAATAAATATAAGTCGTAATTGCGATCGAATTCTCAATTCAATCGAATGTTTTGAGAAGGTTTATGGCTTTTTATTGGAAGCACTTATACGATGTGTAACAGAATAAACGCAATATCCTGAAAAGGGGTGGCTTTACTCATCATTATGAACAACTTTTGCTGTGGGACTAACCCAGAAATCGGGAAAAAATCGACTTCCCCAAACATTTGTGTTCGAATAACTCGATAAAATGTTCTGAAAGGCTGATATTTTTTCGCGATTTCGGTGTTGGTCCCATAGTAAAAGTTGTTTATAATAATAATAATCTATACTAATATTATAAAGAAGAAAGATTTGTTTGAATAGGCTCCGAAACTACTGAACCGATTTGAAAAATTCTTCAGCGTTGGATAGCTACATTATCAGGGAGTAACATAGGCTATATATTATCCCTGTACTCCCACGGGAACGGGAACTACGCGGGTGAAACCGCGTGACGTCCACTAGTAATAAATAAAGCCAGCGCGGCCTGTAGAAAATTTTACCAAGGGACCCCCTACACCTAAAACCTTCGTAAAGTGAAAACGAAAATATCCAATCAAAACAATTATAGCCACTCTATTATTTCTCACGGACCCCGGTGCCCTTATGTGGCGCCGGATCCGGGGATGTTTAGATTTCAGATGGTATGGTAGCACGAAATAAAAGAAAGAAAACGAGGTTTTTTCCCGTCATACCATAACAAAATAAGTACCAAATTACAGACAATCCGCAGAAAACGGCAGTCGCAGTATAGTGGGAGTTAGGAGGACTCGTGTGTGAGAGAGATCCATGGTTATCACGATATGCTTTTGAAAGCCTAAGTCCGGAGGCCCCCAATGCGCTGGGCCCGTAGCATTTGCCAATCTCGCTACGTGTTTAATCCGTAATAAACTGCACTCCGCTAAAGAGTAATAATCATGGCATCTCGACTGCAGCTTAATATCGGCAGACTTTATTTTACCCCACAAATACTCGTTGCTCCTCATTGGAGAAGTTATTTACAGGTAGCTCAAAATAGAGCGGAAATATAGGATCGGAAGCGGCTCCACCTACCTGCTCTTCCTGCGGATGTTTACTGTCTGTCTGAAATAATCTGCGGTATGCGATTGGAAATTGAAAAGCTTTTCCTGGATTTTCGAAATGTCAACTTAGAAACTATTTTTGATTAGGTATTAAACTCGTAGCAGCCATGTTTAAAGAGAAAACATACAAATAGACTATTTTTGATTAGGTATTAAACTCGTAGCAGCCATGTTTAAAGAGAAAACATACAAAACTACTTCTTATAACTAAACAACGAACAATCTTGCATTAGTTTTCAGGCAATGAAAAAATTTTCCCAGTTAATATTTGGAGTTTTTCTAAAAAAGCGTCACCTTACTTTTTAAAGAAAAAACTATCAAAGGCACGCTAGAAACTGTACAGATTAATTTTAATATGGCTACAATGGCATTTTTTATTGACAATCACCGTCGCGCTGATTGGCTGCAATCAATGCTAACAAACACTATTGTGTGAGCTTGTGCCTCAATCTAGTCATACATAACAAGAATTACTGCGCTATTGTACCTATCCCATTTATGTACTATTTCGGACATTAGAACTTCAGAACATTTGTAGAAACAAAGAAATGTCACCAAAAGTTATTGCCAAATTTTCAGGTCCTCTAAGGCTGGATTTCTACCATGGATGGCATAATTAAGAGTCGTCTCTATAGTTATTGTAACAACATCGTTATGCACAATATTAATTGGGAACATTTTTATTTTATTTTAATAAATCCTTTTTTATCGGAAGCTGCTGAGACTTTATAAATTGCGTTGTCTATTTTTACTAACTAAACACAAAGATTAAATTGAGTAAAAAACATTTACTCGGAGAAAAAGAAAGAAAAGATGTTTTCATGGCTTAATAATATGAAAAAATAAATAACCATTTAAGTTATTCAAACCGCAATAAATTATCTCAGTGACAATCATTGTCAAAACCTAGTCAAAATGTAGTGAAATTGGAGGTGTTAAGTCAGTTTGCGACGAGAATTGGTTCTGAGACTGTATCCCCCAAAGATGTGCGAGGATGCGTAGCAAAGGATGTGTTAAGAACCAATAATTCTATTGGTCTTAACACTCTTGTTCTACTTAGCCTCGCTCGGCGCAAGCGATTCCGTTTGCGTTGAGCGAGGAAATGAAGCGATACTATTTGTTCAAAACAAACACATCCCTACCCATCCTCGCACATCTTTGGGGGATACAGTCTCAGGGCCAAATTCTCGTCGCAAACTGACTTAACATTATGAAAAAAGGATTTATTAAAATAAAACAGAAAAGGTTCCCAATTAATATTATGCATAACGATGTTGTTACAATAACTATAGAGACGACTCTTAACTGTGCCATCCTCTCAACCTTTGATAAATTGACGAAGTCTTCAAGAACGTTACCGGTACTAATAATATTTTTAAATTAAGCTTTTTAGTTAAAGGCTGCAGTTTATATCCACGTAGACCATTTATTAAGGCGACGAGATACGCCAGAGACCTTGGTGGAACAAAACGCGCACTTATTTAACACCCGCGCAACCCAAAATTCAGTAGTTTTTTGTACTTACCTTATTATTCTAAGACTTAAAAAAAAATAGCCGTATATCAAAATGTAGGTAATTAAATTGTCTTTGAGATAGCGTAAATTCCATTAAATCACGCCCGGCGATTTGGACCGATTTTCATTTTTATATCTGTGTCAAATGTAACTTTACAAACTAATTACATTATCTTGAACGAATAAAACTAAAAATTTTGCATAAATGAAATTATTAAGAAAATAGTTTAATTTAACATATATTAAAAAATACGACTAGCCGTTTAGACGTGATTCTCATTTTAAAATCAGCCACTCTCAGGTATCTCCGCTTTCAAAAGCATTCATGAGGAGCCGTTGCTTGCTCGATTATGAAGCTCGACGGTGTACTTTCGCAGGTAGCTGCTTTAAATTTAATTTAAGTAGTGGAATGCACCAACTGCTACTCGATTCTGTAATCAACTCACCGTAAAATATAAGGTGCAGTGATCTGTCGTTTTGTCTTAGATTTTTTTGTTTTTTTTTTTGTTTTCACTATTGATCACTTACCAACAGGTGAGATAGTGGTCAAACGTGTACCACTATCTCACCTGTTGGTAAGTGATGATGCGGTCGATGATGGAGCACGCTTGCCTAGAAGTAACCTATTCACTCTTGACTTAAAGACCCCTAGGTTGTAGTGAGATGTTTACAGCAGTGCGAACATCTCATCGTGTAAACTTGAGTGAACTGAACATAAGTGAGCTGTCAATGCATGCTAATATGACGGAACGACAGTTCACTTCACGATCACTCCACCTAAGTTTACACAATTAGATGTTGTCAGTATAATTCGGCAAAATCGCACTGCGGTGTTTATTCTCGACTGCGCTTCTACTGACAATGCTGTGAAAGTGGATCCAGATGGACAAAGGCTTAGCTACCATATCATGTAAATTTTTAAGATAGGTAACGATCTAGCCAAGCAGACTAGGAAGGTGGCCAGCCAAAAGTGTTTTTGAAATACAACAACATAACCACTTTAAAATACAAAATAACTTTAATTTTGGAAGACGGTATCAAAAATCGAAGAAACCACACGAGAAACACCGACTTCCAAAATTTAAGGTATTTTTCCCGAACCCGGTTGTATATATTTTTGTAAAAAAGTTTTTTATTTTTCACATCGCCCTCGTCTCGTTCAGTCGTTGATAAGTTACTGTATAACAATTTGGGGTGGTGCACCTAAAACCACTCTCCTTGAAGTAGAGAGAGCCCCGACCTCAAAATTATACATTGGCAAATTTACTTTAGATTTTTATAAGACACAATTTTTATTTCTTCGTTTTTAGTTATTAATTAAAACAGTTTTGAAGTCGGTTTATTTTTTCAACTAGCTGACCCACGCAACTAAGTTTGCGTCACATTTTTTATTACTGCCCCGCTCCTATTGGTCTTAGCGTGATGATATATATAGCCTATAGCCTTCCTCGATAAATGGGCTATCTAACACTGAAAGAATTTTTAAAATCGGACCAGTAGTTCCTGAGATTAGCGCGTTCAAGCAAACAAACAAACAAACTATATTAGTATAGATTACTTTTTTGATCTGCCATACAAACAATCAAAAACCCTAACAGTGCCCCAACTATTTATCCTGAACACTACTAAAACAACATTCATTACTCACTTATCACCCATCAATGGCACATGGTAAGCGACGATATTTGATATAATCCCGTAAGTAATGTAATTCAGTTTAGTTAATTTTTTATTTTTTTTATTTAACGTTAATATTTTGATTTCAATTCAATTTAAGTCTGGACATCTACATATTTATAAATTCTTATATTATTTTTATTTTTTCAATGTATCTTTATATTAATCAGACCAATTCTGACAATGATGTGCATGCTTATAAGTGACTTGTTTACTACAGAGGATCCTCTCGAAAATTTTCTTAATATGTTGATTTGTAAATAAGTCGTTGGTGTGCCTATATTAAATAAATAAGTTGCATACATTCTCCCCTTTCGACTGTATTTTCCAACCGCTGCTTTTGCTATTTAGAACGTTATTTGTACAACAGAATCAATAAAACTCAACTCATATTTAACCTTAATAAGGCACAATGTAAAAAGAAGCTTACCACGTGGCTCCAGGGGCTCAATTAGGATGACACCGAAAACTACTTACCAGCGTGACTTAATGTATACCAACTGCTATCTGATAAATCCTTACCGCACCCCCACATTCGCACTCTCACACAAAACACATCTTACTCACGTTCTCACTACAAATGTTTACTAACACTACACCAAAGCATTGGTATAATTTTTTATTTTCTATTCAGTGTTTTTTAAATTATTTTTAACACTATGTTGAACTACAGCTTCTAAAAGTTATTTTACAACCACCTAATTCAAAATTGTTAAATCACTGTATTATTACTAGCTGACCCGCGCAACTTCGTCTGCGTCACAATTCTCATTACTGCTCCGCTCCTATTGGTCTTAGCGTCATGATATATACCCTACTAGCTTCTGCCAGCGGCTTCGCCCGCGTGGTCCCTAGGGAACATACTCCCGGGATAAAAAGTAGCCTATGTCCTTTCTCAGGCCCTAGACTATCTGTGTACCAAATTTCATTTTAATCGGTTCATTAATTATGGCGTGAAAGCGCGACAGACAGACCGACAGACAGAGTTACTTTCGCATTTATAATATTATATAGTAAGGATAGCCTTCCTCGGTAAATGGGCTATCTAAAACTGAAAGAATTTTTCAAATCGGACCAGTAGTTCCTGAGATTAGCGCGTTCAAGCAAGCAAACAAACAAACTCTTCAGCTTTATATATTTGTATAGATTAGTATGAAATGCATCGAACTGCTAGAGGGCGGAGACCCGGTGACCTGAAACACAGGCCCTTACAGCCTAGCTTAGGCACCAGGCTATCACTGTAAACTAAACCAAATCATGTACCTTAAGTGTAACAATGCCAAGAAAATAAATAGGTACACTTTATTGCTACCCCCCAAAAATTCCAACCAGTCCATAATATACAGGCTGAATTTTTAAAGTGTGTCTTCATGGCCAAATCCGAAACTATGAAGAATATTAAAAAAACACTGAAAGGAGTCTCGAGCCCGATTTTGATGAAAACTAAAACTACATCATAATCGTTGATTTTGAACACATCCTGTATTATTACACCATCCGAAAGTGTAGTTAATATGGATCAAATTCTGGGAAGTAATAACAAATGGCAAACTAAAGGCAAGCTCTCATTTTTAACAAATTAGTTAAAAATGAGAATTTAAAAAAAAGTTATTTTTTTTCAAATAATCTCGGGACCGAGGATATTTGAAAAAAAAAAACAAAATGAGTTGATTTTTTTTTAAATTAAAAAGACATTTTGTTAAAAATTAGGATAGATAAAATGTAATAAAGTATTTTGTATTATAGCTGGCAAGTCATGTCATGTTCGGACATGCTACGGCGTAGCAGTGTCTACGCTTTCGTAGCCCTCGTAGTACCGTTTGCCGGAATTTTATGAACTTGATACATCGAATACTCGAAGCTCGCAATTTCAGTCTATGTTGAACTAAACGCAATAGAACTGAAGTGTTCAGTTCAGGAATAATAAACCATGGAATTGGGGTCTTCTGGCTTTCGTTAGAATTCAGTCAGGACTTTGTAACTGTTATGAAGCTCATAAGAAACAGTAGGTTGCATTTTGGGGAATGTGGGACGGAATTGCACAATTTAATTCCGCCAAGCCCGTTCCATCATTGGACCACAAGACGAATGGCGATGCGCCACCGGTACATCGTGGACATTCCACCCACACGAACAAAACGTTTTGGGAACACATTCATAGTGCGTACAGCTAAGGAGTGGAATTCCCCGCCAGAGTCTGTGTTTCCTGATGGCTACAACCTAAGAGTCTTTAAGTCAAGAGTGAATAGGTTACTTCTAGGCAAGCGTGCTCCATCTTCGACCACATCATCGCTTTCCATCAGGTGAGATAGTGGTCAAGCGCGTGCCTATCAATAGTAAAATAAGAAACAAAAAATGGATTGCTAATGACTTACCAACAAAATTTGTACGCCACTATTGGCAAAACATGGACGCTCACAATATATTGTTAATACCTTGCATGTCTGATTCGACAGTTCATGTAAACGCATATTTGACAAATAATTTATCTTTTTTCTAACCAGACACGTTCGTATGTACGAAGCAAGTTAATTAAAGCTTGTAAAAATGCCTTCAAAGTATCCTTTTCGTAATGAGAATTTTTCAAACCAAACAAGTATCTACTAGCTAGTAAAAATAAGAAATAGATTACTGGAGAAGACAAACATAAAATGTATATTAGGACTTTAATTACGTAGGCAGTTGTTGACTATTGTGAGCAATGAAGTCGTCTTCATATGTAAAACAACTAAAAAATCCTTTTGAAAATATGAAACACTAGCTTCTGCCAGCGGCTTCGCCCGCGTGGTCTCTAGGGAACATACTGCCGGGATAAAAAGTAGCCTATGTCCTTTCTCAGGTTCTAGACTATCTGTATAGCAAATTTCATTTAAATCGGTTCAGTAGATTTGGCGTGAAAGTGCGACAGATAGATAGAGTTACTTTCGCATTTGTAATATTATTAGTAAGGATTTTTCTAATTATGTAGCAAAAAATAAAGATTCCCAGTAACAGGCAAGTATAAAAGCAAATAGCAATAAAGCGAATAATTCCGATACCATTGCTGTTAATTGAAGAGTAGCGTGCACAGGTTCCCTAAACAGTAATAAGTTAAATGTGTTTGCAGAACCTAATGCAGTGTCAAACTTTTGGCAGCGAAAAAAAATGCTTCAGACTTTTGCAAATCGCAAACGACTGAAAAGCTTTTAAGGGTTCGATTTTACCTTTAATTCTTTCTCCTAACTACTCCAAAATATCATTGTTCTTTAGTTTTAATTCACCGATCGATAGCTTACACTGTAAAGTTAATAAAATACTGCAAACGTCCGCGAGTCTCTATAGATTTAATATTAATCTGAGTGCAGTCCGTGTTCACCACGGCTTAACTTTTTAACACTAATAGGTTCCTGAATTTTTAAAACGAAATAAAAGCATAAGCCGATTTGGGTGCAAACAACTAAAATGTGCTACAACAGATATAAAATAGTAATATCTTTCATATTTCGAAATGAAATATGCTTTTAAAACTTTAATTCTATAGAACAAGTTAATAACTGCCCCGAGTTGGACTGTCATCTCTAAATCCATTCCCGGATTTGGTATTTACTCGTTGAAAATACTGCGGATAACTTTAAAACAATGTCATGACCTACTTACACGTTTAAAACTGAATTTGTTGATGTCTAAAACAACCTCGTTTCAGCACTGAATTTTTTTATAAAATCAAATGTTTTTGGCTGAGTAAAAGCTCAACATCTTAAATGCATACTATTCATAGTGGCTCACTGTGCACAAGGTTCTTTTTCTTGGTCCTGGAATAATTTCGATCGTAGTTTCAAGTCCCTACTCCCTATGTAAGACGATAAGCAGCAGAGTCCTCAGACAGAAGTTGAACGGAGCACCGAGCTAATTGCAGCCACCCTATCGCTGCCGGCGTTCGGATACCTTCGTATAAACAAAACTATTCCTTCATTCAAACTGCGAATTACTTTTACTGATCGACGAATAACTAAATATTCAGATAGCTGCACTCAATATTTTTGTCAGTTAAACTTTGCAACAGTAAATGCCAAAGCAAACATTCAGCATAGTCGATTGTTTACTAACGTTAATGGCGCCATTTATTTACTAGATATTTATCCAGGTCATGCAACAATTTTATTGTAAGTAATGGCATACGTCATGTATGGTTCACTTCTGTTAGCGTCGGAACCGCAGTCAAACAATAGTATTTACTCTGAGGCTTGAATAATTTAGTGATTATCGATGACCAGCTCCTTAGTGCACTGTACGTGTAAGGTGACCGGCACGTAGACCACTTGATTGATGGCCAGAAATGTCGAAGAATTGACGTAAGTTGGATAACACAATTAGCCTACTTTTAATTCAAACGTAACATGGTCGAATGCAGCCGTCCAGGCTTGTTATTATAATAGACTTTCGTTTTAGACCCAACCAAACGCATTTTTAATATAGTGTTCACTGGAAACTTCGTGTGTAGAATGAACCAGTTGTTGTCGAAAACCACGTCAATATTAATTTGTGAAGCATCGAGTCTAAATCATAGTATTGAATTTTCGAACATAAAGCGAGTTTGTGGCCTTCCAACAAATCACTTCACTTTTGGAAGCGTGCATGCAAACGCATAGCTTTGAACTAATTTTGTAGAAGTGGTTATGAAGGAAAGTTCTAGTTTTATATTAGTTTATTAGCTAGTATAGTTTTTGTAACTAAAGTTTTTGACATTGAAGTAAGTGATGGACGACTTATATGGATGGTCTTGCGTTCGCTCCTAATGCTCCTGTCGACCGTGAAGGATGGTCAAATAAGTTGCTCCCAATTAAACTCTTTGATGCTGAAGATACGTTCATAGTTGAAAGATTCTTGGGTTTGGTGTTGCTCTGAGAATGTAGCCTCGGTAATATTTAGTGGCATAGGTTTGAACCTTGCTTTTGTACTTGAAATGTCTTTAAACAGACCTTTTCAGAGTTTTCATTATCAAATACTTATTCTAAGAGTTAATTTGAGAATAGTTTATTTCTTCTTGAGGTGACTTATAAAGTTTTAACGAATTGTTATCCTTCTTCTTCTTTGTTGTCCTTTCCTGTTTCCATTATTTGGGGTGGGGTCTCCTCACCATTCTGCGCCAGGATGTTCTATCCAGGATTTTCGGCTCTGCCTATTGGGCTAACTTCAGGTATTAGTCGATTTTGGACCACCAGAACAATGGCGGGCGGCGTCTGCCTAACAGTTTTGTAGCCTACAGCACCTATATATGTACAACATTGAGCTCATTGAATAAAGCAGGTCATTTGGCCAATTTTTTACATGGACAGCTTATAACATAAAGTAAGCGTTCCACATGTCACTGCATAATAGCCTGTGCTCGATTTGTGAAAATGTCAAAGAGAATTTTCTTTTCTTTGAAATGCAGTGGGTCTGGTCGTTGTTATGAGTAGTTACAGAATCGAAGGCATGAAATAATAATTTTAAGACTTAAACCAAATATTTTTTTGAAACCAATACAAATTGCGTATAAAAGAGTTTTGCTCGAAAAATACCTGTTTCCGCAATATAATTCGACTGGGTGGGTGGTACTCGTACTTCAAAGACTGAAATACATTTCCAAACACATTTTGCAATTACTTTTCTAGGAAGCCGTTTTCATTTATCTAGCACTAGCGGACGTCACGCGGTTTCACCTTCGTAGTTCCCGTTCCTGTGGGAGTACGGGGATAAAATGTAGCCTATGTTACTCGCTGATAATGTAGCTATCCATTGCTGAAATAATTTTTCAAATCAGTCCAGTAGTTTTTAAGTTTATTCGTTACATACATAAATACAAATCTTTCCTCTTTATAGTATTACTAGTTGACCTGTGCAACTATACTGTTCCGCTCCTATTGGTCTTAGCGTGATAGCCTATAGCCTTCTTCGATAAATAGGCTATCTAACACTGAAAGAATTTTTCAAATCGGACCAGTGGTTCCTGAGATTAGCGCGTTCAAGCAAGCAAACAAACAAACAGACTCTTCAGCTTTATATATCAGTAAAGATATATATAGTATATTACAGTATGGATTGACAGGGTGCGCTCGTCCGGCTTTAGAAAAAACTCTTAACCAACTAAAACTAAAAATAATCTTAAATATGGCGTCGATAAATTCCTCCGCATCGCTGGCCACTGGTAATGTGCCCAAAAAGCTGGCAACATTGCCACGTGGTATGGCAATGCTCAACGTTTGTCTGAGGTAAAAGCTAGCCCTTGAGTCACGCGAAGTGTCAAGTAAGCGTCTTGATAGATCTTGAGCACTCGGACCCCACGACCCGAGAGTTTCAACCCTAAAAGGCTCGAAAATATAACTACCAACCAATGCTACCAACGAACTTATTATATTTCTGCCACTTTTAGATAAAAAAAGAAATCAGTAAATGATATTCAAGACAAAATAATCGATATTTTTCAGAATCCCGGTAGATTCTAAATAATAAAAACTCACCGTGAAAAGGATATCGTTAAAGTGACCAATGAATCAACACCTACGAAACCTTTACCATAAATACTAGTTTTTTTTTTATAATTTAACAATAGACGTCGCTAATTCACGTCTTTACCCCGGCACCATAATTCTTAGTTTCAATTTGACCTTTTTAATAAGCAAAACGTCAAATTTCGGTGACTATGAAGTGATATCTTTCCAATTGATGCCAGGGATTGACAGCTTACTTGAAGCTGGCTTCCCCACCGATATCACGGAGAGATTGTAACAGTATAGCGCTACAGATGTGTTCAGACGCGTTACAAGGAAGCTATTTAAAAAATTCTGCGTCTGAACTGCGTCTGCGTGGTGATGGTGGTTTCAGTATCTATAGGTAGCCCCACCAACATAATTATTGCACTTTTGTATGCATCCTGAAAAGCTGCAATCGGTTCTCAAATAACATGTCATGACGAGTTGCACCACATAGACAATAGCTTGCCTATCTTGCTGTCTATCAGGGCAGATATGTTTGACCTTTGTGTCGACGTCTACATGTTACATTACAAAGTCCCTGCGGTCGGGCGGGCGATAGCGCAGGCTTGGTTGTAATTGATTGTTATCGTCCGAAACACACCTTGCTCCATGCATTTATAGTCAAGGAGTATTAATATTTGTATGTGAAGCATTCAAAGTAATTTTACCTGCACCTTAAAATATTTCTAATCTGTTTATCACAGACTTTAGTCTCTAAACATAAGTTGCAAAATAACCATTAGGTTAAACAAATGAGATTTGATCGTTTTGCAACCTACTAGGTCTCATAATATTCAATGTTTTGTATGATTGACGAAAGTGTAATATTATATTAAAAGTCACAAATTAATGTTTTTAAGTAAGTAAATGTATTTTTTCCTTACTTTTCTTCAGAATATTTTGAAAAATTTTAAATGTTAACTTGCTTTTTATAAACTCTTCTCAAATCTTCTTGCTTCTGGTATCCTGATAGTTTGTGAGTCTTTGCTGTTCTTACTTTTAGCTTCGAAATTACTTCGACATGTTTTCTGGTCTCCTGGTACTTGTGAATCTTTAGCGTTCACAATTCTAGCCCAAAAATACTTAGACATGTTTCTGGTCTCCTGGTACTTGTGAATCTTTAGCATTCACAATTCTAGCCCAAAAATACTTTAGGTTTCTGGTCTCCTGGTAATTCCATTCTTCGACATGTTTATAAGTTCTTTGTTACTTTTGAATCCTAACAGCTCACAATTCCAGCCACAAAATACTTCGACATGTTTATGGTCTCCTGGTCTTGTGAATCTTAAGTACTAAGGCAGCAGCGGCTCTTGATTAAACTTTCACATTTATAATATTACTGCCATTTTTTAGCAATATTTTAGATTTTTAAGCAAAATTAATTTCTTGTCTGTTTTCTAGGTTTAAGTGAACAAACAAAAAAAACTGGTCAAATATCCTAGGACATTTCTTGCGTTTGTAGGTGTATTCAAATAAACGTTTGCTTGGTCTAGTTCCACATGAGGTGCAAAGCTCGGTTGATAAATGGAATGCTCTAGAGACTGCCATTCGCTGGAATGCTTATGCTATTTCAAGGTTATTGCAAGAACGCACGTTTAATTGAAAATTTTCCTTTAAGAATGCCTGACGATGGCACAGGTATTGCTTTATAACCTACATATGTGTAAATAGGGAGAATTTCGTGTATATTAGCTTACGTGCTTGTGATCCTATGTTACTGTTGAGCATGGTGACTCAGTTTGATTTCAGGGTCGGAAAGTATTTTCCATTCTTTAATGTACACCAAATATGATGTAGTTCAGAGCCAAGGCGGTTTTTATATCAATTCTAGCTAACTCGGCAAAAGTTGTTTTGCAAAAAAAATATATCCCACCACCTACTCTCATACCTATCGAATATACACACAAAATTTCGTGAAAATCAGAAGATATATAATATTCTTCCGTTACTGAGTGACTGACAGACACAGTCGAAACTACTGCTCGAAGATAACTGAAATTTGACATGTAGCTTCCTTGGTGAGTGTAGGGGAGCACTAAGAGGATTTCTCGAACTCCTGCGGGAACGGGAAAAAACGGGATATACACGTACGAACTCGCGGGCAATATAGCTAGTAATTTCTATGCAGCAGCCCGGAATCTGAATTTGTGTGAATGGCAATAAGTCCCCATAATGTGAGACTTGAGCATAACTGAGTGCACTATAGGTACACCTTTACCCAACCCTTGGGTGGAAGGCAGGCAGGATTTTCTGTTGATAGGCCAGTCGAATTAGCTTTGAACCTTGCAAAATTCCTAACTCTTAATTTTATTTCTTGATTATTCGGTCTCTTCTAATAATATAAAAAAAAATATTTTCCATAACCGGCCCCTTCGGAAAAAAACGAAAACGCCTTTGTTTCAATAAAAAAAAAAACAAAATATCTCTAATTTTCTAATAAATTTAAAGAATAGGTTGAACTTATTAATTTTGTTACAATTAAACATTTTCGCCCTGAGAAATGTCGTGAAAAATAAATACGAAATTTTGAAAAATTAATTAAGAATGGTTTTAATTTTTTATAGTTAAGGCAGCCATGGCCTGCTAATTAAAATTCAACCCAATTTAATTCAGTTACATTTTTTTCTGAATCGGCAAATAAAATATAATATTAACTTGCGTTTAAATCCCAGTTAATACTTTTCTAGTTATTATTAAAATACGATGTTTTATTTAAAAAAAACGAACTCGCGTGGTTAACTTAGATACATTTCCCCGCAAAAGTCTATCCCTGCCTTATACTCAACAGGTTAACGCCAAAAAACAGATTATAAATTATTGCAAAGTTAGCCTAATTTTAGGCGTAGTTTGCCAGGACTATAATGCCAATTCTGTATCTATCTATATTTCAATTTGGCCTCCATAAGCTCTGTTGCATTCAAGGCTATGCAGTTATTTTAAAGAAATTATTTTGAAAACTTTTAATACATTTAATTTTCCCGTTGATTGCTACGTTTACTTATTCGCTGAGAAAGACACACCTGCGCATAATAAATTCCAATTACGTAGCTTTTCCGCATTTTTCCTTGAATAAACACTTTTGTCTTGAAGGTAACAGCAACCTTGCAGCAGTAAATTATGATATCAGGTATTATGCTCTGAAATAGAACTGAATCCTTCACTTCTTTGTTTATATTTATTTATTTATGTATGCTTTATTGTACACAAAAATATAAAAACGTAAAGAAAACCTTTTAACTAAAAAATATACAATTGGCGGCCTTATCGCATTCCGAATTCCTTATCTTATTTTCAACTTCGTCTGCTCCGCTCCTATTAGTCTTAGCGTGATGATATATAGCCTTCCTCGATAAATGGGCTATCTAACACTGAAACAATTTTTCAAATCGGACCATTAGTTCCTGAGATTAGCGCTCAAACCAAACAAACAATCAAACTCTTCAGCTTTATATATTATAAGTAAGTATAGATTATTCATACAGCCATGCTGGAGAAACTTTCTATTGCTGATGCATCAATAAAAAAAAAACAAGTCTGACCGTTGTCGACCAGGGCCCCAAGTCTGCTATTACAATAGTGTCAGAATGGTCTATCATTTATTTCATAATGGTTGATTTTGTCAAGATTCTATGCCATTTCTTTCAATGGAGTGTCAGTGGTTGACCACTGGAAAGTCATAATGACGCTTTTATATCCAGTGGTCAACCACTGACACTCCATTTACGGGATTATAAACTGGTGATATACACACCTACATCTATATACACTAGAGTGAACAGATTCATTTAAATACCCATCCCATTCAAATTCGGTAGGTAGTTTCCAATATCCCAGTCTCATCGATAAACGTGCGTTACAATGATCCGATGACTTATACATTAACCTTAAGAAAGCTTTTACATATTCGCTCGGTTTTGCGCTAGCAATTAAAAAAGCGATTAGATATTAATTTTCGCTTTTTCAATTGCTCCTCTCAACGACTCTTTCCGTAGTTTTTGTCGCTTTGATTTATGCAGGACCACTGTTTATTGGAGTTTCCAGGAAACCCTTTACGAGTATCCTCTCAACATTATATTAAAGATATATTTTTGGATTTTTATTATGTGCTGAGAACGAAAAAGTACTGCACCGACTAAGCAACGAGTAGCTCGTACCAATAAAACAAAACAGGCCAGTGCGAGTCGGACTCGCGTGCAAAGGGTTCCGAATCAATTTAATTTTTGTAACATATTGTTTTAATACTATAGACTTCTTATAAGTTTTCCTGTAATCTTTAGGTATAGAACTGTTATCTGCATTTTTTTGAAGTGAAAACTTCTTTAGCGGCGTTGAGCACTTTTTCTGTAATGGGTATAAAATCTTAAACTCGCGTCAGGGTCACGTGACCTAATCGCAAAAAGCGTAAGACGGCTCGCGTCAGGGTCACGTGATGCGAAAAAGCGTAAGATCGAGGGGAAGGGAGAGGAACTAGTATCTCCCACTCTTTCTACCGTGCCTGAGTGTGCTGCTCCGCTTAGGCGGCACAGGGCGCTTGCGCGAATGTCCGTCTGTGTTTATGTACAGCGTGCCACGCGTATCCAAGGATACGAAATTACGGAATTACAAAATTATGGATGAAAGTTGATTTTTCTAAGAGATAAAAATTTATGTAATATATAAATAAATAACGATATAATATTATGAATAACATGTAAATTGTCATATTTGTGTACGATAGCGCAATAAATAAACATTGTATTCTACCTCATAAATGATAGTATTTTTGTACTTGTAGGCGTATTATCAGGATTGGATATTTTAAAGTAAAAAGTAGGTAGTTTACTTATTAATCAATTTTATTCGATTAACTCACTTAATTTATAATAACTGTGAACTCAATTAATTATCATATCATAATTATTAACTAAAAGGTTTTAACACGATATTAGCAAATCTAGGCGCTATGACAACATGTGTATCGGACCGAGGTCTAGAATAGAATGCCCCGATCGCTCCGCGCGGTCTCCTTTTACGTCCGAGCACAAACAAGTCGAGTAGTGGGGGAGGTGGGGATGGCGACATCGCCTGATCGGTCCGGTGTACGTGCCGTGTACAACCGTACGATGACGTAGCGCCGTCACGGCCATTCTGACGTGCGTACGTCCTCGGACGCGCACTTTAGAAGCACTTAGGTATCTTTAATGAGAACCACAATTTTACTGTTCGTTCATCCTGACATTAAAATCTTATCTCATGGTCTGGTCCGGTCCTACGGTACCCTTCATAGTAATAATCTTCTGGTCCGGTCCTAAGACCCTTCAGAGTAACATCTTCTGGTCCGGTCCTAAGACCCTTCAGAGTAATATCTTCTGGTCCGGTCCTAAGACCCTTCAGAGTAATATCTTCTGGTCCGGTCCTATGACCCTTCAGAATTATACTACTGGTCCAGTCTGTTGACCCTTCAGAGTAATATCTTCTGGTCCGGTCCTATGACCCTTCAGAATTATACTACTGGTCCAGTCTGTTGACCCTTCAGAGTAATATCTTCTGGTCCGGTCCTATGACCCTTCAGAATTATACTACTGGTCCAGTCTGATGACCCTTCAGTGTTATAATCTCCCGGTCCGGTTTAACTAACCCTTCAGGATTATTACTGCTTGGTCCGGTCATAGAAGACTCTTCAAGCTCTTTTAATTCTTTTTTCGTTCTTTGTTTTTCTTTTTTTTTTTTTTAAACGCTGCCCCACACTAGGAATCTATCCTGTTTTGTGGGTGAGTACACAAACATAGAAACTCACTCGCACAGACACCCAGACCCGGAACATCTATCTGTAGGCCATACAAATATTTGTTCCGTGCGGAAATCGAACCTACGTACCGCAGCGCAGCAGCCAAGCGCCCAACTACTGCGCCAATCGTGTTGTATCTTTTAATTTAAACTATTCCTAGATTTGCTAGGCCGGACTAAACTGGTCCCTGTAGCTAATATAATAATAAATTAACTCGTGATTTGTCCCTGTTCTATTGAATCAATTTTCTCTGTGAATTAAAGCATTTGTCACAACGTTAATTGGTTTAGGATCCAAAAACCCTTCCAATGATGTACCTACATGATCTATTAAGTTAACTACTGCTACTGGCTTTTTAAGTACGAGAGTCGGCATTTTTTTTTAAAGTGTGAGCCCTAAAATAGTACCACTTAAAACTTTATTTTTATGGGAAGTTTCATGAACAAGTTCTTCATTATTATTCGCCGTCACGTCATCACTGATATTTTCTGCATCTAACGTTTATGTGAGCACTCACGAATTACTTTACGTTAATCTACAATCATCAAAATCATCGCTGCGCTGTGCGGTTCGAATCAATCAATGTTATTATAATCTCACCCGTATTAAATTGCACAAAATGGAAAATCTATTTAGAACTTGTAATAGCTCAGAATTCTCTGTACCTTTAAAGCTTTTATCAATGTCATTAAAATCAAATTGCTATTCATGATAGTTTTGATACTATCAAATTTACTAACTGATGTTATGTATGGCAAACTGCCTCCGTACGTTAATACGAAAGCCTAGATCCAAATTTTCACTAAAAAAAAACGTCTAAGTTGAAACATGACCTTGTGGTACTTGCTATGCGATAACTAAAGCTAAAGCTCACACTGAATAAAATTTTGACACTATTACCGCCAATGGGAAACTCTTTTAAGTACTCGCTTTGTGCTAACTATGTCAAAATTACCCAGCACTATCAATGCAACCACCGAATTGGTATCAACCCCTTTAAACCTTCGTTTGCTATTCAAATAAAACTTGAGCGACTCACCAAGTATTCCAGTCGGCCTTGAACGCTCTTAACCCCACAGATGTTGACATGATACTTGGCTACTGCAGTTTGCCAACTGTTTGCCAACCTTCGGTCTGTCACGCTCAGAACCGTTCAGAAGTTGCAGCTGCTCAGCAGTTGTTGCAACTGCTCAGCAGTTATGGCAGCATGCCAACCGCTAGCCTCCTGCTGGCTTTATACACCATGATACGATGTCTGAAACCGAAAAACGCTACGACAGTACAAGTCCAATAAAAGCTGTGGTGGGCCAAAAGGTTTCAGGTAAGTGTAGTAGTCACAGTATCAAAGTAAATAAAAATCTAAATTTTATCGGACCATTGGCACAAGAAAGCGGCCTATGCCTATGAATGGTGATATAAAATCAAAATATTCAAAATAAAATGTTAGGTAACTAAATCGCTCTTATGTCCAAAAAAATAAAAGCTCTCTGGTATTTCACTTCATGACTCGATCAGCGATAGCAGAATAATATCGCTTCATCAGCATTATTTGACCAATGACCAAGGCTTTGTGCCCATTTCAAGCGAACTCCTGTGCAACCGCCACTTCCAGGTATGTGCTTCCAATTCACCAAGAGTAGATAGCGACGGCAAAAGAATGGTCTCCCTTAGGGCAGTGTATTGGCGCCGACGCTTGTTTTAACATCTACGCGAACGAACCGCCTTCCACCTAACACACGGAGCGGTTCTTGTACGCGGATTACCTGGCCCTAGCAAACCAAGCAGCGACTTTTATGGACGTGGAGCATAAACGTACAATGGCACTCAGTGCACTGCGAGATTAGTGTGACCACAACGCTCTACGGCCGAACCCATCTAAGAGACAGTCGTGCGCCTTCCATCTCTGCTATAGGCCCGCAAATCGAATGCTTAACATCACATGGCGTAGAGCCAAGGTCCAACACTGCTCGAATCCAAAATATCTCGGTGTGACGTTAGATATGGCCTAAGCGTAAAAGTCAAACTGTTACAATACTTAGCTCCGTCGAACCCGGAATAACTTGCTCCGTCACCTAATTTCCATCAATTGGGGAGCGGCACCCGATGTTCTCCGTACAACCGGCATGTCCCTATTTTTTCTGCTGGCGTGTTTGCTTGCACAGTGTGGCACCGACCTGCTCTTTCTCGGAAAGTAGACATTGCCCTAAACGAAACGTGTCAGATAATATCAGGCTGATTAAAATAGACTCCACAAAACAAACTATCCGCTTGCAGGCATCGCACCTCCTGCTGTTCGAAGGATCTGAAAACCGATTCCCGACATCCCTGTATGGCCACATGCCAACTTCGGGAAGACTAAAAAGTCGCAAGAGCTTCCTTCTTTCTACACAGGCGATCCTGGATATGCCATCTAAAGGGAGAAGCAGACTGTGGGAAGAGAAGTATCCACCACCTCACGACTTCATAAAACCTAAAGAGCAATTGCCCCTGGTCGTGAATCGCAATGGCCTTTGGAAAGCGTTAAATCGCGCGCCAGCGCAATTTGCGCACCCAGGTAGGCCGCTGCAAACACAACTTGGCGAAATGAGGTTGTAATGATCTGTTGTATACCCAACGTGAGTGCAGTGCCCGTTTTCAGAGCACGAGCCATATGTTGCAGTGCCCCAAGTGCCCATTCTCCAGATTGGCGTAGAAATCTTCATATAAATTCACACTCCTCTCCTTGACCTGACCAGCTGTTGTGAAGTTGCTTGCCTCCGGACGGAACTGGTTTAGTTCAGGTTGATGAGGGTAGCCGCATAAAACTCGTCGAAAAGGAATTCGGCGCAAAGCTCTTCAGCGCCATATGGTAAAACAATAAACTGCTCTGCACATCACTGCATCCTCGACAAAACATACCACCACGGTGACACACTATGATCGTGTGTCGAACTTCGGCCTATCGGATTTAACTTCACGACACTTCACGGCACACATCAAGTTTTTAGCGTCTGCATAAACGCATGCGTTTTAAAAACAAACCGCAATTTTCACTATCACTGTCACTACGTTTATTACATTTCAAAACGTTACCGCCACATATTTCACTAGCATTGCCACGAATCTCCATGTGGGCCCTTTGAGTTACGTCCCAATTCTGATGTAGGCGTATTATCAGGATTGGATATTTTAAAGTAAAAAGTAGGTAGTTTACTTATTAATCAATTTTATTCGATTAACTCACTTAATTTATAATAACTGTGAACTCAATTAATTATCATATCATAATTATTAACTAAAAGGTTTTAACACGATATTAGCAAATCTAGGCGCTATGACAACATGTGTATCGGACCGAGGTCTAGAATAGAATGCCCCGATCGCTCCGCGCGGTCTCCTTTTACGTCCGAGCACAAACAAGTCGAGTAGTGGGGGAGGTGGGGATGGCGACATCGCCTGATCGGTCCGGTGTACGTGCCGTGTACAACCGTACGATGACGTAGCGCCGTCATACTTATAATTAAACACAACGTTATTTTTTGTTGTTTTTATGGTTCGTTTTGTTTATGTCAGGAACTGTGTCAAGATTGACATCTGTCACTGACAGTCGCTGTCGCGGCCACACGTCAGTGTCTTTGTTTATTTTGTTGTCGGTGGTTTGTCTATGATGTGACCGCGATAGTAAGGATGTATTATTTACATGTTTTCACTTCTGCCGGCACTCCCGGAGTGCTACCGGTGTTTTTGAAGTGAAAACTTCTTTAGCGGCGTTGAGCACTTTTCTGTAATGGGTATAAAATCTTAAACTCGCGTCAGGGTCACGTGACCCGATCGCAAAAAGCGTAAGACGGACTCGCGTCAGGGTCACGTGATGCGAAAAAGCGTAAGATCGAGGGGAAGGGAGAGGAACTAGTATCTCCCACTCTTTCTACCGTGCCTGAGTGTGCTGCTCCGCTTAGGCGGCACAGGGCGCTTGCGCGAATGTCCGTCTGTGTTTATGTACAGCGTGCCACGCGTATCCAAGGATACGAAATTACGGAATTACGAAATTATGGATGAAAGTTGATTTTTCTAAGAGATAAAAATTAATGTAATATATAAATAAATAACGATATAATATTATGAATAATAACATGTAAATTGTCATATTTGTGTACGATAGCGCAATAAATAAACATTGTATTCTACCTCATAAATGATAGTATTTTTGTACTTATAATTAAACACAACGTTATTTTTTGTTGTTTTTATGGTTCGTTTTGTTTATGTCAGGAACTGTGTCAAGATTGACATCTGTCACTGACAGTCGCTGTCGCGGCCACACGTCAGTGTCTTTTTGTTTATTTTGTTGTCGGTGGTTTGTCTATGATGTGACCGCGACAGTAAGGATGTATTATTTACATGTTTTCACTTCTGCCGGCACTCCCGGAGTGCTACCGGTGTTTTTTTTTTTTTCAAAATTTTAGGCTCAGTAATTTTTTTATTTGTGATGGGTTTGCTCTTGACTCTAGTCTAGGTCAGAGATGACAGAGACAAAGTCTACGACGGAGCGAGCTTACCCAGAAGGAGCCTGTGCGCTGTAACTTTGAAGAGATTAGAGTTGTAAGCGTTTGGAAACACGGACGCAGATGCTATATGAGTAGTTTCGGAGATAAGGAGGGAATGGGTATTTTTAGTCTAATTTCTTAAATAACTTAAAAAATATTAATTTTAAAATTATGAAAAAAAAATGTATTTAAAACCCTCACACTAAGCCCTTTCATTATATATATATGTCACACCATCCATTTTAAAAACCTTTTTTTTAATTGTCTAATTTTTCCCCCAAAAGTGACCCCCATACTCAAAATTTATAATTGAGGTAACGCGTCCGTGTTTGGGTCACAAAAGTCCATATGTGTACCAAATTTCAACAGAATAGGTTCAGTTGGTCCGGAGAAAACTGGGTATGACAGACGGACAGACAGACATACAGACAGACAACCGATTGATCCTATAAGGGTTCCGTTTTTTACGGATGTTCGGAACTCTAAAAAATATTTTGTAAATATAAAAAGAAATACTTAGTTAGATCGTTGGCTAATTACACTTTAAACACAATTTTTACTTACAGGATTCATCATCACAGTAAGAATCTTCTATCACATTATGATTAGTTAGATGTGATAAAATAACTACTCGCCACAAACCAATGTTGGTGTGTAAAATTTTCGATCGTTCCTGACGTACTGTCCGGGAAAAGCGAAATGCAAAATGAATGGGAATACAATGACATCAGCTAAGCAATTCTCAAGTACAGAATAGATACTTTAAGTCTGTACTTTACTTTTCTTTTCTTTACCTGTGTAAAGAAAAAGAAGAACCTGACACAAGATCAACACTTAGTAATAGGTAACTAAAAGTCTTGTATTAATCAGCAGTTTTTAATCAAAGTTTATGAACTGGGAAGTTTTACAGCCTTTTTCCCTATCTTTTCCTATTTAATTAGTTTGTCTACCGTAAGCAGCGGCGCGACGCAGTTCTCAACTATGCGTCGCTCGGTTAGACGCCAACCCATCGTGGAATGGCATTTGCTGACCGAGTAATTTACAAATTGCGGTACCTAACCCTACTGTTAATTGTCAGACTCTTCGCAATCTAGTAATGTATTAAAATATTATAGCACTAATTACGTTCTCAACACAACCTTATCATTTTATGCTATTTCGAAAAAGTGAGTCGTTTTATCGTGCCTTTTTTTGCGAGCTTGTTTTGTGTCCCACTGCTGGATAAGGGCCTCCCCTTTCTACTACCATAGTTCCGTATTCGGTGGAATATCTAGCCAGGTTTGACCTGCAAACGTCATCAGTGGCCTTAGAGCGCTTTAGCGTAAACGTCAATTTGTATTGAAATTCATTAAGGCTTGTATACATGCCAATGACCTTGTGCATATAAACGGAGCTAACTACTCCTCTACGCGCCATTCCGCTACCCGCATTTTTAATTTATTGTAAAACAACACATTTAAAAAAGTAACAAAACTAAGTTATTTTCGTTTGTATTGCAAAGCAGTAGATATTTTTTTTTAGACTTGTTAAAAAATTAAGGAGTAAAATGGTTTCATCTCAACGATTTGGAGGTGATTTGGTGATTTTTTTTTCTTATTATGTGATACTGTTACATAAATTCTGGCTTAACCAAATTACGTATCATGTAGATTACTCCCTATTGTTTTCAGATGTAATTTCTCAGTAAATGCCGAAAAAAAATGCTTCATCTGCAGGCTGTTTTTAAGCATTTCTCCAGAGAGCAGCCTTAAGCGCCGTCTGGTGACAAAAATGGAAAAGCTTTTTTACATACAATTTGACATAAGCGAACGTATACGTGAACGCAATCGAGTACGTTACAAAACTCGCAATAGGCCGGCAGATCGTCACACCACGTGGTCGACGACCTTCCTTAAGCGTCCAACGATCCTTGCTCCTCGTCAATTAATTTTTTTCATTCAATCTTGTAACTTTTCATCCGACGGTGACGTTGTTCTGTCCAAACTGAAAAAGAAAAACCATTCAATCACGAGACATCAATTTTTCACGAATTTCACAATTTCAGAACTTTTCCAGTTTTTCTTTCCTTAAGACCGTATTCGGACTTCTACGAACAAAAAATACATCAAACGTGAGTCATATAAATGTATAGGCCGTTAGTAAAGGATTATTTTATGCAGCTCAATCAGTTAGAGATAACTGTTTCCATATTAAGTTGAAAGTTGTGACCCATACTCTATCTACCATGCAAGTTAAATAAAACACTACATAATTATTTCTTCTTCTTTATGGCACTCAATTGCACAAACAAAACATAGAAACACAACAGGACGGCTTATACCACAAAGGCGAGCTTAACATATAATTGTAAAAGTAGTTTTATGAGGCGAGTATAAGAGTATAATAATTGCAGTCTAAAAAGGGTTTATAAAATTAGTTGAATTGTGTTTCTGTAAAATATATTGAATTCAAGTAAATTATAGTCGTTGAAAGAATAATATTCGAAAAAAATATATAAATAAGCACCACATATTATGTGAAACATTTGCTGAGAAACGAAATTCTATGAAATTTCTGTTTTTTTTGTTTGATTTTTCAGATTCAGATGTACAATGTCATCTGCGAAATTTCAATCGCAGATGACATCGTATTGTTCTCAGAAACCGCATCACAACTGGAAGAAATGATCAACGAACTTAACTACGCCAGTCGCAATTAAATATCGAAAAAACTAAAATCATGTGTAACAAAACTCAAAGACCTATATTTGTGGAGAGTCGACGGTTGGAATATGTTCATGAATACGTTTATTTAGGCAAACAAATATCTTTCTCAAAATCAAGACACCGTGACGAATTAAAGAGACATATTAAAATGACATGAACGAGTTCTGGACCCCATAAAAAAGTTCTAAAATCAGTAGTGCTATTCTCTAACGACATTTTCGTATCTCGACAGTAGAATTCGAGGTGAGTTTCAAATGAAGACCTTTATGTTGTGTGCAATAAAGCTCACTTTGTGAGTTTGATCACTCAGGTGAAGCTCGATATCGAAATAGTTTCTTAGAGAATAGACTAGCTGATCTACCTTTAAGATTAAAAAAAAAAGTCTTAGACTCATGTCTTTTACCTTGCCTCTCATATGTCAGTAAAACCTGCTAGTCTATTCTGTAAGTAACTATTTCGATATCGAGCTTCACCTGAGTGACAAAACTCACAAAGTAAGCTTTATTGCACACAACATAAAGGTCTTAATTTGAAACTCACCTCGGATTCCACTGTCGAGATACGAAAATGTTGTTACAGAATAGCACTACTGGATCTGTAATACGCACACGAAAGAAATAATTGAAAAATGCCAAAGAGCCATGGAGAGACGCATTCTTAACTTAAATTCACAGACAAAAAACGACAAAAGTTATTGATGTGTTAACTCACTGTCTAGAAAAAATACTACATGTGCGACCTCTTTTCTTTATTCCGAAGGGGGCTACCCTTCGGAAAAAAGAAAAGAGGTCGCCCCCTGGAAAGCTGGGAAGACGAACTATTAAAATTTGCAAACAACGACTGGATATGAGAACAGCCCGAGATAGGAAAAACTGGGGTGAGATGGAGGGCCTATACTCGTCGAGAAGACCTTAGTTAAAATTATGTAAAAAAGCACTACTATAATTACTTATGAATTAAAGAGTCTTAAATAAATAAATAATATTCAGCTATAGTGTAGCTTTTGTCAGAAACACTTGTCGTAATCGAATCACTTCTTCCAACGAACACTACACAAACAATTTTACCTCTTTATTAATAGTACCTGGATTTAATTTTAATTTATTTTATTCGATAACAATATTCATTGTGTCTAAAATAATTCCTAAAAATAAATAATACATAATAAAAATAACATAACAACTTCCATTTAAACATACTTTTAAGAATAAACTGATGTCAACTCAATTAAATAATAGGAATAATTATGCATTGATGAAATGGTCATTTAAAAATAATAATAACTGTTTTTTTTTTACTATACCTATATAGGCATACGTTTGACCACAATCTCACCTGATGGTAAGCGATGATGCGATCGAAGATGGAGCACATTTGCCTAGAAGCAACCTATTCACTCTTGTCTTAAAGACTCCCAGGTTGTAGCTATTCATTCAAAACAACACAAAATATAAAACAATAGGCCGGAGTGAGAGATTGAGCTGGATGACCGTTATACGATGACGTTATTTTTTTACGACTTTTCTAAAAATTAAACCTAGCTAGATCGATTTTTCGCTCCCGAAACCCCTGCATACTAAATTTCATGAAAATCGTTGGAGCCGTTTCCGAGATTCAGATTATATACATATACTAGCTGACCCGCGCAACGTCGTCTGCGTCACAATTTTCATTACTGCTCCGCTCCTGTAGGTCTTAGCGTGATGATATATAGCCTAAAGCCTTCCTCGATAAATGGGCTATCTAACACTGAAATAATTTTTCAAATCGGACCAGTAGTTCCTGAGATTAGCACGTTCAATCAAACAAACAAACTCTTCAGCGTTATATTTTAGTATAGACTAGCTGACCCGCGCAACTTCGACTGCGTCACAATTTTCATTACTGCTCTGTTCAGATTGGATTCCAAATCTAGATACTTAAAAATATTAAGTGACTAGCTATTGCCCGCGACTTCGTACGCGCATATCCCGTGTTTTCTCCTTCCCGTAGGAATTTTCCATTCCCGTATAGCCTATAGCCTTCCTCGATAAATGGGCTATCCAACACTGAAAGAATTTTTCAAATCGGACCTGTAGTTCCAGAGATTAGCGCGTTCAAGCAAACAAACAAACTCTTCAGCTTTATATATTAGTATAGATATAATCGACCGCATCATCGCTTACCTTACCTTACCTCGCATTTGTCCCACCTGCACGCAAAATACGCGCTTAGTCGTGGAGTTAAGGAAACGACCTACATACATACATCATCGCTTACCATCAGGTGAGATAGTGGTCAAACGTATAACTAGCTAGAGTAAATATATATATATACTAGCTGACCCGCGCAACTTCGTCTACGTCACATTTTCATTATTGCTCCGCTCCTATTGGTCTAAGCGTGATGATATAGCCTATAGCCTTCCTCGATAAATGGGCTATCTAACACTGAAAGAATTTTTCAAATCGGACCAGTAGTTCCAGAGATTAGCGCGTTCAAGCAAACAAACAAACTCTTCAGCTTTATATATTAGTATAGATACATGAATTGCTCGTTTAAAGGTATTATTAGATTTGTGAAAATGAAATACAAGAATACAAAGTAAGTACAACTACTCACAGAAAAGCTCATTACCTGTGAATTGTGAGCGACGCCAACAATCGCACAATACTTATCTTAAGGCATCTCGTAGCAAAGTAAGTAGTTTCATCTCCGCGTTGCTGGAAAATTCTGCGAAAGCACTATTCTTGGCATCAGATAAACGTGCCGGTGCAAAAAGTGTATTGATATTTCCTAATATCCTTTCGTAGATACTATGCAACGGTTTTCATTACTAGAGAACGTAAAGGATCACGATAGAATTCGATTCAGGACAGCTTTAAGCCATTATTTCTGTCTTTGATATTAAGAAAGTCAATAAATGTATGTGGGTCAATGACCGTTATTGCACAGGTATCTGACGTCTACCATAGTTTGATATGATGCAGTGAAATTCAATCAACCGGGTGTCGTGGTTACAAAAGCCAATTAATCTCTGTTCAACATTGAATTATTGCTTCATTTTGCTACACAGAAATGTTTTGAGGTTGACTTCACCAACAACACACTGGGCTTTTATTGGTTTAAATTTAATTTCTCGCTCAGTAAATACGTTGCATTTCCGTATCAAAAGAGTCAATTAATTAATTGATAATGTAGTTAACAGTCATTTCCAATATTTATGAACGTTCACAATGAGAGAATTTTTGCATTACAATGAGGCGATTTTTGCATTAATATAAAGTTCAGTGTTGGCAGTCTTAATCCTATTTAATTCACTGAACTTAAATGTAATTCTAGCATCGTATGCAAGAATAGCTAACTTTGAATTAAAAAGCAGCAAAATTGGAATGCCAACGGACAGACATGGAATGCCAACGGACAGACAATAGTATGTACACTCTGCCGATTAACGTTCTGAATCCAAAATTGAGAAGTTCTACAAGAGAGCATGAAAGAGATAGCGTGTTAACGTATGATAGTGTTTTCCTTGAAACCGTTCTAATATTTGGCTAGATTTACGCCGATGCCGTGGACCAATCAATTCGCTTCACTTTTCAGCTGCAATATCAATAGGGCCATCCTGTGAGTAACTATGGTAGCAAATTAATGTCCCTGGCAGGATGACGGATGGTGTATATTGTGTTACCAAACTGCTTGTTTCATGTCACCGGCGCGTGAATATCATGTCAGCATTCAGGAACGTCGTTTCTGATGACGGCAGGTCTAGTCGTATAGACTAGAAAGTGTTGTTCGTACTCACTGCATATACGGTTTCGGTATTATAGTGCACTGGGACACTGATTAACCCCAAGAAATATTTAATTGAGCTCCTTTTTAGGGTTCCGAAAAAAAAGGAACCATAATAAGATCACTCGGGTGTCTGTCTGTCCGTCTGTCACAGCCAGTTTTCTCCGGATCCACTGGACCGATTCTGTTGAAATTTAGTACACATATGGACTTCTATGACCCAAACACGGACGCGTTACGTAAATGATTAAATTTTTAGTATGGGGTCACTTTTGGGGGTCAAACTAGAAAATTAAAAAAAAAGTTTTTGAACAATATCGTGTTACATATCAAATGGAAGGGCTTACTGTGAGAGTTTTAATTATATATTTTTTTTCATTATTTTAAAATAAATGGTTTTGAAGTTATTCAAGAAATTAGACGAAAAATGACCATCCCCCCCCCAATCTCCGAAACTACTGAGCCTAAAATTTTGAAAGAAATGGAGATAATAGATCTTTACCTAAAGATTACAGGACAGGAGTCTGTAGTGTTAAAATAACATGTTAAAAAAAATAAATTCGTTCGGAACCCTTTGCACGCGAGTCCGACTCGCACTTGGCCAGTTTTGAATCATGTGTGACTTCGGTTGTACACAGAATATGACTTTTGATTTGAAGCGAGCATAAAAATAAGTTTTAGAACGGATTTTATATACCACTAGCTGACCCGTGCCCACTTCTTTAGGCGGTATTTTTCGGGTTAATATAATAATAAAGAATTTTCAGAATCGGTTCAGTGGATCGAGAGATTACCTCCATTTTTAAGGTTTGGAAATCAGCAAATGTCTCCTCCCGCTCTGGGCGAAGCAGGAGGGAGAGTCAGACTCTTACTGACTAAAACCCTTTACGTTCCAGGGCCTCGGTGACATTCGAACAAATTCCGCAGCCCCTCAACCACTTTATAATATTAGCGTTTATTACACAGAAACGAGTATCGAATGATACCATAATACTTGTAAGCGATCACATGCAAAGTACAACATGTATACAGCTTTAAGTATAAGAACCAGCTTGAAGTGTCACAAAGAACTTTAAAGTTTTTTAGTGGGGTTTTCATATTCTTTTTAAGAACTCTAAGCCCCCCTTAATACAGATTTTATACAGGTTAATGTCTACGAACTAAAAATCACTCTTATAAAGATATCTTGTCCACACGGGCTGGTATATTGGTGATGAAAACGCTTGCTTGAGTGCTACCTGGGCAACTTAGTAGTACAATTCCAAGAAAATGATTAGTGACTCGCAAATGTTTAGCAAATTTCTCGAATTCCGGACTTCGCTTGGTACTCTAACCACGTGCTTACCTTCAGGATCGCATGCTGGGCAACCTTAACAGATTTTATGGTAGACTACAACTTACCCCAACACCAGCTTGAGTTTCGAAGTCTTCTAAAACTATTTCTGTTTCTAGATCAGCCATTCTGAAGCTGGGCTTTTTATAACAACCTCAAACAAAGGATCAGATTTCGAACGATTGAGTTCCGGTTTGCAATGTGTGTATGTGTTGAAGTTCCATGTTGTGTTTCATGATAAAGATGTTGCATTGTGATCCAGTAAGTTATGAGGGACTGATCAAAATCTTTCCTCTTTTTAATATTAGTTTAGATAGCCCGCAGTACCTACGAGACTGCGAAAAGTATTAACGATTTCCATTAATTGGAATTTTGGTTAATTAAAATATTATTGACATTTTCAGCAGAACAGGTACATCCATAAATCACCATGAAGGCTTTTTCCCAATTTCAAATAAAGAGAAATTGTAAACAAATTCAATCATATGGTTCGAGGAATTATAAAATAAAAACTGTTGAAATCAATTAACTACAAACATGACTCATTGAAACAAATTCCATATTCATAGCGACTGTGGTAAGTTTAATCTAACAGGAAAATGAAATTATACTTTTTCTGGGTCTAAACATGGTCACGAGTACACGACAGGCCGTGCTTACGTTGTTGTACACAATAACATTATGTTGTATGTGACGTCACTATAACTTGTGGACAAGAGAAGAAAATTCGCTTTCTGGATTCACATTGCCGGGCCACAATGGGCATTATTAGTCGAGAAGTGCGCAATGATTTTCCTGTACAAGCGCATCTCTAGTAATGTAGAAAACCATGGACATAATTTGGTTCAGTGATCCAAAGAAACCAATGTACGTAGCCAAGCAGCAGACGCATTAAAAAATTAGGATTGCGACAGACTATAACACATGGTCACAAATTACCACGACTCTCAATACATTGTGCGAATTAACATTAGTAGCCGACGTCGGCGAATGTGGAAAGTTATGTTACAACAAGTACTTAACGGCTTATATCATATGTTTCCGTTCTCCGTCACGCAATATGCGTTTAAGAGCTAACTGAGTATTCCTTAGCCCGTTAGTGTTTAGTGCACTTGTTCCACGCCCCTGTACTACGCGACCTGACACACTGCCTATTTGTTTTGTCTCATTTACTCTGTGGACTCCTACCGTGAAGTTTTTGATATTTAGCGCCACTACCGGTTGTGGTTCCGTAGCACTATTTCCTATTTACTACATTTAGACATTGAAATCGGTGTTGAATATATACAGTTACTGCGTATGTTTGTTAAAAAAGTACCACAGTACTGTAGCTGGTTTTTCATTACTCAATATTGCATGCACTGATCAGTGACCGGTTGTACGTTGTTTTATAGATAACAGTTTTATAGAATTTTGTTTCACATAAAATTTTACTTTATTATTATTTCATAGAATAATCAATAAGCAGAATACTTTGAATAAAATATTGTTGTTTTTTGTTACATAAAACTTAATGTTTCGATATTCATATCATATAATAACAAATCAAATATTATTTATCCTCTCATTGTTTAGTTAGTATAAAACTTATTACCAAGAAAAACATTTTATCGAGTGAGCTCTGAATTCTAAACGTTTCAAAATGCATACATTTCTATAAAATTACAACACCGCGTTCACAAAAACAATGCGGGTAAATTCTTGTCAAGCAATACTTTTCATTCGGGCCCTATTTCTGGGTGGTTTAAAGAAAATTAACTACGAATCCCCTTCTAACCTGACACGTCAGCGTCGGTGTGCCCCAAGTCCCGAAAACGCTTAATTAATCTTACTAAGGTCCGATTTTTCAATAGACATAAAGTTTTATCAGAAGAATTAAAATGTCATATTTGACATATTTCCTATTCAAAGGTGGTCAAACCACCATTTTTATTCCTCAGATAAAAGTTATATGTCTATTGAAAAATATATAAAAGACATAACTATTTATAAAATTATGGATAACATAGCAAATGCGTTTATTTTTACTTTATCGTTGAAATGAAAAACCATGGAAAAATACACCTAACAAATAAAATTCGTTAAAAAAAGTGTTATTAAAATAAATTAAATTGTTTCGTTTAAGTAAATAGTCGTTGAAACAATGATTTTCGAAATAAAATACAAGGACTAAGTATTAAATGAACATTTGCTGCGAAACGAAATTCTATGAAATTCTGTCTGAGAAACAAAGGAACGCCCCAGTGACCATTAATACTTCGATCATAAAATAATTATGATTTCATGTCTAACGAATAAAGGATTAAAACAAGAGTGAGAGAGAGACCAAAAATAAAATCATAGGCTAGAATAATGGTAATCAAAACGAGATATATTATTCAATTATGTGTGCAAAAATTTTAACATTGGGGAAAAACACTAATTTTACATTCTGGTTCAAACGGAGCGCGGTGTTTTGTTTGACTTTCTATGTTTTCCTATAGTGAATTAATGAGATATGGCTTCACGCTCGATTTATAGATCGGTTGAAGCGGTAAGAACTGCTCACTCTTAAATTCCTTTGATAGGGTTTCTGAAAGAATAAGTAATTTGTTTTTCATGACAACTTACCACAACACCAACTTGAACTTCGAAGTCTTCTTAACGTATTTCTGTTTCTAGATCAGCTATTCTGAAACTGGGCATTTTCTCTTTTGACTTGACTCGCAATTTAGAAAATTGTTATAAAGATAGACGATCGAAATTGTGAACGGTCCTAGATAATAATAATCTGCCGTTGTTTACCTAGATATAGTTTCGTGGCGAAATACGTTGCGGCCAAGCCAATTGATGAATCAAATTACCAATGTACTTGTTTTACTGTAAGTGCCATCCGTTCTCATTAGTGCATCGGATAATATGTTCTATTCTTTGATTAGATTGATAACAGAGACCAAAACACGACCTTACCCATTAAGCTTATAATATATTCGCTAATGCACCGGTCTCCTATATATTAAGACTGCTCTCTCGAGAAATGCTTAAAAACGGCGTGCAGATGAAGTAACTTTTCGTCGGCATTTACTGAGGAATCACATCTGAAAAAAAATAGGTAGTAATCTACATGATATGATACGTAGGCAGAATTTATGTATCGGTATCATATAATAAGAAAAAAAATCGCCAAATCACCTCCGAATCGTTGTGATGAAACCATTTTACTCCTTCATTTTTAACAAAAGTCTAAAAAAAAATATCTACTGCTTTGCAATAGAAACGAAATTAATTTGGTTTAGTAATTTTTTTAAAATATGTGTTACTTTTTTATAATAAATTAAAAATGCAGGTAGCAGAGTGGCGCGTAGAGGAGTAGTTAGCTCCGTTTATATGCACAAGGTCACTGGCATGTATACAAGCCTTAAGACTAGCTTTTGACCGCGATTTCGTACGCGCATATCCCGTTTTTCCCGTATCCCGTTTTTTCCCGTTCCATAAAACTATCCTATATTTTAAGTTGGATCAAATAACACATAGTTACGAAGTTGATCAAAATCGGTTCAGTAATTTCAGAGTTTATCTCGATCAAACATCGTGACACAAGATTTTTGTATACATAGACTAGCTGACCCGCGCAACTTCGTCTGCGTCATAAAATGTAATTATTTACGACATCACATTAGAAACCTCAAAAATAACAGTATTTCTCCACTATTTAATGTATGTTATTATACATATAAACCTTCCTTTTCAATCACTCTATCTATTAAAAAAACCGCATCAAAATCCGTTGCGCAGTTTTAAAGAATTAAGCATACATAGGGATATAGGGACAGAGAAAACGACTTTGTTTTATACTATGTAGTGATAACTCTATAAGCTGTGTTTGCATCGTCTCAATTGAACTTTCGTGGAACTTGGTAATTGATTTAATGCCGAAAGTATTACGAGAATGTCGGAATGGAGGAGTAATGAAGTGGCAACACACAAGTTATGAGGGATGTTAGAGGAGTTGTATAGCAACTCTGTTTGAGTGACAGACGATGAAAAGGCGGAGAAGTGAGCGACAAATAAGAATCTATCTATACTAATATATAAAGCTGAAGAGTTTGTTTGTTCGTACGCGCTAATGTCAGGGACTACTGGTCCGATTTGAAAAATTCTTTCAGTGTTATATAACCCATTTATCGAGGAAGGCTGTAGGCTATTTTCATGCTATTTCATCATGCTAAGACCAATAGGAGCGGAGCAGACGAAGTTGCGCAGGTCAACTAGTGTTAAAAATAAAACATATAAGAAGTTTATTTGATTTACAACTATCCCTGTATTATGAGGTGCCCATGTATTTAAATCATTTGCGGGTTACATTGAAAACATGGTATATATTCATAGTACCTATAAAAGGGTATTTTACTGAAAAGATCTAATTCGTCCGCCAGAGATTTCTTAAAAAATACTGTGCACGGTTTTTTCTTTTTTCACGTAAACAAAATTTTTTGATGATACAGTGGGTTGAAAACTCGCGTGACGTCACGCGATAGTACACTTTTTGCCAGTATTTAGTGTAATAGAGATAATTACTGCAAATGGTATGTATCTTATAATAAATCCAACCAAAAACGAGAGATCAATAAAAACAAGGAGCCTAAACGAGTCATGTCACTCCATATAACCGAACATATTAAAAAAATAACGTCATAGGAAGTGACATGTCAATAAACGAAGTAATTATACCCGAACCTTTTATTTGAAAACCAAACTTCGCACTGTATTTACTTCATATGAAGAGGTTGGTCAATATAGGCGGAGTCATAATAAACGGATTCTGCTGTATGTCGATTTGAAATAGCAAAAATACGTGTCCAATATTTTTTGATAATATAACGGACAGACTAACTAGAAATATAATTTTTCCATCTAGGAAAAAACTCTATTGCATACATTGCTTCCAGTTTCTGATACGCACTACAACTGAATCTTCCACGAATCCTGTGTCTGTTGTTACATAGACTTGTTCGTTTTCGGTAGGTGCTGTTTGAATCTGTAGTGCTATTCTGTAAGAACATTTTCGTGTCTCGACAGCGGAATCTGAGGTGAGTATAAACATAAGACCTTTATGTTGTGTGTAATAAAGCTCACTTTGTGAGCATTATCACTCAGGTGAAGCTCGATATCGAAATGGTTATTTAGAGAATAGACTAGCTGCTCTTACGCTGCCGGGAAATTGTAATCACCTTGAGGGATTAGCAAAGGATTTGTGTCTGTGTTAAGTGGTCGAAAAGGGGATTGCACATTTGTGTGCTACAAATTCGATTTATAATTCTAGCTTAGTACTGGCTATTTGCAAAGGATTTGTGTGTTCGTGTTTAGTGGTCGAAAAGGGGGGGAAGCACATTTGTGTTCTACAACTTCGATTTATAATTCTAGCTTGGTATTTCCATCTTATTTTCTCTCAGCAAGGCTACTGTGGTTTTCTCGGTAAAGTTTTAATTGTTGAAACTGCTGCACGTTGTACATATCCTTCTACTGTTCCTAGTACTGCGCTCCCGTTCATTATAAGTTGCGAAAACTTTACGTCTGTTGCAGTCATCTTTGTAAATACCTACACATTATTAGGAGTAGCTAAACTTAACGTAAGGAAAGAATTACCTACATTTCTTTTACGATAATTTTCATTGTTTCCCGTGAAAAATACGTGCTTGCATTTAGGAGGTCTTGCACTGACTGACGAAATACAGGGTGAGTTTTTAAAGTGTGCCTTCATGGCCAAATCTGAAACTATGAGGAATGTCGAAAAACACTGAATGAAGTCTCGAACGAAGACTAAAACTTACAGATGCTTAGACCGTTTTAAGAGTAGTGTAATCGTGTGACGAAAATATATGAAATATTGAATTATGTCTGTAGGGTTTAAAGGAAGCTAACATTCGAACCTTACCTATTCGTGTCGGGGTGCCCTAAGCCCCCTGTGCCCTATGTTCCGCATAACTCCATCAAACCTCAGCAGTTGCTACGCAAGTTTAGTTTGCAAGTTATTTGAATCATGTAGCCACTCCGCACATAATCCCTTGCATACCGCACTTCGGCTGCAAGTTCGCAACATCCGTGTTACTTGCATGACGGAACTCGGATCAATTTAGTTGGCGCCCACTATCGATTTGTCTACTAATAATGCAACATGCCAGTAATTTGTCGAGTTTAGAGATGAATAAACCTACGCAGGCCTATTGGTACGCAAGTTAAAGTTTCGATATAAATTAATTTCCTTTTAACGCAATTAATGTACGTCTTTGAAGGATGGTCTTCATAATTATGTAGCTGTCTTTCTTATCTTATGCTGATTTGAATAAATAAACGATTTGCCTATTATTTAATTAGTGGGTTTCATCAGGCTGTCAGAAAATCTAGAACTTCGTCAGGTGCAAGATTTCAGAATAGATAAATCAGTAAATTTAAAAAGAGCGGATTCAATTTTATACTAATGTCATGTTGTATGTACGAGTAAAACAATTTGAAATTAAGCCGAACCGCGGAATAAGTTCAAGTTTTCTCTTAATTTTCCAGTGGTCTACTAACTTTTTAACTTGTGTCTGGCTGAAACATGGCTGAAACAGTGAATGGCGGCGGCGGATTCCGAGCGTGTCACCGTATTGTACCTCGGATACATGGAACGCGACGTAGCCAGTTGTATCTTTAGGTAACCGGACAAGGAATGGAGGGATTGAACCCTTCTTTAAAACCTATGTTTCGGTACAAATAATTAAATTATTTTGCTATTGTTCTCAAATAAAATAATATGTTTTACGTAATTATTTTAACGCTTATTTCAATAAATGAACGAACTTGTGTTAAAAATATTATCCCTTTCTTTCATAACACTTTATTAGTAGAAGTTTGTGTGTATGAGTATTTTTGGAGTACAATCAAGTATCAGTATCAAAATATACAACCTGTAAGAGAATAAACGCAATACCTCTTAAGGATTCATTGTACTCATCATTATGAACAACTTACACTATGGGACCAACAATGAATCGCGAAAAAAATTGACTCCTCCATACATTAATTATGTGCGCACAACCGCTGATTTTTTTTTGCGATTTCGGAATTGGTTCCATAATAAAAGTTGTTCATAATGATGAGTACAATGACCACTTAAGAGGTATTGCGTTTATTCTGTTACACGTTGTATATAAAATTCTTCCATTACTGAGTGAGTGACTGCCTGAGTGACTGACAGGCAACGCACAGCCGAAACTACTGGTCGTAGAAAGCTGAAATTTGGCATGTACGAGTAGTTGAGGCGTGTAGGGGAGCACTATAGAGAGGATTTCCCGAAATTCCTACGGGAAAAAACGGGATAAGCTCTTACGAAGTCGCGGGCAAAAGCTAGTCTACACTAATATTATAAAGAGGAAAGATTTGTTTGTGTTTGTTTGTTTGAAATGAATAGGCTCCGAAACTACTGGACCGAGACCGAAAAATTCTTTCAGCAATGGATAGCTACATTATCAGGGAGTAACATAGGCTATATTTTATCCCCGTACTCCCACGGGAACGGGAACTACGCGGGTGAAACCGAGTGACGTCCACTAGTATTCTATATATCTATTCGTATTAAAGAAGGAAAATGATCAGTTTGTAGCACCCGCTTACACAAAAAACATTAAAACAGAATGCGACCTAAAATGATCGATTTATTCAAGCAACATTTTCGGAGGGCTTGGATCGTTTTCCTAAAATTCGTCACGTCGTCGCTAGACCTTCAAAGTTCGCTTCCTGTAACCGCAGACTAGTTAGGAAAACAAAGTATTGTATTAGTCCGCAAGTTATATTGTTCAACGTGCAGGCAAACTATTCTGCGTAGATGGCTAGGTCGTTACGTAGTTATTTGGACTAACCACCCCTTTCTCAATCAATGTAAACTTTTGCAGACGCAACTTTGCATTTAGTGAGAACTAACCCGTTTTAGACTCTACCTGTTTATGTGTTGTCTGCTACGGGCTTATTAATATTGCTCAGAACTGTATTATTGGACAAACTGGGACGGTATACTATTTCATAAATGAAATAGTTGCTGAAATGTTTAGAGGAACTCGTGATCTCCAAGTTTAAGTAGCGCTTGGCGAGGTCGGTCCGTGAATTGGTGACCATTCACAGCAAACAGAGCCTCCTCCGTGCCTCAAAAGCACGTTACGAAGTAATGCTGGCGGAGAGACTTTGTATGTAAAAAGTCATAATTCGAGGTTTGGCTCTCAACTGTTTTCTCCTCCAATATTGGACCGATTTAAAAGATATTTCACAAATTGAATAAGGAGGATATATACTGTGTCCCTATGTTTTCTTTTTTGATGATTTATTAACCGTATAAGCACTAGAACTCTCACAAAATGCTTAAAATTGTCCGATAAATCGCTTTCAACAGAGCCCTAGTGTACAAATTTGGCAACGATTCATCAAAAAAGGAAAACATAAAGACCTGTGTCTTTATGTTTTCCTTTTTTAGGGTTCCGAAAAAAAAAGGAACCCTTATAGGATCACTCGGGTGTCTGTCTGTCTGTCTGTCCGTCTGTCACAGCCAGTTTTCTCCGGATCCACTGGACCGATTCTGTTGAAATTTGGTACACATATGGACTTCTATGACACAAACACGGACGCGTTACGTAAATTATTAAATTTTTAGTATGGGGGTCACTTTTGGGGGTCAAACTAGAAAATTAAAAAAAAAGTTTTTTGAACAATATCGTGTGACATATCAAATGAAAGGGCTTACTGTGAGGGTTTTAATTATATTTTTTTCTTAAAATTAAAAAAAATGGTTTTGAAGTTATTCAAGAAATTAGACGTTAAATGACCATTCCCCCCCCTTATCTCCGAAACTATTGAGCCAAAAATTTTGAAAAAAAAAATGGAGATAATAGATCTTTACCTAAATATTACCGGAAAACCTATTAGAAGTCTGTAGTGTTAAAATAACATGTTAAAAAAAAAAATTCGTTCGGAACCCTTTGCACGCGAGTCCGACTCGCACTTGGCCAGTTTTTATACATCCTTCTTATTCAGTTTGCGAAATATCTCTTATATCGGTCCAATACTGGAGGAGAAAACAGTCGAGAGCCAAACCTCGAATTATGACTTTTAACATACTAAGTCTCGCCGCCAGCATTTCCTCTTAAGCTCTTTGCCCCGTCTGTCATTTGTGTTCTTTTTGGCAGTCGTTGAGGTATTCAGAAGCAAGAACACTCGTCTTACCAAGAGCCAGTGATGCCCAGTGACTGGGTCTCGGACGTCAGATAAGCAGTAGTTTCATGCAAAATACTGCTACTCTACTGTATCCGGAAAAACTGTGTGCGTAGTCCCAGCGGAAAAGTGTCGTTTTTTTAAATTTCAGTTTAGCAGATATTTAGTGTATGACGTCCTGTAATTGTGTATGGTAAGTACGAATTTGTGCATCCAACCCTTAGGGAGTTATTCAACAAAAACAGTTCATCAAACAAAAAAAAGTTCCGCTGGGATTACGTCATCCCAGCGGAACTTTTTTTTCCCTATGGACGTACAAGAAAAAAAAAATACATACAATAATTAGTATGTATTTGTGTGTAAATGTGTATGTTAAAATGAAATTTGTGTGTCATGAAATTGCGGAGATATTCAAGTTTCCGCTGCGCTGACGTTTGGCTGTTTGATGAAAATCATATAAAACGGTTTAGTGTAGAGTTGTATTTTTTTACGCACGTTGCTTTGAATTTGTGTGTAATGTGTGCGAAAACAGAATTTGAAAAAAAAAACATACCTTTTAGAAGATATATCCGTAAAAGTAAAATCAGGTTATTAGGTCCTATTACTTAAAATAGGATCTCCAGAGCCTAACTTAGGACGTTTATTTGTATCTTGTAAGGGTCTACAATGTCCTGCCAAGTTTCAATTATGTGCTCTTTGTAATTAATGAGCAATTGCATAATTTACTACGACCGGACCACTACGTTTTATGAAATCTGATTGTAGGACTTTTTAAAAGAAAAGCAAAATAAGACATATTCCAATATTTAGTGTATTAATGCAACTATTCACATGTTAAATTTCTGTTTATGTTGAATAACTCCCTAATGGTTGGATGCACAAATTCGTACTTACCATACACAATTACAGGACGTCATACACTAAATATCTGCTAAATTTAAAAAAACTACATTTTCCCGCTGGGACTACGCACACGGAAAAACTGGTGGTCGACACTAACATGGATGGGAAAAGGCTTACCAGATTTATTTATTTCTCATGCTTTTTGACGTGATCTAAACAAGTATTGCAATTTGCACTGAATACATTTTCAACTCTTCTTTTATTTTCCATAACTGCTCCCGTTCAGAACCCGTTTTTAGGGTTCCGAAAATCCGTAACAAACGGAACCCTTATAGGATCACTCAGGTGTCTGTCTACCTGCCTGTCTGTCTGTCTGTCACAGCCAGTTTTCTCCGGATCCACTTAACCGATTCTGTTGAAATTTGGTACACATAAGGACTTTTGTGACCCAAACACGGACACGTTACGTAAATAAATATTTTTTTAGTATGGGCGTCAGTTTTGGGGGACAAACTAGAAAATTTTAAAAAAAGTTTTTCAAACTATCTTGTGACCAGGGACCGGCCGGGTACTCGTTGAAAGGGTTTTTGAACGGGTTTTTTTAAGCGCTTCAAAAATAAACCCTTTGATACGTGTTACACTCTCGAACGGGTGTTGTGTAACCCCTTCCGAACGGCTTACCCTTTCAATACCCTGTAACTCTGTAACAGGGTAAGCCATTCGAACCCAACACATCGTAATATGCACTCTTCGAAATCGACATTAGTTTGAAAATTGCATAACCACGACCGCATGTGACATCTTTTCGCCCGGCGCGCGCCATTGTTGCATGTACCGAGCGACTTGTAAACATGGAATAATAATCATTGTCCGTATGATCTTACAGTTCAATTTTCCTTGTCGCACAGGCTAAACATTGTAGGTAATGTTTATTTTTCGTGTCTATTCTTGTTTATTCTCATCATTCGTCATTTAATTCGGAACACGGACGGAACTACGGAAATAAATAAATTTAGCGGTGTTTTTGTTTACCTAAGTGTATGTTGTCATCATCATTTCAGCCAAAATCCGTCCACTGCTGAATGCAAGCCTCCCCCAAAGAGCGCCAACTATCCCGGTCTTGAGCAGTCTGCATCGATCCGCTGCCAGCCACCTTCTTTAAATCATCGATCCATCGTGCCGCAGGGCGTCCCACGCTACGTTTGCCCATACCTATGCGGTCTCCACTCTAACACATGTCTGCTCCATCGACCTTCTGTCCGTCTGCAGACATGGCCGGCCCACTTCCACTTCAGCATGCTGATCCTACGCGCAATGTCAGTAACTTTAGTTCTCTGGCGAATGACATCGTTGCGAATTCTATCCACCAGAGAAACATTGCATTGCTCTCTATTGCACGCTGAGCAACCTTGAATTTGTGGACCAGGCCTATGGCGAGTGTTGTCCACGTTTCGGCTCCGTAAGCTATAACGGGTAGGACGCACTGGTTATAGACCCAGTATTAAAGGATTGTGGGATCGACGATTCAAAGATATCACGCAGCTTCCCGAATGCCGCCCAGCCCAAGCGAATTCTTCTGGTCGCCTCCTTCTCAAAGTTGTGCCGCCCAGTTGTATAATTTGGCCTAGATATTTATGTATTCTTCTGCAAAGATTCCGCCTTGATTTTAATGTCATACGCAAATCGGAGGTGTGAGACATACTGACCGTTGATATTTATGCCCCATCCTTTCCAATCAAGCATCTTGAAAACGTCCTCCAACGCGTTCGTCAACAGTTTCGGAGAGATGACGTCTCTCTGTCTTACACCTCGACGCAGTTGGATTGGTTTTGTGTTCTGTTCTTGTACTTGGACGGTAATTGTTGCGGCCTTGTACAGACATCTCATCACCTCTACGTAGTGGTAGTCGATAAGACATCTCTACATGGACTCCAGGACAGCCCAGGTCTCGACGGTGTCGAAGGCTTTCTCGTAGTCCACATACGCTAGGCACAGAGGTTGATTATATTCCTCGGTTTTTTGAATTATTTGCCTGAATTGTAGTGTGATCTAGTGAGATATGAGTATGTGTTCTACGTTGCTGTAGCCTTTTCGAAACCCGGCCTGCTCCGACGGTTGGAAGTCATCGAACTTTTGTGCGAGACGATTCGAGATAACTCTCGAAAACAGCTTGTAGACGTGGCTCAGGAGTGAAATGGGGCGGTAGTTCTTGTGGAGCGTGTTATCACTCTTCTTGAAGAATAATACCACCACGCTGCTGTGCCATTTCTCCGGTGTTATGCCAGTGTGGATGACGGAATTGAAGAGCTTTACAAGCTCTATCAAGACAGGTGTTCCTCCTGCCTTGAGCAGCTTTGTGGTTATCCCGTCATCCCCCGGAGCTTTGTTGTTATGAAGTTGTCCGAGAGCTATCCTAATCTCACCCATGTGAATGTGGGGTAGCTCGTCTTTGAGATGGCGTGTAAGCCTGGCCCGTGGATCATCCGCGCCGTGGGCCTGAGGTGTTTTTTGAGCATACAAGTCTGCGTAGAACTTTTCGAGTTCAGCGAGTATCTCTGGCTTCGAGGTGACGGTGGAGCCCTGTGACGTTTTGAATTTCGGCAGGTGACAACGGGAGTTATGGGGCTTGGCAAATACCTTCGAGCCCTAATTCCGCGCTATGACTTGCTCGATGTCTCGGGTATTTGGACTCCGAGTGTGGCGTCTGATTAGCTTCTTGATCTCCCTGTTAAGTAACTGACGCTCAGATGGTGTGGCATTCGGGAGTTCTCGTCGTTTCCTCATCAATTCCAGAGTCTCGCTAGTGACTACTGATTTACGTCTATAACTCATTGGTCGAAAGTGTTTATTACCCACCTCGCGGATGATACGTAAGCAGGCTTTCGGTGGCATCGTTAATGTCCTGAGTGGTTTCCAACATGGCAAATCGGTTCTGTAGGTCCAACTAGAAGCTTTCGCAACCAGCTTCGACCTGGGGCAGCGTTGGTCTGACGGTCGACCTCGTTAGGCGCACTCTTTCGATTTTAACATTAATATTCAGAATGCCTTTAACCAGTCGGTGATCACTTCCGGTGTTGACCCTGTTGATCACAGAGACATCTCTTAATATATGGCGCTTATCAGACATAACGAAGTCGATCTCATTCTTTGTCACGTTATCGGGGTTTCGCCAGGTCCACTTCCTTTGAGGATTCTTCTGGAAAAAAGAGTTAATCAGAAAAAGCCCCTGAGTCTCAAGGAAGTTTACCAGCATTCGCCCCCCGTGATTTCCGCGCCCATAGCCAAATGGACCTACTCTCGACTCACCACTCTCTTGTACTCCCACTTTAGCGTTGAAGTCACCCAAGACAACAGTGTAGAATGTTTTGGTACGAGACATAGCTTTCACTATGTCTTCGTACGTGGCCTCAACTTCTTCGTCAGGGTGTGCGGATGTTGGGGCATACACTTGAATAATCTTTAAAGAGTACTTTTCTGATATCTTAAGTAAAAGGTATCAAGCCCTTGCCGACACATTGCCGCATTCCACAATGTTACCCCTGAGTGACTTGTGGACCATAAACCCAACGCCACCTTGGGATAGTTGGTGTCCTTCTCGGAAATAGAGCAAGTGGCCACTATAGAGGGTCATATCTTCTCCCCGTCTTCGGATCTCCGATAGAACCAAGATGTGCTAGTTAATACGACTTAACTCTACTTCCAATTCAGCGAAGTGCTCGTTCAGCCGCAGAGAGCGTCCGTTGTACGTCGCCAGGTCAATTTTTCGAGATTGGTACCCTGCCATAGCCTGGCCGTATCAATGTTAAAAATCTTTTATGTTTTAAATAAAAAGATTGACTTGGCAATCCCACTATATGTATTACTTGTGAGATACATTGTGTTTTCATGCCAAGTCAATCTATGTAGTGTTTTTTTTAGTGTGTTATACTTACTTAACTCTATTTAAATCAGCTATGATTCGTCATCATTCATTCACCATTATTGACAAATGTGATTTCACTCTAGTGACAAAATAAGTGAAAGACTGATTAGTGTAACAAATTTTAATAAATCTTATTAAACAAATCATATTTTAAAAAAATAATCGAGCCTAGAGGTAGTTTTTGTCGGGTGGACAAAAAGTGGACTGCCTTTGTAAGACAACTAAAATGGCACCGTGTTTATGCACGTTAAATCATGCGCCGCTACTTTGAAAAAAAAAAACTAAATGGCAGCGAGGGTGCTATGCCAGCTCCCATAGGAAAACTAACCAAGTGCGAGTCGGACTCGCGTGCAATCGTGTGACATATCAAATGAAAGGGCTTACTGCGAGGGTTTTAATTATATTTTTTTCATAATTTTAAAATAAATGGTCTTGAAGTTATTCAAGAAATTAGACGAAAAATTACCATTCTCCCACTTATCTCCAAAACTACAGAGCCTAAAATTTAAAAAAAAATGGAGAATTGGAGATAATAGATTTTTGTCTATAGATTACAGAAAGACCAATAAAAAGTCTATAGTGTTAAAATAACATGTTACAAAAATGAAATTCGTACGGAACCCTTTGCACGCGAGTCTGACTCGCACTTGGCGAGTTTTTATTAAGATAAAAACATTGCGCGCGCGCCGCGTCTGTCGCCACTTTTTTTCACAACCGCCAGGGTTTGCATCGAACCAAATATGCTATACCTACGAGTACACAGTTTAAAGTTTAAAACTATTCATACATATCATAGCCGCCTGTGCTAGTAATCGTACTCGGGAATTCGTCTTGATTCTCTGTAAAAAGCGGCTGACTATATTCTTGAAATTGTACATTATCATCATCAGTATCGCTAGCGTCACCTGAAACACAATCAATCCTAATAATAATAAAAATATATGTTACTAAATAAATAAATAAGTAGGTACTTAAAAGTCTAAGTAATTCAGTTGTAGGTAACTTGTAGGTAACTTAACATAATAACAATAATTTTAAATAACAAATATAATTACACATCACAATATTAACATTAAGGTACCTAACTCAGTACTTTAAATAATAATCACTAACCTGTGTTACTCATCCTAATTATTAGCTCGCTTATCTGTCGACTTTCATCACTTGTTGTCAAATTCGTAAAAACTCAATAAAAATAGTACGGCAATGAGGCGCCGATCGGGTGCAAGTATCCCGCACCTACATGCAGCTCAAGTGTATTAGGTAATTCAGGGTTACCCGAATAAAAGCTTTTCGTAAAGGTAACCTCTTCAAAGGCTTAAGCCATTGAAGGGGTTAACCCCTTCACGTGCTTACCATAATAAAGGTGGTAACCGTTTCGCTGGGTTTCGGAGATGTAACTCGATCAAAAGGTAACACTGCGATATGAGTTACCTCATGTACGGCTTACCCTATCAAAAGGCTTAACTCTTAAGCGGGGTTGTCCGGTCCCTGCTTGTGACATATCAAATGAAAGAGCTTACTGTGGGGGTTTTTATTACATATTTGTTTCATAATTTTAAAACAAATTGTTTTGAAGTTATTCAAGAAATAAGACCATAAATGACCATCCCCCCACCTTATCTCCGAAACTGCAGAGCCTAAAATTTTGAAAAAAAAAATGCTGATAATAGTTCTGTACCTAAAGATTATAAGAAAACCTATAAGAAGTTTGTAGTGTTAAAATAACATGTTAACAAAATGAAATTGGTTCGGAAACCATTGCACGCGAGTCCGACTCGCACTTGGCCAGTTTTTTTCTTCCACTCTGCCCTATCTGCCGTCAAACTATCACTAAGTCCAATAGGGTATTTCATTACTATGAAAAATATACATGAATGAATACTAATACTTATTTAATCGATGTTATTAAAACAATACGATTGGTGAAAATTTTAATAATATTGGTGGAAAACAGGAAGTTATACGCTTTTGAAGTTATTCTTCTATCCTTGTCACACAAAATGTCGTTTGTACTGGATGGCTCCAATTCAATATGGCGATACTTGTGAGTGACGCGATTAATATTTTCTCTTTTTATCACAGATTTTGAAACGCTTAGCCACTCAAGCGTCCACGGTGAGTGTAGTCACCACAAAAATTCTTGCCTCTACCGTCCACGGTGACTACAATCACCAAACGACATCGTTCAATTTAAACGAGTACAGCGCTAAAATTAGCTCTTAATAATACAGTAGAAAATTTTTAGATGGCGCTATTGAAGTTTGTCATCCGTGAGAGTGTATTTTATCCGTACAATGGCAACAAAATATTCAGAAAAAAAATGTGGAAAAGCCAGTTCGCCATTTTTGTTTGTAAATTGTTAAAGTGTGTGGAGATGGAGCAAAAATGTGCTAAGTTTTCTGTTTTTATAAGTTATTTCTAATGTTGTTGCATATCAAATTAATTGTGAAGACATATCCTGTACGAAATTTGTATCATTACGACAATTCCAACACGTTTATATTATAATAATTGAGCTGCAAAAGTTATACAGTTATATGATCCCTACGCGATCGTTTGATGATTAAACGTTGTTTAAAACACCGCCATTTTTGGAGAAATTTAAACAATATTTTTTAAATGCATCGTGTCTGCTCGCTAGGTTGAGAGGTGTAATTAAAAAAACCAATCAAATACCCTATTTGATACCCGCTGCTGTAGGTGTGCAAACAACTGTCGGTCAAAGCGGTGGTCTCGTGTCAGTACGCTTCGCAAAGCCTACGGCAGCTAAACAAACTGGCGACCAGTTTATTTACATTGTAAACGCAACAGGCCTTTATTAGCGATTCAGTTAACTGAAGCCAAATCGGTGGCTGGAAAAAATGATTGAAGCATTTATTTCACTGGAAATCAGTTGTTGCGTTTGTGTTGACCTGTGTGTCGATTCACATACCTGTAGCATTCAATACGACAAACTAATTAAAGTTAGTGTAGGTACTTACAACTGCAACCGTAGTGTCTAACACCAACATCTTAAGATAAAAATAATCAGTAGAACCCGCTTTAATCGATCTGGACGTTAATCTATCTTTTTTTTTTACTATTGGTAGGCACGCGTTTGACCACTATGTCACCTGATGGCAAGCGATGATGTGATGGAAGATGGAGCACGCTTGCCTAGAAGTAACCTATTCAGTCTTGACTTAAAGACTCCCAGGTTGTAACTATCAGGAAACACAGACTCCGGCAGGGAATTCCACTCCTTAGCTGTACGCACTATGAAAGTGTTTCCAAAACGTTTTGTGCGTGTGGGTGGGATGTCCACCATGTATCGGTAGCGCATCGCCGTTCGTCTTCTGGTCCGATGGTGGAACGGGCTTGGCGGAATTAAATTATGCAATTCCGTCGCACATTCCCCAAAATGCAACCGGTAGAAAACCGACAGGCTAGCAACTCTTCGTCTATGCTCAAGACTTTGGAGCTTCGTCGCGACGAGCCTATTATTACCGATGATCCTCTTGGCTCGTTTCTCATTTGACTCAATGGCATCAAGCTGGTATTTGGCAGATACGTCCCAAAGATGAGAGCAGTACTCCACACTATCTACCGTTATGAAATGCATGTCTGAAATTGAACGTTTGACAATTCAAAGCTATGATGCGATAGACGGAACGGTATTCCCGTTTCGTCTATGTATATCTCTATATACATATATCCGTGATTTGCTGTCATTCAATAATTTCGTCTGTACAGTTATCGAGCCCGAACATAGCAAAGTACTCTGAACATTGCATTCAAAATGCTAAATTGAAATGCTTTTGTAAACAGTTGGGCATTTCATTCTCGCATGGTGGGCACCAAACCTACCCGTCGTCTATCTTAGCTTCGCTGTATTTTGTTCGCAACATTTTTGAAGTTGAAATTTGAACAGACGACACTGCGGAAATAAAACCTTCAATGAGCGTACATTTCCATTTCATTTTCTAGGTCATTTTCGATTCAATTGAACACATGCTTCCATTTCCAAAGCCTTCCTACTGCAACAGAAGTCATTTTCCCGGCCGTAACTCTATTGTGACAATCAAACATTTCCGACCGACAAGTCACTACTTGAACAAGAGAAATGATTTCTTTTAGCTGAAAAAACGGAACCCTTATAGGATCACTTTGTTGTCCGCCCGTCTGTCTGTCAAGACCGTTAATCTCGGGAACGCGTAGAGGTATCGAGTTGAAATTAAAACCATATACTCAGGTCTATGGCCCCTTGCAGCTGTGAAAAAATCAAACATCTAAGTTAACATCGTTTATGTCGCAAAAAACATATATTTCGAAACTCTCAAGGGAATCAAAATTTAAGTATAGGGTATTTCCCGTTGACCTAAAACTATTTGCAAGTAATACATTTGTAATTAAATCATAAAAAATAGGCATCATTTAAAGTAATTTGTAGCTGATTTGTGCGGAACCCTCGGTGGGCGAGTTCGACTCACTTGGCTGTTTTTTTTTTTTTCATTTATAGCCGAGGTCGGCGGTTGTTTGACCATCCAATATATGTCGAGACCACTCCTGGGGGAATATGCAGGTTGGTCCCGAATCCTGGGTCGACGGCGCGCTGTGTTTCAAGCGCTTTAAAGAGCTGTCAGCGTAGAAGACAGGGCCCGCTAGGGCCAGTACCTGCCGGTGTTGCGGAATCTGTTTGAAAGAGTCACCGCGGCCCTGGAACACAAAGAGCATTAAGAGGAACACGCATGGGTTTTAGTCAGTAAGAGTGACACTCCCTTCTGCTTCACCCAGAGCGGGAGGAGTCATTTGATGATTTCCCATCCTTAAAAAAAAAAGGTTGGTCCCGAATGCCATTTGTAGATTTTTTTTTACTATTGGTAGGCACGCGTTTGACCACTATCTCACCTGATGGCAAGCGATGATGTGATGGAAGATGGAGCACACTTGCCTAGAAGTAACCTATTCAGTCTTGACTTAAAGACTCCCAGGTTGTAGCTATCAGGAAACCCAGACTCCGGCAGGGAATTCCACTCCTTAGCTGTACGCACTATAAAAGTGTTCCCAAAACGTTTTGTGCGTGTGGGTGGGATGTCCACCATGTATCGGTGGCGCATCGCCGTTCGTCTTCTGGTCCGATGGTGGAACGGGCTTGGCGGAATTAAATTATGCAATTCCGTCGCACATTCCCCAAAATGCAACCGGTAGAAAACCGACAGGCTAGCAACTCTTCGTCTATGCTCAAGACTTTGGAGCTCCGTCGCGACGAGCCTATTAATACCGATGATCCTCTTGGCTCGTTTCTCATTTGACTCAAGGGCATCAAGCTGGTATTTGGCAGATACGTCCCAAAGATGAGAGCAGTACTCCACACTATCTACCAATCCTGCGCTCAAGCGCTTTAAAGAGCTGTCAGCGTAGAAGACAGGGCCCGCTAGGGCCAGTACCTGCCGGTGTTGCGGAATCTGTTTGAAAGAGTCACCGCGGCCCTGGAACACAAAGAGCATTAAGAGGAACACGCATGGGTTTTAGTCAGTAAGAGTGACACTCTCTTCTGCTTCACCCAGAGCGGGAGGAGTCATTTGATGATTTCCCATCCTTAAAAAAAAAAGGTTGGTCCCGAATGCCATTTGTAGATTTTTGACAGTGTTTACGGGTAGACAAAGTCCGAATAAGTAGTAATTGGGTTATGGGTGTCAAATAAACTGTCGTTCCATGTAAGTTACTGGTATTTTTTCGATTACACTGGAAGTCCATCCAACATAGGAAAAAGCAGGGTAGATGAAAAATAAACGGAGACTTGCGGATATGATTCAATTTACATGCTACGTCGTAGTGGAAAAATGTGACGCGTGTCTTACAAGGAACACGGAATTTTATTTACTGACTAGCTGACCCGCGCAACTTCGTCTGCGTCACAATTTTAATTACTGCTTCGCTCCTATAAGTCTTAGCGTGATGATATATAGCCTATAGCCTTCCTCGATAAATCGGCTATCTAACATTGAAAGAATTTTTCAAATCGGACCAGTAGTTCCTGAGGTTAGCGCGTTCAAGCAAACAAACAAACAAACTCTTCAGCTTTATATATTAGTATAGATTAATTTAACCCGTGAGGCATCGAACACGCAAGACAATAAGACAATACGATTTGGCCCCCATTGGGGCTTAGTTAGTTCAGAGGTTAATATTTTCCACCTTCTCGTTACTTTAAATAAGCTGGACTTTACTGCAATTTTAAAATTTCTAAAATAGAAGAATACTAGCGGTCGCGGACTAAGTTTTTATTACTTGTTGTATTAGTCAGTATATCTACAGACCATCAGAGCTCAGCCTTTTTTTTTTGTGATGGGTTTGCTCTTGACTCTAGTCTAGGTCAGAGATGGCAGAGACAAAGTCTACGATGGAGCGAGCTTACCCAGAAGGAGCCTTTATAAAAAGTGAGTTAAGAGGGCTATTACGTGGATTTGAGCGTTTGACTCGAGTTTTGATGTGTTATTATGAGTCATAGCCACAAATTAAAAAAAAATATGTTCAAGAAAGTTTGATTCTTTTTCTTGGAAGTGATTTCAATAAATATCGATGCCTTAGTTCACAATAGGGAATATGCATGCGATTTTTTTATTTGCAACATTAAATACTTATTAGCTCTAAACAATTATGAAATTATTTTTTGAATACCTTCATCAACTATGAAGTTATAAAGCTTTAAAGATTACAATTAGAAAGAAAAGTCCGATATGAACTTTGACGTCAAAGTCCATGATGCCTATACATTTGCCATTGAAAACAGCGTTTTCGCGAGAGGGCAGATATATTCGTTTAAAATATTTTTTTCTCGTTTGTTTTTCGAGTAATTTTGATTCTATTTTCACTGTAATTATTATATTTTTGTGTAAACTGTATAGATAATCAATATTTTTTCATGCATATTCCCTATTGCACTAACTGCAAAATTTTCAATTTTCACTTTTTAAATGCCAATCACACTAAATTTCATGCTCTTTCGTTTGCGCGTATCGAAATACCGTTATTCCGTCTCTTTATACAAAAAACGTGGGTCGCAGTTGTATTAAATAAGTTCCAGTAATGTTCCATGAATGTTGTATTATACTAATGACCTTTATTTTTGTAAATCCAATCACGATGTACTTAAACTGATTTTAAGTTAATTAGCCGCAGAAAATTTCAAATCACACGTAATATGTACATTTGCAATATCTGCTCATACTTTTTAGCAGTGCTATAGGAGTGTATTATGTATTTGTAGTACAAAAACATCAAAAAAGTTTGATGTAAAAGTGTGTTAAGTACTTTTATTTGAAGGGGTTTGGCAATTTTTGAAGTGCAAAAATGCATTAGATCGTTTTGAGATATATTCCCAGTGTACATCATGGTGTACATGTGATATAAATAGAAAAGCGGAAATAAACTAAGCTCACTTAATTCAATGTTTATTACGTACAGTGAATACTTACTCTACCTCAAGGTGGTGTGGAAACAAATTATTCAGCGAAAACGCGTGTTGAATTTCACTTTGCAGCGCTCGTACGCCGAAACTATTAATTTTACGAAAAAGTTGTTGAGACAAATGGTAGGATTTTTTTTTTTGTTTAATTTTGTACACAATATTTTTATAGTAGAATGAGTCGGACAGGAGATATCGTCAAATAACTGCTATAAAACGCCATTTTACCAATATGGTAACGCGAACAATAAACATACGAGGTGCCAAAGAATAAGGCGACTAGAAGCATGTCAAAGTATTTCTTCAGCAGGAATTGTAAGCGCTAAAGATTCGCAAATACCTGGAGACCAGAAATGTGTCGAAGCTTTTTCGGGAATGGAATTATGAGCGCTAAAGATTCACAAGTAGATACTAAAAGACCACAAACATGTCAAAGTATTTTTGGGCTGAAATTGTGAGCGCTAAATATTCACAAGTACCATGAGACCAAGAAACACGTCGGAAGTATTTCTTTGGCTGAAATTTTGAGCGCTAAAGATTCGCAAGTACCAGGAGACAAGAAACATGTCGAAGCTTTTTCGGGGATGGAATTATGAGCACTAAAGATTTACAAGTAGATACTAGAAGACCAGAGAATATCGAAGCTTTTTCGGGGATGGAATTTTGAGCGCTAAAGATAAACAATTAGATAGATACCAGAAGACCAAGAAACATGTCTGCTTCTCTGCAGTTCTAAACTGCTTCTCTTTTCTTGTGCCAATACCCACGTTCCTTTGCTAGCCTCTAACTATTAATTAAAAAACCGGAAACCGGCCAAGTGCGATTCGGACTCTCACACGAAGGGTTCCGTACCATAAACCGAAAAAAAAACACACTTCTTTAATTTTTTATTTATTTTTGTACGGTTCTTGGTGATACGGAGCCTCTCAGATTTTGGTGAATTTCGGTATGGACCCTGGAGATAGTTATAAAGATAAAAATAATTAATTTGTTAAAACCCACAACATACAAAAATCATGCAGGATTTTAGTAGATTTTTTAAACTTGGACATGTTTTAGACAAAGCGTACATAATTTATACAAAAAAGAATACCAGGAGACAAGAAACATGTCGAAGCTTTTTCGGGGATGGAATTATGAGCACTAAAGATTTACAAGTAGATACTAGAAGACCAGAGAATATCGAAGCTTTTTCGGGGATGGAATTTTGAGCGCTAAAGATTCACAATTAGATAGATACCAGAAGACCAAGAAACATGTCTGCTTCTCTGCAGTTCTAAACTGCTTCTCTTTTCTTGTGCCAATACCCACGTTCCTTTGCTAGCCTCTAACTATTAATTAAAAAAACCGGAAACCGGCCAAGTGCGATTCGGACTCTCACACGAAGGGTTCCGTACCATAAACCGAAAAAAAACACGCTTCTTTAATTTTTTATTTATTTTTATTGTTATTAGGGTTCCGAAAAAAAAAGGAAGCCTTATAGCATCACTGGGGTGTCTGTCTGTCTGTCTGTCCGTCTCTCACAGCCAGTTTTCTCCGTAACCACTGGACCGATTCTGTTGAAATTTGGTACACATGTGGACTTCTATGACCCAAACACGAACGCGTTACGTAAATTATTAATTTTTTAGTATGGGGGTCACTTTTGGGGGTCAAACTAAAAAATTAAAAAAATATATTTTTGGACAAAATCGTGTGACATATCAAATGAAAGGGCTTACTGTGAGGGTTTTAATTATATTTTTTTCATAATTTTTTCGTTGGTTACCTTTGGGAACGGAACCCCAAAAACGACAAAACAATTATTACTACATCTTCAAGATATCGACTTTCGTAAATATACATTAGTACTTACAATTTCATAAAACTTTCTTACAATTAAAAAAAAAACAAGTTTCATAAAAGAGTTTTCAAAAGGCAATCACGAAGAAGTTCGAAGTTGTTTACTACCCACTTCTTAATGGAAGTTGTACAAAAGCTATGCTTACCTTACTTGCTCGCATTTACGTAACAAAACATGCCATTCTTTGAACTTTACTTTTCATTTCATAAAAATCACGTTGAAAAGTAGGTACGTTTCTGAGAAAACCTGAGAGTAAAGTTTTACTTACCTAATGCTTACCTACCAGTATTTCAGTATTTTTGTTTCCCCCTTCGTATTGCGAAAATTTTTGGCTGATTACCTAACTTGCCTACGTTTATATTGACCTGAAGTTGTACTGAGTGTTGATTTTTTTTTCTTTTCAGTCATTCTTATTTTTTCTTAAAAAAAAAAACATTGCCCCACTATAGGAATTTCTCCTGTATCGTGGGTGCGTTCACATACACAAACAGCCAGACCCGGAACAACTATATGTAGGACATACAAATATTTGTTCCGTGCGGGAATCGAACCCGCGACACGCAGCGCAGCAGCCGATCGCTCAACCACTGCGCCAACCGTGTCGTCAAACCTACCAGTATTTCAATAATTTTGTTTCCCCCTTCGTATTACGAAAATTTTTGGCTGATTACCTAAACTTGCCTACGTTTATATTGACTTGAAGTTGTACTATGTGTTGTTTTTTTTTTTCTTTTCAGTTATTTTTTAACGTTCGTCTGGCAATTTAGTATCTTTTGCGGGCTACCCCATTTCCTTTCTTGCGTACAGTTCGTTGAAACGTTGAACACCATAAGCGGTTCTACTCGTACGTTGATGTTCGATGAGTATTATCAAACATAAATTAAGCCACGTGAGTCTTGCTCCTTAAGCATTTTGGTTCGATTTCGAGCAACAAGTCCTAAGTTATAACGGTCTATACGTTTGATCTTACTCGAATTAACGTAAACATGTGGAGCATAAATGCACGTATGGACTCAGCATTGAAGTTCAAAGTTAAGCTACACGATAACTGGCAAAAGCTTGTTCTGTTTGGACAGGCCCTCCAACTGACAAGAATTCAGATCAATGAGGGTTTTCTGAAAAATCCAATACCAGGTGACAGCACTGAGAAGACAGGTCCCAAACAGCTATCAAATCGCATGTTTTCTGACATTTGTCAAATTATCGTTAACAGTGTCACCCCGGGCTACTCTCTAAGCCTGACGTCCGTGGTTTGGGGTTAGTTGCGGGCGTATTCTACTCCGTATCACCTACGAACTTTCAATTAGTCCCGAACCCGAACTAAGAACGATTTTACATTTACTGTCAAATCGTGTTGTCATTAATTTTTAGTGGTACGGTTCTTGGTGATACGGAGCCCCTCAGATTTTGGTGAATTTCGGTATGGACCCTGGAGATAGTTATAAAGATAATAATAATTAATTTGTAAAAACCCACAACATACAAAAATCATGCAGGATTTTAGTAGATTTTTTAAACTTGGACATGTTTTAGGCAAAACGTACATAATTTATAAAAAAAAAGTTATTTTAATAGTATTAACATGGTCTGCTTCAACGCGAGCGAATCCGCTGACAAAATCTAGTATAATAAAACACGGGAAATATTTATAAATTTTATATTTATAAACAGCTAAACGGCGGTCTAATGTACTCGTGAAGATACACAGCAGCATTGCCCTCAGCTCATCTTCAGGGATACAGCTGCTTTTCATCCAGACTGGCCTTTTAAATTGTTTCTGTTGTCCCCAGATGGAGCGTGCCAACCGTCGCTACATACTAACTCAAGGTCCCTTGGCATTCACCGTGGGCCACTTTTGGTTGATGATCTGGGAACAAAATACAAAAGCTATACTTATGCTTAATAAGGTGATAGAAAAGAACGAAATAAAATGCCACTGGTACTGGCCACAAGGAGTTGGCGAGACTCACAGGATGACTTTCAATGATGTCAAATTGGCGGTCGTCCTGGAAAAGGAAGAGGACTGCTGCTATTATTCTACTAGGTTATTCAAGTAAGTACTTTTTCTATTTATTAATTATCTTTTTATGAAAATAGAATCTGCAGCCTAACATCGTAACACCTTTGGATATCAGGATATCAACATACAAAAATAGAGCCGACGTCACAGAATTACGCACTATCAGAGTTAGCCTCGCGATTTGAACAAATACAACTGCCCAACATCAACTATTGGGAAGTCCTCCGCTTATAAACAAAAATCCTCTCTTTTCAATGGAGGTTGCAGGATTTGCTCTATATACTTTTACTAGCTTCTGCCAGCGGCTTCGCCCGCATGATCCCTAGGGAACATACTCCCGGGATAAATAGTCTATGTGGTATTCTAGACTATAATCTATCTTTGTCCCAAATTTCATCCAGATCCGTTCAGCCGTTCTGGCGTGATTGAGTAACATACATCCATCCATCCAAACATTCGCATTTATAATTGGATATGATATTATATATATATATATATATATTATCTTATCTTCTTCTTCTAATATATAAAAAATACGTGTCACGGTGATTGTTACCGAACTCCTCCGAAACGGCTCGACCGATTTTCATGAATTTTATGTGTATATTCGGTAGGTATGAGAATAGGTGGTAGGGTATTTCATTTTTTGTTTGGTAAAACAACGTGTGCCGAGTCAGCTAGTATAATATATATATATATATATATATATAAACTAACTATTATATATATATATATATATATATATAATAGTTAGTTTAGATTAGATTACCATTGATTGTATGTTAAGCAATTGCCCCGTTGACTGGCATAACAATGCATAGTCTAAACTGGTTGTTTCACTATGTATATCGGTAATACTTCAGAGGATTTTCAACAAATCTTGCCCTAAGGGATGCAATCAGGGACCGAAACTGTGTTTTTTTAAATAACCATAACACCAGAAAACACGAGTAAAGAAAGAAAGAAAGAAAAATGTTTATTTGGGACTCGCACAAAAACAGACAGATGCAAAATAAATTAAAACTAAAAGTAGTCTATTACTTAATCAATAATAAATTTAGTCTGTGCGAGGTCAAAAAGGTCCCTATCTCAGCATAGGCTGCGAAATTTAAAAATAACACAGCGCTGGTTATGATATGGCCTGTGATGCCACGGACGCAGTTAGGTAACACATACTAAAAAATCTCATCCTTACTTCCTTACTAATATTATAAATGCGAAAGTAACTGTCTGTCTGACTGTCTCTCTGTCTCGCTTTCACGCCATAACTACTGAACCGATTTTAATGAAATTTGGTACACAGATAGTCTAGAGCCTGAGAAAGGACATAGGCTACTTTTTATCCCGGGAATATGTTCCCTAGGAACCACGCGAGCGAAGCCGCTGGCAGAAGCTAGTCTTAAATATAATAGATACAGATAAAATAAATAAATGATGAAAAAAAAAACGAGTACGAAGTAATTCTGTAATTAGTAAATCACTAACAAACACACACACACACACACACAAATCACAAATTTAAACTTACCTAAAGCGGTATACGGTCCGCACTAAATACCAGTGAATAGTTCGAAAACGATGTCTGAATTGCTCCAGTCAAAACAAAGCTTAGGCAATGCATGCCGACAGCTCAATATTATCCTCAACGAAATTCATCTCCAATGTGTGGTGCATTTGAATTTGCAGCACCGTAGACTGTTTGTAATTATCGTGTGGAAAAGCAAACTAATGTGCAAGATTATTTCATTTTGTCGAAAACCGGAGGCTGCTACTGAGAAATTCTAGATGAATGGATTCAGACTCCGTCTGAAGGGTTTAGTGCGAGCTTTTCAACGATCTCGATTACGTTAAGTCTGCTCTCTCGAGAAATGCTTAAAAACAGCCTGCAGATGAAGCAACTTTTCGTCGGCATTTGCTGAGAAATTACATCTGAAAAAACTAGGTAGTAATCTACATGATATGATACGTAATTTGGTTTAGCCAGAATTTATGTATTGGTATCACATAATAAGAAAAAAAATCACCTCCAAATCGTTGAGATGAAACCATGTTACTCCTTCATTTTTAAACAAAAGTCTAAAAAAAATATCTACTGCTTTGCAATACAAACGAAAATAATTTGGTTTTGTTACTCTTTTAAAATATGTATTATTTTTTATAATAAATTAAAAATGCGGGTAGCGGAGTGGCGCGTAGAGAAGTTGTTAGCTCCGTTTATATGCACAAGGTCATTGGCATTGAAAAAAAGGGTTTTCCGTCCGTCACCAAACGGCGCTTATTCAGTTTCAATAAAAATTGACGTTTACTCTAAACGAAGGCGGGTGCATTCAAAGTCAAAGTATTAATTAATTAGTGTGTTTTTGGTGATACAAAAAGTATTATAATTAGGTTATACACTATTTAGCAATTTAAGAATATAAAATCGATCAGAATTTGGCAAAGCTTTCTTTTCTTGCTCGATGACATCGCTCGCCCCCTAATGGAGCTAATGCGAGTCATGGACGTTCAAGTAATTTCATCAAACAAGCTGGTTCAACAGTTTATAATATTGGCATAAAGAAATATGAAACTTCGTATTGATATATGGTCAAACAACTTGAACGACTTATTTGGGCATCTCTGCCTGCCCTCGGGTAATACAGACGTCATGTTATGCTCTCTAGACACTCCCGAAACTTACTAATTATTGTTCCTAAAGTTATTTGATGATGATATTCTGAGATAAATACTTCAATGTCACAGGTGAAGCAGATTAAATTAAACTAAATTAAATTTGTTTATTTCGAGTAACAAGACTCATACAAGTAGGTACAAACATACAACACACAAAAGATACATAAAACACACAAAACATACAACACAGAAGGAAAAACGATTTTCCAATTTTAGTAAAAATCAACGACCAACAATATTCGTACAAAACAACTATAAAAAGAATTGTGACGTGGTACAAAGCTACATATCCACTTTTTTTTTCAGCTACTAGTTGAACCGCGCAACTTCGTCTGCTCCGCTCCTATTGGTCTTAGCGTGATGATATAGCAGCCTTCCTCGATAAATGGGCTATCTAACACTGACAGTATTTTTCAAATAGGACCAGTAGTTTTTGAGATTAGCGCGTTCAAGTAAACAAATAAACTCTTCAGCTTTATATATTAGTATAGATATAGATTAACAAGCTCGTTGAAGTAGAATTAGAAAAGGCCCCTTGGTCAAATCACAAAGAAGATCTAGTTTCCATACACAAGATAAATTGTACATGTGAATCCTGTAAGTATTCATCACTAGCAGCGTGGCCCGCGCATGCCAACATATTGACACCAAGGTCGCATGTAACGGGACCAACGCGCCAACTGAACTGAACTGATTTAATTGCTTCATTGACAACTGATCCAATCAATGAACAATGTGATAATGTCATAGGGAAAATCTTCTTGTTTTTCTGGTAATAATATTCTCCCGATTTGAAATAAGTTGATACTTGTGCTATAAGCAAAGCTGAAACAATATCAATGTATGGCCGATACTGAAACATGCAAACTATAATAGCCCGGCCACGACTTTGTGCTTTAAAAAAAAAAGGGAGACAATGGTGCCAAGCCCCATCTTTTAGACACAAAGCTTTAGTAAGGCATTTACCAAGATTCCAGGCAATGCGAAAATATTACTAAACACCATAAAAATCCTATCTTTGACGGCCTCAATAGCTTCGTAAGGAAATTAATTCCAGGTTCTTCGAAGCAAGCAATGTCAATCAATCAGTCAAGACACAGAAAGAATAATTTAGATACTAAAAGAATTTAAAATGTTCGTTCTAATTAATTTTCCACGGAACGAAATGCAGGTTGCAGAGTAAGGCCGTTTGTCCACCGCCACCGTCACCGAGACGTCACGGAGAGCGAGATTATGTCTGGTCGAGATCTAGTTGACGTGACGGCGATCGTTTGTCCACCGCGACGATCTCGGTGATTCAGTCAGTTTGTTGTAGTTGGCGTGCGTGATAGTGCGTAGAAATAAAATAAACTAGGGAATGACTGCGTTCAACCGACAACTTCTCCTGCGAGCCGAGTTCTAGCGGTATGATATATCGGCGGACGGGATGACGGCGCTCGAGTGACGGACGTCCGGTGGACACACGGCCATAGTAAATGTATGTATCGCTAAATCGACGCCATCATCTCGCTGTCGGTGAAGTCCCGGTGACGGTGGCGGTGGACAAACGGCCTAAGACTTTCATTGAGCCCTTTTTACAATTTTATTACGTCTTGCGAGTAGTTTAAATACTAAACGAATTGAGAATCTTAGTTTTTAAAACTATCAAGGTCAGTTAGTGTGGCAAGCCACGTGTGGCCTTCCAAATCACTATCCCTCCATATTATACAACTAAGTCCCCCGCCGCGTCTATCTGTCTGTACGCGATAAACTCAAAAACTACTGAACAGATTTTCATACGAATTTCACCAATGGCCAGACTAATTCAGGAGGAAGGTTTAGGTGTATGATTTACTAGCTGACCCGCGCAATTTCGTCTGCGTCACATTTTCCATTAATGCTCTGCTCAGTTTGGTCGTAGCGTGATGTTTTAGCCTTCCTCGATAAATGGCTATCCAATACTAAAATAATTTTTCAATTCGCGATCAACTTTATAATATAGTATTGATTTGTCTTACAACACCAATGTTCTCCACCAGACTCCACGATCTCGAAAGCGGCGAGTGTCGCGATGTCATGCAGTTCCACTACACCACTTGGCCTGATTTCGGGGTCCCGAGCTCGCCCACCGCATTTCTTCAGTTCCTGAAGAGAGTGCGCGAGTCAGGGGTCTTGGATCCTACTGACGGCCCACCAGTTATCCACTGCAGTGCGGGCATCGGACGATCTGGCACTTTCTGCCTTGTAGATTGCTGCCTTGTCATCGTAAGTAATTCTTCTGACTACAAAATAAGACAGGCTCAGCATGTTTTTGTTTAACCATGTTTTTTTTTTTAATAATTTGCAGGTTGACATCTAAATAATCAATGTTTGGTTGTTCTATTGAGTTGCGACTTCCGAGTTGTCATTTCCCAGCTTATTTCTATAATTATTTGTAACATTATCTGTGTCAAAACCTGGCTATTTTTATACTGCCTGTTTCTTTTATTTTGCATGTCTTATTATCTATGCGTTCCAGGGACTTCCAGGAACCGAGCAACGATGATGGAGCATAACTAGCGTGCATCTATCTAATATTTTATTTAAACGACAATTTTGTTCCACATTTAGTGCTACTTTGTAATAACTTTGTGTGAAGCAATCGTTTACCATGCATAAGATATGAAATATCGGTTTTCTGCATTCAGTAAATAATTTAGTGTTGACTTCCTATTGGATGGTAGTCGGTACGCCATAACGATATGTACATACATCGACGACCTATCGCCGCTGCATTACCACGTAGGCAGCGGTCGGTCACAGACGTGCTTCTACCGGCAACTTGTGCTGGTCAAACATTTTAGTTTTTATTTTTCTTCAATAAATTTGAGTGTACTTAAAATGTCTGAAGCTACGCCGCCGTCTTCATCGTCCTCCATATATTTTATAAAGGTTAATAATAATAGTTTAGATGAACAATTTACGTATTACGTTTTAAATTGTTCTAAATATTATAATGACGTTTTCTTTGTGTGAAGTGTTTTCAAAAAATTTAATAAATCGCGCTAAATTCAATATTTTTCCATAGTTCGTCGCACATAATTGTGTTTCTTTTCTTTCCGAACAACAATTATTGGTGTTTACGCGGGTTAAAAAATAAAGATATTTCGTGATCAATTAATATTATAATTATTATTTCCATATTGAGATTCTCACTAGATTTTCAAATAAATGAAATAAATGTGACTTAGAAATCCAACGCAGCATTTCGGAAATAAAATCACTTTTAAGACTGTGCCGCATATAAAATCAAGATGGATGGATGGTTTTCTTATCCAGTCTCGATTCAAATCAATTGATGTTCCCCTACATTTGATAGCCGATTCTTACTGGACTTCCAAATCACCAGGTTGAGAAGGAGGGAATGGAGAACCTAAACATTCAGGAGACGTTGCTGGAGATGCGTCGCCACCGTATGGGGCTGATCCAAACACCTGATCAGTTGCGCTTCTCCTACCAAGCCGTCATTGAAGGAGCCAAGCGATTGGATCCTAACTGCGTAAGTGTTCTCGACTTTAATAATTATAAAAGCATGTATTAGTAGTGTTAATAAATAAAGCTAGAGTGCGTTAGCATCAGAAAAAGACGCCTCGAGCGTCTAGGAGTCGCTATGCGATTCCCGGCCACTGTAGGCGTGGGCCTGCGGACGCCGGCAGCTTTAGGTGGCTCGCCAGAGATCAGGGGGGCTACTCTCTAACGAAATCCGTAGTTTCGGGCTTAGTTGCGGGCGGGCATTTTCTACTTCGTATCACCTAACCACTGAGAACTAATGATAACACGATTTGACAGTTACTGTGAAATCGTGTTGTCATTCATTCTCAGTTCGGTTTCGGGACTAATCGTAAGTCTGTAGGTGATACGGAGTAGAATACGCCCGCCCGCAACTAAGCCCGAAACTACAGATTTCGTTAGTGAGTAGCCCCCTAGAACCAGGCCCGGGTCGACGGCGCATTATGTTGAACGCGTAACTCTAAGTGATGTCAACACGGTAGACGGGGCCCGCTAGGGCCAGTGCCTGCGAGGGTTGCGGAATTTGTTCGGAAAAGTCACTGCGGCCCTGGAACGCAAAGGGCATTAGGAGGAACACGCATGGGTGTTAGTCAGCAAGAGCTCCGCCCAGAGCGAAAGGAGTCATTTGATGATTACCTATCCTTAAAAACGAGTGTGTTAGCCAAACTTCACTTTGTAATTTTCTGTGGAAGTTGTACACTTTAGCGGAGGGACAACATGTAGTGCAGCCAATTTTTTCTTCCATTAGGAAAGGCACATTGTAATTCGGTACACGCATCACGGATCCCTTGCAGTTAACATTGCGGACAGACTCCAGTCCCTCCGTGTAACTCGTCGGGCCTGTTTTAGATAGGCCTCGACTAAAGTCAACCGCCGATATTATGAAAATCGCATCTACTCGCTCGTTGGTCCACGTCTAGAGATAGCCTCTTGAATCTGGCGATTCAAGAGGCTATCTCTAGACGTGGACTTCTTGTGGTTGAGAAAACGAAGATTGAGCCCCCAAGCTAGCGCCCCTAAGGCTACACTACAACCCCGCGAGGGGTTAGCCGCTTTACCGGGAAACGGCTCCAGAATCAGTCGCCGGAAAAAACTGCAAGTGAAACCGCGTGTATTAATTTCCATGACTCACAAAGTCACACGGCTAGCCCGGCCTAGACGTTAGTCTCAATGGCAACCTTAGTCTCAAATCCGTCCCTAAGATGACAAGAATTGAGACATCATCATCATATCAGCCGAAAGACGTCCATTGCTGGACAATTGCGACTCTTAATTCTATGTATTTCGTAAACAATGTTCCACTTTTCTTAGAATGACACTGTCGAAGGTTTTTGTGTTTTAATTACTTTAAAACGAACTTTGATAAAATACGAAACATAGTTTTTAATTTGTGGCAGTTAAAGAGACTAATCAACATAAAGCTTGCTGTGCTGTGCTGTGCAATACTAATTTCATTCTGCTGTTTTTTATACAATTAACTTCATGCTGCGCGAGGTATCGTAAGCGGATCAGCTTGTTAGCGTGCATGCAATGCTAGCGAAATAGACAAAGCGGTGTTTCTTCTTTTCTCGTCAAATCTTGATGTTGATTAGTCAACCTTCGAGTTTTATTTCGGAAATATAATTGATATATTGCTGAGAACTGTTGGGAGAAGGTTTCCTAAGCTAATTTACGGGTGAATAACAGAATGTTGAACTATCGCTGCAGAAGGAAGAGGACGAGCTAGAAGAAAGCATCTACGTGATGGTCGGAGAGGAAGAGGCGCCCCCGCCGCCTCCCCCGCGCGCCGAGAGCCTCACCCGTGCCCCCGCGCGCCCGCTCCCCGCCATCCCTACCAGCGAGTCCCTCGGTAAGTACTTGGAGGCTTCTAAGATCTCGCTTCCGCACCTTCAAGTGAACCAACTTAGTTCTTTTGTTTTCTACGTTGATTTGCTTTATCACCCCGTTGATTTGCGTCTATCGTCCTACTTCGACTGTCCTGAGGGCAGAGCGAAAACTTCCCCCCGTAAGGGAATTCGTTTTTATTTCTTGGTAGTAGCGTTCTTTGCCAATTGCTGTGGGCTTGTACCAGTGGCTGAAACATAATTATATCCTAGATAATCAACCGTATAGATTAATAAATTTTTGATATATAATATTTACATTTTACAAGCAACATTTTAGAAGAGTATTTTTATTAAACAGCGAGAGGAGCCGACGCAGCGGAAACCTAGATATATAAAACAATCATTTACAGCTGAGAACACCGGGCACCAGCCAGAGATGCAGTACCATTAATTGCATGATTCATTCTATACATCTCTTATATCTAGGTCATGATTCGATACATCTCTTTTTTGAGAAGGAATGCGTGGAAAGTAAATCTTTATTGTATTGGAATGAATTTAGCTTTACGGCTTCGCGGTTTTTTTACTTATACAATACGCGTTTAAACGTCCGCGAGTAAAACTATATTCATGTCAATGTGCGTAGTATATATTTTTTTACTGATGTATTTCATGTTTATATCTGGTCATAGGAACTTCTTTTGGATATTTTGTTGAGATTAAACTTAATGTCGCTGATTTTACATTGGTAAGCTGAGCTTGCATGTTCAATTCTTATATTTGATAAAATTAAATTAGTTTCTACTGCTTGAAGATTTATTTCTATTGCTACTAGATTTTTCAGCAATCATTTATTTGAATGTGATTCATGTTTAAGCTGTGAATGTAACAGTAATCATGTTCCTAATTGTTTACGTGTCCGAGTTTTTCGCTCTTATCTGGAATCATTTATTTATTACATTTTATCTGCCCAGTTTCTGAAAGCCTTGAAATAGTAAAAAAAAATAACAAGAATAAAAACTAAATTATACAAAAAATAAATAAAAAGAGGAAAAATAAAAAAAAACGAAAAAAAAAACTGAAAAATCTTTGAGAAGCTGTTGGATTGGTTGGCGGATATATATATTCCTAATTGTTTCCGTGTCCGAGTTTTTCGCTCTTATCTGGAATAATTTATTTATTATATTTTAACTGCCCGGTTTCTAAAAGCCTTGAAACAGATAAAAAAAAACAAGAAAAATGGAAATTGTACAAAAAATAAATAAACAGAGAAAAAATAAAAAACGTAAAAAAAAATTGAAAAATCTTTTAAAAGCTGTTGGATTGGTTGGTGGATTTAACAACAATTGGACAAAATCGCTACACTAGACAGCCTGAATTTTCACTGCATTTGTTTGCTCGGCGATCACTTAATATCCTTGGCGACTGTCTAACCAAGCCTCTGCTTCGTGGCCACTGAATCTATATAACATCCTGCAGTTTGTGTCAAAATTCTTTTAGAAACCGGGCTTAATCTCAACATATCCTATTTTCTATGACCTCGGATACTTTTACTCTTCGTAAGAACAGTGGAGCTAATATATATCACATACATACCCGCAGGCAACTTGAATCTGTCAGCTCCGCAAGACTCTAGCTCTGACGAAAGCCCGCCGACACCCGTTTCGCGGGACGATTCGCTTTCGGCATCATCGGCTGACGACGAAGACGACGAGCCCTGCACGTCCATTGCCGAAAGGTTTGTGGTTGACATGTTCCGTAGAGTCATAAGATGTGCTTGCATACAGAATATGAGGAACCGAGGGCTCGATTGTGAACCTCTCGATCTCAATAATAATGAGTTATCGGATAGCGATGATTAGGCTGTATGTAGTTTTAGAGTACATAGATTTATAGTGTGGGTTTTCGATGTTTTTAGGTTAATAGCGTGGGATTTTTGAGGTTTTTAGATTTACAGTGTGCGTTTTTGGGGTTTTTAATTAACAGTGTGGGTTTTTGGGGTTTTTAGATTTACAGTGTGCGTTATTGGGGTTTGTAGATATACAGTGTGCGTTTTTGGGGTGTTTAATTTACAGTGTGCGTTATTAGGGGTTTTTAACTTACATTGCGAGTTTTTTTGGGGTTTTAAGAATTACCGTGTGGATTTTTGCTGTTTTCAGATTAACAGTGTGCGTTTCTGGGGTTTCAAGATTTATAAAGTGGGTATTTGGGGTTTTTACATTTAGAGTAGTGTTTCGGCTTTTTACTAGAGGTTTTTAATATTTTAAGTAGTCGTTTCCTATTAAGTATAGTGAGAAATTGGTAATAATAGGGTAGGTTTAGATTAGTCTACAACAAGTAGGCACGTCGATAAACGAATCTAGTGGGTTCAAAGGTCTAGTAAATCTGTAAATAATACGCTTATGTAGGTTGACATGTGCCGTTGAGTCATAAGATGTGCTTGCATACTCGATTGTGAACCTCTCGATCTCAATAATAATGAGTTATCGGATCACGATGATTAGGCTGTAGTTTTAGGGTATTTAGATTTATAGTGTGACTTTAGATTTAAATTGTGGGTTTTTGATGGTTTTAGATAAATAGCGTGGTATTTTGAGGTTTTTAGATTTACAGTGTGCGTTTTTGGGGTTTTTAATTCACAGTGTGGGTTTTTGGGGTTTTCAGATTAACAGTGTGCGTTTCTGAGGTTTCAAGATTTATAGAGTGGGTCTTTGGGGTTTTTAGATTTAGAGTAGTGTTTCGGACTTTTAAGCTTTTTAGTAGAGCAATGGTTTTGAATATTTTAAGTAGTCGTTTCCTATTAGGTATAGGGACAAATTGGTAATAATAGGGTAGGTTTAGATTAGTCGACAACAAGTAGTTACGTCGATAAACGAATCTAGTCGGTTCAAAGGTCTAGTTGCAAATAATACGCTTATGTAGCTCAAACACTGTTTATTTATTAGGTTACCAAGTTGCACCCTAAAGAAGAATAGACTAAGAAAAATTTATCTTTAAGAAAAATATAAGGGTGTAAATAAATTTAAGTACTAACTTAAGATTGGGGAAACAAAACACTCATGAACTACCTACCTAAAAATAGATAATACAATTATCATAAAATATAATACATCAATCACTTGCATAACTCAGTGTTATATTACCATACAATACAAGGTACCAATAGTTATTGTACAGTCAGCATCAAAAATAGCTAAGCTATTCAGATGATGGCATCTGAATAGCTTAGAATGAGTGTAATGGAAGTACGCTCATTCAAAATGGCAAAGTGGGATCTATGCAACAGAAATTTTTAAGGCGGTGATCCATTGGCGAGCCGGCAAGATAACGGTATAAACTGTTAGCTCGTTGGGTTATCGTCTTGCGTTGGTGAAATGGTGATCCATTGGCGTACCAATCAGTCGACTCTCGATCGCCGAGTTGAAATGGCGTATTCTCAGTCGGAGTTAATTTGTTATTTAAGTGTACTGCTAAAACAAAAAACAAAAACAGAGAATAAAAAAGGCGCCATAAAGTGTGGGTCAAAAACTTGCAAGAGAGACGATGCTTGTCCCATGTAAATTTAGTGGCAGAACTTGGTAAAGCAAATGATTATTGAAATTATATGAGAATGACCGAGGAAGTTTTTATGGGGCTGCCCAAATCCGCCTCTACATAAAGCCGTTTGGCACGTGCGTTGGCAACAGCAGCGTGAAAAAAACTCGGCTCGCAGGCTCGGCTGATCCACTGAGGGTTTATTGTACCACGGTCTTAGGATTTCAAACATGCACGAAGAGCGCGGATTTGTAGGCGCTCCATTGGCGGCCTATACCTTTGTCTCGCCGGCTCGCTAGCGCACCAGCGGTTTTACTCGCCACTGGATCACCCCCTTAACTATTGCATGCACCCAGTTTTTGACTGATAGTAAAATACTGGTATTCAGCTGAATCCGGTTTGATTGGGAACCGACCGCTATTTAGTTGGTAAAAGACTAGGCAGATGATGATAACTGAGCACATTGACAAGAAATATTTCGAAGAGATCTTGGCTTAATAGTAACATACGCACGGATTGGAGATTCAAGGTTAAGTAACGCTTGTCGAGGTCTATCTGTGAATGGGTGACCGTTGAATATATACCAAGACACCTCTGCGCCTCGGAATGATTTTTCATCTTTACGGTAGTCAGAAGCCAAAAAAATCATTCACCAGTCTTACCAAGGAGTATCATGTTACCCATTTTCTGGGTTATTTAGATTAGAAACTGGTACTGGAGCCATACTTAAATTCTATATTTAAGCACCTTTGATTATTTCAAAAACAATCACCGGTTGGCTGTCAGTGCATTTGGCTTTGAGCAGCACTGAATCAAACATTTATAAATTAATAAAGAGTATGCAGTCACAAAACAGGTTTAATATATACATATATATCTCTGGGAAATATATGAGGAGCTCGTGGCTAGATAATAACAGCCCGCACGGGTCGATCTTAAGGTTAAGCAACGCTTGCCAAGGTTGGTCTGTGGATGGGTGACCATCTTAACATACCGAGTTTCCTCCGTGCCTCGGAAAGCACGTTAAGCCGTTGGTCCCGGCTGTCATTTTTAGATCTTTGGCAGTCGTTACGAATAGTCAGAAGCCAGTAAATTTGACTCCAGTCTTGCCATGAAGTACCGTGTTACCTAGTTAATGGGTTGTAGAGGTCTGGTAGGCAGCCGCTCCACGTAAAAAATACTGGTATTCAGCTAAATCCGGTTTGACTGGGAGCCGACCCCAATGTAGTTGGGAAAAGGCTAGGCAGATTTTTTTATTTTTATATCTCTGGGAAATAATAAAAAAAAAAACATTGCTTTGCAAAATTTTACCTATGCGGTGTTTTATTTTAGAATAGTTTTTTTTTATTGATTTACATTAATTGCATTATTACCTCCAGAAAGTTGGTGGTCACTGGCAGAACAGAAATTTTGTGAAATGGTTCATTGTGACTCAATTGTTAAGAACCACTGGGCTAGATAGATTGCTTCACTGTCAAATAATTCGTCATAAACTGAAGGTGGTTATACAATCAAGCCCACTGTCAATGGCTGCTTAAATATCTATACTAATATTATAAAGAAGATATTATGATGCTGTGATGTTGTGAGTTTTTAGGGGGTAATCTACTGGATCTACTGAACCGATTTTGAAAATTCTTTTACCAATAAAAAGCTGCGTTATTTGCGAGTATCATAGGCTATATATTAACCCGAAAAATACCGCCCAACGAAGTGGGCACGGTATCTGATAAAATTCGAAAACTTTCGTCACGTTCTTTTTGCTTTATTATATTTGAAAAAGTTACAGCTAATTTATGGCATGCTTAGTTATTCTAATATAGCGAAGGCCAATTCCAAGTTTTCAAACTTACATTACAAACGAACAAATGAAGAAAAAAAATAACTATAGGTATTGACACTGCATACATGCAGATCCAAAAATAATTTCATTTTTTTTGAAAAATTGAACAACAGTCACGGAAAATAAGTAATTTATAGTAATAAATTTTTGATATTAGTTTATAGTAGGTACAATAGTAATAGTATTCATAGGAATGAAGAATAGGGAATATGCATGCGATTTTTTTATTTGCAAAATGAAATACTTATTAACTCTAATAAACAATTATGAAATTATTTTTTAAATACCTCTATCAGCGATGAAGTTATAAAGCTTGAAAGTTTACAATTAGAAAGAGAAGTCCGATATGAATTGTGACGTCAAAGTTCTTGGCGCCTATACAGCTGCCATAGAAAACAGCGTTTTCGCGAGAGGGACAGATACATTTGTTTAAAATAATTATATCTCGTTTGTTTTTCGAGCAATTTTGATTCTGTTTTCACTGTTAGTATTATATTTGTGTATATTTTTAGATAATCTGTATAGATAATAAATATTTTTCTCGTGCATATTCCCTATTATTTGAATAACTGGCGTTCTTGCGTACCTCTGCTGTTGACTGTACATAGTATTTCCTTACGTAAGATATACCTATTGCATAAAAATAACATAATTTGTTTATTTCAGTTCTTATTGCGTAGTGTTGTGAAATCCGGTAAACTTCAATGTACTATGGTCCACAGTAGTAATGTGCCCGTCTCTCACCATGTCTGTCTGTCCGTTGTGAATCAATTCATTGTCACCTACACCGCCGCTAGTTTAGTTACTAAACTATACATAGATCATTTCACCACATACAGGTTGGCTTTAATTCATTAGCAATGTTTCTGAGAGTGAATAACTGCAGCTAAATAGCAACAATAACTTTGTCTATGGGATCAACAATGAAATTAGAAATGGCAAAAACTATCACTAAAAAGAAAGGATTGAAATGTATCTTTCGATCACTGGGATATGTGTCACTCTTTTGTATCTTTACATCCTTATGTATCAGTAGTCCTGAACAGCCTCGCTTAGTCGCTACGTTCAACTCAATCCACTTTATCAGTGAGAGTGGTAGATATTGTCAAAGCGCGACAGAACATTCCAAATACGGAAGTGCGAAAGAGACGCTTGAATTTGATCTTGGAGGTCTATAAGAACTAGTGCGTAGATGTGTGCTAGCTATACGGTTGCGAGACACGGCTGATAAATGAGTTGTAAAGATACACTGATACATTCGGATGTGAACGGATATAAAGAGTGATTGATGGAAACGGATTGATTCATGTCTTTTTTCTCTCCTGAATTACCCATCTCTAAATGAAATACCAAAGAACATCTGCATGTAGTACATCTACATAAAGACAGGTCCTGGCCATTAAGGAAGCCAAAAAGACATTCAGAGACCGTCCATAGAATACAAAGACAATAGGGTATTTATTTGGCTATTATGAAAAATAAACTTGAATGAATACTTTTGAAGATATTCTTGTATCCTTGTCACACAAAATGTCGTTTGTACTGAATGGCTTCAATTCCATATGGCAGGACTTGTGAGTGACGTCACACGCCATTAGTGTTGTCTCTGTTTATCACAAATTTTAAAACGCTGATAACACACTTGGAGATTTTTTTGAAAAAAAAAAGGAAACGAGGATAATATGATAATAACAAGAAATAACCAGTTAGACAGTGAAAAATAACGGTTGAACTATAGGATACACCTATATTTAGTTCGTGAAAGATATAATGAGAATTTTTTAGGCTCCAAACTCAAAAAATGTACTGGCACTTTTTAACTGTCAAAGATGAAACCAAGTACTTGCTTATCTTTCTGAGGTCTACACCTCTCTGGAGAGAAATTTCCTAGAACCTCCATCGATACTCTTATAAATCACAAAAATATATGGTGACTAGCTGACTCGGCAAATAATAAAAAAAATTGCCTGCCACCTATTCTCATACCTACCGAAATACACACAAAATTTCATGAAAATCGGTCGAGCCGTTTCGGAGGAGTTCAGCAACAAACATCGTGACACGAGATTATGATATTTTAGATAAAAATATTATCATCCTATAGAAAGTATTAGGTCTATTAAAAATACCTAAAAATATAAAGCACTTTTAACTACAGTATACCATGATTATTTCCCACTGTCATCTCATTTGCTTTTTTTTACTTCACAATGTCCTTAAGGCACTTGTCTCACCGCCGGCGATCAGCGAGTAGCGAGTAAAGCTTGAAACTCGAAATGAGTAAGCGAGTGAAAAGTTTCGATAGTTTTGTCGCTCGGCTTTAAGCGGGTGCTTTGTGCGACAGGCGATTACTCGCAATAATCGCTCCGACCCGCACCATAGGTAGAAATATATAATACAGCTGGTTGGTGACTTCTGACCGCCAAGCGAGCATCGCCGAGCGAGTGTCGCTGAACGAGTACAATCTTTGAAAGCTCTTCTCGCTGCGAGCTAGTGGTAAGAGCCGGCGCTCCGGCAGTGTAAACAGCCAGCTATCGACTATAAATGTATGTGTCTCTTTTACTCATACGAGATCAATATCTTTTGTCCCTTTCCTCAGCGAGCAAATAGTCGATAGCTAATCGCTTCCTCGCCAGCAGTGAGACAAGTGCCTTGTACTAAGTGTTTGTTTATTTTGTTTGATAGTTTGTTGTATGTGTGTGTGTTTCTGCGCAGTTCTGTCGGCGAAGGCACGGAGCTCCGGCGCCGTCGCACGCGGGAGCTGGCCGACCGCGTGTCCAACATGAAGAGGAAAGCGCGCGAGGCGGAGCGGTGGCACCAGTTCAAGAGGTCGCTGTACAAACCATTAACTATCACATTCGGATTTTTACTAGCCGGCATCATTATATACTCATACGTCAAACATTAAGCAATGCCCGATTACCCCGACTTTCAAGTCAAATGCCACGAAAACCGAATCCTCGTTCATTTTGTAATCATTCGCTTTGACTGCGTAACATTTGAAGCGAGCTTGTGTAAGGTGTTGACTGTTTTTCTTCAATTGCAATTTTATTGCATTTTCCTTTCCATGGGAGGCCTCCCACTTCGAAAATATGATCTTTGACTCAATCGCCACTCTTGTGGCCCAAACCTTGATATTTTTTTTTTCTGTCGATTCCTTTGCGCACCCTCGCTCAAAGTTTTGTAATATAATTAAAACAATATAACAACGGGGATCCGGTTCTAAGAACGGTGTGAACAACCTGAAACTAGACATCAATGAAAGTCGGGCTTTTCGGAACTTGAGTAAGACTGCTTTTGTATCATTTCACATGTAACCGATAGGCGATTAGTCGTATATGTACTGTATATACTAACAACTAAAGGAGTTCTTGCAACAAACACAAATATCACGCTTTATTTTACGCAGAAAATCTTCTACCGAAATGATACTTTAACACTGAGTTTGAACGCACCGCATGGTTGATTTTATCATCTCTGTTCATATTCTCAAATCAGTTGGAATTTTCATTTCGGGAGACTAGAAATAGACGTATAAAGTATATTCACTATTTTGCTCTCAATTTTGTCATTCGGATCTGAACAAGAACTCCTTATCGACAATCTGTACTTTCGACGATTGTCTTCGCAACATCCGACAGTTCGGATTACCGCAACAAAAGCAGTTAATTATTTCATAATAAGTATTGTAGCTACAACCAACTTCGGACAACTGACTCAGAGTTGTAATATTGTCAAGTTGTTTGCAATAGTGTCCTGAATATATCGCGAGATTGGTTGTACCGCTCCTACTTCAGTGTTTAGACGTAACGAAGCTCCACCTTCTATACCGGCCATCTGCGGTGTATTGCAAGTGTTGGGCTGAGTAGCAACATTAATAGGGAATAATAGAAATATAAGACAGTAAGAGTATCGTAGCCAACCTGAAAGTATTGAGACCCACCCCAGTAGTTGCAATAGACCCGGAAGTGTCGGTACTTGGTTTAGTGTCGTGGCGTTAAAGCCACGTTGTGCACGAATCAGTATGTCTGACTGTAGCTATCACCATACAGTCGAGAGTTCTGCACACTCGAACATAGATAAGTGTTAAAAATAAGAAAAATAATCGCAAAAAAATATTAAATCCTAAGTGTATTTTATTTGAAAATGAAAGTCAATTTATTAATATCACGTGTTAGAACTTACGCACTTTTTGTTAATATTTTCCCATTTTTTTTTAAAGATTACGATCAGTTTTTTTATCTTTACAAAAAAAATAATGAGCTTATTCTCAATTTAGAGATACTTTAGGGGTTATGGATTAGATCGCGTTAGCGATAGGGTATTTTTGTATTTCGTTGCTAAGCGAACAACGCCGCTCCAGTCATTGTGACTAATTTTACAGCTAAGTGTAAAAACTAAAATGTGTATTGTAAGCAACCGACTGATTACTGGCCGGCAGTGCTCGGTTGATCACCTCAAATGTAAAACGTAGTTCGATCCGCGACGAGGAGGTCCTGTCCATTAAAACCGGCCTGTACTCGACTTGAGCGGTATTGTTTGCTAAACGACGGTTTTGTAAAGTGTCGGCCGGGGAGTGGCACGCGGGAGAACGGTACAGATTACATGTTATGCTCAGCTTTACTTTAATATATTATTAAATATTTTATTTTAAAGTGCATTTCTTTATTATTTAGTCGTTTTCTATCAATTTGGCATGCATTCTTTATGGTTTACCTGAGCAATGTTTTGAATATTTAGAATTATGAATTATTTATATTATTCGGTTCGTTTGAATCAGTTGTGACATTCGGGACGTCGACTGGGTACTTATTGAAGGGACCTCTCCCTATTTCACTAAAACGAATGCTCATGGACAGGTGCATTCTTCCCTTCCGCACCTTCGGAGCGCAAACACGTTTTCTTACGATCACAAATAACTGACGTTGATCACAAAGCTGCGAGGTTACAGTGGAACTAGGCTGGTCACGTGTGCCGCATGTCGGACGAGTAATGGGCAAAGAGTACCACACAGTGGATCCCATCGCCAGGAAACGCCAATGCGGCGGGCCCAGAAAGAGATGGACACGTCTAAAAGAACTGGCCTAATTAACAGCCTAGCCTTTTCATTGAACGGTGCCGTTCAATAAGCGGCCTAAATGACATCGAGCCAATGCGCCTAATACAACATTTAATGGACGGGCTGATAGATGCTTAGGACTTTCAAAGAATAGGGTAACCGTGGAATTTTAAATTCAAACAGTAATCAATTTCGATATTCTAACGACACCGGAGCCCCGCTGAGCCCCCTCTTGCTTCTATCTGCAGGGCTTAAAGGACCATGAATTCCATTCGAACCTAACCCATCCGTGTCGGTATGTCCTAAGCTCCCTGTGCCCTATGTTCCGCTATTCGGCTAGGCAAGTCATTAAACTATATTGAACTAACTCATTTGCCTGTTCAGTAAAATTCGGGGTGTCCGGGAGGCTATGCTGCCAATTAAATAGCTGATTAAGCTAGTTGGCTGTGACATATACAATTCGGAAGTTTCACTACAGACTACAAGGGCTTGCATACATACTGGCATCAGCGATAACGACTGCCATAAAGTCCACAATGTATTGGCTAGTCAATTCCTTACATTATGCCCTATTGGCAATCGAAATTGCTGATAGAATGTTACTTCACTTCGTCTTGAGCCTGAGGACAAATAAAATTAGCTGCGGAAACAGGCGTGATATGTATGGATAAAATTACTTAGAACCTATGCATACGGCGTATTTTTAACGCGCCGACGACGCACGTTTTAAGAACGCTGTAGATGACCAAAAAGCAGTATTGTTTGCGTCTGAATTGCGTTTAAAGCGCGCTATCCACCTTGTTGGCGCGTTATTAAAACACCGAGTGCATTGCCTTTAATTCATAATTTCAAGTAACTACAGCGACTCAAAGCGAGTTAATGACTCTGTACCGGTCATCCTCTGTAACTTGTTGCTAGTTACGTAATACTACACTAGTTCTTGAAAGTATGTGGTAAAAAAAATCTTTGCATCAGTTTTAAATATAGAAAAGTACCGTCACGTCTGCTGAGTTACGCTAATTTAATTTGACTAATGTCTGCGTGCAATTATTGATTTATGTATGACACGAATCATGCGCGCGCGATTGGCTTCGGTAAGGACACCTAGTGGAAGGCGAGCGAAGCTTCAACACTGCGATATTACAGACTTTAGTCGTATATCGTCACCTGAAGTCACACATCTGTTTGCTTAAACTTTGGCACGATTGCCTAGCACTGACGAGCGAATAAGGAAACATGCTAAAATGAATCATATGAAAATATACATTCGGTCCACAGAGAGCTGCTTGCGCGGTGCGACTCAAATAACATTAGTCAACATTTTGAAATTAATTTATTAATAATTTCAGGGCAAAATTGGACAGCGATAAGAAAGAGCATTGTGAGGAGAAGGAGGAGAGTTAGGTAAAATGGGTCGGGGCGGGTTTGTGCGCCGGTGTAGGAGCAGGCGGGATGAGTGCACGTTGTTCAAGACATTCGGTTCCGTTCTAAAGTTTACTCACGTTATACAAGTCCGTTTATACACAGCCGTCCGAATAAATAACTAATTCGAAGTTTGCGGACCTTTTCAGTCTTTTGATTCGGATGTAATTTAACACAAAAAGTTATATTTTTTATATTTTTATAATTAATTAACTGGATTTTCTTTGGAAATTTGCATTTGTACAAAACTAGCGTACACCGCTAGAGATTTTTTTCTGCATGTATAGCTTATTTTTATTTTATACCAAACCGAGCCCTGTGTTCTCGTAGTGCTTGTTGAGGCAGCTCACGACTCAGCATAGTTTGGAAAAAGGTGAGGGACGGTTTGCTTTTATTAGCTAGTACTGGAGGGCTACGTTCGTTCTGTAGCGAAGTGCGCGGGCGCCGGCGGGAGAGTGACCGTAACAATCGATCAATTGAACAGTCTCCTCAAGGGCAAAATATGTAATTCACGTTTTAGTCGTTTCACTAACCGCACTCAACGCCCGCGCAAACATTAAAAAAATGTTTTAGTTGTTTTTCTGTCTTAGTTTATTATTTCGAATATTCTTATCCTTCATTTTACTGTAAATACGTCTACGCACTAGATAATAAGTTTACGAATATTTAAAATTAGTTTTATTGAAAGTACTTTTAGTTAAATATTGTACCTCTATTGGGGAAAAAATGTTACGTAACGATTTTATGGGCAATTTATTTTTAAATATTTTTTGTTTTTATAAGGTATTGATTGAGTAGCGTGTTCTCAACATGTCTCATACATTCAGTATTTCCCGTTCTCCACCTGTCTTGCCACTATCCACTATCTATATTTTCCAAGTACTAACTAAATGCCTGAAAAAATAAATTGTTTGATGATTAACTCTTTGACAATATGCTCTTGGTCCTATGTAGTTCCCCAATGGAGGTCCGAATGGACTGCTTGTCTATGCTATATCTATGTGATTGTAAGGCACATTCACTAGCGACATGTCCATACAATTGGCGTGATTTGTCTCTGGTATGACAACTCTAATGAATGACGCCCTTCTGAAATAACTATTTATGGTTTAATATACACGTTTAAGGCAGTATTATGGTTTGTAAACAACCCGATGTTGTTCATTGATTAATTTAGAAATTATATAAAATAAATTCAATTGATGGCTAAAATTCTGTTTGTACCCGGCCATGCAAATTTTACATCTAGGGAATACATACAAAATACTTTTTTTTATTCTTATTTTTAATAACTGACATACATATACACGGTGCCATTTTATTCTTACAAAGGCGGCCCACTTAATGTACCCAATATAAACACATCCTAGAAGCGATTATTTAAAAGGTTATTATTTATATTATTATTTAGGTAAAATAAAAATAAATAATGCATTAGAATTATGAAACACCCTGTTAATCCCAAACCATTACGCTCCGTCCTTGGAACACAAAGCTCGGACTCCGCTCGCTCCTGGATGTTTCAAACTGTCATGCGTCATGATATTTAAAAATTAAACATTGTGAATATTAAAAAGATTAAAGTATAATTTTTTAATATATAATATATATTAAAATAATAAGTATCATTACAATTTTTTAAGATATTTATTATTTTTATATTTATGAACTGAACTTATTTTTTAATGAATGTGTAGTAGTCATTGGATAGATGAAGTGGGCTGCCATTTTAAGACGACAAAAATGGCACCGTTTATAATTTCAACGACCGATTAGTAGTAGTAAAACTACTCGTAAAAAAAAGTAGAAAAATGTTCCGTAATATTGAATGATATCGAATATGACTCGACAAAATTGACGCTATGATATTCATGTTGACATGCTGACTAATCCACAACACTATATTTTCTCAGGTTAATTTTCGTTGTTAGGCGAAACTGATCAGTTTTAAAACAAAAACCACTTGATATTATGTCGTTTAAAAAGGAGGTAAACGTATTGGTAATGTCGAATGGATGTTAGGCGAGTCATGTTTCAGTGTGATCGGTCGAGTCGATGTCTGTTGTAGTTCCTTGGCGATTTGGTTCTCTATCGTGATGTATTCTCGTTAGGACAGTATGAGCTGGTAATATTTGATGGTTTTGTTTGTCTTTGAGGCTTTTGAGGTTCTGGTTGTCTTCGCACGGGCTACATCTATACCCACCATCACCATTGACCTATGACAAAACTTTCAATGACTTTTCGGCGAATTTTAATGTTGCTCGGTGATCGATAGGCATCGTTGTTCGTTGATAGATCGATGATCGACAACGTTTATAGAAGTTCAGCGACAGTGCCCTGCAATTACCTACGTTATGATGTAATTATGTACATACTCTTCCTTGTTTCAAAACTCAATGGATAGCAAAATGACCCAGGGGTGCGGGCCTGAAAATGCCGTGCAATGAAATACATACAATCTGGAAAAAGTGCATTCATCAGAAATCATGATTTTCCAGATTTAGAGCGTTCCTATGGTTTTATTCAATATGTTCGATATTTCACCCCAAGGAAACCATGCCGAAAGAATTCAATTATTTTAACACAGTATCTCAAGATACAGCGCATTGCACGGCAGAGAATCCATATAATTCATGGATAGATTTAATGCATTCGACATGGACATTTGCTTTGATAACTTGATTAAATCGTACCAACCATTTACTTTTGTAGGTCTAAAAAGGCCACGTTAGCAGAATCATAATATTAATCATACAACAATCTATCAAATTACATTTTCATCTTTATCGCTAAAGCTTTAGGTTCAAGGTTGATTGAAAAAAATTGAGTCTCGTGTATGTAATGTGCTTTCTTATTTTACTAAAGTGGCCTTTGTAGACCCCCTGAGGATATTAATTTGTGTGAATAATTAATAACCTTAAACACGATGATGATGACGAAACACGCTTTATTAATACCTATTTACACACAAACTAACTACTACTCATGTAGGATCCTGTTAGTATAAAAGAAACGATGCTTTCTTCTAGAACTCTTGAAGTTAAAAATATTATTAATGTCAAGTAGCACTACTACTATTTATAAGTACATACGTACGAGTATAATCCTGGAAACATAATAAAATGAGTAAATTAGAAAGGTGTTTTATTTTCCTTAACTTCTGATTGTGTTCCGTGTCGCTGTCGACTTCGTAGTTTCACCAACGCAACTAGATGGCGTTGGCATCGAATTGATCGCGGTATGGTTTCGTTACCGTGCCCATTAAAGCTTCGCTGCCGCATCAGACGCTTTGGTGGTTTGAGGCGGTAGCGCAAATATTTCTGGTACAGAAGTGTGACTGTCATGGTGATGGTCCACTTCTTAGAATTCCTTGTAATGCAGTATTATCAATCAACTTCGATAAATATCGGTATTAATCCGAACTTCTTGTAATTCGCATCAATTGAGCAATACAAAAAAATACCTCATGATGTTCGAAATAAGGTTTATTTTTTATTGCACAAGAGACACGAATATTTTGTGTACGTTACCCCAACAGGAATTTGTCTCCTTGGTGATATGAGTGAACGTATATTTAGTGCGTAATCTGCTATAAATGTACTTATAGAATTTGTGCGCCTTGCCGTTTTCGAAAAAAAAAACGGAAAAAACGATTCCTGCTAGGGTAACGTTTTTCTAGCAGGAAAATTCTAAACGAATGATCGGAGAGAGAAATATTGTGCATGGGCAGAGAGCTTATATTTGTGCAAAAATGTGTGCGGAAAATATAATTTGTGCATCTTCAGGTTTTCGAGATAAAGCATTTCTTGCTGGAGTAACGTTCTGCAGAATCGTGTATCTCTAAAACCATCGTATGTGCGCCTGTAGAATAAACGTACACGAGTAGCTCTTAATTTTTTGCGTATTTGTGACAGAATTATATTTTGAAAAATATTTATAACTTTCAACTAATCGCACTTTTTCGAAAATCCGAAAAAAAATCGTAGCTCCTAAATGAGAAAACGTACAAGCTCGCTGAAAACTGTATTCGGTCCTTCTTGACGCGTTTAATTACTATTAAAAGTTTCAAAATTGTACATGCATGCGTTATTGAATAATATTGCTAAAAATCAAAACGACGGTGTCATAACTTTGACGGCAAAATACAAGAAACGGGCTCAACCCAAGATGTGTGGCTTTAAACCAAGATTTAGTGCGTTAAGTCAAAAATATATAGTGAAAGTATTCAGTTTGGAATGTTTCGCATTAAGTAAATATAAACAAAAAACAAAACATGTAAACAACGGCTGGTTATCCGACCAAATCCGTCGTTTTGATTTTTAGCAATATTATTCAATAACGCATGCATGTACACTTTTGAAACTTTTAATGGTCAGTAAAAGCGTCAATATGGACCGAATAATTTTTTCAGTGAGCTTATACGTTTTCTCATTTCAGAGCTACGATTTTTTTTCGGGTTTTCTAAAAAGTGCGATTACTTGAAAGTTATAAATAATAATAATATTTATTTATTTGCAAAATACGTCTGACACATACATTTCACATCATTGTCACCAGGAGCAGAAAAATTTATATATTAATTATATATAAATATTTTCCTAAATCTAATTCTGTCACAAATACGCACAAATTAAGAGCTACTCGTGTATGTTTATTCCACAAGCGCAAATACGATGGTTTTAGAGATACACGATTCTGCAAAACGTTACTCCAGCAGGAAACGCAATATCTCGAAAACCTGCCCATTCGCAACATTTCTCTCTCCGATCATTCGTTTAGAATTTTCCTGCTAGAAAAACGTTACCCTAGCAGGAATCGTATTTTCCGTTTTTTTTTCCAAAACGGCCAGGCGCACAAATTCTATAAGTAGCGCACATCTATAGCAGATTACGCACTAAATATACGTTCCACTGATATCACTCTAGGAGACACTTTCCTGTTGGAATAACGTACACGAATATTTTGAGAAATACCTACCCCAAGTGAAATGCCAACCTAACAAGTTATAGTTTTATGTGATTGTATTATCCAATAACAATAAAATAATATGTGAACATTGTTTACGATATTCAGCTGAATTCGGTTTGACTGGAAGCTGACCCCAATATAGTAGGGAAAAGGCTAGGCAGATGATGATGAATAAAACAATATGTAGGTATGCTACATAAAATCAGTTTAATTTGAACAGTAAATAGTCCAGAATATTTCAATATAGGGAATTCAGAGATATCGTGTAGGTACTATTAAATCAATATGAATTAAATCTATAAAGTATACCTGCTGTGTATTGTGTAGTGTGGTTTAAGATGGTTATACATATTAAGTTCCAATATAATTTATATACTAATAATGTGACATAGACGTCTAGAGTAGGGCTGCAATGCTATTCTGTAACATCATTTCTAGAAGTGCTTCGAATTTGTTAGCGATACTGTAGTTATTACACTAATGTCGCCAATCGTGAGGTCGCTGTTAGGTTATACAAAATAGTATAGTCTGACAATGATACAATTCTTGGTAGTTCGGTAAGATCGTAATAGCGATCGAAACATGAATCTGCGATTCTGCGAAAGAATATCCATCTGAGTGGCTCACGGTTTAGTAATATTTGTGATCAATTGAAATTCAAAACTTAGGTACTGGATGTTTACAGAATAGCATTACAGTTAGTTGTTTCAACGAGTGACAATCTAGATTGACATCAAATATTAATAATTAAAGTACATACGTTTACGAAGACGTTACAGTAAAACATATTAGTCAATATTATATAATTGTATTTACAAATCCTGTGGATATATTACCTACAGTACATTGGTATTACGTAGACCTACTTGTCATTTTCAAAAATGGACTTTTCTACTACAGTAAACGTTTATCGTCTCACATGTTTTAATAGGTATAGATTATTAAATATTAAAAGAGTAGAGTTATAATATTTTATTAAGAACATGTCTTTGTCAATGCAATACATACTGTGTACATAAATACATGGCAATTTGATATATGACGTAATATGTGCCAGTTAATAAACAATAAATATAAGAATATAGGTATAATATTTTATTAAGAACATGTCTTTGTCAATGCAACACATACTGTGTACATACATACATACATGGCAATTTGATATATGACATGATATGTGCCAATTAATAAGCAATATAGTAAGTGATAGATAACATTTAATCATATGTATTTATTTCAATGATATAATATCGATATTCTACACACATAACTTCACATTTAATTTACCATTTATTTTTATTTAGTCATACTACTGGGACCTTACTTATGACAACAGATAATATATAATATTACAAATATTTAGGTTTCGCGTGGTTTTACAAGTCTGTTCAGACTCGCACTTCGCCAATGAAGATGAGTGCACAGATGTGTGTAAACAACCAATATAGTTTGTTTATTTACAAGTCTCGTATCTGTTAACTTTAATGGATAAAGTCGAGCAGAAAGGAGAAATGTCTCATATTTGCAGCGCGATCAAAACGTACATTTGAGCTATGCCTCGCAAGCTACGAAGTACAGATTTCAACGTCTACTTGCGGCGATCCATCTCATCATCTGTCGCTCGTTGTAAGAGCTGAGTTAAAATTAGGCGGACTAAACATACTATACTTTAGCTTCTAAGTAACATATTATAGTTTACGAAATAAACACTTTTAATATCGTAACTATTTCATCTTTTCACTAAAACAGTTAAAGGATTTTATCAAATCACTTAACAACTTTTTAAGGGAAATCCACAGTTGTTATTTTCTTCATCTACCTTAGGTTTCGATCAAATCCCCAATATCATAATTTTTACTGCGAAATATACTCCCCTAGCGATTTAGGATCTACTTACCTCTCCGCTTTTGGAGAAGTGCGGGCCTTAGCAATATTGTGCCTGGGTGTTTGCTTTTAGTTTTACAATAAGTTTCAGTAGCTGATTGTGGTTAAAATATACCAACTAGAGCCAAAATACTTCGTAAATTATTTTCCTTCCTAATCATTTAGGTATACCAACATTATTTTTTTTTTTGAAAATGTATCAATAAAACATGTTATTCACTTATTTAATTAGATTATTATGATTTTAGAGAGAATAGAGATTTAATAATAAGTACGTACTACTCGTATTTCAGTACATGTGTCGTAAATAAACATACATAATTATAATAACGACGCAATGCTTACAATAATTGACTATAGCTTGAAGATAATTTCTTATAAATGTGATAGAACAAAAAAAACGGTTAAGAGGGGGGGGACTCTAGTCGGTAAACCAGGTATTTGAAGAAACTATTGCCGATGCCGTCGCGCTGCGCCATACCAAGTGAAGTGCGAAAGTGACAACTGCAGCTAAGGCTGATTTTACCTATGAAAACCTTGACCAAAATACGTTTTGTATTCCGTTGTTTTCTTCTTCAAAACAGACTGATCTAAAAATAATACATCAAAATTTAGAGGAAGACTATATCTATGCTTCTATTATTTTCTATTTTGTTCAGTCGTCTGAACATGGCTGTCAAAACGGGCTGTTTTTTTCGGGTTTTTGGATTGTCACAATTCTTTAAGTAATTGTGTTTTAGAAAAAAGAAAATGATAGAGGCACGTTTAATTCGATCTAGATTTTTTGGAAAAATATCTTTCTCTAGCAGCATTATTCACGAAGAAAACAGCGGAATGCGTTTGTATGGAGAAAGGCCAAAGAGTTACTGACCCGAGTCCTCTCTTAAGAGCGAGGCGGACTCGCGCACCGAGGGTTCCGGACCATCATATAAAACGTGACATGTTTATAAATTTTCATCGGCGAGGCCTATATTTGCCAGAGAATTTTAACACTGCGGTGTATATAATATACACCACACGCAGTACATAATTATACAGTATATTCCAATTTTAGATCAGCGCCATCTCTTGGCCGATAGTGAAACAAATGTAATTTTTGTTGATGATTTCTGAAAGTGTGTGCTATTAAGAGACTTCGTTTTATTTTTTCCTGTAATCTTTACATAAACCTCTATTACATAGAATAATTTCAGTGTTTTCTTTTAATTTTTTCGTAAAACGTCGAAAGCCTAAAAAACAAAGAAAAATTGATTGATACTCCACATCCCTAGTAGCCCCACTTCGAAAACTATTCAAAATTTCAAGTTGACAGCATTAGAAGTTCACGAGATATCCAGCTGTGACAGACGGACATATTTAGTCACATCATAAGGCCGGGATGGCCAACTCGATCGTGGCTAGTAGTCTAATCGTTCGCCGCAAGGATAAAAATATAACTTATACTGACTGCGCAACTATATAAATAGTTTAGATTAATAAAGAATTGCCAAAATAGCACCGCTAACTTAAAACTGAATACTGCTGGACCTTCATTCAAAATTTAAAAGGGTGTTAAACAGGAAAATTGAGTCTCTCCCAAATTATTTACGAGTTATGAGAGACGCTTGTAAGATAAGAAGGCCGCCAGGCTCAAATGGAATGGGCGGATCACGTAAGCCAAATGCACGGTGACCGTTAGCAAAAGTCTCCACGCAATGGTTGCCCGAAGACGGCCGGCACCGCCAAGGCCGGTCCAAAAGGAAGTGGCGAGACGAAATTTTAAGAAGGATGTAATCGGTCGATCGCACAGGGTCGGCAGTAAAAAGCAAATCTTGGGTCTAATCAAGTTGGCCACCTCTGCCATAAGGATTCCTTCTTACCAGTTTGGTACGGAACCCTAATATTCACTGGAAATATCTATGGAAACTGAGTAGAAGGGTTCAAAGAGACGGACGTGATAATTTTATAAAGTATCATTATTCATTACATTAATATATAATCTAGCTAGATTCGTGATAGAAAATATTTTTAAGATAGAATTTTAAAGCAATTCTAAGTTCGGAGGTAACATGTTTTTGTAAATTCGTAATTTTAAATATGTACAACAATCGTACGATATTGTTTAGCTACGAAATGTTCTCGTGGAAAATATGCTCTCTAAGTGCATGGATACTTGATATATTTATGTATATTATCTAGTCGAAAATCGATCAAACGCAATATCTATCAGTAAAGTGTTTTCGTAAAGACATTCTAAATATTAGTTGATAACTCTTTCAATGGTACATTGTAACCATAATAATATAAAAGTATGCTACAAATTTTCTTGCAAATACTTCATCGCATCCTCGTAAGAAATTCCTATAATTGTAGGACATCATTTCCGTTTAGAAAAATCGATCGATCGATTTGGTTAATTATCGAATTAGTTTTATCAAAATCGATAAAATTGGATTCTTCCCAAAACCTCTAAACCTAAGCCATTTTATCAAATTGCCTTAACGTTCGAAATTTCCAACAGTTCATTTCACAAATGCCGAATGTTTGAGCGCCTAAACTTAATTATATTACTTTCCCACAACTCTTCATAATACAACAAAAGGCCAGCGCCCCCACTAAATACCAACAATCTTAAACAGCCAACACTTTTGATCCAAAAATATTATATATTATGCTTAGAGCTTCCCCCTAATGCTTAGTTACTTGAAATAGTTATCAACATTGACAATATAAAATATATCATAAGTGCATACATAAAATATATCATGTCATTTTAATCGTAGACTAAAGTGTCTCCTTTCTAATAAAACATCTATAAAATGACGACGTCGATAAACGTTACATCGAAATGGAAAATCGATATGATATAATATTTATATCCCTACATATATATGTATGTAGAAATTGAACATTGACAGATAATCGTACCTACGCCGCATAAGTAGATAAATATCTAAAATCACTGATGACTCGTCATAGACTTATTACTAACATCAATGTACACTTATATTTGTGTTCAGGTTTACCGGTGACAACAGACAAATAAAAATGCATTAAATAAAAGTAGGCACCTCACATATTTGTTACCTAGAAGATTTGTCTATCATCATCGGTAAAACAGGAAGTATCGATAAAAATAGAGAAGTGTTCACAATATATCGACAAAACGGTCCGACCGTTATTTAAAATGTTACCTTAACAAATATTATTTACAAAAATGATAAAATTCTTCTAGAATTATTAATTATATATATATTTGCCAAAGAAATGGTGTTTGCAACGTAAACCGCCTTCTTTCAAATTCGAGTTAAACATATATAGATACATCGTATGATTGTAAGGGACATCAACAATTAAATTACTGTTTTGCCCGTAATGTAAACGTTAATGTTACCGAGCAAACTACATATTATGCCTAATTTCATAAACTTTTCAAAATTTAGGTGTTTCTAAAGTTCCATCTCAAAAACACACTTCTGTACGACGAAGAGTCCATTAAATTACACCCTAATAATATTAAACGAATATAACAGTAAGTACCTGAGAGCTTCCTCACTAATACGTTTAATATACACTTTATTATATATTAAGTAGTGAAGCTATTAAGACCGAATGTAACTCGACTAGACTATGCTGACATAAATCGCGAATCTGGGAATCCCACGACAGTCACCTTATGACACTGTCATTCATAAGCAATAAATACATCATCGTGAATGGCAAGAAGTATACGTAGACTATATTGGTTATGTTACTGAAATATTGATCTCCACATTACGATGTGTACGGTTCTATATACTGACATATTTTATTAGATAATAAGGGAAATACGTCAGCGTCACATTAGTTTAAGTGACTGTTTAGAAAATCCTTAATATGTACTACAAAAATTACTGAAATAGACAGGTACTGTACATCTAACCTAAACGAATACATATTTTCATGATATTGGATACGACGGTCCGCATGACGCTAAGTTGGCACCCCGCATCGCCCGCCGGCACTCGTACCCTCAAGCGGGGGCAGCGTGACAGCGGCAGAAATGGGGATGCTGGGAGTCCTTACAAACAAGGTCCTTTACAAACAACTCTACTACAACTACTAATATTAAGTGCTTCTGCAGATTACACACGAACAAGAAGGTTGACGGCATTTTAAGAGCGTCTCTGTAACACCACTTACCGAAGTTAAACATATATATGTAACATGATTTCGTGACCATAATACAGGAACCACATCCAAATGCATATATTTGGTGAAAGTTATGTGATAACTGATTTTTCTTTTGGATCACTCATTACTAAGATATTGCGAAATCGAATCACATTGGCTTGTGATAAAAATCAGCCAGTACAATATAGTATTATTGATGAATATATAAGTTCGGTGTACTCGATAAAACATTATTCCTACCATGTTCGAGATCCGGGATTATTAATAAGATATGTTACCAATATACACCAACTACGAATAAATACACACATATATTAGAAATATTTCAGAAATCTTATCATGCTACCACTCACTACAAGATAATTCATGATGGTTAAATATCATATTTTATTATTATGAAGAATTCCCAAGCACAAATAGTTGTACCAGTATAAAGTCTAAAAGAGTGTGACATGGATTGAACTACTTTCTCTAGAAGTCTAGAGCAATGATGAACGGTGAAGCCCAGTAAAATCTTGCTGTAAGCAGACAAACACTCGCAAGCATAGCGAGTGTCCACATGACACGCCGCGTTCAGACGTGGTTCAGGCTGAACTTCCACCATTTCTTTGACAAACGCCTCGTGCCATCGTCGAGGAGCAGGCTTCACCGCGCGTTGGCGTTGTTGGAGTCGCTCTCGGGCCCGTCGTGGTACTCGTGGAAGCAGGGCACGATGCAGAGGTTGGTGCGGCACTCGGGGCAGTGGTACTGCGTCTTGCGGCGCAGGATGCGGCCTTGCTCGTCGACGGTGTTCCAACAAAAGTTGCAACTGAGCGGCGGGCCGGAGCGCACGGCGGGCGTGTGCGAGGCGCGCGTGGCCTGGCCGCCGTCCGACGCCGACTCGAACGACGCCGACGTGGAAGTGGCGCTGGCGCTGGAGCTCTGTCGCTCAGCGCGGCACACGGCGCGGATCAGCAGCGAGCCCACCTCCTGCTCCAGGACCGGCTTACGGGTCACTATGGCCTGCGAATTACAATTGTTAACTGGTTAGCTCTTCCAATCAAACACAAGCGATGCGCTGCCACCATGCGCCGGGTACGCGCCAGCCCCAACAGCATCCTGTGAGCTATAGCGGACAGGTGGGACAGCCCCATACTGGGGCATTGGATAGGCCTACATGTGACTGTGGTGTAGGTAGGTAATTATGTTAGTTATGTTAAAGTTAGATAAAATTTAATTACTAACACTAGTTTCTAATTTTTTGAATACTAATCAAAAAATGGACTCTGTGTGAAATATAAGTTTTTTTTTAAGCTATCATAAAACATTATGTGCCCTGATTGCTGGTTTACACGTATTAAGTTTGAAGTAGATATAAAAAAAAATAACTAAATTTTAAATGTCTTAAAATTTTATACGTGTCAAAACGTATTTAAGTAGTTAAGCTCTTTAGTTCACTCAAGGTGGACGGATCGACAACGCTAGGAAGTCTTAGTCGTCGTAAATTATGTTCTTAGATTTGTTATTTATAACGTTTTGAGTAAAGCTAAAGATGAAATAATAATTAGGAAAATAACAATACCTTAAAGACTGTGGGTGATAAATTGGATAAAAGAAGAGATCAAGTTGGCGCTAGTGCCACTTTATTTCACGAGCTAATAAATGAAGATAAAAACGTATTTCAAACTTTAAGTTTTTAGGGTTCCGTAGTCGACAATGAACCCTTATAGTTTCGTTTCGGCATGTCCGTCTGACTGTCCGCGGTTTAGCTCAGAGACGCTTAGCATTCGAAAGCTGGAATTTGGTATGCATATTAATCACGCTGACAGTGGTAAAATAAAATCTTGAGAAAAAAGGGTGTGCGAACACCATTTTTCCATCCAAGGATCCGTTTGCAAAATATTAAGCATTAAAGTGCTAAGTTTTGTTAGAGTCAAGTGTCCCTCCTCTGCCAGTGAAACTGTTGTCTTTGGAGACGTATATTAAAAACGAATTAAAAAGGAAAACTATCACAGCTAAGTAGGCTTTACAAGTTAACGAGTAATAGTCGACCAAACTATAAAATGTTACAATTGTGACGTCCAACTACGGAACCCTACACTGTACGTGGCCCGAAACGCACTTGGCCGGTTTTTATATCGATATGAGTATGTCGATACAACGACAAGTGAACTTACCTAAACAGACATCGAAACACACGCACATCGCGTCACACATCTAATTTTAGTCTCACACGGCTTTGGACTAGTTTTCCAATTTTAGTTTTGACCTTCACTGAGCTTGAATTCAAGATGAGCATAAAAAATAGGCCAAACTGATAATACAGTGTGGCAGCATTCGATTTGGTTTCGGCTCAAGGACTAGGTAGTTTATGAATCTAGAAGAAAAACGCAAGTCAACCATAATTTCGTATTAAGGTCATGGTACATTATACTGCACAGCTGCACGGCGTCGCCTCGAATTTAGGCTACGGCTAGCCGCCAGCGCGCTAACTACACGTCGTCCGCGAGGTGCAAGCTCGCAATCCTCAGATCATCATCATCATCATATCAGCCGAAAGACGTCCACTGCTGGACATGGTCCTCCCCAAAGGGAGGGGGGGGGGTTGCCATAATCGCCACGCTTGGCAGGCGGGTTGGCGATCGCAGGGTTTGGTCTTGCGTTGTACAGAGAACGCTGCTGCCCATTCTCTGGTGAGTCCCGTAGTCGCCTCTTACGACACCCACGGGAAGTGATGGGAAGGTATTATATACATCAAACGGCAAATATGCCGCGAGGTGCAAGCTTGCGGTCACTTTGTATTGAACACGCCTAAAACTGGCGAATCGGAATCGGCGCGCTAAGCACGCGGTAGGCGCGCTGTAAGCTCGCGGTCCGCTCGCTAGCAGCGCGCGGGCTGGGAGTCCAGTCGCTGGAGTGAGGACAGCTAGAGTGGAAGAAAAGACTGATCTCTTGCATGTCGTCAGAAATGCAAATGTTCACACAAAATGAAACGAATGAAATTAAACCAATCTCGAAACCACCTCTCGAACCGAATCCTCGAAACTTCGTTTCTCGAATGGAATGGTAAAAGTTACACTCAAATTGTAGCAATCTTTTTCTACTTTAAAATATCCATAATTATTGACTTTCTCCGTAGAACGCACCGTTGAGAAAATGACCGAAAATTAAGAAGTTTTCTGAGCACCACGCAGTTAGCGCAGATCTTAAGGTTGAATAATTAGGTGGACACTACTAACATCTATCCTAACAACCACCCAAAAAATCACGACAGAGCAATCTATTGCGACCTAAAATGTCTTAAATTACTGGTCTACAATGTATAGATGTTCTGGGAGAGCTTTTGTAGGGTATGTTAATAGTTACCTTTGACGTGTTGTACTGCGGGTAGGACTCGTGTTTCTGAAGCGTGCTCTTGGACAGAGCGGGCGGCGGGGGGAGGGGCTCGGAGATCTGCTTGCGAATGTTCTGCTCGTCGGGAACCCGCGATTGTCGCTTGAAGTGCTTGGTACGTCGGTGCCAGCCGTCTGAAGAGTTCGGGTTTGCTGAAGCTAAATAATTTAGTATGTTAGAAATTAAATGTACATAACAAAACTTCTGGGAGGAATGCGACCCGCCTGTGTGCCCTGAATGTGACATCTCATACGAAAATAAAATTGAAACGACGAAAAAATGAACTGGAAAGCGGAAAATAAAACCTAATTCAGTCTAAGCCCACATAACATGAAAGTACCTAAAGAATTTTGAGTCAGCACACACATTTCACTAAGATATTTAATTGATTTGCCGCACTCAAATATATCCAGACAAGGAATTATCAGTTTTTGAATATACCTACAGCAAAAATATGAGTGGCGTTCGATACCGCCAAATGTTTGTGGATGACGTCACAACCTCAGCCAATTATACTTATTTTCAAAGAGGGAGATTTTTATAGGCGAATGTAAACGACGTACTAAACCGAATTGCGTTGAATTATTTGCGAAAAATGTACTTAGCCCGCGATAAATATGAATGATTAAAATTCGTGAAATGAGCAATGGGCAACAGTTAATCTAAACTGACTGCTCCATTTAAAAACCCAGTAAGTGCATTGGAGCAAAATTTACATGAGAGCGAAAAATATATTCTGGTTTGCCCTGTAAAGATACTAAAAGATTTTTAAAAGATTCAATATTTATATTGAAGATTATTAATTAAAATATATTTTGAAGAATAATTAATATTTTAATTTGTTTAATGTTGCATGTTTTATGCCCCTCAATAATTAAAAAACTTATATTTTTGTCTAATTAAGTCGTAAACCCAAAATCAAAACATGGTATGGGTATTTACAAGGTTACAATATGGTTTTCGAGTATCGGTTAACCGCAAGATATTCTGTTTTATTCTACATATAGTACCTAAGTGTGGCCACAAATTTGTGTGAGGACAAATAAAAAGGCACACTGACTATTTTAAAACCTAGTAAGTCCAGTTACTATGTTTTGAAATGGTCAAAGTTGTTTTTTTTTACTTTTGATAGGCACGCGTTTGACCACTATCTCACCTGTTGCTAAGCGATGATGTGGTCGAAAATGGAGCACGCTAAGTTATTTACTAGGTTTACATATTGGTTAACAAGAAAATCAAGTGAAGGTACTTACTAGGTATTGAGGTGCGTGTATTTCTGGTGTTTAGTGAGATAATGCGATTTATGTCTTTACATTTTGTAGGCACTTTGATTTTAAGTCTCTTTAAGTTAAAAAACCGAATTTGATTAAAATGTTCCTTACTGGGTTTTAAAATGGAGCAGTCGAGCCAGCCACTAAAATTCCAAGTGTCCAAATTAAATAATAAATTTAACGAAAATAATACTATGTGGGTGAGCTAAGTAGCGGAACATAGGGCACAGGGAGTTTAGGGCACCCCGACTCTGATAGGTTAGGTTCGAATGGTATGACAGGAGCTAGAGTAAGCGAGCGAAGTGAGTGATCTTAACCCCCGTCATGCCATTCATGTTAGGTTCCTATAAACCCTGCAGACAGAAATAGGAGCCGGGCGCAGCGGGCTCCGCTGTCGAGGTTAATGTTGAAACTGTATATAAAATATTAAGAATTATTATACTGAACGAAAAATACGAATTTGAGGTAGGTACTTACCGAGTTATTCAGAAAATAACTCGTAATTTTAAGTCGCCTTTTTCAAATTTTTTGTCTTCGCCCACTTAGTATTTCAGTAAGCAATAATCAGTATTTTTGGCACCTTTAGTTTGAATTTATATTCGACCGTTTAAATTCTAGCCATTTTTAAACAACGCTGTCGTTTTTTTTAAATTACGATCGCATTTTCATTCAGTCGCAATCTGACACTTTTAGTGCCAAGCACTCAACATATGGGTCGAACAATAATTCGTTCGTGTGCCCACAACCCGCGCATGAACACAAGTCATCTATAGCGGCGACTGATGCGGGTTGTGGGCACACGAACGAATTTATTGTTCGACCCATATGTTGAGTGCTTGGCACTAAAAGTGTTAAAAAACCCCTCTAATTTCCCTACATTTTGACAAATCGTTGCTTAAAATTACGAGCTAGGCAGGAAGATGATGCCTATTAATGTGCTTAATGCGTATTTAAGATAGTTCCTCCGCCAGTGCGCCTTGTTATTGTAAGTGGTCAATATTATCTACTGTATGTGCCGACATTGATTATACTTAGAAATTGCTGGCGCGTGTAAAGTATGCACCGGAATAATTTTATGATCACTCACTAAATAGGTGCTCCCTCGAAGCTGGTATCTGGCTAACAACCATTAAATGGTGTTATTAGGACAAACTAGATGCAAGAACGAGGGAGCTCGGTTATTGCGACATCAAGACTGAAGTTGACTTCGAAAGGGATCCGGATAATCCAGAAATTATCCCAACATTATTCACCACACATATTTCGTCTGCGTTAGGATGACTGGACCAAGAGAGATTTTGGAAGTTTGAGCAATACCAAGTTTTAGTACGTATTTGATACTATTTGGTACCAGACATCAAATAATAACAATAATAATTGGTACCTCGCTAAAGTGGGAAATCCATTACGTGGAAAGTGGCCAGCCATTCTGACTTCAGAATGGCTGGACCAAGCCGGTTCCACCTAGTTGTACACTAGTTCATCTTTTCGTTTTAGTACCTCATTGGTACCTCAACATGTTTTTCTTATATTTTTTAGATAAGCCAAAAAAAAGTTACACCTAGACGAAATTTTGCATGTAATTTGGAGCACGTTGATTTCACCTAGTTGTGGGCGTTATAATTAGTTTATCTTTTCATTAAAATTTAGTACCTCATTGGAACCTCCACATATGTTTCTCTTAGATTTTTTCGATAAGCCAAAAATAAGTTACACCTACAAGAAGTTTAGTGTGTATCAGGATGGCGGGTGTAAGCCTACAAAATGCTGCGTGAGAGCAATGTACGACCAATGTACTGATTGTATGTACAATTTGAAGCAATGTACTATTCTAAAACCAAAGTTATTAGCGAAAGTATGTGAGCAGCCAACCTGATGTCAGAATGGCGGGTCTATTCTAAATCTGACCAAATTGCCAACTATCTGAGTGTGAAATGCCTACCGTAGCAATGTACGAGCAATATTTTTTACCATATTAAAAGCATAACCAGGTGGTATAAACGGTTAAAGAGTAATTTAATAAATACAAATTTTCCACATTTAGAGCCTGTCCAATTTTATCAGCAACTAGTTGCGCCTTACCCATACGTTGCTATGGCTAAATTAAAAAGATTTCTTATGTGGAATGACAATTTCTAGAAGCAACCCTCTTTAGCGAGGTACCAATTATTTGATGTCTGGTACCAAATAGGTGCTAAAACTTGGTATTGCTCAAACTTCCAAAATCTCTCTTGGTCCATTCATCCTGACGCAGACCATATTTCGCAAGGTTCGCATGTATTCTACTTTCATGTGTTTTTTTACCACTCCAGCATTCACTACCATATACAAGCGTGGACACTAGCACACTAGTAGCGAATCGAGCCAGATTTTAACTGATTGCAGCAGAATAATGATATGGAATCTTTTTCACATAGCATCATTAATTTTATATCTGCTGCAGCAAGACAATTACTCATAAACTTAGGATGGGATTAGGTTTAAGTAAAAAATTTTCATTACAAAATAATCAAAACTATTTATTATCTATTTTGGTATAGAACAAGGTATTAGTGCTAAGCACAAAATTCACCAATTTTGCCTGTTAATGGACACCTGTTGGGGTTGACAGTCGTGAACATTGACGATACTACATTTTGATCATTTGGTAGGTACTTATTTATACATTTAACATTTGATCATTTCAAATACTAAGTAAATAGTTTCATGGTATACTTATGTGATAATAATACATGTGACTTACAATATTAATAGGTACACAAAAAGATTTTTTAAAGTTCATAAATGTTACCAGCGTATCGGACACCAAGTACTACATATTTTAAGTGAAGGAGGCCACGGACCGGTCCTGACAGCGCAGGCCGACGCTGCAGCTATCTACTTACTATACATTAAGTGTACGTATTGTTAATCCGCACAGGCTTCATTAACTCTACTTAACACATCTTCAGATTCTTACTTTGCCGTGTTCTAACCAGAAGCGAGTGTCGCGCACATACGCAGTCGATTGACCTTTTGACCGCCAGAGCGTAAACGCATCGGCGTCCCTCCCACACCAAGCAAAAATTCAGAGCAAATATCTAAAAAAAATACAGATTCCAACATCTTATCGAAAACCAATTAATCATTGCTTTTCGTTCCATATTTTAAAATAACATATTACTCGTAACGTAATCACAGAAAATTTGATTTAGTATATTTATTTTGTACTTAAAAAAATGTTGATTGCTTGTCGGCTATAGCCGACGGTGGTGTGTTGGGCACTTTTTCGTTTGTCGGCTATAGCCGAACGTGGCGGTCAAAAGGTTAAGCTTACAAACGCGACAATCGCATGGCCGCGCGACATTCGGTATCGGTTAGGAGACGGCCATAATTATCTCTAAATGAGCACGACTGTCGCCCCTCTGTTCCAAACCTATGCAATATTATTATAAACATTTCATGATTAATTAATACTATTTCGAGAAACACTGGTACATACAAATCACTTTCTCATATGTGGGTAATGTATACTACTGTGAATGACAAAAAAACAGAGCACATGTTTGCAAGAAGAAATAGCGAATCTATTTGAATCAGTTGAATGTTTTTTAACCTTATTGCCAGAGGCTAGCCTCGGCTGCATTCATTGACTCTGGTTTGACTGAGCAAAGATTTTGTTTGAGGATAGAGGCAGTACCTTTACCGTTGAAGCCTACAGTGTAACAAATGCACCTCAAGTTAAATGCAAAATATACAAGTCCGTGATAAGACCTAACATAATAAGGCGAAATTTCTTTCTTACCATTTCAAAGATCCACCCTGAAGACAGTTATCAATGTTGTAATATTAACCTACCTAACATTACCCACAGACGAGATTTAGTAACTAAATCATTTTTGTTATCTGGTAACATCGATATTTCATGGCCAATTTATTTATGACCAACATAATACTCTGAAATCACCTTGGATGGCACTTATTCAAGAAAAAAAGAGAGTAAAAGCATAATACATGTAAGACAGTTTTTTCTCTATAATCTGAGCACTAGTTGTCTAGTCATGTACCGATGACACACTGGACTATAAAAAGATAGCTTTACAACCTACTGGCAAGCTTAATGTTAAACAATATGCTCACTTGATACTTCGAATAATAAAAGAAGTAAAATGCTTACAAAAAAGATTTAATATTTCAGATGATGGAGTTTAGCGTTTCAGAAGACATCCACTTCCTCATTTCTGAGCAGTCTTTTGAGATATACAAAGTGTTATTGGAATAACTGAAAACTTTTTACGGGGTCAATTCACTTACAGTGGTACCCAACTGATAAGGCACGTCGTGAATCTTCGTTCGTACAGAAAATAAAGTATGGCCCCGAAGATTAACGAAAGAAAGCAAACTTACAATCAACCTTATTTCATTACTATAAGGTTCATAATACACTGCAGCTGTTAGTTCCGTCTCACGCGCAAGTCACGTGCATGCCACGCGGCGCGCGCTAACATGGCGGCAGCTGCCGACCAATAGCGGTACAGGAAAAAGAAGCGCGTTGCGTGGAGCGTGCCGATTGGTCAATAGCAATTCCCGCGCATTGAAAATTCATCTTCTGCGCAGGTACATCGGTAAGCCATATCAGTTGGGTACTACTGTATACATATTAATGAACCATTTCTACCATGGGACCAACACTGAAATTGCGGATTACAACTTGACAAAATATTTAATTGTTCTTCTCAATGACGCCTCTCCGTCACTCATGAACTCGAATTTATTTTGATTTTAGATTCGACTTAACATAACAAATACGTTTCTTTTTATTTTTTTTCTGTGATTGTGTATTAAAAAAATAGTGTCGCCAGGAGGCATAACTGAGGTACAGCGTCATAATTTACACTACTACAGTACCGAGTTCGTGTTACGCTAGATGAATTTTGCTGTAGAAATTCTTGGATTTCATGTAACATGAAGTATGTGGCATTTATTATGATATTATTCGAACTCACAGCGGACCTTTTCGTGCGTGTGCACTTTCGCGTGCGTGCGAGTGCGTGATAACGCTGTAAAATAATTTCTATAAATTTGGTAGGACCTTGATCGGAATTTGACTTACAGTCTAATACAGAGGGTTAAAAGGTTTTCAGTTATTTCAACGTCACCTTGTACCATAAGGTTGAATAAGGATTAGATCTGTATCAGTACAACTAAATTAAAAAGTTGATATCATGTTTTCTGTAGGAATGTGTACATTTGAAATGCATTCCAAAAAAAAAAATATGCTCGTAATTAAAAAAAATAAATTGTGCCTCTCGCGAAGAGATCTGCGTCCCAGCGATTGTAATTTTATTGGCTGATATTGTATTTCGAACTAGCACATCAGAAGTAACTTATACACAATAGGTAAGCGTTATTAAAACATTGTGGAAAAAATATGTTAATTTTTGTTTTTCAAAATAAACTTGTTGGATTCCCGGCTAGTAATAATGTTATTTCAAAAATTCAATAATGTAGTTTAATTTTTCATCAACTTGGCCCCGAGGCTCTTTTCAGTATTTTTCGCTATTTCACATAATTTCGGATTTGGCCATCCCCATCCACTTGAAAATATCACTCTGTATAGAAAAGAAACATGAATTATACCAACGGACAGACGTTTGTAGCACTCAGTCGTAGTTGTACTGATTAAGATCCCGTTCCAATTCAACCTTAGTTAATCTTATCGATTAAAAACTCTAGTAAAATAAATCGAGGAAGAGAGGAACCTATTTAATAACCTACCGTGGGTTGTATATACATAATTATTATATTTACAATTTGTATTACCTCCGATACGTAGCAGCTATGTTGCCAGCCTAAATGAGAGAATCCATCTAAATTATTTTAAAAAAATCAGTCGAAATTACAAAAGTTACAGAGATCGCAAACGCCGAAACTGGTTATTATCGTTGTAAATCTAGGCGAATAGAAAAATATAATACTCCTTAGTTTAATACTAAAATAAAAAGTAATACTTCTAAAAAGACGATAGTGACAAGATATCAAATTGTACTCGCTTGCGGTCCGACTTTCAATATAAGTATGGCGGCGGCATGCGGCAGCTTAAAATACGCTTATAAGTTAGAAATAAAACCCTCAAAACTGTATTGGATTGAGCAAGAGTTAAGGAAAATTAACTTAAGCTTCATTATTATCGTGCTTAAGTTGATTTTTATCATGATCCAAATAGTTTCCACATGTGTTTGATAAATTATGTCTGGAAACATTATCGCGATTACCCAGCTGCTTAATTGCAAAAGTCCTAAGATTTTGCGCAAAGTCTGTTTACAAATATTATGATATGCACTAATATTACTATTTTTAATCGCAATAAGCCATGCGACGGAACCGATTATGAATGGAAAACTTATATCGACATGTCATCACGTCAGTGAGGGAAGACTAATGGCTAAAGAGCCTTCGACTTAAAATACTAAAAAAAAACCATACCTATAAGATACAATAACACAGACAGAGCCGCCAGCGCCGGGAGCCGCTCGCGAGACAAAGCTCCGTCCTATACGTCACGGGCGCCGCTTATAATTACTTAAGACTATAAATGCAGACATAATTACATGCTTACCTAACTAATTTACACGATAGAGATCTCTGGTAATATTGTTCCTGTTCGAGCTTGTTACCTAGCTACCAATGACATGTGTTCAATACACGTCCAAAAACGAAGATATGTGCGGTTTTATCAGTCTAACGTAAATGCATGAGATGAATACTTTAGTTTGTTTATTGTTAAAAATTATCATTACTGGCATTGTAAATATTGAATAAACGGCCGTGCCTTTTTAATTCTTTCCACGATCACGAAATCACGAAAAAATAGCTGTTCCTTAAATATTTTCGTACGTAATGTACAGTGGGCTTAGTTAGCTTTTAACGTACTCGGTCAGTTACTTTTTTCATAATTTGTTTATAAATTCAAACTAAAAATTCGTAAATAAAAACACATACAACAAATGTACAGAACAGCTGTTTTTTCTTTTCATAAATTTTCACAATTAAATTAAAAAATAATTTTATCAATTAATTTAGTATGGTGGTGTGTTTCATAGTAACTTTATTAAACAACTTATAATATAATTTTAGTTGTAAATCCATGTTGTGTACCAAAAAAAAAATACCGGTTTTTCCCTTTCACATAACTATCCTATCTTTTAAGTTGGATCAAATAACAGATAGTTACGAAGTTTGATTAAAATCGGTTCAGTAGTTTCAGAGTTTATCTCGAACATACATCGTGACACGAAATTTATTATTTGAAGTCGACAGATTTGAAGTCCATCATTTGTTGCAGCTGCCTACTTATAATTTGTCGTAAATTTTAGGAAGGGTTTTGGACAAATAAACCCACCACGCGTATAATTCTGGAGGAGCGGGATGGCCCTATGCTAAAAACCCGCGACCACAAGGTCATATACAAATAAAATTAAATATTTCACTTGTATGATAACTCCCGCGAGGTAGAATATAAAAGTGTCAAGTAAATTTTATTACTGCAAGAATAAAGTTTATTCCGAACAGACAGACAGACGCGGCGGAGGACTTTGTTTTATAATATGTAGTGACAGTAGCATTGGAGTCATATTGTGAAACTTATTAAACATTCTACTATAAGTCACCATTATTTGGCGTTCTTCCTAAAAAAACCCTACATGCCCAATTTGTTTAGTTTTACGAACGGAACGCTGCGCCGTAAACTCAATAGATATGTATATATGTATTTTACTTATAGAGTTATACTACACATGGTGCTATTTTAGTCGTCTTACAAAGGCGGTCCACTTAATGTACCTGACATAAACTACCTCTAGGCGCGATTTTTTTTTTAATTATTCGTTACGATAATACCACAGTAAAAATAAATAATGCATTAGAAAATGAAAAACCCTGTTAATAATGTTTATGTATCAAAACAATGTCGCCGTTCCATTACGCGCCGACCCTGAAACACAAGGCTCCGACTGGACTCGCTTCTGGATGTTTCAAACTACGTCATGCGTCATGATAATTATTTCATTTTTTTTAAGAATTCAATTTTCATTCATATATATTTTTTAACGTAACGTTGGCGCGGCCACCCACAAGGTGGACCGATGACCTGGTGAAGGTCGCGGGCAGCCGATGGATGCGAGACGCACAGGACCAGTCGTTGTGGCGACGCTTGGGGGAGGCCTATGTCCAGCAGTGGACGTCTTTCGGCTGATATGATGATGAATTTTTTTTAATGAATGTGTAGTATGCATTGCATAGATGAAGTAGGCTGCCGTTGTAAGACTACTAAAATTGTACCTTGTATATCCAGACGTATTTCAATATTCTTAATTACAAACACACCACCATCTTTTAATTAATAGTTTGTAGTATGGAAAATACTACAGGTAGGTACTTTGATTTAGGTGACTACTAAACGAATCCGAATACAATAAAAATACACAGGATTCTTCCAAAAGTCCCGTGATCAACATTAAAGATACTTATAATATATATAGAGGTAGTTATGATAAAACTGTGTGAATCCTGTCACTCTGAATTGCAGGTGATTGAACACAGTTCCTTGTGTGGCCATTACTCCCGAATAAATGAAATGCTCGCCACATGTGTCACTCTGTCGTGTACGTATAATACTTGAGTGACCAGCACCCCCGCTACACAACTGTTACTATATATTCAATTGGAGCTCAATACTATAAAAAATGTATATAACCATGGTTACTGCGACGACAACGATTACATACAGAAACTGTGTCCCGGAGATACAAAAAGCGGGAGTTACAAATACAATTCGCTATCAAATTGAACCGCCGACTTTACTACTACGGTTGTGCACTTCCCTACAATATGTAAAAAACACTCGATTACCGAACAGTTCATAACTTAGTTCTATTGAGATCTACAAAATACGTTTTTGTTTTCATGGCAATACTACGGCTGCGGACGTCGCCTAGTCAGGGTCGAAGAAAAACTGGAGCGTTCAATATACTTACATTATGTACAGATATATTATTATGCTACTTCGTGATTAATTTTATGCTATGGAAACTGGGCCAAGTGGTATACATATCTACGAATTAGTGGTTGCCAGTTTCCTTCTTAGATTTTTTCTTCTTATTTATTGCTTTTGTCTTGACCAGTTGGTAATTAATGTTTCCAACGACCTGACAAGCTGTACTGCTGGTGTGCCGTCATCATTTGATCAAAATCGCTCGCTCTTGACCTCTATCTTGCCTGATGGTAAGCGACAGATACGGTGGAGCATGAGCCAGTGTCCCATGCGGTTTCAGCATAGGAGGCAGCAAAGGACGGCGGAAGTTCGCTTTGACCGGTTTAGAGAGGGTACAAGATTACTAGCTATTACTAACCACCCGAAGGTTTAGAGTACAACTTAGGGTCAATTCATTCAGAATAGTCGTTGCGTCCTTCCGTAACAAATTTTTGCAATCCTTGGCGGCAATATTGAATGACTTTTCGAATGCGCAAGTACTAAAACTGTCTTGCAGCAATAGCCGCAGGCTGAAGCCCTTGGCATGCCTGCTTTTTGCACAAATTGGCTTGTGCACATGCTGCATTATACCAAGGCGCCACAGCTAATTGGGACGCAGGAAAATGGGATAAGATACTGTTTCCTGACGTATCACTTCCGACACTTTCGTCGGCGAAAATAGACGGGTTGCGTGAAGAGATTCAAATCTGCAGTCGCCTGTTAAATTCGAAGAAATGGCGCCTATTGTCCCAGACCGATGCAGAGTTCTTTTGTGCTTCCGGGATCGATTCAACACCATCCCTTGTTTCCTATGAAACTACGACGACACACTCCAGCGACAGCGCAATACACTTACTAATGCTACATTATGTGCGGAAGTCCGCAGCTGATACCGATATAAGTACATGGGTTATGTGTTCCAAGAAATATTTACAACGCGAGATGCATGTATATGTGATGCGGGTGCGCGAGGGCGGCGTGGGTGGGCGAAGGCGCCACGACGGGCTGCGGCCCGACGTCGGCGCCTTGCCACTCGTGTCACAACGAGTACGACTCGTCGGGCGACACGCCGCAGGCCGCGTTCTATTGCATCGAGTTGAAGTTCACGCCGAGGAGGTTGAGGGGCGACGTGTGCGCCACGCTCTGCAGCGGGAAGCCGTGCGGCGCGCCGGGGTCCAGGAAGGCGGGCGGCACCTGATGCTGCGGGCACAGCAGCGCCATCTGCTGTTCGGGCTGCGCTGGCTCGTCCTTGTGCTCGGGCGGCGGCGTGGTGTGCTCGCGCTTGATCCTGCTCTTGATGCTGGGCCGGTTGTTGGGGTAGCCCTTCTTCTTGTACTCCAGCCAGAGCGTGCGGTTGTTAACGCCGAACATGCGCGCCGCCTTACAGAAGCCGATGCCACCGAAGCGCACGGCCTCGAGTGCTCGCTGGAAGTTCTCTTCGGACTGCGGATTGCTGGTGCGACGGCGCTTGGGTGGCGGCGGCGGCGGCGCCGGTTCGGCGGACGCCTGCACGTCGGCGCACGACGGGCCGGGCGACGGGCCCGCCACGCCCAGCCCCTGCGCATAGCTGAGCTCGGCGTCCATGTGCGGGTTCATGACGTTGTTCATGTACAGGCCGGGGTCCTGCTGCAGCGCGCCGCCGCCTATGCACGCGTTCGAGTATCGCGGGTACGAGTGCTCCATCATGGTCCACTGTCCTCCTGGGAAGAGAGATAAATGTACGTATTTTAATAAAACTCTCTAGCTCACTATCATATTTTAAAGAGTTAAAGTTCAAACAAACGCTTTCTCATTGATCTCCCTTCCCTGGAAAGTAAAAGGTCGTCCCGCTCGGGTACTGAGACTGTGATAAACCAATTTTTAATCATACTTGGCTTTTTTGGTGTATATAAAACACCTTTATTTTAACTTGAATTTATTTCAAGACGCATTTTTAATATTTTTGTATGAACACTCCCGCTTAATCTCAAAACAAAAAGTTTCGAGTTGAAGCGGGTATGAAACAATAAAACTATCTACACAGCGCAGAACATGCACAGAGTACATACACATGAAGCACAAGCAGATGATGGGATTGTTACGTTTGAAAGGTGAATGAGAAAATGATGTTTGATACTTTTGTTTGATATTAAGTAGGTTTTCTTTTTCATATTATTTAGTTTAAATGTACGTTGAAATCGTTATCAGTTATTGTGTCTCCGACCGGCATCCTGACTGATTGACGAAGAAGGTAACATTCAGGCTTCATTTTGTCAATGTGAGACTCTCGCTTTTTCACATAAATGAACCACTGGATTTTTTGTTTTGTACCATGAAAGGTTTTAAATGTTTTGTATTAACAGAATTCTTAAAGCTCGTACACATTGGAAAGAAGATATTCATAAGACATTGAAAGCTCAAAAAAAAACAACATTTAACTATATTTAAAATAAGAATACGAGAAGAGAATGGAACTTAAAATATGAATGTTATGGTATCGATGTGTGATGGCGCTAACTCTCGTGATTTAAGTATATTACTGTTTTAATAATGGCTCCTGGATAATCAAACAACATTCCATTTCAAACATTCTTTATAGCCTAATGACAGACTATACGGCTCATTCCTTGATTTCTGAACTAAGAAGTAGTTGTTTAGTCATATACCGAGTTGATACGACAGAGGGGCTTTCCTTTAAACTGCCTATACTAGGTACCATTTCCAAGCTCTGTACCAAAAATCAATTAAATAGGAGCAGTAGTTTAGTCGCAAATATTTTTTTAAGTTTTTGCCTCAATTGAACACGATGTATCTTTTTCCTAACAGCTGATTATGCCTACGCATCGGTCATGCACCTTAAAACGATAAATCGAGTATAACCTACGATGCGTTGTTGCCGCTCCGACGCAATTCATAAGTACAACCAAATTTTCACTAAAAAGATGGCAATGCAAAAAAGGAAGCAATAAACACACACTTGCACTTTCATTACGAGAGTGACAATCATAGCAAAACATACCGCGCGTAAAAGAAATAGAAATAGGTCAGTGTGTTGTTATTGCATTCTAGATATTTGCGATCGGTAAGTGGGGCCTCAGTGTGCCGATGTCTTCCTTCCGGAACGTACCTATGTTACGTAACACGGAAGCTGCTGCGCCCGCGCGCAAACAATTGATTTTGTTTTGTTATTGTGATAAGATACTAAATAAGTTTAAGACAGTATTTCTTTTTTTATTGTGACAGGACACGTAACTTGGGATTATTATTATTAGTGTTAGTGTTTTTTTTTGTGATCGACTGTTTTTTATTGTGATAGGACACGTAATTAAACTTTGGTTGTGTGTGCGTGTAATTAAAGTGTTCAACAATGCCTCGTGTAACTAACACGGCGGCAGACTACACGGACATGATTTTAATTGTGAATTAGGTATGTTTGTGATTTTTTTTTGTGAATTGTGAATTTTTAAATTGTCGATGTTTCCTCCACACATCGAGAATTTAAAAATTTAGTGTTTTTGTTGTGATTGTTGTTGTGTGCGTACCTACTTCAAAACCTTACCTATCATAAAAGCGGGCGCGAGCGGAGGCCTAAGCTCGCGCCTACGCCACCGCCGGCCGCCCGCCCGACCACAATTATACCCCGCTAGGTAATATGTGTTCTGTGATTATACCCACACCGCGCTCAGGCGCGCGCGCGACGTTGCCGCTTTTCCCTAGGTCAGTTGAATTTATTTGCACAGGGTGGTTGCGTTTTACTCTGATTTGTAAGCTATTTAGTTTGTTTGAAAGAAAAAAAATCTCAAATTTGTAGCTTTTTATTTTTATACCGTATCGGATTAATACTAAACACGTATAGTATACGTAGTGTAATTTAATGCCCCTCTGTCATATCAACGTTGTATACATACTCTAATTTCGCCCGAGAACTAATCATTAACACGCATGTGGCACACGAGATAGGAATTATAGGAAAGACCAGCTTTCCTTTCGACATTTATAACTTGCAGTTCCTCGTAGGCTAAATTGTACTATCTAGGTCCTGGGTTCCTAACCTGGGGGTAATTACCCCGCTATTCTGCGGGGGTAGCAAAGAAACTAATAATAAAGACATCTATATATACATATATATAAATCAATGCCACTTTTCGTTGTAATTGAGTTATAACTCAAGAACGGGCTCACCTATCCAAACCAAATGTTTAGGCTTCGTTCGGACTATTTAGTAGATGGTTAATGTGAAGTTTGTGGTAGGGTAGGGCAGGTAGGGTAGGGTAGGGAGGGGAGGGTAGGGTAGGGCAGGTAGGGTAGGGTAGGGAGGGGAGGGTAGGGTAGGGTAGGGTATGGCAGGTAGGGTATGGTAGGTAGTGTAGGGCAGGTAGGGTAGGTAAGGTAAGTAGGTAGGGTAGGTAGGGTAGGGTAGGTAGGGTAGGGTAGGTAGGGTAAGTAGGTAGGGTAAGTAGGTAGGGTAGGGTAGGTAGGGTAGCCAGTTCACGGGAGCAAAACCGCGCGGGTCAGCTAGTAATCTAATAAAATACGTAGCTATGTTGATTGTAAAAATATTAAATTATAAATCGCCGCACAGTGAGTAGATACCACATGTGGCATCTCTTTCTAAAGTCGCATTTCAGGCATGAGTAACAAAATCTAAATTATGATCTCGGCACCTTTGGCGAAAGGCTGGAGCCGAATATCCTGTTCTAGCGAACAGAGCTTTAAAAATGCTAATACCCTATGCCACCACCTACAGATGTAACAGTGGCTTTTCAACTTTGGTTACACTGAAAACAAAGGCAAGAGGGCTAATTCTAATAATTTTCAAGCAACGTTCGCATTTTCATGTCAGTCGCAATCATCTGTCAAAAAAAGACTGGCCAAGTGCGAGTCGGACTCACGTGCAAAGGGTTCCGAACGAATTTAATTTTTTTAACATGTTATTTTAACACTAGACTTTTTATAGGTTTTCCTGTAATCTATAAATAAAGATCTATTATCTCAATTTTTTCCGAATTTTAGACTCAGTAGATTCGGAGATAAGAGAGGGGGAATGGTCCGTTTTCGTCTACTTTTTTGTATAAATTCAAATCCATTTATTTTATAATTATGAAAAAAATATAACTAAAACTCTTAAGCCCTTTCATTTGATATGTCACACGACATTATTCAATTTTTTTTTAAGAAATTTTCTAGTTTGCCTCCATTACTAAAAATTTAATAATTAACGTAACGCATCCGTGTTTGGGTCGCAGAAGTCCATATGTGTACCAATTTTCAACAGAATCGGTCCAGTGGATCCGGAGAAAACTGGCTGTGACAGACGGACGGACAGACAGACACCCGAGTGAGTCCTATAAGGGTTCCGTTTTCTGTTCGGAACCCTAAAAACCTAAATTTTCCTTCCATTTTTGACAGATTGCGACTGAGATGCGAATGCAAACGTTGCTTGAAAATTAGTAGAATTAACACTCGGAAACCTTCTCAATGTGGAACTTAAAATGGACTTAAGATGCGCTTTAAGTGAAACTAACCCTAACATAAAAAATCTTGCGAATGCAAAACAATACCAACGGTCACAAACTATTTTTACTTAAAATATTATTTGAATACCTATATAAATACGTTAAAATGTAACACTGATGTGCAATTTGTGACTTATAAAGATATTTTTATTTGCTTATATTATTTGTACTGATACCTAACATTTTAAGGACGGGTAAAATCAGTATTCCATATAGGTCACAGGGCTAACAATATTGAAAAGCTTAGGAACCAGCGGTCTAGGTGCATCCAAATAGTTTCCATAACGAATCTATAAGTATTTCCGACGTATACTTTTACGTATGAAAGAGCTGCTGTCAATTTTTTATATGAAATTGCTGGCAACAGCTGGCATTAAGGCTTTTATACGGGATGTATAGTTAAAGCAATATCTGGAAGAAAAGAGCTAAATAGTTTTTTAAAATAACGTAATTTCTTGTGAACTTACAGTGTTTGCTAATATCTGGTGACACAGTCATAAAATTTTGGAGTAAAATCCACAGAGCTGTATTTCATTATTTGCCTAGAGCCAAATAGATGATCCCTAATTCGTGAAGTTGGCACAAGTGTTACGGAGCCATCACACATTGATTGTAGTGAGTGCCGTTACCTTGAGGGATTGCTGCTTGGGTCGTATTATCCATTCCGATGGGCTCAACGTTCAGGTCCTGTTCTGTTGTCTGAAATCATAAACATTAATGGTCTTCATTGATTCAGAATTCGTTTAACACATTACATGCTCCAGTCTAGAGGAGTATAGTAGCCGGTACGAGTCGTGAGCACAAATGAATAGCAACGGGATGTTCTCACCAATGCACGGTGGGCGAACGAAACTTGCAAACGCAATAGTCGATGAGCAGGCTGATGAGCCAGGAGTTTTTCAATGATCTAATACTCAAAACATCATATACCCGATACCGCAACTTTTGTAATTCCCTAGTAAAAAAATTAAAACGTGCCTATGAGAAAGCAGAACTTCTTAAAGCTAATAAAAATGCGAAGGCTGCGTGGAAAGTAATTAAATCTATAACACATAGCCACCAAAACAGACATTCTCCTAATGATCAGCTAAAATCTTCTACCGACCCTATTAAATCAGTGTGATGCCACTTTAATTTACTCTGTTTCTTTTTTGCTTTTTATTATTATTGTTGTATCTTTTAAACGTGCAGTAGTCCAGCCAGTGTACAAAAGCGGAACCAAAGAGGACGCGTCTATCTATCGGCCGATATCAGTCCTTAGCTCTTAATCAAAAATACTTGAGCGAATTTTTAACACCAATCTGACTATATTTATTTAAAAACATAAACTTATTGCTGATATCAGTGCGGTTTTAGCTCAGGAATCTCCACAGAAGACGCTGTCTCTGATTTCACTAATGCTTTGGTCGAAAGATTGGAAAGTCGACGTAAATGTTACGGTGTATTCTTAGACTTAACGAAGGCCTTTGATGCAGTTTCGATTCCTAGACTTTTGGCCAAAATGGAGCTTATGGAAATACGCAGTGTGGCCCTAAACATTTACAAGATTATTTTAGTGGGCGTAGCCAATGTGTTAAAATTGATTCCGTGTATAACAGTGACAGAGTTCATCAGCTACGGTATACCTCAAGGTAGTAATTTGAGAACCACGTTATTCCAAATTTATAAAGGGTCTTTCAACAAGGACGGGTCGATGTTGAAATTAAATAAAACAAGCTGTATGTGAGATATTAAAGAAATTATTTTTTTATTTGAAAGGCCTATTTATGTCATTATTTATGAAATATGATATTGTTTAAATGTCCACCGCGGCTTCGAACGGTGGCACGGATCCGAGAGGACCAATTTTCAATTTGCATAGATCCGGCTGAATCTGAGCGATGGCCTGCGTTGTGTTGACTTTCAGGGCATCGGTTGATTGCGGATTATTGGCATAGACTAGCGACTTGAGAAAACCCCACAAGAAAAAGTCTAGCGGGGTCAAATCGCACGATCTTGGTGGCCAATTCACGTCACCTCTGCGAGAGATAACCCTACCCTCGAACCGTTCATGCAGAATGTCCATTGTGTTTAATAATAAAGTTATATCATTTGGACGTGCTGCTCAATCGTGTAACTTGCCATGATGATTTGGCATCAGTAACTGAAGAAATAACAACGCATTTGACAGATGCCGCCAAAACAACATGGCCGCCACAAACTGTCAACGTCGCCCTATTTGAAAGACCCGCCATATAAATGACCCCATATTAATTACCCCTTACTCAGTGTAACATACTGCACTGTTGTTATACGATAAGACCTGGGACAAAGCGAAGCATAGAACTGGACACATTTTACGGATAGTCATGGACTGGCTTTCCACTAACATACTTACGCTCAATATATCTAAGACAAAGGTAATTCAGTTTTATCCATCCGAATTCACCCAAACCAACAACAGACTAATAAAATTACAACGCATATTTGCCATGACGCAACTCCTTGCCATTGTAATCACCTAACAATGGTTCCAAAAATTAAGTAGGTACTAGCTACACTTCTGGACACATCTATTGGCCCACCTTAGAGTTTAGGTTTCGATGGCCCCTACCGAAATATGATTGCTAGATTGAACAAAAACTGTTGATGCAGTTTTAAACCTGATACATGTTACCATCTTTTACGATCGTATTGTTTTAAATTTGAATTCAGAATACCATACGACATGGAGCTACGCCTAACAAGTCGGATATGCGCCTTGTTAAAGGCAATTGATTTTTGAATAAAAAACATGTTTTATCAAATAAAGGTTTAATTTAATAACGCGTGTTGCCTCCATGGGCATCTACCACAGCTCTCATACGATTAGGCATAGAGTTTATCAACCGCTCTATGAAATTTTGTGGGATCATCTCCCATTCCTCTTCTATGGCAGTTTTCAACTCCTGCATCGTCTGGGCAACTGGCTGACGAGCCCTAACACGTCTTTTTAGCTCGTCCCACATGTGCTCAATGGGGTTCATGTCTGGGCTTCTGGCTGGCCAGTCCATAACTGTGATGTTCACATCCCGAAGATATTCCCTGACGATGCCGGCCGCATGGGCTCTTGCATTATCATGCATAAAAAGGAAATTTGGGCCCAAATATTCCGCGTATGGTATCACGTGAGGTTCTAAGCACTCACGAATGTACCTTTCAGCATTTAATGTTGGCAGCCGTGGTCCTGTAACAACCTCAAGTTGAGTTTTGCCGCTCGCGGATATACCGCCCCAGACAGTCCATGAGCCACCGCCATAAGCAACCCTCTCTTCAAAGCAGCATTGTGCGAAACGCTCTCCCTTACGTCGGTAGACCTTCTTCCTTCCATCATTGCCATGTAACACAATTTTAGACTCATCAGAAAAGAGTACACGGCTCCAATCTTGCTGTGTCCAATTTAAATGACTGCGTGCGAAATGAAGGCGCGCTGTTCGGTGGGCTCGCGTTAGTTTGGGCCCATTAGCTGGCTTGTGTGGTATACGCCATATCGCGTTCTTTTAACCTTCTCCGAACAGTTCGAGCGCTCACAGATACTCCGTGGAAGTCGCGAAGTTGGTTTTGTATCTCAATGGAGGTAAGGTGACGATTTCTCAAGCTGGTCGTCACGATGAATCGATCCTGCCTTTCAGTTGTGACCCGAGATCGTGGCCTTCCTTGGCGACGAACAAAGCCGCCAGTCTCTAGGTACCTCCGATAAACATTTCGGACCGCAGATCGACTTAAATTAAGTTGAGCACTCACGTTTCTTTGGCTGTGTCCGGCCTGAATAAGTACCACAGCTTGGGCGGCGACTTCAGGTGAAGTATCCATAGATTATTGATAGAACCTCACCTTAATGTTAAGAATAAGGAATGTTTGTTGCAAAACCAAAGATATCAATCACTTTTTCAAGAATTAAATCCAAGTAAACCAACAAAACCAAGTTTTCTTAGTATTCGATTGTTTGATATCAACAAACAGGCTCCAAATTGTCTTTTGTTTCTTTAAATTCTGTGTTCGAAATTCAAAAAAAGACTATTGAATGAAATTGTGAATGTGCCAGGTTCAAAACTGCATAAAAACTTTTTGCTCGACCTAATATAAAATTTTAGCTAGGACCAAACGAAACTGAAAATACAAGGTGGGCCAATAGATGTGTCCAGAAGTGTATTTTTTTTATTTGTAATGGGTTTGCTCTTGACTCTAGTCTAGGTCAGAGATGAAAGAGACAAAGTCTACGATGGAGCGAGCTTACCCAGAAGGAGCCTGTGCACTCTAACTTTGAAAAGACTAGGGTTGTAAGCGTTTGGAAACACAGACGCAGGCAGAGAGTTCCACTCCATTGCTGTGCGCATTATAAAAGACGTTTGGAAGCGCTTAGTGCGAATTAGTGGAATAGCAACAAGCTTCTACCAGCGGCTTCGCCCGCGTGGTCCCTAGGGAGTCTCCCGGGATAAAAGTAGCCTAAGTCCTTTTCAGGCTCTAGACTATCTGTGTACCAAATTTGAATTAACGGTTCAGTAGTTTTGGCGTGAAAGCGCAACAGACAGACAGTTACTTTCGCATTTATAATATTAGTAAGGATTTAGGGGTCTATATCGACGAGAGGCTAGATTGGCGTTTTTATGCGGATACACTATGTTCCCGCTTACGAAAACTTATATATATATTTGTTTAAAGAGCTCAGACATTCGGCTGACGTGGAAACGGCTTTGCTTGTTTATCGTTCCTTGTGCGAGTCCATAATCACCTACTGCATACCAGTGTGGGGCTTACAAAACCATGATGCTAAGGTTGGAACGAGCTCAGGCTGTCCTCAAAGTTATGCATTTCCGTAAAAGAGACTACCCCACAGTCCAGCTGTACTCCGATGCCAAGGTACTCAGGGTGAGAAATCTGTACATTCTCCGCACTGTCTTGCGTCGTCATTCCACGATGCCACTAGATACGAACTTGACTAGTCGGCGAATTGGTTTTCCCGTCTGTGAGTTAGTTCAGTCGTTCTGCACTAGCGCGACGACATTATCGTGCCCAAAGCTCACAGATTTACAATAAAATTCATAAGAATCTTGCAATGTATCAGCTCACCATGCGTAAGGTCAAAATGTCTTTTGAGTTATGAGAAAATCCTAGTAACACTCCTATGATCCAAATTAAATCTTGCTTGAATATGAGACACACAACATCACACTTCTCCATTATGAATTACCTGAACATACAATTCACCTACACACTCACTTTCACGGGCTTCCAAAAATTTTTGATTTATCTATACTAATATTATAAAGAAGAAAGATTTGTTTATTTGTTTGAAACTACTGGACTGATTTGAAAAAATCTTTTAGCATTGGATAGCTACATTATCAGGGAGTAACATGGGCAATCTATATATTATCCCCGTACTCCCACGGGAACGAGAACTACGCGGGTGAAACCGCGTGACGTCCACTAGTTTTTCATATTGTTATATTTTTTAGTTTTAAATTATTGTTCTAGCTTTTATTTTATTTTTCCTTGTTTCTGATGCATAAAAACTAATTGTCTCCTTTCGAGAGAGGGCACTGGCTCCTATAACACAGGTTTATCACCTAGCACAGGAGTCAGGGACTTCACTGATTTTGTAAACTTTCCTACGCAAAAAAAAATTAAAAGAATGACGTGAAGCGTCAAAGCTGTCATAATGAAGAGTCGCTGCTCACGACTCGTGCCGGTTATTATACCAGTATCTTACATGGGGCGGCTGCCTATCTGAGCTCCCTTGGCAAGACTGGTGTCAAAATTCTTGGCTTTTATCCATAACAGAGTACACACTCAAACAATTTATAATAACGGTCATAAAACGATAAAAAAACAAAAGGTAAATAGCAACTAAGGTTAAAAGTAATATGCCAACACAATCACAGTGCTCTTTATTTTGGATATAATTATAATATAACTCGATTTGCCATAAAAAAATGTCTGTATGAAAGGCGATCTTTAGACTGATCGATCTCGGCGAAAATCAATGTCGTATACAGTTCGCATCAGCGTTGTTTACCCCTCCGAAGTTAGGTTTTAGTGACGACCGCGCAGGTGTAATTACGTAAAAAAGTGTTACGCTCCTAAAATATATTTTTGTTTATAGGTATTATATTATAAACAAGTAACAAAGACTACCAGTAACAATAACAATTTCAAAAAGTAACACACAAAAATCAAATAGTAAGAAATAATTAATTAGAACTATTGTTTTAATTAATTATTATTTTTATTACAACGTGTAACACTTTTCGCATCAACAGTCGTATTGCATTGAGCAAGCGGGTCACACGTATGCATCGAACGTATACGAGCGAGATGTGATGCCATTACACCCGCCATCTTGCGCGAAAACGCGCTGTGCTATGTTTTTTGTCAAATTGACATACTGCGCAACCGATTGCGACATACTTCGGGGAGGTAAACTTGCGTGACGGGAACTGTACTTATCAAAATGAACAAATTATAAGGTTTTTTTTCATAAAATTTTTCAAATTGCCCTTCTGGGGATCAGCAGTGTGCGATTCTGGAAAAATTTCACCGTGTAAACTTATGTGAAGTGAACATGAAGTGGTCTGTCAATCCATTTAAACAACATGGAATGAAAGATCACTTCACGCTTACTCCACCCAAGTTGAGACGTGTTAGATGTTGAAGTGTTGGGTTGGGATAAAAAGCCAAACAAAAACAAAAAGGTGTGTACTAACGTCGTCTACCTGCTGCGAGTTGTCGATTGTCCGGATCTCGTGATACTCGCGCAAGCGCCGCTGCTGCGGCACACTGCTCAGTGTGATGGCCTCCACCGTCTGCGCGGCCACGTCGGCGCGCCCGTGCTCGTTCTCGAGCACGTTCATCTGCGTTGAACTCGTCGAACTTTTTCGGCGCCTACACAATTATTTATAGGTAAATTATAATAGCTAGGTTTATCTTATTGTTAATTATATTCACAAGCCGTTTCGAGCCGTGGGGCCCTCACACAGCCTTTTTAATTAAATCTCGAAAAGGCTTGTTGACATTTCCCGTGACCCAAGAGTACTTTGGTCAGAGGCTAAGCATTGATAAACAAAGTGGTAATGCCGACCTTTTCGGCGCATCACCAGCTGACAGCCTTGATTGTTTGATGTTATATTTCAACTTGTTGTTTATTTAGATTATTTATAGTTCTGTATTTCTGCAACAGAGTGCATACTTCGAAAACACAAACACCGAAGGCTTGTCGCGCCATCTTAGGCCGTATTGTACATTTGATAAGATTGGTTCTACTCGGATTTCTTGCAGTTTTACATAGGTGCAGCGTCGGTCAAATAAAAAACCGGCCAAACACGAGTCGGATTCCGCACAAAGGATTCCGAACGAACCATATCTTTTAGCATGTTATTTTAAAAACACAGACTTTTTATAAGTTTTCCTGTAATATATAAGTCAAGTACTATTATAGGTATTTTTCCAGGTGATTTTTCCAGGCGAAGCTCTGAGTCTTCCACGTTGCATTGACCTTCGGCAGTGTACAGAGAAACGAGCCGTACCTCCTGCGTTTGTTGGACGGCGACGCAGCCGGAGAGTGCCGCGTGGAGTCCATCGAGTCCCCTTGACTCTGGAACTCGGCGGACGGGCCTTGTGACCGCGTCAGCGTGGAGTCGGGTGGCATATCAGTCAGTCCTTTGACCTTTAGCAACTTGGCAGTGTCCAGCACCTGCACACAGAACGCAAGCCATTCTTTGAGAACATATAAAACGTGTAACAGAATAAATGCAACACATGAAATTGGTAACTCAGGAGAGATAGATAAAAAAGATATGAATCAACCCGTGTCTATCAATCACTCTTTATATACGTTCACATCCGAATGTATCAGTGTACTCGTATCTTTACAATTAATTCACGGCGCCTTTTTCTATCTGTCTCGCTCTCGCAATCGTATAGCTAGCGCACATCTATGCACTCGTTCTTTTAGATCTCCAAGGTCAAAGTCAACCGTCTCTTTCGCACTTCTGTATTTGAAATGTTCTGTCGCGCTTTGACAATATCTACCACTCTCACTGATATAGTGGATTGAGTTGAACGAAGCGACTAAGCGAGCCACGCTGAACAGCGTGAGCTACTGATATATAAGGATGTAAAGATACAAAAGAGTGATACATATCCCAGTGACCGAAAGATACATTTCAATATTTTCTTTTCATTGATACATTTTGCATATGTCTACCTGAAATGGGATCAGTTTACTCATCATTATGAACATCTTTCACTATGGCATCGATCAAGCCACTTTGGAATCGGGTCCAGCTCCAGTATACACTGCGACTCTGAAGTGATGTGAACATGAAGTGAGCTGTCAATTCATACAATCAAAATGGAATGACAGTTCAGTTCATACTCGCTCACCTAAGTTTAGTCAGTGAGATGAAGACAGAATGGACCGGCTATATTTTACATGGAGCAGCTGCCTGACCTCCACAACCCAATAACCGGGTAACATGATGCCCGTTGACAAGTCTGGTGTCATATTTTCATTTTTTTTTTCTATTAATTGGCATATGTTTTACCACTATTTCACCTGCTGGTAAGCGATGATGTGGTCGAAGATGGAGCACGTTTACCTAGAAGTAACCTATTCACTCTTGTCTTAAAGACGTTATCAAATCGTTACGCTATTGAATTAAACGTATAGCGGCATCTAAACCGTCACATACTAACTTAATCCACCCAACGAAGGAAAAATAGGGGAAACTAGCTTTCGCCCGCAACTTCGTATGCGCGTATCATGTTTTGAGCCGTTCCCGTAGGAATTTTGGGAAATCTTCTCTTAGTGGTCGCCTACGGAGTGTAGGGAAGCTTCGTGCCCAGCTTTCTACGACCAGTAGTTTCGGCTGTGCGTTAAAGGCCTTTATACACGACGTGTGATGCAGACGAAGTCGCGCGGGTCAGCTAGTTAAACATAATATAAAACAATGGGTCAAGAATTTCTTACGGTTGTGAAGTATGGTATGATTTTCGAATATGAATGAATCTGTTACGGGCGATATTACAAAACCGAGCCCATGGCCCGGACTAAAGCTACAGACCACGTTTCCCGAGATTTATAGTGATTGTAGCTCTGTTGAAGCCACAGACCTCAAGACAGCCGCGCGCCGGCAGTGAAGGAGGGGTGCGGGGAGAGCGGCTTGCCAACCGGCCGAACACAGACCCCGCACCACACCAGTCAGCTGTTGCGCATCTCCGTGTACGACTGCGCTGGCGCATATTATATTTCCATCTTTTTTATTTACGTAAACAAACCGTACCGTTATAATTTCATAGCTCTTTACTATACTCTTGTTATACAGTCCACTCTTCCTTTCATTTAACTTACCACGACCTATCGTCGCCATCAAGCTCTGTATACAACAAATGGTTCAAAATATTGTTTTACATTTAAATAGACATTTTTTTTTTCAAGCAAGGTAACATAGTAACCTTAATTATTAGTTACTTTTTGTTTGTATTTGGATTATATATTCGTAGAAAAAAAAATGTAATTTCGGACGAAAAATTATCAGTACCTAACTCTCTGTTTTATAGAATTAATTTTGGTGTATTACTGTATGAAACATAATAAAGTAATCCAAAGTAGAAGATACAGTTGTACCATAAACATTTTTATTAATGATTAAATTATTATATGTATCTTCGATGTAACAAAGCATCAAAAGATGCCTAAAGTAAAATTTTATGAAACATCTTTTGCAGAGACAAGGTTTTACTAATTTACGTAAACAAATTGAAATACTTATTTAAAGCACTTCCAAGAAACTGAATCAAGCTTTCTTGGCCATATATTTTTTCTAAATTTGTGGCTATATATAAATTATAATCACACATCAAAACTTGAGTCAAACGCTCAAATCCAAGAAAAAATGTAATAGCCCTCTTAAGTTCACAGGTTTGCAACTAACTCGGCTAAATGTTGAAAACAATTTTATTGTGGGTTTGGTGGACTAACTAAACAACTGACGTTGTAGCGAACCACAAGATACGAACTAGAGACCTCACAGAAATCCAACATCGAGCTATCAAAGTTCTCCGCGTGATTAGAACATATACACAACAGCTCAAATTTCAACCTTTGGGCAGTACTGCCCACCAGACATAACATCCAACCAGATGAGAGATGATGATAAGAGGACCCTCCCTTTTCAATGGAGGTTTGCGGGACTTCGCATGCCTCTAAAAGCATATTCGTCTGGTCGAAGCATCGTAAGGTCAGCTCACCTGTGGCAACTGCTCCTCGGTCACATTGACCTCCCCGCAGTACATGAAGTCGACCATCGCACGTAGGTCGGCGTACGTGACATCCTTCAGTATCACAATAGGATGCGGTGACGGGTTCTCAACAAACAGGGTCTGGAATGTAACAACAGAGCTTTAGAACATTACATCGTTATTTCAAAATTTTAGGTCATCTAACGAAAACTGACAGAATCATGGTTTTTTTGTTTTATTTATGCATACATATAATAATGACGTGGGTTGATCTTAACGTTAAACAACGCTTGCTGAAGTCGGCCAGTGCATAGGTGCTCATGGATCCATCAGATACAGGGTGAATTCTTAGTCTGCCTTCATGGCCAAGTCCGAAACTATGAAGAATATCGAAAAACACTGAAAGGAGTCTCGAGCCCGATTTTTGTGAAAAGTAAAACTGCATCATTGGTTTTTTGAAAAATCTTTGTTCCTACCCAGGACACCAAACGGTTGATTTTGAAAAAAAAACACAGCCTGTATAGTAGTAAAGTGTAGCTAATAAGGATCAAATTCTGAGAAGTAATAACACATGGCAAACTAAAGGAAAGAGCTCATTTTTAGCAAAATACCTACATACTTGTTTCGTTTTTAAAAAAAAAAACAAACATCTGAATTTTTTTTTTAAAAACTGGCCAAGTGCGAGTCGGACTCGCGTGCAAAGGGTTCCGAATGAATTTCATTTTTTCAACATGTTTTTTAACACTATAGACTTCTTATAGGTTTTCCTGTAATCAATAGGTAAAGATCTATCTATCTTAAAATTTTACTCTTTTCAGTGTTTTTCGATATTTTGCTCCTAGTTTCGGATTTGGCCTTGGAGGCACACTTCAAAAATTCACGCTGTATATGACATTGACCCCTGTGTCTCGGATGCTGGCTGTGATATAATAAGCTGACCGGGGTAGGCTTGAGGCAGCCGGTGATGGTACCGCATGTCTCGTTCAGAGAGAGCAACATCCACTTTTTTGGCATTGGCGGAACGGTGCCACACTGGGCACGCATTTTCGCCCGCAGAGAAGTAGTGCTAGACCGGTAGTTCGAAGAACGTGAGGTAGCAGAAGCTAGGCGCCTGAGTAAATTGTTGCGACCCCATATTTTTCTTCGTTTTTAAACAATGGTTCTTAAATGTTAGTGCTGTGTCATTTATAAGAACTGCAGCTGTGTAGGTCCTATTGTTTCTTTACTGTCTAGCACGTACCTTGTTTACCTCTACTGTCGGCATCACAAGATACATTGGCAGGGGTTTCTCAGAACTTCTTCGTTTTTTTGTGATTACCTTTCACGTTTACCTCTGCTGCTAGACTGTCGTTAGGTTATCAAATGCTTAACAACCTAAAGCTATACGAGACGACTACGATTACGAGAATATACTATGATTTGCCAGATTTCGATTTTCTTTATTAGGACCAACAGTCTAGATATGTCAGATTACGCCACTCCATACTAACCAACCTCTGCAAGCATTTCCTAAAATTGAAGATCGGTGCGTATCATTGATATACAAAAAACCCAAGATGCACAGTCTCGAACAAATGCAACACTCGAAACTGTCGTCAAAAACTGACATGTATCAAGTGTCATGTGTGAGTTGTGTGTAGTTATACTATAAACAATTTTTTTTGCAAATTCAACCTTACACGGATCGCTTAAAGTTGTTTTTACAAAGCAGTGCAGTATGGCGAGCGATGCGAGACTGTTTGAAACTTGCGCACAATTATACATATTGCGCTTGTTTTTTGGGGACGTTTTTGAGATGCTGAGTGTGTATCTTGGGTTTTTTATATATCAATGGTGCGTATGATATAATTTAGCCACACGCTCTTTACTACATAAATCTTAAAAAATTACATATTTTTTAGTGATATTTTGTTACTTCCGGTAAGCAAAAAAATAATGCAAAAGCTCTATACTACAAAGGTTTAGGTAGTTAAATAAAGGTAAAACAATATTGATGTGACTTTTAACTATTTTTTATTTAAAAACTCATTTTAAAAATAAGTCAAAGCGTTTATTTCGAACCAAGTGTACATACAATGGTGTTATGTAAAACACAACGCGTGGTGTGGTGTTATAAAACACAACTAAAAACCAATGCAAATACAACAATATCGATTACTAAATCAATTGAACCATTAGTTTACCCAGTAGTTAATTTGTTTAAAATGAGTTTATGTAAAAAGTCACATCAAGATTGTTTACCTATATTTAACTATCTAAACCTTTCCAGTATAATTTGCATTATTTAAAGTAGAAGTATTAATGTTGCGCGCATTGTGCCATGTCTCAGCTAGGCTTGAGGCTAGTCATGTGCGATTGCGCGCGTGCTGCTAGTAAGAACTGTGGGCCTTTTTTTTAAGGATGGGAAATCATCAAATGTCTCCTCCCGCTCCGGGTGAAGCACTAAAACCCATCCGTGTTCCTCCTAATGCCCTTCGCGTTCCGGGGGGGCTACTCTCTAACGAAATCCGTAGTTTCGGGCTTAGTTGCGGGCGGGCGTATTCTACTCCGTATCACCTACAGACTTACGATTAGTCCCGAACCCGAACTAAGAATGAATGACAACACGATTTCACAGTAACTGTCAAATCGTGTTATCATTAGTTCTCAGTGGTTAGGTGATACGGAGTAGAAAATGCCCGCCCGCAACTAAGCCCGAAACTACGGATTTCGTTAGAGAGTAGCCCCCCAGGGCCGCGGTGACTCTTTCGAAAAAATCCCGCAACCCCGGCAGGCACTGGCCCTAGCGGGCGGAGCATAAAATACGGGGCGTCTTTTATGCTGACAGCTCTTTGAGGCGCGCGTGGAACACAGCGTGCCGTACTGCCGTCGACCCGGGCCTGGTTCTGATCAGACGGCGAGCCACCCAATGCTCACCGTCTGCAGGCCCGCGCCTACGGTGGCCGAGAATCGCAACAACTGTGGGCCTAGCACGAATATTTTTGACGTATAGTAACGTAACGTAAAATTTTACCATAGCTACAATACTCGCACATAATATTTATTTGAATTAGATACTTTATTCATATTTTTGAATGATATAAATTGTTTGTCCCATAAAATTAAACCAAAATATTATGGGGTTGTAGTTTTTCACATTCAAAATTCACTAACGTTAACGTTTTACTAAAGTCACCAAAATCTAAGAAGTCCGATTTGACAGCTGAGTAGTGAGGAATAGAAGATCGCTTTACCATTAAGTGCGAAAGAGATTTATTTTTATGTCTCTTTCACACTTACTTGTAAAGCGATGTTGTATGCTGCTGTCAAAACGGGCCTTTTATTTTTTGACAACTATACGTCAAAACATTCGTGTTAGGCCCTCTGTACGAACGAAAGATACGAAGGACAAAATAACAGATTGCAAAGGGCCGATGAAACCCGAAGAATCGCCAAACTTAAGTGGCAGTATGGTAGGCGCCAGATAAACTAGCAATAAAGTACATTAACCTTTACCTAATATCCTTGCGTAAAATATCCGAATAATAAATTATTAACCGTTTTTACTACTAGAGAACGTAAACGATCACCATAGAAGTCGACTCAGGACAGTTGTATATACATTTATTTCTGGAACATGCACCTAGAATAGACCACCACATAAATAAGAAATGAAAACGCTTTAATTTATTGCCAAAATTGCGTTTTTAAAACCGACAGTTAAATTTTTTGCGCGAAAATGGACGATGACGTCACTCCTGTCTGCCACTGGTCAAGAACTGTCCTAACTCAAAGACATAAGGTTGCCTTTTCGTTGTCATAACAGCAGTGACGACACTAAACGCTGATTGTTGTTTTTACATACGTTCCGTTTTACGTTACTTTAATTCATTATTTTTGCTAAAAATAGATATTAACTAAAATAAAAAAGGTTGCAATGGCCTTTGTTTTATACTTTTTTATCATTTTAATAACAACATTCTCATAAATTCTGTATTTGAATCTTCTCTATTGTATATGGGTCAAAATGATCGTTATTACACATTTATCTGGCGCCTACAACTGCATCAGACTGCTTGGAAGTGATTTTATCTTGGTGTCGTATTTCCGAAGACAGCCGAATATTAGAAGCGCATACCTTGGTATATCTGTAGATAGTTACATTTACTCACTTGGAAATAAGTGCTGCAAGCGGACAGGACCACTTTGTGTGCCAGTAACTGCTTGCCGTCGGCTGACAGTGTGACATCCACCAGCGTCTGTGTGTTCAGGAGAGTCGTGAACATCGAGATGAAGTTCGGCTGGTGGTTGTTCCACCGCAGGCTATACTGCTGCGTCATGGTGGGCTCCTGGAAAACATTTATAGGCACCTTTAAAATTTTAAAGTCGGTCAGATATGAATATATGGAGTTGCACCTTTAAAGCGTAGCAAGAAAATCCCTAAACGGACATTTTTTTGCAGATGTGCTGCGAATCGTAGTCTGAAATTTACATTATTATATACCTACTTGTGCAGGATCAGGTTTGTTCGTCCAAACGAAGCGATTTGTGTAGTTTTTACAGTCGTATATTCGTTTAACAAAAGTATCGATGGCGGTTGGCGGCTCGCAAGAGAAAAGAACAATATATTTTCTACAGGCGCGCGAGTGTACGAGAGACCGAATGAATGTGAGATTGAATGAAAGCTTTTCCAGGAAATATACGTGTTATACGACCTAATCGCCACTTTAACAGCGCGACGGTAGGTTGCTCATCTTTTATGAGGTCAAGGGTGCTCAGTGTGATGTCATCCTGCTTCCATTTGGTTCAAAGTTGCAGCTCCGACACTTATACTGTGGAACAGCTTCGCCAGAAGTGCTACCGAAGTTGTTCGATTCGTTCGTAGCGGGTCAACCTCGAAGCCTGCTTGTCAGTGACGTCTTCAGATGGTGGTGTTGATAACGGTCGGCCAATGAGGAAATGGGAGGGTATAAGAGGAGTCAGGTCGGAAGGATCTGAGGATAGAGGTGAAGTTGGATTTAGAACGGCTTCGATTTGTGTCAAAGCTGTGCAAAATTCCTCGTCAGTTAATCGCGTGTTACTTACTTTGCGCCTCAGGTGATGCTTGCACGAGCGTACCCCACTCTCCCACAGACCGCCAAAATGTGGAGAAAAAGGAGGAATACATCGAAATTCAATGTTATTATCTGAAGCATAACTAATAATAGTTTCTGAACCTTTCTCTAAAAACAAAGGAAGTTCTTTCTGCACCTACGAAATTATTGCCATTATCCGTATAAAAAGACGAAAGGTTTACCTCGCCTATTTATGAAATATTTTGATGCCAAAAATATACATTTGAAGAGAAACTTCTAACAAGTTTCAAATGCTCGCGTCGCGAAACAAATAAATAAACACAAGTATGTAAGCTTTAGTCAATCTTGAACCTCCGCCTTTTTTAGTCACCCATGATGGGTGCTGATGTCTTACCTTGAGTACGTGTACACTTCACGCACGCGTGAACTATTTTTCTAGCAAAGTTTCGAGCATTTCATGGCCACCAACCCAACATTCACGCACCGTAGCTAGAAGAAGTTGTGGACTCGCGTGTAATAATCGCATATTATTATGTTCCTATATAAATAAACTAATAGTGAAAGGATGTTTACTGCTCATTAAAACAGCATGTTTTTTATCGTAAGTAAAACTAGACGAATAAAATTAATAGTCTTCCACTATTCCAACTACCCGAATTATTTTAAGTTCGTCGATAAAAAATTAAGGGCGAATTTCACCAACGAAACTGATCGCGATCAGCATGCAAACCACGTTTACAAGCTGTCAGTGTCGTTATTTTCTGAGGAATATTGACACTGACAGCTCTTGAACGCAGTTCAGGTGTAATGATCACGATCAATTTGAATTTTCACCAATGAAACTGATCGCGATCAGCATACAAACCACGTTTACAAGCTGTCAGTGTCGTTATTTTCTGTGGAAAATTGACACTGACAGCTCTTGAACGCAGTTCAGATGTAATGATCACGATCAATTTGAATTTTCACCAATGAAACTGATCGCGATCAGCATACAAACCACGTTTACAAGCTGTCAGTGTCGTTATTTTCTGTGGAAAATTGACACTGACAGCTCTTGAACGCAGTTCAGATGTAATGATCGCGATCAGTTTGAATTGGTGAAAATGGCCCTAAGACTAGAAACCAGACTATATTGTTTACAAGTTCATTTAATAGGAATATTGCAACCAAATAAGCATCTGGAAATGGTTTTATTTGCACTAGCCTAATGAGCATTCTTTGTGCGGCATTCAGTTCGCTTACTGATAAGGAACCGGTTCGACGGCTGTTTTTAGCAATCGACTTGATGTGTGTATTATCTATAAATCTAAGTGTGTATTCGTTTAAGTTTAGAGAATGAAGAATATTTTACAAAGTTAAACTTTTAGTACGGGAACCACCCCGAAATCGCAAAAAAGCCGTTCAGTACATTTTGTCGAGTTATGCGCACATAAATGTATGGAGCCGTCGATTTCAGTGTTGATCCCATAGTGATAGTTATTATGAGTACAATGACCCTTTAAGAGGTATTCCGTTTATTCTGTTACACGTTGTATATGGAGTTCCGTATATTGAGTATGATCAAGGATCAACTTTTATGTGGCGAAGAATACGAATATCTTTCAAAAATCTTAACGTTAAAATGAAATGTTTCCATGTGTCAAGTATATCCCTAGAAACCAGAGTATCCCAGGCAATTTTAGTTACCAACCCATAATTTTTGTAAAATTATTTTTGAAATAATGATGCAGGAGAAAGAAGGCCTAGTGAATCATATATTTGTGAAATTAACTGATAAGTTACATTACCCGTTTAGTTAAATTCGACTCGTTCCCACCGTTATCAATATTCGTAACAAAATGGTTCATCACTAATGTTGTGCCAATCTAACCCGAGTGTTTTAGTTTGCGTATACTCGCCTATAAAATGTTCTATGGATTTATTTTGAGATACATTTAAATTATAAATGTCCACTTACGCAAAGGAAAACACCCTGACTGTAGTACTTCTGAAGTTCTCCGGCATAATTGAATTAAATTATCTAAATCATCATCACCACTGAAGATCGTCTACGAAAATATATTGAGTGATGACGCGAGCGATGACGTCATCGCTAACGCTGTCTGATACATCGCATGCTTAAATATGGAGCTGACGCAGTTCCTTAAGTAACCATATTAAGTGGGTAGGTATCTAATGGATCCGAGAGTTTATCGCGCCACAAGATTAACCTTTGGTCAGACTGGAGAAGAACCTGACGAAACATTTACGTCTGCACATGCTACATATTTATACTGTCTGAATCGCAACAAAATAGAAAAAAAAAATATCATTTTGTAACACAGGTCCCAGAAACTGAATATCGATTAGTGATTTATTCGAACTAGTGACAGCACTAGCGTCGAACACTACGCGTTATTTTGAAGTCTTACTATACAACGTCTATCAGAAACGCAATACCTCTTAAGGGGTCATTTTACTCATCATTACGAACAACTTTTACTAGGGGACCAATCCCGAAATCGCGAAAAAAAAATCAGCTGTTCAGTACATTTTGTCGAGTTATGCGCACCTAAATGTATGGGACAGTTGATTTTTTTTTCGGATTTCAGTGTTGATCTCGTAGTGAAAGTTGTTCATAATGAGTACAATAACCCCTTAAGAGACACTGCGTTTATTCTGGTACAGGTTGTATATCGTCTATAACGACTCCGTGGTGTGGAAGATAATAAATAGTTAGGTTGACTACAAGTATCTAACTCCGACATGTGACCTTAGTCACTATACTCGCATAAAGTAGAATTCTAGAAAACCTAGAGTATTATAGCTGTACGAGACGGCAATAATTCTGGAGTATCATATCATCGGAAATAATTCTGTTGGTACTAGGTAAATGAGGGTAGTTTGAAAAATTAAAATCGGAGTTAGGTACTAACAATTTTGTTTTGCAGACAGAGGTGGTTAAGTTAACACAATGTAAATCTATCCCGTATTTTTATCCACGATAGCAAGCAAAAGCAGTTGCACTCTTCAAAAGTTACCACAACACTACTTGATTTATGAACAAGCTTCGTAAGGCATTTTTACGAGATCTAATGAGCCTCGTGTCGCACTGAATGCATTTTACTACCTAGGTGCTACGAGACCTATAACGGCCCATTCACGACTTCGGTCTTAGCGGCGAGCGGCGCGGAAGGCGGCGCGGCGGCGGCAAGCGATGCGTTTTACACGCCACGTACCCTCAGTAGCGGCTAGCGGCAGCGGGCGAGGTGGACGTATTTGGGTAGTTGGAACGTGCTCAAAATTATGGCGTTATCAAAATTCTCCCTTCTTTGTTTAGAAAGCAGTATATTTTTAAAACAAGATATTCTTAATATGAGAGAAGGAGTGCACGAACTGAATAAAGATCGATATTTAAATGGCGAATTTCGTGACCTATACGAAGATTACAGAAAATATCCGGACAAGTTTTATGAGTACACAAGAATGAGTGTGGAAACATTTGATTATATTCTGCAGCACATAGACGTATATTTAAAACAACACATCAGATCCAAAAGGGTCTCGTCACACCTACACCGCTATCCGCGCCGCTCTGTTTCGTGGCGTCGCGCTCATTCGCTTGTACTTTTGATCTCGCCGCTCCCCGCACCGCGCGCCGCTCGTACGTAAGGTCGTACCTACGACCGTAGGACCTACGAGACCTCGTAAGTTATCATTGATAAAAAAAACTACATATAGGGCAGGTACTTCTGAATGATGGGCTAAGGCATCTCACTCTAACCCAAAAAGAATCTAAAGAAAAGTCATTCGCCGGAACGGGTAGGACATACAATTTCACTTCCGCATTGAATCGACAACTCGTACGAGAACCATTAGATCTCGTAACGCAGTGAACGTGTTAAAATTATTATTACGAGAAGTAGTTGTTACGATTAGTTCTGATAGATTTGAACTTCGTTTGTCACTAACTTGTATGTTGATAGTTATCACTTTGAGGTTATTCCTTTGGCTACTTGATTTGCAATAATCATTTATAATGTATCTGCGTGGTTTCTGACGAATGATATTAAGTCGTTTAATTTGACCTTATCGCGTGTCCTTTAAGACATGGTACCCATGTGGTTAACCCATTCCCTTTCCGTGGAAGGATCAAGATAATTAAAAACTAAGTAAGTAAATAATAAAATGTCCCAATTGACTGTGGGTTCATGGAGTGAAGTCAGAGCACGCAAATTACCCTCCGAATTTGTGACGATGATTCCTGTTTTAACGACGGAATACTTGCTTGTATAAAACTTTGACGTCATTGTTAACTAACAACCTCTCATTATGATAGAGGTTTTCTAATAACTCCCAGGCGTGAACGTAATTTCGCAGGACTGGGAGAACTCTAAAGTACTTATAACCTGTAAAGGTGGATACAGACTTTGCGAGGCATGTTCGTGGCGAGGCATGTGCTACGCACGTGCGAGGGCGAGCCAACGTTTTTCGGTAAAAGCTTCAAGATCAAAGTGCCTCAGTGCGAGCATTACATTAGTTGTAATGCTCGTACGTGGACGTAGTTTCGCATGCACGTACGAGGTGTGCGCCGCGTACGATATCCACGCATGCCTCGACTGAGAAAATTAAACTGCGTTTGCTCGGGCCAAACAGCGCATGCTTGGGCCGATCCAATCCATGCAGCAGAAGTCAAGATGGCACCGCAACGTGAAGACAGACAATCGAGGCATTTGTTTCGCACGCGATGGCTCGACCCGAGCATATGTTGGTATATTTTTTCGCCACGTACGTCTCAAGCAGAGGCATTCGTTGTGCGCCGTTCGCGGCGCATGCCTCGCAAAGTCTGTATCCACCTTAACGCGATTCCACTCAAAACCGATCGAAGTTAATGATATTTTTTTATCTAATTCGGAACGGGTATGGATCATAGTTATGTATGAATTTTTAACTCCAGTCAGTGGTCGTACGAACGTTCAAAGGCGGGTAGTTTTATATTCGGTAACTTATTATTAACTGGCTGGCGGAAACCGTCACGAGCTGATGCAACAGGAAAGACAATTCGCATTGGCCTTATAGCCGTAACGCTTCAACATATTCTGAATTAGCGGTTAATTCTGATTCCGATAAAACTATTCACTTCCAATGCTATTAAATTGAGAAAATGTTCCGCTGGCGGCCTGAACTCGCAACTTTAGTTCGGCTATTTGTAAGGCATTTCTTAAACTCAGAAAGAACTTCCTCCGAACAGACTTAACAGACATTTTGGCGGGCTACGAGTAGGTTAGCGATAGGTATGTGGGTACTCACGTGCAAGCATCAACGGTGCCGCGTGACTGCAACTCTTGCTTCGCGTACAACCAAACTGTAATCGTATAAATACAACGTTAAAACAAAGCCCCGACCGTTGAATCTTCGTTTTTCTTCTCTCGTATAAAATGGATGCTGGTCCAAGTATGCCGTCGCCGTCGCGTGCCGGCGGCGCCGGCGGCATCTTTACTAGTTTCTCCGTAGGTAGTCTCAGATCCAACAACCGACTCGGATGGACCAAAGTGCAGGATCAGATTTGTTCGTCCTGATGAAGCGACTTTTGTATTTTTAACAATTGTGTATTCTTATTCGTTTTACAATTACTGTTTATGGCGGTTGGTGGTTCGCAAGTGAAAAGAACAATTTATTTTCAACAGTCGTGCGAGTGTACAAGAAACCGAATGAATGAGAAATTGAATGAAAGCGACCGAAGGAATGATCAGATTCTTCAATCATAGATGGCGCCTATGCCGCGTCCGCCCGCGTGCTGTTGCGTCCGATTGTCGTGTAGATGGCGTGTGCCCTACCATAACCAGATATACGTACCATCATGTTGGTTTGATCAGTTAGGAGGATATAACGTTTTTGCGAAATTGGCAAAACAGGCACATTCTGCCGGTACCCTAAACACAAGTTTAATCTTACACTGTGTACCGGAGTTCAACGTAAACACCTTTTATTGTTGTTTTAAACTGCTTAATGTCTAAATTTGTGTTTTGTACAACCTATAGAAAATAAAATATTATATTATTATTTATTATACACAGTGACAGCAGAGTCATATTTATGGCAATTACATGATTCAAAATTAAATCACTTTGGATTTCAAATCAGTCTGAACCGTCACGCTCACTAGCATAACTCAATTTTCTTTCATATCAGTCCTCACATAATCCATTGATCTTATCGTTGATACATTTTTTTATTTCTGTAAAACTGTAAACCCTCTTACCACTGGTTGTCTTCCTTACCGAACAACCTTCCTTAAGACAAGACAACCGATTTCCTTTTTTACCGACTGCGGCGAATCCCGAAAGAAGTGTTGTGTGTTTAAATGTTCTTTTACTGGTGCCATTTCGAATTAATCAACCCTTCAAAATTGTAACTCTTGGCGATATCTTCGTTTCACAACTAAATTCTTTGATAAATAATTTTCAGCAGCAACTGATATGTGGAACATAAGGTGGATACGGAAGACGACTCCAATTTGAAACCAGTGTAATCAACATTTTATCACATTCTCAATAATGATGATATAGGTATTGTGTGATTTAAATTTTAATACTTAATCTAAATGACTGAGCATTACAATTTCATTTTGTTCAAATGCATGATATAATGAGGATATTATTCATCAAAATATAATGTGATGAGATAATAAAGCAGTCGACCTGAGGCGGTAGACAAATGGCCTATCAGCGGATGACACTGTCGGAACGTCAGAACATCTGGCATTGATCACATGACATTTCAACAGCTTTTGTCAATGTCATATATTTCGACGTTTTGACAATTGCCTCCGTCGCGCTACCGCTGACAGAATGTACCTTGTCTCTGTTCTGTTACAATCTCACCGAGTAAACTTAGGGAGGAAAGGGATACTATTGGTTGGAGACGGAAAAAGAGTTCTTTGCAGAATTTGGGGGAAACCTCCGCCAAGCAATGGAACTGTGCGGGGATAATATCTTTGTTCCACATTTGTTCATAAATGAATGCAGCAGTTATTTTACCTCTGGATTCTCTATGGCGGTGATGGTGACCGCGGGCCGTACCTCGCGGACGGTATCCTAAAATAGAAAAAATGGTTCATAATTAATGACGATTCGTCAAGAGGGGTTTTTGGTTTAACATTCAAGATAACAGTAGATAACGATGATGGAAAAAGCCATTATTTTCATTTACCAAAATAATGCAAGGATTTCTACTGTAACCGCACTTCGTAGATTAATACCCCGACTAGTCAAATAAAGCGGTTCTCGTCTGCATTTATTATGCGCACAGCTTGTGTGGAACTCTCTGCCAGCTTATATTTTCTACCATCAGCCATTAGATCAAGAGTGAACAGGTATCCTCTGACCTTGCTCACTCCATCGTAGATCTCTCCCATCGCTTATTACCATCAGGCGAGATCGAGTTCAAGAGCTGGATTTTTTTTGCAATTTTTTTGTAAGACTTTAATTTATACGTATAATTTACGGAGAAGAATAAAGCTTCAAAATTATTAGTAAATGGTTCTGGCAGCGACTTCGCCCGCATGAAATTCAAAGTTGTCCCAATGGAACAAACTCCCTAGGTGAACATTCTTGTCCCATTCCAGGACATGGTCTATCCCTGTTCCAAGTTGCATATAAATCCGTGGGCTGTTAAGACGTGAAGAGGTGAAATTCGAAAGTTATCCTAATGGAACAAACTCTCTGGGTGAAAATTGTATGTCCCATTCCAGAACATGGTATATCCCTGTTCCAAGTTGCATATAAATCTGTGGGCCGTTAAGACGTGGAATTCGAAAGATATCCCAATGGAACAAAACCCCTGGGTGAAAATTGTATATCCCATTCCAGGACATGGTCTATCCCTGTTCCAAGTTGAATATAAATCCGAAGGCCGTTAAGACGTGAAAAGGTGAAATTCGAAGTTATTCCAATGGAACAAACTCCCTGGTTGAAAATTTTATGTCCCATTCCAGGACATGGTATATCCCTGTTCCAAGTTGCATATAAATCCGTGGGCCGTTAACACGTGAAGAGGTAGCAGACATACAGATTTCCGGATTTTACGGATTGCATGATCACATCGGACATTGATTATACCTGTAGGTACTATACGAGTATGATAATGACGTAATATAGCTATTTACCTGACTGGGTGTTCTGCGCGGGGCAGAATTGTCGACGGTTGTGACGCTGATCCCGGGTGGCAATTGCCGGAGTAGTGCCTAAGAAAAGAAAAAAATGTAAATAATGACTAACTCTTAAGTTTCTTCTTATTTTAACGATTAGTTGACCCGCGCAACTACGTCTGCTCCGCTCCTATTGGTCTTAGCGTGATGATATATAATCTACTAGTTTCTGCCAGCGGCTTCGCCCGCGTGGTCCCTAGGGAACATACTCCCGGGATAAAAAGTAGCCCATGTCCTTTCTCAGGCTCTAGACTATCTGTGTATCAAATTTCATTTAAATCGGTTCAGTAGTTTTGGCGTGAAAGCGCGACAGACAGACAGACAAAGTTACTTTCGCATTTATAATATAAGTAAGGATAACCTTCCTCGATAAATGGGCTATCTAACACTGAAAGAATTTCAAATAAATACGGAGTAGAATACGCCCCTAACTAAGCCCGAAACTTCGGACTTTGGGCTTCGATTACTCTCTAAGCCCAAAGCTAATGCCCCCAGGGCCCTCTGTATGACCAATAAAAAGCAGTACTGTCTGCGTCTGCCATCGTAGGCGCGTTGAAAAAAACGTCGTGTGCAAAGGCCCTAAGGTATGCGATGACCGATAATATCAGAGCCATGTCTACACAGCATACTTTTATAAGCGATGAAGCCATGAAGCGATCTGAGTTCTAACTGATGCAACCAGCATCAGTTAGAACTCAGATCGCTTCATGGCATTTCTTCATTTCCACAACGAGTGGTGGCCGTTTTCATAAGCGCTTCGACGCAATATTCACAATGTGTAGTTTTGGAACAAGCCACATTGCGTTGTGAACTGTTTTTCGCACAATGAGCGTTTTCGGTCTTTGGGCGTAACATATATAAATAGTTACGTATATAGATTTAGGTTGATCATGTTACTTATACATTTAATTTAAAAAAAAATAACTAACAACACACTTGACCAGACAATTTTTAGTGGGAATATGTAAAAAAGTACTAAAAAAGTATGGGTTGTAATTGAACATTAGGTTTATCTTGTCAGACATACAGATTATTGGTATTACAATAATAAATTGATAATTATCTCGAATTCAGAATGCAAACCTATAAAAAGTAAAAAAATAATATGTATTGATCCTTTTCGTTTAATATAGATACGACTATTTGGGTCAAGCGTCTTCGCCTCGGGAGACCGCAAATTTTTGTATTTACTAAGTAAATATATTATTAGGGGTCCCCCGACGCGATGACTCTATCGTTTCACCCGTTTAAAAGCTACGGTGCCACAAACAGACAGATAGACATAGCGGTCAAACTTATAACACCCATCTTTTTTGGTCGGGGTTAAAAAGGTAGCCAATATTTCAGATTATATCTATATCTGTGCCAAAATTCATATAGATCCATTAACCATCCACTCAAACTTTTGCATTTATAAAAGTAGTAAGATAACAAAGTGCCAATTCTACTATTTATTAAGCAACGTTCGCATTCGCATCTCCGTTGCAATCTGTCAAAAAATGCCTCATTTTCCATACATTTTTCAGTAAATTGGACCTCAGTTAACATTGCTTCTTACCTCAGTGCTTGCGTCGAGTGAGGCAGAATTGTCGACGGCAGTGATCGGGACCGCCTCCGGGCCTTGCCTGGCGCTCTGTGGACAACATATCTCATAAGTCCTTGTTTCACTACGTCTGTTTAACTTTTTCAGAACTATTTTGGAGTCGGCTACCAATCTAACCGAATGCAGCTGAATACCAGTAGGTATTCAACTGCATTTACATGAAGCGAATGCCTCACCGAACCCGGTAACTGGATAATACGATACTCCTTGGCAAGACTGATGTCCGATTCCCTGGCTTCTAACTGCCTGTAACGACTGTCAAAGATCAGTGCTTTCCGAGGCACGAAGGTATGTATAAATAGATCAGTCCACCCATCCACAGACTGACCTCGGCAAGCGTAGCTTCACCTCAATATTAGCCCCATGCGGCTCTTATTATTTAGTCACGAGATCTTCATGGTACACTACGTAATGATGGTTTTCTGGCTTTCGCAAACCACGACCGCTTCGGCCACTTTAACAATAAAATTGATTTAAACATTACTAGATAGATGCAAGCACAATAATCCGCCAGCAGTTTTTTTTATTGTGATTTTTCAATTAGTTAGGCAACAGTTAACTAACAGTTTTGTTCTGCTTGAGCATGAACATTGAAAATGTGACAATTATTAAACTATAAATCTGAGATATTTTCCTTCAATGGGGATATTCCTAAAAGGCTTTAGCATATATCCCCGGTGAAAAAATAAAAAAAAAATGTATTTTTCAATCTTCCGAATCGAATGACACCTCATTCATGTTTTTCCGATACTGCTAAAAAAATTTAAACATATAAGCTCTTGTTGACTAGACTATACGCCAAACGGTAAACAAAACGAGAGCTGGTTCGAAATCTTGTCAGTTATTAATATTAATCGAGGGTATTTTCCCAATGAAAATTATTACCGCTATCTTGGTACTTGACACCTTTAGAAAGGAAAACGTAAGTTAGTTATATTTAACATTATGTAAAATCTATTATGAAATGGTTTGTTTTTACAATAACATTACAAAGGAAGCCTTATCACGAAATGTTTACTTATCCTAACACTATTTTAATGAGCCTATAGTTTTCCTTTTAATTTCTTTTTAAATAAATATTAAAACCACTTTTATCAAAGTAAAAACCTTTTGAAAATTTGAGTAGTAGAATGTACCTATTGCAAAAAATAGTTGCGGGATCATTGACAGGCATAGGAATGAAGCATAGAAAAAACTATGAATTTTTTTGTTAAATTTTACAACTGAAAAAGCTTTGTACTACTTGCCGTGACTGCCATGAATTTAAGCTGAAAATTCATTGTCTTTCAGAATTTTCATTAAAAATGCGTTTGAACAATAAAATCTGTCCTATAATATTCACAATACCCAACAAAAGGTCGTGCTTGCAATAGATGTAAAACTTCGATCTATCTACGTCATATGACGCGTTTACAATAAGTCGGTCAACGAATACGGCGACCGAATATTTGTTAAAGTTGTCGGTCTTCTGGATATGGTCTGTGGGCTCTGTGGCCGAATACGCCTAACCGAAAATCTGTTTTCACTAGTCGTTGACCGAATACGAACTGTGGTCGAAATACGGGATGGTGTAAAGATACTGTGCAGGAACCGAATCGGTCAAAATGACTATGTAAATGAGCCATTAGAACCTTTAAGAAACCTAAAACGACCTACATAATAAAGTGTCTCACAGCATATTACTCATGCATACTATACAAAAAAATCTTAGTATAGGTACAGGTAAACTTAGTTGAGTGATTGAAATCATTTGTCTTCACATTTTATTAGCTAACGTGCATTGGTCGCAATACGTGTCCCTTTAGGCGCAGATACCCCTCAGTAGCTGATTTTAAAATGAGAATCACGTCTAAACGGCTAGTTGTAGTTCCTTAACTAAAATCTATAGGTATTTACCATTTCATCTTATTCTATCCAATCTATTTGGTTTGAAGAACAAAAGTAATATTTCCACTATATATATAATTATATAAAAATCAATGCCACTTTTCGTTGTAATTTTATAACTCAAGAACGGGCTCACCTATCCAAACCAAATGTTTAGGCTTTGTTCGGACTATTTAGTAGATGGCTTATGTAAAGTTTGTGGTAGGGTAGGGTAGGTAGGGTAAGTAGGGTAGGTAGGGTAAGTAAGGTAGGGTAGGGTAGGTAGGGTAGGGTAGGTAGGGTAGAGTAGGGTAGGGTAGGTAGGGTAAGTAGGTAGGGTAGCCAGTTGACGGGAGCGAAGCCGCGCGGGTCAGCTAGTTTTGTGTAAACATTCGAGTCAAAACGGATACTTATTAGCATTTACGTTATAGATATTTGCTAAGCTTTAGTTAGTTTTTATTTTCTTTTAATTTTGTGTTTTGTGCGTCGCTTTCGGTGAAATAAACGTCTTTTCTTTCTTTCTTTTCTAAAATCTCTACATTACCTTTGCATAGATGCAAGGGCTTGAATTAGCAGCAGCCTCATAAATCCTTATGAAGACGGAAATCAAACACGATAGCAAAAACTTAACTAAGCTTTATTGGAACTTCTTAATCCTAGACGGAGGCAAACAATCAGTGCGAAGTAGTGTTGGCTTAATAAAATACTAAGTATAGCTGCAAAACAGACCCTCAAGACGGATTGGAGACTGATTATAATTTGAAACGCAATAGACGTCGACAGGGGATAATTTATTCCAGGAAACAGCTAATAAACAAGCTATTTTAGTTAGATTTTTAAGGAAGAAAGAATAACATTTATTTAAGATAAAATAGTTTTGCGCGCTTATGACAGCAGATTTCAAGAATGTGATACCGGATTCGATTCCTGATGGGAATAATATTTGGTAAATACATTAATAAACTATATGGGCAAAAATGTCAGACTTTTTACATTGTCGTTTAAATATAATTTTGAGTTTACACTAAGGGCCGTTATACAGCTAGGTCTTGGAGCTTTAAGAAAAAACCTGGCCAAGTGCAAGTCGGACTCGCGTGCAAAGGGTTCTGAACCAATTTCATTTTTTTAACATGTTATTTTAACCCTACAGCGTCCTTACAGGTTTTCCTGAAGTCTTTAGGTATTGAACTATTATCTGCATTTTTTTCAAAATTTTAGGCTAAATAGTTTCAGAGATAAGGGGGGGAATGGTAATTTTTGGTTTAATTTCTTGAATAACTTCAAAATTATTTATTTTAAAATTACGAAAAATAAAATATAATAAACCCTCACAGTAAGCCCTTTCATTTGATACGTCCCACGATACAGTTTGAAAAACTTTTTTTTAAGTTTTATAGTTTAACCCCTAAGTGACCCCCATTCTAAAAATGTATGTATTTACGTAACGCGTCCGTGTTTGGTCACAGAAGTCCATATGTATACCAAATTTCAACAGAATCGATCCAGTAGATCGGGAGAAAACTGTCAGTGACAGACGGACAGGCAGACAGACAGACACCCGAATGATCATCTAAAAAAATTAAAAGTAAAATTCATTTATTTCAGGCTATCAAACCCATATAAAAACAATACAATAATTTAAATCAAATGACATTAGTAACTATTTCATATTAATGATGAATTACTACAATTTTATTAGATGCATTAAATTTCATTAATAAAATTTATTATTATTTTTTTCATTAATAGATATCAGGATTAGATTGAATTACATTAAAATAATATGTCAACATTAGTGAACCATCTAAGGGTCCCGTTTTTTCGGATGTTCGGAACCCTAAAAATAGCACTATTTGATACATGTGGACGAAATTTGTCACTGCAGCCGAGGACTGATTATTGAGCCGAGAGCCACTATATTGGTAGCAATGATAAAGAGAAACATTGTTTCCAATGAATCTAGGGTGTAAACTGTAAACACATCAAGTGCATCATTTAATTACAACAGGTGCATGGTTGTAGTTGTAGGACACAATCTATTGCGGTGACAGATAGTCTCGCCGCCGCGCGGGAAATGACAATGGAGAATTACAAGGACAATGTCAAGGCTACGGCATGTATTATGTATTCATGTGACTGCCTAATTTAGTTAGTTAAAAAAACTGGTCAAGTGCGAGTCGGACGCGCGTCCAAAGGGTTCCGAACCAATTTAATTGTTTTAACATGTTATTTTAACACTACAGACTTCTTATAGTTTTTCCTGTAATTTTTAGGTATAAAACTATTATCTGCATTTTTTTTTTCAAAATTTTAGGCTCAGTAGTTTCGAATATAAGCGAGGGGGAAATGGTCATTTTTGGTCTACTTTCTTGAATAACTTCAAAACTGTTTATTTTAAAATTATGAAAAAAATAATAATTAAGACCCTCACAGTAAGCCCTTGCATTTGATCTGTCACACGATACAGTTTGAAAAACTTTTCTTAACTTTCTATTTTGACCCAAATATTTATTATGGGGTATCCCCATACTAAAAAAAAAAAAAATTTACGTAACGCGTCCGTGTTTGGGTCACAGAAGGCCATATGTATACCAAATTTCAACTGAATCGGTCCAGTAGACCCGGATAAAAATGGCTGTGACAGATAGACAGACAGACCATTGACAATTGGACCATTAGTTTAAGCAGTAGTTTATTTGTTTAATATGTGTTTGTGGAAAAAGTCACATCAAGATTGGTCAGCTTTATTTAAATACTAAACTTTTCTAGTACGGTCAGCTTGCTCTTAATCACTTACAACAGCTGATCTATTCTGCCCGTCGATTCAGTAAACATGACGCCGCTGCACCGTCAAAATAAATGTGGAGCGATTTTGAAGTGAACTGTCACTCCAATTTGATATGGATTGACAGCTAAGTAGGGTAAGATTTTTACAGAATAGAATCCTACTAATATTATAAACTAGCTTCTGCCCGCGACTTCGTCTGCATAGACTTTATAGCTGGCGAGCAACTTCTTTGACTTCTTTATCTCATATTGTCATCCTCGAAAATACTTATTCATGTTTCTGGTATCTTGATAGTCTTTGCTGATCGTACAGCAAAGCCCCAGAATTACTCCTGGTCTCCAGGTACTTGTGAATGTTTAACGCTCACAATTCCAGCCTCAAAAATACTTAGACATTTTTTCTGGTATTTCCTGGGCTGAAATTGTGAGCGGTGAAAACTCTCAAGTAACAAGAAATACTTTGACATGTTTCTGCTCTCCTGGTAATTCCATTAGACTTCGTAATTATATTAGTCTAGCTGCCCCCCGCGATTTCGCCCGCGTATTGGGCGGAAATTATCCCAAGGGAACATACTCCCAAGATAAAAAGTATCTTATGTCCTAATCCAGTACATGGTCAACCCGTGTGCAAAGTTTCATCCAAATCCCGTAAGACGTAAAGAGGGAACAAAAAATCTTAGTTAGGAAAGTTCGCAGCACCAACAGTGTGCACCAGACAAGCGCACGTTTTACGTATTGTTGCCTAAAGGCCAGGGGCGTAGCTACTGCTGTATCAAAGATACGGGGCCCCCAAACTACAAAGACCACAACATGTGGACGCGAAACTATACATTTAGTCTCGCCGTCTCCTTATCCTGCCAAGACAATGCTTGGCTAGTATTTGGCCTATTTTGTTTAAAATAACAATACCCCTAAAGAGGGGCCCCGCGAAAATGTTTGATACAGGGCCCCTTTGAGACTAGCTACGCCACTGCTAAAAGCAATCAACATACTCATCTACGAAGACATAGAGGTAACGAAGCGTTGGCAGCCCCACCAGCATCCTAATGACTAATGACCTAGACAGCCACTAATTGGGCACCGAATTAATTTTTAAGGTCAAACAACCGATTCTGTGCGTCTCGCACCCATCGGCTACCCGCGAACCTCACCCTCACCAGGTCATCGGTCCACCTTGTGGGAGGCCTTCCAACGTTGCGTCTTCCGGTACGCGGTCGTCACTCCAAAACTTTTCGGCCCCATCGACCATCCGTTCTGCGAGAAATGTGCCCTGCCCACTGCCACTTTAATTTGGCGATCCTTCGGCCCATGTCAGTTACCTTGGTTCTCTTGCGGATATCGTCATTTCTGCTTCGATCACGTAAAGAAACTCCAAGCATTGCCCTTTCCATCGCCCTTTGAGTGATTTTAAGCCTGAGCCTTCTGATGAGGCCCATTGTGACCGACCATGTTTCCGTTTCATAGACTTTCGTCCTGAGACACTGTGGTATGTAAGAAGAGAAGATACCACGCAACTTCCCGAATGCTGCCCAGCCGATTCGGATTCGACGGTTGACCTCTTTCTCGCAATTTGCCCTACCTAACTGGACCGTGTGTCCCAGGTAGTCTCCGATCTTGATAGGAGTAGGTGCTAAATGGATACTTTCCATGATCTTGGTTTTGTCCATGTTCATTTTAAGGCCCACTCTTTCGGAAGCTCTACTGAGATCATCGAGCATTGTACTGAGGTCCTCCGTAGTCTCAGCCATGACGACTATATCGTCGGCAAATCGAAGGTGAGTAAAGTATTCGCCATTGACGTTAATACCTAGCCTTCTCCAGTCCCAAAACCTTGAAGACTTCCATTGCGGCCGTGTACAGTTTCGGAGAAATGACTTCTAACACCCCGCAGCAGGAGGATAGGTTTCGAAGTCTGATCCTGAAGTCGGACTGACATGGTGGCATTTTCGTACAAACAATTACCTCGACGTACCAATAGTTGATCTGGCAACGATGGCGAGACTGCAGCACAGCCCAAGTCTCGATCGAATCGAAGGCTTTCTCGTAGTCCACAAACGCTAAGCAGAGAGGCAGATTATACTCTTCGGTCTTCTGTATAACCTGCCGTTAGCGTATGTATGTGGTCTACGGTGCTGAAGCCTTTGCGGAATCCGGCTTGTTTGAGAGGCTGGAAGTCGTCAAACCGCGCGAGACGGTACAAACATTAAAGCGACAAGTAGTCTTGGTTTATGAAAACATTAAACTTTTAGGAGTTCATTCTTATTACAAAAGCGAATTATAATTAAGTAGAGGTAGATAGACCTATTATTATACTAGACCCCCGTGGAACACAAAGGCTTCGAAAGTGTTCTTAAATAAACACTGAATGGTACGACGAAAGAACAACGATAAAAATAACACACTGCTGTAACGATCGAAGGCAGTCTCATGAAACAGGGCTGCAGCTCAATCAATAAACACTGAATTAAAGAAAAGATTGATGCTACCTATTTTGACTCGTCGTATAAAGAAAAGTTCTTTGAATTTTCACTACAGATTCCTACGAAATTGATATTTAAATAAAGCGAGGAAAATGCAATAAAGCAGTCGACAGTTTAATTAAAAGGAGATTGGCAATACACGGAAAAGTTAATGAAATCAGTTATAATGCATGTAAGGTATATTCCAAATTAGCGACATCAAAGGTCGAATTATTTTTACTAATGTTAAGCTCGTATTGTATTAAGACTTAAACTTCGTAAAACAATTCATGGCTTTTCTCTATTTGCATTATATCAATACCCACACGCAATCCGCTTTCTTTGGTCTATTGCCGCCCTTATAACTATAGCCATCCTCATTCATCAAAAATTTCCTCGAGAGGAACATTTTATTTCCTTGGCATCACATGCCTCGCGTAAGTCCATTCAACACTTTCGTCACCTCTATCTTCATGAATTCCTTGCCGGGTGCCGCATAGGTAAAACTCGTGAGACCAAGGCGTCAGCGGCACCCATGTTACGCAGTAAACAGCAAACTGATTTAAAAAAAAACTGGCCAAGTGCGAGTCGGACTCGCGTGTAAAGGGTTCCGAACGAATTTAATTTTTTTAACATGTTATTTTAACACTACAGACTTCTAAAAGGTTTTCCTGTAAAGATCTATTACCTCCATTTTTTTCCAAATTTTAGGCTTAGTAGTTTCGGAGATAAGGGCGGAATGGTCATTTTTCGTCTAATTTTTTGAATAACTTCAAAACTATTTGTTTTAAAAATATTAAAAAAAATACAATTAAAGCCCTCACAGTAAGCCCTTTCATTTGATTTGTCAAACGCTATTGTTCAAAAAACTTTTTTTTTAATTTTCTAGTTTGACCCTCAAAAGTGACCCCCATACTAAAAATTTAATAATTTACGTGACACGTTCGTGTTTGGGTCACAGATGTCCATATGTGTACCAAATTTCAACAGAATCAGTCCAGTGGATCCGGAGAAAACTGGCTGTGACAGACAGACAGACACCGGAGTGATCCTATAAGGGTTCCGTTTTTCGGAAGCCTAATAACTTTATTTATTAGCTACAATTAATTTACAAGAATTGGTACACAATTGAAATTGTATCGAGTTCCGAAATAGAAGTGTCCTAATTTCTTTTGTGCTAGTTTATACAATGCTATGGTCGTGAGATGGTTAAACATAATTAGGGAAAACATAATTAGGTATGTAAACAAGATGTAGTAAACAGCTATTAACTATTTAATGTCATATTGGTTATAATTTAACAATTGATTAGTAAATGACTTATTTACTAGACAAGGGGTGTGTTTACCATACAAAGATAAGATATTGTGTCTTAGGTACTAAGAGAGCGTACAATAACATAACATAACACCCAAGACCGAAATTTCAAAATGACACCGTGGCGTCAGCGGCACCTGAAGAATTGACCCGAGCGCCACGTAGGCGTCGTCGTCGGACCTAAAAATGTGTGATGCGCATATGTACGTTCTAAAGTACCTACGTCATCACTAAACTGTAAGGTACATCCTAACAAACACACACATGCATCAAATACCTTTCAGAAAACTGGGCTAACTTTAAGTAGTCATCCAAAGTAAATCTAAACATCGTTTTGTTCCTGTCAATCATTTGAATAGGACTGACAAAGAACGCTGTTTCAAATATAATTTGGTTTCAAACGTATCCAGTTTTATGTAATGCAAGCGGAATTATCTAATAAATCAAGCTCGCCCAGCACAGGTATTCCCTATAAGTATTATTACTAGCTGTTTGCCCCGCGGCTTCGCTCCCGTACTGGCAACTTTCTTAATTTTAGGGTTCCGAAAAAAAAACGGAACCCCCTTATAGGATCACTCGGGTGTCTGTCTGTCTGTCCGTCTGTCACAGCAAGTTTTCTCCGTATCCACTGGACCGATTCTGTTGAAATTTGGTACACATATGGACTTCTGTGACCCAAACACGAACGTGTTACGTAAATTTTTAGTATGGGGGTCACTTTTGGGGGTCAAATTAGAAAATTAAAAAAAAAGTTTTTTGAACAATATCGTGTGACAAATCAAATGAAAGGGCTTACTGTGAGGGCTTTAATTATATTTTTTTCATAATTTTAAAATAAATTGTTTTGAAGTTATTCAAGAAATAAGACCAAAAATGACCTAAAATGAGCCTAAAATTTTGAAAAAATAAATGGAGAAAATAGATCATTACCTAAAGACTACAGGAAAACCTATTAGAAGTCTGTAGTGTTAAAAAAACGTTAAAAAAAATTAAATTCGTTCGGAACCCTTTGCACGCGAGTCCGACTCGCACTTGGCCAGTTTTTTTTCTCACATAAGAACCTTCTCCCGACAATAACAAATACAACAAAAAATAATTAGCGAAATTGTCATAGCCGTTTACGCGTGATGCCGTGAGCAAGAGAAATAAGAATTAACTTTTATTTATATGATATAGACAAAAAACAATAATTAGCGAAATCGGTCCAACCGTTCACGCGTGATGCCGTAACCAAGGGAAATAGGGATTCATTTTTATATATATCTAGATATTATGGCAAAGGACGAACTACGAAAAAGGAGGAGGAGCGATGTTATATTACAATTACCGCAGCTCCCAGGGACCGGACAACCCCGCTTATGAGTTAAGCCTTTTGATAGGGTAAGCCGTTCATGAGGTAACTCATATCGCAGTGTTACCTTTTGATCGAGTTACATCTCCGACACCCAGCGAAACGGTTACCACCTTTATTATGGTAAGCACGTGAAGGGGTTAACCCCTTCAAGGGCTTAAGCCTTTGAAGAGGTTACCTTCACGAAAAGGTTTTATTCGGGTTACCCTGAATTACCTAATACACTTGAGCTGCATGTAGGTGCGGGATACTTGCATCCGAGCGGCGCCTCATTGCCTTACTATTTTTATTGAGTTATTACGAATTTGACAACAAGTGATGAAAGGTGACAGATAAGCGAGCTAATAATTAGGATGAGTAACACAGGTTAGTGATTATTATTTAAAGTACTGAGTTAGGTACCTTAATGTTAATATTGCGATGTGTAATTATATTTGTTATTTAAAATTATTGTTATTATGTTAAGTTACAAGTTACAACTGAATTACTTAGCCTTGTAAGTACCTACTTATTTATTTATTTAGTAACATATATTTTTATTATTATTACCAATAGGATTGATTGTGTTTCAGGTGACGCTAGCGATACTGATGTTGATAATGTACGATTCCAAGAATATAGTCAGCCGCTTTTTACAGAGAATCAAGACGAATTCCCGAATACCATTACTAGCACAGGCGGCAATGATATATATGAATAGGTTTAAACTTTAAACTGTATACTCGTAGGTATAGTATATTTGGTTCGATGCAAACTCTGGCGGTTGTGAAAAATGTGGCGACCGACGCGACGCGCGCGCAATGTTTTTATTTCAATAAAAACTCGCCAAGTGCGAGTCAGACTCGCGTGCAAAGGGTTCACATGTTACATGTTATTTTAACACTATAGACTTTTTATAGGTTTTCCTGTAGTCTATAGACAAAAATCTATTATCTCCATTTTTTCAAAATTTAAGGCTCTGTAGTCTCGGAGATAAGGGGGGAATGGTCATTTTTCGTATAATTTCTTGAATAACTTCAAAACCATTTATTTTAAAATTATGAAAAAAATATAATTAAAATTCTCGCAGTAAGCCCTTTCATTTGATATGTCACACGATTGCACGCGAGTCCGACTCGCACTTGGCTAGTTTTTCTATGGGAGCTGGCATAGCACCCTCGCTGCCATTTAGTTTTTATTTTTTCAAAGTAGCGGCGCATGATTTAACGTGCATAAAGACGGTGCCATTTTAGTCGTCTTACAAAGGCAGTCCACTTAATGTACCCGACAAAAACTACCTCTAGACTCGCTTATTTTTTTAAAATATGATTTGTTTAATAAGATTTATTAAAATTTGTTACACTAATCAGTCTTTCACTTATTTTGTCACTAGAGTGAAATCACATTTGTCAATAATGGTGAAAGAATGATGACGAATCATAGCTGATTTAAATAGAGTTAAGTAAGTATAACACACTAAAAAAAAACACTAAACACACACACTACATAGATTGACTTGGCATGAAAACAATGTATCTCACAAGTAAAACATATTATATTAAATTAGATCGTTTAGTGCGATTGCCGAGTCAATCTTTTATTCAAAACATAAAAGATTTTTAACATTGATGTGACATGATGTTAGGTTAGCTAATTAAGTAATAACTTAAGCAGAAGTATCCTTAAGTAGGGACTGAATAAATTAACCGACTTGATATTACATGGATCTCACAACTTTTTACGGTAGAAGAACTGAGTTGCGAGACTTGGTTTTTTACAAGTTATGTTATGGCATTACATTTGCTTGTGTCAATTGATGCATCGTATACATAATATCGGTGAACAGCACCTCGCCTCGGCTGTGACATTGTCACAGATAGAATACCTCCCTAAATTCCTTGCTTAATAGAGAAGTACTACAACATATACTTTGCCGTGTAGTATCCGGCAAGTAAAAAGAATAGACCAACCCATCTCCTCACGTGGGTGTATTATGAGGCGACTAAGGGATATTAGCCGGAATGACAACAACGCATCCGTTTTTTGGCTCCTGCCAAGCGTGGTGACTATGGCAAATCTTTACTATGAGAAGCAACCCATAATCCCAGATTCACGGCCCCCAGTTCTCGGTAGTTGCACTATTCCTGGCCATGGTACCGGCCACGGTAACGGTGCGGTGGCAGGTGCTAAGAATCCTCTGGCTATGGTAGGGTACCAATCCCGAAAAATTGACCTGGCGACGTACAACGGACGCTCTCTGCGGCTGAACGAGCACTTTGCTGAATTGGAAGTACAGTTAAGTCGTATTAACTAGCACATCGTGGGACTATCGGAGATCCGAAGACGGGGAGAAGATGATAACCCTCTATAGTGGCCACTTGCTCTATTTCCGAGAAGGACACCAACCATCCCAAGGTGGCGTTGGGTTTATGGTCCACAAGTCACTCACGGGTAACATTGTGGAATGCGGCAGTGTGTCGGCAAGGGCTTGATACCTTTTACTTAAGATATCAGAAAAGTACTCTTTAAAGATTATACAAGTGTATGCCCCAACATCCGCACACCCTGACGAAGAAGTTGAGGCCACGTACGAAGACATAGTGAAAGCTATGTCTCGTACCAAAACATTCTACACTGTTGTCTTGGGTGACTTCAACGCTAAAGTGGGAGTACAAGAGAGTGGTGAGTCGAGAGTAGGTCCATTTGGCTATGGGCGCAGAAATCACAGGGGGCGAATGCTGGTAAACTTCCTTGAGACTCAGGGGCTTTTTCTGATTAACTCTTTTTTCCAGAAGAATCCTCAAAGGAAGTGGACCTGGCGAAACCCCGGTAACGTGACAAAGAATGAGATCGACTTCGTTATGTCTGATAAGCGCCATATATTAAGAGATGTCTCTGTGATCAACAGGGTCAATACCGGAAGTGATCACCGACTGGTTAAAGGCATTCTAGATATTATTGTTAAAATCGAAAGAGTGCGCCTAACGGGGTCGACCGTCAGACCAACGCTGCCCCAGGTCGAAGCTGGTTGAGAAAGCTTCCAGTTGGACCTACAGAACCGATTTGTCATGTTGGAAACCACTGAGGACATTAACGATGCCACCGAAAGCCTGCTTACGTATCATCCGCGAGGTGGGTAATAAAAACTTTCGACCAATGAGTTATAGACGTAAATCAGTACTCACTAGCGAGACTCTGGAATTGATGAGGAAACGACGAGAACTCCCGAATGCCACACCGTCTGAGCGTCAGTTACTTAACAGGGAGATCAAGAAGCTAATCAGACGCGACACTCGGAGTCCAAATACCCGAGACATCGAGCAAGCCATAGCGCGGAATAAGGGCTCGAAGGTATTTGCCAAGCCCCATACCTCCCGTTGTCACCTGCCTACCTTCACCTCGAAGCCAGAGATACTCGCTGAAGTCGAAAAGTTCTACGGAGACTTGTATGCTCAAAAAACATGCCCACCTCAGGCCCACGGCGCGGATGATCCACGGGTCAGGCTTACACGCCATCTCAAAGACGAGCTACTCCACATTCACATGGCTGAGATTAGGATAGCTCTCGGACAACTTCATAACAACAAAGCTCCGGGGGATGACGGGATAACCACAAAGCTGCTCAAGGCAGGAGGAACACCTGTCTTGACAGAGCTTGTAAAGCTCTTCAATTCCGTCATCCACACTGGCATAACACCGGAGGAACAGCACAGCAGCGTGGTGGTATTATTCTTCAAGACGAGCGATAACACGCTCCACAATAACTACCGCCCCATTTCACTCCTAAGCCACGTCTACAAGCTGTTTTCGAGAGCTATCTCGAACCATATAGCCCAAAAGTTCGATGACTTCCAACCGTCGGAGCAGGCCGGGTTTCGAAAAGGCTACAGCAACGTAGACCACATACTCATATCTCACTAGATCACACTACAATTCAGGAAAATAATTCAAAAGACCGAGGAATATAATCAGCCTCTGTGCCTAGCGTATGTGGACTACGAGAAAGCCTTCGACACCGTCGAGACCTGGGCTGTCCTGGAGTCCATGCAGAGATGTCTTATCGACTACCACTATGTAGAGGTGATGAGATGTCTGTACAAGGCCGCAACAATTACCGTCCAAGTACAAGAACAGAGCACAAAATCAATCCAGCTGCGTCGAGGTGTTAGACAGAGAGACATCATCTCTCCGAAACTGTTGACGAACGCGTTGGAGGACGTTTTCAAGATGCTTGATTGGAAAGGATGGCGCGTAAATATCAACGGTCAGTATATCTCACACCTCCGATTTGCGGATGACATTGAAATCAAGGCGGAATCTTTGCAGAAGAATACATAAATATCTAGGCCAAATTATACAACTTGGGCGGCACAACTTTGAGAAGGAGGCGACCGACGCGAGGTGGATAGAATTCGCAACGATTTCATTCGCCAGAGAACTAAAGTTACTGACATTGCGCGTAGGATCAGCATGCTGAAGTGGAAGTGGGCCGGCCATGTCTGCAGACGGACAGACGGTCGATGGAGCAGACATGTGTTAGAGTGGAGACCGCATATGGGCAAACGTAGCGTGGGACGCCCTGCGGCACGATGGATCGATGATTTAAAGAAGGTGGCTGGCAGCAGATGGACGCAGACTGCTCAAGACCGGGATAGTTGGCGCTCTTTGGGGGAGGCTTACATTCAGCAGTGGACGGATATTGGCTGAAATGATGATGACAACATACACTTAGGTAAATAAAAACATTGCTAAATTTATTTAAGTTACTTCCGTAGTTCCGTCCGTGTTCCGAATTAAATGACGAATGATGAGAATAAACAAGAATAGACACGAAAAAGAAACATTACCTACAATGTTTAGCCTGTGCGACAAGGAAAATTGAACTGTAAGATAATACGGACTATGATTATTATTCCATGTTTACAAGTCGCTCGGTACATGCAACAATGGCGCGCGCCGGGCGACAAGATGTCACATGCGGTCGTGGTTATGCAATTTTCAAACTAATGTCGATTTCGAAGAGTGCATATTACGATGTGTTGGGTTCGAATGGCTTACCCTGTTACAGAGTTACAGGGTATTGAAAGGGTAAGCCGTTCGGAAGGGGTTAGATAACACCCGTTCGAGAGTGTAACACGTATCATAGGGTTTATTTTTGAAGCGCTTAAAAAAACCCGTTCAAAAACCCTTTCAACGAGTACCCGGCCGGTCCCTGGCAGCTCCTCGCTAAACGATATCATAAAATAGCAATCCTGGAAATAAATCAAAAAATGATATTTATTATTTATTTAGATATGAACTAGGTACAGCATTAAAGTACTAAATATATACACTTAAAATAAAATATCCTAACTAAGATAAGGCGTCAAAAAATTCGTCCACATCGCTGTCCACCGGAAGTGAGCCCAAAAAACTGGCGGCATTGCCACGTTGTATGGCAATGCTTATCCTCTGTCCGAGGTAAAAGCCAGCCCTTGGGTCACGCGAAGTGTCAACTAAGCGTTTAGAAAGATCTTTAAATAAGGTATGAGCACTCGGACCCCACGGTCCAAGAGTTTCAACCCCAAACGGCTCAAAAATATAATTGCCAACAAGGTTATTATATTTCCGCCGCTTGAGGTTCTCAGCAGCCGCAGCGGCAGTACCAGCACGGCACGACGAGCTAGGAAGATGGGATGGCGCAAGAGTATCGACACAAGTAGCGTCCCACACTAAAGGCCTACCCATCTTCCATGGAAACAAAGACATACCGTCCGGTCGCTTGCCGTCGTCGCGTGCCAGGCCATTGGGTTCTAGTACGGCTGGAACGCCGACGGCGACAAGAGCGCGTCGGATAATGTCGTTGATGTTTGCGTGCCGTGCAAAGCGACCCGCACTTCGACTGCATGAGAGACCGTAGTGCCCGAGGCTGTTGACAGCTTCGCCACAGTGACAACGATGAGGAGAACAACACGATGCGCCTAAGCGAAGGGAAGCAGCGAGGCGGAAAGTTGTATCGTCGAACAAGGTGCCTAAGTTCGACGACGGTAGTGCGTGAAGCCAGAGGCCCGACTCCCACTCACACACAGCCAGCAGGCGCGCACGCTCCGCAGTAGAAGTAGAAGTGGCTATAAGGTTCCTCTGAACTTCTCTGCAGACCGGCTCATCCCACTGTCTCTGGTATGATGGGTTGACGGGTAGATTTACATTCGGGCAAGCGAGTTTCCAGGCATTCACAGCCTCGGTGAAGCACGGCACATCAAAATCAATCAGTGTGGAAGCTAGGATATTCCTGATTAATTTATCAGTGCCATGAATCGAAGATATAAAAGCCGGTAAACTAATACTGGTAATTTTGCGGACGCCGAGGCCTCCCATACGAATGGGAAGAGTAGCTTGAGCCCAAGCTCGGTCGTCCATGGCCACATTTAAAATTGAAGATAGTGTATGCTTGATAATTTGGTCCATTTTTTCTAAAAGGTGAGGGTGCTTAAACATATGGGAAGCACGAAGGAAATATGTCAATTTAGGACCGAAACAGCAGTAACTCAAAAATCGCTGTCCCAATTCGGCAATTTTCGAAAAAAAAAAGATACATCTGTGAAAGGTTTTGCTCGGAGAAAATCATTCAACCACGACGAGTGGTAACTGTGTGTTCTACAGATGCAATTCTTGGTATTTATTCAAACTATTGGAAAACTGAACAGTCGACAGTGACAGTTGAACGAGTTAGACTCGAGTAACAATAGTACATCTGTGCCTGTTCGAGTGATTAAAATTATAGTCACATAACCAGAAGCTCTACTCAAGAACAGTATGATCAAAAACATGATCAGTAATCAGTATCTGAAATAAATGTGTAGGTAGTGAAGATACTATAATAATAAGTGATAGTTATAGGTTTCCTGGTCATCGGTACCGTACAGTGTAGGATTATACGAGTAGGTAGGTGTTCAGAAGCACGAGTGACAACCATTTTAATCGGTATGAAATCAATATGAAAGACGAGCAATAATGTTAATAGGCATCTTAGACGTAACTGAAATAAAATACCTATAAAGCTTCTTCAACATGGAAAATTAAATTGCACTTTTCTTTGAATCGACGCGACGTTTAACTGATTTGTAGAAGTAGCGAGGACAGATTTTATGGAAAAGTCACCGCTTGAGTGCCTGCCACCGTTCTCAATTTCCTTCACTATATTAAATTTAAATTAGGTCAGAGATAAAAATATGAAAAATCGAGTTTCAAGTCCATCTTCAAGCTTGTTATTGTATTTTGTACTTTATGTAGATTCAGATGCACGAACATAGTGGTCAACTTAGACCGCTAGCTTTGACGAGAGCTTATGTAGGTAATAAGAACATCAGGGGGGCTACTCTCTAAGCCCGAAATCTGTAGTTTCGGGCTTAGTTGCGGGCGTATTCTACTCCGTATCACCTACGGACTTACGATTAGTACCGAACTCGAACTAAGAATGAATGACAACACGATTTGACAGTAACTGACAAATCGTGTTGTCATTAATTCTTAGTGGTTAGATGATACGGAGTAGAATACGCTCGCAACTACGGACTTCGGGCTTAGACAGTAGCCCCCTTCAATTCAAACATGGCACGACGGTTTAAACTTAAATAGCCGTAACAGTTCTTAAGATTCACGGTCTTTGACGAGAGCTATGTAGTCAATAGCGATGATTCCGAGTAAATAAGTATGATTCTATTTATTCCGTCCGTTAGATTATCGAAAAATATTGGACCCGTATTTTTGGCTTTATCGAATCAACAAAAATATACAAAGATAAAACGCATCAAAGATCTGGAGTGGGGGCTAGTGACGTCACTTTTTTTTGTAAAAAGGCGTATTTACATGTGACGTGACACGAGTTTTCAACGCACTATCGTGGTAATATTTTTTACGTGAAAAATTAAAAAAATACGTGTCCGATATTTTTTGGAAATCTGTCTGACGGGCTAATTAGATTTTTTTAGTATCTACCATAGATATAATAAATAAGGCGATATGCCCGATAGACGAAAATGTACCGGAACCTGTGTCTCCAGCATTCCCCTTCCATACGGCAACTACTACACATGCACGTCAGTAAAAGCAATAGATACGCAGTCGCGCACACACCCGCATTTCTCAAAACAGAACGTACTACACAATCCTTATCCTTACTAATATTATAAATGCGAAAGTAACTCTGTCTATCTGTCTGTCTCGCTTTCACGCCAAAAGTACTGAACCGATTTAAATGAAATTTGGTACAGAGATAGTCTAGAGCCTGAGAAAGGACAGACTACTTTTTATCCCGGAAGTATGTTTCCTAGGGACCACGCGGGCGAAGCCGCTGGCAAAAGCTAGTCAATTATAAACCTTATCGCATCAAACACAGAGTGCATTCACCATGCACGTACAACTTACGCACACAAAAACAACGGTCAATATCGTTGTGCTGTGCAAAAGCAATTTATTTCACATATATGCTAGTGATTGACTAAATCGGAAAGTTATCGAATCTTCCATTTATTATTGGACAAAAACATTTTTGGGCCTAAAAATAAAATATATAAAAAACAGCATATCCAGAAACTATTATAAACACTCCACTGATTATTAACCTAAAATTTAATTAACTCACTTTACGAAAGTCAGTTACGCATTTCTCTATTACTCTGTAAATAAGTAAAAAGCGTTATTTTACATCGATCGTATAACTGGGTTAAAAAAGTTGACAAATAGCAAATAAACTTTTATAGGAAGATTTCATTCGTCCATCGACATTGTGTCGATAACCTACATAAGTGGATCAGCACAAGCACATCATTAACTCGTCGCAAGAAGCAGCGGCCGTATTATGCGTTGCATCCGCTTAATAAAGTATCGTTTTGTAACATTTACACTGGTGGTCCAGTGACTTAGTGAAAAACTTAGGTTTGTAAAATAATACAGTCGCTGTGGTATTTGAAAACAAGAATAATATAGTAAGAGCAAGACATATTTTACGATTGTTGTTTTTCATGATGTTAAAGACAAATATAGTAAATTACTTATATTTAGATAGTGTAAGTGATTCCTTGATTTACAAAGTCTTGGTTTAGGCTGCGGTTTCTTCAAGAAAACACTGAACAACACGGAATTCTTATAAATTGTCACGATCGCGGTCGAAAGCGCACTAGTTCGCCGAGACGACCATTTGCCTATAACATGCTCAAATTAAGCATATCGCGCGGACACGGACACGCCCCCTTGCCACTTACCCTGTTTTTTAAATTTCTATGGTATCTACCCTATTTGAATCTTTATTTTAATTAATAAACCTGATTATTTTTATAACATTAGAGTTTTAAAGAGGTTTATAACATTGGTTGCTTAGAGTTTCGGAGGCGAATCCGCTCGGTCTATTCTGTAAACATCTTTCTTTAGCTTGAAGTTAACTGAAGATTCCACCTTGATTTCACACAGGGTTTTTTTCGTGGCCATAATTAAGGGTGATGTTGGGTATCTAATATACATTAGGGAAAAAACAGCAAATACAAAGTGACTTAAAAAATCAACCCCAAAAAAAACGACTAAAAAGTGGCGAAAAAAATTGACTTCTCAAGTAGTCTATCAGTTCGTGACATCACATCTGTGATTGAAGTAAAGAAAATGTCACCAACTGTAACAAACTGCTAATAATAAACTGCTTGAATAGTGATTTGTAAACTTTTTAGTCGTATTTTGTGGTCAATTTTTTTAAGCGTCACTTAATTTGTTTTTCAATTTTTTTTTATGTAATCAACTTCCCAAAATTACCCTTAAATAATTACCACGAGAACACCTTCTATATTGGCACTTCACGGTTACATCACTTAAGTTTTCCCGATGGGATTTTAACAGAATAACCCAACAGTAACTGTACAGAGCTTATCATAATAACCCTATAGTAACTGTGCAGAGCTTAACATGTACAGAGCTTAAAACACGCCCCTGCACTATTCACAAACAGCGGTACTGAATTCAATTCGGCTATCCATTATTTTACTGAATGTCCATCAACGCAGCGACGCACGGTGGGCTGAAAATTTGCTTTCATAGACTTAGGGATTTCAATTTACAAGTGCCAATTTTTTTGCTGGATATCGCTTCTATTAGTTATTACTATATACATAATTGACACGCGAGTTAATAATGCCCAAAAACAAAGGTATTAAATTTGTAAACTGAAATCCCTAAGTCTATTAAAGCCGATTTTCGGCCCACCGTGCGACGGTGAGTTTGATAATTAGGATTGTGCAAGTATGATGGCGAATTGATGGTGACGAATGAGATTAGTTAGAGCTAAAAGCAATGGCCGCGGCTTAGTGTTGCGGAGCTTTCAACAGAATGATGTACATTATTTGATAGAGAAGTCTAAGTTATATAGAACAATGATTTGGTTTTAAACGATATTGCCATTTTAAAAGCTTTTATTTAACTTGCAATGTATGTATGTAAGTATGTTTGTTCGGGTGGAATCTTTGAACTAAATTTTGAATTAGATATCTTCAACCGATTGAGCTGAAATTTTGTATACACGTTTAGTTTGAATGACAATGCACGATATGGTGTGTGACATCATTCTAAATCCAATATGGCGGACCATCCAAGATGGCGGAATAGTTATTTTTAATGCATTTCTACAATATGGATAACAAATGAAAGGGATTGTTGAGAGTAACTCGAAAAATAATGTGACGTCATTCTAAATCCAATATGGCGGATCATCCAAGATAGAGGAATAGTTATTTTTAATGCACTTCTGCAATATGGGTATCAAATGAAAGGACTCATTGAGAGTAAATTGAAAAGAGCTTGAGCTGCAAGCTGAAATAAGTTTGACTTGTGTAATTTGACGAGATGGGCGTCATCAGCATTGGTCTGCAACCTGTCTAGGAGAAGGACAACTCCAAAATCAAACTCGGAACTGTGATTCGTCAGGCATAAGTAAGCTCCAAGCTGAAATAAATTTGACTTGTTGTAAGGTCTCCTTATTGAAGAGCTGGACTGTTCGAAATTAACGGGCAAACGACCTTGCAACAATGATGCGTTGAATGAGATGAACAGACCGAGAAACATAGCCAGCGATAACAAAAAATAAATTAAAAGCAAAAAATCTTTAAAAAGGTTTTATTTAAACGCTCTAAAATGAAGAAAATATTTTTTCCTTAAAAATTTTAATTATCAATTTATAACCTCATTATATACAATTTATATGATCATAAAAGCTTGTCGCGAGGTTTAATTACCTTTCAGTATTTAATTAAATTGAAATTAAAAATATAATAAACTTAGCAGATCAATTTACATAATTAAATTGGTACTAGTTTATTTACAAATCGCGCGACAAGCTTTTATGATCATATAAATTGTATATAATGAGGTCATAAATTGATAGTTAAAATTTTTAAAACAAATATTTATTTTGATCTTTTAAGAGCGTTTAAATAAAAGCTTTCTTTTTTTACGTTTTAATTTATAAAAAAAAATATTATAATAGTTTTTTTTTTATATTTTAATTTTTTTAAATAATATTTGTAAGAAAAAAAAATCGGGCTCGCCCACTGAAGGTTCTGCACCTTTGTAGGATTTTTTCCAATTTAGAGGAGCTCGTGGCTAAATAATAAATGCCGCACGGGGCGATCTTCCACGCAAGGCAACGCTTGTCTAGGTCGATCTGTGGATAAGTGATCATCTTAGCTCACGTTTAAGCCCGGCTGTCATTTGCACATCTTTGGCAGTCGTTACGGATTGTCAGAAGTCAGAAAATCTGACACTAGTCTTGCCAAGAAGTACCGTGTTACCCAGTGTTTTGGTTGTGGCGGTCTGGTAGGCAGCCGCTCCACGTAAAAATTCAGCTGAATCCGGTTTGATAGTGAGCCGACCCCAATGTAGTTGGGAAAAGGCTAGCCTTAGCTATAAGTATTAGCTTTGGTCATCGTCTGCCTCTAATACTTATAAATTCATGCGACCGCAAAACAAAATATCATTTTAAAGTTTTTTTTAAGGTTTAAATTACGAGTATCATTTTAAGTGTTTTTAGGATTTTTCATAGATAGAGAATAGTTGCAACATTCCTCTTTAGTTCTAGATTGCCGAGTTTCTGGACCAAACCGATGACAAGCGCACGTAAACTGCTACTGGCAAGTAGCAGTTTACTACTACTAAACATATGATTTTACGTTCGCTGGACAATCAGAATCTGAAACCTTTGCTTTTTACTTTTTAATGTCGTTGCCTAGAACTTTTTGGCGCGAATCGCGCTGTCAGTATTGCACAACTAAACCTAGTCAAAAAATCAAATAGTTGTCAGAGTGCCCCAGTAGGTAAATTGGTAATAAATTAATCAGTTTTTAAAGTTAGTCAAAATGATTAGAGCGGTGTTTTTTGCTAAGGGACGAAATGTAAGTTACGAGTAACAACAAAGAAACATCAGATGATAGGACTAAAAAGTAAGGAAGCGACCGCGCATAACATAGGGTGAACAGATATGATGGACAGATATATATATATAATGACATCCTATAGTTACACATTCCGCAATTTTCCAAAAATATTGATTTCAAACATTCAACTCAATTTCAAAATTTACAGCTTTATTCATAAAACTTTTTAACCATTTCTTTAGTTTATGTAATTAAGCAGATTATTTTATTCGAATTTGAGTAGTAGAGACCTAAACGTTGAATGGCAAAGAATGCCTAGGAGCATAGGCATTTTCTTCCAGTCAACTTATGGGTTTTTAATTTAAGTTATTCTTTAAAAAGATTAAACGCGTGCCTATCAAGTTAAAAAAAAAAATCTGGTAAGTAATACTTAAACTGAGCATTATGGTTAAAAAGTTTTATGAATAAGGCTATTTGTTTATAAAAATGTGAAAAAAACAAACAAATAGAACGTACCTTTGGTCTTACTCGAGCTTTCCCTGCACGTGGCCGTTTACTGAAAACACACAAAAATATAATTTAAGGAAACATTTTCACAAGTTTTATTTTTCAGTTTAAATATATATGTTTTATAGTTTTTCAGTTTATATATCCAAAATAAAGGTAGGAAAAAACAAATAAATCATTTAAAAAAGAAACTCGCAAAAAAAAACAGTCGGAATTACCCACTGAGGATTCCGTAGCTTGTTAAAATAATATTTTTCCATTTTCAAAGTAGAATTTTTATTTTATTCGAACGTATAACTAATTTTATGGCATAAATGGACAAAACATTTTTTTAACTTGTAACACCTTTTATAATTCGACAGCACTGATGAAAAATCTAGCTGTGACAGTCGCACCATCAAAAGTGAGCTGCAGCGCATTATAACTAAACAACAAAATCAAAAGAAATAAAAGAAAATACATACAAAAAAATACAAATTTTTACGTCAATAAATAAAATAGCTCTGCGATATTCATCAAAAGACTTCAAAATATTCAAATCAAGCAATACGCAAAACAAAAAAAAAAACAAAGACGTACACAATAAACACACAGAAACAATGAAAAGTTGTATGTACTATATTTCAAATAAGGGATATGACGGTATCTTGAATTCGCCTTGCATGGTTTCACTTTCAAATAAAAACGAGACAATGTAAAAAAAATTGCTCAATGCGCCGCGGAGTACCACACGCTAGGGCGTTTGTTAACGCACAACCACCCTTAACCGCGACCACAGCGTCACTGCTGGATGCTAGCCGACCCGTGACCAGCGGCTGCGTACAACAATCAGTGAGGTGCATCGTAAAAGTATATATCCGCGGATACAGATAAATTTATGTCTAGATGCACGCGAATATCGGTGCGGACCTAAACCACAACCAAATTACTCTTAGTCCTCATTAATTGATCATAATCATTCATTCATATTGCATGCCGTTTGAAACGATTTCAATTTAAAATTCCAAGTCCGACCGAAGTTATGATAGTTAAAAACGTTTGCATCGAGCTTGGGCTGGTTTAAAAGACCGGAACAAGATCCGCCAAAAAAAGAAGGGTCTTTCCTTCGGATATCCGTGGATTCATCTATCACATAAGTACATAATACAACATAGTATACACCGGTTTTACGTTGAATACGAACTCGAATAGTTTGACAAAGTGATTTTATTTCTAGAATTATACCAGCTTTGGTGTTCTGCTTATGTGATCAATATTTATCCGTGGACGTCGACTAACTAACAGACTTCTAAACAAAGTGTTACTTTAAAATTTGTCGGATTATTTTTTTATGTTGTTTCCGTCTGAATTCCTCTTACCATGCCTTGGTCCCGGCTGCCATTTGTCTTTGTCTTTGGCAGTCGTTACGTATTTTCAGTACCAAAAAGTACCGTGTTACCCCGTTACTGGGTTGTGGGGGTCAGATAGGTAAAATACTGGAATTCATCTGAATCCTGTTTGACTGGAAGCCGATCCTAATATAATCGGGAAGATAAACTCGTGGAAATTATTTCCTTTACAAGTCCTTACAGCAAGCCACTATAATTATATATTTTCCATTGCACGTAACGCGAGGTTTATTTTACTGGTACAGGGCTTGCTTACGGGAACTCACGGTACCAAACTAACGGGTCATCCCGGTACTAGCGTTAGTCCTAGTCCCGCCATTATAGATTACCTGTTCTATCAAATAACCTACCTACCAAGTGGTGCGGGTAATAAAAATCGCGCGGGCGAACCAGAAACTTCGCATATGTGGGTTTAAAGTCTAAACTTCAGACTGTAAACATATGAAATTCCCCTTTCTTCGCTTACAAGTTTTCGCTCAGCACAATGTTACTGTATCATTTTAATATTATATTATTGTTTACTATGTGTTTTTTGCTGTTGTGTTGTGTCTGTGTCGAATAAATATTTCCTATTATATTATACTAGCTTCTGCCAGCGGCTTCGCCCGCGTGGTCCCTAGGGAACATATTCCCGGGAAAAAAGTAGCCTATGTCCTTTCTCAGGCTCTAGACTATCTGTGTACCAAATTTCATCTAAATTGGTTCAGTAGTTTTGGCGTGAACGCGCGACAGACAGACAGACAGAGCTACTTTCGCATTTATAATATTAGTAAGGAAGTAAGGATATTAAGGATTAGACTCTCAACTCGAATTTAAATTAGTTGCGAAAAAGTTCAGCATAAAGTAGCCAGCGACCGTTAACTAGCGTGATTGGCTGTTGTCGTCACCCAGCCAATCAACAATTTAAGTGCATTTAACCATTTCTTGTGATACATTTAGTTTCCTTTAAAAATAGAAAGAAGTGCAAAAGGAAAATCGATGCCTGCCCTTTAAATCTTTGTGTCACAGAAAAATATAGGGAAAATAAGCGTTCGCTTTGCATAAATTATTCGCCTGTTGCTGTCACGCTAGCAGAATTATTTTTCCAAGTCTTACTAAGACACGCTTACGAACGTACGCAGCTTTGTTTATTCATACTTTTAAATCTTTGAGCTTCCCAAGTTGGTAAAGTACCTACAACAATGGTAGTTTTAGCAAACACAACACCCACCCATCCTTTATGGGTCTGCGTGGTTTAAAAACCTATCACCAAGATCAACCTCTTCTCGACAATACGGATGACCATGATACGGGCCAATATTTTTGCTTTTTTGGTGCAATGTGGCTCATGAACTGTAGCCAAGTACATTTTGTTCTTCCATTATTTCTAGGAAAATCATTTCAAGCATTGCATCTAAGGGCGAATTACACCAATGAAACTGAACGCGATCAGCATACAAACCACGTTTACGAGCTGTCAGTGTTTTTATTTTCTGTGGAATATTGACACTGACAGCTCTGGAACGCAGTTCAGATGTACTGATCGCGTTCAGTTTCATTGGTAAAATCCGCTCTTTGACACTTTTAGTGCCAAGTGCAAAACAGATTTTACACTTTTAGTACCAAGTACCCAACATATGGGCCGAACAATAATTCGTTCGTGTGCCCACAACCCGCGCATGAACACAAGTCATCTCTAGCTACTTAAAACGACGACTCAGGGGGGCTACTCTCTAGCGAAATCCGTAGTTTCGGGCTTAGTTGCGGGCGGGCATTTTCTACTTCGTATCACCTAACCACTGAGAACTAATGATAACACGATTTGACAGTTACTGTGAAATCGTGTTGTCATTCATTCTCAGTTCGGGTTCGGGACTAATCGTAAGTCTGTAGGTGATACGGAGTAGAATACGCCCGCCCGCAACTAAGCCCGAAACTACGGATTTCGTTAGAGAGTAGCCCCCCAGATGCGGGTTGTGGGCACACGAACGAACCACTGCTCGACTGCTCGCTGCTGAGTGTTTGGCACTAAAAGTGTTAAATTCCCAACAAATAAAATCTATTCAAATGAATCATAAATACAAAATACGATATTATTTCATTAATACAGGGCAAGGAATGTCCAGACATGCCCTGTAGTGCTATTCTCTAACAACAATTTCGTATCTCGACAGTAGAATTCGAGGTGAGTTTCAAATGAAGACCTTTATGTTGTGTGCAATAAAGCTCACTTTGTGAGTTTTATCACTCAGGTGAAGCTCGATATCGAAATAGTTTCTTACAGAATAGACTAGCTGGTCTATTATACGTATATATTACGGCTCACTCGTTGACCTGCAAACTAATTGAGTTTCCATTATGTCAATTTACCATTGATCGGTGTTACCAACTAAGTGGATTTTCCATTAAAACTGGTGGTTTCGACCCCCCTTCTGGTGGCGAAATATTGCTTTTAGTGATCGATGGTTTTGTCTAGTGGTTTAGTAGCATTCAGTTTAAATAGCTGAAAATATTATTGATCAACCAGTAAGCCACTTAAACGTTACGAAATATATTATAATTACTTCATGTAATATTCAGGAGTAATTACTTTTACTGTGTAGGTAACACTGTGAAACCGACGATGGTGCAGACAAAAATTCATCTGAAGAAGACGAATTTTAAAATATCACTTCTTTTTGTATAGTTGCTGATGTTAATGAGTAATTTTCAGTGGCGTAGCTAGACCCAAAGGGGCCCTGTATAACAAAACATTTGGGGGCCCCCCTTTCTACCCGACTTTGGTAAAGCTCAAAAGGGGTACTGTTTTTGTTACATAACAGAGTAACACAAAACTGTGACTCATTTTACTTCTTACCACTATTATAATGGATGGATATTGATGTTTGTTACTCAATCACGCGAAAAAGACTGAACGGATCTGGATGTTTGGTACGGAGATAGATTATAATCTGAAATAGCACATAGGCTACTTTTTCCCGGGAGTATCCCGGGAGTTCCCTCGGGATATTTTCCGTCAGTCACTCATGTCATGTCGCTGGCAGAAGAATAACCCATTCATCACCTCTCATTACTAAGAATTTGAGGCTGCTGACAGTATTTTACGACTTTTTGCTTTCACACGTCGGGGCCCCTTTAGTCTGGGGGCCCCGTATAATTGATACGGCTGATACAGCGTTAGCTACGCCCCTGGTAATTTTTATGTTCCTATGTTTGACTTGTTTTGATTTGCTAATTATAAAATTGTATGTTGATTTACTTATTTTACATATTACAATATATTTTGTTACATAATAATAAATATTTTTTTAGTAATATTTCTACTTACTGGTTTCTTTCGAAAAAACCAAAACTTTGTTTAGTGGTAATTATAACGATTTTTACTAATTTTTGGACTAGGGCAGATTTTTGTTGGTGATTTTCTGGTGGTTTTAGAAGTTGAATCTGGTGGAGTGCTAGTATCTCTGTTAGCACCACAGCCATTGATTCGTTTTGTAATCTTGAGAACGTAGCAAATTGCTTGCAACTGTTCAAGAACAAAGAATTTGTTACAGTTATAAATTAAAGATATCGATCAATTTACCTAATCATAAAACTATTCAAAATTAACCCTCCACGAACCAAAGGGCGTTTAGGAGCATAAGGTCAAAAGCGCAAAATGACAAATGGGTTGCAAATTGTCAAAAGAGCAGAATGTCAAAAGCGTAGAAAGTCAAAGGTGCACATGGTCAAAAGCGCATAAAGTCAGAACAGCACAATTTCAAAAAATCTTCTTCAACGCGTTAACTGTGTTCCGACTCATACTCGCAGTGGGAAAAGAAATAAAAAAAACGAAAAGATATATCACTGTATTTGAATTAGTTCATCATTTTAAATTATTAACAATAACTAATTATCAACGAATTTAAATGATTTTGTAATTAATGTAAGTTTGTAATAGAAAGCATTTTTAATCAGAGCCACAAAATCAGCAAAATTTAGGTGATTCATTTGTATTTCAATCTGAACTCTTAAATTGATATTATCAAAAACAATCCTAATTTAATATTATAAATGCGTAAGTAACTCTAGTAAGTAGCTCTGTCTGTCTGTCTGTCTGTCACGCTTTCACGCCAAAACTACTGAACCGATTTAAATGAAATTTGGTACACAGATAGTCTAGAGACTGAGAAAGGACATAGGCTACTATTTATCGCGGGAATATGTTCCCTAGGGACCACGCAGGCAAACCCGGTTGCAGAACCTAGTTAACAATAACTGTAATTATCAACGATTTTAAATGCTTTTGTAATGAATGTAAATTTTGTAATAGTAAGCCACAAAATGAGTGAAATTCAGGCAATTCATTTGTATTTTAATCTGAAATCTTAAATTGAAATAATCAAACAATCCTTACTTAATATTATAAATGCGAAAGTAACTAGTAAGTAGCTCTGTCTGTCTGTCTGTCGCGCTTTCACGCCAAAACTACTAAACCGATTTAAATGAAATTTGGTACACAGGTAGTCTAGAGCAGAGAAAGGACAGAGGCTACTTTTTATCCCGGAAGTATGTTCCCTAGGGACCACGCGGGCGAACCCGCTGGCAGAAGCTAGTATTAATATAATCGGTTTTACAACTATGTACATATTAAACGTGCATTAAAATGAATGCACTTGTTTATACAATACAGTAGTAACAACCTTTAAAGTTGGTTAGTATCAGTAACTTTTCTAACGAACAAAATTATTTAGAAAAGCAGCTTTGAGGTCCCAGCTTTGCAACTAAAATACGAGTGTAAAAACTACTTTAGCAACATAAATAACGCTCTGTGAATGTTTCTAGTATTACCGGTAATGCGATTATGTGCAAATTTCAAAATTTCCTCTCACACGGTCCTCAAACTAGAAGTGAGACTAGGGCTGCCATACCATAATTTGCCGAACCCGGACAAAAACTTTAAAAACTCCGGACATTTGGGTGAAATTAAGTTCTTTCGCCAGACCCAACCAAAAAAATTTCACAATGTTAAATAAAACTTTTTTTAAGGTTCCAAATAAAAAACGGAGCCCTTAAAGGATCACTGGGGTGTCTGTCTGTCTATCTGTCCGTCTGTCACAGCCAGTTTTCTCTGGAACCACTGGACCGATTCTGTTGAAATCAAAGTACACGTATGGACTTCTGTGACCCAAACACGGACGCGTTACGTAAATTATTAAATTTTTAGTAGGGGGTCAAACTAGAAAATAAAAAAAAAGATTTTTGCGCAATATCGTGTGATATATCAAATGAAAGGGTTTTACTGTGCGGGTTTTAATTGTTTTTTTTTTCATAATTTTAAAATAAACGGTTTTGAAGTTATTCAAGAAATTAGACGAAAAATTACCATTCCTTCCCTTATCTCCGAAACTACAGAGCCTACAATTTTGAAAAAAAAAATGGATATAATAGATCTTTACCTATAGATTACAGGAAAACCTATAGGAAGTCTATACTGTTAAAATAAAAATCGTTCGGAACCCTTTGCACGCGAGTCCGACTCGCTCTTGACCGATTTTTTTTAATCATTAGCTTCTTTGCGATATAAACTATAGCTATATAGACTCCAATTAAATTATACACTCGTCTCCTTCTCACGCATAAAATGGTTGCATAAATAACTAGGAACATTTTCTTTCGACATAAAAGTTAAAAACAATTTATAATTATGTATAAGGTTTTGTTGTACCAATAATCTAATAAGCAATATAATAGTCTTTATGTAGAATGTTACTTAGACGCGGAACTAGTTTTTTTAGGATCTAGATTGTCGCAACGTGACAAACGCTTTTACAGATTATTAACGGTGTTTTTACAAAAATAATCCTGTTTGGGATTTTTTTTAATTGCGAAATTTTTAGGAGCACATAGGCTTTTTGACCAATTGCATAGAAATGGGCTTATGCGGAAAGACAGTAAACGTAAACAATCAAGCGAACTAAAAAAAAAACTGGCCAAGTGCGAGTCGGACTCGCGTGCAAAGGGTTCCGAACGAATTTAATTTTTTAACATGTTATTTTAACACTACAGACTTCTAATGGTCATTTTTCGTCTAATTTATTGAATAACTTCAAAACCATTTATTTTAAAATTATGAAAAAATATAATTAAAACCCTCACAGTAAGCCCTTTCATTTGATATGTCACACGACATTGTTAAAAAAACTTTTTTTTAATTTTCTAATTCGACACCCAAAAGTGACCCCCATACAAAAAATTTAATAATTTACGTAACGCGTCCGTGTTTGGGTCATAGAAGTCCATATGTGTACAAAATTCAACAGAATCGGTCCAATGGATCCGGAGAAAACTGGCTGTGACAGACGGACAGACAGACAGACACCCGAGTGATCCTATAAGGGTTCCTTTTTTTTCGGAACCCTAAAAATCGAGGGCGAGCGAAGCGAGCTCTCTAATTTTAGTACCGTCGGGTTAGATAGGGAATTTCTATTAAACACTCATAGTTCGGTAAAAGTTTCTCTGTCAACTTAGTCGAAAGTAGTGCGAGAAACAATGATGTAAGAGCGAACGGAACGAGCTCGAAAATTGTTATACCCAGGCTTGAGTAGACCAAAAAGCCGTGGTTATCTATTGCGGCTTACAATAATTACGTATTATTTTTAACTAAGTTTCATTTTAATTTATTTTTGTCTTTAACCTTTCAATCAATGGAGCTTCCCCGGACACAAAACAGCATCCGGGTTTCATTCGGACCCTTTTTGAAAACCTCAGACCTCTCTCTTATTATCTCACCAACAAAATGTGTGGAGAACTGTAGAGTAGTGTAAGTACGTTCTTTTAACATACGCAAACGCGGTAGTTTAGGCCGACGGCCGATTTCCAGGTATCAGGTTGTAAAGCCATTAAACCACTTATTTTTAAGTCTGGGTGCTGCGTTTTTAGGGTTCCGTACTTCAAAAGGAAAAAACGGAACCCTTATAAGATCACTTTGTTGTCTGTCTGTCAAGACCATATATCTCGGGAACGCGTGGAGCTATCGAGTCGAAATTAAAACCATATACTCAGTGGCCTTAGTGCGAGTTTTTTAACGTTCTCGATCGCGTTAGCGTAAACGTCAATTTGTATTGAAACTGAGTAAGCGCCGTCTGGTGACAATAACGGAAAATCTTTTTTTTTCTATGCATTTTGACATAAGCGAACGTTTACGTTAACGCGATCGAGTGCGTTAAAAAACTTACACTAAACCCACTGGTCTGCGGTCCCTTGAAGCTGTGAAAAAATCAGTTGTTCAAAGTTCTAAGTTATCGTAAAAAAAGATACGTCCGTTTATGCCGCAAAAAAATGTATTTTCGTGAGGGAATCAAAATGTATAGGATATTTCCCGTTGACCTAGAATTATGAAATTTGGCAATTAATACCGTTTTATACTACCAGTATAGTAAAAACTCCGAAAACTGTACATTTGTTATTAATTCATAAAAAATAGTCTTTACTTAAAGTAATAAATATGAACCTACAAATTTTTACGGAACCCTCGGTGGGCGAGTCCGACTCGCACTTGGCCGTTTTTTTTATATATATGTTTTACAGTACGAATGAGATCCATCACAAGGCTGGATGGATAATTAGGGCATAGTTCATGTACTAGGTGCAAATAACGAAAGCTAAATGGTGCGGAATAGCTCCAACACTGTCCTGGCTGTGATTGCCAAGCGCTTTGATTGTCCCTAAATTGGGCACTGTTGTGGGAGGCATATCTTGGAAGTGTAATTTGTCATGTCTCAATTTCTGTTCTATATAAATAATGTATTTTTTATCAATTCTGTGTTTTGCGTCATTATTATTTATTTTAATTTATCCTCTCATGTATTGCATATAGTTGACCTTTTATAGTTCTTTCTGACATTAAGTGTAGTTGACATTTAATAGTTTTTTTTTTTTTTTTATTGACGTTTACTTTTGACTTTTTAAATTAATTTGAATGTAATAAACTAAGATGACAAATTGATAATTTATGTTCCTCTGTTAGTTGAATATGGGTCTTTACCGGAAAGAAATCGATTTTATTTTATTTTATTAAACGTCGGAATTTGTGAGGATGCAAAACTACCTCCTTGACTACTGAAATACCTTTGATACATCACAAAAAAAAAAATGCCAAGCTAGCAGGTATGCGTATGTTATAAGTATGTATAAAAGGGTACTGATTGATTCTATTTTTGTCTTACTGTGAAGGTTTTAATTATATTTTTTTCATAATTTTAAAATAAATGGTTCTGAAGTTATTCAAGAAATTAGACGAAAAATTACCATTCCCCCTTATCTCCGAAACTACTAAACCCAAAATTTTGAAAAAAAATAAATGGTGATAATAGATCTTTACCTACCTATAGATTACAGGAAAACCTATAAGAAGTCTAAAGTGTTAAAATAACATGTTAAAAAAATATCGATCGGAAACCTTTGCACGCGGGTCCGACTCGCTCTTGACCGTTTTTTTTTTCTGTATCCGAAATCTCCATGGTCCTGTACCTACGTGTTTAGGATGCAACTATTCTGGTCAGAGAGCACGAAGTCACCGTGGCGGCAGCGTTTAAAGAGTAAAGACGGCAGATCTAATTAATTTCGTAGCGCCGAAAGTGCGTTGAGCGCACAACTTCAAAGCCATTCCGCCGCCGTTCAATTCTATACGTCATTTATTGTGACCACTACGACATAGTAAATGACGTAAGGCATAATTGTGCAGTCTCTGTGCGAGTGGCGGAGTTTTTTTTTGCGAGACGAGGCGTCTCCGAGCTTTGAGGATCACATGGTATTCCTCACAGACTTTATTTTTTTGATCATACTTTTTCCTGATGCAGTGGCATTAAAATGTTCAAGCACAAGCGAGTGTTTGTCATTGGCGACCTACTGCGCTGATGTGGACCAGACTAAAGTATGCCTACTTGGCATGGCGCAGTCAATCAATTTTAATTGTTTATGACGACTACATACCAGATTTTATGTGATAGATTGTTAAAGTATTTACAATAACTAAAGAAATAAATCTCAAAATCTTTGGGCCAAGCGTCTTCACCTCGGGACACCGCAATTTTTTTATTTACTAAGTGGTCCCCCGACGCGATGTCACTTGGCCCAAATAATCTTAACTATATTTAACAATACGTAATATTTTTTACTTTTTATAGATTTTTGTTATTTTTTATTTATTTTGTTCATGCTTTTTAAACTTAATTTACCTAAAAGGTACTACTAGAAACCCTATGATCTATACCCACCAAAACGGCACTGCATCGTATACCAAAATATCAACATCTCTTACCAATGTATTCACTCATTTCTCTTTTCTACTTCATCATCAGACCCTTATCACAATATGTTTATAACCTATTCATTATGCTAGCTAAGTGGGATTCCTAGGTGATGCAGTGGTGGTTTCAGCTCCACGCTGAAATGTGAATCAATCTCCATATACTCAGTCTAAAATATAACTTTTACTAACCCCAACCAAAAAAGAGGGGTGTTATAAGTTTGACCGCTATGTATGTCTGTCTGTGGCACCGTAGCTGTTAAACGGGTGAATCGATTTGTATGCTTTTTTTATATTTGAAAAATTAACATTGGTCTATAAAAAAACACTTTTTGTTTGCAACAAGATTTTTTTTTAACTAGTTATGTTTAGAACATGTTTAACTATTATAAAACTGAAATTAGTATTATTGAGCCACATACAGTTTTCCTGTAATATTATTTTGAAGTGGTGCTTTGAGGCGAAAACTGAAGTTTTCAGCTGGTACTAGACTACAGGCATATTATAATTTTAAAGGATTGGTTGTGTAGCAGATGGCATGTCAGGATACTCAACTATTCTTTTATATTCAATACTGCCAAAATAAAGCTCAAATTTTTTTAAACCCATTGTACAAAATTTCCTTTTCGAGTTTTAAAAATAACTTCACAATAAATGTAAACGAAACTATTCAGAATCATTTGGACACTTTTTCCACATAATAAGAATAAAAAACTCAACAAACTGAAAATACTGCTACTTTATTGAAAAATAAAAAATCTGAATTAACAAGGTACAGGGAAAATGATGTTACTGGTAGTAGCTGTAACACAAAAACTAAATGTGATCAAAACAAAATAAATATGGTTTTGTAATAAGGGTAGGTAGGTAATTCAAAATTAGTAAGCTCATTCCTTGTTTTAAAATCTTGTTGATTAGTGTAATTTAACATAATGTTCTTAGCTATGATTCAAGAAAATCGGTTCAGCAGCTAGTTGATAAAGGGATATGAGCAACTATTGATTTCATCGATTCTAAATATGGTATTCTGTTACTTCAATGATTTTTATTTATTTATTTAAATTTATATTGCAAGAACATGGTAACCTGATGCTGCAGCATGACCTGAGGTCTGCAGAATACCCAATCTACACTAAGTTACAGCAGAGGTATTGTATCTCACTGGAATGGTTTCAATGAAGAGAAAACGATAGAAAATTATAGATTAGTAACCTTAACCTGATGGTGCAGCATGTCCTGAAATCTGCAGGATACCCAACTATTTTTTTTATATTTTAGTTTTTGTATTATTTTAAATGGTCATAATAAAAAGGTTATAAATAGATTGTGTTCAGGGCGAATGATGAAGCAGAAACCTTATTTATTTGGTCAGTAACAAAATGTATGGGATAGAGTAGTGGTAGTACATACTTGTAATCTGCTAGCTTGGAATGATAGCCAATTACGAAATCAATACTAAGGAATGTGAGTCAAAAGAGATATATTAGGTGCCTTATGCGGGCCATACATGTTCCAATAATTTGATCAAATAGGCTGGATCAAACTTATGTTTCCTTGTGATTTTGTGTACTATGACGATTTCTTTTTTCTTTTTAGACATTTAATTGTAAATTTAAATGACACATGTTACAATAATAATTTTAAGAACTAAATTTCCATCTGTGGCAAACACTAAATGAATCTGAATCTGTTTTATCAAATTGGCATGAATGTTTGTGGGAAAATTGTATCAAAAATTGTATGAGTCATCAAATGGCATGAAGTGACACAAAATTTTGTAACCTGTTTGATCAAATTACTTGAACGTGTTTGGCCCGCATACTCTTCATAAAACCATTAACTCAGTTTTTTTCAGAGTCTGAACAGTGATTTTTATGTAAGTTTTAGATTATTATTAAATGATTTGTAATTAAATAAATTAGGTAATTCTGACTATACATCAGAGATTCTCAATCTTATTTGTCCAGGAGAACCCTTGGCACTTTTTATTTTGAGTAGACAATTTTAATGTCAGTTTTTTGTTTGCTTTAACATTTGTATTTTTAAAACTGGCAAAAATCTCACTGGAGAGGTAATCTTTTTAATTATTTGTGATGGGCACCTCTGACATAGACTAGAGTCAAGAGCAATCTTGACTCTAGTCTATGTCAAAGGCGACAGAGACAAAGTCGACAATGAAGCGAGTTTACCCAGAAGAAGCCTGTTCACTCTAACTTTGATTATATTAGGGTATGCATCAGAAACACAGATGCTTGTATAGAGTTCCACTCCTTTGCTGTCACTATCAACATATCTAGTACATTACTAACACATTCGTGTGGATCCAGTTTTGTGTTAGTGGTAAGTTTGTACTGCAACTACAAACTGAGGGCATATATTTATAAGGTACGTACAGATAGGTTAGGTTATCTTTTGAACATTCATACAGAAACAAGAATAGGCAACTATTATGACTTAAAATATTCTTTCTTAAATATAATGTATGAGCGTGGGTATTGATGAAGATCAAGTGCTTCCAGCTCAAAAATATACAGCTAACTGGTGTTGCAAAAAATAAGCAGCACAGTTGGCAAAATAATGTTTAAAAAATCTTCAATTTTTAACCAGATACAACAGACTTTTGCCTCTGGATGTGGTGTGGAGTGGCCACTCCAGCCGTACTAAGCACAGTTCGACACTACCTACTACATCACAGTAACAAAAAGCTATGGCTGTAAACCGATTGTGGCGATTACACAAATTATTTAACAAAATATTTTTTTTAACAACCGCATTTAATTGGATATGCACTGATATGCTAGTGTTATAGAAGTACATAAATACAATTAGTTTTAGTGGGTTGAACTATGTGATGACAGTCTGCGTAAATAGGATGATTTGTGAATTAACCTCTCACAATTCCCCAAAATTTTCACTGTCATAAGCCACTTCGCCTTTGTAGAACCACTTAGGGCAGGAAAAGACACACTCAACATTCATCAATGAGTAGACTAAAAATTATCATTCTTATTGAAATGAAAACCTTATAGTTTCAAAAATACAAATTCCCTAACACACAGTCAGTGCCAATCAAGATGTGCATTTGTTTTAAATATTAGTTCTTGTTTTGTTAATGAATGTCCAAATGTCAAAGAATCATTTTCGAGAACTGACTGAATGTCGACGTACTAACTGAAAACAATAGTTTATTTAGCTCGCTTTCTTCCAATTAAGTTTATGCATAGGTGGATACTTAGATCGAGGCACATCTTTAACGATCATCTCACGGCGCATACCTCTAAACAAGTGCAAATCGAACTGCGCCGACCGATTCGAACTGCATTGCTCCCGTACAATAACAATCATCTTAACGCAAAACGTCAATTTGCACATTAGATACGTTAAACTTCAAACATTCATTAGGTTTATATATAGTTAGTAACTATCACTTTGCTTCTAAGCACCCAATTTCTCACTATTTTGTCCAAACACGTTTGCGCCCGAACAAATAGTCAAAGGCGTAAAAAAAATAAAGCTTCTCACCGATAGACCACCCCGAGGATGACATCAATCAATAACAAAAGACACATCGCCAGCTGCAAATTAATGGTAGTAAATAATTAACTTACCCATACTGCGGTTTATGTTCTTTGTTACGTCGGTATTAGTGCACTTTTTGATATAATTCCGTGTAAATAATTAAAACAATCAACCCACGCTAACAAATAATCATCGAACGAAACCCACGCCGATCTGAGTTGCCGGATGAAAAAAAGCGACTGTTTTTTTAAACCTGTGTGAACTACTAACATGAAAATCGCATTCGAAGTTTCGAGTTTAGAGTGACTTGACTAATATTATAATATTTTTAGTGACGATGACGGTGTAAAAATAAAGTTGCATATAAGAAAACAAATAATTGGTTTGTTAGATACCAATAGCTATTTACTAGAGTTAAGATTCTGAATAATACACTATTAGCAGTCAGAAAATATTTTGTCTGCGTATGGTGTATGGACATCGTCATCGAAATTCGGAAAACTGTTGTTTTCGAAGTATCCCTGCCAAATGTTGCAAGCGCTAAATAATCTCAAAACATTTCATTCTACGCAAAGTCCCGCTGTTGGAAACTCGTTTCCACAGTGATTCAACAAAGCATTTTTAGGCATGCGTGGGGTTCAAGAATCAAAATCGCATTTTTACAGGAATCGGAACGTAATGCAAAAACGTCAGTGACGTCATGTCTCTGTCTTTTTGTCCTTGTAAATAAAAACGTGAATTTTAAAATTTATGCACAGAAAGCGACTGCTGAAACAAATTAAAAGTGTTCATTGATCAACATATCAGGTAAGAAACCTACTCGCATGAATTTGAACGCTTTGTTTCATTGTTAATTTACGAGTTAAAATGTGGATAGATTAATATAATAAAACGCATTATTTATGTAATTGCTCGCGCGGATTCTCAGTGATGCTCTAAAAATTGACAGAAATGTATTTTTAGTGTGTTAACTTGTCCTCATTGGGATTTTTTCTTTTTTCTTTGTGACCTTCAGTGTAAGGGAAGGTCATAGTGATGTGTTTATATAATTTCGCGATGTTTAGTGCGGTCACTTGACTATGAGGTGATCGCGTTCATTGTCCTGTCCTTGTTTACTATTATATTCAAAACACCCGGTTGTCGTTATCAGACCCCCTCTCGCTCACTCACTATTTTTAGAGCCATAGAATTTCAAGTGGACTTTAGTATTGATGTGGGCGCTTGTTGGTTTACAAATGTAATATTTAAAACAGCACTGAGTGCGAAATATCACATAAATAAACAGTTAAATAAATAGGCCGACCTTTGTGTCTCGTGTTAGTAAAGGTGAGTCTTCCATCTGTGCTGTATTGCTAAGTCAAAGTGTTGACAATCACCTACAGGAAAAACCCATCATTTTCTTTTGTTGAGGAAACAAAGGAATGCGGTTCTTCAAAACAAAACAAAAGATTTTATGTGTAGGTATATATTTTCGTGTAGGTACAATTTTGCGCTCAGTTGTTTTGCGCTTCTTATTACATAATTGATGTACTTGCCTAGATCTAGGTGCTTCCACAATGATTTCTTCCGTCTTTGGTTATTCTGTAAAATGGTTTTGCATATATAAATTCAAGGAATTAAAATAACAGCACTCCATTTACGAACCTACCTAGTTAGAAAAAAAACTTATTTAAAAAATAACCATAGACATAATATTCTAAATTAGTGGGAAATAGTTTGAATCTATGTACAATCTGCCCCCGCCCCATCTCTCATACTTTCGTTGTATATGCACTTAATACCTACTTCCATGATTGTCCATATCTTGTTAGACTACAAAATCGTCCACAAAATTTGATCTGTTTAAAACCCTCAGTTTTTCGGATGCAAATGCGCTTGACATATTTATATCCATCATTCCATCTCTAATTTGTTTCGATATTCTGTTTAAAAAATAAATAAAACAATAATATTTACGTCACCATAAGGGTAGATTAGAGATGGACTAACTTACGCACAACGGACCGAATGAGAGTCTTAGTGCGGAAATTGGAGTCCCTAATCTATCTATCTAGAGATGGACTAACTAGTCGAAAAAGCCGACTACCCGGGCACATTAAAGTCGGTGACGAGGCGGCGATTCGATGTCTCATGTCAAAAGATGCCGATGACGATGAGTAGTCACAAGCTGGCTTTCTACTTACTTACTTTTTTTTTGTTTAATAATTAACCAGTTTTAAAAATACAGTTGGCTAGTACTAAGAACATACAATCAAACTAACATTAAAATAATGAATTGAGATGGACCGAGAATGCTCGGCCTCGTCAGCCCATAAGCGTAAACGTGCATCTGCTAGTCTATTCTGTAAGCAACCATTTCGATATCGAGCTTCACCGAGTGACAAAGCTCACAAAGTGAACTTTATAACACACAACATAAAGGTCTTATGTTTATACTCACCTCGGATCTCGCTTTCGAGACTCGAAAATGTTGTTACAGACTAGAATTACTGATTTAGGGATTACAATACGGTCCAGGGGATCGGGTACCATTGAAAGCGCACAGAACGATCTAGTGAGCCTGACAAAAATGCGTCAGCAGGTATTTTTGTACAAAATATAAAGAGCATGATTACGATAACGAAGTCAATTGGGGTGGGGACGATGTACTAATTTCCCGTAGACACCATTCCATTTAAATGTGTGGAATTAGATTACTAGCATGGTTTTCCACAAATATTAGCACTAATATAACTATTTTTTCTTACTGGTAAAAATCAATTATCATAAACAGTGGCTAAAACCACACGATTTACTTCCAAAGCGTCTTATGTTACTTTGGTCATATTACCTGGAGAACACCCGATAAACTGTAAACACAAGCAGTTTTTACAGTTAAACGTGCGTAGTTGGAGAAGTGTACGGAAAAAACCAGGGAGCGTGCATCTACTCGTTGGTCAGGTTAGAATTAGATCAAGGCGATAACGTGATTCATTTAGACCCTGAGAAGAGCCGAAGACAGAGACCTGTAAGCAGCGGCGTAGCTAGTCTCAAAGGGACTCTGTATTAAGGCTTGTATACATGCCAATGACCTTGTGCATATAAACGGAGCTAACTACTCCTCTACACGCCCCTCCGCTACCCGCAGTTTTAATTGAATATAAAAAAATAACACATTATATTTTTAAAAAGTAACAAAACCAAATAATTTTTATTTGTATCGCAAAGCAGTAGATATGTTTTTTTTTTAACTTTTGTTAATCAATGAAGGAGTAAAATGGTTTCATCTCAACGATTTGGAGGTGATTTGGTGATTTTTTTTTCTTATTATGTGATAGCGATACATAAATTCTGGCTAAACCAAATTACGTATCATATCATGTAGATTACTACCTATTTTTTTCAGATGTAATTCCTCAGTAAATGCCGACGAAAAGTTGCTTCATCTGTACGCTGTTTTTTTTTAAGCATTTCTCGAGAGAGCAGCCTTAAACTAAAACCTTTTCTAATATTTCGTATTCGCAATAGGATCGGTGTAAATTATGGATGGAATAATTTGCCCTTGGCATAATACATAATAAATCATAACGCACGGTGTTAATAATATCAGAACTATGGAGTAAGGAGTATATCATAATATATATCAATCTAGTCAATGCTACAGTCTTAACTATTCATCAATTAAGATGTAATTCTTATATTTAGAACTGACGCGACGTAAATGGATGGTATTTACTAGCTGTCACTTCAATTGCGTGATAAAGGTTCACCCAGTTTCTTACGCAAAAGTATTGTCACAGGATTTAGCAAACACCGTAAGATTGTTCACAATTAATCTTGATTAGATTAAGGCATGTATTTAACGCGGCGACAAACTAATCTGATTTAGAGTTTTAAAAATAATTAAAATGAATAGCAACAATAATAGGTTGGCAGCTACAGTGAAGTAGCATTTTAAGTATAAAGTAGCAGCTTTATTTTGAGTTGTAAACTTTGTTTAAATTTTAATTGGCAGTGATTTTTTGGTGTTCATAAAATTAACTACTAGGCCCGGTAGCCCGCTTCGCGAGGCTCCGTCCTCCGTCCGTTACTTCTGAATACTTTAAAAAAAATAACCACGAAGGGGATGGCGGGGTCTATTCGCTCACTTCGTTCGCTCACTCGACCCCGCCATCCCCTTCTAACCTAGCCTGTCCGAGTCGGGGTGCCCCAAGTCCAGGGAGTCCCGGTATGGCTTACAGAAGTATGTAAAACTGTTAATATTAGCTGCCAGAGTCATTATTTTTAATACCTCACCTATTATTTAATTGGCGATGTTTAATATATTTGATATCTTATAGTAGCAGCCATTATTTAGTTTTTATAGATCCTTGTCTTTTGTAGCTCATATAATATAATTGTGCTAAAAATATTTAATCGCTACCAAGTTATTTTTTCTGTGACCAAGTAGTTAGTTGCCTAATAAGTTGTTATTCGCCTCAAATATAATTAGCCTTAGATTAATTGTTAACTATGAATTAACTTGAATTAAATCTTAGATATAATTATTGCGAACAGAGGGCCAATTGTACCAATTCTTAAGGCTTGTATTCATGCCAATGACCTTGTGCATACAAACGCAGCTAACTACCCCTCTACGCACCACTCCGCTACCCGCATTTTTAATTTTTATAATATACTAGCCTCTGCCAGCGGCTTCGCCCGCGAGGTCCCTAAGGAACATATTCCCGGGAAAAAAGTAGCCTATGTCCTTTCTCACGCTCTAGACTATCTCTGTACCAAATTTCATTTAAATCGGTTCAGTAGATTAGGCGTGAAAGCGCGACAGACAGACAGACAGAGTTACTTTTGCATTTATAATATTAGTAAGGATAAATAATACATGTTTTTAAAAAGTAAAAAAACCAATTCGTTTTCGTTTGTATTGCAAAGCAGTAAATATATTTTATATACTTGACAAAAAATTAAGAAGTAAAATGGTTTCATCTCAACGATTTGTAGGTGATTTGGTGATTTTTTTCTTATTATGTGATACCGATAGATACATTTTAGTCTAAACCAAATTACGTATGATATCATGTAGATCACAATTTTTTTCAGATGTAATTTCTCTGTTAGTGCCGATGAAAAGCTGCTTCATTTGCACGCTGTCTTCCAGCTTTTTCGAGAGAGCAGCCTTAAGCAATATTCGCATTCGCATGTCAGTCGCAATCTGTTAAAAAACTGGCCAAGTGCGAGTCGGACTCGCGTGCAAAGGGTTCCTCCGAACGAATTTTTTTTTAACATGTTATTTTAACACTACAGACTTCTAACATAACAGGTTTTCCTGTAATCTTTAGGTAAAGATCTAATATCTCCATTTTTTTCAAAATTTTAGGCTCAGTAGTTTCGGAGATAAGGGGGGAATGGTCATTTTTCGTCTAATTTCTTGAATAACTTCAAAACCATTTATTTTAAAATTACGATTAAAACCTTCACAGTAAGCCCTTTCATTTAATATGTCACACGATATTTTTCAAAAAACTTTTTTTTTAATTTTCTTGTTTGGCCCCCAAAAGTGACCCCCATACTAAAAAAAATAATGATTTACGTAACGTTTTCGTGTTTGGGTCATAGAAGTCTATATGTGTACCAAATTTCATCAGAATCGGTCTAGTGGATTCGGAGAAAACTGGCTGTGACAGACGGACAGACAGACACCCGAGTGATCCTATAAGGGTTCCTTTTTTTTCGGAACCCTACAAAGCCTTAATTTCCATACATTTTTGACGGATTGCGACTGAGATGCGAATGCGAAAGTTGCTTAAAAAGTTAGTAGAATTGGCACACAGATCTTTTCGAATACAATAAATCTCATCGAAATTAGATAGTTTACAATATATCTATCTTATCTCTTCCGAGCTTACAATCTTACGCGATTTATTAAAAACTGGGGGGCTACTCTCTAAGCCCGAAGTCCGTAGTTTCGGGCTTAGTTGTGGGCGTATTCTACTCCGTATTACCTAACAATAGAGTTAATGACAACACGATTTTACAGTTTCTGTCAAATCTTGTTGTCATTCATTCTTAGTTCGGGTTCGGGACTAATCGTTAGTCTGTAGGTGATACGGAGCAGAATACGCCGTAACTAAGCCCGAAACTACGGACTTCGGGCTTAGAGAGTAGCCCCCCTGGTGTTACGGGTGTTTGTAATAATTCGGTGACAGTGTCGTCGTGTTTACAAATAAAACACAATTTATGTGATGCGATTGGCTATCGATAAAATTCAAAAGCAGTTTATGCGTTCACAATTTGCAACATAATTATCTGACAGTTTCAAAAACGGTTTGTTAGTCGACATTAGTTTGTAGAATAGAATTACAGAACTGAGGCTATAAACTAGTAACGTTCTGACAGCGGAAGCGTAGCGCAAGCGATTGTCAAAAATGTATGGGATTAACATTTTGACTAATGCTATCGAAATTTCACGTGATCAATCTCTTACAACAATCGCCATCGCTAATAGAATGACACCTCTTTCTAAAGCCTCTGACATCGTTTGAAAACTTGTTTGTTATTTCTTACTTTCATGGTTTTCCGGGGGATATTAATTGTTTGCATGTAAATCTTCGATATATGTGAGGAACTCAAGCGTAACATAAAATCAGCAACCTAGAAAGCATTATCAATCATTTTAAAGATTTTTGGTCTAATATCGAACTGTTCGAAAGGGTTACCGCGGCTCTGGAATGCCAAGGGTATGAAAAACACGGTGTGGTTTTAATCAAAAAGAATCTGACACTTCCTCCGGCTTCGAGAAGTCATTTGACGATTATCCATCCAAAAAAAAGGTAGTTGGTTACCTATATCTTCCCGTTCTCATTAACAACTTTATCCCGAGGTTTCGCCCCGTAAACCGAAAACCGTGCATTGTTACAGGTTAATTAAAAAGTAGCCTATGACATTGACATTCAGCGATGTAACTTCTTCTCTGTAGGTGCCTAATACATACGTAGAAGCTACAACATCGTTGAATGTCTGTGAGAATATGTATAGACATACTCTTACGTCAAACGTACAACAACTAGCTCGTCCTGAAGACGCAGAGGTCAGTAAAGGATAAATAATAAAGATACCACTATACCTACGTGCTTATGTAAAAGTCACAGCAATTTTCGTAACAATTCACGCCTTGTATACGAAACGGAAGATGGCTATTGACGCCAATTGTCGCATGCAATTTATTACTATTGCATATTGTAGCTGCCTATCACAATCAATCTGTGCGTTTTGCGGTACTAGACCACTATATCATTCCCACATCACGATTTTGTAATAATATGTCAGCCATCTTGATTGTCCTTGTTCTACGTTTAAAATCTCGTCGCGCCATTTAATTAGTTCGTTAAACTGTAAACAATGACAATCGTGGGAGGAAAATCGTTCTGTAGAATACCGAATTGTACCTATTCAGAGTTATTTTGGAAATAAGACGTTCTAGAATACCAACCTATTTTAAATTAAAAGAGTATTGACCTGATTGTTTTTGTCGATCCACTATTAAAAATAATAACTGGATGTTTTGAATTAGGGCGATGACATACGCCAGCGATCTTGAGGGTTAAAACCCGCGCGACCCAAAATTCAGTAGTTTTTTATACTTACGTTATTATTATAAGACTTAAAAAAATAGCCGCATATCAAAATGTAGATAGTTAAATTGTCTTTGAGATAGTGTAAATTCCATTAAAATAAGCGGTTTTGGTCCGATTGTCGTTTTTATGTCCGTGTTAGACATAACTTTAACAATTAATTACACTATGTTGAACGAATAAAACTCAAAATTTTCATTATATCAAATTATTAAGAAGAAATGCTGGCGGCGAGACTTTGTATGTAAAAAGTCTTAATTCGAGGTTTGGCTCTCGACTGTTTTGAAAACATAGATACACAGTACACATCCTTCTTATTCAGTTTGTGAAATATCTCTTATATCGGTCCAATATTGGAGGAGAAAACAGTCGAGAGACAAACCTCGAATTAAGACTTTATACATACAAAGTCGCATTTCCTCTTAAGAAAATAGTCTAATGTGAGGGGTGAAAATCTTTTTTTCACGCTGTCACGCTGAAACTATTGAGTGAAAGATACTTCTTCTTAGGTACACTTGGTACTGAAAGCCGTATTTTTTATGTTAGATATCTGATTTCGCAATGAAGTACGATTTGCTTTATAATTATAACTAGCCAACTGATCTTTTTGCTTAGTCACTGGCGTGATGAGAATGATGAGATCACTAAAATTGTTGTTTATACAAGGAAATGATTACGGCGTATTTCAATGAAAAATGAATAGAGAAACATGCCGATAAATTATCAGTTTTGTTTTTGTTATGCCTAGAGTTGTTAAAAAAGTATAGTTCATAGACAAACGTTTGGTGTTAAAACCTTTTTTTATCTAATTCAATTTCCCTTAGGTAAAATAATCAAATATTTCCTGTTGTAAATTCCAATGTTTCGTTGCAGAAATCTCTATATTGCCAATACATTTTCAATATATTGTTGTTTACAGAGATTTTACTTAAATAAGGCTAAATACCTAACTTTAGTAACATTCAATTGAAGTCATAAATACTGTAACACAACCGAAAACCACCAGAGAAATGCTTTCTAGAAACTGCCTCTATTCTTCCACTCCACTGGACTCAAACGTCATGGTAACTGAAAAATACGGAGCAAGCTTAGACTTGTCAATTTGATTGAAGGAGGCTGAGTCATGTGGAGAAAATTATCTAGTTAGAACACAGGGGTTGTGCCAGGGTTGCGGAATTTGTTCATAAGGGTTACCGCGTCCCTGGTATACGAATGCCATTTGGAGGAATACAGGTGGGTTTTAGTAAGTAAGAGTCTGACACTCCCTTCTGCTCCGCCCAAATCGGGAGGAGTCATTTGATTACCTATCCAAAAAAATCGGTCAAGAGCGAGTCGGACTCGCGTGCAAAGAAAGAAAGATAATTTATTTGTCACATATGCGCAAAGGGTTCCGAACGATTTTTTTTTACATGTTATTTTGACACTATAGACTTCTTATAGGCTTTCCTGTAATCTATAGGAAAGATGTATTATCTCAATTTTTTTCAAAATTTTAGGCTCAGTAGTTTCGGAGATAAGGGGGGGAATGGTAATTTTTCGTCTAATTTCTTGAATAACTTCAAAACTGTGTATATTAAAATTATGAAAAAGAAATATTTAAAACTCTCACAGTAAGTCCTTTCATTTGATAGTCAACACGATATTGTTCAAAAACCTATTTTTTTTAAATTTTCTAATTTGCCCCCCTAAAGTGACTAGTACAAGAAGTACTAAAAATTTAATAATTTACGTAACGCGTCCGTGTTTGGGTCACAGAAGTCCATATGTGAACCAACTTTCAACAGAATCGGTCCAGTAGATTCGGAGAAAACTGGCTGTGACAGACGGACAGACAGACAGACAGACAGACAGACACCCGAGTGATCCTATAAGGGTTCCGTTTTTTGTTCGGAACCCTAAAAAGGATTAGTTTCGCACTGTAAACGTCATCAATTCTGCAAGTGTGGCTTTGATTGAGGAACAATGACAATAGGCGTTAGACGGGGTTGATGTCCTAAGGGCCAATTCTACAAATTTTTAAACAACGTTTTTATTCGCATGTCAGTCGCAAACTGTCAAAAAAGCCTTAATTTCCATAAATTTTTGATGTCTTGACCCTATTCATGCACTAATTGACAAAATCTTCAGGGCTACCACTTCTGACATTCTCTTTCTGTCTCGAAGAACGGAGTCCTAGTTATGTTGTTTGTTATTTTTGCAGTTTCTTGCGGGTTCTACCCGTGCGCTCAATGACGTTTCATAAGTGCTCATGTCGGCTGTGAAACTGAATACTCTCAACAGTCAAAAACACCTCTAAAGTAAACTTTAATTGAGGGTATTGATCGTACGTGGACTTGGCCAAACCAAGCTACTGTTATGCTAAACACTGACATTTGTACCTATATTTACTCCGATCACGTGATTATCCTGTGAACAACTCATGACGTCGAAATGTTCGCCAATAACTTGAGGTTTTGTACTATAAATAGATTCGTCACGCAGTAATATTTTAATGATGTAGGCACCTCAATGCAGCTGGTTTCGTTTGTGAGATGCGCGTGGCGACATGGTGATCGATTAGTCACTCATTAACTAATCATTAGTTAATGTGTGGAAATAAACACGTTATCGCGTTTTGAAGAAGAATATTATGTGCGTGGTCTCTGATTTGGGCAAACCAAAATTAAGGCGCTATGGACTCAAAATTGCAATTTTCTGACTCGTTTTTCTCGGATTGCAATTGCAAAATTCAAGAAAATGCTGCAATGCTTTTCTCCGAATATTGTTTTTATATATGTATATTTTTGACGAAATGTGAAGTTGGCTTGTTTGCCAATTAAGGTCGGACTATTCCCCGAAATTCCACCAGAAAAGTAGGCAATAGGATTTGCGTGCTACGTTACTTGGGCCTTCCAGTAAGAACGCAATGCGGCCAGAATTGATTTATTTTTCTAAAGGTATTTTCTTCCTGCATAACTATACTCACGTAGCAGACGAAACACATCGAAACGACGATCGTACAGGTTAAAAGTCTTAAAACACAGTAAATAATTGCCATGACCTGTTAGCTGTGTAGTGTACCCATAGATATAATAAATAAGAGTGTACCCATAAGATCTGTTGCGGATAAGCAGATAAGTAGCATCAGAAAGTTTTGTTTTAGTTTTGTTTACTTGCATCAATGTAAAGAAAAGAAATAACGAAACTCGAAACCACCACTGAAAAGGGAGAATCATCTGACCAGACGTGGTTAATGTCTGGTGGGCAACCGGGTGATGGTTGTTGTCAGCCGGTGGTAAATGTTTAACTTTGATGTAGCGATGTAGGATTATACCAACTACTAAATGGTCAATTTAAAATGATTACAGAAATTCCGCAGACGTCCTGGACCAACACTGTTGGTATTGTTATCTTATGACGACAAATACCCTTAAAAATAAATATTTAAAAATATAATTACATATTACGATATTTTATTGTCATTCATTACCAGCACGAGTGCGGAGTTTCTCTAGATAATTTAATTTGACCTTGTATAAGTCAAGTCAAAAGTTTTTCTAAATCTTTTTTAAATCGCGGAAGCTGCTGCTATTGTACAGCAAACTATCTTTTACTTTACATTGTTGTGCTAAATGATCCTTTTGTTAATGTTTTGTTATCTCCTTTATCGATTTGTGTACTAAAAGATAGTGAGTTTTCCTTACTTCAGAATTGTGTGCGGTCTCGGGACGGACGGACGCCGCGTTTAAATACCTAGTGTTGTGGCGCGGAATTAATTACTGAACAGACTTTGTTGCGTATCGTTGTCACACATTCGAACGAACTACCTTAATGAAGCAAAGTCTTTGGTAGAGTGTTTTAATTTAGGAATTTTCTCACCTTTAGTTGTCAAGTTTTCCATTTTAATTTATCCGGTTCTTTGGTAGGTTTTTCTCATCCAGTGTCGTCTATTAAAACAATCTTCAAAGATTATTATTCATGTTATTTTTTTGCCCACAGATATCAAAATGAGTAAGTTGTGCAGACAAGTATCTATCGAGTCCCCCGGACCGACCCTGAGGGAATGCGTGTTCAGTTTCGATGTCCCTGTGCCTGACGTGCCCATGTACGGCGCCAGGATACGAGTGGTGTACGCAGGAGCTTGCTACAGAGCCAACAAGACTCGCTCAGCCTCCGTCTGCAGCACATCTTCCATATCCTCCATCGGCAGCCTCTCAGGAGAAATGGAGAACTTCGGCATCCACACTCACGCCACTCCTGCGCATATAGGTCTAAGAGACGGGGCCTTGTTCCCCGGCTATGAAGTCGCCGGCGTTGTAGACGCGATCGGCAAGGCTGCGGAAAGACTAGACGGCATTAAAGAAGGTTCCAGGATTGTTTTGTACCCCTACGAAGGCGTGCCCAATGGGTATGCGGAGTATATTGTCGTGCCAGATTTCAAGTGCTTGGTGCCTGTACCTGAGCAGCTGCCGTTGAGCGTCGCGGCGATGTTGCCCACTGGTGCTCTACTGGCGACGAATACTGTGGCCACGGCCGGGGAGTGTCTGAAGCGTGTGTTGGAGGGCCCGTCGAAGAAGGAAAGCACGACGGTGTTGATCGTGGGTACGGGCGGGCTGGCGCTGTGGGCGCTGCGCATCGCTACGCACTACTTCAAGCACGCCTCCTACAACAACCGCATCAGGATTTGTGTGGCCACGCTCAAGGACGAAGGATTCATTCTAGCGAAGGAATGCGAAGAGTAAGTTCACCTCAATATTTATTTTTGTGTCATGTCGTAACTTTCATACATATTATGTTTTCTGTTTAGCTTATCAATTGATGCACACGTATTTCTAACATATGTAGATTGAATAACATGTGCCAATAAATATTATTTTAATCTTTGCCCAAGGTTGTTGAGGTCGACACGACGTATTGTTTGATTGCGTTTGATTTGATATCACTTCAATGCAGGCAGGCTAAGCGACAGAATTGAGCTTGAGACAACTCGTGGTAACCCTGACTTCCGCGAAAAATATTCGCACGGTGACAAAGAAAGAGCTATAAATAACATCTCGGCATATGTGAATAGCATTGAAGAGTGTACAATTGAAATTGCATTATCACTGCACAATAGGCGGATCAGTTCGTTCAGGTTTTATTAGTCAATTAGTTTCTGGTTCAACCCGGCCGTAGTTGTGGACTTGACACAATGCATGATCTCAACTTGTGTTCTAAAGTTGCTGTTACTACAAATAAAGATAAAGTTAGAGCTAATATAATAGGTCATGTATTGGATATCAAGCAAAACTTTCTTGCTATAAAATGTCTATAGTCTGACTAGGATTATCCTATCAATATTATAAATGTGAAAGTTTGTATGTTTGAAGTATTTTCGGGGCTGGAATTATGAGCGCTACAGATTCACAAGTACCAGGAGACCAGAAACGTGTCAAAGTATTTTAGGCTAGAATTGTGAACACTAAAGATTCACAAGTACCAGGAGACCAGAAACATGTCGAAGTATTTCCTGGGCTAAAATTGTGAACGATTAAGACTCAAGTAAAAGGAGACCAGAAAACATGTCGAGTATTTTTGAGGCTGAAATTGTGAGCGTTAAAAATTCACAAGTATCAGGAGACTAGTAACATGTCGAAGTAATTCCGGGGCTAAAAGTACGAGCAGCAAAGACTCACAGTTACAATCTATCAGGATACCAGAGTCATGAAGATGTATTTTCGAGGATGAGAACATGAGCCAAAGAAGTTGCATGCCAGTTCTAAAGTCTACGCAACGAAGTCGTGGGCAGAAGCTAATACATAATATAAGCTTTGTTTTATCGCCACAATACACATAAAATACATCATTAATATGTAACAAGTTGATACAGTAAATATAGCAAACAAACAAACAAACTCTTCAGCTTTATATATCTATACTAACATATAACGCTGAAGAGTTTGTTTGTTTGTTTGTTTGCTTGAACGCTCTAATCTCAGGAACTTCTGGACCGATTTGAAACATTCTTTCGGTGTTAGATAGCCCATTTATCGAGGAAGGCTATAGGCTATATATCATCACGCTAAGTCTGCGCGGGTCAGCTAGTTAGTATAGATTAAAGATGTAGATAATTTCTATATCTATGCTGCAGGCAATTTGTATGATTACGCCGTTTACATACGGCGTCGCAGTTATGCAATATGCCGTAGGCAAAATGATAACTCCTTCAATTGTTATAATTTCGACGTTAGTTGTAGTTTTAGGGTTGACCATGATAAAATACACTTTGGACAAATTAGACTTTATTTCAGCAATCGAGTACTAATCTTCTTTTTCTTCCATACTTCTGTGTTTACCTTCCTCTCATAAACTATTTTTCAAACTATAAATTATCATTCATCTAATCGATTTTTAATTTGGTCGCTTCCGATATATTATGCAACCAGAGAACCTACGGAAGATGAACTAAGCCCTCGACTGTCTTTTTTTGACGCAGAGTGAATGTAGTCCAATGGAACGAGGATCTGTATGAAAAGCAGCTCATCGAGAGAACGACAGACGCGTGTGGGGGCCCCGTCGATGTAGTGCTGAACTTTGGCACCACTTCAAGATCACTGCATCGTTCTTTGCAATGCCTTGCTACGGTGAGTAAAAATATTCTTATCCCTTGCTTTTCGTTGCTAATGACGTCCAAAATTGAATTATTTTTTTGATGGTCTAGTTAGTCACAAAAATAACCTCAACGAGGTCCTCTCCATAGCGCTAGATAAGTTATACACAAATTAACGAAGTAGCCGTACTTCGTTAATTTGTGTATAACTTATCTAGCGTTTCCCCAACTGTGAAAGGTTGACTTCTAGTCTATCAGAAGTAGACGTAGTTTAATATCCTTATTTTACATGGGCATCAGGCTATCTGGCCTTCCCAACTCGGTTACAGGCTAACATGATATTGGTACTTGTGGTCACGTTATCACGTAGCCTCTGCCTATACCCGTTACGAATGTCAAAGATCTACGTATCATAGCATGGAAAAATAGTTTAAACGTGCTTTCCGGAGCACGGTGGGGTTTAGATACGTAATGGACGACCATCCATAATTCCATACTCAAACCTACCTCGGAAACCGATGCTTCTCCTTATCACAGCCGTCTAGCAATATATTTACACATCTATTCCTTCGCAGGGAGGAGTGGTTCTAGTGACGGAAGACGTCGGGGAGCACCTTCTGCCCAAGTTCGCGAAGAAGGCCGAAGACATGAACGTTAACATAGAAATCGTTCCCAACGGCTCTATAGAACAGCTCAAGGAACTGGTGACCCTAGTGGCTAATGGTGAAGTAAGTATTCAAGCTATTTTTCCTGAGTTCAAAGATGGGGAAGCAAACTGTAACGTTGCGGAATTTGTTCGAAAGAGTCACCGCGGCCCTGGAACGCAAAGGGCATTAGGAGGAACACGGGTGGGTTTTAGTCAGTAAGAGTCTGACACCTCTTCGCTCCACTCAGAGCGGAAGGAGTCAGAAAAGCTTTTCATTAAATTTTTGAGGTTTTGTTTTGGTATAACTTTGTTTCGCACTAATTACATTCGAGATTTCGAAGTTTAGAAAATAGTTCAGCGTTCTAGAACCTCGTCTTTGTCTTGTCTAACCTTTGTTACCATGCAGTGATATTTCAAAGCCTTCAGTTTTCATTTGTTTGGCTCAGTCCCTTAAACTTGGTTGTCATGAGAATTCTTCATAATTATATTTATTTTCATATTGGCTATAGACGTTCTTAAAAAGGGTTTGAGGACTTTTAAAGGTGATGTTTATACCATATTGAAATATTATGAGGTTTAAAAACGGTTTCTAAGATAAGAAACCTTTCGTTTCAGGTCAAAACTTTTCAAGAATGATTTCGAACTAGGATCATGGTGTCATATTTATGTAATCAATATCGCAACTGTCAAAATACGTATATCTCTCATAAGTTATCAACAGATGCACAAGGAGCGGAAAGTCCGCCACTTGCCATGTTACCGCTTACTGAATATTAGGGTTATTTTTACCTTAAATCCAATACATAGTGAAGTCATTATGACATCGTATAGGTAAGATAAATTTTAGTCCGTCATCTGCTACCCCGCATCTACCTGTTAACATCAGTGTACTCATACAATTTGCGGAGGATCAGGAGCAACCGATATGCTCTGTGTACCTCTTTAATTCCATTATAAGCATAGGAAACAATTAGGATGCAGCATCTTCACCGTAAATGTAGGTAAACCACGAGATGCGGGGTACCGATATGTTCATAAAGGCATTAAAGAAGTACAAAGAATGTATCGGTGACCCTGAATTCCGCAGTTCGTGCGAGCAAACTGATGGTAAACTAGTAGATGGCGGGGTTACAGGCGTTGGACTACAGATCCACCACTATTGCAAGGATATATATAGGTACTGGCTTATACAATGCACTGATTGATTCACAAGGGGGCAAATAGCTCCCTCAATGCAAGGCCAATTTAGATCAATTTATTCAATTGCAGTGTTAACTTCCAATCAGGGTACATATTTCATTCTCGGCGGTGCATGTCCCCAGTGCAATCGCTCCGCTATTTCCATGCAGTTAACAGTCCTGGAGGCGTCTCCTCCCAGCAGATTAGCGAAATCGTTTGCGTAAGTCAATTTATTTTATTTATTGTGATTTTTCTTCTAAGATTTTGTTTTCTGTTGATTTTTTTAGGGTTGTTTTTTGTGTTTAGATTTTTGTCTTCTTATACAACTAGGGATTTCTTTTTAGGTTTTTGCTCTACGTTCTTTTGTCGACTCGACTGCCAATTCGATTATTGGTCGCAGATTTTCGTAACAACTGGGTCTTACATTTTTTACAGAGTTGTTCGATTTTAATAATTCTTTTTTTAGTGGAAAGGGTATACCTCGAAGTTGGTACCATTTAAATTTGGAGAAAAAATATCCAACCCTAAGGGTAGGAAAACGGGGATGATTGATTGTTCACTAATTGATTGTAATGTATGACCATGCATAACTTTTTAAGTCCGATTTTGATTATTCCTTTTTTATTGGATAGGGTTACCTCGAAGTTGGGTCCCGTATAAATTTGGAAAAAAAATCTACCAAAAGGGTGGGAAAATAGGGGTGATTTATTGTTCACTCACATAATTTAATGTTGAGTTGTGTATTACAAAAGTAAAAGGTGTATAGCTATTTAAAAAAATTAAGTATCTAGTAATTAGTAGATTATAGCCACAAAAGCATATAAAATAAAATCTTGTTAACAAAAAAATTAAATCGCCAATTTGAGAAGCAAATTTAATTAACCTTTTTTTATTTAATCTTAATAACTAAGTTCTTTAACTAATGTAAGTATACCTAAGTAATTTTTTGTCGGCGCCTCTCGCAACGACGTGTGCCCTCGCGTGCGTGCCCTTTCGGGTTGCCGTCTCGCTGACATTAACTTCATGAACGCTTTACGTAATTAACTAGTATGATTGTTTGGCGCCGACTCAAAATTACTTACATTAGTTAAAGAATTTAGTTATTAGGGTAAAATAAAAAAGATTTATTATTTTTTGCTTTCAGGCTTTTCGGCGGTTTAATTTTTTTGTTAAAAAGTTTTTTAATCACAAAATTTTCATAAATTCTATACTTGCATCATCCCTATTAACGTCGTCGTTGCAGCCGGTTCTACCTTAATCCTTCAAGGAGTTAATAATATTATATTATGTCACATATTTCAGATATTTTATTTTATTTCTACAAGATGATGTCTCGTTTTTTAGTTCCATCTTGTGTCTTGAATTATTCTTTTTTTAACTCATGAATGTGTAACAAACCTTTTCTTCTAATACGTTCTCAAAATGTACTTTAAAATTTAATGAGACAATTAATTAATTATTCAGTGATGGACTAAAGTAAATTAATTAATTGTCTGTTTGTTTGCACCATTCGATTAATTGAGATGGTTCACCCAAATTGTTATGCAAGTTCACCGTATATTATAAACATTTCCAAGAGTACTTTGTCTACACTAATTAAGAGTAAATATTTGTATTTTTGTATGTTTGTAACGAATAAACTCAAAAACTACTGGACCGATTTCAAAAAATCTTTTACTATTAGATTGCTACATTATTCTTGAGTAAGAGTAACATAGGTATTGCTATAAAAAATAGTGATCCCTACGAAAACTGGAATATTATACACGCGCGAACGAAGTCGCGAGCGCAGTGCTAGTGGGAAATATCAGTTTTGTAAAAACACAGATTTCAATATTATCGCATGCAATTATTTGGAGTAGACCACGTGAAGTTTCGTTATCTGCGCAAGGTCGTCCGATACTCCGAGAATTTTACCGGTAGGTGTATTAGGTGATAAATACCTGTTTATCAGGCGCTCGAAACTAATGAAATAGTCAAGTGTAATGGCATTGACAGTCCTTTATGAATTAATATTTATCTCTAAGAAGTAACACAAAGTCCCTGTCTGCCTGTCTCCGCTTACTTATTCGTTACCACGCAAAGGATTTTGATGCGTATTTTCACTAACAGAAGAACGATACACGAGGAAGAAGTTTTGTATATATACTTCTTCTTATCGTGTGGGCAGTAAGGTCTAAGGACCCCACACACCCTAGTGTCAGAGTTTCTAAACCGCCTTAAGGGCCTCTGACATGGTTTATTTGACAACCGCCATTTGGCGGCCGGGAACACCGGTATATACGTGCCTTCCGAAGCACGGAATCATCTTTTACCTATACTATAGTATATATATATATATATATATTATACTAGCTTTTGCCCGCGACTTCGTTCGCGCATACCCCGTTTTTTCCCGTACCTGTCAAAATCCGGTAAACCCTCTTCAGCTCTTAGTGCTCCCCTACACTCCCCGAGGAACCCACGTGCCAAATTTCAGCTTCTTACGACGTATTTTATATATTAGGATTACAGTTTACCGGTTTCATAAAATCGATTTTTAGGGTTCCGAAAAAAAAGGAACCCTTATAGGATCACTCGGGTGTCTGTCTGTCTGTCCGTCCGTCTGTCGCAGCCAGTTTTCTCCGGATCCACTGGACCGATTCTGTCGAAATTTGGTACACATATGGACTTTGGTGACCCAAACACGGACGCGTTACGTAAATCACTAAATTTTTAGTATGGGGGTCACTTTTGGGGGTCAAACTAGAAAATTTAAAAAAAAGTTTTTTGAACAATATCGTGTGACATATCAAATGAAAGGGGTTACTGTGAGAGTTTTAATTAAATTTTTTTCATAATTTTAAAATAAATGGTTTAGAAGTTATTCAAGAAATTAGACGAAAAATGACCATTCCCCCCTTATCTCCGAAACTACTGAGTCTAAAATTTTGAAAAAACTGATAGAGAGATAATAGATCTTTACCTAAAGATTACAGGAAAACCTATTAGAAGTCTGTAGTGTTCTTCTTCTATCTTCGGTGAGTGTGCCCAAGAACTCCACGACCTCATCCCACCGGCCCCCTTCTACCATCGGACATCCAAACGCACTGCATCTTACCATCCGTACCTTGTTGCTATTCCACCAATTCGCACTAAGCGCTTCCAAACGTCTTTTATAATGCGCACAGCAAAGGAGTGGAACTCTCTGCCTGCGTCTGTGTTTCCAAACGCTTACAACCCTAATCTCTTCAAAGTTAGAGTGCACAGGCTCCTTCTGGGTAAGCTCGCTCCATCGTAGACTTTGTCTCTGTCATCTCTGACCTAGACTAGACTCAAGAGCAAACCCATCACAAATAAAAAAAAGTGTTAACAAAACATGTTAAAAAAATTAAATTCGTTCGGAACCCTTTGCACGCGAGTCCGACTCGCACTTGGCCAGTTTTTTGTGTAAGAATAATCGTTTTTTTAAATAGATATTTAGTAGGTACTGAATGAGGAGACAGCTTGAATGAGGAGCTCGTAGCCAAATAATAACAGTAGCACGGATCGATCGACCCGTATGTATGTTAAAATGGTCACCCATCCTCAGACTGACCTTGGCAAGTGTTGCTTAACCTTGAAGATCGACCCGTGTGACTGGTATATTCCAAAGCACGCTGGAATCTCGATATGTTAAAATGGTCACCAATCCATAGACCAGCCTCGACAAGCGTAGCTTAACCTTGAAGATCGACCCATGCGACTGTTTTAGTTTAGCCACCATAAAATAATACCAAAAATCCGTACACCACTAATGTAAGTAAAACAGTTTACCTTCTCCAAGTAGACTCGAAAATCAAATCGAACAACGATCGATGGTTTTGTATTATTGACTTATCGACTAACCATACAGATTGTAAAAATAATCATCGCTAAATAAAACATCGTCAACGTCAACGTCATCGTCATGGGCATAAACTTAACACCGCCATTCAGAAAATCGCGTCGTCAGTACAACGCCATCTATCGACAATGTAGTTGAACTATCAAATATAAGATCAAACTCCGAAGCTCACAATTGTTACGATAAATAATGGTAAGGTAATAAAACGTTCACTTTTCTTTTACACATACATATACATATTAAAAGTATAACAAATAACTCAACAATATGTTTTTGTGTTCTTTTCACACATTTTTTATTACTACTTTTCTCAGTAGATGGCATTGCAAGTATATAGATTAGTTCAACGATTCGAGACGAATAGAGTCTCAAAGTCAAAGTCAAATGATTTATTTCAACTAGACCAATAAAGGCACTTTTGAACGTCAAATGAAAATAAAATATAGTGACTCTAGTCAATGAAAACTACCTATTTTAGCGCTCGATGAAGTTTCTTCCTAAACTTAAAAAATCAATGTCTTTTAATTTTGTGGGTCGATTTTGATAAAATAAACGCTAAATGTTACTCGGGTTATCTATACTAATATGCTGAAGACCTTGTTTGCTTGCTTGAACGCGCTAATCTCAGGAACTACTGATCCGATTTGAAAAATTCTTTCAGTGTTAGATAGCCCATTTGTCGAGGAAGGCTGGAACGGGAATGGGAAATTCTTATGGGAACGGGATATGCGCGTATGAAGGCGCGAGCAAAAGCTAGTCACTTAATATTTTTAAGTACCTAGATTTGGAATCCAATCTGTGGTTTATGCGTGATGCTCCCACAAACGCACAGACAAACAGATAAACAGACAAACAGAAAATGATTTCAAAAATTGCATTTTTGTGTTTTATATCTTTTTCATAACTTTTCTGTGTAATTTTTATTTTTATGCAGAAATATTCAATGTACAGATGGTTAGTTTACGATTTTGATATATATATATACTTAAATTATAAAGAGGTAAAGTTTGTGAGGTTGTAGGGGGTAATCTCTGGATCTACTGATCCGATTTCGAAAAGTCTTTTACCAATAGAAAGCTACGTTATTCGTGAGTGTCATAGGCTATACAACCTGTAACAGAATAAAAGCAATACGCACACTGAAATCGTGAAAAAAAGAATTCGACTCCCCCATACATTTATGTGCGCATAACTCGAACAAATGTACTGGGCCCCAAGTCTGCTATTACAATAGTGTCAGAATGGTCTATCATTGATTTCATAATTTTGACAAGATGAGTGTCAGTGGTTGACCACTGGAAAGTCATAATGACGCTTTTATATCCACTGACACTCCATTGAAAGAAATTGCATAGAATCTTGTCAAAATCAACCATTATGACACTATTGTAATAGCAGACTTGGAGCCCTGAACAGCTGACTTTTTTTTCGAGATTTCGGGGTTGGTCCCATAGTAAAAGTTGTTCATAATAATGAGTACAATGACCCCTTAAGAGGTATTGCGTTTATTCTGTTAAACGTTGTATATTAACCCGAAAAATAGCGCCCAACGAAGTGGGCACGGGTCAGTTAGTTTCTTATATTTTACTCAGTCGCCAATGTCATATTTAGAAACAACTCAACTTTCTCGAACAAAATTTCTGAATAAACCTTTTTTGCTTAAATTTCAATGGAAATGCCGCAAAGGGTGAGTCGATACACCAAACTAATTATTTAAATGTCTGTTTTCCATTCGCCCCTTCGTAAGGGGCGAATCAGTACACCAAAATAATGAAAACCGGCCAAGTGCGAGCCGGACTTTCATACGAAGGGTTCCGTACCATAAACCGAAAAAAAAAACTTCTTGGATGGGAGCTCCCTTTAATTTTTAATTTAATTTAATGATTATTATTTGTTGTTATAGCGGCAATAAAAATACACACTTTGTGGTAATTTCAATTGTCTACCTATTACGATTCTTGAGGTATGTACAGCCCGCTAACAGACAGACGGACAGCCGAGGCTTAGTAATAGGGTTCCGTTGATTACCTTTTCGGTACGAAACCCTAAAAACGGAATAAGTGAAACATTTTATTCGAAAGGGGCAAGATCCAAGGGGCGAGCGGTGCATTAACCGTTCTAAAAGCCTTCTATCAAATTTTTAACACACATGCTGGGTGTTAAAGATTTTTTGTCTATTACCTAGGAGGTACATACCTACCTACCTTCATAAAATTTGGCCGTAGATGAGCTAATCAGAGACTGAAGCTTAAAAGGAGGTTTAATATTATGTAGCTGTCCCCTGCGGCTTTGCTCCCGTCTGGCTGCCCCACAACTTTCTTATTTTTTTCTTTCATAAGAACCTTCTCCTAACAATAAAAAACACAACAAAAAAAGAATAAGAGAAATCGGTCCAGCCGTTCACGCGCCAAGACCAAGGGAAATAGGGATTCATTTTTATATATAAGAAGACTAGCTGACCTGGCAAACGTTGTTCTGCCATATAAATAAAATAAAAATAGCCTCCGACCTATTCTAGACCTACATTAAAAAAAATCGGTCAAGCCGTTTCGGAGGAGTTCGATAACAAACACCGCAACACGAGATTTTATACATTAGAGGCTATCACTTCGCCCGTGACTTCGTTCGCGCGGGTGTAATACCCTCTTAAAAGGTAATGTGTAAATTACTTATTAATAGACTAAACGTAGGGCAGTTCGCTCACACCGCAACATTTTTCTTACTTAGAGTATTTTTATACCCGTCGTAACTTTTGAACGAAAGGTCCGATTTGAATAATTTAAAGTGTAATTTACGTGTACATAACCAACCTTAATTATTAAACAATTTAAATAGATAAGAATTCATATAATGATACTAAAATCACCATAATTCCATTTCACCCGGGTTTTGATTGAATAATTTTAACAAAAAGCGGTCATTGTGACTAAATCATAATAGTTAGATATATACCCTTGCAGACTTTTTTTTGTAGATATTGATGTCTTCTATAAAACTGTAGCACATCACTTTGCTCTATTGTCAATAGTTTCCGCAGCGTACTTTCATTTGGTATTTTTTTCACACCTTGGGTTACACTATCAAAGTTTTCATACGGATTACTAACTTTATTGAAAATATTCTATAGTCTATGTTCATCAGGGATAATATAGGATTCTAATGGTGAAAGAATTTTTCAAATCGGTCCAGTAGTTTCGGAGCCTATTTAATTCAAACAAACAAATCTTTCCTCTTAATAATATTAGCGTAGATTAATGTAGATATAGATAAGAGATATTTTATATTCTAATGCGTCCTGCGGTTCTATACTAGCGACACACGAAGGCATTGTCAAAAGTGTATGGGATTGACAATAGCTGTCGAAATGGCACGTGATTAAGAGGAAATGCGGATAGATTTTATATGTAAAAAACTTTTTACAAAAAAATATAACCGACTTCCAAACAAAACACTACAATGAATAAAATAACCTTCATTTCGGAATTTGGTGTTAAAAAACGAAGAAACAAAACCAAAAACACCGACTTCCGAAAAGTTTTTTTATTTTTCCCTTTTAAGTGGTGATACTTGGACGACCGCGACGTCTTCGTCAACGCAGAAATTGAAATCAGCAAAAATGCTCATAAAATGAAAACTACTAAACCAAACTGAATCAAATTTTTATGGGACCAAATGGCAAGTATACTGCATCGAAATAAAAAAGAATCCCAGAAATCGGATCAGAAACCTCGGAGTAATCGGTATACATACATAAAAAACCCACCGAATTGAGAACCTCCTCCTTTTTTGGAAGTCGGATAAAAAGTCATAATTCGAGGTTTGGCTATCGCCTGTTTCCTCCTCCAGCATAGGACCGATTTAAAAGATATTTCACAAACTGAATAAGAAGGATGTATGCTGTGCCCCTATGTTTTTCTTTTTCTTTTTTCATTAATAGTTGGCAACTTTGTACACTAGAGGTCTGTTGAGGTGACAGCGGTTTATCGGACAACTAATTGACCCGCGCAACTTCGCCTGCTCCGCTCCTATTGGTCTTAGTGTGATGATATATACCCTATAGCCGCAGATAAATGGGTTATCTGACACTGAAATAATTTTTCAAACCGGACCAGTAGTTCCTGGACCCAGTATATATCCTTCTTATTGAGTTTATGAGGAGAAAACAGTCGAGAGCCCAACCTCGAATTATGACTTTTTCCATACAAAGTCTCCACCTGCGTTTCCTCTTAATCTCTGATATTTTGGTATTTCGACAATCGCTTTCGCTAATGCTCTGGCACTTTGTGTGGAGCCTCTGGTCATTTCCAGGATGCGACTCCCTCTATCCTCCACACGTATAAGGAAAACAGAATTTTGCAGTATCCTGTAATCGTCTAACCGCTGGATGTTGTTAGATAACCGTCTGATACGATCTCTCAATCATTTATGACGCCCAGTTTGCCGGGACTCGTAGAGGGCAATTGAAAAAATTACAGTCTGCAGTGCCGCGTCGCTCGGTCAAGTTCAAACTCAGGGTTAATTTGTGGGTCAGGCAATTCCTATATGCAAGTCGTTCAGCTTAGGAGTGGGAATGTGTGACGGGCTCTTTTTTCCCTGATAACTGCACCCTTTTTAAGTCGAAGTGAATAGGTTACTGCTCCATCGTCCGCCACATCATCACTTACCATAAGGTGAGACAGCCAAAAGCCAGCATTTTATTGTTTACAAGCCAAAATTGTTTCCACTGCTGGGAAAAGCCAATCATAAAAATTAAAGGTAGTCGGCAGTGCAACGCCTAGTACCTACCTGATATTTACTTTGCAGACGTTGCACTGCCTTGAAGAAGCCAATTATAAAAAAATAAAGATTTGTAAGACAGGAAGATGATTTTGGTTAATTGTTTTTACTGTGTCATACAGTGTTTGTGCAAAGAGGTGATGAGTTTTACCGACGTTTTACTGACTTTATCTAGATTTTAGACGTTCTACGCGTCCTACTTTTATAAACCTGAAAAAATGTTGCATTTTGTCGAATGCGCGCGTCCTTTACTGTATGCCTGTTTTAACTTTTTTTTTGGGAATTCGTGGATAATGGTAAGGGTTACATGTGTAGTAACATCAACATGGAATAGGTTATGTATATTTGTATTTCTAAGTAAGGCTAATTTAAGTATCTTTTGTTATACCTGGCTTGTAACTGTTTTTTGTCCCTAACAAATAAAATAAAATTAAAATATAATAAAATTACGTTGCGGGCCAATATGCTGTGTAAATTTATAGATTGACGCTTCTATTTTGCGCCAATGTTATACTTTTGATGTGGTTTTAACGAAAAAAAAGGTTTTAATTTTATGTGGGTCAATATCCGTAACATAATGTTATTTGTCCCCAGATCGAGCCGCCGCCGCACTCCGTGTTCCCAGCAGAGGAAGCTCAGGAGGTCGTGAGGAAGCTCGGTAACTCCGAAATCAAAGGGCGAGCCATCCTCAAGTTCCACAACATCGACTAACCACGCCGACTTTCCCGCTCACTGTGACATTATATTATTTGCTTAGATTAGAACGGTACGTAGCACGTATAGTTTAGATCTGTGAACATTTGGAGATTGCACCTTCGCTCGAGGGTCCGACCCTTTGAGAGGGCCACGAAAGCATCTGGCAGAACCAGCCGTCGTTTAAGAATCGTGTGGAAATCGGATCGTCGGATAACTTCATCCATCGGACGGTGTAGGACCACACGGAGCACGGAAAAACGAAACAGTGGGACATCTTAGACGCTGACTACAGAAATTATTTTTCACTAGATTATAAGTTGATGTTAAATTGATTACTATCAAAAGTTTCTTCAATAGCAATCACCAAAGTTAAAAATAAACACCTATTATATTAAATCGCGCCATTTTTCGGCAAACCCTCATTAAACGCGAATGTTTTAAAGCTCCTGCATCGTGACTTCGTTGAGCTCCCGATTTCTTCATGGGTCTCGCCGCCGAACTGACTAGTTCTCACGAAGAATGCAAGCTTTCGAAGAGATTCGTTCTTAGCTTGATGCGAATTTTGTTTTTCCTTATAATCGTATATGCAAAGCGAACCGTTTACAAGCCTCTTGTGTTTACTGCTGGCGCTTACATCGGCGTCCTGATGATACTGTTCCACTGCTGAGCGGCACCTCTTTACAACACTTTAGATACAGAGCAACGGCACTGTGAACCGTCTCTTTATTACTAAAAATATCCATGTCTTCTCCAAAAATGACTTTGAAAATCGTCTGGACCAAAATTTGGAAATCTATCGTAAAGCGTTTTCATAAATCCAACTGAATTCATAATAAAAATTGATCAACTGCTGACTGATGGCCTGCACTTGCTCATGTTGTTCGGCAATAACGTCGAGTGCTACTTGGTGGATCTCGATTTCAGTTATTCAAAACCCGGTTCTCGGCACTCCTGAGATCGTAATATCTTTCTTGGAAATCGTTATTATAATACCGTATGACATTGAGCCGATCATTCAACATTGAGGCTAAAGTAACATTATCGAGCTTTGATATTCAGTAACCTAACGTATAATCTTCTTTAAGTTAGTTCTTAGTTGAAAGTCACCACTGTCCGTGATATATATGTAATGAAACTTATCTTAGGTATTATGTATAAATTAGAAAATCTTGCGGCGCTAGGAAACGCACACACTTAAAAAGTAAGTTTTGATCTATAATCCGACGGCTGAAGCATTGACTTATAGGATCGAAAGTTCCAAGTTCAATCTTCCCGCTGAATTATTGATTTGGTTTTTTGTGGCTCTTGCCTTTACTGAGGTTGAAGAGATCAATCAAATCTAAAGACAATAACGGTTAATTGTGAATGCCATGTCGATCTCCGTTAGTATTTCTATGACGATATGTATGTGGTGGCTTTCTAACCTCATCTAATAGCGAAGTTCAGGCCCATAAATTCCTAAGAAAACTAACGATGGCAGAGGCTACCGTGACGCGCTGCATGACTGTCAAAAAGCCGTTTGTCAATGACAGCTTGGACAAAGACTAATTTGTACACCGCGCCCGATTCGAAATACAAAAAAACGCGCAGTTTTCTTAATTTAAAAAACAAAATCTATGATTTATGAACTGGTGATGAAGGCTCGTATTCGAATCAGACGTAATGCACCGAGTTCTATACAAATTACAATTCGTATACCGCGGTCCTTATTCTCTCGAATTCGAATCGGGCGTAGGACACATGCTTCAATGCAGATCCTACTACGGATACTTCGGGTCTTATTCTCTCGGGTTCACTTGGGAGGGAGGGTGCTCGCTTCGGTTTTGCGAGTGATGCGGTTTCTGCGATCCGTCTTGACTCGAGGACAGGCCCGAACCCCGATGCTGCGCTAGCGTAATGCGCTCTGGCTGTACTATCATCACCTGTTCTTGTTTCATTCTTGTTAACGTTACAACTATCCTATTTTATTTTTATTTCGTTACCATGGGTCTGACTGCTGGATCTCAAATGGACTTTCAATATCTCCAACCGCCGACTATTCTGGTGATTATCGCTGTTCAGGGTATTAAACTAAAAAACATAAATATAGAATAGTATTTTTTTTAGAAGTTCATCAGCTCAGTTAGTCTTTAGCACGCTTTGTCATCAATTGATCTGACACTCACCTCACTTGCTCATTCATTTTCTAATAGATATTTGAAATAAACCTTTGCTTTTTATCTAATATCCTGAATACGTAGTGACATTTTTTTAATACTTTTTAGGTTTAATAATTATAATTAGGTTTGTTCTAAGGTTGTAATAATCCGTTATCCTTATTCTCCTTACATTTTTAGATTCCACTTTTATATATGACTCAAAATTCTACTGTTTGTACAACGTGTAACAGAATAAACACAATACAACTTAAGGGGTCATTGTGCTCATCATTATGAACAACTTTTACTATGGGAACAATCCCGAAAGCGCGAAAAAAAAAACAGCTGTTCAGTACATTTTGTCGAGTTATGCACACATAAAAATCCATTAAACTAAATTATTTAGGTATTTAGTCAATTAGATTATGTAGGTTTTTGTAGGATAAATTTTGAGGTTATTACATGGATTTAATTTTATCATAATTTCACTGTTTATTATTATTAAAATAAAAAAAAAACGTAGGCTAGCAAATATAAAATACATTATACTCCTGAATGAAAATCCTACTCAACAGTCTTGTAACAAACAATAGATACGTTCAAAAAGATCAATTTGTTTAAACAATTCGTTGAAACAATTGATGGACTGCCATCTTAACTATTTTGTTTACAAAAAATTATATCTCCAACTCAAGTAAGTACCAGTAATCAGGCCGGAGACGAATGGACGAAGTCAACTATTGCCTGGCCTTATTTTCATCTATAATTTTATAAATTCGAAGGTGTATTTGCGTTTTCAAAACTCGAAACTTGCTGAACGAATTTTGACAAAACTTGGTTAAGAGCTAGAAAGGTAGAAAAATATCATAAGGAAGATTGAAAAAGATTTCTTAGTTTCTTTGTGAATATACAAAATACGTCTTTGTAGGTTTAGAATTATTTTAAAAACTGTGTCGTGTCTCATTGAATACCAAATCACTTGTCTTGGAGCATGAGTAGGCCGTATGAATACTTATTTATCTCAACTTCCACTGTGAACGCATATTTACTGAAGTTTTATAAAAAAAGATGCATACAAATTCCGCCTTATTGATTTTTTTAAATATTCACAATATTTATTATCATTTTGTATTTATAAAACAACAATAAAATTTTGAATGATTTAAAACAAAAAAACAAATAATTATTTTATGTAGCTTACTATACAGGGTTATTTGTAAAACACCAACAACCTTTTAGTCAGTGAAAGCACACATGATTATAAACAACTTTTACTTCAAAAAATATCAACTGTTTCATACAAAATGCAATATTTAGCCAATGAAAATGTATGAAACAGGTGACATTTTTTTCGTGTTTTCATGTTGGTCTCAAAGTAAAAGTTGTTTATAATCATGTGTACTTTCACTGCCTAAGAGGTTGTTGGTGTTTTACAAATAACCCTGTATAATAATTTACATATGTAGGTATACTATAGAACGAGAAATATTATGTAACTAGAATAGAAAGTATCCAGCCGGTTGATTCTGTAAACATGACGAAGTGAAAACTTGGGTGAAGTGATCTCGAGGTGAGATGCAATGACAGCTCACTTCGTAATCACTTTACGCGAGCCTTCACTTCGACATATTTACAGAATCGACCGGCTGTGTTTCTGATTTTTGTCTTACTGTGTGCCAAATTCGTCCAGCCGTTAAACCTTCATATTTTACTTTCATCATCATCCACAGCCCGACTTTGCCCACTGCTGAGCATAGGCTTTCTTTGTGCCAATCCCCACGTTCCTGTACCAGCCTCATCCAGGTTCTACCTGCGATGGCAACAATGTCATTCGTCCATCTCTGCGCTGGCCGACCAACGCTTCTTCTGCCAGTCCTCGGACGCCACTCCGTCACTGCTTTGCTCCACCTATCATGTGTCCTGCCCAACTCCATTTTAGTTCCACAATTCGTACGCTTTCAGATCTCGACGTATAGCAAGCATGGAACGTTCCATGGCTCTTTGTGCAACTCTCAGTCTGTACACAGCCTCCTGCGTGAGCATCCATGTCTCAGCACCGTAAGTCATGGTGGGCAAAATACACTGCTTGTAGAGGCTCCGGTCTCTTCAGACATTGTGGAATTTTGGCAGACTTCAGAATGTGGTCCGATTTACTAAAAGCGACCCATCATATTCTTCTTCCCGTTTGTTGATGGTCTTTGCCAAATGACAGGATATGGCCAAGATAAACATATCGGTCAACCATCTCCAACGATTCAGTTCCAACTTTAACAGTCAGATTTGAATCGCTGAAGATGTTTGCCATCACCTTCGACTTGGCCATATGAGTACAACGTATAACAGAATAAACCCAATACCTCTTAAGGGGTCATTGTACTCATTATAATTAACAACTTTTCCTATGTAACGTAAGATGTATTGCGTTTATTCTGTAACAGATTGTATATTGTTAGTGTGGTCACAAAGTAGTATTTCAGCTATATTATACTTTTAGTAGTTTTTCTTTTGCCAAGTCTGTATAAATCTAAATAGTATATGTAGCTGCCTACCTAGGTTTAGTTTTTTAGGTATTATGAGCTTTTAGAATTATGTACCTAGGTATACATTTTTATTCATGATCAGTTGTTATTTACATATACGTTTTGTCACGGGCCTTATTTATATAAAGATATTTAACCATAATGATTAGTTTAAACACTTTGATTACCAGATTCTTACTTCAAATTTTCTTTAGAAAATGAAATCTGAGTTTTTTTTTAACTTAGGCTGTTAGTGTTTAGTAAGCAAGCTTTAAACCCCGTAACAATATTTAAATCCTAATATAATGTCTATTAGATTGCCTGCCTTTCTTATCAATGTAAACATATTATTTCAATAGGTCTTCAATTGATCAGTTTTCGCCGACGCCAATGATCTCCAATTAGTCATTTCTCATTCAAAACAAGAGCATCCTAGTTATTTCCTTACAAAGCACATATTATTATTATTAGTCAGTAGTAGAAATCATTTATTAATCATAGTCATAAGCATTTTACTCCCACATACCTCATTAATGTAAGTAGGTAGTTAGCTCATTCACGTAAGGGAATCAATATCAAGAGTCAGCATCAATGGTTAGCTGCAATGCGTCGACGTCGCCCTGATGCGTGATAACGAGACGGTAAACAAAGTCGGTACCTAATGATAACGTTTGCGAACGCACGCTTATTTTAACGACCTATCCTGTGAGAGATGTGCTGTTGTACTGAAAGCTACGCTTTGGTTCTCGATATAGATGCTTTTTTAAACCCAACAAAAAAAAAGATTAATATCCGGTGGATTTTCTGCTCGGAAAAATCCCCCGCACGGTTTTGGAAAAATTATATCGGTATGTAGGAGTGTTTTAGGGCGATATTGGTACAGGAGATAAGTAAGTCGGAAGATAGCTTTTATAAATCATTAGTTTGTAGATAGAATAACGTAAAAGTAATACTTTAGCATTACATTATGTTTTGATCGTTAACGTTACTCTAAACATGACTCTAACCAGCGATAGTCACCTTTCGGTTTTCGACGGAGAATAGACCGCCCCTCATCCCTTGGATGTTGAAATAGACGATGTTTTAAAAATGATGAGCCGCCACATCTGCACTCGAATCACGAAGAACTGCACTTTAAACCGCGAACTATTATAATAGCCTGTAAAAATTCATAATGCGCTCCATGCACGTGGGACAGAATACCTGACAGATGTCAAAAATAAAAATCTAGTTCAGACAATGATTTGTGCAGTGGTGTAAACCACGTCATAAATCAGAAGACTAATGATAGCTAAGAGACAGCTAGAACTTTTGTGATAAAACATCGGAGACAAGCCATAAAATACGATCAATATACTTTTTCTTAACGACCGATTAAAAAATCATCGTTTTCAGGTAGAGCGTAGCTTCGAGTATGCGCATGCCTGATGAACAGTAGCATAGGTTACGTCTGCTTAGCTTGAGTTATTCACGTCCCAACAGATAACGATAGTGATACAAACAAAGATTCAATGTCACATCAGAAACTGTAAATAGTTTTATGTAAGTCATGTAGACGCGTAGGTATGTATGTTACACCGACGCGTGAGGAACAATGAATGTTGAAAGGTTTTCTGATGATGATTATTCCTGTTCTAAAGTAATGGGTTCTTTTGGTCAGATTCCAATGTGTAAACACTGTTTTGACTGTTTCGTAAATATTAATTGCTTTGGATAGATTGGAAGATAGAATAGTTGGTATGGACAGTTGGACACAGATGCCAGACTTTGGACTGCTGCAAAAACTTTTGCTGATCCCAATCAATCTTCGCTTCGTTATTGGGTATAATGAATCTAGACCTATTGTCAAATGACCAGAGGATCCTCAAAGCGAAGTACTTGATCTTGTAATTTCTGTAATTCCACACATTCTTAAAGAAGGCGGACATGAGGCCTGTTTTAGGCGCTTTTGTTCGGAGAATACAAATAAATGCGAGGTGTATATTTATGGCTTTGTATTTCACTTTATTAATTTAAAATAATCTTGTTTATTCGTAGGATTAATATATGTAAATATCCTTGTCTCATGATGAGCACTGCGGCAGCATTTTTAAGTGAAACTCAACTGGTAGAATAGAATTTTCTTCTTCGTAGCGTTTGTCTTGGCGGTGTGCCATTGTCACTGTCATCATTCTTAATACTTTTCTTCTTGGCTCGCTCTTGAGTTTTCTCAGCCATTTCTTGGCTCTCTCTCGTGTCGTGTACAGGTATTGCAACCGTGTCGAAAGTAAATACTTACTTATAAAACGTAAACATATCAGTTGCCTAATCTCAGTAATTTGCTACCATGACTCGCCCTCAGGGGGGCTAAAAATGCCACTTTAGGAGACTCATATTATAATCATAATTTACCTAATCAAAAAAAAACTGTCAATTTTCATTTTTATCGCTAGACAAAGGGCGCTAGAGAAAGCAAATCACTTTTTCACAGCAAATCCTAATCAACCATAAACCTCATTAGGTTCAAGGTTGATTGGGAAAATTTGACAGTGACGGGTAGCGTGATTTGCTTTCTGATTCTGCTAAAGTGGCCTTTTTAGACCACTGAATGCATAAACTAAACGCATTGTAACTTGTGACAATACTGCTTGTGATAAATTCGGGCCACATGTTTGCTTGCCACCAGAAAGTATCGTAATCGTATCGTTTGATATCTCAATAATGAATCAGTTTACGGGCCGCTCAGAGATTCAAATATCAAAAATCAACATAGCGAAAATAACACTAGAAACGCCAGCAGTATTATTTAAAAACATAACAGTGACGTAACATAAATGTGTATCCTACCTAGTGTAAAGGGTTGAGAGCAGAGGCCTAGGTTGCGGTGAAGTTAACCTTCCGCGTAGAACTTTTAGAAGAACAGAATGGTACTGGAAATATAATTCTTGCTAGTATGGACAAAGCTAAAATCAAAGATTGATTGAAGTTTTGATTGAAATTGAGCAAAAGCGATTGACCAAAGAAAGAAAAGTGCTCGGTAAATGCCAATATTCCCAGTCGCCCCCACATGGATTGCCACCAGGTGGCAATCGGTAATAAATTTCCCACTTGCAACCGCTGTACACCGCGGCGTCTGACGAAAAGTCTGACCGCTAAGCCTCTCATCGCGGCCGTAAGCCGGACAGCGATGAGGGATTTGGCGATCCACGCCGCAGTGTACAGCGATTTGAAGTGGGGGCAATAACTTCCCAGTCACCACCCGGCGGCAACAGGGATTTTTATTCACGATTGCCACCTGGTGGCAATCGATGTGGAGCGGCTGGGATTACTCGAGTAAATGTAAGAGAAAAAGGAAAAGATGCAATATTAATTAATTGTATTGCCAAAGTCGGTTAATGAGAAATAGATCGTTTGTTTACCTATGTTTCAATATAAACAGAAACAGTGTAACACCCTGGTAGCTCACGCTAGCAAGCATCTTCTTATGATACTCAAGCCCTTTCGCGACCAGCAAAAGTGGAACATCTTCATCGACGTTTGCGTCCAAGACTGACAAGCGTCCCAGCCCTGGGCCCTCCTGGTTGAGTACTACCCACTGCCTCTCTAAACGAAGAGAAAGGTGTGTATCAACCTCATAGCTAATGACGCCACCTTTTTAACTACTTGGCGGAATTATCTGCGGTCCTTCTTAATCCTCGCTTACCTCTTGCCGCCAGTTCAGTTCCATCACAGGGCTGACGCTAAAAGAGCTCGGCAGGGTATTTCTGCCAAGTCATAGGTATTTTTGGGTATAAAAGCATGCGTTAAGTAAATCTTGTCATGGTTCATCATCGTCTTCATTACGAACAAAAAAATGGATGAAACTGAGTAATACGAGTCTAAAATTTAGAGGGAAGGGCTCTAAGGGAGAGCCCTTCCCTCTAAATTTTAAACTCCCCATGTCTCTACTTGAGGAGGTAATAGGGTATTTGACTACTATGAAAAATAAACATGAATGAATACTTATTTGATAGCTTTTTTTTAAACAATTCGATTGGTGAAAAACAACTAAATTTGGAGGAATAACAGAGTTATACGCTTTTGATATTATTATTTTATCCCTGTCACACAAAATATCGTTTGTACTGGATTACTTCAATTCAATATGGCGGGACTTGTGAGTGACGTCGCACGCAATTGGTGCTGTCTCTGTTTATCACAGATTTTAAAACGCTGACAACGGTTTTGAGACATATAAAAAAAAATCCAGTCAAATATCCTATCGTAGACAGACACTACTCGCGAAAGGGTTTCAGTACCTAGAAATGTTTGTATACCGACGCATACAGCTGAGCACCTCATAATACCTACCTAGTTAAGTAAATAGTAAGTACCGAAATAAGACAATTTCAGGAATTTATAACCTGCCAAAGTTTCATGGAACCTGTAATTTTGCCAATTCAAAGAACAATTATCTCAAACTAAATATATATTTCTGTCCACAATTTAGAGATCTTTCCCAATGTTGTATCCATTTATGTAAATGTCACCGGAATTTATCGAAAGTTTACAATCTCTCAAGTTGTTTCATAATTTTACAGAGTTTTCCGGTTTCATAGACAATCCTTTAATCTCTTTTTATATTAATAAACTAGAATATGTCAAAATATAATACCAACATACCAAATATAAAGAAATATAATAATCGATACAAATAGGACATAGGTACATGTACACTTTTCAATATACACATATTATAGGAGAATGCAATTAATCGTAGTTTTTAATACTTATATCTAGTATACATGTATGTCGATTTAGGATGACGTTTTGTCCCTACGAAATATATTTGCATCTAACATGTACCTAGCTTTATTTAGACGGTAAGATGTAATAATGGTTATTAAATAAAACATATTATAAACATATAATATTGAGCATCGAATGTCACAAATAGCTGACACAAATGTCATATTATTATTAATAATGTATGCATAATATATAATTAAGAAAAACATTGTATTGATTTATTATAAATGACATTAACATACTTTTCGCCGAGTTAATTGGCACAAAGTAATTATATTATACGAATATGTATAAATAGTGATACTATATTTCACAGTAATTGTAATTATTGTATCTTATTGTTTCATAGAAAGTTTATTTTTTGATAATTGTATAAAAATCATTTGAAATCTTTTTGTCACCTCTAGTCAAAAATGAATTGATATCCAAATTGGTTTATAGATATATACAAAGTATATATTATATACATACTATATTATTGAAACTCTGATTTAAGTTAATGCGTAAGTTGACAATTGTATGTCTGTATTGTAAACGTATCTTTATTAAATAAAGTAATTTAACGTTTGTTATGTTTGTTTTTAATTTGAAACTCAATCACAGTTACCGCCCATTTATCTTATTTATCAGAAATGACAAGGCCTCGTGTGTCAGGTTGTTTTCAACACCTTCTGTTGTTTACTTATCGAACACATGATTTAATACGGCTAAGCCATTTTTGCTGCTGATATCACAGGATCAGAACAACTGTTGCGCCCTTTACCCCGTTGGGAGTTGATTATGAAAAAATCATTAGATACGTTTCAATGATTCCACTTTTAGATTGTTTATACCAATTTCCCAAATCAACTATAGTAGAATCAGCGGAAAAAGTTACAGGACAAGTCACGCGAAATATAAATAGCATATTGGAGGAAAGGTTCCATATTATGATGGAAGAAAAATACGAAAACTTAAAAGAAAACCCAATCAAAAAGGCTATACTTTCTGGAAAAACAGTCACGCCAGAGGGACATTGTATTCTTTGGCTAGTGGAGTGCCTGGGGCGTTAAAAACTTGAAAACCTCGGACTTGAGGTTACAGTGAACGAAATCTAAATCTATACATATAATAAAATCGTAATAAAGTGAAAACTGTACAAGTGTACCTACATTAAATATTTTTTAAAAAGAATACTTGCTGCGTGTTCAACAAACAATACCGAAGCCAAAAATATAGTTTATAGAATTTTTGTCTGTTTGTCTGTCCGGAATAAACGCAAAAACTACTGAACAGATCGAATTGAAATTTTACATGAATATTAACGAGAGGTCAGGTCAATACATAGGCTACATATTATCAGGCTATTAACTATGGGGGATAAGCAATAAAGACTTATTTCTGTTAATTATTCTGTAACATGTATTATTATGACATACTTTAATTTCAGCGTTCGGGAAGTTGCGCGGTATCTTCTCGCCCACATACCACGGTGTCTCAAGACATAAGTCTATGATCAGTGCGTGTTGCCAGTGATGACATACGGAACTGAAACGTGGTCGCTTACAGTGGGCCTCATCTGAAGGCTCAAAGTCACTCAAAGGGCAATGGAGAGGGCAATGCTTGGAGTTTTCTTGCGTGATCGAATCAGGAATGATGATATCCGCAAGAGAACCAATGTTACCGACATAGCCCGAAGGATCGCCTAACTAAAGCGGCAGTGGGCAGGGCACATTGCTCGCAGAACAGATGGTCGATGGGGCCGAAAAGTTCTGGAGTAGCGACCGCGTACCGGAAGGCGTAACGTTGGAAGGCCTCCCACAAGGTGGACCGATGACCTGGTGAAGGTCGCGGGTAGCCGATGGATGCGAGACGCACAGGACCGCTGTACTCTTCGGTATTCTGTATAACCTGCCGCCCTTCTTAAAGAAGAGTACCACCACACCTCTACTCCATGCCTGTGGCGCTTCCCCTTCAAGTATGACGGAATTGAAAGGTTCCTGAAGTGCCTTCCATCCGTCTTCAGGAGTTCGGCCGTTATCCGTCCTCACCCGACGCCCTGTTGTTTTTAAGCTGTTTCAGAGCCATCCTAATCTCACACAGGTTGACGTATAGTATGAGTCCTCGGTATAGTGCCGGGTCAATCTAGCTCTTAAGTCGTTAGCTAGATTCGTATCGGGTTTAGTCATTCACGTGTATAGTGTATAACTGTCCGTAGAACGTCTCGATCTCTCTCAGAAGCTCCGATTTGGCGGATATGGTTCTGCCATCAGCGGTCTTCAGTTTCATGAGCTGGCTTTGCCAGACAGACAGCTTAGACAGATCTCTAGCAAAGACCCTGGAGCCCTTATTCCGCTCTATCGCGTCTTTAATCTTTTCAGTATTGAAGCGGTGGAGGTTTCTTTTCATGGACTTGGAGATCCGTCTATTGAGCTGCCGGTATCTGCACGCGTCTTCTGAAGACGCAGAATCATTTCCCGCCTCTCCTTCATGAGCTTCAAAGTAGGATCAGAGACCCTCATGTTCCTATCTGTACGGCGAGTCTTGAAAAACTTAGACCCGTCCGTATGGACAGTTTCCACGAACCCATCGTTGCAATCGTCCACGGAGCTACCTAGGCACTCGAAACGGTTCTGAGGTTCGAGCTGAAAGCTCTCAGAGTTTTGGATCTGGATCTGTGCTGGACGGAGCGTAGACCTCATCAGTCGAGACCTTTCTAGCTTGATATTTAGATTCAATGTGCCTCTTACCATGCGGTGATCACTTCCGGTTTTCACCGCGTTAATCACAGAGACATCATTGAATATTTGCTTCTTCGTCGACATGATGAAGTCAATCTCATTTTTGGTTACACCGTCTGGGCTCGGCCAGGTCCACTTCCTGTGCTTACGCTTTCTGAAGAAGGAGTTCATCATATAGAAGCCCTTCTTCTCCATAAAACTAGCAAGTAAGTGTCCCCGGTGGTTCCGACGTCCAAATCCAAATTGCCCCACTCGCAGCTCCGTCTCGTTTGCCCAGTTTCGCGTTGAAGTCCCCCATGACCACGGTGAAGTGAGTTTTATGACCATGTATGGCTCTGGATATATCCTCAATCCTCATACATGGTCTCTATTGCGTCGTCGGGGTGTGTCGAGGTTGGGGCGTAAACCTGTACGACCTTCAACGAATATCTTGACGATATTCTAAGTATCAGGTACGCCACCCTGGTCGACACACTCTCGATGCTCACCACATTGGACACAAGGGACCTGTGAACGATGAACCCGACACCACCCCAGGACTTCTGGTCACCCTCCCGGAAATAGAGCAGATTACCGGATTTCCTCCCCCTCTCTTCGGACTTCAGACAGTCCTACAATACTCCATCGCAACCTACTCAATTCCTCCTCAAGTTCGGTGATCTTCTCGTCGGTCCGGAGTGTTTTCGTGTTTAGTGTTGCCAGGTCCAGTCGTCGGTGTTTATTATGGTAGCCGGGTCCACTCCGGGGATTCTTCGCACCCCTTGCCTCGCCGTGACCTTGACCGCTACCGGAGTCAGTGTTGAGTTTTACAGAAAACGCTCCTGCCCATTCTCTGGCAAGTCCCTTAGTCGCCTCTTACGACACCCACGGTATGTGATGGGATGGTATTATTCTTTTACGGCACCATACGGCACCGGCCGACACCATGCGGCGGAATACTACGTAGAAATACCATTATTCATGGAAAGGAGAGCCTAATGGGATGTGCCGCGCATCTGAAAAGGTCCGCTTGGACTCTATACAAGACCCGCTGGACCTTTTAAGAGTCATCAAGGACTTGCAAAGTATGTTACATAATGTAAACCCCAACATTAGCAACTTTAAAGCCACCCGCAGAACGATCCCAACAACTTTAAGTTTGTTTTCAGCGCAGACAAAAGACCGATTGCAGCCCATCCGGGGCAATACAAAGCGCCGACGACGAACGAGGTAGCCGTTCTCTCAGTTGATCAGGAGTGTATTAAAAGTGATATCGTGTTGCGCACGCATGAAGACCGGCTTCAGATGATCATTGAGGCCTACGGCGATTACAATTCTCTTCAGTATCCTCTTATGCTTCGTCGCGGAGAGGATGGCTACCATTTCGTCCACTGCAATACAGACCCTCACACAGGCTCCCCAAATTACAACAAATAAACGTCCGCCTTGCAGTTCTGCAGCTTTTTGATCCAGCTTCGGGTAAAAACAACGGCTCTTATCTCCACCAAAATTGAGACGGAGCGTTTGGTGTTCATTAGGACTAACCAAAGAAAGCTGAGGTCTACGAACTACGTCCATCTAAGGGATTCCATGCAATATGATGCAAATACCCAAGACGTTGGAAGGATGGTAATTATCCCCTCCACTTTCACAGGAGGTCCGCGGTACATGCACGAGAGAATGTAAGATGCGTTTTTATTATGTGCGAAAGTTTGGTCGCCCGGACCTCTTCATCACCTTAACTATCAACCCTAAGTGGCCTAAAATCAGATCTTTACTTCTTACAGGAGAGGCGTCATACGACAGACAACTTGATGCATCATCATGCATTAAGATATCCACCTTGAGAACGGTCAGCCCATATACTTGGACCCCAATAACGTAGCAGAGCGCTTAGAAAATCCGCGCCAAACAACGCTCTTGCCATTTTTCAGGCTCTGTGAAGTCGACCAGTTTGCGAAGTTCCTTCTTTATGACGAGGTGCTGTGGTATTAAAAGGTTTATTCTGTGAATTCATAGCCCTTTTAACGCGCAAAAATTATAAAGCTGCAGCCATGAACGAAAGCATTCTCTTGGAAATCAAACCAAACCAATCAAACTATTTTACTTTTGTTAGTGTTTGTATGCCTTTTTATCGTGGTATGTAGGAGGAAGGCGTGGTGTCAGTAGGAGTCCGATATAACCTTCTTCACCTGTGCTACGACAGGTACTCATGAGTATTTCCAGAATATAATGCAATTATACGGCTGCGCTCACTATAGAGGTATGTGAATGTGATTTTAAAAGTTGCTTTGGTACTTATTATGGTGCAATGTGAAAGAATACACGAACGGTGATGCAGAAATAGTATTTTTGCTGTTTTATAGCGCCCACGCGGGCGACGTCGCGGGCAGCAGCTAGTAAGCAAATATATAAAGAAAGACTACGCAAACCACCGAACGATCACTATTGAATAACATCTCACCCAGACAGGAAGAACAAAAAACTAGCCAAGTGCGAGTCGGACTCGCGTGCAAAGGTTTCTTCCAAACCAATTGCATTTTGTAACATGTTATTTTAACACTATAGACTACTTATAGGTTTTCCTGTAATCTGTAGGTAAAGAACTAATCCGGATTGTTTTCAAGATTTTGGGCTCTGTAGGTTCGGAGATAAGACAGGGGGAAAAGTAATTTTTGATCTAAGTTCTTGAATAACTTCAAAGATGTATTAAAATAAAAAAATAAAAAAAAATAATTAAAATCCTCACACTTTCATTTGATATGTCACACGATACAGTTTGAAAAACTTTGTTTTTTTTTTTAATTTTCTAGTTTGAGCCCCAAAAGTGACTCCTTTTCTCAAGATTTATTTATTTACGCAACGCGTCCGTGTTTGAGTCGCAGAAGTCTATAATGTGTACTGAATTTCAACAGAATCGAGTCCAGTATTTCCGGAGAAAACTGGCTGTGACAGATGGACAGACAGACAGACACCAGAGTGATCCTATAAATAAGGGTTCCATTTCTTACGGAGTTCGGAACCCTAAAAAGGCATATAAAGAACTTCGAACGTGTAAAGCATGGACATAGTCGGTGCGAAAAGGAACAACAAAACAACACAGAGGCGGACAGACATTACCAAAGAGGCGACTGAATTTTACAGAAACTTATATAGCGCAAAAGAATCCAAAAATGTAAGCAATAACAGCCACTCCACCTTAGGCACAATAAACAATTCAAAGGAAACCACTCATTAGAAGTAAGCAAAGTAGAAAACTTCTTGAAAAATCTCAGAACTGATATAAGCCTAGGGTCAGACTAAATCAACCCTTAACGGACCTGTTTACGACATAGTCGAAACTGGCAAATACCGAGCCAATGGGGAGAGTCAAGTATAATACTGCTGTATAAGAAAGGCGAGGCAACCCACACAGCATTGCAAACTATAGACCCATAAGTTTACTGCCATGCATCTACAGCAGATGGACGTCAGGAGTCAGACTAAATTATAAGTAGATTGATTAAATTGTTGTTAAATACTACCTATATGATTATTATTTATTCTGTCCCACAATGTCACATCCCTACTCGCATGCGAAGAAGTTGTGAACCGTCGTGCCAGCCACGTCAGAGTCGGCTCTTCCCGACAGCAGATGACGTCACGAACGAGATTAGTGATGTACCCTATCATTATTTGATTTATTCGTTTGTAGTTCTAATGTCTGCTTTTAGGTCGTTTAGAACTTTGTAACTGCTCTTTAATGATACGAAATAGGCTCAAATTAAATAAAAGAGTAATGTAATGAGGAATATTTTATTCGAAATAAGGGACGAAAAGCAATGATTAATTGGTTATCGATAACTTATAGATAGGATGTTGGAATCCCTATTTTTTATTTGGTATTTGCGCTGAATTTGTGCCCTGGCGTGAGAGGTGCGCCGATGCGTTTACGCTCTGGCGTTAAAAAGGTTAAAAACGTCACTCATATGTCAAAACAGCGTGAATCAAATTCGAGTTTATTGTTAACTAATAGTTCACCTCTTTCATCAGCTAACCATGTTAATAACGTTTTCGTGAAAGTTGGGAAAACTCTTGCCGCACAGATTCCTAAGCATTACAGTGATCAACCACCTTCCCCAAGAATAGAATAATAGGCGCGCACTACAATCTTTCGGCTTGCTGGACACCTGGTACCTCCCTTAACTCATATATTTCCTATCTGTTTTTCTGAAGCCTTTCTCCTACATGCCTAAAAAAGAAATTATTATCCCTATAATTAAATCCGGGAACAAAGACTTAGTTAATAATTATAAGCCAATATCGTTACTCCCCTCAATCTCTAAAATACTTGAGAAAATTGTAAACAGCAGGCTAGTTTACCATTTAGAAAAAAAATATTTACAAATTATCCACAGCCGATGCAGTGCACCGCCCAACCGATTATATCTCAGAGAACCTTGGCAAAGGAAACCAGACTCTGGGGGTCTTCCTTGATCTAGCGAAGGCTTTTGACACAGTGTCTGTTTCTATGCTCCTAAACAAATTAGAGGCCATGGGAATAAGGGGAACGCCGCTGAAACTCTTTGCTGACTACTTAGACGACAGATATCAATGTGTTAGAATATACAAAATCACGAGCGATGAGAAAAAATACTGGTTTTGGTGTTCCCCAGGGCAGCATTTTGGGCCAAACCTTTTTTCTTGTTTATATTAATGATTTGTGCAATTTGAACATACAACATGGCAAAACTGTTTCATATGCTGACGACACGGCCTTAGTTGTTATCGCTAAACCAGTAAAAACTTATACGAATATGCTCAATTAGGTTTCAATACTGTGACGGGCTTCAAAGTAGGTAATTTACTAACATTAGATGCTGACAAGACAAAATATATTCAGTTCTCCATGCGGAAGCATTACTCATCCTCATCTGTTTGCACATAAATGTGCACTCCACCCAATCAGTACATCGACGGCGAAGTGACAATACCACCTAACTGACAAAATCAAAAATTTACACAAACTAAAAAAGTTTAATTTCCTAATCAGTAAAAAAATTGTTATAATATTTATTAATTTAGAATAATAATAATATGATTTATATATAATGCGGAATACCAGTGTCTCAAGACGTAAGTCGATCAGTGCGTGTTGCCAGTGATGACATACGGAACTGAAACGTGGTCGCTCACAATGCTTGGAGTTTCCTTGCGTGATCGAATCAGGAATGATGATATCCGCAAGAGAACCAAGGTTACCGACATAGCCCGAAGGATCGCCATACTAAAGTGGCAGTGGGCAGGTCACATTGCTCGCAGAACAGATGGTCGATTGGGCCCAGTAGCGTAGCTAGCATGGGTGACACCCGGGGCGGATAATGTGGTGTCACCCCACAAATTAACCCCCCCCCCAAATAATTATGAGTTGCACCTTTGGCCTTTCTTTCTGGTGACGGCAATCGCAAGCCATTTTTGGTGGTGAAGCCATTTGCGATGCAGGTTTTTATTTTCAGGAATGTTCTTACATCATACTTACTTAAAAACAAAATCTCGAAAGTAAGATTATTTTGATTTTGTTTCCATCATTATCTAAACCCAACTTTGTTGTGTAACGCAAGTAAACTCAAGAACTAAAAGAGGGCAGGACACAAGAGCAAGACTAGCTAGCTCGAAAATTTTCGCATCCCACCTCGGATAGGTTTTAGGTTTTATTCTTTTGATCGTTCATACTTAAATAGAAATAATTTTATGGAGTGATGCAAGAAAGCTTATTAACTGAGAGAGGTCAGAACACAAGAGCAAGCGCAGCGAGCTCGAATATTCATGCACCCCAACTCGGAAAGGTTTTATTTTCTTTTGATCATTTCATACATAAACATAGTGATTTTATTGAGACATACAGAAAGCTCGAGAAAAAAGAGAGTGCAGAAAAAAAGAGCGAGCGAAGCGAGCTCGAAATTTTTTACACCCCACCACGGACGGGTTTCATTACGTCGCCCGTTAAGGGGTGACACCCGACCTTGACAAAAAGTCAACGAACGAGTGTCGCCCCTAAATGCAGAAAACCTGAAGGACTAAAGAAATTTTTGCACCTCATCTCGGAAGGGTTTTATTGTATTTTGAACATTCATACTGAATTTTAAGTTTTTTGTTGATTTATATAGAAAAACTCAGGAAGTCAGAGAGTGCAAAATGCAAGAGCGACCGAAGCGAGCTCAAAAACTGCTGCACCCTACTCCCGACAGGTTTCATTGCTTCAAACGTTAAGGGGTGCCACCCGATAGTGACAAAAACCAGTCAACGAGCGGTCGGGTGACACCCGCTTGGGGGTGACACCCGACCGCTCGTTGACTGGTTTTTTGCGCTGGTGCGCGCCGCACCCCCCGCCCCCCCCTCGCTACGCTACTGATTGGGCCGAAGTGTTAATGCTGTTGCAATTAAAAATACACTTAAGAGATTTTACTAAAACATGCAAATGACGCCTTTAAATTAAAAACAGCAGTTCACGAGCGTACGCTGCTCCGATTAGACGTCAAAGCGAGACCGTGTCGTGCGTCTACCGCTAATTGCCGTCAGCTGTCGTTCGCGATCTTAATATTAATTGTTGTGCAGTGCTATTGAACTTTTGAACTATGGTTATCTGCGGAAGGTGTGGTGATGATGTCTCGGAAGCGGTTCAGTGTTCGGCATGTAACAGCCATTTCGACTTCCCTTGTTCTGGCATTACGGAGAAGGGCTACCGCAAGCTTGGGGAGCGCCAGGCTACATGGAGATGTGCTAATTGTAAGAGTGCGGGTTATGCCAGCACCCAGCCGCTTTCAAGCACGGCCTCGCCAACTGTTTCTGTACCTATCACATTAGATACAATAATGCGTGAGTTGTCCAGCATCCGTCAAGAACTTATCCCACTCTCCAGTTTGGCATCTGAGGTGCAACTTCTACGGAAGGAGCTAACTAACCTTAAGGAGCTTCCTAGTAAGATCCGTGTGTTGGATGAGAGACTAAACAAATTAGAAGTGGTGCAGGTAGACGTAACAAACACAAAGTCAGCGATTGTCAAACTTGAGGACGGACATCGGGATATTGATCAGTGGCTCCGCAGCAATAATGTGGAAATTAAGGGAGTACCGATGAAGGATAGAGAGGATCTCTTTGATATAGTTAGCAAAATCGGGGTTAAAGTTTCCTATCCCATTATGAAGAATCAAATTAATTTTGTACACAGAGTTCCGTCTAACATATCTACAAATAAAAACATTATCGTCTCATTTATAAATCGATACTCAAAAGAGGATTTCATCGCGGCTGCACGTTCCCGTAAGGATCCCCTACTTCCTGAACACCTTGGAATGACTGGCTCAGGAAGGATCTTCGTCAATGATCATCTTACTATCAAGAACAAAATGTTACTTTCTCAAACTAAATCCCTTGCTAAGGAAAAGAATTTCCAGTTTGTGTGGGTGAAGCAAATGAAGATTTTTGTAAAACGGGATGCCACCTCCAAGTCTTTCATCGTTACAACAGAACAGGACTTGAAAAAAATACATTAATCTATTTTTGTTTAACGCCTAATTTCATCTTTGCTTGTATATTTCATAAATTAAAATTGATCTCATCCTTGCTGTACCTTAAAAATATTACGCCAAAACAAAAACGACTATTGAAAGTGTTATTAATTAGAAGTTTGAGAAACAGTGAATGCGCCTCGCTTATCTCAGTCCAAAGTTCACTTGACCGTACTTGCTTTGTTTACGTTCCGATTTCTTTTGTATCGAACTGGTTTACTTATTGCTTTCATAGTTATATTCTATTTGGCTTGCTCACAAATATGTTTTGGTGAATGTTGCAATGTTTTTCTGTACATTTGGAATGCTTTTTTTAGTGCGTTGTGTATTGAGTGTGGAGATAAATATTAACTATGTTGGTTCTAGCGTTATGCGTTTCGGTTTTTTTTCTGACTTACCCATATTAACGAGTACGTACGCCTATGCCAGTCGATTAAATAAAATAAAATGTAATTTACTCTTAAGGGTTGAATTTGCAAGCTTTTATATCTTTAATGTTGATAAACGGAAGTCAACGAATCTGTTCGAGTTTTTCACACATTATTTACACTTTTTTAAAGAAATACTTACTTGTAGACATCACATTCTATAGTGTATGAACTAAATATTTATCACCAGATGTTCGAGGACTGCGGACGAAGTCAACTAACTTTTACAGGAATCTGGCAAAATGTAACTATGATGTAATAACTTTAACGGAGACCTGGCTCGTGGATGGGATATTGAACAGTGAACTTCTTGACGATAGGTACCTAGTGTGGCGGCGCGACCGTGACTACGCCGCCACAGCGCAGACACGTGGTGGTGGCGTGCTGGTGGCGGTCCGCCGTGAACTTGCTGTTGTTGAGAATTTTGACTGGCATTCCAGTGCGGAAGACATATGGATTTCGATTCAATTAAGAACCAGCTGTGATAGACGTACCTACCGACTTAATATATGTACACTGTATCTGTGTGAACATAATTCAGGCAATAGTTTCGCTGGTCAGTTACATGCTTATTTAGACAAACTTACCGAATTAATAACTAACCACCCCACAGACAAATTTATTATTCTTGGGGACTTTAATATGAGCTCCATAACTTGGACGACTTCACATGATGAAATCAGGCCCATCGCGCCTCAAACTAGCTTGTTTACTCATTTTGTTGACACCATTCATTTTTGTAGTTTACAGCAATTCAATCTTATTGATAATAGACACGGCAAAATTCTAGATCTTGTCCTCGCAAATACTCCCGTCACCGTCTCAGCATGTTTAGAACCCTTAACTATCGAGGACGCATATCATCCTGCGCTGTTAATTCAGCTTGTTACTGCGCAACCACAGTCACTTAACGCGAGTGCGCGCATGGCGTATCAATATAATAAAGGTAATTACGAACGTATTCGATCTGACCTGCGAAGTACTAACTGGGAACCATAATATTGAAAGGTACTGTTGAGGAGGCTGTCCGGAATTTTTATTCAATGGTATTCGAGATCAGAGATAAATACGTTCCTCAACGTCTGTGTAAACTCTTTAAATATCCACCTTGGTATAACACGGCGCTCATTAAGATAATTAAAGAAAAATTCAAATACTATCGGAAATTTAAAGTCTATGGTAACATCTCTCACCGCTTATCGTATCAATTACTGCGTGAGAGAGCCAATGATATCGAACAACTTTGTTATAAGGCCTACATAACAAAAATCGAGTCTTCAATAAGTACTAACCCAAAACTATTCTGGTCATATGTGAAAAGTAAACGTATGAACAGTAATTTCCCATCGAGTATGTCATATGGTGATGATATAAGTAACTCAGGGGGAGGAATTTGTGAGCTCTTTGCTAATTACTTTCGCACAACTTTTCTGGATGATCCCTCCGCAAGTCACAGCTGTGGTTCGAACGACTGTGTTTCCAACTGTGATTTATGTACAATTGAAATTGACATAGCAATCGTTCATAGGCATTTAAAATCCCTTGACTTAAGTAAATCTGCTGGCCCCGATGCCCTACCTGCTGTCTTTATAGTCAAGTGTGCTGAAGAACTAGCTTTACCTGTATCACTTTTATTTAAGAGGTCGATATCTGAAGGTATTGTGCCTTCTTTATGGAAGTCTGCTTTTATATCACCCATCCCTAAGAAGGGTGCTAAAGACAAAATTGAAAATTACAGGCCAATTTCTAAGCTTTGTCTGCTAGCTAAAGTTTTGGAACGCATAGTCTATAGTCAGTTATACAGCAGTATGGTTTCTAACTTTTGTCCTCAACAACACGGGTTTCTGAAAGGAAGGTCTACAGTCTCTAACCTAGTTCTGTTCACAGATTATATTGCTGAGCATATGGATGATGGATCCCAGGTCGATGCAATTTATACTGATTATAGTAAGGCTTTCGATAGGATCGACCATGACATTCTACTGAGGAAGCTTTTCGACTTGGGCATTAGGGGAGACCTATACAGATGGTTTTCCTCTTATGTGCAAAATAGGACACAAGCGGTGGTTCTCAATGGCTTTATGTCCTCCTGGTCAACCATCCCCTCTGGTGTGCCGCAGGGTTCCCTACTGGGGCCGTTATTATTTGTACTTTTTATTAATGATATCAGCGAGTGCTTCAAACATTCTAAATACCTAATTTTTGCAGATGACATGAAAATCTATACTTCAGTTAAGAATTTAAATGACGCTAGACTTTTGCAGGCTGACATATCTAGATTAGAAAACTATTGTAGAATAAATAAATTAGATCTTAGCATACCCAAATGCTTAGTTATGACCTTTACCCGGAAGAACCTTCCAATCATATTCGACTACTCACTTACAAATCAGCTTTTAACTCGAACTCATGTCACTAGAGATCTCGGTATTCTTTTGGATGATAAGCTCACCTTTGAGTGTCATGTCGACCATATCGCTATAAAAGCTTCTAAGGCCTTGGGTTTCATCATCCGTAATGCAGGTTCATTCAATAAAATGAAAACATTAAAAATGATTTATTGTGCTTACGTCCGCAGTCATCTCGAATATGGTAGTCAAGTTTGGAATCCGAAATATGCAGTGCACTCAGACAGGTTGGAACGAATACAAAAGAAATTCACCAGATATTTAAATTACAAATTTAAAATCCCTTATCTGAGTTACAACGATAGATGCGCTCGTTTCCACTTACTTCCCCTTGTAACTCGGAGGAATATATCTGACATACGTTTCCTAGTGAAAATAGCACAATCTAAGATTGAATGTCCTGAACTTCTTTCAAAGCTGTCTCTGAACGTTCCTCCTCGACATTCTCGTTTAAGATATCTTCTCCATACTCCTTACGCTCGCACAGTTCACCGTGGCAACTGTTACATGATTCGCTCAGCAAAAGCATTCAACAAAATTGTTAAAGATGAAAAGCTTTCAATAGATTTGTTTGCAAGCAGCTTAGCAACCATTAGCACTGTTTTATCCAAACACTTTATGCGTTCTGATATTTTCTAATAGTGGTTGCATATTTCTACCTACGCAGGTAATTAATTTTATGTTAACTTAGTAGTACTAATAGTTAATTAATTTTGCAACTGTACATCAATACCTACTTTATTGTTAACTGTGGAGGCTTGTAAATGGCTTGTTGTGAATTAGCTTACTATTACCCCTGTATTAATAGCTGTAAGCCAACCAAATAAAATAAAATAAAATAAAATAAAACGATAAAAAAAGTGAAATTCTCGAAAAATTTCAGTTAGGAGGCACTTCGCCGTCGACATGTGCCTGTCCTTTTATCCTCCAAACATGCAACATTAAATATCTCGGACTAACAATAGACGATACTCTCTCGTTTAGACCACAGTTGAGTCTGGTTAAAAGAGAGCGCAAGTTAATCTATATCTCCACAGCTAAAACACTAGGAAGTAATGACGGGCGGGCGTTTCGGGGACTGTCTATTTGTAAACGTTGATGTTCAAAAAGTGTTGGTACTCAGCCTAATTTGAATAAATGACTTTGACTTTGATCTTTAAAAAACTGCGAGCTATTGCGGATTCAAAAGTAAACACACAAGTTTATTTAAGGCTCTAGGGCAATCCGTAATCTAATACTGTATCACTTCAGGGGGTGGAGTACCCAAAACTCACTTACTCCCTCTTGAAAGAGTTCAGAGAGCCATTTTAAAAGTAGCGAATTTCCATCCGTTCTCTATCCCACAGATCTTGGTATAACTTGGTAACAGCACACCATGCATACTTACAACACCGAAAATAAGAGACGGAATGATATTGTCTGTGATTGTAATTCATTTTCAAAATATGTTTTTGTAAAAAGATTTTTTACATTTTAGCTCTGCGTTCCACCGAGTCAAGCGCGGCAAGCTGATACTTAGCTGAGCAATCCCAAAGGTGGCTACAATACTCCATGCAGGATCGTACTTATGCTTTGTTAGGGTTAAAAGCTGTTCAGGCCTGAAGTATCGCTTCACCCTATTTAGGATGCCCAGCTTTTTGGCCGCGGTTTGGGCTTTGTAGGTACTCGATGGTGGCGCCGAAGTTGAGACTGGATGTCAACTCCATGCCTAGGAGCTCGAGCCGATCAGTCACAGGAACAGATGCAGCCCGAAAAGTAGGAGTTTGGTCAAAACGACTATTCGGATCGACCGTTCACTTAGGAAGTCTGACATTCAGCTACAAAAACCAGCTGGATGCCATAAGCAGGAAGCTTGCTGAGTAGACCTGCGTGCCAGACCCTGTCAAAGGCCTTCGAGATATCGAGCGACACGGCAAGTGCTTCGCCGTGTCTTTCGATGGCTTCGCCCCAGCAATGCGTGACATACAAAAGAAGATCACCAGTTGACCCCAATCTGCTGACTCGTGTCGCCATACTCGCCTCGTGAATCTAAGACTTATCTGGAAGAGAGCAGATCAACACGGATTTCACCAGGCAGTGGTCAGAAGTTCCCAGCGGGGCTGAGATCGATACTGAATGACTGCCCGGATCAGTTGTGAGCAGAAGGTCCAAACAATTGGGTGTATGGGCGTCAACATCCGGTACCCGCGTTGCTACATTCACCAGCTGGGTTAGATCTAGCGTCAAAGCAAACTTGCGCGCCTCTGCTATAGCTGTAAAAAGACAATTGTTTATTATTTATTAAGCATCTCTTAAGGAGAGACAGAAGAGATTAGTTTTTATTAAATGTAATTGATAAATTGTATTTTTTTTATTGAGATTTACACAAACACTATCTAGCCAGAAACACAGGTTTCAACCTAGTTCAGACAAATAAACAACTGTGTTCTATAAAAAATTGTAAGATATTTTATTGTAAATTGTAAATTTTATAAATGAATGATTTTATTAAAACGATATAATTTTATTTTTATATTTTTTATTTTTTACTTAAAAGAAAAATTAAAACGATATAATGCTACGCTGGTGCGGCTCGCAGGGGGGAGACGCGCGGCTCGTACGCGCACCCCTGCTGGACGCAGCGCTGTCGCTGCACGTGTCGCAACTCGCCCTACAGCTGCCGCACGCCTGACCCGCCTCACGAGCCGCCGCCGCGGCCCGAGCTTCTGACAACATTTGTACACTCAATACACGATTTTTATAAGTACTTGCCATGATTTATTTCAATATCCGAATCGTTTACTTGGAAGTGTATGGCTTCGGCCGAGCTTGACCACAGACGTTGTACTTTGCACTGAACAGGAGTTTCAATGTAGACACTCCTACTGATGCCTGAAAGAACAAAAGTTTAATATGACAAACTTGCCGTATGTAGCGACCGTCGATAAGAAGCGTCGGCGATACCTTGAGCTTTTCAGTGCGATGCGCGCCGTCGGCGGCGGGTGGCAGGGCCAAGTGCGCCAGCAGGCGGTCGCGCACAGCCGGCGGTGCGGAGCCGTGCGCCGCCGCCAGCAAGCGCCCCGCCAGCTGCACGCACACGGCGCGCGAAGGCCCGTCGCATGAGCGCCACGCGCCCGCCGCGCGCGCCACTGCGTCCAGCGCCGCAGTGTCCGCACCGCGGCCCGCACGCGCCACCGAGTCCAGCGCTGCAGTGACCGCACTGCGGTCCGCGCGCGCCCCCATGTCCACCGCTGTAGTGTCCGTACCGAGGTCCGCGCGCTCCCCCATGCCTATCGCTGCAGTGTCCACACCGCGGTCCGCGCGCGCCCCTGTGTCCAGCGCTGCTGTGTCCGCACCGCGGTCCACACGCGCCCCCGTGTCCAGCGCTGCAGTGTCCGCGCCGCGGTCCGCTCGCGCCGCCGAGTTCAGCGCCGCAGCGTCCGCACCGCAGTCCACGCTCAGCAGCTGAAGCGCGGTGGCACTGGTGAGCAAGGTGGCGGCCAGGTCGGCGCCAGCGGCCGCTCCGTTGCGCAGCGCGTCGCTGAGCAGCAGGCGCGCGCGCACCGCCGGCAGCGCCGCCAGCAGCACGTCCGTCAGCGCGCGTACCTGATATAAAGCCATTGCTCAGCACTGAGTTGCTGATAGGAGGTACTTACCAGCCTATCACACAAATTAAAAAAAATATAAAACAAACATTACTTTACAAATCATATTTATTTTCACATAGGCCTTATGCCTACATGGCACACGCGATGTTCTAGTAACATGTAGTAGGTGCTTAGTGATGTAGCAAGGTCCACCGAGAGGCAACGCGATGCCACGTGCATAGCGATACAATACAATTTTCTCAAACATGCTTGGAAATTTGAGTATTATTTTGACAACCTTCTTCGAGATAAATCGAAGTTGCCGTACCTTCATGCCAAATACATGCGAGCAGCGGCCGGCAAAAGTTATACGTGTATTGTATGAAAATCCATATCTGTCGTGGTTTAGCGGCCAAATAAATTACATAGGTAGTAAACTCATCATCATATCAGCCGAAAGACGTCCACTGCTGGACATAGGCCTCCCCCAAGCGTCGCCACAACGACCGGTCCTGTGCGTCTCGCATCCATCGGCTACCCGCAACCTTCACCAGGTCATCGGTCCACCTTGTGGGAGGCCTTCCAACGTTACGTCTTCCGGTACGCGGTCGCCACTCCAGAACTTTTCGGCCCCATCGGCCATCTGTTCTGCAAGTAAACTCATACCTGTTTTGTAATTTAAAAATGGAACGATGTTTTACTCCGAAACATGGAAACCAAGGAGGTAACTTATCACAGGTTTTATTTAAATTTCGACCTGGCTTGTTCAACCACGAACATGCAATAGTTACACGTGCCAGCAATAGCATCACAGCGCGGCAGCGTCGCGTCAACGTTGAGAGCGACATACATTCGCTCCACGCGCCGGTAACACCGGCACACCGTCAGGGCTAAGAAGTGACCTACTGAAATCTTTGCTTCATCGGCTCGATACACACCAGGTGATATAGTGGTCAAACGCGAGCCTATAAATAGTAAAAAAAAAAGATTTAGAAATTAGTTAATCATTGTAATAAATTAGTCATCAAGCTGGAGTCGACTTTGATTCATCAACACCTCTCACTGTGGCAAAGACACCTTTAGCCGTAATCGATCCTATGAGTCTGTGGGATCGGCAGTGAGAAAACATTTCTGTGTACATTGCACGACGTACACAAAACCCCTATTCCTACCCCAATTCAGTCTGTTACCGTAGGTCTCCTTGTAACAGACTATCCGCACGTAAAACCAACGTAACTTTCGTTTGGTATATGGTTTGTATGGTAGGTTAGGGCATTAGGGTTACTAGGGTGCTAGGTAATTGTTATAGGGCTAGGTTTAGTCAGTAGGGTCTTAGGTAACTCGGCTCCTCTACACGTCAACAGATGCGTCCGCGGATTCTGGCAAATGCGTCCGCAGATGAATTTCCACGAGCTGTCCACACGTCTGTAGGTCGATCAGTCTATGTTAATTCTGGACAGACGCAACTCGCACTTGCACATTAACATTAAAAAATGGATATTGAGACCGTAGCAGCCGCGGCTATTTATTTATTTAGTACTTTTAACTACTACTTGAGTGTGCAACGCAGTAGAGTTATTAAAAAGAAATGGAAAAGAAGAAGGTGGTGGATGCTGGCTATACACAGAAACAGAACAAAGTAAGTGGAATGTATACAAGATTGGGTAAAAAAAAATGATTTATAACTTTTAAATCAATGTAGGTACTTACCTTATTGCCCAAAACTAACTTTATTATGTAAGTACCTACCCTGAATCAACCTATCAACTTGTATATGTATAGCACGATTACCATCTTGCAGAACTTTGTGTGGAGCCATCTAGTGAATTTAGTAATTTTGTTCGAATGTCATGCAGCGATTTTGAATACCTTCTACAAAAGATATCTCCAATGGTTGCTAAAATAGATACTGTTTGGAGGCATGCAACATCAGTGAAGGTGCGCCTGGCAGTAACATTAAGATATTTAGCTACTGGAGATAGCTACAGAAGCTTACATTATCTGTTTAAAATTTCAAGCCAAATTATATCTGTCCCTGAAGTATGTTTGGCACTCGATGACATTTTAAAGGATTTAGTGAAGGTAACCAACATTAATTTAATTCAAAATATTTATTTATTGATATTGACAAATCAACAAGTTTGTTGTTTACAAAAAAGTTTACATAATGAAATTGAAATATTATCTGAAAAAGTAACATAGGTAAATTATTACAAAGTATTTTTGAAACCGGCCCCCTTCTACCATCGGACATCCACACGCACTGCATCTTACCATCCCTACCTTGTTACTATTCCACCAATTCGCACTAAGCGTTTCCAAACGTCTTTTATAATTCGCACAGCAAAGGAGTGGAACTCTCTGCCTGCGTCTGTGTTTCCAAACGCTTACAACCCTAATCTCTTCAAAGTTAGAGTGAACAGGCTCCATCGTAGACTTTGTCTCTGTCATCTCTGACCTAGACTAGAGTCAAGAGCAAACCCATCACAAATAAAAAATAATAATAATAATATTTCTCTTAATTATTATTCATCATATTTCCGAAGTTTTCATAAACCGTTCTACTTGTTTCTGGTAGAATAACTTCTTGTGATAAAATGTTAATTACTTCGGATTGTTGACCTCATTTTGTGACACTGATTCAACTGAATAGGGAGAACTCAACTACAAAATTCGGTGATGGTGTTGATAAATATACGAGTACACTGTTGCTAGTGCTAGGACGAGTAAGTACAACTTGTGAAGGAGACGCTAACAGTATACGACCTGCTTTGCATAATACTGTTGTACCGACGACGTCTGATCACCATAACACCATGAATTTCATACATTATTTCTTCCCTTTTAAGTTTTGGATATTCCCTTTGCCAACATTCTACAAAATAAATCGAATTGGTCATCTTCTTTTGCGTTTTGTTTACTGGTCAATGCGCTATTTAATGTAATTAAAGCAGTATTCATTTTTCTACTGGCTTCCTGCAATTCAGGCGGATTAAAAGCACGGCGTTTTTGTCCTCGAATACTTTTGGGTTTTTTTGAGGGGTAGCAGGGACGTCCGCGTCGTCATCGTCGCCTTTTTTAGCTTCTGGTGGAATGTCACAAGCCCGTACGTTGGAAGTACTAGTCTCTTCATTCACAACAGGTTGTGTCTGGGAAAGAAAAAATACTATAAAAGTAAATCTAAAGAAGTTACAGTTAAGACCTAACTAGCTATGTTTAAAATTAATTAAGTCATAATAAAGTTTAAAATACCTATAATACTTTTGTTTTGTTTTCAGATGCCTAAAACTACAGACGAATGGCTTTCAACGGCGAGAGGATTTAATTTTCCTCATTGTGTCAGCGCTTTAGATAGGAAACATATCATGATTCTACCGCCACCTCACTCCGCAATCTTAGCACTAGTTGATAGTGACTACTGTTTTATGTTTGCCAATATAGGTTGCCCGGGACGGATTAGCGACGGTGGAGTCTATGATCAAAGTGTTTTAAAGCAAAAAATTGACACATATGCTATCCACTTGCCATCTCCTAGTCGCTTTCCCAATAGTAACACTAACTTACCATGTCTTTTTTTAGCTGATGCAGCATTTGCGTTGAGTACACATATTATGAAGCCATTTCCTGGGCATCATGCTATTGGTACTCCGGAGAGACTATTCAATCAAAAACTATCTAGTTCACGAGTAGCAGTCGAAAATACTTTTGGAATAATGTCTAGCGTATTTAGAATTTTCAAGAAGCCTATACCACTGAATTTCGCTAAAGCGTCTTTAATTACAATGACCTGTGTCTTGTTGCACAATTTCTAAAGAAATAGTAAAACATCTCGACATATGTACAGTCCCCCAACTTCAGTAGATAAGTATGTCAATGGAGAATTAATCCAACCTGGATCATAGAACAAAATTATACGGGAACATTTGATCCACTGAAACCTGTAGCTCGACGAGCCCCTATATGTGCAGTTGAAACAAGATTCAATTTTATGAAATATATTCACGAGAATAACAATTAGTAATAAAAGTACTTACTAATTCTGAAATGAATAAGATTATGAAAGTTTTGTTTTCTTTTTACTTACTTTATCCTCCGGATTCATGACGATTCATACCCCCTGGCCACAGCCCAGAGCGGCGCGGATTGCGGCGCGGCGTGCGGTGCGTCAAGCGGTGAGCGGCGAAAACAAATTGTATACTTTGTATGAAGTATGCCACAGCTACCGGCGCGGCGACGCGAATTGCGGCGCGACCTGAGGCGCGGTGAGCGCCGCGCGGCATGCGGTGGCGACGGGCTGCGCGGTGTGCGATTGAAACAAAATGTACTAGCGAGTATCGATGCGGCGACAGAGCGGCGCGCGCGGCGGCATCGGTGGACGCATTCGGGATCGCGCGACCGAAACAAATTATTTTGTTTTTATCGCGCGTTGAGCTTACATAAATAATGGATACGGAACAATTATTAGTTTAATACTGAGTAGACTAGCAATATGGATATCAAAACATTCATGTTATAAATATAGGCATGTTATAAAATCGGGATAGTTCCTATATTCATAATAAAGAGTGTGAAATTCGCCAAGTTCTTTCCTTTTCTGGACTGGGTGCACTCTTATTCTTGACTGAATGATGTCTTGAGCTAAGAACGCACTGGCTTCAAGGCAATACCGTGCCACTTTTGATAGGGCCATTTTAATAGGTTCTCTAAATACGTTCACCGCTGACGCCGCCGCGGTCGCAGCGCGACAGGCAGTGCGATTTGCGGTGGTATGCCACAGCTCGACTAGCTGCGACCGCCTGCGATGGCCGTATCAAAAGTGGCACGGTATTGCCTTGAAACAGGTGCGCTCTTAGCTCAAGACATCATTCAGTCAAGAATAAGAGCACACCCAGTTAAGGCTGGGTTATCCGGGTTTTGGCTGTTTTCGAATCAATTTTAAATGGTCAAATAAGTGAATTTAAGCCCGAAAAATATATGTGAGGGATACATCCTTGTTCTAGTGGCAAGTGGAAGTGAAAACACGAAATAATATAATTTTCTCGATCAAAAAAAATATTGAAAAAGGGTCGATTTGAAAAACTATTTTCAATCTCATTTCGTAATTACAGCACAAAACTATTTGAAAATTGCGCGAACTGAAAGGTAATTGTATTTCGGAGGGCCAAGTGCGGCTAGATTTTTGAGTTTTCTAAAAAATTTTTTAATAAACATCAAATTAGTGGAGAATAGCTTGCCTTCGAACCCCGCAGAGTCCCACGGGACGTGTTTGGAGCCAGACCTGCGACACTTTTTTTGAAAAAATCGCGGTACCGTTGTGTAAAATATAAATGGCCCATAAAAGGAACAACAGGAAAAAGATGACAATCAGGAAAATTCAGAAATTCGGGCAAAATATGTTGATAGTATATTATTTTTTAATACACATTGTTTTAATTGAAAATGAAAATATTTTAATTTGATTTATTGACTTTTTTGACATCTGACAATAGGGTTGGACACATTTCAAATTTTTATCGATAATTTAATGTAGCTATCATAAAGGAGTTTCAATACCCTTTTAATTTCTTTATAATATTATGATTTAGATACAAAGATAACAAGAAAACAGCTTTCCTATCAATCTCCTATTTTTCAAGACTGATAGTGCGGATCAACCAAAAACTACTTGTGTGAATTAAGTATTTTTTTTACTTTATAAGGTCATGGCACTATACCGGCACCGCAACGGCATCGCTCCAACCCAGCAATTTACTTGTAATTCAAATTATAGCCCTAAATCGTGTGTCATAAAATATATTTCATAATGTCAATATGATAAAGCCAGCAACGTGCAGTCAGCCCGTGCACTATTAGGTAATTCACACACTGCTCCGCTACACGCTGCGGGGTGCACGCGTGGCGACGAAGTCAAAAACTACGCGTGAATGCGTTTTCAGTATGTTGCACTACGCGTGTTTTTAATATAAAGAGAGATACTTTCAAGCAACGTAAGATCACGCACTCCCGCGCTATGTTGCGTGATGCGGTGCAGTGTGCCAATCGCCTTAGCGAGCTGACCGCGTGCTTGCAGCGCGTCGACAGCACGTCGCTATCGAAACAACGTCGTTGCGCCGTTCGCTTGCGCACCACCATCGCCCCTCGCGCCTCGCCTCGCGCGTACGGCGCTCTTGCACCTAGCGGCCGGTGCGCGGACGGCGAGCTTACACCTCGCGGCTGGTGCGGACTGCGAGCTTGCAACTTGCTGCCGGTGCGGACTGTGAGCTTGTACCTTGCAGACGACGCGTACTTAGCGCGCTGGTGGCTAGACGTAGCCTAAATTCGAGGCGACGCCGTGCTTCTGCTGTGCCGTTGCGGTGCCCTTATAATGTGCCATGACCTATAGTTATCACAAGATCAGGGCCTACAGAGTTCCATCACACAATAAGATTTTTTTCCTCCTGGGACCAGAGGAAAACTACTTAATCAGTTTACTCACAGGTCTCGATTCCGCACAAACAACGGCGGTCAAACAGAAAAATATGACTGCTTTTAAGTAGATACTGCTTTCTTCTTTGAGCTTTACCTATGCTATCAGAATAAAGATACATATGGTACCTAACTAGAGACAGACTTTGCCTAGTCTGACTAACCCGGACACATTGCAATAAATCAAAAAACAAATCTAAGGGTAGCAATAAAATCGATGAAGTCGACGAACTACATGTAATTAATTATATTATATTTAGTGGGATATCATTGAATATGTATTTGTTTTTTTATTTTGAATGATGGTTTAAGATTTATAACAATGACCCACTCCTATTAAGATCAGAGACTACACTCTTAGATGTAGACAAGTACGTCTACCTGGGACAAACGGGCCATATAGGTTTTTTTTTTTACTATTGATAGGCACGCGTTTGACGTAGTGCGCGTGGGTGGGATGTCCACCATGTACCGGTGGCGCATCGCCGTTCGTCTTGTGGTCCGATGATGGAACGGGCTTGGCGGAATCAAATTATGCAATTCCGTCGCACATTCCCCAAAGTGCAACCGGTAGAAAACCGATAGGCCGCGACGAGACTATCATCGCCGATGATCCTCTTGGCTCGTTTCTCAATTGACTCAAGGGCATCAAGCTGGTATCTGGCAGATCCGTCCCAAAGATGAGAGCAGCTAGTCTATTCTGTAAGAAACTATTTCGATATCGAGCTTCACCTGAGTGATAAAACTCACAAAGTGAGCTTTATTGCACACAACATAAAGATCTTCATTTGAAACTCACCTCGAATTCTACTGTCGAGATACGAAAATGTTGTTAGAGAATAGCACTACAGTACTCCATACATGATCGAACTTGCGCTTGATAGAGTTTGAGCAGCTGTTCCGGCGTGAAGTACCGTCACCTTAGCTAGGATCCCCAACTTCTTTCCAGCCACTTGAGCTTTTGCCTCTATGAAAGGGCCAAAATTAATTAGCTAACTTCGAGAAAGAAGTCAACCGTCGAATCCGACTCGGCTGTGCGGCATTCGGGAAGTTGCGTGGTATCTTATCGTCTCAAATACCAGTGTCTCAAGACGAAAGACTATGTATATGGGTGACTTATGGAATCGGAACTTGGTCGCTCACAATGGGCCTCATCAAATGGAATGGGTATTGATCGGATCAGGAATGATGATATTCGCAGGAGAACCAAGGTTAACGACATTGCCTGAAGGATCGCCAAACTGAAGTGGTGTGAACAGAACAGACGATCGATGAGGACACTTAGGGTAGAGCTATGTCCAGTAGTGGATGTCTTTGGGCTGATATGATGATCATTTATAAAGTTAGTTTGCAACCATTTTCACCTAAAAATTTTCGTGACATAGGTAGTCATGTTGGGTATCAAAGAAATGTGCCACAATGGAGACAATTCAATGTTTTAGAATATTTTAATCGATAAATTTATATTATAACTGTAGCAGCACGACTCTATTAGCCAAAAAGACAATAGAGTATGGTTACAGTGTAAGTGTAACAGTAGAACCATTTAGCTAATTTAGCTCATTAAAGCTTTTTACCAAAGGGGATGAGCATTACTGCAGATGTGTACTGTGAAGAACTGAACACAATGATGGAGAAACTTGCACGTCTCCAACCAGCTTTGATCAATCGCTCGTCTCCACTGCTCCTGTACGACAACGCGCGACGTCATACTGCACAGCAGACGGTCTCCAAGTTACAAGAGCTGGGGTTAAAAGCTCTTCGTCATCCGCCGTACTCACCAGACCCTGCGCCTACAGAGTTCTACTTCTTCCAGAATTTGAATAACTCTTGGCGGGAAAAAATCCAATATCCGAGAAGCAGTACAAAATGCCTTTTGAAGAATTTATTGCCTCCCGTCTCATTTATTCAAGAAGGGCATCAATAATCTGCCACTGCCTTGGCAAAGATGCATCGATTGCATGGGCAATTACTTTAATAATAGAAATGAAAAAAAAAATACAACCGACTTCCAAATAAAAAAAAACACTACAAACTAAAAAATAACTTTAATATCGGAAGTCCGTGTTTTTGGTAGTTTCTTCGTATTTTGACACGGACTTCCGAAATTAAAGTTATTTTTTACTTTGTAGTGTTCGTTTTTTGAATTTGGATGTTGTAAAAAGTTTTTTATTGTTTTCCCGTTGACCTAGAACTATGAAATTTGGCAAGTAATACCGTCTTATAGTACAAGTATAGGGAAAATTCTGAAAATTATACATTTGTTATTAAACCGTAAAAAAAATAGTCTTTATTTAAAGTAATTTGTAGCTACAAATTTGTATGGAACCCTCGGCGGGCGAGTCCGACTCGCACATGGCCGGTGTTTTTTATATTGTTTTCACATGTAGAAACAGAAATAATAGTGTCACTATAGGGATCTACGCTTTGGAACTGACTCCCAGGAAATTCAATAGTTCCTGTAAATGGTGTTGTTGTAATAAATGCTTTGATTTCGAGATTTTATGGAAAACGTTCGGCTTTTTTTCTGTTATTACTATGTTAACTTACTTTTTCACACATAGCTATATTGTGTTTTTAAAAACATGTTTGTAAAATTGTTTCGGTTTCATTTGTAAAATCATAATCCAAACTACATCACTATCACTAACACTAGATCACTATATATTATAAAACTAAGTCCACCGCCTTGTCTGTCATGAGTTACTGCCATAAAATGTAAAACGTAACGATAAAATTTATCGTTATCATCTATTTTACATTTAATGTAAAATAGATGAAATCATGTCTAAAAGAAAAACAATTCAGTAGATCAACTGCAAATATTTTGCACTGTGACGTATTTATTCTGCGAAGAAGTCGGCGGTCATCGGTAGGACATCGTATAACATAGTCGTGTTATACATGAGGGGTCGCGGGCGGAGGTAGCATTTTCATTGCCAACAGGTCCGGATAACCCAGCCTTAACTAGAAAAGGAAAGAACTTGGCGAATTTCACACTCTTTATTATGAATATAGGAACTATCCCGATTTTATAACATGCCTAAATTTATATGGATGTTTTGACAACCATATTGCTGGTCTACTCTCAGTATTTCACTAATAATTGTTCCGTATCCATTGTTTATGTAAGCTCAACGCGCGATAAAAACAAAATAATTTATTTCGGTCGCGCGATCCCGATTGCGTCCACCGATGCCGCCGCGCGCGCCGCTTTGAGCCATGGTGTCATAACTTCGAACAACCTGATAGAATCTTCAAAAAGTTTGTTGCTCTGAACAGTAGATGGTGCTATTTAAAAATTTAAATAGAAATATTTTTATAAGACTGTTATTACTGGCCCTTTTTTTGGTTATGGCTACAACACAACACCATTGACATGTGTTTATTTCATTTCCCGCAGACTTTCAGTATTTACATTCTCTTCAGCAGACACTTAAAAACTTATAAAATAGCAAACAAAAAAGAAGTAAATGAAAAATTTGTAATTTATTTACTATAATAATAATAATAGATTATTGCTAATTGACTTCCATTGGGTAGAATATGTTAATTATTTATAGTCAACAATAGTCATTCATTTAGGAATGAAACGTTGTGTTATTGACATTGACATTAACTCTAACTGTTTGTTTTCAAATCTCACAATCCGTTTATTTTCTTCTGAAGTGAATAGATGCGTTTATTGTATTTTGTTAATTTTCAATTACGACCCGGCTTGTTACACTATTTCTGTTCCCGACTGACCTGGCTTTTACTTGGATTCCGATATTACCGCTATCATCGCCTGACCTCTGGCTGAGAATTTGGACTTTATTGTTTTGCGGTACGACTTTCCATTGACTTCCGTCGAATTGAGGGTCGGGGAGGGGGGGGAGGGGGAGGGGGGGGGTGTTACTGCCCCCCCCCCCCCCTTATAAGGAAAAGTTTCGAAGCCCCCCCTTTTCGAGTTTTTTTAATTTTTAAATTCCGATGGTATTTTCCTCATTTAATGGATTAAAATTAATAATAAGTGTATAAAAACCAGGGGGAGCCCTTGGGGGGCGTTGTCTATTGTTTACCCGAAGATTATATACCATAATCATCATATTCCCGAATTTCATTTAACCGAATTTCATTTGCCCGAATGTTTTGTTTGCCCTAAAAGACATATGACATACTTACTGTAAATTGCCCGAAACTTAGATACCATAAGATACGAGTGCCATACGTATTGTTTTTCATATTTTTAAGTGCCATAATAATTATCAAACATAATATTTAAACGCCATAATGATTATTAGACATAACATAAAATATTCTATGCATGGTTGATAGTGGGCTTGGTCGACGGAGCCCCGCTTCGCGGGGCTACTTCTGTGTGGTTTATAAAAAAATAACCACGAAGGGGATGGCGGGGTCTATTCGCTCGCTTCGCTCGCTCACACGACCCCGCCATCCCCTTCTAACCTAACCTATCCGAGTCGGAGTGCCCTAAAGTCCCAATTGCATCCAGTTTCTCCTGATATAACAACAGTTACACGGTACTGGGAACGGTGGCGCGGGAACTACCAGCTACTGGTTCCGATGGCAAAGTCATGGGCACAAGTGGCTCACTAGAGTCCAACACTTGCACACACGGGGGGCCTGCAGAAGAGCTCGCAACAAGTGGCTCATCAGAGTCCAACACTTGCACTACACTCGATTCTTCAGACGGCACAGCAGAACACGAAACCTGGGGCTTCGAAGACGCCATGGTGGTAGTCAAATGTTGTTTTCACCGACAGGAGTACGTAAACGCTCTCAACTGCTAGGGACACAAACGATGACTGACGATGACAGTGACAATACTAAATAGCGTCAGTTTTACGTTTCGTTCTACAAGCCGGCAAAAGACGGTAAACACTACACATTTTCAATTATAATAGCTCGTAATGAAAATAATGCTGTGATTTAATATAAACTGTTAAATATATGTGTACATGAAAAGTATTGAAATGAGTACAAAATATAATTATTTACATACATTTATATAAAATAAAATGTTACCGAACGTATGAAACCTTAACCGTAGGTAAAACGAAATGTTCAATGGTGAGAATTCTATACAGTCTGTGGTACGGATTGACATAAATATTGTAAAAATAATTGATTTTCAATATTTTTTTTTCTCAAAAAGTACGCGTTGTCGAATGTTGAAACTTTGCGTGTGTGCTTATAATAATGTAACCTTTCTGTAAAAAAAATATCAACTACCAACTCGCCGTACGACAGTGGAAAACTCACCCCATTTAAAATTATATATTATTTTTAGTTAATTTTGGTCCTTATAGTACTTATATGGGTAAATGGCAAACATTACATTTTAAAGTGATGTGATATCACAACACATTTTTGGAACTAAGTGATATCACAATGAATAAATTTGGATGTGATCTATAGATTCAAAGCATAAATTTCAGATTTGATGTTATTTTATGCTACTAGCTATCTGGCTCATTTCGCCCCTAGTACAAGTTTTACAGTTAGCGAAGCAATGTTTGTGTCTAACACTTTCAGTGCCAAGTGCAAAAGTGTTTTTACAGTTTTAGTGCGAAGCACTCAACACATGGGCCGAGCAACAATTTGTTTGTGTGCCCACAACCCGCGCATGAACACAAGTCACATATAGCTACTTAAAACAACGACTCAGATACGGGTTGTGGGCACATAACGAATCACTGCTCGACCCATACGCTGAGTTCTTGGCACTAAATGTGCTAAGTTGAGTGTGTTATATTTAGTATAATACCTATCAGTGCCGAATTAAATCAGCACGGGGCCTGTAGCAAATTTTACCAAGGGGGCCCCCTAAACCTAAAACCTTTGTAAAGTGAAAACAAAAAATATCCATTCAAAATAATTATAGCCCCTCTCTATTATTTCTCATGGACCCCGGGGCTCTTATGTAGCACCAGATCCCATATTTTTTTGGTTTGCCTACGTTATCTGGGGTTGTTTAGATTTCAGACGGTATAGTAGCATGAAATAAAAGAAAGAAAACGAGTTTTTTGCTCGAAGTATGACCCATACCATAACAAAATAAACCAAATTAGTGACTTAATCTGCAGAAAACGACCGTCACAGTATAGTGGGAATTAGAAGGACTTGTGTGTGAGAGAGATCCATGGTTTTTACATGATTTTGAAAGTCCAAGTGCAGGGCCCCACAATGCACGGGGCCCGTTGCATTTACTACTCTTGCTATGGTTAATCCGGGACTGATACCTACAACTTTGTTATTATACATGTGTCACATACCCATGACTATTTGTAGGCTGGCTATTATACTAACTGACAATTCTTTTCACTTAACAGGGGCAGATAATGTTATCCTGCATTTATTTCCTAACCCAAACAAGGAGCCAAACAGATTTAAATTATGGGTTAATGCTATTGGTGGTGATCTTTTTTTAATAAAAGATCAAACTGTTTTTGATTATTATCGAGTGTGCCATGTACACTTTGATGAAAAGGACCGCACCTGGAGTAAGAGACTCAGCCCAAATGCAGTACCTACATTAAACTTGCGAGGTAATAATAATATTGTCTTTAATCTTTCATAGCTATCTTATTACCACAAGGTAAATAAACTGCCTCATCCCAAGAGTGGCTGTGCAGAAGTACACCTTATGGGAAATACAGGCATGATAGTATGTTGTTGTAGTACATGAAGAACTTAGGTCATGTTTATGCCTTACAGGTTTTCGAACTGCTATAACAAGAACTCCTTTGCAAGTAATATCCAACCAGGATTTTTCTAAAGCTCAACTGTCCACATCAACCGCTCAGCCATCAATATCAACAGCATCAACCCCTAAACAATCAACATCAACAGCATTAATCGCTCAACCATCGACATCAATGGCATCTACCGCTCAACCATCTACTTCAACAGCATCGGTTGCGCAATCATGTAGCAGTCTACCATCAACATCGACTGACAACATACATTTACCATTGACATCTGGATTATCTGGTCAACATACTCTATCAACATCCAAATCTTTGCCAAGGCGTAAGTACATTGTTATTCAAAGACTACTAACTGAAGTTTCACTGAGTGAGTGACTGATGAAACAGGTCCAATCTGATATCCAATTCACTGTTCAATAAAATGACTGGCCAGTCTATACAATATTAAATTTATTTACTTGGATAATTTGATAATAAAACTAGAAAAGATATGATTGAGTACTTGAAATTATGAATCTTCACTTCTGTGAAGTTTCAACAACTAATTAAATTTTACATTGTATTTTCACATGGAAATAACTCATGTTGTAGTATAGAGATTAGCCAGTCGGTAAGATCATAGTACGGTTGTCTGCCCAGACTGCTCAAGATGACAGCTTAAATATTTAGACTTGTCACTTAAGTGTTCACAAATATTTTTCCAGGGAAATTGAAGAGGACTACTTTGTATAATCCTGAGGTGGTTGCTTTGAACAAGAAAATAAAAAATCTTCAAAAGTCCAAAGTCACGATGGCAGAAAAGTTGAAAAAGGCATTAATATTGTCTGAAAACACTTCTTTTCAAAAAGCCATGAAATCAATTTACGCCTGCAGCAACAATATTTACTCACCTTCAATTTGGAGAAATTGGGAAGAAGATATTGGGGAGGCGATTCACCAAAAATGAAAAAGTTATGGCATTAGCCCTTTACAAACAGGGTCCGAGATCATATCGCTGGCTTAGAAGATTTTTTGTTTTACCTTCACCTTTAACCCTGAGTCGTATGATTACGAGAGCAGCGCTAAAGCCAGGGATGAATGAAGATTTGTTTCGACAGCTAAAAAGCAAAGTGGATAAAATGAAAGACACAAACAAACTATGCATCATACTTTTTGATGAAGTAGCACTTGCACCACACTTCGACTATAGTAAGAGACGAGACTGTTTAACTGGATTTGTCGACGATGGGGAAACCAGGAAGAGAAAGATAGCTGACCATGCATTAGTTTTTATGATTAGGGGAATTTTTAAGAATTATAAACAGCCTTTGGCGTATACATTTCAACGTCATCCATGGAAATAGTGAGTCAAATAAAAACAATTATTAGAAAACTTAAGTCCATAGGCTTAGAAGGTATTAGCAACCGTTTGTGACCAAGGTGCAACTAATGTGAGTGCCATAAACTGGCTAATAAACTAGACAAGGACGAAATATTTAAGAAAAGGTAAAGAAATGAAATACAAAATTTTTGAAATAGATGGCAATGAAGTAGTGCCCTTATATGATCCCCGTCACCTCATAAAAGGAATTAGAAATAATTTATTACAGGCAGACTTAAAAGCATGGGAGAAATGTCACAGGAAAGTGGGATCACATCGTCGAATTATATCAAAAAGATGGCACATATGATGGCATTAGGCTAATACCTAAATTGACAGACAGACATGTGATCCCACATAAAATTTCTAAAATGAAAGTAAAATGTGCCACTCAAATATTCAGCCGGACTGTAGCTGGTCACTTAGGATCATTAGCATGTGAGTATATCTTTTGTTTATATATAAACAAGGTGTTGTGGCTGTACTCATCATTAAGAACAACTTTTACTATTGGACCAGACCTGATATTGTGGAAAAAAACTGCTTTTCTCTACATTTATATTCGCCTGTCGTCAAAATATATAATGTTTTGTTCATAATGATGAGTACAATGACCCTTTAAGAGGTCATGCGTTATTTAAGTTTTAACTTGTATACAGGGCCAAATTAAGTAATTTTTGGTGAGTAGTAGCTATTCAAAAATCATAAGATATAGGCTATTAATCGGCCCTTAGGCTATTAATTTAGCCATGAAATTGGGACATTACGTTTAGCACCGTGTAAGCAGTCAGGCAATATTTTAAAACAGCTTTGTCATTTCAGGTCAAGGAGTACTCCCTCAAGAATGTGAGGAAACAGCTGCACTGCTCAAGTTCTTTGACGAATTGTTTGACTCTGTGAACGGTAGTTTCGATAATTTTAAAAAGAGAAGAGGAAAACTCCTGCTGGGCCCAGTATCGCCAAGATCGAGTCATAATAAAATATGGGCTCATGCTAAAAAAGTATTGTCAACAATGAGTTTTCAAAAAAAATATGGAAAATCAGTTACTGTACCCTCCATTAAAAACTGGTTACACACTATTGATAATATAGAATATCTTGTAGATACATTACAAAAAAAGTATAAGCTGACATCTCTTTGGATGCGCCACTTCAACCAGGACCCTTTAGAAAACTTTTTCGGAAGCATAAGAAGCCATGGGTACCGCAATAATTCTCCTTCTTGTGCTTCCTTTGCTCCATCTTCGACCGCATCATCGCTTACCATCAGGTGAGATTGTGGTCAAACGTATGCCTATATATAGTAAAAAAAAAGCAGCTTTTGCCTCACTGCTAATTAACAATATGAGTAGTGTGCATTCACCAGGGTCCAATTGTGAAGTAGATTCCTGCATCACATTTAAATCTTTAAAGATCTTGTTTTTTAAGACAAGTGAGAGGTCAGCTTATACAACAGAAGTAGACTTTGAAGATATTGACCGTGACCACATCTTTAAAGATTTAGAAATCAAAAGGAATGATCCAAAAATAAGAGCACAAATAGATTATGTGACTGGATATGTTCTGCGCAAGTTAAAAATAAAGTGTGGTTTATGTAGAGAGTCATTGTATAATTAAGACATTGGTGAAAGTGCCATAAAGGTTAGAGAATATTTTAAAAACAAAACTTGCCTCACATATCCATCACTTTCATTGATAAAGTGCTTTTCTAATATTCAAGATGTGGTCATGGGTATATTAAGGAAAAAATCCGATATTAACAATATAATGCAATACCTGAAAACCATATTATCAATAGTGATTGACTACAGTTTTATAAACTGCAATGAGCATAAAAAAGAGAATTTTAAGAATTGAGCAAATAACTCTTAATTTATTTGTTTACAACTGGTGCAAAAACACTAATAAGTTATTAACAGGGTCCAGGACTGATTATGAACAAAACGACGAAATTCAAAAATTCGCGTATATATACTGTACGAAAAGGCTTAAGAAATAAAAACAGATTTTTGTATTATCTATTTCGTTTTATTTAATTTCCAGTCGCAATATTTTTTTAAAACCATTCAAAATGTAGGTACGAGAAGGCTAGCAGCCTTGTGCGAAAGTTCCTTGCACAAAGCACCAGATGGCGCTATACGCCATACATTCCGCAAAATGACGCGAGTGACCACTCTATACCCTATATAAAATGTACTCTGTGCTCTGAGCTGTGGCCGCCGCGATACTCGCTAGTACATTTGTTTCAATCGCACACCGCGTAGCCCGTCGCCACCGCATGCCGCGCGGCGCTCACCGCGCCGCAGGTCGCGCCGCAATTCGCGTCGCCGGTAGCGGTGGCATACTTCATACAAAGTAAACCATTTGTTTTCGCCGCTCACCGCTTGACGCACCGCACGCCGCGCCGCAATCCGCGCCGCTCTGGGCTGTGGCCAGGGGGTTACACATCCGTCAAATATGCCGCCATGACGTCGTAAAAAATCCAGACGGGTTGGTAAACTTCTTCAGCTTCAGCCCCCGACTTGATGGAAGATATTTTTCTTTTTAAAAGCCAGAATGTAGCTAGATTTTCTTTTTTAGTTCGTGTACTGGCACACCCATCGTGTCAGCTATAGGATTCCACACATCATTAATCTGAAATGATAAATATAATCATCATCATAATGTCATGTAGGTATTTTAGGTATACTTACATTTTTATTGTTGTGATATTTATTTTTAGGATTTCATAAACAGTTTTCAGCTTGATATAGCTCAATAAACCTAAAAGTTTCCTCAGTGCTCAGATTTTTCGTCATTTCGAGGCGTTTTTACTAATGATGCGCCACAAAAAGCACGCGTACACTCGCAATCGCAACTCCGATCAAACTGATGCGCCAGCAGACGTGTGGACAGACGCCGGACATTCGCGCCGAAACCCTTTGATGCGTGCCACAAAAATCGACAGCAACCGGATTCGAGGCGGACGCATCTGCTGACGTTAAATACCTACCACAGACGCACAAATCACCCCCTCTACACGTCACTACACGCATCGCAGAGGACGTCTGCAGATGCATCCGTTGACGTGTACAGGAGGCTTCAGACGTAGCCATACTCGACGCATTTGGAATAGCGGGCGTACTACGCTGCAAGTCCCGGTGCGTTCAATTTGCTCCTTCGAGCCGGATTAGATAGTACTGTTTGGAGTCAGATTAGTTCTCACAAATAGAAAGCTGTTTATTGAAAAAAAGAAACAAATGCTCAATTTAACGCGGGAAAAAATATTGTAGATCGTTGTTCGTCATTGATTTTGAATAGTTTAGTAGTTATTTGAGAAAAGTACTATACAAGCCTTGGCCACAACTAAGCATTGGACTCACTTACTTTACACGTTCCTCCATCTATGTCTCTTTTGCTGGCCGCTGCAGTAATGTACTATTATCTATTTCATAATTAATTATTTTTAAAAAAATCGGACCTGTAAGTAGTTTAAGTTGGGTACATTAAGTGGGCCGCCTATGTAGGACGACTAAAATGGCACTGTGTATAGTTTCATCAGATACGTAACAGTCGCGGTGCAAGCCATCTCACCTGTTCCGGCGAGGCGTGGCCGTCGAGGAGCGCGTGAAGCGCACGCGCGGCGACGCGGCGACAGCGCGACTCGCGCGCCAGCACCCCCACGCTCAGCACCGCCACTGCGCACTGCAGCTCGTCATCTGGCCATGCGCCCGGCGCCGCCACTGAGCCCGCCACCGCGGTCACGGCGCGCGTCAGGGCAGCGTGCAGCTGCGACGCCGGCGCGCTCAGACACGACTGCAGCGCGGCAGCGTCTGGCGGCAGGTGCGGCGCCAGCGCAGCCCACAGTTCGGCGGCGGACGCGGCTTGCTCCGCCCGGGCCCGCTCGGCACGCACGTTGAGTGCGGTGATAGCACCCGCCAGTGCCAGCTCGCCCTCGCAAGCGCTGGTGTCGCCGGGCCCCAGCGCCTCGTGCTCGGAGGCGCGCTGGCGCAGCATCTCCAGCTGGTGCTCGCACTCCTGGTCGCGCGCGCGCTCCTCCGCCAGCTGCTTCGCGCTCGGCATCACGAACGTGCTCTGCCCATGCCACACAACGCCCGGTCACTACGTCGTACGCGGTATGGTATAAGTGTGCCTTCAGGGCCAAATCCGAAACCACAAGGAATATCGAAAAACAATTTTAAAACTAATTTGTTAAAAATGAGAGCTTTCCTTTAGTTTGCCATATGTTATTACTTCCCAGAATTTGATCCTTATTAGCTATACTTTCGGATGGTGTGATAATACAAGATGCGTTTGTTTTTCTCAAAAACAACCGGTTCGATTCTTGGGTAGGAATAACGATTTTTGAAAAATCCAATGATTCTTTTTTAATTTTCATCAAAATCGGGCTCGAGACTCCTTTCAGTATTTTTAAATATTCTTCATAGTTTCGGATTTGGCCATGAAGGCAAATTTTAAAAAATCACCCTGTTCCATGCACACACTGCATGAGAGTTAGCGCCTGAATGCTACTGCCTGAGCAGCTGTGCTACAATAAGATTTTTTGCACAGCAGGATCTGCTGGATCATTGTTACAAAGCGCGGACCTAATCTCCCCAATCCGTACAAAGCCTATAACAAAGCACTTGGCGCAGTAGTCACTGTTAAAGTTTTATGAACAACTTTACCTTGAGACTGATCAAAGTAACCATTTCGGTTTTGGCCAATTATAGACCGAAATAAAACATAGGACACATACAGTTTCGCCATGCCTGTCCGTCCCTCCGCCTGCGATTTTACCCAGAAACTATTGATACTGCGAAGCTAGAATAATTTGCCAAGGTTCTTCCAACACCAACAAAGTTGAAAAATATAATCTGGAAAATATATTTTTAAGTACATACCTCCCATACAAGTACAAGGGGGATAGGACTCTTAAAATATCCTTAATTCTTTATTGTACACCATAACAACTTATATTCATTTACAGTGCGTTTTCGGGGCTTTCTTAAAGTAAAAGTTGTTTATAATCATGTATACTTTCATTGCCTAAGAGGTTGTTGGTGTTTTACAAATAACCCTGTATACATACGTATTTACGAAAATTATGTCATAGGGAAAGGAAATCCTACTACTTACTACTACTTAAGTTCATGTGTCCCCTAGATGGGGCAGAGGGCATCCACAGTGCGCCGCCATCCCGAACGGTCTTGAGCTTCGCGCTTCATTTCGCTCCAGGTCTTTCCTAATTGCTTCGCTTCTGCAATGATCGTCCGAAGCCAGGTCTGCTTGGGGCGACCACGTTTACGCTTTCCTTGGGGATTCCAGTCTAGGGCTTGCCTCTGTATGTGTTCAGGATCCCTTCGGAGCGTGTGGCCGATCCAGTTCCACTTGCGGCGTTTGATCTGCTGGTCAATCGGAGTCTCACCGTAGCGTTCCCACAGATCTTGGTTGGAGATTTTCTCGGGCCAGTAAACACCGAGGATACGACGAAGAAATCTGTTGATAACGACCTGGAGTTTGTGCGAGATGTCCTTAGTGACCTTCTTCGTCTCACGTCCGTACAAGAACACGGTTTTTACGTTGGACCGGAATATTTTGAGTTTTACTCTTCGGATCAATTTCCTTGATTGCCATACAGGACGGAGCTGTGCAAAGGTTGCTCTTGCCTTGGCAATTCTGGAAGTGATGTCTTGTTCAGTTCCTCCAGTTTCTGACACTACACTACCGAGGTATGTGAACTTGTGGACTCTCTCCACCTCCTCTGTGCCAATGAGCAACGGCAAAGAGCTTGTCGCCCCGCACCTCATTTCCTGGGTCTTTCGGATGTTGACCTCTTAAGGGGTCATTGTTCTCATCATTATCTATCTAGATAAATCTATATTCTATATCTATACTAATATATAAAGCTGAAGAGTTTGTTTGTTTGCTTGAACGCGCTAATCTCAGGAACTACTGGTCCGATTTAAAAAAATCTTTCAGTGTTAGATAGCCCATTTATCGAGGAAGTCTATAGGCTATATATCATCACGCTAAGGCCAATAGGAGCGGAGCAGTAATGAAAATTGTGACGCAGACGAAGTTGCGCGGGTCAGCTAGTATAACATATATCGAATAGATAACAATGAAGTACCTCTATAATTAACCCTCTAAAATAAGATAGTGCCCCAGGATGGGATAATATCTCGACTAGGTATTTTAAACATGTAAAAGATGAAATAATTCCAATTATAACACATCTGGCTAATCTTTGTTTTAAACAAGGCATCTTCCCTAACTCTTTAAAAAAAAAACAATAATAACCCCTATATACAAGGGTGGGCAGGAGTGTGATATCAACAATTATAGACCAATTTCTGTTATTCTTGTTATAGAAAAAATATTAGAAAAACTTTTAAATTACAGGTTATTAAGTTACCTTCAAACCAAAAACATTATATCTCCATCCCAATTTGGCTTCAGACGCGGTATTTCTACGGAAGATGCTATCACATCTTTAACTTCATTACTTACAAAAGAACTCGACAAAGGAACTAGGTGCTTATCCGTTTTTATAGACCTAAAAAAGGCCTTCGACACGGTGTCTATTCCCATCCTTGTGCAAAAATTGGGGGAACATGTATTAGAGAAACACAACTAGCTATATTTACCGATTATCTGAACAGAAAACAGAAGGTTAAGCAAGAGAATTGTGTCAGCGGGGTTGAAGTTGATGTTATTTGCGGTGTACCCCAGGGAAGCGTTTTGGGACCTACCCTATTCCTCATTTACTTGAACGATTTATGTAATATGTCTATCAATAAAGCAATCATTTTTTCGTATGCCGACGACACCGCAATTGTCTTCACTAGCTCAACCTGGGCTGAAGCCAAGACCAACGCAGAAATTGGTATGGTACAAGTAGCTTCATGGCTAAAAACCAATCTTTTAACGTTAAACACAAGCAAAACTAATTACATTTGCTTCTCAATATATAAAAATGTCAACCAGAACATGATTTCAAAATCAAAATACATTAATGTAGGAGTGTGGCAAATCACAATTGTAACTGTCCAATCTTAAGTAAAGTCAATCACGTCAAGTACTTAGGTATAATGTTGGACCAAAGCTTGTCCTGGTATCCTCAAATCGAAAAAACTACTGCGAGTTTATTTGGATTTTCAAAAAATTGCGACAGGTAGTCCCTAGCAGTGGCCAACCAAAAAACCTTCTAAATGAAGTGTATATCTCGCTAGTTCAATCAGTAATAATATATTGTATTTCTATTTGAGGAGGCGCACGTAAAACACGTTTTCTTGAAGTTGAAAAAGCACAACGGACATTAATAATAAAAGTAATGTACTTCAAAAAAAGGATTTTTTTCCACTTTTGAGCTATACCAAATTAGTAAGTTATTATCAGCGCACACCCTTTCACTCACAAATTACGTTTGCTGCGATCGAAACAAAACGAAATGATTTTAAATTAATTTAATTACTGAATTAATATTACAAAATTAACCCTATGAATGATGATTACAGGTCGAAGTAGGACAATAGAATGATCATTCTTACAATTTATTGAACAAACAACAGTTTACGAAATCGATTGACGTCATAGGTGCATCGGCAATAATAAGTACCGGCGCGGATGCAACATCAGCGATCTTCATATAGTAGCGCTATGTAAATAACACACATGGACTCGCACGACCGCACACAAGCACGCACACACGAACACTCTCATACACAATCAAAAACACACCCACACACCAACAGACTTATTATAAAACTAGAATTAGACTATTCATTATGCATTTCCACTCTCGTTTTGTAAATTATTACACTCGTATTATATAAAAGAGCGGCGCCTCCTGGTACAGGCATCTATATGCTTAAAAGGGGACGCCACCAACTGTATAACATTCCAACGTGTAATAACGAAATAAACATTTTTGATTTTATTTTGATTATGAACAACTTTTACTATGGGACCAATCCGGAAATAGCGAAAAAATAATCAGCTGTTCAGTACAGTTTGTTGAGTTATGCGCACATAAATGTAAGGGGCAGTTGATTTTTCGCGATTTCAGTGTTGGTCCCATAGTGAAAGTTGTTCATAATGATGAGTACAATGACCCCTTACGAGGTATTGCGTTTTTTCTGTTACAGGTTGTATATATATATACTAAATATATAAAGCTGAAGAGTTACTTTGTTTGTTTGCTTGAACGCGCTAATCTCAGGTACTCCTGGTCCGATTTCTTTCAGTGTTAGATAGCCCATTTATCGAGGAAGGCTATATATAGGATATCATCACGCTAAGACCTATAGGAGCGGAGCAGACGAAGTTGCGCGGGTCTACTAGCTAAACTATAAAATATAATATATTTTTTAATTAGAGTCATGTGTCTCCGCCATACAACAATCCAACCATTAGTTTCGGGTTTGTGAAAAGTATTCACAATGTTAGTATACACCATCTTCAGAAGCAAGCATAAAGAGTGTTTCTCAGGGTTCAATTTTTTTGCACATAATCATAATCTTTTTTCTAATAAAAGTAGTAAGTTACCTTTACCCTTACCCCTTATAACTACAGCTATCTGCCAGTGAATGACCCGTCCAAATCAGTCCTGGCGTTTCGGAGGTTAGCCGAAGCAAACAAACCCACCATAAGTATTATATGTATACATATAGATGTACTTTCATTATGCATTTTGTTAAAAGCTGCTAGGTACCTACAGACAATGCAATTTTGTTAATTTGTATAGATATTTTAATGGGAAACTATCACTCCTAACTAGGCTTAAAGTAACAATTGCATGAGTACCATCTTATTAACCTTTAAACTGCTTACGTCAGATTAATTGACTCGTATGTATGTTTGTAAATCGGGCTGGTTTCCGCAACTCCACGACGAAGTGCGTATTTTGCGTGCAGGTGGGACAAATGTGTCATTCGATCCACCCCAGCTCCCCAAGGAAGGCCAGCAACGCCTTGGTGTTACCAACTATCTCACAGAGGGTACCTGGGTTACCGAAGTACTTGGCCCTGTAATCCGCGACTACCGGGCGGCTTAGAAGCAGGTGTGCTGCTGTCTCATTCTCCTCCATGCAGGCTCTGCATAGCGGGCTGTCAGTGACTCCTATAGCATAGAGATGTTTATTAAAAGACCCGTGGCCTGTTGTTACGGCTGTGACTGTACGCAACTGTTGTTTAGTCAGTCTTAGGGCTTGTTTTGTAAATCGGCCATCTATAGGGGGAAGTGCCTCTTTGGCCTGCCTACACTCATCATGGTCAACCCATAGCTTGTGATGCCTATCTCCGGTGCGTTTCCTTACCAGATTGCGTAAGTACCCGAAAGGCAGAGGTACGATGGGTTCGGGCCCCATCGCTGCCATACTCGAACCCCTTCTGGCGAGTTCATCCGCTGCATCGTTGCTTGCATTCGCTGTGTCCCTTGATCCATTGAATGGTTACTTTATTGTGTCTACCGACCTGATTAAGACGTTGATGACACTCGAGAATCAGCCCAGAGTTGACCGTGTGGCTGTTCAGAGCTTGCAGGACGGCCATGCTGTTCGAGAGTATGCGTATTGAGTGGTCCTTAACTTCCCTGGTTAGGATGGCTGATGCCGCCAGAGAAATGCCCATGCATTCAGCTTGGAACAGTGTTTTGTGGACCCCCAATGGTGTGGCTATGTGGATGTTGAGATCCTCTGAGAAGATTCCCGCACCAGTACCTGTACCTGTTTTTGATCCATCGGTGAAGATCCGCAGCTCTGCGGGGCACAGCCTCTCGCAACGATGATCTCCATTCAATTGGATTCTGTATTTTTTATCAAAGATAAAAGATAAATTGGGTACCTGGGCATTGATTGCTTTTGTTATAAGGAGTTCATTATTGAGCTCCTCGAGCAGAGCGGTGTGCCGTGTTTCTCTCTTACTCCAGAGATCCAGTGTTTTAAGGCGTACTGCTGCCATCGTCGCTTCCTGTTGTATAAACAAGTGTAGCGGAGGGAGACCCAGCATGGCTTCCAGTGCCGCAGTTGGAGTAGTCCTCATGCAGCCCGTCGTCGCCATGCAGGCTAGCCTTTGCATGTGTTGTAACTTGTTTATGGCTGTAGCTAGCTTTGTGCGTGGCCACCACACCACGGCCCCGTAGGTTAACATGGGCCGAATTACTGCGCTGTACAGCCATAGTATTATTTTGGGAGATAGGCCCCACTTCTTCCCTATCATTTTCTTGCACTGCCAGAAGGTAATGCAGGCCCTGTTTAGTTTGAAGTCTAGGTGATTGCTCCAGTTTAACTTACTGTCTAGGAGGACGCCTAGATACTTTACCTCGTTAGAAAGCTGGAGCTCTGTGTTGAAGAGCTTAGGTAGCCGGTAGTGGCATAGTGCTCGTTTTTGAGTGAACATGACTAATTCTGTTTTCGTGGGGTTTACTGACAGATCATATTCTTCGCACCATCTCTTCACGATGCGTATTGAAAGAAAGAAAGAAAAATTGTTTATTCCGCCCAAACAGACGCACTTTGACGCACTTTAGACGCACTTGTGCTTGTTGAGTGAGGTTGCAGATCGTTCCAGTCACCTTCCCTGGCACAAAGATTGCGAGGTCGTCGGCATACCCTATTGTGTAGTAACGTTGTGCGTTGAGTTTGGTGATATGGCCATTAATCACCAGATTCCACAGAAGAGGGGAGAGCACACCTCCCTGCGGGCAGCCTCTGGCTATCAGGGCCAACTGCTGCTCTTCCTCAAGGCGAACCACCCGTTTGCTTAACATATTAGTAATCCAGTCAGTACCTGTTCTACACCGTGTTTGGAGAGGGCGGCACTAATGCTGGAAAAGTTTGTCAGTAGGCAGGACCCATTCTGATGAATCGCTTCTTCAATGAAGATGAAGAGCGGACTCTGTCGACTCACCCGAGCTATATGCGTGTTGGTTACCATGCAGTGGTATTGTTTTTAAAACGCCATCTCGTAGCTCCCTTTCACATAGTCGTTCCATTGTCTTTAGTAAGAACGAGGTCAGACTTATAGGTCGATAGGATTTAGCGTTTGTGTAGTCACTTTTACCTGGCTTCGGAATGAATATGACTTTCACTTCCCTCCATCCTTTAGGAACGTATCTAAAGGCCAGGCACGCTCGCATTAAGGGCACCAGTTTTGTTGCAGCAGCGGTACCTCCCCACTGTAGTAAGGCAGGAAACACCTGGTGCCTTGAAAGGTTGAAAGCTTTTGATGGCCCACTGAAGTTTTTCCAGCGTAATCATCTTTCCTGCATAAAGCCAATCATCTACTGATGGTGTTTGGATAACGTCATGCCATTCATTTACCTGCGTAAATACGCTGCCTGGGAAGTGAGTTTCTACTAGGAGGCGTTACGCTTCTTCAGGTGACGTGGTCAGCGTATTATCGGGTTTCCGGAGCGTGGCGACCTCAGGTGTGTTCTGTTGCGCCAGTATTTTCCTTACCCTGTTTGCTTGTTGGCATGATTCAATGTTACCACAGAATTTACGCCATCGTGTAGTTCTTCTGAATCTGATGCATTTCTTGCAGCTGGCTTTGGCCGCATAATACGCGTCCCAGTCCTCATCACTACATGTGTTCATGGCTCTGTTGAGAGCCTTCCTTACCTTATCGCGTTTGCGCTCTAGATCCGCACCCCACCAGGGTTGTTTACCCGGTGTGTCGCGCGGAATCGTTTCCGGGCATGCGATTTGGTAGCTGTTTATCAGTGATTCGGTGAGTTGTGATACTTGCGCGTCGATCTGTGCCGTGTCCGCAAGAGACTTCGAATCGCCTGGTGGCGCAAGCCTTAAGGCAAGGTTGCGTGTGTATACCGATATATCCGTGTTGCGCGGATTACGCCTAGGTTGTTTGGGTGGTATACAGACCTGGATGTCGAAGCGGATCCACCTGTGGTCTGAGCAGGAAGCCTCATTTGAGACCTGCCACCCAAAATATTGTAATAATTCCATAGAAAATGACTTAAAACTAAAGCATTTGTAACTTTGTAAAGTTATTAATAAAATTTGCAATTTTTTGTCATGACAGGTAACTATAGAACCCTACACTGTGTGTGGCCCAATTCACTTGGCTGTTTTTTATTTAAAATAATATAAATAAAGAACTATTGTTTTTTATCTCATTTAACATGTGTATATCTGTTGATTCTTGGATGGCCTCTGTCCAAGACTGTCCACCTAATGCGAGAACCAAGCTATGGGAAGAACATCCCCAGGAATATCTGCCACCAGGACTTGATTTGCAGTGGCCTGTTTGGAAGGCACTGAACCGATTACGTACCCAGGTAGGCCGCTGCAAACCAAATCTGGGGAAATGGGGATTCATAGACCCATCGGATACTCAATATGAGTGCGGTGCTCCTGTTCAGGATATGAGCCACACGTTGGAGTGCCCCAAGTGCCCATACACCTGCACTTTGGGGGATTTAATGAATGCCACCGACACTGCAATTAACGTAGCCACCTACTGGGCCTAAAAAAATCTAAGAAGTTAAACATCGCCTCGAAAATAAGATCTGCTGATGTGTAAAAATATAATAGATTTCACCTGTGCTATAAAACTTAATTTTTCAGTTAAATAGGTATGTTAATACACTGTGTGTGGCCCAATACACTTGGCTGTTTTATAATATAACTAGCTTCTGCCAGCGGCTTCACCCGCGTGGTTCCTAGGGAACATACTCCCGGGATAAAAAGTAGCCTATGTACTTTCTCAGGCTCTATACTATCTGTGTTCAGTAGTTTTGGCGTGAAAGCGCGACAGACAGACAGACAGAGGTACTTTCGCATTTATAATATTAGTAAGGATTATTTAAAATAACATAAATAAAGAATATATTATATTGTTTTTTTATTGTTTTTATCTTATTTAAGATGTGTATATCTGCTGATGTGTAAAATTTTAACTGAGCTGTAAAAACTTAATTTTACAGTTAAATAGATATGTTAAGTAAGATTTGATTTGAGCTGAAACTGGGACCGGTACCGAAAATTTGGTTTTTAACTCTCCTGGTGAATTAATGGCATAGACAAAGCTAAGGTAGGTTGGCTAGGTAAGTTTTCCTAGCTAACCATTTTTTAAGAGTATGAACAGCAATGTATTGTATCGCTCGAATTTATATTTTAATCCTATATTTAGATGCTGGGCGTAGAAGTTTGGTGTACGTTACCGAGTTGTTGGCAGACGTTTTAATAGTTATCAACGGCAGGTCATCATAATCTTCCTCTTCACTCATTGTTCACTCGCTGTTCTTACAACTGGGCTACAATTATAATCGAACCTGTCTGTGATCGGGGACTAAATAGGATTATTAAGATGAGACAACAAATGAAAACACAAATAAATTCAAGTTTATGTGAGAGACTGAGAGTGACAACTAGTTAGGCTTGAGCAAGTGAAAAAAATATATCGATATTTTAACAAAAGTATCGACAAACATCGATTGATAAGTATCGATATATCGACTGTTTTCGTATGATTATTCATACACGTACACGTTCATATTCCCAAAACATTCAAAATTCGTAAAAAGTAATACAAATGAAGAAAATAGTATTTTTTAATAATGCTTGATTTTAATCAATTAAATGCATAACTTTGTGGTTAACCCCCGGGTTAACTGCCCGCAGCACACGAACTAGTAATGTTGAAGTTAAAAATATTTCGAAATTGGTACGAATTCGAAACACTAATTAAAAATATCTATAAACGATACTTTTTTTGGAAAAATATCGATACAATAGGTATGTACATAAAAAATGTTTAAACCATAAAGAATGAACCACAACCAGTCCGTCAAACTCAGTGTTGTGTTGTCAGATGTGTCGGGCTTGGGCACCAAGTCGCCGCGTCAAAATGTTTAATGGCACATTTACACGCTTGCCGTGGCTTGGCTCCGCTTGGCTCGAGAAAGGCCCTATTCTCGTCGTTAGACCAATTACTACTCAGTACCTGGATGACCGAGCCTTGCTCGGTTTTTTTATTTTAAGACGTTTTCTAAAAATGAAACCTAGCTAGATCGATTTATCGTTCCCAAAACTTTAATATTAAATTCCATGAAAATCGATGGAGTCGTTTCCGAGATTCAGATTATATATATAAATACAATTATAAATAATTGCTCGTTTAAAGGTATTAGATGATCGTAGCGTAAAACTAAAAACGTCCGTTCGGTGCGAGCTTGTGAGCAAAACTAAACACGCGCCAACGGTGTAAATGCGTCGCAAACGCTTGCCGCAAGCTTTCTTTGATCTGTGTTCAAAAACCGACACGAGTCCGGATCAGCGACAAGCTCACGCAAGGCAAGCCAAACACCCCGTTCACACGTTTGTGTTTGTGGACGCTTGCCAAGCCACGGCAAGCGTGTAAACGTACCATTACAAACACTTGGATGCCATTTACACGCTTGCGAGTACGCTAGTGTGTTCCGGACAGGCAAGCATGGCGGACGTAAACGTTAAAGTTATGAGACCTCGAGAAAGGCCGTAATCTCGTCATTAGACCAATTAGTACTCAGTACCTGGATGACCGAGCCTTGCTCGGTTTTTTTACGACGTTTTCTAAAAATGAAACCTAGCTAGATCGATTTATCGTTCCCGAAACCCCCTGCATACTAAAGTTCATGAAAATCGATGGAGCCGTTTCCGAGATTCATATTATATATATACTAGCTGACCCGCACAACTTCGTCTGCGTCACAATTTTCATTACTGCTCCGCTCCTATTGGCCTTAGCGTGATGATATAGCCTATAGCCTTCCTCGATAAATGGGCTATCTAACACTGAAAGAATTTTTCAAATCGGACCAGTAGTTCCTGAGATTAGCGCGTTCAAGCAAACAAACAAACAAACAAACTCTTCAGCTTTATATATTAGTATAGATTTATACTAGCTGAGGCGGCAAACGTTGTTTTACCATATAAAAAAAATAGCCTACCTCCTATTCTCAGACCTGCCGAATATACACGCAAAATTTCATGAAAATTGGTCAAGTCGTTTCGGAGGAGTTCGGTGACATGAGATTTTTATATATTAGATGTCACCTGAAAATGGCAAACGCCATAAGATTGTAAAATATCGCGTGAAATTGTAAACTATGTTTTCGAAATAAGACACTGATATATTAAAAATTAGAAACGATTTTTTCATAATATTCGAGAAATCATAATCTAATTAAGATTTATTACAATCTTACGGAGTCTGCAATTTTCCGGTGACATATACAACGTGTTGATTTGCATCCTAGTCAAATTCAAGGACGTAATTATGCTAATGATTCTCGACCCAAATCGACAATAAAATGGGTAGGTATTTTTTTAATTTTATTTTTTTATTTACGGAAATCCGCAAGTGTAAACCAGCCGCGGCCCGTCTGTTACTAGCCTTATAACCGCGCTTTCACACACAAACAAACGCAAACAATACATACACAACGCATACGCAACGATCATTCGATAAATTCCTAGGTAATCAATCGCACCCCAATCACGGTACGGGGATTCTCCCGCGCAAGCTCCTAGCCACGCCCCCGGCCCCCGCGGCCCCGGAACTAACAGTGTGTTTGATGTCGCCGAAGCGTGCGGTGCGCTTTGCGCTCCTCCGTACATTGTTGAGACGTAGGTACAAGATGACGGACAATTATTCAAATGTCGAGATGGTGGAGATGGTCCGCCTGTATGCCATCAGTGGAGACAGCCTACGTGGAGCCAACCGGATATTCACGGAAATGTTTCCCGATCGGGAACTCCCATCACAGAGCGTCATGCTGGCTGCTACGCAGGGACTGTGGGATCATCGGCAGTTTGACGTTCCCCGGCATGCTCATGCTCGCGGCAGCGTAGGCCTGCCTGTCGCCTTGCAGGAAGACATCCTGGAATACTTCCAGCGAGACCCACGGGCAAGCACGCGGGAGGCTGGTCAACACTTAGGAGTGCACCACACCACAGTGTGGCGCCTACTGAAACGTGAACTTCAACACCCGTTCCACTACCGCAAGGCACAACCTCTACTTCCAGCAGGATGGCGCTCCCTCTCACTATGGTCGGCAAGTACGCGAGTACTTGACCGAAAAGTTGGTGACCACTCGATCGGTCGCGGAGGACCTGTGGCCTGGCCTCCGCGTTCTCCAGACCTGACGCCTGTAGACTTTTATTTGTGGGGAGACGTTAAAAGGTTAGTTTACACGGAGGAAGTGACAAGTGTAACAGAATTACATGCAAGGATCACTAGTGCTTTCGACACTTTAAAAACGAATGTGTTAGTGTTACGTAAGCTGAAGGAAAACCAGCTACGTTGTGCTCGATTGTGCGAAGAGTGTGATGGTATGGACCTAAGAGTCGAAAATATCACCACGTACTTTCACTTAACTAGCACGTCTTTCCATTTCCATCAAACGTAGAAAACATTTTTAGACTTAGTAGATCGCTACACTAACTAAGGCATTCTTGCCGGTCCTAAGCCCGTTAAGTAGGAAGGAAATCCACAAATAAAAACAAAATCACTACGAAAAGCAAAACTAACATTTTATTAATCATCTGATAACAGGTCAGTGAACTTTTCTTTGGCGCACTAGTATTATTGTCATTAGTAAGATTTCCGTATTCCAATGATGCTCAAGGATGAGTTAATTATCAAGCGAAATTTATGACAATAATGTAAGTGATTTTCGAAATAAAATTAGGTAAAATTATTGCTACCGGTCATCGATCGGTCGCGCTCGCGCGCGCTTGCATTTCGTAGGTAAGACGTCGACACTCACGCACACAGCTGCATTGTCGCTGTGTGCGTAGTCGGTGATTCTGTTTTATTTGTATTGAATTGAGGACTTAATTCTGAAATACTGTTAAATTTCAACAATAAAAAAAAGCAGCGCTTATTAGTTATTACCCGCTACCGTACTTTCGATTGATCATTTATGTCTTTTATGACAACCTCCTGATATTTGACGAGGATGCAAAACAACACGTTGTATATGCAATTATACATATATACAATAATTGCTCGTTTAAAGGTATTAGATCTTTATTAGATGATCGTAGCGTAAAACTAAAAACGTCCGATCGATGGGAGCTTGTGAGCGAAACTAAACACGCGCCAACGTGTTATGCTACCTCCACATGCTTGGTGCTTGCCACAAACAGTGACAAACACCAAACACGTGCCGAACACCGACCACAAACACGGCATCCACATGCTTGGCGAACGTGCTAGTATATTCCGGATAACTTTCGGGTTAATAGTACTCCCGCAGTAAAAAATAATGACGTATCCACACAAAAAAATACCTACTCCATTTCCGACCTTAAGTTATTTTCTAAAAGTCGGAAATCGGTTACTTCGTTTTATGTAGATGCGTCCTTTTTCTAATGACGGCAGAATAGAAATGAACAAGCGTTTGGATACATCGCAAACACGTTGTCGAACAGTCTTTGATTAGTGCACAAAAACCGACACCGATGCCGATCACTACCAAACACATACGCAAACAGCAAACACCTATACACACGTTCGTGTTTGTTGTTTGGTGTTCGCTGTTTTCCAGTGTTTGCCAAGCGTGTGTAGGCAGCATAAATGCGTCGCAAACGCTTGCCGCAAGTTTCCTTTTCATCGGCGACAAGCTCACATAAGCCAAGCCAAACACCCTGTTCACACGCTTGTTTTTGTGGACGTTTGGCAAGCCTCGGCAAGCGTGTAAATGTGCCATAATGAATGTACACTGAACTGTGAAAACTATCGGACGTCAGCCGGGGACGAATGTCGCTACCTTGAGCCGTCCTTGAATGAGCGGTCGGACGTGCGATAGAAATCCGGTTCGCTGGATGTTTTTGGCAGCCGAAAACGTTTCCACCTACTGTGCACACAGTCCGCCTACGTCTGACAGCCGCGACTATGTGGAGTGTGGACGGATACGTTCACTGTACATTAATTATTCTCATTTCTCAGATACATCAGTCACGGCTGCCTGTCAACCGCGTACGTCGAACGCGTCCGACAATTTGTTTCCACCTGTACCTTTAGGAAGAATCCACTGCAATATGTCCTTGTTACCTTGTTTTGAGATAATTGCGTTTCAATAAATAGTATTGGAAACAGAAAAGTCTTGTTTAAAAGCATGAACATATTTTTTTATATGGTAAATTAAATATTATCTTCTTCTATATCCTAACATAGTATAAAACAAAGTCGCTTTCTCCATTTGTCCGATTAGGTAATAATAATAATACATGGTTAAGTATCTTTTAAACTTCGCAACGGATTTTAATACGACAATTTGTTTCGTGTACGTTACCCCAGCAAGAAAGTGTCTCCTAGAGTGATACGAGTGGAACGCATATTTAGTGCGTAATCTGCTACAAATGTGCGCTACTTGTAGGATTTGTGCGCCTGGCCGTTTTGGAAAAAAACGGAAAAACGATTCCAGCTAGGGTAACGTTTGTCTAGCAGGAAAATTCTAAACGAATGATCGGAGAGAGAAATATTGCGCATGGGTTATATTTGTGCAAAAATGTGCCCCGAAAATATAATTTGTGCGTCTTCAGGTTTTCGAGATATTGCGTTTCCTGCTGGAGTAACGTTTTGCAGAATTGTGTATCTCTAAAACCATCGTATGTGCACCTGTAGAATAAACGTACAAGAGTAGCTCTTAATTTGTGCGTATTTGTGACAGAATTAGATTTAGGAAAATATTCATAACTTTCAAGTAATTGCACTTTTTCGAAAACCCGAAAGAAAATCGTAGCTCCTAAATGAGAAAACGTATAAGCTCACTGAAAAATTAATTCGGTCCATCTTGACGCTTTTAATAACCATTAAAAGTTTCAAAAATGTACATGCATGCTTTATTGAATAATATTTCTAAAAATCAAAACGACGGTGTCATAACTTTGACGGCAAAATACAAGAAACCGGCTCCACCCAAGATGTGTGGCTTTAAACCAAGATTTAGTGCTTTAAGTCAAAAATATATAGTGAAAATATTCAGCTTGGAATGTTTCGCATTAAGTAAATATAAACAAAACATGTAAACAACAGCTGGTTATCCGACCAAATACGAATGACTACAAAAAAGCGGTGGGCTCATACAATACGGTGACCATCTTTATTGGACGTATTTAACCTAAGCTGTTGTCCGTACAGTCGCGTTAAAACGTTTAAAGGCAAATTATACTAATATTCTAGACCTTAGAATGACTTTTACTTGTTAACAAAGTCAAGTTGAATACCTTTCCCTTTATCAATTTAATAGCATAACATAGAATAGTAATAGTCATCCCAAAAGGCAATTCCTAACCTCGTGATTTTTAATTACTTGGTCGTAACAACCAAGAATAATCGTTATAAACGCGACAAGTCTGTTTTACGAGCAGTATAGTTTGAATTCATGTACGAATGAGTTTTTGACTCTACTAGTTTGCTTTACTCTACTGCTTTCTTTTGAAACAAATTGTTTTTTGGGTTGTAGTTATCAGGAAACACAGACTCTGGTAGGGAACTCCACCCCTTAAGGCCGCTCTCTCGAAAAAACCTTAAAAACAGCGTGCAGATGAAGCAGTTTTTCGTCTGCATTTACTGAGAAATTACATCTGAAAAAAATAGGATAATAAAACCAAATTACGTACCATATTATGTAGATTACTATCTATATGATATGGTAGGTACGTAATTTAGTTTAGCCAGATTTTATGTATCGGTATCACATAATAAGAAAAAAAATCACCAAATCACCTGCAAATCGTTGAGATGAAACTATTTTACTACTGCATTGCAATACCAACGAAAACAATTTGGTTTTGTTACTTTTTTAAAATGTGTTATTTTTACTATAATAAATTGAAAATGCGATCGTTTAAATTCCGCGTCTATGATCACCCCCGCATTCATCCACGAATTCAGTGCGGGGCGGGTCATGTGGACGTGCGTCACGTTGCGAGAGCTCATTACTACGAAATAATAACGTAAAATATTACTACAAAAATTGAGTTTTTGAGTTCATTACACTGACCCATCATTAAATTGCTGCTTTATTTTTCAAATTGCGACTTAATCCAGTAGTAGGTATATAGTTTAAAGTTGTTAAAATGTCCGAAAATGTAATAACTACGCCACTTTCAACCAACTTAAAAAAAATGTAAACAAACAGTCACAGTGAGTGTTCTTGGCGTCATAACTGCAATTGTTTACCAACAGTTAATAACCCAAACGCACTTCCTAGTTAAAACACATTTTGCATTATTGATGATAGAGCGACGTTTATGTATCTGTCTCTGTCGGTAAGTAAATTGCGGTGGCGAGGCGTAAAAAGGGATCTTGTATTGATGATTAAAAACTTTTCATTAACTAGTTGACCCGCGCAACTTAGTCTGCTCCGCTCCTATTAAATGGGCTATCTAAAGCTGAGAATTTTTCAAATCGGGCCAGTAGTTCCTGAGATTAGCGCGTCAAAACAAACAAACTCTTCAGCTTTATACAACGTGTTGTTTTGCATCCTCGTCAAATTTCAGGAGGTTGTCATAGAAGACATAAATAATCAATCGAAAGTACGGTAGCGGGTAATAACTAATAAGCGCTGCTTTTTTTTATTGTTGAAATTTAACAGTATTTCAGAATTAAGTCCTCAATTCAATACAAATAAAACAGAATCACCGACTACGCACACAGCGACAATGCAGCTGTGTGCGTAAGTGTCGACGTCTTACCTACGAAATGCAAGCGCGCGCGAGCGCGACCGATCAATGACCGGTAGCAATAATTTTACCTAATTTTATTTCGAAAATCACTTACATTATTGTCATAAATTTCGCTTGATAATTAACTCATCCTTGAGCATCATTGGAACACGGAAATCTTACTAATGACAATAATACTAGTGCGCCAAAGAAAAGTTCACTGACCTGTTATCAGATGATTAATAAAATGTTAGTTTTGCTTTTCGTAGTGATTTTGTTTTTATTTGTGGATTTCCTTCCTACTTAACGGGCTTAGGACCGGCAAGAATGCCTTAGTTAGTGTAGCGATCTACTAAGTCTAAAAATGTTTTCTACGTTTGATGGAAATGGAAAGACGTGCTAGTTAAGTGAAAGTACGTGGTGATATTTTCGACTCTTAGGTATTATTGGCGTAGTTAAAAATAAAATTTGAAATCAACTTATTTACACTAATAAAATTGATTAAGCTTACAACGTCATCATCATCTTCCTGCCCTCATCCCATGTTACTTGGGGTCGGCGCAACACGTTTTTTTCCTCCATTCTGTTCTATCAGTCGTCACTCTATCACTAAGTCCCTTTTCTTTCATATCGCTCCTCACACAATCCATCCATCTTTTTTTTGGCCTTCCTCTCCCTCTCCATCCATACACATTCATGTTCATAACTCTTCTAGTTACATGCATTTCATCCCTCCTCTTCACATGGCCATACCAAGACAAGCGATTCTCTTTTAACTTTTCCGTCACTGGCGCCACTTTTAAACTACCTCTAATGTACTCATTTCTCACTTTATCCATTCTCGTTACTCCACACATCCATCTCAACATTCTCATCTCCGCTACATGCAATCTATTTTCATCCATCTTTTTGGCAGCCCAACATTCTGATCCATACATTACGACAGGTCTTATCACAGACTTATAGATTTTCCCTTTCAACTTGAGGGGCATTCGAGGGTCACAAGTTGTTCCAGTGACCTGCCGCCATTTCATCCATCCTGAGTTGATCCATTGAGTTATGTCTCGGTCTATATTGCTATCTCCCTGGACAAGCGACCCGAGGTACCGAAAGTCAGAGCAAATCGGTATAGGCGTTCCGGTGAGAGTTATAGGCAGCGGACTGGAGAGACCGCCGAAATCGCAGAACAGGTACTCGGTTTTGGTTCTGCTCAATTTCAGGCCAACACTCTCCAATCTTTGCCACCACGTCTCCAATTTGCTCTGGACCTCTTGGCCACTTTCGGCAACCAGCACAATGTCATCAGCAAACAGCATGCACCAGGGAGCCTCTTCCTGGATGTCCGACGTCAGAGCGTCCATTATCATCAGGAAGAGATAAGGGCTGAGGGCCGACCCCTGGTGCAAACCGACCGCCACACTGAAACTGTCAGTGGTGCCCACTGCAGACCGGACTTGAGTACTGCATCGACTGTACATCGCTCGGATCAACTGCACATACTTCACAGGCACACCTTTCTCCTTAAGGGCCCACCACAAAACCTCACGAGGCACCCGGTCATATGCCTTTTCGAGGTCAACGAATACCATATGCAGGTTTTTATGCACAGCTCTATATTTCTCGCACATCTGGCGGATAGCAAAAATGGCATCCGTTGTACCCCGACCAGGCATAAAACCGAACTGGTTCTGTGAGATTTCACTCTCTTCTCTCAACCGCCTTTCAATAACTTTTTCCCAGACTTTCATACTATGTGACATTAGCTTTATTCCTCTATAGTTGTTGCACTCCATAACATCGCCTTTGTTCTTGAAGATGGGCACCAACGAACTGTTGCACCATTCATCAGGTATGGCTTCTTCCAGCAACAACTTATTGAAGAATAAAGCTAACCACGTCCATCCATCTACACGTAGTGACTTCCACACTTCAATTGGAATTGAATGGAATGGAATTTCAATTGGAAAGCTTACAACGTATTTACAAAATTTACAAATAAATAAATTACCTACGTAAGTTACCCGGAGGTATTGTTCAAAGTTGCCACCATCACACTCTTCGCACAATCGAGCACAACTTAGCTGGTTTTCCTTCAGCTTACGTAACACTAACACATTCGTTTTTAAAGTGCCGAAAGCACTAATGATCCTTGCATGTAATTCTGTTACACTTGTCACTTCCTCCGTGTAAACTAACCTTTTAACGTCTCCCCACAAATAAAAGTCTACAGGCGTCAGGTCTGGAGAACGCGGAGGCCAGGCCACAGGTCCTCCGCGACCGATCGAGTGGTCACCAACTTTTCGGTCAAGTACTCGCGTACTTGCCGACCATAGTGAGAGGGAGCGCCATCCTGCTGGAAGTAGAGGTTGTGCCTTGCGGTAGTGGAACGGGTGTTGAAGTTCACGTTTCAGTAGGCGCCACACTGTGGTGTGGTGCACTCCTAAGTGTTGACCAGCCTCCCGCGTGCTTGCCCGTGGGTCTCGCTGGATGTATTCCAGGATGTCTTCCTGCAAGGCGACAGGCAGGCCTACGCTGCCGCGAGCATGAGCCGGGGAACGTCAAACTGCCGATGATCCCACAGTCCCTGCGTAGCAGCCAGCATGACGCTCTGTGATGGGAGTTCCCGATCGGGAAACATTTCCGTGAATATCCGGTTGGCTCCACGTAGGCTGTCTCCACTGATGGCATACAGGCGGAACATCTCCACCATCTCGACATTTGAATAATAACTGTCCGTCATCTTGCACTTCGTAGGTACGTCTCAACGATGTACGGAGAAGCGGAATTCGCAAAACAAAACGTACACACGCTTCGGCGACATCAAACACACTGTTAGTTCCGGGGCCGCGGGGGCCGGGGGCGTGGCTAGGAGCTTGCGCGGGAGAATCCCCGTACCGTGATTGGGGTGCGATTGATTACCTAGGAATTTATCGAATGATCGTTGCGTATGCGTTGTGTATGTATTGTTTGCGTTTGTTTGTGTGTGAAAGCGCGATTATAAGGCTAGTAACAGATGGGCCGCGGCTGGTTTACACTTACGGATTTCCGTAAATAAAAAAATAAAATTAAAAAAATACCTACCCATTTTACTGTCGATTTGGGTCGAGAATCATTAGCATAATTACGTCCTTGAATTTGACTAGGATGCAAATCAACACGTTGTAGGTATATTAGTATAGATATAGAATATAGATTTATCTAACCTACGGCTTAAATCAAAGTATTTAGATACTTCATGTCTTCTTAACTGTTGTGTTAATTATCTTTTTGTTAATAAATGTATCTGCAGGCTCTTTTGCACACATTTCTTGATCTATATATTTTTTACACCTACTTTTTTTCTTCCTTTGAGGGGCTTGTGGCTAAGCACTACACTTTTCTACTTCAGTGTACTCGGGCACAACACTTTTCAACCGATTCGTGAGTAAAGTTAAGAAGGTCACCGTAATGTACGAGTCCACCGCTTTTTTGTAGTCATTCGAATTTGGTCGGATAACCAGCCGTTGTTTACATATTTTTTGTTTATATTACTTAATGCGAAACATTCCAAGCTGAATATTTTCACTACATTTTTTTTAAATTGTAATTACAACGGCCAATCTTTTAAGATGTACGTATTAAGATGGGGTATGGGTATATTCAGAGACAGTAAGAGTAATAGAGATCCAAAGAAAATCTAAACTAATATTATAAAGAGAAAAAATGTATGTTTGTATGAGTATTATTTGTTTGTAGGCGGTAATCCCTGAAAGTAATAATCCGATTAATCGGATTACCGCACTACTCTAGGTACTAGCAACAAGAAACAATACAAAATAGGCTACCAAAGCCTTTCTTTTTTCAAATAAAAGAATGCTAGCATATGCAAAAAATTTGTAAAATACTTTTTTCTTCCAAATACTTTTTTTTGCCTGTCCAAATAATTTGATACTTTATTTTTCCCAAAAAAAGTTAGCAACCGTAACATGGACGTTCATGTGGTTAGGAGTAACCACACAGGAGAAACACTTGAGGATGTGCTACTTGTAGGTAGCGGTACTCATGGCACAACACTGTCGAAGGCGTAATGAAGAAAATACATACCAAGTCAGACTTCATATAGGTACTTACCTAGGATTATATACCTACAAGTTGATTAGTTTTTCATGATTATTTCATCATCATCTGCATAATCTCTCTATCATATGATTTCAATTCGTGTTTACCGACCTATCTAATTTTATTCTCAGGCTTGTTTCACACATACCACAACCACATCACACCGTTGGCGTGGCGTCGCGACAAAAGGCGGTTAAACTGTGGTTACATATACGTATGAATAGTTTCGCTGCGGCTTCTTGCGTTTGCGTTGTGGTACCTAACTACAAAATGCGGATGTGTTTGCGAGATGGTTATAATGGGTTCGGTATCACACACGCGGTCTGTAATGAGCGCAAATTGTAGCCCGTTTGAATTTAACTATTAATTTTAATACAAATTAGCGCCCGACCACGTATTGTGGTTGTGGTACGTGTGAAACAAGCCTAAATGAGCAAAGAGTAAAGCACTCGCAGTACCTACCATGGACCGTGGTCTGCACAGCCCAACCCCTGAAGATTGTATAGAAAACTGGTTGGTCACGAATTGTAGAAAAAGCGAATTCTGCAACGACTGCCCTTCTGAAATCATTTTCTTAGGTACAAGGCCTACAAGTTCAGTGTCTTATTGAATGAATTTATGATTGAACCCTATTTTTCTAAGCCGATGTTATTCCGCTTGTCACTAATTTTGTATTTGACGGTCCGCTGTGTGTTTACTTTTCAGGCGCGATCAACTTTTCCGGCCTAGACTTCTGTCGATCTACTTACTGCATGGCGAGATGACAATCATTCGGTCAACTGTTAGTCGAACTAGTATTTTTATTTCCATGTTTGCCCCATCTCGTAGGTACTTATTTACAACTGCTTTAGCTCAACAGATCATTGTTCAGGTATATCACAGCGTTATCCGCACGTATACCTTAGGTATCCTCTTACTAAAGGCTCCAAAATTTACGCCATTGGAGATTCAATCGAACAATAAGGAAAAATCAGGAAATGACTATTTATTCAATAAACCACACATCAATAACTAAAGCAATCTGAAAGAGTATTTAATAAAAAGTGAACATTGATATAAAAATGCCACTGTATTACACATTAATTACCTACTAATAATAAATTACTATAAATTAATAATCATGTTTATTTGGTCTATTGTGACTCACGGCTCGCATATTTCGGAATAAATACAGATTCCTGGAGCCTGGGTTCAGGTTAGGTCTTGTGTTTGTCGAGTTGTTCGCAGTTCTCTTCCCCCAGATGTCGACCACAGATCGTATCTCCTGGTAGTTGCGCGCCGTGAGCACGATCAGCACGAACGAGAAGCCCACGCCGCCGGACTTTATGGAGGCACTCGCCCCGCACGTGCTTTTAGCCAAATTGTCCACGTGAATGTATTTTATCGTATAATTTTGAAAATAATTCTCGTACACGTACACTTGCCCTTCATTTAATGAGGTAGGTGGGTTCTCGACCACGGCGGAGTCCATATGCCTAAGGTCGTACCTCCATTCGCCCAGTTCCAATGGTGCTTTCGTTTTTTCGCAGAACATTCTTGCGTCCACGGAGACGGCAAGGAGCACGATTAACAACAGGTCCATTGAAGAGCGTTACATTTGCGAGATTGAGCCGAAATCTCTGATTGTTTGTTATGAGCACCTGCAGATAGAGTTAGAACAATGGGCTGATAAGAGTGTTGCGAACAGTAGCCTACCAGGGCGCTTTGGGATTTTTATTTGTATAAGCAACCAACTAGTGTTCTGTCTGAAAATGGAAAAAATAGAATACCAAAGTACCTAAGTATAGTTGACTAACTTGATTGAAAACAATGTGCGTTCATTGTATATAACCTTCTATAAAGTTGAAAATATCTATTGTTACATCGGCTAATAATAATTTTTGAAAAGATTTTAGGTTTACGAACATCCGTTAGAAACGGAACCCTTATACTATACGGGTTCCGTTTCTAACTGTGACAGAGAGGATACCTCGGGTGTCTGTCTGTCTGTCTGTCACAGCCAGTTTTCTCCGGATCTACTGGACCGATTCTGTTGAAATTTGGTACACAAGTGGAATTCAGTGACCCAAATAATTTGAGTATGGGAGCACTTTTGGGGGTCAAACCAAAAAAAAACAGTGCTTACTGTGGGGGTTTTAAAGATTTTTTTTTCATATTTTTAAAGTAAACACTTTTGATGGTATTCAAGAAATTAGACCAATAATTATCATTCCTCACCCCTTAATCTCCGAAACTACGGAGCCCTATTATCTGAATTTTTTGAAAATCTTGTGAAAAAAAATCAGATAATAGTTCTTTACCTATAGATTACAGGAAACCCTATGAGAAGTCTATGGTTTTTAACCAAATTAAGAAAAAGGTGGTGGTTCCATGTTCGACTGTATGTATTATTTTTATGTGTTGACCGTTTTCTCCACCAATCAGTAGTAGTCGATTTTCAAAATTCTTTTTTAATTGGAAAGCCTATATTCCTGAGGTAGTCCATTGTCACCAAGTCAGAATTTGATGATGGGATCCCAGGGAAATCGCGGGCAACCCTTAAATCTATACTATACTTCTATACTTAATATATAAAGCTGAAGAGTTCGTTTGTTTGCTTGAACGCGCTAATCTCAGGAACTACTGTAGGTAGTGCTATCCTGTAACAAAATTTTCGTATCTCGACAGCGGAATCCGAGGTGAGCATTAAATTAAGACCATTATGTTGTGTGCAATAAAGCTCACTTTGTGAGTTTTGACACTCAGGTGAAGCTCGATATCGAAATAGTTATTTACAGAATAGACTAGCTGCTAGTCTATTCTGTAAGTAACTATTTCGACACAACATAAAGGTTTTAATTTGAAACTCACCTCGGATTCGGCTGTCGAGATACGAAAATGTTATTACAGAATAGCACTACTGGTCCGATTTGAAAAATTCTTTCAGTGTTAGATAGCCCATTTATTGAGGAAGGCTATAGGCTATATATCATCACGATATGTGCAATACGAGCGGAGCAGTTATGAAAATTGTGACGCATACGAAGTTGCGCGGGTCAGCTAGTACTTTAATATATAAAACTGAAGAGTTTGTTTGTTTACTTGAACGCGCTAATCTCAGGAACTACTGGTCCGATATGAAAAATTATTTCAGTGTTAGATAGCCCATTTATCGAGGAAGGCTTTATATCATCACGCTAAGACCAATAGGAGCGGAGCAGACGAACATGCGCGGGTCAAATCGTATACTATAATATGCCAGATTTCGTACCAGAAAAGACATGATGCAAGATGGTAACAACATTATTAGGTACAGGCAACAAGCAGCAAGAAGGGTTATAGGCACATACAATGTTTTTCATATATTTTCTAACGCAATTCAGATATTTGTGTCTGGTAATCACTAATGTTACTGCTGCTGATGATGGAAGGTATAAGTTAGGATCTGATTATGGGATCTCAGGAAAATTAAAGGCAACCGTCAAATTTTATGCGCATTGTTTGAGGTACCTCACTATTTAATCGTTTTTACTAGAGTTCCCTGCTTTTGTTTCATAATCATAATTGTATATAATTATCTGAAGTATTTATTTGTATGTCAGCGAAGGTACAACTCTCCAGGTTACATCAGCCAGGATATTGGAACTTCGTCGAACGTCTAGACGTGTGCACGTCTGCACTGCTCGACCGCCACCAGTAGACTGAGCTCAACCTCTGTCGAGCACAACGTCCTTGACTCCGTCGAACGCCACTAGATGGCGTTGGTGTCCCGATTGTTCAATTGACTGACTTATTTCCGACATGTATGTATGTCTAAATAGTACACCGAAAACTACTGTCTTTCCTTTTTCTTTTTTTTTATTTGTGATGGGTTTGCTCTTGACTCTAGTCTAGGTCAGAGATGACAGAGACAAGTCTACGATGGAGCGAGCTTACCCAGAAGGAGCCCGTGCACTTTGAAGAGATTAGGGTTGTAAGCGTTTGGAAACACAGACGCAGGCAGAGAGTTCCACTCCTTTGCTGTGCGCATTATGAAAGACGTTTGGAAACGCTTATTGCGAATTGGTGGAATAGCAACAAGGTAGGGATGGTAAGATGCAGTGCGTCTTGATGTCCGATGGTAGAAGGGGGCCGATGGGTTGAGGTCGTGGAGTTCTTGGGTACACTCACCGAAATACAATCTGTAGAAGACCGACACGCAGGTAACCTTACGGCGATGAGCCACGCTATGTAGTTTGGCATCCACCAGTTTTACGTCACCGATGAGCCTCTTAGCTCTGCGTTCCATCGAGTCAAGCGCGGCAAGCTGATACTTAGCTGAGCCATCCCAAAGGTATAAATAAATACTTCATGCAGGATCGGACTTGTGCTTTGTATAGGGTTAAAAGCTGACCAGGCAAGAAGTATCGCTTCACTCTATTTAGGATGCCCAGCTTTTTGGCCGCGATTTGGGCTTTGTACTCGATGGTTCAGTAGTTTTGGCGTGAAAGCGCGACAGACAGACAGACAGAGTTACTTTCGCATTTATAATATTAATAAGGATAGATTTTGATTTTAATTTATTTGAATGCTTTGAAAGTGGAATTGAACTACAGTTGTTTTCTGAAAATAATCTTAAGTAGGTAGGTATGTAGATAGGCTCTTAGAAACAATTCTATTTTTCTGCTACTTTACGATGTATCAGACTAAAAAATATAAGGGTCGAATATGTTGTGTTCATCACTCGTTCAGTAAATAAAAGAGATGCCGTCGATGCCGACAGTACCGATTCGTTAAATATTAAGAAAAGTGTACAACTTCTTCCCTTTTTAGAATTACTTCAAAAATTGAAGGAGATCAGTTCGTCGGTTCTTCCATGTAATATGTCATAATCACTCACATATTGTCACTAATCGTACTATTTAGTAACATCTTCCAAATAAGTATTCAATCATGTGGATTTTTGTTAGTGGCCAAAGTAACCCTATTATAATATTAGAGTTGAGCTCATATATTTTTATAATATCTAGTCTAAACTCATATACCAATTTTTGTAAATACTTATTTTATAAACGACGCACACTATTTAATTATTCTGGATTCTGTCCCGTGTCGCAGTCGGCTTCGTAGTTTCATGAATGTGACTAGATGGCGCTGGCATCGAATTAGATCGCGGTATGGTTTCGTTACCGCGCTCTGTTGGCTTCGCTGCCATGATAGCGAGTCATAAATCGACCCTGTATGATGGGATAGTATGCAAATGTTTCTGGTACAGAAGTGTGACTGTCGACCATGGCAGTCATACTTCTTAGAATTCCTAGTAATGTGATATTATCAATCAACTTCTGATTGATAAAATATATCGGTATAAATCCGAACTTCTTATAGATTTCGGATTTGTAGCCGTTGTTTGGTTATATTCTACAGGGTGGTCAGTTAACAGGTATACAACATATGTATTTTATAAATTTTCTTTTACATAAAATGGAAATTACTAGGTTTTGTTTCAAAAATATTATATTTAGGCTTGGCAATTCATCATATTTCATCACACTTTCGCAAATTTCAGGCGCTATCCAACTGACTGCGTCTCGGAGATTCTGTTTTAAATGTTGAATATTTCTCGGCTTGTTAGCATAGCCACGTCCCTTTAGATAGCCCCACAGAAAAAAGTCAGGAGCTGTCAAATCCGGTGATCTTGGGGGCCAATCAATGACACTAAACCGTGGTCTGGCCCGTATATGCGACTGGAGCAAGAGGTACGGACTTACGGTGAACTCCATAAAGACCCAGGTTTTAGTGGTGGGCAGTTCCAGTACGGTCTCAAGGATTGACTGGACGACTTTACCCCAAGTTTCTTTTGACAACTCTCTTATTCCCCTTAGTGAGAAGGTAAAGAATTTGGGGATTTTTATTGACAAGAACTTCTCTTGGACTGCCCAGCTACAGGAAGTAAGCCGCAAGCTATTCGCATCTGCCGCATCTTTGAGAAGACTGCGTATTTTTCTACCGACTGCCACCAAGATTGCGCTTGCGCAAACTCTTCTTCTGCCCAACCTTGATTCTGCAGCTGTCAGCTATCTTGACCTTACTGAAGTGCAACTTGATAAACTTGAACGCCTCCAAAATTTTTGCATACGGTTCATATTTGGTTTGCGCAAATATGACCATGTTTCCGAATTCCGTGTTAAACTCAAGTGGTTGCCAATTCGTCTTCGCCAGAATTCTCAAATACTATCCTTATTGTATAATGTACTCCCATTTCCCCTTCCACTCCTCTTTATCTGAAGGAACGATTTCAGTTTCTTTGCGACTCTCACACGAAATTTCTTAAGTCATCGGATAACTTGAGACTGAAAATGCCAATGCATTCCACTACTTTCTTGGACAAGTCTTTTACAGTCCAAGCCGCCCGTTTATGGCTGCCTGTTGTTAGCGAACACTACTTGTAGCTGTGATTACTTTTTCGATGTTGATTTTTAAAATATTGTCATTTATTTTCTTTTTAATATGTATGTATTTGTGTATCTATTTTAGTATATTGTATTGCTTTTTTTCTAAAAAAAATAGTTAACTTTATATTTGCACCAAGTGCAACTCCATTTCGTGTCCAGGCTATCCCTATCCATTCCAGGTTGCCTGTAAGAGATCGCGGAATGCGATAAGGCCGCAAATTGTATATTTTTTAGTTTAAGGTTTCCTTAATGTATTTTGGTGTACAATAAAGTAAATATAAATAAATAAGTAAGATAATTAGAATAAAGTCGTAAGAAAGCGAAGTGCTCATTCAATGCGGTATATTTTATTTTAGCCGAATTGAAATCCGGCTGAACGTGAGGTAGCCGCATCGCATTACAGCGGCGTTTTTCAATCCAGCGGCGTTTTTTAAACCGTATCGCTTTTCTACACTAGAGCTCTACAACCTGTGCGACCTCCTTACTGTTAGGAAGTTGTATATTTTGTACTCAGTCCTTAAAATGCATAAAACAACGGTATTTGATTCTAGTCTGCTTAGGAAAAGAAGAAGTCAATGTCGTATAACTGTGGTGAGAGTTCGCACTGCATTCGCAAGGCGGCAATTTATTGCTCATCCACTCGTCTGTACAACGCTTTAGGGAAAAAAGTTGCTTTTTACCAACAAACCCATTACGAATGTAAGAAAACTCTGACTGCATGGCTAAAGACCCTTAATTATGAAGAAACTGAGTTACTTCTGCATCCGGTTACATAATTTAATCATATTCAACTAAGTGCACATGTTAAGTATATTATATATGTATATAAATATATGTAAAACGACTACTACAACTATTATGTATAAATAAATATGTCTAATAGACACACCAAAATTTATTATAAGCTAAGTGGGTAAGCTTTCATACCCTTTCTGTCTTACTCCGTCACACGCACACACACACATTTAGGTACACACCACACTAACACTCCACATTCTATTATCCGTGAAGTCGTAACCAGAGTTTATTATATACAAATTAGTAATATATAATTATCTGAGGTTGCGAATTCAAGATTGTATCAAATAACTATTTTAATTTAACTTTAGTTTTGTTTCATAATTGTACCTTCTTTGCTTTTGATTGCCAATGTTCTTAACAGGCTCTATATACATGTACATAGATATGGAAGAGTGGGGTCTTCTGTTACAGGTATCTCTATACTTAAAAGAAGGCCTCCACAAAATGCTTGTAATACCTGTTGTTCACGAAATAAAATTATTATTAAAATTATTATTATTATTAATAATGTACTCCCATTTCCCCTTCCACTCCTCTTTATCTGAAGGAACGATTTCAGTTTCTTTGCGACTCTCACACGAAATTTCTTAAGTCATCGGATAACTTGAGACTGAAAATGCCAATGCATTCCACTACTTTCTTGGACAAGTCTTTTACAGTCCAAGCCGCCCGTTTGTGGCTGCCTGTTTTTAAGAGACTTGTTAGCGAACACTACTTGTAGCTGTGATTACTTTTTCGATGTTGATTTTTAAAATATTGTCATTTATTTTCTTTTTAATATGTATGTATTTGTGTATCTATTTTAATATATTGTATTGCATTTTTTCTAAAAAAAATAGTTAACTTTATATTTGCACCAAGTGCAACTCCATTTCGTGTCCAGGCTATCCCTATCCATTCCAGGTTGCCTGTAAGAGATCGCGGAATGCGATAAGGCCGCAAATTGTATATTTTTTAGTTTAATGTTTCCTTAATGTATTTTGATGTACAATAAAGTAAATATAAATAAATAAGTAAGATAATTAGAATAAAGTCGTAAGAAAGCGAAGTGCTCATTCAATGCGGTATATTTTATTTTAGCCGAATTGAAATCCGGCTGAACGTGAGGTAGCCGCATGGCAATACATCGGCGTTTTTCAATCCGGCGCGTCTATGTTTTATTCGATGTGGCTGCGACACATTCATCGGGTTTGGCCACACTATATTTATGTGCACAGAACTCGACAAAATGTACTGGACAGCTGATTTTTTTAGACGGGGTCAGCTTTTTCAAAAAAACTGGCTTTTGCTAGCGACTTCGTAAGAATTTCGGTTTTTTTTTTATTTGTGATGGGTTTGCTCTTGACTCTAGTCTAGGTCAGAGATGACAGAGACAAAGTGTACGATGAAGCGAGCTTACCCAGAAGGAGCCTGTTCACTCTAACTTTGAAAAGATCCAGAGAGCTTTGAAATTCTCTCTTAGTGCTCCTCTACGGAGTGTAGGGAAGCTATACATGCCACAGTTTTCTACGACCAGTAGTTTCGGCTGTGCGGTGTCTGTCAGTCACTCACTCAGTCACTCGATCAGTCAGAAACTGAAGAATTTTATATAGATTGATAATTGATTTCTAATTTATCTTAATTAATTTTAATTTACTTTGACTAATTTGCACGGTGAAATTGAAGGCAGATTATGAGATCTGTAATTATTATACGTAAGAAGTTTCTGTCTTTACGCAAGTAAGACTTTTTTTATTTGTATAATGAAGAATTGAGTCTTTAGATTTTATGGGAAGACCCGAAGATGTTTTTTCCAAATGCCGCTGAATTCTTCTATTATCCAGCGCTGATTCTGTAACGAGTTTTAGAGTAAATACTACAGCAAATATAATGCTACACCCACAAGAAAACTAATTAATTATCTGAAGCTCTAGACAACTGATATTTTGTCAGCGGCAGCGTGGCGAAAGCGATTGTCAAAACGTCTAAAACGTATGGAATTGACAAACGCTGTCGAAATGTCAAATAATCAACCCCTAAAAATTGGCATTTCGATAATCGCATTCTATTCACTAGACATTGAAATAAAATGTATATATTGTATACAGGCATAGGCACGTTCTTTAAATAATAGGGCATTTTACTGAAAAAAAAAAAAAACGAATTAGTTAGATAGATTTCCAAAAAACATTGGGCACGTATTTTTTCTTTATTGACGTAAACAAATAATGACGAAGAGAAAACTCGCGTGACGTCACTACGATAGTACAATTTTAACAGCAACATGATGTCACCAGCCCCCACTCCCGATTTTTGATGCGTTTTATCTTTGTTAATATTCATTAATTTACAAAAACAAAAAATACGTGTCCAAAGTGCAATTTACTGATGGTGGAAATTAGCCTACTTATTGTGAGTGACATGATTCTTAACTCATCTAAATCTATACTATTACTAGCACTTCGCCCGCGACTTCGTTCGCGCGGGTTTAGTTGGTAGGTACTCCACGAACTTCATCTCCCTCTACCCTCGGATAGTGTGTAAAATACTTATTAATAGACTAAACGTAGGGCAGTTCGCTCAAACCGAACATTTTACTTACTTACGAGTATTTTTATACCCGTCGTAACTTTTAAACGAAAAGTCCAATTTGAACAATTTCAAGTGTAATTTACATCTACATAACCAACCTTAATTATTAAACAATTTAAATAGATAAGGATTAATATCATGATGCTAAAATCACTACTATTCCATTTCCCCCGGGTTTTGATTGAATAATCTGAACAAAAAGCGGTCACTGTGACTTAACCATAATAGTTAGATATATACCCTTGCGGAATTTTTTGTAGATATTGATGTCCTCTATAAAACTTTACTATATCAATTTGCTCTAATGTCAATAGTTTCCGCCGCGTACGCGATGTAAAGATCTTTTTTGGTATTTTTTCACACCTACCACCATCGAAGTTTTCATACGGATCCCTAACTTTTTTGAAAATATTCTATAGTGTGTGTCCATCAGGAATACTGTAAGAATCTTGTAGCTATGACACTCACAAATAACGTAGCTGTCTATTGGTGAAAGAATTTTTCAAATCAGTCCAGTAGTTTCGGAGCCTATTCATTTCAAACAAACAAATCTTACCTCTTTATAATATTAGTGTTGATTTGTATGTTGAGTTTGTGAGGTTGTAGGGGCTAATCTCTGGATCTACTGAACCGATTTTGAACATTCTTTTACCAATAGAAAGCCACGTTATTTCTGAGTGTCATAGCTACAGTTATATTAACCCGAAAAATTCAGCCCAACGAACATAAGGCATAAGTTTTCACGAGCAAAGCCCGTAGTTCTGGGTGAAGTTTGTGTTTTTCAACAGTATTTTAGAAATAAAAACACATGAAATTCTTCCAACGGCAGGATTTATTGTAGACTTTTATAATGGTCCCTTAATGCAAAAGAAAACGTCGGAATGGTACCTTAAAATTATAATTTACAATAATTCCATGTTAACATTACACATGTAATCGATTGATGATTGAGCGACACTTTACACGAATCTTATTGAACGATTCAAGTTCTTTGGTGTACAGAGTTACGAAAAATTGATTGTTATGAGTTAAAAAAATACAAAAAAAAAACATTCCAAAGTAGAGTAACATACGTTAATATATTTTACATAATAATATCACTATTTTATAACACTAATAACACCAAACGACGTACGGCTTGAAATTTAGTTCGCAATGCACTTCGTACATGGCGAGTTCCGTAAGGGATACTTTATAATTTTCAAAGACCACATTGCCTTACACTAAGGCCATTTAATGGCGATAAATGTTAGAATTTTTATAATAATATAAATGTGTAAAACTACAAATTTTTACCTTACGCGTGGTGTCCGTTTTGTTTTACTTTAAAAAAGATATTTATACTTTTACCCTTCACCCAATATTAAAGTGATATACAATACATATTATAATACTTTGTACAAGATTCCAAATCTCTCTCAGAACACATCAATTTAATATCAAATAAAATTTCACTAACCAATATTAAGAATTTGATAAAATTTACTTTTAAACGCCATATTAACAAAAGATAAAATTAAGTAAATCGCCAATAACATGTTTGGAAGTGTTTTCGTGTTGTGTGTCAAAGACAATATATTACGTAGTTATGAGAAAAGAAATACTAACAAAAATAAATAATTCGTCAATTTCATTTCGAGTCATGAGATTACTTGGTACTTTATTCTCACTATTTAGTGTGAGATTATACGCTATAATTAATGAAATGAAAGAAACCAGAAAGAGTAATTGTGTAGTATAATTTAGTCTTCGGATTTAAGACAATATGATCAGCAGAACATAATACAGTCTACATAACACATTCCTCAAAAAAATAGGAGAAAAAGTACCATTATTATCCTCAGAAAATAAATTTAGAGTTTTAACAGAATATACCGATAAGTGGGTAAGAGATTCTTAAGTTTTGTACATTTATCAGAGTCGCATGTTTAAGGCCCAAAGTAAATCAACTTCATGTTTACACTTTGAAATGACAGGTGCTCGGAACATAAAAAAAGCTTTTAGTAATTCGCTTTAGAAATAAAAGCCGTTGACATATTATTTTTAAAGATATCTTCGAAATAACCTATGGATATTCATAGTATTCTGAACAACAGAATGCCTATAGTATCATTTTTTTTTGTTTACAACTCCAATTAAAACTGAACACCTTCGACTTATAATCTCAGCCGCGAACACAAGCGTATGGCCGTAGAAAGAGCGACTTAAAATATAAGTGGATAATCCCAAACATTACTTTTGAGAATTGACAATTAATTGCTATTGCGGGTGCGTTAAGCTAATACACAAAATCATAAAAAAACAGTGCCGAAGAGGTCACGCAAACGTAATTTATTATCAAAATCTATGTTCAGTACCCCGCAGTATAAGACATCGAGGTATGGGTAGCAAGACCTAAGAATAATGGGAATCTTTTACTACATTACGGTTACTTTCTTTTTCTCAAACAGTTTTTGGACTGTAAAACTTTATAAAGGGAAGTATTTCACACAATTCTAGAAAACCTATATCGTCGTTTTAACAAGGTAAGGTGACAAGTCAGCGTGTTTCAGTGAGAATTTCTGAAAACAGAAATCTAATTCTATTACGACGCGGTGTGTGTGTGTTAACAAGTACCCACACGGTACTTGTTAACACTTTCATGTTTCTATGACTTACGGCGCGACAAGTTTCTTCATATCACTTTAAAAAAAAACTATTAAAACTCAGGACGGATCCTTCGATACTTACGGAACTCTTCAAAGGCACATGGATTCATTTAAACAACATTTTACATGTGATGTGTCACACATTAACTTATAGAACAAAACAGATTAAAAATTAACAATAGTATAGGTACACCAAACATGAATTTTAATAATTTATTCTCCAATAGAACAGTATGAACAAATAAATTGTATAAATTGATCGTATAAAATTTTCTACAAAATCATAAAACTTTAATATTTTAAAGAAAATTCTACTTGAATGAACCTAACTGTGCAGAAAGGTAATTTTTAATAAAAACAAGTCGGTATTGTTTGTTCTATAAGTTACTTTTGAAATTGATTAAATACTGCGTAACGTGCTAACTAAAACATTAAAACATCTGAAAATGAACTTCACAAATTCGAAATATCATTGTTCGAGATTAAGAATGCTTTGGTCATAACCATGTATCTATGTGGTCTGTTTTCTGGTCTAGCCTTAAATATGTTTTGAATAAAGTTACTACATATTTTATTTTTTTAATGCTGCCCAGTATTTAGATTGCCTGTTGCAGATATCATAAGGTGCCATACATTACATTAACAAAATTAAATTTACGTATCCTTAGGGGTGTTACAATAGGGGTAGATTCATTAGTATATTATTAGGGTGAGACGGATTACGTTAAAAATACAATTTCGTTTTGTTACTGTCGTTAAATATTCATTTGGATCTATGTTTTGTCGTGACACAGTAGGACGTTTGTGATCAGCGTGGTTACCTTAAGTTAACCAACAACATCATTATTTTAATTTTATTTTATTTTAAAAACATCAATTTTATAAATATTATCATGTGTCTTTTTGTCGTGTATTATGTACGCTGTAATATTATAATATCATAGCGTACATTTACAATGCTCAAGAGAAAGTTAATACTTTTATATAAACCACATTACAATCTTACGAGTCACATTATAGAAAATAATTATCCTAGTTGACAATCAGAACATTAAAAATACATAGACACGAATTTCCAAAAATCAGACATTACGGATCTTAATAAATAAGTGTACAGCTGTCTTGATATAACTAGGTACAAATCAGCTGATTAATATTCAAAGTAAATTACAAGTTAACACTACCCAAAATGACAATGTAAAACGACCCTGTGTAGCTACATACATCGAAAATGTGTTTTTAAATGTTTATATAATAAAATTGTTTGTATCAATTTTAATCTAAGCAGCGTGATAGTTCACTCACTACCGTGGCATGTGACAGGTTGTCTCACAATGACTCGACAATTGCCAAAATTAAACAAACATCAGACAGACAGCTAACAGAATGGCTGGTTGACTATGTAGCAATAGCACTGAAAGTTGTTTTCAACACCTTATCTTACCTAATGCCTTATTAGTCGTTTTATACTTTATCCTTAGCAATAACTTAGTTACACATTTACTTTTCGTGCCATTGCTAAATAATGAACTCTTTCATGTGCTTCATAAGGTTTACAGAAGCGAAGTCAACACGTCTGCTTCATCTCGCTTGCCTGTTATTTCTTGTGTATCGCACTTTACAAGGCGTAGCTACTGTGACAAAAAGTAACTTTGTTTTTTAAAATGAAGAAGGTAACAACTAGGTGCTGAGTTTGTTTAAATCCACTTCGTAAAAATTAACTAATTAGTGTATTTAATTTTGAAACAAACATTTGCTGGAAAGCGTGGAACTCAGTTGGCTATTTGTGTTTGAGGATACCTTGACATAATTTTTAAATAGACAGGTATATTAAAAAAAAACATAATAAATAAAAATAACAAATTGATTGATTGATATTTGTCAGACCAACTATGTAGCTACGCCCAGCAGTGACAATTGTACGAGTGTGAGTAACAAACCTCTTGGGTGTCAGTTAGCACGTTGCGCAGGGCGCGAGGCGCGGGGCGCGGGGCGGCGCGGTGGTGTGGAATTACATGTGGATGGTGGCGGCCGTATAGCGAGCCTCGCCGCGGCGCCAGTTCCACTGCGACGGCCGGTACTGGAAAAGTTCAAAGATATTTTTAACCGACTTCCAAAAAAGAAGGAGGTTTTCAATTCGGTGGGTATTTTTTTTATGTATGTACACCGACTACTCCGAGGTTTCTGATCCGATTTCTGTGATTCTTTTTTAGTTTGATGCAGCACACTTGACATTTGGTCCCGTAAAAAATTTGATTCCGTTTAGTTCAGTAGTTTTTATTTTATGAGCATATTTCCCTTTTTTAATATCTGCGTTGACGAAGACGTCGTCCAAGTATCACCACTAAAAAGAGAAAAATAAAACATCATCAAGTACGAGAGAAAATCATTTCGTGTATTCGGTATAACGGAAATTAAGAAGTTGTGTCCTTTTCTACCTCAGTTATGGGTTGATTCTGCCACGCACACAAGCAGTTTCAATGAAACTAAAAGAAGAAAGTAGAAGATCGTGCGCCGCAACTTTGGAATTAATCAAAATGGCGATACCAACTCCCATAGAAAAAAGTTCGAACTACTTTCGCTAACGTGCGTTTTTGGCCAAAGGTCAAATAAATAACAATAAACTATTAATTAATATGTCAAAGTCACTCAAAGGGCAATTTTGAGTGACTTTGAGCCTTCTGATGAGGCCCATTGTAAGCGACCACGTTTCAGTTCTGTATGTCATCATTGGCAACACGCACTGATCATAGACTTTCGTCTTGAGACACTGTGGTATGTGGGACGAGAAGATACCGCACAACTTCCCGAACGCTGCCCAGCCGAGTCGGATTCGACGGTTGACCTCTTTCTCGAAGTTGGCCCTACCTAACTGGACCGTTTGTCCTAGGTAGACGTACTCGTCTACAACTTCGAGTGTAGAGTTTCCGATCTTGATGGGAGTGGGTGCTACATGGGTATTTACCATGATCTTGGTTTTGTCCATGTTCATTTTGAGAAGCTCTACTGAGGTCATCGAGCATTGTACTGAGGTCCTCCGTAGTCTCAGCCATGACGACTATATCGTCGGCAAATCGAAGGTGACTGATGTACTCGACCTTACTCTGGCAACGGAGGGAGCAGCGGAACTCATCACTGGGTGGCAGGTCTCAAATGAGGCTTCCTGCTCAGACCACAGGTGGATCCGCTTTGAAATCCAGGTCTGTATACCACCCAAACAACCTAGGCGTAATCCGCGCAACACGGATATATCGGTATACACACGCAACCTTGCCTTAAGGCTTGCGCCACCAGGCGATTCGAAGTCTCTTGCGGACACGGCACAGATCGACGCGCAAGTATCACAACTCACCGAATCGCTGATAAACAGCTACCAAATCGCATGCTCGGAAACGATTCCGCGCGACACCGACACCGACACCGACACCGGGTAAACAACCCTGGTGGGGTGTGGATCTGGAGCGCAAACGCGGTAAGGTAAGGAAGGCTCTCAACAGAGCCATGAACACATGTGGTGATGAGGACTGGGACGCGTATTACGCGGCCAAATCCAGCTCAAAAAATGCATCAGATTCAGAAGAACTACAGGATGGCGTAAATTTTGTGGTAACATTGAATCATGCCAACAAGCAAACAGGGTAAGGAAAATACTGGCACAACAGAACACACCTGAGGTCGCCACGCTCCGGAAACCCGATAATACGCTGACCACGTCACCTGAACAAGCGCAACGCCTCCTAGTAGAAACTCCCTTCCCAGGCAGCGTATTCGCGCAGGTAAATGTATAGCATGACGTTATCCAAACACCATCAGTAGATGATTGGCTTTATGCAGGAAAGATGATTACGCTGGAAAAACTTCAGTGGGCCATCAAAAGCTTCCAACCTTTCAAGGCACCAAGTCACGATGGTGTGTTTCCTGCCTTACTACAGGGGGGAGGTACCGCTGTTGCAACAAAACTGGTGCCCTTAATGCGAGCGTGCCTGGCCTTAGATACGTTCCTAAAGGATGGAGGGAAGTGAAAGTCATATTCATTCCGAAGCCAGGTAAAAGTGACTACACAAACGCCAAATACTATCGAACTATAAGTCTGACCACGTTCTTACAATGAAAAGACTATGTGAAAGGGAGCTACGAGATGGCGTTTTAAAAACAATACCACTGCATGGTAACCAACACGCATACAGCTCGGGTAAGTCGACAGAGCCCGCTCTTCATCTGGTGGTGAGCCAGATTGAAGAAGCGATTCATCAGAAACGGTCCTGGCTGGGCACTTTCATAGACATCGAAGGAGCCTTCGACAAGACAAACTTTTCCAGCATTATTGCCGCCCTCTCCAAACACGGTGTAGGACAGGTACTAACTGATTGGATTACTAATATGTTAAGCAAACGGGTGGTTCGCCTTGAGGAAGAGCAGCCCTGATAGCCAGAGGCTGCCCGCAAGGAGGCGTGCTCTCCCCTCTTCTGTGGAATCTGGTGATTAATGGCCATATCACCAAACTCAACGCACAACGTTACTACACAATAGGGTATGCCGACGACCTCGCAATCCTTGTGTCAGGGAAGGTGACTGGAACGATCTGCAACCTCACTCAACAAGCACTACGCATTGTGGAGAGATGGTGCGAAGAATATGATCTGTCAGTAAACCCCACGAAAAAAATGAATTAGTCATGTTCACTCAAAAACGAGTACTTGGCCACTACCGGCTACCTAAGCTCTTCAACACAGAGCTCCAACTGTCTAACGAGGTAAAGTATCTAGGCGTCATCCTAGACAGTAAGTTCAAACAGTAATCACAACTAAACAGGGCGTGCATTACCTTCTGGCAGTGCAGGAAAATGATAGGGAAGAAGTGGGGCCTATCTCTCAAAATAAAACTATGGCTGTACAGCGCAGTAATTCGGCCCATGTTAACCTACGGGGCCGTGGTGTGGTGGCCACGCACAAAGCTAGCTACAGCCGTAAACAAGCTACAACACATGCAAAGGCTGGCCTGTATGGCGACGACGGGCTGCATGAGGACTACTCCAACTGCGGCGCTGGAAGCCATGCTGGGACTCCCTCTGCTACACTTGTGTATACAACAGGAAGCGACGATGGCAGCAGTACGCCTTAAAACACTGGATCTCTGGAGTAAGAGAGAAACACGGCACACCGCTCTGCTCGAGGAGCTCAATAATGAACTCCCTATAACAAAAGCAATCAATGACCGGGTACCCAAGCAATTTATCTTTGATTCACCGATGGATCAAAAACAGGTACAGGTACTGGTGCGGGAATCTTCTCAGAGGATCTCAACATCCACATAGCCATACCATTGGGGGTCCACAACACAGTGTTCCAAGCTGAATGCATGGGCATTTCTCTGGCGGCATCAGCCATCCTAACCAGGGAAGTTAAGGACCACTCAATACGCATACTCTCGGACAGCATGGCCGTCCTGCAAGCTCTGAACAGCCACACGGTCAACTCTGGGCTGATTCTCGAGTGTCATCAACGTCTTAATCAGGTTGGTAGACACAATAAAGTAACCATTCAATGGATCAAGGGACACAGCGAATCCCGAGGCAACGATGCAGCGGATGAACTCGCCAGAAGGGGTTCGAGTATGGCAGCGATGGGACCCGAACCCATCGTACCTCTGCCTTTCGGTTACCTACGCAATCTGGTAAGGAAACGCACCGGAGATAAGCATCACAAGCTATGGGTTGTGATGCTTATCACTCACCATGGTGAGTGTAGGCAGGCCAAAGAGGCACTTCCCTTAGATGGCCGATTTACAAAACAAGCCCTAAGACTGACTAAACAACAGTTGCGTACAGTCACAGCCGTAACAACTGGCCACGGGTGTTTTAATAAACACCTCTATGCTATTGGAGTCACTGACAGCCCGCTATGCAGAGCTTGCATGGAGGAGAATGAGACAGCAGCACACCTGCTTCTAAGCTGCCCGGTAGTCGTGGATTACAGGGCCAAGTACTTCGTTAACCCAGGTACCCTCTGTGAGATAGTTCGTAACACCAAGGCGTTGCTGGCCTTCCTTGGAGAGCTGGGGTGGATCGAATGACACATTTGTCCCACCTGCACGCAAAATACGCGCTTAGTCGTGGAGTTGCGGAAACCAGCCCGATTTACATACATACATGTACTCGCCATTGACATTAATGCCTAGCCTTCTCCAGTCCAAAACCTTGAAGACATCCTCCATTGCGGCTGTAAACAGTTTCGGAGAAATGACGTCTCCCTGCCTCACACCCCGCTGCAGGAGGATAGGTTTCGAGGTCTGATCCTGAAGTCGGACTGACATGGTGGCGTTTTTGTACAAACCTTTCAGCACCCGATGTACCGATAGTCGATCTAGCACCGTTGGAAAGACCGCAGCACAGCCCAAGTCTCGAAATAGTATTATTAAATTATTATCTACTAAAATATCCTATTAGAAGGGAATTTAGCATGGTTCGCTTACCTTGATGAGCAGTTGTCCGCTGCGTGTGTGCGGGTTCTTGAAGGCGTAGAAGATCCAGGAGGCGGCAGCGCACACGAGCGTGACGGCCAAGAACGCGGCCACCGCGCCCCCGAGCGGCGAATGCGCCTCGCGCGGCGTCTGCGCGCCTGCCGCCGCGCCCGTCTGCGCGCCCCTCGCCCCGGGGGACTCCGGCTCTGTTGGTACACACCGCGTCACTATGTGCTCAAAAGTCTTAAATTATTACACTGCTAAAACATTGGACTTCGTGACGAATAATTTAAAGAATACTTCAATAAGTGTTCATGGTTTCGGCTTGGATTCGAACCATCGCATCCTTGAAAGTCGTCATACTCGTGGTCGGTAGTTTGAGGAACTAGCCAGCGAGCCCATATGAAATGCAATGAAATTTGTTATCTAGTATCACCTGAGTCACTTTATCTTTAGGTATCTGTCTAATCGTTAGATGTCAAGTTATATTGAGGGTATCCATTAATCTCACTAACTTACGGTTTCTTTTTAAAATTAATCTATACCTTCAAGTTTTATAACGTTTGATGTTTACGTTCACTTAAAACGATGAAGATTAAATGACTACGATTTACCCATTATGTTTTAAAATTATTTCTAATTTTATGAGTAACAAACTTAAAATTCTAAACTAACTATACTGAAAAGGAATCATTGTACTTTACTTTGGGATCAAACAAGAAATCGCGAAAAAGCCAGCTTTTAATTATTTTTTTCCGAGTGACGCACACAAAGGTGTGTGGTGACACACCTTTGTGTGCGTCACTCGGAAAAATGTAAATGCTATGTCCAAACACTAAGTGTTTGGACATAGCATTTACCAAGTTATGCAATTGGACTCCACGAACCGAGAGTTTCAACCCCGAACGGAATGATCGTCGAAAATGTTCTTTTATTTAAAATAAACAGGAGAGTTTTAGAGAACATTGTAGCGAACGACAGTAAATTTGCTTCGAGCTTGTTGCCGAGCTAAGTAATTTTATCATTCTCTTTTGACTTGACCAGCGTTCACAAGAATGTTCATGAAAATGCGATGCTCGACTGTATGCTCGACTCTGTTCGTTGTTCAATTCGACAAATTTAAAAACGGCGAATGCTCGATGTTCTGTTACAAGTGAATGCTCGAGTATCAGCAAGCAAGTTGATGAGTTACGTACGGGTGTTGACAACGGTATCATGTCGCATGGGCTGCTGGTCGGTGGTGTAGGCAGTGTTGCCGGTGGCCGGCACGCCGCTCGAGTCCGTGGGCGCGTCCTCTCGCGTCGCCGCGCAGCCCGTAGCATTCACTATTGTAGTTTTCTCGCACTCTGCCAAAGGAAAAATTGTTTGTAACAAACATAACGCTATCTAGTGTAATGATTATAGTCCTCCTGAATAATTTCGACCACGGCGACTAATCTTAATGGAGACTAGCCATCGGCGCGGGATATATTTTAGTGGACAAGAAGTGTGTGTAAAGTACTGACTGCCGTACTTTGGCCATGTCTCTAGGCGGGATAGCGACTCTATAGAGCGGCTGGTTGTGCAAGAAAAAGTAGAGGGAACTAAAGTCACCAAAATCAAAGAAGTCCGATTTGACAGCTGAGTAGAGAGGGATAGAAGATCGCTTTACCGCTAAGTGCAAATTATTTCTCTTTCATACTTACTGGCATTGATATACAAAAAAACCCAAAATGCACAGTCTCGAACAAATGCAACACTCGAAACTGTCGTCAAAAACTGACATGTATCAAGTGTCATGTGTGAGTTGTGTGTAGTTATACTATAAACAATTTTTTTTTGCAAATTCAACCTTACACGGATCGCTTAAAGTTGTTTTTACAAAGCAGTTCAATATGGCAAGTGATGCGCAATTTTTTTTGCAAATTCAACCTTACACGGATCGCTTAAAGTTGTTTTTACAAAGCAGTGCACTATGGCGAGCGATGCAAGATTGTTTGAAACTTGCGCATATTGCGCTTATTTTTTGCGGACGTTTTTGAGATACTGAGTGTGTATCTTGTATTTTTTATATATCAATGCTTACTGGTAAAGCAATGTTGTATCCTGCTGTCAAAACGGGCCTTTTATTTTTTGACAACTATGGATCGCGCGGCAGTTCACCTCAGCGCTGGAATGATCTAGTTAAATCCGCACTAGGAAGCCGCGTATATGATTGCGCCAGTCAGTCTGCCAAACAAGGAGAGTTGCGGGAGATCGTGCGGAGAGCTCTGTCCGTCTTTACCACGACGTGGATACCTCGACGTGACCACGAGCGCTCTGCCAAGACCGAAACGACAGAGAGCTGTGTACAAACACAGATGCGTTCTCTCGTACTACTCACTTACTCTCATAGCCAGATGGCACGGCTTTACGATACGATCAGAGAGATCTGGCGCAGGACCAATGGCTTAACGTGATATCCGAGACACGTTATCTAGTGTAGTTTAACTAATGAAGTATGCGGAACAATTTATATGGAAGGATCCTTTGACCAGTCTTTGATAATACGATGTAGATTTTGTGACGTCAGCAAGTCTATTCTGTAAGTAACCATTTCGAAATCGAGCTTCACCTGAGTGACAAAGCTCACAAAGTGAGCTTTATTACACACAACATAAAGGTTTTATGTTTATACGAATTTGATATTCACCTCGGATTCCGCTGTCGAGTCACGAAAATGTTACAGAATAGCATTACTGGTCATACAAAACGAAACCCCTCGCGAGTCCTGGTTTGATGATAAAGGTTTAACTAGGAGTTATGTTAAGTTAGCGTTAAGGCTTCGTTCTGGCCACTATCCATCGGCAAAGTTTGCTTTCTTAATGCGAAAAGCTGCATCGCCCAACTGTGAGACATGCAATACAATTGAAGATGTGCAACATCTGCTGATGGAATGTGTTAAGAACAAAGACGAAAGGGAATCATTGGCAAGGGAGTTTAAACTTAACATGTGGGATGTTGGACTTATCCAAAATATTTTGGCATACCCTAAATCAGAAAGGACTAACGCCTAATTTGTGCTAGGCAATCATTCCCTTTCCTGGTTCATAGGATATAATCACTATAACTGAATCTAAATTTTACCTAAAATTTTAGTGGCATAGTGTATATTTGTGGGTAAAGTATAGGGTACAATGGGGTTGATGTATCCGTGTGGATAAAAACCCCTTACAAATAAAGAAAAAAAAAAGCATTACTGGTCTATTATAAAACGTGTAACAGAATAACGAAATACCTCTTAAGGGGTCATTGTACTCATCATTATGAACAACTTTTACTATGGGACCAACCCCGAAATCGCGAAAAAAAATCAGCTGTTCAGTAGATTTTGTCGAGTTATGCGCACAGAAATGTATGGGGGAGTCGATTTTTTTTTTCGCGATTTCAGTGTTGGTCCCATAGTGAAAGTTGTTCATAATGATGAGTTCAATGACCCCTTAAGAGGTATTGCGTTTATTCTGTTACAGGTTGTCTATATTGATTGTGTATAGATGCCGTACATAAATAACCATCTATTATTTAGTTTCTAGACACCGCATAACAGAGGTTGGGTTTCTGTTAACATGTTTGGGTAATTTGGTATTACGTCACTAGTTTAAACATGGTTACAGTTGAGAGTACTTGCGTCTTATATTCTACTAGCTTTTGTACGCGACTTCGTTCTTGCATATCCCGTTTATTCCGTTCTCGTAGGAAATTCGGGAAATCCTAAATGTTAAGTTTCATGGTCTTCCTTTTATTTTAGATGCTAGTTTGTTTATGATATGCCTTTCGATCGGTTCAGTAAGATTACAAGTTTTTTTTTTCACATAGCGGTTTCGATTCCCGGTTCAGGTAGGCGATTATTTAAAGTTTTTTGAAAGCAGTTCGTATTTTTTAAATGAAAATGAAGTCTTCATTCAGTAAATTTTTATCCGCAGTATTTGAGATATTTTTTCTCTATGTGGTAAAGGTTTGGGATACCCTGAACATGATGATCTTTAAAATTGCAAGTGGTCGCCTCGGGTTTAATGTCTGGGCGTGTCGCCATAGATCGTCAGATAAATGAATGATATTTATTTTGCAAATAGGTTACAAGTAACTCTTTTACACGTCATTTTTTTTTTGACATATTTATCTAGATGAGGCCGGATGTTTTCTAGCACTTCAAATGTGTCAGTGCCAAGTGCAAATGTGTTTTTACAGTTTTAATGCCAAGCACTCAACACATGGGCCGAGCAACAATTTGTTTGTGCGCCCACAACCCGCGCATGAACACAAGTCACATATAGCTACTTAAAACAACAACTCAGATACGGGTTGTGGGCACATAACGAATCACTGCTCGACCCTTACGCTGAGTTCTTGGCACTAAATGTGCTAGCTGACTACCCTGAGAAGAAACACCGAAACAAACTTAGAGATCACGATGATACTGAATGTTCCTTCGTGAGGCGCAAGATTTTTGAGTTTTTGTCTCGGTTTCGATGTGTGTGATGTTGTCAATATTGCTGTATGCTGTCTCAGTATGGTTTGCTTTCATTAAGTCACGGCGCAAATGGGCTATCGACCACAGCTACCGATGGCTGTCACATTCGACCGCTTTTTAGTAAAATTAGTGATAGACATAATATTAATAATAGAAATGAAGATAAATTAGATCACATCTCTCATGGGGTACTGTGTTAAATGTTACAATTAAATATCTTGTGACATATTACAACTAAATTAAAGAAAATTTAAAACGTATATGAAAAGCCCATATTACAAATTAGAAGATTACATTCAGGATAAGAATGCTTGGAAACATACTGCTCCATAGGACAATCAAGGGTGTAGACAAAATCAAACTGGTTGATTTATGTATTAATTTTTTAGATGTATTGTTTCATTTTTGTCTTTTTATTTTTCTGTTCACTTACACACTGCTAATTTATTAATGGTTTCAGAATTTGTAAATATGTGTATTTAAAAATGAATAAGTCTACCTTTGTATACTCTAGGTGCATGGTCCTTACAATAATATTAGCATAAATTTTTTGAAAACAGTAACCATGGAGTTTCTTGTCCGTTCTTCTCCATAAGAATCTTCTGCGAATGGACAGTAGATATTATTTTAAATGTAAATGATACAAATTCAAAATAGTGTATTGTGATAAATAGAAATTACATCACATTTGAACGTGTTTGGAGCCTCCAGTTAAGCAAACAATGCCTTAGAAGCCTCCGCTCTTTTATATCATTGTCATATATTTTATACTAACTAGAGTTAATATAGTGGACTGTGACTTTAAGGGTGATTATGCTATGCAAGTACATTATGTAAGTACGTTAAAACAAGCATATTGCAAATTAGAAGACTACATTCAGGGTAATAATGCTTGGGAACTTGCTGGTCCTGTTCCATAGGACAATCAAGGTTGTAGACAAAATCAAACTGGTTGGCTTATGTATTATTTTTATAGATGTACTGTTTTATTTTTATTTTTCTGTTCGTTCACACACTGCTAATTAATGGTTTCAATGTTTGTAAATATGTGAGTATCATGTACTTATTTAGAAAATTAATAAGTATATTTCTATACACTCTAGGTGCTTGGTCCTCTCATATATTAACAAAATTTAGGTATATCAGAGCATTTTGTAACACATTTATTTGAAAAGAGTAATTATGGAGTTTCTTGATTGTTCTTCTCCATAAGAATCTACCTTTCTGAGTGGCCAGTAGAGTCATTAAATTATTTTGAATATAAATGATGACGTTCAACAGTGCTATTTAATGGCCTAAAGTCATCAAAATCTAAGAAGTCCGATTTTACAGCTGAGTAGAGAGGGATAGAAGATTTCTTAACCACTAAGTGCGAAAGAGATTCATTTTTATGTCTCTTTCATACTTACTTAGTAAAGCAATGTTGTCAAAACGGTTCTTCTATTTTATGACAACTATAATTGAAATAAACGTTTTTACTTTGACTTGACACTTGCGTTCACACACACAGTAGTCGGCTCTGCAGCCCGGAACGTGATCGGCTAGATCTGAGATCGTGACGGGCGGGAGCCACACACCTATCTGCAGGTATGTCAACAAAGTCGGCGCTCACGTCGCTGGCTGGACCCCACCGGGCTTAGCTCTCTCACACGAGACTGAATACAGTAACTCTCTACTAGAATATAATATCTTGAGCAATCTATCTTCCATATCTATCTAATATATAAAAATCTCGTGTCACGGTGTTTGTTACCGAACTCCTTCAATTTTCATGAAATTTTGTGGGTATATTCGGTAGGTATGAAAATAGGTGGTAGGGTATTTTTTTTTTATTTTGCAAAACTAAGTTTGCCGAGTCAGCTAGTAAATATATAAAGGTGAAGTTTCTTTGTTTGCTTGACTACTGGTCAGATTTGAAAAAATCTTCCAGTGTTAGATAGCCCATTCATCGAGGAACACTATAGGATATATATCATCACGCTAAGACCAATAAGAACGGAGCAGACGAAGTTGCGCGGGTCAACTAGTAAGGAATATGCATGAAAAAAATATTAATTATCTACATATATCATCAATTTATCTAAAATACAATACTTACAGTGAAAATAAAATCAAAATTGCTCGAAAAACAAAAGAGATATAATTATTTTAAACAAACATATCTGTTCCTTTCACGAAAACATTGTTTCATATGGCAGCTGTACAAACGTCATAAACTTTGACGTTAAAATTCATATCAGACTTCTCTTTCTAATTGTAAACTATGAAGCTTTGTAACTTCATCGCTGATGAAGGTATTTAAAAAATAATTTCATAATTGTTTATTAAAGCTAATTTGTATTTCATTTTGCAAATAAAAAAATCTCATGCATATTCCCTATTAAATACTTTGAAATTAAATAAAATATTCAAGAGTATCTATACAAGGCATGTTCATGAGATGAATGACGCATTTTTCTCCCAAACAATCAGTATCGTAAATAAAACGAACATATTTCACTATGAATTTTCTTTATACAACGTGTAACAGAATAAACACAATACCTCTTAAGGGGTCATTGTACTCATCAAAAATCGACTCCCCCATACATTTATGAGCGCATAACTGGACAAAATGTACTGAACAGATGATTTTTTTTACGATTTCAGTGTTGGTCCCGTAGCGAAAGTTGTTCATAATGATGAGTACAATGACCCCTTAAGAGGTATTGCGTTTATTCTGTTACAGGTTGTATAAAAAGGATTTGTATAACTTATCTCATTATTAAATATCGAAACAAATAACTAAGATTACTTAACTTTAGCTTTTTTTACTCGAAACCATAAAACAAAAACAAAGATACCCCGGTAAAATTTACGAAAATTATAACTTCCCAACTCTGACTGTTATCTCTTTAAACAATGAGTCTTTATTTCTCATTCTACTCTTCTATCACAGGTCTTGCTAAAAAGTTTCGCAGCCAAAGGAACCCAACGGAACCCTATTACTAAGCCTCCGCTGTCCATCCGTCCGTCCGTCTGTCTGTCAGCGGACTGTATTTCAAGAACCGTAATAGGTAGGCAGTTGAAATTTTCACACTGTGAGTGTGTATTTATATTGCCGCTTTCACAGCAAATAATTAAATTAAATATTATCCCATACAAGAAACGTGTTTTTTTAGGTTTACGTTACGGAACCCTTCGTGTGAGTGTCCGACTCGCACATGGCTTGGGACGCACCGCAAGGCAAGCAGCGTGTGGCACCCCTCTTACTTGGCGTCAGTTCGAGCACCTTGCTTTGAATACACCCAGTAAGTACTCACTTCTTAGTAACCAGTCTTGCTTGTTCCTGTCGGTACCACTGGAACACTTCTTGACTTGCGGACACCATGTGCACTGAAAACACATACAAACAACTTAAAAAACATTCTATATTAATTGTAAGATAACATTTTCAACAAAAACAGTTATGAATACAAATGTCAAATGTTACGACAAAACCAATGGCAGCGACCAGTGGCCCTTCAAGGGTGACGTAACAGATGCGAGAATTTGACAGTTCGTTTTTAGGGACAGGGGATCAGATGAAGGGGACCGATGAGAGAGAGGGAGGCCAAAGAAAAGATTGACGGATTGTGTGAGGAGTGACATGGAAGAAATGGGAGTAGTGTTAGCGTGACGGGTGACAGGGCAGAATAGAGGAAAAAAATCGTTTTGCGCCAACCGCAAGTAACATGGGACAGTTCCACAGGGACTGACAAATTGTTCTCATCCGAACCCACACCAGACAATTTTTTTTTTCTTCACTTTAGTCTGGCCGTTTGAGTACTTTTGCGGCCTACCCGTCGGTATAATTTCTGGATTTAGACACACGATAACTGACAAAAGCTTGCACTGCTTGGACATGTCCACTCGAATCTGTGTGGGAGTTTCCCCAAAAGACCACCTCAGACATTAACCTACATGGTTCTCATATGATTTGACCAGCACAATTGTATGGAACAATTATGCTGGTCAAATCATATGAGAGAACAACACAATTGTATGGACTTTAAAAGAGACTCTGACCTCAGAGTCTGTTTCGGTGTTCCTCCTTAGAGTAGTCAGCTTGGAAACACCCGCCGTATCTAGTTTAAAATGACCTACATATGTTTACCTATTTACAAAATAAAATTATGTATCGTTTAGTACTCACGTTGAAGCCGGTGTCGTGGTTGAGGCACGAGTCGCAGGTGTTGTACTTCAGGCAGGTGGGCAGCGCAGTCATCTTCAGCACCGTGTTGTTGCTGATCTGATGGTCCTTGAACGACACGCGGTGGTACTCGTAGATCGTCTTGCGGCGGACGTCTGCAATTGTTCAATACGACTATGTTTAAGCATGTACAAAGGGAAACATGAGAGAAAATCTATGTTACTATCTGCTAAGGTTTTTTCCCAACTATATTGGAATGGGCTTCTATTCAAACTGGATTCATTTCACCAGTATTTTAGATGAAGCGACTGCCTCTCAGGCCTCCACAACTCACTGGGTAACTCAGTACTTTTTATTTGATTTTATTATTTTTTTGAAAACTTACAGCTAAACATAACATTAATAAAAACATTTAAACAAAATAAGGCCTTTAAGCTTTCTCAAGTAATATATATATTATACGAAATAGATAATAGACTACATATATAGGTATAACATAAAACAGAAAATAGACTATTTATTCCCGAAGAACCTATCAGATATTTTTTTTTTCAATTCAGCAACACTTGTATAGAAAATGTCAATCTGAGCTTCCCGGCAGGTTGTTTGTACAAACGACACGCTCTCGTGGCCACCACGTGTGCAATAATTGAGGTCTACGTAAGAACAAAGACGCAAGATTTTTTCTGCCAAGATTGGTGACAGAATCTACGTAACATCTATTTCTAGATATATGTTAGAGTTCCACAAATGTTATTCTGGCTAACATCTGGCAAAAACGTACATTTTGTTTTTACAAATACATATTACAAGAAGTTTTGTTTACGAACAAATATCTGCGACTGGGTTATACTGTATCCGAAGGGCGAATCTGTATTCAGTGGCGTAACTTAGGAGAGACAACCGATATATTCATTTTCGAGCTAGCGAAACGAAAGAAGATTTTACATGAAGAAGCTCTGGCTGATACCCCTTGGTAAGACTGGTCGTTAATTTTCTGGCTTCTGACTACCTGTCCATGTTCTACAAATGATACCTGCTAGCTAGGACTGACAGCTTATCCAACTTTCTGACATCCATCGATAGACCGATCGAGGCCAGTTTAACTTAACCGTCGACAATCCCCTCAAATAAGCCATATTTTAACAAAACTAAGTTACTGGGCAGTCGGGGCGCCGCGGTTTGGTTAGAACCCAGGCGTCCGTTATAATAAGTGCGAATACACTTGTCACTACTCTTAAAACGGTGAAAGCAAACATAGTGAGGTAACCGGCTTGCCCTAGAGCCAAACAAAATTAACACACGTAGCATCTAGCAACCTGCACTGTGCCCGCTAGAATACAGTCCACTTTCTTAGACAGAGAGGGAGGGGAGATGCATATAAAACTAAGCTTAAGCTGTTCTATTCAACATATAATTTTCTTTAAAAATATGGCTGAACTAACATAATAGTGCTGACAGTGACAGCATCTCACCGTGTAAACTTAGATGAAGTGAGCTGTCAATCCTTACAAACAAGACGGAATGACAGTTCAATACATGCTCTTAAGTTGAGACGGTGAGATGTTGACAGAATAGACCACTGTTTATGACTTTATCACCATGTACTGCGCAGTACCCATCTTTGCAAAATAAACAAGTAGAGTAAAGTAGGGACTCCATTTTCCGCACTTAAGACTCCCATTCGGTCCGTCGTGCGTAGGTGTCCTGGCTAAGTTAGCCAGCCCAGAAGCATAGAAGTTTCCTGGGAGCTTCACAGGCTTCGCGGAGCGACCTCACCATTCCGAGGATTTGTTCGCGTTGGGTGGCCACGACCTCGCATTCCAGGATGACGTGGGCGGCTGAGTCTTCGGCATAAAAGCAGCCTCTGCAGAGAGGGCTGTCTGGGGCGCCCAAAATAAAATACTAACAAATGTTTGTACTTACAGAACACAATTTTGTCAGTAAGGTAGGCGTCGCTGATGCCGACCTTGACCGGGTGCTCCGTATCGTTAATCTCCTGCACGTCGATCGGAATGTCCTTGTACGCGAAGATGATGTCGCCGTTCTTGTACAGGGTCACTGCAAAAGTGAACTTCTTCGTCGTGTCCTCTTGCAGGGTCACGTTCTCCCAGAACGCTGTGAACTTCTCCCCTGAAACATTCGGCAATTATCTATGTACAGGCTGAATTTTTAAAGTTTGTCTTTATGGCCAAATCCGAAACTATGAGGAATATTGAAAAACACTGAAAGGAGTTTCGAGCCAGATTTATATGAAAACTAAAACTGCATAATTGGATTTTTTAAAAACCGTTATTTTACCCAGGAATCGAACCGGTTGATTTGAAAAAAAAAAACAACGCCCACCCTGTATTATATTCATCATCATCATCATCATCCACAGCCCGACTTCGCCCACTGCTGAGCATAGGGCTCTCTTTTCTTGTACCAGTCCCCACGCTCCTGTGCCAGCCTCATCCAGGTATCCTCATTATATTACACCAACCGAAAGCGTAGCTAATGAGGATCAATATCTGGGAAGTAATAACACATGGCAAACTAACGGAAAGCTCTCAATCTATACTAATATATATATCTATACTAATACTAGCTGACTCGACAAAAACTGTCTTGCAAAAAAAAAAAATAGCCTACCACCTATTCTCATACCTACCGAATATACACACACAATTTCATGAAAATCGGTCGAGCCGTTTCGGAGGAGTTCGGTAACAAACATCGTGACACGTGATTTTTATATATTAGATATAAAGCTGAAGAGTTTGTTTGCTTGAACATGCTAATTTCGGGAACTACTGGTCCGATTTGAAAAAATCTTTCAGTGTTAGATAGCCCATTTATCGAGGAAAGCTATAGGCTATAATAATATATCATCACGCTAAGACCATTAGGAGCTGAGCAGACGAAGTTTCGCGAGTCAACTAGTTTTAACATATACCTGGGATAATTTCCGACAACTACGCGGGCGCAGCCGCTGACAGAAGCTAGTCTATAAACATACTATAGAGAAGCTGACTGACTAAAATACAGACGCACAGCCAACACTACTGGGACCAGGAAGATGAAATTTTGCACAAGGCTTTCTATTATGATGTAGATGAGCACTAAGAAGGGATTTTTGGAAATTCAACCTCTAGAGGGTGAACAGGGGGGAAATTGTTTGAACTAAATCTGCGCCGACGAAGCCGCGGGCGAAGTGCTGTCTCAATATTGATGACCATTGGGATTGGCGTGTTCTCGAGAGATCAATCGCTAACTAAAGTTGGGCTCCGTCAGGCTAGGTGGAGCGACGGTGTTTGCAGGTTCACTGGTAGCAGCTAGGTGAGATTTGCCGAGAATCGAGATAAATAATACAAGCAGTTTACTACTGTAGCCCGGTGATGACTGGGAATTGGATGTCATCACTAAAACGGGATCGTAAGTATCTGTACAGGGCTGTCCACCATCTTCCTGCCCTTGTCGTATGTTACTGTAGTTCTGTGCAACACGTTTTCTTTTTCCATTCCGTCCGGTCAACAGTCACGCTAGCAATGATACTTTTCTTTCAAATCGTTTCTCACACACTCTGAATACACGACATAGTCTGCTAACAAGGGGAGTAGTGAGAGATCATGCGGAGAGCTGTGTCCGCCTCTACCACGACGTGGACACCTCAACGTGACCACGAGCGCTTTGCCAAGACCGAAACGACAAAGAAGAGTATGTAACTGAGCTCACCGTCATCGTACAGCTTGATCTTGCTGTCGTTTGTGAGCGTCGTGTCGAAGTTGCCCATGAGCGGCGCAATGTACTGCGTGGCCGCGAGCCAGTTGTGCACGTGCTCGCCCGTGTAGATGAAGCCGCCGGTCGCCACCGTCACGTTGCGGATGTTGTGCCCGTAGAACGGAAAGTCGAAGCTCAGCTGGATCGACTGGAAGTATGAGAGTTAGATGATAATAATTTTTTTATTGGCACACACACAAGTTATTATACATTTACAATTTACACAATTAAGAATACAATAAAATAAATAGTGAATGCAACGGAAGTTGCCGTGGGCCCCAAACTAGGCACAGCCTGTATCTTGGTGGCCCAGGAAATGTGAATAGGCAAATTGAGTTTTACGTGAGACGGCACAAAGTTACCTGCTTTTTAAACATGTCCAAAAATAAGAGTAAAGTAGTTATAATCAGAAAACAAAAATGGCGAGTGAAGAATAATTTTCAAATTACAAATAAATTCAAATACAACAGCTCACAATCGATGTCAAAATCAACATTAAATACTAATAATAGAAATGTTTTTTTTTTATATTAAAAAAAATGTAAATAGGAATAAATGAATAAAGGAGATAAATTCAGAATTTATGTTTTAGTCAAAAATACAAAAAGAAATAAATATTTAAAAATGTGAATTGTGTGTATATAAAAATAAATAAATGGAATAATAATAAAACCAAACCCTTAGCGTTACCAGAAAACAGAAAAGTTATACAATTTTCAAGTTGCAGCAGAATATACAGTTAGTAATATACAAATATGGTACATCAGAATTAAAATGCAAGTTAAAAACGAGAAAGTAACCAGGTACAGAACACATAAAGGAGTGGAGAGGTATGACAGAGAGTACTGTTATGGTATGTGCGTGTTGAATAGGGAAAGCAGTGAATACGAGAGGGTGTTCGTGTATTATGTTGATGCTGGTTATCTCAACGGACATAAAACATTTCCAGTTTCGTCATATGTCAAGTCTTGCAACCATCTCTTAAATATTTTATTTGCTTCAAATGCATTTCCAGGGATTTTTACATTAATTAATTGTACTGAAGACTCGAATCGGGAGAAAGGGTGAAAACCGAGTGGCAAATGTTGGGATTAAGTCTGTCCGCTCCTACTCTTCCTCTTTAGGTGTACATAAATTGTCTCCCCAACACGGCAACTAGTTTAGGATTTACAGTTGTCAGATACGTAGAACGCCCGCTTCTTTATAAACGTCTGTTGGATAATGCCGTGGCTTGGCAAGAAAAACTTTCAGAACAGTTAGGCACGTTCAAGTATTAGGAGATATGACTTGGCCGCGCTACCCCATATGCCTACACAGTACTGTATCAGCAGTTGACACAGAGCTAGGTAGAATTTTCTGCACAAGACTTTCGGGGCACTGGCACGTAAGAATTTCATTACGTAAATTAATTTACGAACTCTTTTGGAGAGTATAGAAATATGCTCCCGAAGGATATTCTGATATATTCTGGTCAATTACAACACCTAAGTTTTTGGTTGAGGTGACTCTATTTATAACATTACAGTTACAAATAGTGGCATAACAGTGGGTGTCGTGTACTTTTAATTTGTCTATGTACGAATTGCAAGAACGACTGATGTGGAACGTGATGAAATTGGTTTTTTCGACGTTGAGTGTTAGTAAATTCCTGCCGAGCCAGCCAGTTATGATGCGCAAGTCGATTTGTGCAACCTCTAGGGCAGTGCAGTGTCATCTGCGTAACGTATCATATCCTTATACGGGATGTTTAGCCTGAGCATGTCATCCATGTATATGGTGAACAATGTCGGGCCTAGGAAGCTGCCCTGTGGCGTCCCAAAAACAACAGGAAGGCTTTCGTTGACACTCTCTCCAATGACAACATACTGCTGCCTATCGGATAAGTAACTACTAAACTATTCCCGGGCGAAGCCCCTTACGCCAAGACATTCTAACTAGTAAGATTTGAATAGAGACTGTGTCGAATACCTTGGCCAGGTCAAGGAAGACCCCAATCGACAGTTGCCCCCCATTAATCTTTGAAGAGACCATGTCCGTTAAAAGGCTTGTTCAGTGGACCTTCTTCGTCTGAAGCCAAATTGGCGACCAGACAGTAGGCTGTTTTTTTTTCTAGAAAGTCGATGAGGCGGTTATTAACAAGTTTTCCAGTATCTTTGACGTTAACACATAACAGAGAGATAGGCCTATAGTTGTTAGGACAGTCTTTGGGTCCTATCTTATGAATTGGAGTAAGCAGCCATCTTCCAAGATTCAGGAAAAACACCTGTTGACATGATCAGGTTACAGATACGCGTTAGAGAGACCAGTATAATGGGTTTAATCTTTTTAAGGAGGAGTGTACGGAACCCATCCGAAACGGGAGCACCGTCGATTTTTAAATCAGAAATTATACAATCAATTTCTTGATTATCAGCTGTGTGAAAGAAAAGAGTCTTTGGAGCGGCAATCTTAGTATAATACATTTTTTGCTTAAGCCTGTTGCGTGGTAAGTTTCTAACTTTGCGTTGGTTCATGCCTAAGATCATAAGATCGTGGTCCGTGATCGACGATTTGCAAACCATGCCTAGCTTGTGACCTTGGATTTAATAAAAGCATGGTCTAGGCAAGCCTTACCTCTGGTTGGTTTGGTAATTGCAGGAAGCAGATCGTGTTCCGACAACAAGCACTGATAAGCAATACGAGAGGCATTGGGAGTATTTTCTAGAAGGTTCATATCCCCTGGGATGAATTCATTAGATAAGGCAACAAGTTATCTAATGACTTCAGGAATCTGTTGATGTTACTAAATGAGGGAGAGCGCTAGATTTTTGTTTCTAGATAGTAGGCATCATCAAACTCCGACTCAGTGACGGACACCGTCCTAGTATCTCTCATGGAAACTGTCACACCTCCACTTTTATTGATAACTTTACGTGTGTGAAAGCTGTTATATCCCGGTAACTCGTAATCGTTCGGTACTACAGAGTAATGTTCTGCCAGCATTCTGTTACCAGTTTACCACTGTTACGTCGACTTGGGAGTCGAGTCGCTGAAACACCGTGACTTATTCAAGAAACTTTTTTTTTGTAAACTCCTTATGTTACACGTTAATATTTTTATATCGTGTTCTGCTAATAAATCCCGACATAATTCTGGTTGATCATTAGTGCGGCAAGGTAACGTAAGCGTTTCGTCTATTTCATCTATTAAGTCAACTTTATCCATAATCTAATGGTAGTAATACTGGAGCAAGATGAAGATGAAAAGCAAGGGAACTTATTGCCGCCTTGCGTGTGGGAGTGGATTTTCTAGTTTAAACTATGGGATTAGCGACAGATCTGCAGTGTAACTGGTACGAGTGGATGTCAAAGTGAGGGTTCGAATTAGCAGTAAGCTGGTTTTTTGACAAGTCAAATAAGTGATTGATATTATTAGCTTCGACAAACGGTAACGTATAGCATTCATCTTTACGAATAACGTGTCTAATTACATGATAGACATTTGTAAGATTAATAAAATGTTAATCTTAATCATATAAATCTTACAAACTACAAAGAAATCGCTGAATTTTACAAGTATGGATTAGTGGCATCTTGTAAGGGCGGTAGGGTAGTGAAAGCAGGGCCAAAACACTTGTCCAGATCAGTGATGGTTTTAATTTGTATTGCTGACTTCCCCTCAAACTGATGGACGAGTATTTGGCCTCTGCTCGTCCAGCAAAATTTAAAGACAGCGTGCTTTAGCTCGGGTTCTGGCTTCACGAAATAACATACGATTTTGTTAGTGAGATGCTCATTAATGAAGATTTTTCTGTTGGGAAACTGGATTTCAATGTCCTGGGATGAAAGGTTACGCCTTGTCTTGAATGCTTTTATTAATTCATCCTTTTTGCTCGCCGTAGAAATTTGAGTATGACCGGTCGACAAGAATAAGAGTCCGAGTTAGAAGACAGGTTTTTTTCGTACCAGCGCGGGTAAACCAGTCGATGTCGACTACGGTTAGATTGACACCAACCTTAGTTGCCACGACCATAGCAATATGGTGAAGATTTTCATTTAAGGTTTCGCTAACTCCTATGATCTCGATTTCGTTCGTCATGCCAGCCTGCGTCTGCTGGTTCAGTTGGTCCTTAAGCGAGTAGATTGTTTCTTGCATCGATGCTACCTGAATGGAGTTTTGTTCCAGCACAGCGATACGCTCCTCGTAACCATCTAGTTACATTTGTCCACCCCGTCAAAAAGATTTTTAGCGTGGACTTGACCTCTGCCATATCCGAGCGCAGGCGTATTTCTGCTACCAGGTCAGAAAATTATACTGAGCCTTACTGGTCATCCCGGCTAGGAAAGCTAATAGCCATGCGTTTGTGAGCACGGGTTTGCGTATTGACGTGCAAGACGTCGAGCTCGACAGTTGTTGCAGATGGACGGACAGGCGAGTTCTTGTTATCTGCCCGTGGAGTTTTAGAGCGGCAGGAGGGAGCGGTTTATTGTTACAGCCCGTTTCAAAGCAGCGCAAATGGTGTTTGTTCATTTTAAAATAGACCAAGACAACGTTCGAGTTCGTTAACAAAGGCGGTGAGTGCGATGACTCTGTCTATTACTGCGGTGGGAATCCACGCACAGAGCGCATGGAGGCGCGTGATGCGTGAGCGAGCGGTGAAGCGCATAGTTCGTGCGCACAGAAGCAACAGCGACAGCGATAGTGTAGCAGGTAGACCGGCCGGCGCATGCGATGACTCACCCGTGACAAGCAGCTGATTAGTGTTTATATTTCTGATTTCTCTTAATACTGTGATATCTTCGTGACAAGGATTCCAATTTTGATGAGCACTATCACATAAAATAGGGCTTTTCTTGAACTTTAGACTGATTTAACTTTATTGATGCCTTGGGACTTAATACTTGAAACAGAGAACATAAGTTGTGCTGCACATAAAATAGTCTTACTATTGTTATAATAGCTGACCCGCGCAACTTCCTCTGCGTTTAATTTTTCATGAATGCTCCGCTTCTATTAGCCGTAGCGTGACCTAGCCCACAGCTTTCTTCGATAAATGGGCTACCCAACACTTAAAAAATGTTTCAATTCGAACCAATAGTTCCTGAGATTAGCGAATTCAAGCAAGTACTAGCTTTTGCCTGCGACTTCCAGATTTCCAAATTTCTCCGCTAGATGCGCACGGATAATCTTTGCATGCCTCTAGCGGCGAAATTTAGAAGTTTTCTAAGAACGACACTTTGCTATAAAGTTAAGCATAAGTTTAGACATAATCAGATGGATCACGATTACATACTGTTGCTAATAAAAGCAGAAATACGAAATATTGTTGCGTTTCTCAATGTAGTTTTGGTGGCCGACTCACCCGCGTCCATAGGAGAATACCTAATGTTATACCCTACACGTGGTCCCCGGGTAGTGTTAATCAGGTGACAGTAACTGGTGGTAGGCTTCGGCCGATGGCTTGTGACCACCCACGATCACCCACTGGGCACCGCCAAGCGGCCTAGTCGCGTTCCGGTACGATGCCCAGTGTAGCCAATTCAGAGGAGTTGGGTCGGAATAGTTGTTCCAATGCAGGCACACCAACCAGGCTTGCGCTAACATGGGCGTATCGGGTGACTAGTCGCGGAGGATAGCGGGATCCGAGGCACGGTGCGCCACTGGCCGACCGCAGGTAGTTGGGGGCCCAAGTAGTGTGCTAGCCACACATGAAAGGCTGCCCCGCCAACTGTCGAAAAATCCCGGAATGCACCATCGTGCTGGTTGGCGACCAGACGAGAGGGCCCGATGGACATTACCGGGGGGGCTCGGGCGACCCCGCAGTCTCCTGACTAGTTCCCCAAAGATGCAGTCCTGTCAGAGCGTGCCTGCAGGTTAGCAGCATGGAACCTCATTACACTTCTTTCTCCTCTCCTTCCTTCACTCAAATCACACAATGAACAGGAAAATAAAGAGAAAAGCTGTACAGCGGCAGCACTCCCTCACACAACAAGTGCACTTCTCTAACATACGAGGTCTGCACTCAAATCTCGCCGCAGTCCATCACCACCTCGAGACTGAGAAACCAGCGCTCTTATTCCTGTCGGAGACGCAGATCGGATGTCCGTCAGTCGTGTCATACCTATCTTACCCAGAGTTTACCCTGGAGCACCACTTTAGACCACGCGCGGGCGTATGTATGTACGCCCGGGACGACATCTGCTATAGGCTTCTCCGAAACCTTGAAGACTCCAGGTTCTCAACGCTGTGGGTTATAGTGGACACAGGCCTGGACAAAATTGTCTACGCTTGTACTGTTCGCACAGCGGTGATTTGGAGACAAATGGGCTCACACAGTACCTGATTGAGGCGGCGGATGCGGCTCAGCAGCGGTACCCTTCTGCCCAATTGGTGTTACTGGGGGACTTCAATGCCCACCATCAGAAGTGTCTCTTCCCATACCAGTGCACAGACCATGCTGGACGAGAGACGCGAAAGCTAGCGCTACCGTTAAATCTTACCCAGCTGGTCCAGGGGGCAACGAGGGTGCCGGATGTTGATTCGCACTCTGCCAATTGCTTGGACCTTTTGCTGACAACAGATCCAGACCGCTACGGATACTGCGTAACCTAGACGTGAACAAGGCTAGTGACCCCGACGGGATACCGGCAATTGTTCTGACTTGTGCGCCTGAGTTGTCTCCGATCTTGACACGCCTTTTATACTATTTCGCCTTTCGTTTGAGACTGGAAAAGTGTCGAAGGCTTGGAAGCAAGCTAACGTGCAGCCCGTGCCCAAGAAAGGTAGTCGAGCTGACCCGTCGACTTATAGACCTATCTCGGTAACGTCTATACTCCGTAAGACTATGTAACGCGTGCTGAATCATAAGCTCCTGGCATACCTAGAAGCGAATGATGTCCTTAGTGACCGACAATACGGGTTCCGCCGAAATCGGTCTACTAGGGATCTTCTTGCGTATGCCATTCACATCTGGAGTGAGGCCATAGAGAAGCACGGGGAGGCTCTAGCGGTCTCCCTTGACATCTCGAAAGCCTTCGACAGGGTCTGGAACGATAGCCTTATTAGTAAGCTTCCTTCCTTCGGTCTGCCCGCCGGATTGTGTGATTGGATCGCGGATTTCCTGAGGGATCGGTCTATCCGAGTGGTCATAGATGGCTGCTCGTCTGGACAGCTGGATATTTATGCCGGAGTTCCTCAGGGGTCGGTGCTTTCGGCAACACTGTTCTTGTTGCACATTAATGATCTGCTTAAACCCGGTACCTTTGGGTATGCAGATGACAGCACTGTTGCTGAGAGATACGTGTCCGACGCACGAGCTGGTGGGTCGCAGATCCGGTCTCTCCGGAAGGCTAGGTTGAGCGCTTGAACGTGTCCTTACAGGCTGTCTCAGAATGGGGCGATGCCAATCTGGTCAAGTTCAATGCTGCTAAGACCCCAGTATGTCTATTTTCCGCCAATAGGAGCCAATTCCACCCAGCTCCACCTTTCCGAGGTGCAACCGTGCCGATAACCGACCAACTTGAGATTCTTGGGGTTACATTAACATCTACCCTCAATTTTGGCCCTTTCATAGAGGCAAAAGCTCAAGTGGCTGAAAAAAAGTTGGGGATCCTAGTAAATGTGAGACGGTACTTCACACCGGAATAGCTGCTCAGACTCTATCAAGCGCAAGTTCGATCGTGTATGGAGTACTGCTCTCATCTTTGGGACGAATCTGCCAGATACCAGCTTGATGCCCTTGAGTCAGTTAAGAAATGAACCAAGAGAATCATCGGCGATGATAGACTCGTTGCGACGAAGCTCCAAAGTCTTGAGCATCGATGACGAGTTGCTAGCCTGTCGGTTTTGTACCGGTTGCATTTTGGGGAATGTGCGACGGAATTGCATTATTTAATTCCACCAAGCCCGTTCCATCATCGGACTGCAAGACGAACGGCGATGCGCCACCGGAACATGGTGGAAATCCCACCCACGCGCACTAAACGTTTTGGGAACACATTCATAGTGCGTACAGCTAAGGAGTGGAATTCCCTGCAGGAGTCTGTATTTCCTGATAGCTACAACCTGGGAGTATTTAAGTCAAGAGTGAATAGGTTACTTCTAGGCAAGCGTGCTCCATCTTCGACCACATCATCGCTTACCATCAGGCGAGATAGTGGCAAACGCGTGCCTATCAATAGTTAAAAAAAAATTGTTACGGAGATTCGGGAAAAAGTTTTAATTTTTTTAAATTATTTTATTTGTCATGGGTTCGCTCTTGACTCCATTCCAGGTCAAAGATGACTGAGTCAAAGTCTACGATGGAGCGAGCTTACCCAGAAGGAGCCTGTGCACTCTAGCTTTGAAGAGATTAGGGTTGTAAGCGTTTGGAAACACAGACGCAGGCAGAGAGTTCCACTCCTTTGCTGTGCGCATTATAAAAGACGTTTGGAAGCGCTTAGTGCGAATTGGTGGAACAGCAACAAGGTAGGTATGGTAAGATGCAGTGCGTCTGGATGTCCGATGGTAGAAGGGGGCCGGTGGGATGAGGTCGTGGAGTTCTTGGGCACACTCACCGAAGTACAATCTGTAAAAGACCGACAAGCAGGCAATGAGCCAAGCTATGTAGCTTGGCATCCACTAGTTTTACGTCACCGATGAGCCTCTTAGCTCTGTGTTCCACCGAGTCAAGCGCGGCAAGCTGATACTTAGCTGAGCCATCGCAAAGGTATAAATATGATATAAATACTCCATGCAGGATCGGACTTGTGCTTGCCTGGACAGCGGCAAGCCGATTTCACCAACAATGAGAGATTGTTCTCATCATTTTCAAGTTTCAAACTATTTTCCAAACAGTAAGTATAATGTTTTAAATATTATATTTTACTTTTATGTTTTAAATATTATATTTTACTTTTATTATTTTCACATGTATTTTTGTTATTTATTTAGTTTTGGCTAAGGCGAGTTTGTCGTCAGATTATGTTTATTGTTGCAGATTCTACAAGACAGAAGTTGTTTTCTAATGTCGTACCGTCTCAAAATATTCCTAAAAGAAGGTCTGATTCTTTCCAGAACGCACTGGTTCTGTGTATCCTGCAGACGCTTTAATTACCTATCATCGTAAGTATTGACAACATAATTATTGTCTCGTTCCGCAAGAAACCACATAAATCTGATTATATTTAGCAAATAAATTTTTCCGTGATGTAAATTGTTTCAAAAACTGTCAAAGTGTTGTTCTTAGACAGCTTCACAACTTTGACACTTGAGGCGCTTGTTAGAATCTTTGCATCGCCAACATCGCCAATAAATGCGAAAAGTTTGGATGGATGGATGTTTTTTACTCAGCCAACAGGGCCGGTTTTATCGAGTTCTGATTAAATTACTTGTTACAAAATTCCAAATCAAATCTCTAGTCTTGAATAGTGCCTTTTGTGGAGATAGAATTAACGTTTTAGTCTATCTACATTTTGAAGTATAGTACTGTCGCAGTTAAAATAGGTTCGTCCTCTTAAGGCCGTACCTTGGAAATAAATCATCGTTCGAAAGCAACGATTTCACATCTCGCACCGTGCGGCCCCCGCATGCTTCCACGCGGAAAGTTCGAAATATCGAACCTAGCGCCACAACATCAAATTAATTCAAACCGCCATTAGGCCAGTAGGAACTCCCAACGACGTTGCACTTTTTTTAGTTTTGCCCTTTTATTTCCTACCAATTTTATACATAATTCAAAAGTTAGAAAAATATTACATTTACTATTGTTCAAGATCATGAGGATGCACATTCACTTGGTGCAGACACTTTTTTAACACTAAATTTGCTGGTAAAAAAAATATTTAAATTAGAAAAATCTGACAGCTCCGATTTGCAAAAAACTGAAACAGGTACTTACTTACCTGCAAGAACATCCATGGAGCATCTGAAGAAATGAAGAATTGTCGGATTTGATAACATAAAAGTATTATTAGGTAAATCAAAATCTGTTTAGTTGAAATCTCGATATTTTTATGCTTTAAAGTAATATTCATAGTATAAATTTAAAGCGCTGCGTCTTGTAGCTAGCTAAAAAAAAGTAAAAAGATATTTCGAATATATTTTTATCGAAAAAATTTCTGCGTATCCTGTATTACTTCAGTTGGATACTAGATTATATAGTCAAGAAGCAAATATCACAATTTCACATTCCAGTTCCAGGTACTTAACAAGACACGCTAAAACGAAAATACCTTATACTAAACGTAAGGCCTTAAGGGCTGTTTTTGTCTGCGCTATGCAAGATAGAATTTGCTTTACTTCTTTGCCAGCTACATAACCGTCAAGATTGTTATAAATCAATATCATAGAAGAAGACTAAGTTGTTAACATACAATGTGAAAAATGTTCATTAGACCTTTATTTTTATGTGAATAATACGGTTCAGAGACAGGCGTCTTCTCTATGAAAGGGAAACCACAAAGCGAGCCTAGGGTCAGAAGATGACCTCAATCTTAGAATTCTTCCTCACAATGTTTTCCTTAACTGATTTGAAAGCAGTAGTGATGAAATAATTAACACAAAGTCAAGTGGGTGTCTCGACTTCGAACTAATGATCTACACAGCACGGAAAGTGCAGTCGTTAACATTGCGTGCAATGGCTCAATTAAACAATGAGAAATATTTCCCATACACGTGTCGCTAGACTAACATTTACTTGACAGGGTTGCAAATTTCGAAAGAGTCACAACGTTAAGTGGGTGATAGACGTACGAGCAAGTACGCGTACTTATGGCTCGATGACCTTTTTCGCTCGTATATCACCCTAAGTACGCGTACATAAAAACCGCCGTGTAAGTTCGTTGGCGATGCAACAGGGGGGCTACTCTCTAAAGAAATCCGTAGTTTCGGGCTTGGTTGCGGGCGGGCGTATTCTACTCCGTATCACCTACAGACTTACGATTAGTCCCGAACCCGAACTGAGAATGAATGACAACACGATTTCACAGTAACTGTCAAATCGTGTTATCATTAGTTCTCAGTGGTTAGGTGATACGGAGTAGAAAATGCCCGCCCGCAACTAAGCACGAAACTACGGATTTCGTTAGAGAGTAGCCCCCTGGTTTGAAATTTAGCTCGTAGCTCGCCTCGGCTCGCACGCATTACTTTGTTTTGTGACACATCGAGTGCAAAAATTACTGATTTTCAAAGCTATTCACACTAATGGACACAGGCCTCCTCCAAGCGTCGCCACAACGACCGCTCCTAATTATTAACAGAATCCTTGATTGTTTCAGGAACACGATTGTAACAGGTTCAGGAGTCGATCAAATATTATGTGCCGAAATTATGGCACTAAAGTCAACTGCAAATATCCTGTCTGGCTATATGAAAATATTATTCCTGAATAACAAAGTTTCCTCCATTAACGATATCGCGGTCCCCCTGGTACCAGAGTTATGAGCAAGCTTTCACGTGTGTCACCGACGTCGAGCCGAGTGAGGTTGCGATCTTAAAAACCGCGTACTAAAGTTCGTACGTCTATCACCTACTTTAGGACGCAAAGGGCATTTGAAGAATAAGGGTGGGTTTTAGTCAGTAAGAGTCTGACTCTCCCACCCTCTCTCCTCAATTCTCGCCATAATTACTGATCGCCTACCGACCGAATTCAGTCCTTCGGCACACAATCTCGAGATTGACTGCGATTGAGGAGTCATTTGATGAGGTCCCATTAAGAAAAGACTAACAATTTTTTACTTTCGATAGTCTGCGAGTACTTACAGTGGCTCTCCGGTGAGAGTTGCTCAGCACTTGGTGCACCTCTGCCTTTTGGATGGTAATGTTCGCCCAGTAATCCTTGAAGAAATCCTCGTTACCGATGAATGTGCTGTTGTAGAAGTTGTGATGGTCCTGAAACATTCACGGTGCCTGATGTTTACGGACTCTTGGCTAATATACAAATGTTTCATCTTCTCAAAGTGTCGTATGCTATCTTTTTTGGCGTTTTAACATTTAAAAAAATATTTTTGGCTAGGCAATAAAAATTTAATTCATAATTCGAGATACTTTTAATCCATCACCAAACCGATGCTTGAGCTTGATGGTAAAATTGACTTAAATTACACAACCTTAAATTTGATACTTCAAGTTTGTGTTATTTAAGTCGATTTTACCGTTCGTATAGTACAATGAAGTATAGGTTGCAAGGAAATTCGAACTTTGTCATTTATGGCATAGAGTTTGTTGTTCTTCATTGAGGCCGTTTATAGGAACAGGTTTTAAGCTGTATGACTACAAAAACAAGTCTAAATAAATGCCCAAATTTCCGAGGCGAAATATACTTTCAATTCAACACAGCCAAGCTTGTACAGTCTTTCAGCACAGCCGTGATATAACAACGAGATTAAATAATTAAGACTGTATGACTCACGTAGGTCAAATTAGTAAGATTCTGCTCTGCCAAGATCCTTTCGGGGGTTTCTTTGAACACATCAGTGAGATCTGAAAGTTAGAAAAGAAATTGATTATTTAATAAAGTTACACACATACAGAATTCACGTCTATCTCCCACGGGGAAAGCGGAAACCACAGACCGCTGCTAAGCTCCTGACATACCTATTTTGCCTCGTTTACGTTCATATGTTATCTGAATGATTCGATTTTCAACTGAAGTTAGTTTGTGAAAAAAGTAAATTTTCGATTAATTCAATACAACACAATCCAAAACATTTGACTGAATATGTTTAATAATATTTCTTCAAAGCTAAAGAAAAATGAGTTTCACTAAACAAAACTTTTATAAAACCTTAAAAAAATAACGTATTTGTGAGCATGATCTTAAAAATAATATACAAATCCGTGTATACATTGCTTAGAAACGATACCTTAAAAGCGTCTTTTTCCACAGATTTTTCTTTTTAAAACGCCACATTTCAATAGGGAATATGCACGAAAAAAATATTTATTATCCACACAGTTTATCTCAAAATAAACACAAATATAATATAACAGTGAAAATAGAATCAAAATTGCTCGATAAACAAACAAGATATAATTATTTTAAAGAAATGTATCTGTCCCTCTCGCGAAAACGCTGTTTTCTATGGCAGCTGTATTGGCGCCAAGAACTTTGACGTCACAATTCATATCGGACTTCTCTTTCTAATTGTAAACTTTGAAGCTTTATAACTTCATCGCTGATGAAGGTATTTAAAAAATAATTACATATTTGTTTTATTAGAGTTAACAAGTATTTCATTTTGCAAATAAAAAAATCGCATGCATATTCCCTATTGTAATTTGATCAACAACTTTTTTATTTAAACACATTGATACATCTCGTTTTCATTTCCGAGGATTAGCGAGTTGCCAGGGGCAGGTGCGATTGGTCAAACACTGTGACACAAGATTTTTATATATTAGAAGATTATAAAGCTGGAGAGTTTGTTTGGTTGGTTTATCGCGCTAAGCAATTTCAGGAACCACTGGTTCGAATTGAACAATTCTTTTAGTGTTGGATAGCCCATTTATCGAGGAACGCTAATAGGTTATAACATCACGCTACGACCAATACGAGCGGAGTATTAATGAAAAATGTGACGTAGGTGAAGTTGCGCGTGTCAGCTAGTGCACCTACATACAACGTGTAACAGAATAACGCAATATCTCTTAAGGGGTCATTGTACTCATCATCATGATCAACTTTTTATGCGACCAACAAACACTGAAATCACGAAAAAATCGACTGACCCATACATTTATGTGCGCATTACTCGACAAAACGTACTGAACAGACGATTTCTGAATTGGTCGCATAGTAAAAGTTGTTAATAAGTATGAGTCCAATGACCCCTTAAATAATAAAATAAAAATAAAATACGTTTATTTCAGGCTATTATAAACCCATAGAAATCAATCAACACCCACAACATCTCCTTTCCCAATCCACAAAACATGTCATAAGATTAAAAGTCAAATTATATTCTATATCATTAAATTGTTACACATATTATTAATGATCCATCTACACTAATATTATAAAGAGGAAAGATTTGTTTGTTTGAATTGAATAGGCTCCGAAACTACTGGACCGATTTGAAAAATTCTTTTAGCATTGGATAGCTACATTATCAGGGAGTAACATAGGCTATATATTATCCCCGTACTCCCACGGGAACGGGAACTACGCGGGTGAAACTGCGTGACGTCCACTAGTTGATTATATAAATCCAATAAATTACAAAACTGATATACTAATTTAATTAAAAAAAAAACATCATAATAGTCCATTACAAATTCCACATACTAAATTAATTTAATAAAATCATCATAATAGTCCATTAAAAATTCCATATACTAAATTAATTAAAAAATCATTCATCAATCACAATTTAAGAGGCATTGCGTTTGTTCTGTTACACGTTGTTTATACTCGTATGTCACCTGAAAATTGCAGACTCCGTGAGATTGTAATAAATTTTGGAACACATTCATTGTTTTTTGTTGTTGTTGTGGTATTGTTCATTGTTGTTCATTGTTCCAACAGCATCCTGGGCATGATTGCTGACAAGCTGGACTGCTGTTTTGGAAGTCGTTGCTTCAGCATAAGCAATGATTATTTTGTTGTGTGTGTTGATGTAATTGTTTCACTAACATAGTTGTAAGTTTATTTATTGTTACTAACACTAATGAGTCTCATTGTTACTCGTAATAAAGAATTTATTGATTGATTGTGCGTACACCTAAGGAGTGGAATTCTTTGCCAGAGTACGTAGAGAATTTAAGTCTCTTAAATAATATTAGGTATTGCGCTTTTTGACTTTGTCTACGGCTGGACAAACTGAGGGCATGGTGATTATGTCTAATGTAAAAATGTAAGTACCTATCTAAAGTTATTAACACGCACTACGCGAACTCAGTGTGGTTTACAGGCCCTAGTAGCGCGTGTCGCATACCCGTATAGAACACCATTATGATCGCTCTTTACTACGCATTATTATGCTAAACACCCGATTAGAAATATCAATCACAGCTACCAGTATACATAATTATGTGATATTGATGTTCCATTTACATATACTTTTGAGCAGAGTCTAATGCGTCTAAAATTCAAAGACTATCTATCAAAATAAGTAATTATCCTTACTATAATATTATAAATGCGAAAGTAACTCTGTCTGTCTGTCGCGCTTTCACGCCAAAGCTACTGAACCGATTTAAATGAAATTTGGTACACAGATAGTCTAGCGCCTGAGAAAGGACACAGGCTACTTTTCATCCCGGGAATATGTTCCCTGTTGATCACGCGGGCGAAGCTGGCAGAAGCTAGTGTTTTATAAATACCAAAATTGCAATCAGTTTCAATTTAGTAATGCCTATTTATGATGTTATACTACCAATTTGTATTCGGTTTGCCGCGGATTTTTTTGTTTCTATTTGGTATTTGGGTAAAACAATCTAATTAGTCTGTCAGATAGATTTAAAAAAATATTGGACACCTATTTTTTACATGTAAATAAAAAAGAAGAAGATACAGTGCGTTGAAAACTCTTGTGACGTCACATTTTAGTACAATTTTTATTGAAATATGATTTTAACACGAATTTGTAAGACTTCGTTTGAATAAACTACTTGGCAAAAAACCTTCAAAAAGTTAAAAATAATTTCTATTGATCCTTTTTGATTACTATAGGCACGATTCTTTGGGCCAAGCGTCTTCGCCTCGGGAGACCACAAATCTTTTGTAAGTATGCACTAAGTATAAGTATTATTAGTGGTCTCCCGACGCGATGACGCTTGGCCCAAAGAATCGTGAGCTGTATCCATTTCATACGTGAAATGGAGACAGTTTAGTTTAATGTTTTGCTTCAAATAGTGCTCGTTCCGGCCGACCCCGACGTACAGTTTAACTTTACTACATGATTTTTCCGACAGATTACTTATTGATAAATTTTAAATTAATATAATATTAGCCCGAAAAGGTAAAATACTGTGGTGGAATAAAATTTGTTTAAAACTTTTTTACCGTAGGTAGGATTTTATCTATACTTCTATACTAATATATAAAGCTGAAAAGTTTGTTAGTTTGAACGCGCTAATCTCAGGAACTCCTGGTCCTATTTGAAAAAATCTTTCAGTGTTAGATAGCCTATTTATCGAGGAAGGCTATAGGCTATATATCATCACGGTAAAACCAACAGGAGCGGAGCAGACGAAGTTGCGGGGGTCAACTAGTCTTCTAATAAAATTTTATATTTATGTAGTCTAGCTGCCGCCCGCGCCGAATAAATTCTTTACCCACACTACCCCTTTATATTAAAGCCTATGTGTTGTCCTTATGTATAAACTTTAGTACTGTCCAGTTTCATCAAAATCTGTTTAAAAGCGTGAAACAGTAACAAACATCCTTCCATCATTCCTCAGAACTTTCAAAATTACAATGCAATGGCGCCAGTCTTTTGGGCTAACTTCCAGTGGACAGCAATGCGGTCGAATTTTTTGACGCCTTACTTTAGTTAGGAGATTTTAAGTGTATATATTTCATTTTAATAAATTTAATGAGTAACAAAAAAATACAATATAAGTAAAAGAAGTGGGAAAGAATAATCTGTACTATGTAAACCGAACACGTTTCAGATAAAACAAGAACAGTTGTTATGAGATAAGGCAAACTAACGATGTTTACCAAAGTATGTAAATAGCAAGGCGTACAGAACACAGTTGTATTCTAATCTATCGAATACGGCTGAATACAGCTACCGTTACAAATTCGTAAATTTTCCACATCGCGTCGTGAAAGCCAAGTCGGATTTCACTTTTTATCGCGCCTCCGATTCACCTTGAAGTGAAGGAATTGAGAAGACATTGTTTTCGTTGAGCCTTTGTCTGCTAGTTCGAGAATATTATAACAACGACACTTACTGACAGCTATTTTTGGTTACGAGTTAACCAGAAATAGGTGTAGCTATGTATTATATAAAACTCCAGTCAAATACCTTATTGCAGTAAGCATTACAGGGCTAACATTCCACATTGTACAGTATTGAACCCCGAAAACTCAAAGCAACTTAAAGACATCTTTTAGGGAACCTTAAGGCTAGGCTAGGACCCTTAAGGATTAAAGAGACAGCATGAGAAAACGACTGAAGAGACAAATGCATGACTAGTTTGTGGACCAGTGTGACTGTAGTCTGGGCCCCAAGTCTGGGGGGCTACTCTCTAACGAAATCCGTAGTTTCGGGCTCAGTTGCGGGCGGGCATTTTCTACTCCGTATCACCTAACCACTGAGAACTAATGATAACACGATTTGACAGTTACTGTGAAATCGTGTTGTCATTCATTCTCAGTTCGGGTTCGGGACTAATCGTAAGTCTGTAGGTGATACGGAGTAGAATACGCCCGCCCGTAACTAAGCCCGAAACTACGGATTTCGTTAGAGAGTAGCCCCCCTGCTATTACAATAGTGTCAGAATGGTCTATCATTGATTTCATAATGGTTGATTTTGACAAGATTCTATGCCATTTCTTTCAATGGAGTGTCAGTGGTTGACCACTGGATATAAAAGCGTCATTATGACTTTCCTGATGTCTTCTGCAAAATACCTACTCATGGCAGAAGACGAATTGACCCATACTGATATCTGTTGGTAGCTTAAACCTTTGCTATTTCCAGTCTAATTTAATATAATTTCATGTTATTACTTAGCAATGAAAATGTTATGAAACAGCTAATTTATCAATTTGCTCGGTCAATCACGGATTAAGTGTTTAATAGTCGCTACGATATTACGTTTCAAAACAAACTAAATGGGTTTTGATGTCTTGTAGGTAAAGATGAAAAGCTTGCAAATAAGGGTCTTTAACATCAGTCTTCCCCGAAGAGCTTAGCAGTCCAACGTTTACCATTAAAAAGCTTAGGATTGGTAGTGTCCTGCCAGGGTTACGGAATTGCTCGATTGAGTTACTGCAGCCCTGGAACACCGAGGGCACTTGAAGCTAAACACGGGTAGTCAGTAACAGTCTGAGGCTCCCTACAGCTCCACCCAGAGCGAAGAAGTCATGTGGTGATCTCTCATACAAAACAAAAAAGGAGTGGTTGTGTCTATGGGTGCTATCATGTTACTACTAGCTATGAGGGCTGCCGCACGGGTCGATTTCGTAGCCGTTACGGATTGTCAGAAGCCAAAAAATCTGACACCAGTCTTGCCATGAAGTACCCAGTTACTAGTTTGTGGAAATCTAACAGGCAGCTGCTCCACGTAATATACTGGTATTCAGTTGAATTTGGTTTGACTGAAAGCCGACCCCAATATAAAGCCTGCAAAGCTGGGAAAAGGCTAAGCAGATGATGATGTTACTTCTAGTAGTAATTCATTCAACTTGACGTGAAGCAGTCACGATTGGAACACCGAACTGGCTGTTCATTCAGTCCATGTTCACACAGCGTGCAACAATACTCATTGCATCATGAGTTTTCAATACACAAGGCAAAGTATTGTTGAATCGCAAAATGGATATTTTTCCGACTACCAGCTACATGTGTGTATTCCTTGAGCGCGTCAGCTTGATCGCCGGAATAAGCGAATTCCTCGATTACTAATTGTTCGGCAAAACCGGAAGGCGCCCTCTGCTGGCGCGACGGTACGCTCGTGTTTGTCGAACATTCGTCACTGACGATGATAACTTTGTACGCCTAAATAAATATCATTTGCTAAAATCCGATGTAACATATTCATGAAAAAAAAGTGTAGATATACATACTGTCATCAGGCACGATGGGGTCGCTAACTTTAGGCATATTATCCGTCAGGTTTTTGGGGAGATTTTCCGTGAGGTTCTGGTGAAGGATCCCGGAACCGTTCACCCCCAGCAGCGGGATCTGTGTCACCGAAGTCATTGTAGGTGGCGCTGCATCTGCAGATAATGGAGATAAAAACAGTTTTAAACTATACATGGTCGATTCTTCAGGTGGGCATTAAAAGGCCTAAGTTTGGTATAGCAGTGAAATCATATAGCATCTGCAAAGTTCTGTTCACATATTTAAGATAATACATAGGTACATACATATAGACCACAATCGCAAAAAAAAAAACTGAATAATCAACATTCCGAAAGGCCCATTGATTGACAATTTAAGTTTAGTGGTTAACGAAATGCTAGGACTAAGTTAAGTGCAGTTGACAGACGTGCTCAAAGACTGCACCATTATATTTTGGCCAAGTATTAAAGTATGTCGCAGTGCTTATGCAAGGTTGTAAGTACTAATTTAACAGCAAATGCGCAGAGGCAAAGTTCTTAGCTCATTACTGAACATACCATTTACTTTTGCGAGAAGGTATTTTTTTTTTCTTAGCGCTAGTTCGGTAGCTTTATTCTGCACACAATAAAGCTTGCGTGCTACTTATATGGAAGTACATTTTAAAACAAAATAATAATAAAGTGAAATCAGAAAGATCATTACCATTTCCAACGTGGTATTTTCCACCCTTAAGCATTGAATAAAACTCCAACTTTTCTGCTAAATAATAGACAGGGTACGATGATTGTAGGACGATTTAATGTTGGTACTCGCCACTTATGACTCTTTTTATCGCACAGCTGTCACGTAACGCTGTCCCTTCTAGTCGTTACGAACAAATTGTTTGCAGGTGCAGTGTTTCAATTAATCATGCAACAATACAAGCTATATTTAGGCTTCAAACGTGATTTCCGCTAGAAAACCGTACCCCTTACAAACAACTAGTAGGTAGGAGAAAATTAACTTTAACGCACTAGTGTTATCTCATAATTTCGTTACAGACGAATATGATTATGGTTGATGACAATTTGTGCGTATGTGGATAGTTGATTTGATATACCCAATTGCAACACGTGTTCTTCATTACCTATGGATACCGAGGATACGTCATGCAATTAGATCCATTTTCTAGCTTCTGACTACTCGAAAGTACTGTTAAAAACGTTCAAATGAGCCGGGAGCAACAGCTTTCCGAGACACGGGAGGGTCTCGTTAGGCAATGGATGGTTTCACCCATCCACGGACCAAAAACTGCAAACATTGCTTAACATCGAAAATCGACCAGTAGCAGTTATTATTTAGCCACGTGATCCAGGATCGAAAATATAAGGCAAATATACGGGTTTATTGCTGAATAGTAAAAAAAAAACGATAGAATAGAATAGACTACCATAAAACGGGGTGAATAGAAATGCAGGGGTGAATAAAAACAAACTTTAAAGGGGATTTCACTTTATTTCAATTCTGCTTGCAGCATTTAAGGACTCCAATTTTAAATCAATATTAGTTTAAAAAAATGATATTTCTTTTTAGAAACCGCTAAAGTGGAAATCTAGTGAAAATACAATTCAAAGTATTGTTTCAATTCACACCTTTTTTTTTTTTTTTTTTTTTTTTTTTTTTTCAATTCACACCTGCGTTTCTATTCACCCCGTCTTACCGATACTCTTTATTATGCACACGGACACCATATTCGTCTTTACACACGACGTTTTTAGTTAAAGTGTAAAATTCAGTATAAACATAGAAAAATAGCAGGAGAAATAGTTCTTAATTGTAGCTTGCGCGTATTAAACTGTGCTGTAATGCCGTACGCGTACAGTTTTTTCACGCGAGAAGCCTGCGCAGGCAGAACTGTGGTGAAGCATGTGCGTGTGGTAGGCCTTTTAGCTTTGCGAATAAGTATAGGTACGTCTTGTGGTATATTAGTGAAACAAACCTTCCAATAAGAAATCATTCTGCCGATCCTTCAAGTGTAATCGGTGTAACTGAGAACCAGTATTTTACACGGAGTGGCTACCTATCTGACCACTACAACCCACTAACGGGGTAAAACGACACCCCTTGACAAGATTGGTATTAGAATTTCGGGCTTCTGACTATCCGTAACGACTGAAAAAATGTTAAATTTGTATTTTCTTGTTTAACCACAACACGTTACGACACCTAAACTACTCAAAACAAAATAGGGCCCTCTTTAAGTTATTTTTGTTTAAAATAACTCAACATTTAACCAACTAATCATTAGCGTAGTGCTAGAAAATAAGCTTGTAGTTGACAAGTTTGTTTTGCAATACGTCTCACATCCACCTATCTCTAAAATGACGTAAGTCATCGTACTAAGCTGAAACTAAATAATTTGAATAAAACAATACAGCAGAATTACTTTAAGTTGTCAGGAAACAAACAAACGGTATACATTATTGACATTTAATGTTTTTCTTTTTATCGCGGCAGTTCTACAAAATTCTGAAACAATGATGTAAGAGGTGACCCTGATGTCATAAAGGATTTATTCCTGATTAGCAAATTTGCTGTCCCACACTTGTAGTTAAGGCGATATGCACATTCGCTACCGGGAATCCCAGTGCAGAGCGCATTGGCAGGTTGAAACCTATACAATAAGTAAAATTAATAATAAAAATAAAATAATAACCGCAATCTTCGCTTTAATAATGAAATTTTAAGAGGAAATGCTGGCGGCGATACTGTATGTAAAAAGTCATAATTCGAGGTTCGGCTCTCGACCAGTTTGTCCTCCAATATTGAACCGATTTAAGAGATATTTCACAAACTGAATAAGAAGGATATATACTGTGTCTCTATTTTTTCCTTTTTGATGATTTAATAACCATATAAGCACTAGAACCCTCACAAAATGCTCAAAATTGTCGATAAATCGCTGTCAACAGAACCCTAGTGCACAAATTTGGTAACTATGTATTAATCAAATATGGAAAACAGAAATTTCGTATAGATTGTTTTGAATAGTTCAAGAGCGGCGTAGCGTAGTCTAAAAACATTCAAATCGAAAATAATTGGGATTACACAGCAATTCATTCATACCGATCAGACACAGACCCGAACTTGGTAGATAGAAACAATAATTAAAATTCCATTAAGATAATGATCCGTGTCACCACGAACACTTCCTGTTGATGAACAACTTAAGTCAATATACATAGGTGCAGACTAATGTAATGTAGATAGTCATTCAGTGATGCATTCAACAACATATTATAACGAGTATCAAAAAAATAGTGAATAAACGAAAGTTATTCCATTGACATAGCACTACCAGAACTCATTATTTTCTCTGTAAACAAAGGCGGCGCGCATGAGTGAACTGCTATGCCGGTAGAACGATCGTCCCTAAATACAGTGTGAATGGTTGAACGGGACAAAGAGCACTGCCCGATAGGTACATTGTACTCATAACTCCGACCTTTTCTTTTTTATTTAAGGATTCGAAATCATAAAATGACTTCTTCCGATCTGGGCAGAGCGAACGGGAGTGTCAAACTCTTCCTGGCTAAGACTCAATGTGTTCCTCTAAATACCCTTGCGGTCCAGGGCCGCGGTGACTCTTTCGAACAACTTTCGCAACCCTGTGTATTAAGGTCCTCCTGCCTACGGGCAGGACCGACCTTAGCAATTAGGTTAATTCTAGGAAAACGAAAATTTTATTAGCCTAGGGTAACTTAGGAACAGTCACACTTGGCAACCGTAGATACCTGCCTAACACTTTATCTCTGAAAATTGTGATAATTGCAAAAGAAATATTCTGATTTACAATCACCAACCATAGCCAGACTGCCCACGGCTGGGCAAAAGCCTCTTTCTTGTGCCAATGTTATGATTAGTTTAAGAATTTGATTTACTTTGATAACGTGGTTACTACGCTAACCTGAAACCTTTATTTCCACCACAGCTTTTATAGGACTTGAACTCACGTAGTGTTTCTCAGTTTCAGGTATCGTATCGCGGTGGATGAAGATAGCAGGAGGCTAGCGGTAACGGTAGTTATGGTGCTATAACTGCTGAGCAGCTGCAAATTCTGAGCTGTTCTGAGCGTTACAGACCAGACCTTTATGTAGATTCATCGTCATCATCATCATATCAGCCGAAAGACGTCCACTGCTGGACATAAGCCTCCCCCAAGCGTCGCCTTAACGACCGGTCCTGCGCATCTCGCATCCATCGGCTACCGACGACGATGTGTCATTCATTAGTGTAGATAAGATGGCTTTAGTTGGTTTTAGTTACATTATATCTTTAGGAAAGTCAGCTAGCTTACAGTGATGAAATGATGAATTCATAATGGTTGTGTCACGTTTACTAATTTCATTATCAGCTTCTGCGGCTTGGACTAACTTTTACTTACCGTAAATATTGGTACGCCACCGGGATTTCGTGTACACCCGTAAGTTTATAGTAAATCTCGCGAAATTATAAATCTCTTTTGTCGATATGACACGGACATATCTTTATACTCGTGTTTAAAATTCTTCCGTTACTGATGACTGACTTGACAGCCGAAACTACTGGTCGTAGAAAGCTGAAATTCGGCATGAAGGTTCCTTGGGGAGTGTAGAGGAGCACTAAGAGAGGATTTCCCGAAATTCCTACGGGAACGGGAAAGAATGGGATATGCGCGTACGAAGTCGTGGGCAAAAGCTAGTGTATTGTGCTCTATTAGTCGGGATCTCAAACAATTTGAAACGGCAAACTCTGCAATGTGTATCATCTTCGGTAAATGAAAACTGCTTCCCGGAACAGTAACTGCAAAATGTAATGCAATGTGTAGTATCTTGTGTCATTAGGGAAAAACTACAATTTAACTAGTACTTATCATAATCATCATCTTCCTGACCTCATCCCATGTTACTTGGGGTCGTTTTTTTTCCTCCATTCCGTCGTTAGCAGTCATCATTGACTCCCTTTTCTTTCATACCACTCACACAATCCATTCATCTTTTATTTATAACTATTTTAGTGATATGAGTTTCATCCTTCGTTCGACAAACAGAATTCTGCGTTTCGTATCTAGAACTTATAAGTTTTAAAATTATCATTCGCCTTCGATTGTGTAACTACCCATTACAACGACCAGACTCATTGCATTTCAAAGAAAAGAAAATTCTCTTTGACATTTTCACAAATCGAGCACAGGCTATTATGCAGTGACATGTGGAACGCCTACTTTATGTTATAAGCTGTCCATGTAAAAAATTGGCCAAATGACCTGCTTTATTCAATGAGCTCAATGTTGTACATATATAGGTGCTGTAGGCTACAAAATTGTTAGGCAGAGGCCGCCCGCCATTGTTCTGGTAGTAAAAAATCGAGAGATACCTGAAGTTAGCCCAATAGCCGGAGCCAAAAATCCTGGATAGAACATCCTGGCGCAGAATGGTGAGGAGACCCGACCTCATGAATAAAAATAAACTATTCTAAAATTAACACTTAGAATAAATATCTGATACTGAAAAATCTGAAATCTCTCTTTAAAGACATTTCAAGTACAAAAGCAAGTTTCAAACCTATGCCACTAAATATTACCGAGCCTACATTCTCAAAGCAACACCAAACCCAAGAATCTTTCAGCTATGAAAGTATCTTCAGCATTAAAGAGTTCAATTAGGAGCTACTTATTTGACCATCCTTCACGGTCGACAGGAGCATTAGGAAAGTGAACGGAAGTCCATCCGTGTAAGTCGTCCATCATTTACTTCGACTTCAAAACTTTAATTTCAAAAACTATACTAGCTACTAAACAAATAAGAGTAGAAGCATCCTTCATAACCACTTCTACAAAATTAGTTCAAAGCTATGCGTTTGTGAGCAAGTTTCCAAACGTATAGTGACTTGTTGGAAGGCCACAAACTCGCTTTATGTTCGAAAATTCATTACTATGATGAAGACTCGATGCTTCACAAATGAATATTGATGTGGTTTTCGACAACAGCTGGTTCATTCTACAGCCGAAGTTTCCAGTGAACACGATATTAAAAATACGTTTAGTTGGGTCTAACAGGAAAGTCTATTATAAATACGTGTCTAATAACAAGCCTGGACGGCTGCATTCGACCATGTTACGTTTGAATTAAAAGTAGGCTAATCGTGTTTATTCAACCTATGTCAATTCTTTGACATTTTTAGCCATCAATCAAGTGGTTTACGTGCCGGCCACCTTACACGAACAGTGCACCAAGGAGCTGGTCATCCATTATCACTAAATTATTCAAGCCTCAGAGTAAATACTATTGTTTGACTGCGGTTCCGACACTAATAGAAGTGGACCATACATGACGTATGCCATTACTTACAATAAAATTGTTGCATGACCTGGATAAATTACTAGTAAATAAATGGCGCCATTATTGTTAGTAAACAACCGACTATGCTGAATGTTTGCTTTGGCATTTATTGTTGCAAAGTTTAACTGACTAAAATATTGAGTGCAGCGATCTGAATAGTTATTCGTCGATCAGTAAAAGTAATTCGCAGTTTGAATGAACTAATAGTTTTGTTTATACGAAGGTATTCGAACGCCGGCAGCGATAGGGTGGCTGCAATTAGCTCAGTGCTCCGTTCAACTTCTGTCTGAGGCCTCTGCTGCTTATTGTCTTACATAGGGAGTAGGGACTTGAAAGGGTGAGTTGGATCATCTCGACAGACGTGCAGACACATGACGTAATTAGTCAGTTGTGCTTCTGACTAAGTCACGACTACAATCGAAATCATTCCAGGACCAAAAAAAGAACCTTTTGTGCACAGTGAGCCACTATGAATAGTATGTATTTAAGATGTTGAGCTTTTACTCAGCCAAATTCATTTGATTTTATAAAAAAATTCAGTGCTGAAACGAAGCTGTTTCAGGCATCACCAAATTCAGTTTTAAACGTGTAAGTAGGTCATGACATGACCTAGACTGTTTTAAAGTTTTCCCCAGTATTTTTCAACGAGTAAATACCAAATCCGGGAATGGATTTAGTGATGAAATCGGGGCAGTTATTAACTTGTTCTATAGAATTAAAGTTTTAATAGTAGATTATTGCATCGAGCAGAAAGTGAATTATAATTGCATCGAGTGTTAGTTAGGAGTCCGACCTTTAACGAGGGCTCTAAAACACGAGTGCAATTATAAACGTCACTTTCGCGAGGTTCATAATCTGCTTTTCTTTAAACTACGTGGGTGTCACAGCCAGTTTTCTCCAGATCTACTGGACCGATTCCGTTGAAATATGGTATAAATATGGACTTCTGTGACTCAAACACAGACGTGTTACGTAAATAATTTTTTTTTTGTATGGGGTCACTTTGGGGGTCAAACTAAGAAATTTTTAAAAAAGGTTTTCAAACTGTATCGTGTGACATATCAAATTAAAGAGGGCTTAATGTAAAGGTTTTTAATTACATTTTTTTCATAATTTTAAAATAACAGTTTTGATGTACCTTATCTCCGCAACCCCACTTATCTCCGAAACTACTGAGCCTAAAATTTTGAAAAAGAAAATGCAGGTAATAGTTCTATACCTAAAGATTACAGGAAAACCTATAAGAAGTCTGTAGTGTTAAAATAACATGCTAAAAACATGAAATTGGTTCGGAACCTTTGCACGCGAGTCCGACTACCACTCGGTCAGTTTTTTGCTACTTAGTTCGAAATATGTTTCATATTTACAAAAGGACTTTATTTGTTTTACATATGAAGAAGACTTTATTGCATACATTTGTCAACAACTGCCTACGAAATTAATTAAAGTTCTAATAAAAATTTTATCTTTGTCTTCTAGAAATCTATTTCTTTTTTTAACCGACTTCTAAAAAAGAAGGAGGTTCTCAATTCGACAGCGTAATAATTTTTTTATTGGGTACTTGTTTGGTTTGAAATATATATAATATCTCATTACGAAAACGATCGACGACGAAAAGGCACTTTCACAAGCTTTTATTAACACGCTTCGTTCATATTTGTGTCCGGTTTGACATTAGGAATTAATTATTTTTGTCTCTAAAGCAAAATGTTTTGCTTTAGAGAGGTGAGTCGTTATTGTACATTCAAAATAATTAAAAAAAATAACAAGGGAGATGAAGGATAAAAAACAGAACCCATTTCCATCGTTTTTGGAATTGTCTGTTTTGATGTGCAGTCATCACGCAAAAAGTACAAAAATAATGTAGGTATACATACATTAAAATTGTACGTAACTCAGGGTATAACTTAGTTTGTTTCATCGTAATCGGTTCACTCTATCAAAAGCTATTTGTACTTAAATTTCTCAAAATGAAATTAATTATCATTACGTGACACGTGCACATACACGCAACGCCATCTATTGAAATTAAATAGTAATAGTTTTGTACCGTTTCATGAATGAATGCATGGAAATAACATAATAAAATAGTTATTTGTGAAACTCTTAACACGTAGCAATGGAAAAATGAACATATTATTTATCGTAAAATGTGATCATTTAAGTTCGAACTTAGATTTTGACAGTTCAACTACATTGTCGATAGATGGCGATGTACTGATGACGCGTTTTTCTGAATCGCGGTGTAAGATTCTCCGTTGTTAAATGACGTTGGTACATGTCTGACACTTAAATTTTAGTACCTATGCTATGTAGGTAATTAGAAGAGGATAACGATGTTTGATCGAAACAGAAAAAAAGAGAAATGATTGATGAATTGTGTTTCGAATCGACATAATAAATCTATAAACAGCCGCACGCACGGGTAGATTTTCAAGCAACCCTTGCCTAGGTCGGTCTGTGGATGGACGACCGTTTTAAGATGCCGAGATTCCTCTGTGCCTCGGAATATAATACCCGAACGGCTAAAATATTACAGTTGCACGGTTCCATCTTCAAGGTTAAGCTACGCTTGCCGAGGTCGGTTTGTGGATGAGTGACAATTTCAACATATCGAGATTCCTACGTGCCTCGGAATATGACAGCCCCATCGCTAAACTATAACAGCCGCATGGGTCTATCTTCAATGTTAAGCTACGCTTACCGAGGTCGGTCTGTGGATGGGTGACCTTTTTAACATACCGAGATTCCTTCGTGCCTCAGAACATAACAGTTGCACGAGTCGATCTTCAAAGTGAAGCAACGTATGCCCGTCAGTCTGTGGATGGGTGACCATTTTAACATATCGAGAAGATATTTTTCGTAGTTTGAAGACTACCTACCACCATTCGTTCTACAGTCGGTTTTGTTGATTTTAATACCTACCTCGAGGTAGGTATGTACCAGGAGATTACCTGGTGGTCGGCATTTCAACCGGAAGAGATGATACAGTGCCCTGCATTAGGTACCCTATTCCTATTTTCTTGATTCTGATAGATTAGGATACACAAGGTATTAACTGAACGTAGATTTTATCCATGCAACACATATTTTCCACACTAACGAAATCGCGGGCACAGCTAGTCTGCATTATAGAACAAAGTCGGGTTTGCTCGAACACTTATCAACTCGAGAACGGCTGGACCGATTTTCATGGTTTTGTGTGTTTGGATTAGCCTTCGTCCGGAATAGCATAAGTATTAAAATATTTAAAAAGAAAAACGAGTAGGTAGGTAGGGTAGGGTTGGTAGGTAAGGTAGGGTAGGGTTGGTAGGTAAGGTAGGGTAGGTAGGGTAGCCAATTGACGGGAGCGAAGCCGCGCGGGTCAGCTAGTTTATAATAAACTATCAATTTTTTCGGAAACTTTCATAAAGCACGATTGTGTATATAGAAAGTTTAGTGGTAGTGTTTGCAATAATCTGGTGATATGTACATACAACTTAAAACATAAGTGAAGTTCAAGCGCCAGAAAGAAAATAGGTAAACTCTGGGAAATAGCTTTCCAGTAGCCTTTTAACACTTAAAATTTAAATATTCATGTCGTTAAACCTGCCAAGCTTTCAAGACAGGTTCCTTATCAAATGGCTTTCCTTAACTGGAGTTAATTATAATGACTATGCTGCTTCATCGCAAACTATACGATATGGCTGAATGGAACCACTGGTCTCTGCCGTCAACATTTCACCGTGTTAACTTAGGTGGAGTGAGCGTGAAGTAAATATTACTCCATCTTGTTTGTAAGGATTGACAGCTCACTTCATGTTCACTTCACCTATGCTTGAGCACCTATGAAGTGAGCTGGCTATCTCAATTCTCACCGTGTATAACTGCCTCCGTGCTCGAGTGGTTTAGGCATTTGCCTTGTGACCCGGTGGTCGTGGGTTTGATTCCCACGGGAAAGCATACTTTGTAAAGTTGTTTTCCAGTTTGGCTAGGACATTGCAGGCTTGAATCACCTGATTTTCTGATAACGAAGATGATTTCGTGCTTCTGAAGGCACGTATAAGCCGGTGGTCCCGGCCGCCAAATGGCTGTCGTCAAATAAATCATGTCAGAGACCCTTGAGGCGGTTTAGAAACTCTGACACTAGGGTGTGTGGGAACGTTAGACCTTACTACCCACACGAGAAGAAGAAGAAGACGGTGAGATGTTTAAAGTAACGCTCTATTCGGCTGATGTAGTTCACAGTCACTTCACCTCTTTAAATCTTGGTCACCTGACGGCATCCTTAGAGAATGAATGGTAGCTTGCAAATGCTATCTGAATTTTCAAGTAGTTGAGACTGCAAGCGGAGATATTGATCAATGTCAAGCAATCTATAGTTATGTGCTAAGACTAAAGTTTACAATACCGGTGTTGTGTTATCGTCTTAGTGCTGACATAACATTTAAACAATAATGAGAGTGTAGCAAATGACTTTCTCCCAAGGGTAATCTCTCACATTACTCCGATATGTATGCCAAATGGCGAACAATGAAACATCCTAGCGTTCTCGTTTCAATTTCACGCCAAGCAAACCATAACTTAGTTATGGTAGTTAGTTAGAATATTTTTTTGTGTCTGATATAAGACGAGCAGTTGCTGTTATCAAAGTCAGTTGCTTCTAAGTCATTCCGAGTAGCCTTTTCCCAATTATACTGGGGTCGGTTTCCAGTCTAACCGGGTGCGAGTGCCTCTCTAACTACCACATCCCAGTAGATATGAGCGTCGCGCCGGCACGCCGCTGCCGCCGGAATGACCCGGCGCGCTGCCGCGAAGCATTTTTTTGTAACAGCTGTTCATATTATTCGTAACAGCGACAAAGTATGCAGGATTTTTAACGAATCTTAACATTGATGTTGTCATTGATATTTTGTTGTTGTTTGCGCCGCCGGCGCGCTGCCGCTGCCGCGGAAAATTACCTCCACGCCGCCGCCGTCAAAAATCGCCACGGCGCTCATATCTACACCCCAGTGACTGGTTAGTACGATACTCCTTGACGAGACTGGTGTCCGACTTTCGAGAACCTGGCTACCCGTACCGACTGTCAAAGATCTACAAATGACCACTAAGACCAAAAGGCTAAACGTGCCGCGGAGGAGTACCGGTATGTAATGGATGGTCACCCACCTTAAAAATCGAGCCATGCGGCTGTTATTGTTTCACCTGCTGGTCAAAGCAAAATACAATGTGAACATATAGGTACGTGCCGGGTCAAGCAAAGGGAAAGGTTCCGTAGTTACCCGTCCCATAAACCATGACAAAAATAAGCAGTATATACTATAAGATTACAAAGTTACAATTACCTACAGTTAATCTTGAGCTTTTTATATGGATTTTTTTCACTTCCATCCAGTTATATTTTTTAAGTTGGTCGACTATTCATTAACTTGTTTGGCTAGTTAACGGTAATATAGAAAACGGTCACTCGTCTGTGGACATTCACTAGTACTGTACGCGTCGCTCGAAATAATAGATCGTCAACCTTTTTAAACTTTTACATCAAGTTAGAACTGCTTTAACAATGAAAACGTGCGCAGCTTGTAACGTGCAGTTCAATGACGGAGTCCAATGTGGGAGCTGCAAGAAACACCTGGATTTTGGATGTGCAAATATTTCCGAAGCTGGATGGAGAAAGCTCGGCGCCAGCAGAATGGCTCAATGGAAGTGCCCCACCTGTCGAACGTCATCACCAGCTTTGGTTGCTCCGGAACCAGCCTCCCTCGAAACCATATTGAGTGAAATTCGGGATATGAAGCGCCAATTACTCAACTTGCCGACACTGGTAGATGATATTCGGGCAATCAAGGATGAGTTAGCAGAACTAAAAATGACTTGCGAAGGCACCTGTGGTAGACTCGAACTATTTGATACTCGACTTGCAGAGGTTGAAGCAAAAGCAACGGATCTCGACAGGATTCGGGAAACATTTACTTGTTTGCAGACTGACTTAGAGAGGTCCAAGTTCGCGCTGGCAACATATGAACAACGATCCCGCCTCAACAATGTGGAAATCAAAGGAGTTCCTACAAGAAAAGATGAAAATCTTTTTTCGATAATTGATGCTATCGGCCGGAAGGTGAATTACAACTGCCCCAAATCACAGGTGAATTATATCTCAAGGGTTCCAATTTACAATTCTAACGAAAAACTGATCATCGTGAGTTTTTTAAACCGGTATGTGAAAGAAGATTTTGTCGCCGCGGCACGTGCTGTTAAGGACCTATCCACTTCCCATATAGGGTTTCAGGGCACATCTCAGCGTGTGTATGTCAATGATCACCTGAGCGTGGAGTATAAAAAGCTCTTAAGTAAGGTCAAGATCTTGGCAAAAGAAAAATACTACGAGTTCGTATGGGTGAAGCATGGCAAAATTCATGTATTAAAAAATACTAATTGTAAAGTAGCTATTATACGTAAAGAATCAGATTTAAACAAGATTGTGTAATGTGTTTCCTATTTTTACTATATTCTACATTTAAATTGCTCATATTTTTTGTGATCTTTTGTATCTCAATAGTTGTTTACAAAAGGTTGAGCACCCCACACGCACTAATGATTTCGACACCTTTCTTTTGTTTAGCTATAAGAATCCTCTATGTTTCTTATCGCGCTGTTTACTTCGAAGCTCTAATGTACTTCAATATGTTTGACTCGCTCTCGCTTGTACGCACCACGCACTGCTGCTTGCTCTTTCGCACAGCTATTTGTTACTCAATGTCGTATGATTCTTGTTTTCGCGCAAACTTTTTTAAAGTTTACCTTCCTGGAGTGTTTAAATTTTTATTCTACCTCGCCATATACTATAATTCTAAGAAATGTGACATTGTAATACATCATACCGATTTATATCCAATTATTAACTACTTTTTCAATGGCTAATAGTAACTTAAGTATATATTATCAGAACGTTCGCGGTCTTAGAACTAAAACTCATTCTTTCTATCGTCAAATGTCACTTAATTCGTATGATATCATAGTACTTACTGAGACTTGGTTATTGGATGGTGTTTTAAATTCTGAGTTTTTTGATGATCGGTACATTGTTTGGCGCCGCGACCGGGACTATGTTTTAACCGGGCAATCGCGCGGTGGGGGCGTACTTATTGCTACTCGTAGGGAATTATCTGTTATTTGCCAACCTAATTTCCACTCTACAGCGGAGGACCTTTGGTTATCTATACGCCTAAAAAATCATACCACTCGGAATAATATTACACTGCATATTTGTGATATCTATCTGTGTCAACAAAACTTAGGCCTTTCTTTTTCTTCACAACTGTCTAATTTTCTTGCCAAACTAAACGAAACAGTAATTAACAATCCCTCTGATACCTTTCTCGTTATCGGCGATTTTAATATGAGCAGTATTAACTGGGCGCCATCTGATAATCTATCGCTTGTACCTTTGAATCCTAACAGTAACGATGAAATTTTGTTTTGTGATGAATTATGCACTCTTGGTTTTGCTCAATATAATGTCGTACCTAATAGGTTTGGTAGAATCCTAGACCTAGTACTTTCCAATGAAATAGCGAACGTGTCGGAATGTCCTAGCCCGCTTGTGCCTCTTGATGCCTATCACCCAGCATTATTAATTAATTTGGACCTATTTGCAACGCCTCTGCTTGAGTGCGCGCCTCGTACTCAATTTTTGTTTGATAAAGGGGACTATGAATCCATCAGCAGAGACATTTGTACGACTGACTGGGAAACAGAGTTCTCGGCGCGGTCAATTGATGAGTCAGTTAACTTTTTTAATCAGTTTGTTTTTGATTTACAAACAAAATATATCCCACAAAAGCTGACTCGGAATAAAAAGTATCCAACATGGTATAGTTCGTCACTTATTAAAACAATCAAAGAAAAATTTAAATACTTAAAAAGATTCAAAACCTACGGCAATATATCTGACGAACTAACATTCAAGCTCCTTCGTGAAAGGTCAAAAAGTTTGGAATCCCAATGCTACCGAAATTATTTGGATCTGACAGAGAGTTCAATTAAAAATAACCCCAAATATTTTTGGACTTTTGTAAAAAAACGCCATAACTCAAACGCAATCCCAAGTACATTAAACTACAAAAGTGACACTTTGCGGACAGGGGAATCTATTTGTCAGGCTTTTTCAGAATACTTTCATTCTACTTTTCTTAATCCCAGTGTTGGCCATCCTATCACTTCAGATTATCATTGTACCGATTCGTCGAACCCATCATCTGACATCTGCGGTATCGTTATTAATATTGATGAAATTATTAATTTGCTTCGTAAGTTAGACACATGTAAATCAGCTGGTCCAGATAACATCCCATCCCAACTTCTAATCCGCTGTGCACCCTCGATAGCGCAACCTATTTCGATTCTATTTAGAAAATCCTTGAACAGTTGTGTTGTGCCGCAAGTATGGAAATCTGCATTTATAACGCCTATACATAAAAAAGGTGTCAAAACAGATGTAGCGAACTACAGGCCGATATCTAAATTGTGTTTAATAGCAAAGGTTTTTGAAAGATTAATATATGACCAGGTTTATTCGGCTCTCAAAGCTTCATTTAGCTCGTTCCAACATGGTTTTCTGAAAGGGAGGTCAACTGTCACGAACCTGATTCTCCTTAATGAATTTATAACTGATGCCATGGACAATGGTGAACAGGTTGATGTTGTTTATACGGATTATAGCAAAGCCTTTGACCGTATCGATCATAGCATCCTCATGTCTAAGTTAAATGGCATCGGAATCCGCGGCGATCTACTCAGATGGTTTTCGTCTTACCTTGCGAATAGGTCCCAAGCAGTAGTACTCAACAATTATATATCAAGCTGGGTACCTATACCCAGTGGAGTCCCGCAGGGTTCATTGCTCGCCCCACTACTTTTTATAATCTATATAAACGATATTGACTCTTGCTTGACTTCATCCAAATTATTATGTTTTGCAGACGATATGAAAATTTATACCAAAATATCGTCGCAAATGGATGTAACGGCACTCCAGAATGATCTGTGTCGTCTGGAGGACTACTGTCAAGGGAACAAGTTAGATCTTAATCCCGCTAAATGCTCGGTTATTACGTATTCTCGGAAGCGCTCAATCATTACCGGATCATATACCCTAGGTCATCAAATTCTGCCTAGATCAAACTCCATCCGTGATCTGGGGGTTTACCACGATTCCAAGCTCAGTTTTGAAGTACACATAGATGCAATAGTCGCTAAGGCATCTAAAACATTGGGTTTCATAATGCGATTATCCAAGTGCTTCTCTCAAGCTAAAACTTTAAAGATCCTATACTGCACTTATGTTAGAAGCCATTTGGAGTATGCGTCGGAAATATGGAACCCATGTTACCACAAATACATTAACCGAATTGAGAGCATCCAAAAAAGGTTTATAAGATATTTGTGTTACCATCAGAAAATTCCGTATCACTCGGAGAATTACCTTAACCTCTGCAAAAAATATCATATTCTTCCTCTAGCCAACCGCCGCGAGATTTCTGACTGCGTAATGTTGTTGAAAATCTTTAATAACCACATTAACTGCTCCGATATTTTGTCAAAATTCTATTTCAACACCCCCAGGAAGTCAAAACGTTATAATCCACCTTTGCGTGTGCCATTTGCCTCAACAAATTATAGGCAGAACTCATATATTGTGCGTGCAAGCAGAAATTTGAACAGGCTTTGTAAGCAGCACGATTTAGATCCTTTCACAACTAGTGTGTCCTCAGCCAGGAGGTGCTTAAGTCGAAACTTTTTCAAATAAATTGTTAAGCATTGAAAATAATTAATTATATAAAATATCGTTTAGCAGTACGAGCTACATTGTGCTATAAGTACTAGTTATTGAGTAACTTGGTGTGAATGTCCATAGAAATTACTTACTTTTTTCTGTATCTTATAAGTGGAGACTTGTAATTGGCTGACAGCCTTATTTATTGATCTCGACCTGTTTGTTTTAGCTGTAAGTCTTCCATAATGCTTAAATAAATAAATAAATAAAAAAAAGTAATAGTTTTCCTTTGAACTACGTTATAATACTTGAAATTCAATGAATATGCTTCATTATTTTCGTTGAATTTTAAGTCGTTCGTGGCGCGCGTTCCGAGTCGTCATATGATGATCTTCCTCAAGGAAGAGTTTTGGTCAAAAGGTGTCGGCGTTTCTGCGGCCGGCTACGCGACACCTCGAAGCGCATCACGACGGCGTCACTTCGTGTGCAGTAGTTTTTAAGATTTTTTTTTTTTGTATTAATTTATGTATTATTTTTTGTTTTTTTTTTTATGCTTATTTATGTATTGTGTTTTATGGGCCTAAGTTGCCTGAAATAAAGGATAAATAAATAAAATGAATATAATACTACTATTGTGCATCATCATCATCTTCCTGCCCTTATACCATGTTATTTGGGGTCGGCGCAACACGTTTTTTTTTGTCCATTCTGACCTATCAGCCGTCACGCTATCACTAACTGCCTTTTCTTTCATATCGCTCCTCACGCAATCTACTATTCATATATCCAAAAACAACATCGGAAATTGGAGCATGGACAAATGTTTGTTTGCCAACGCCTTATAAGTTTAAGAGACCTATCCAACCATTATGAACCATAACCCACACGATGGAACAGACAGCAAAATAAAATCGCCCCTTTACATGTATTTTACAATTTGTTGGCGAGATTTATATCTACAATCATGTCAAATTACAGCTTTGTAGCATCAAAAGTCTCCGAGTAAAACCGAAGACGAACGGACGAACAGATATGGAGAAACTATAACGGTTTCTTATTTAACTACGAAACCCTAAAAATGAGATTACAGAATCAAAAATGTTGCTTAATTTGGGACAAGTCACAGTATTGCGATTCTGATGCCACCAAGTCTACCGTCTCCTGTGTACACACATAATAGACAATTCCTATACCAATGAATCTATCGAGTTACGCTTCACGTACACAATAGTGGATATTGTTGCAGCGGAAAATCATTTGCACGCATTGTTAAGATTCCTTTATACGTCACCCAAGGCAATGTCGATCTTGCTATCTTGTAATCATTTACAAGAAGTTTAGATAGTCGATTTACTGTAAAACTTATATACGCATATAGTCATTATAAATCTAAATAAATTAAATCTAATCCCATCCAAAGAGTTATACAATTTCGTGCGATTTTAATAGCGAGTTTAATATTAATAATATTAATTATAGGTACTAGGTTGTGCTAAACTAAATTGTCTAGATTCTGCCGAATGCACAACTGATGCACCTATGGGAGGTAGCGGAACAGGGTGTAAAGTCTCGCAAACCTCCAATGAAAAGGGAGGATCCTCCGACCGGACAGTTGTGTGTCTGGTGGGCAACTGTCCAATAGTTGATATTCGGATTATTGTATATGTTCAAATCGCACGGAGGTCTCTGATACCGCGATGCAGGATTTGGCTACTAGTTCGCTGCTGGCGGGATATATGGCGTTAGGGTTCTTTTTGTGGTGACATTAATGTCGCTACACACCCACTACCCAGACCATTCGCAAAAAGTAATTGAGAGCATTTCAAAATATTGTGCGCAGAGAAATTAAAAAGAATGTTAATCTAACATAAAGAATAAACCAATATTAATAACATTTAAATTCTTTATTAACAAATTTTGCATCTTCATTTGTGATTGTGATATTAATGCATTGTCACCATGTTATTTAATAACAAACTAGTCATCAACTCTGTCTGTCTGTCAATCGCGCTTTCACGCCAAAACTACTGAACCGATTTAAATGAAATTTGGTACACAGATAGTCTAGAGCCTGAGAAAGGACATAGGCTACTTTTTATCCCGGGAGTATGTTCCTTAGGGACCACGCGGGCGAAGCCTCTGGCAGAAGCTAGTTTTATCATAATTAGCGCTGTTATGATATCAGCAAAGAATACTAACATCTTACTACTATTATAAATGCGAAAGTTTGGATGGATGCATGGATATTTGTTACTCAATCACGCCAGAACGGCAGTTTTGATCTGGATGAAATTTGGCACAGACATATACATTGAATAGCACAGGTTACTTTTTACGTCGGACTAGATGACCCGCGCAACTTCATCTGCGTCACAATTTTCATTACTGCTCCGCTCCTATTGATCTTAGTGTGATGATATATAACCTATAGCCTTCCTAGATAAATGGGCTATCTAGAATTTTTCAAATCGGACCAGTAGTTCCTGAGATTAGCGCGATCAAGCAAACAAACAAACAAATTCAGCTTTATACATTAAGTATAGATAACATGGATGCTTCCTGAGTAAAAAAATATAATTCTATTTAGTCCGACTCTATAAAAATTATTACACGTATTTTTGCTTTATTGAATCATTATTGGGCTTGTAACGTCACGTTTAGGTACATCACACGAGTTTCCAACGCACTGTATTATCTTAATTTTTTGCTTACGTGAAAAAAGTAAAAATACATGTCCAATTTTTGGAAATCTATCTGAAAAATAAATAATTCTGATAGGTCGATTGTTTTAGTCATCTGCCCTATTTCCGACATCCACGCGGGCGAAGCCGCTATTAGAAACTAGTACCTAATCCAATGTACACCTTCCGAGTAGGTGGAAGTTTTTGATTGCGTATGGAGAATGACCACATGAAGGATCGAGGATATAAAAGATACCGTTTTTCGAAAAATTCTTCCAGCATCCGACCAGTTCAATTGGTGTCAGAGTTTGCCAAGACTGTCATTGGTATACGGCGTATATTGTGCCATCTAGTGTTGCAAATTCGGAAATTTTTCCTCATAAATATTTGTATCTGACGCTTCTGTGCTGCCACCTATAGTTTCTGCACGCTTCCTATTAACGGGTCGAGTACCTACGGGGCTTGTGTGGTACGCAATTATTACGCCGGTTCAGTCTAGCGGTACCCGAATGCGACCTAACAACCCAAATTCTCAAATCATTGAACATTAATGAACATGTGCATGTGGTAAGGATAATAAGCTGCCAATATTACAATACGATTCCAGCCTTATTAGCAGCCTTGAGGATCAATTACCTCATTTATCACGATGTTCTAAGATTAGGGCCACTCGGCAACCAGAACAAAGGGATTCTTAGAGTTAAGAATTACTTTGAAGATTAATTTAATTAAACTTGTACACGCGATATGATAAATCAAGTACTTAATACATGTTTACGTGTAAACTGCATTCTTTATAGTAATGCGAGTACCTTCCTATCCACGGTGGCTTGAAAATTGGTATTAAGTTAGGTGATGACTATCGGTAACATTTTTTTTCACGAATACAGGTCCTGCTTTGGGGTCTTTGCTTTGGCCATGCACGACGCATATTGAGTACATTTTAATTTAATTTACTAGGTACTACATATGTATATCGTTTCAACTTCACAATCTATTAGTGGTATCTTTTAAATCGGAACAAAGCATTTTGTCCACAATTTTGTCAATGTGCAAAGCAATTAAAAACCGGGCAAGAGCGAGTCGGACTCGCGCACCGAGAGTTCCGTACCACCATATAAGTCCCTATTAGGTGCATAAAAATCAAGGGTCTGAGTCAACACGATAAAAAGATATGGGCAAATTTAGATTTTCGCGGAAAACTTGTAAGTACTAAAACTTACCATAATTTTAAACTTTTTTATTTTTTGGAAATTATCCTTTATTTGTGCAAGAATCACGACAAGGTCAACGGGAACTATCATATAGGTTTTCGACCCAAAACCAATAGGGTACTTCCGGTACACCTAAAATTGACAATATACCTACTAAGGACTTGCTAGGTCCTCCCATTCCCGAGAAAATCGGTGGTAACACACAGACAGACGGACAAAGAGTGATCTTATAAGAGTTCCTTTTTTTACCTTTTGAGGTACGGAACCCTAAAAATTAACGATAATTATCGATCCTACGAAGCCTTGCGTTTGTTCAAAAAATTTACGAATTTATCCTTTTTTATTCCACATTTTATAATGCAACATTACAATGTTAGTCTATGTTTTGATGCGCACATAACTCGTGAATTACTTAGCTAATTATGGCGTTTTTTCGTAGAGCTGTGAGCTCACGCAAGAGAACTACAGCTAGTTATAAAACTTGTCACATCGTTGGTCAACAAATAGTAATCTAAACTACTAAACTACTAAGTGTTATCTCATTCGTCACATGACGATCATTGTTTACCCGCCTACCTCTTTGTTTAAACTGACGCGATATTTGTTTACTAAATAGGAAACATGCTTTATAGTGAATTATAAGTTCCAACGTTTGTAATGTGCAGTAAAGAAATAAGTCGAGTTTACACAAGTGTAAACACTACAAGTGTAGTTATCGGTAAAAACGATTCTTTGTCACGATAAAATATGGCGATTGTTTAGATGACGGGGCAAGGACACACATTGGAGTAGTCTTACCATAGCACACCATTTCTAGTACTAAGTTGATCTATTTATACGTATATGCCAGGCACATCTACGAGACCAACTATTTATCTTGCTTTCGTTCTTCGTACATCGTGGCTGAGAGTAATCTCTCATAGCACCATCATCACATAAATGCCCCAGCACGTTTCTGTTGTAAAAATAGACCGTTGCTTATAAGAATCAATTGAGGAAAATGGCCGCAGGATGTTAATAGGCGCTTGAACCCGCACTGCACAACAGTGACCGTAAAGCCCCCTGTAGACAGCGCAACGCGACAACACGACACGCAGTGTCGTGGATTTCATATATCGTAATTATTAGTAAAGTCATGTCGCATTGGCGCGTTGCGCCCATCTGGTAATTTAGGCCTACAACAGTGGGCGCATTCAAATTGCCATAAACCGCGTGGAAAATCAAATATCATCATTAAACATACTTTAGTTTACCAACTATACTCGTACAAAAGAATAGGCGCCCCAAAAATCAATAAATGGCTACATAATTTGTTTACTACAGAAGAAGTCATTTTCCGTGGAAGGAGTGGATGCTGTAGGTACTATTTTATAGTTACACACGATAAAGATTAATGGCGTATTGGATCGTAAACGGCTTCGCATTATTACTCGAGAACATGGGAAGCCGCTTGACTTGAATATGTGGTTCTAGAAATTAGCGCTCAATCGCGCGACAAATACCCCACAATCTGCACTAAGCCTTACACGCTTCATTGGCAAGGAACGTGTTGCTGTCATGAGATCATCTGAATACTGACACTCTTTCATTGCCATCACAGCTGATAAGTACAAGGGAGATGAGCAAGTGCTGTCACTTCAAATTATAACAGCGCTTAACGTTTACACTTTTAAATTGTGTCTGTCAATCATATTGGAAGGATTAACGAGGCGTGAGACTCTTATGATACTGCATAAATAGCATATTGAAAAATTAATTCCACATAGATTTGCAGTTGCAGTAAAAATAAGCATACAAATCTACGATTGAGATGCTCTGAGTACAATGTATTCAGAAATTGTTTAAACAAATAAATTGAATAGACCTTTGCTCTCTGAAGCTTTAGCACAACAGATGGAATATTAAATTTCGCAATTAGCATTAAGAATTAAACCTTAGGAGTCAGGTTGCATGCTGTACTATAATTGTTGTCGCTGGGTACCGCTGCGATATCGCTGCGAAACGCAATACTTTCTCATATATTGTGTCTTGCTACTGCAATATAATCCGAAACCTCTGAGATGATAAAAGGCTTTTGTTTTCATGGAACACGCTTACGTGGTTGGACCAAGGCCAATGACAATGTCATAAAAAACTGGCGAGACAGACCAATAGCCGGACTACTAGGTATAGTGATTTATGAAGACTTACAGCAAGGTGCACGGAATGGAAATGTGTAGAATTGTGACGAACCACATTGCAGCTGTTGATACGAGAGAAAGAAAAAAGAGTCCGATATGTTATCCAATCAACAAACTGCCTTTAAGCCCAGAGCTGCAAGTATTCTTTGGGCGAAGCGCGTAAATCAAAACTGCATTTTAAGCAAGGGATCTGTAACTACCATGATTTAACCTAGATCTATAAATAAAGAAGATAAAATTCAAACTTCGAGACGCATCTTTTAAGGGTCACCGAGACAAGTTTCCTTATACATAGCATACTACATAAGGCGCCGACCCCACTGCACGCGGTCTAGCGGTTAGAGTTCCGAATTCTGTGTTCCGCGTCCACTGTAATCTATGCGGTGGCTAAGAATTCTACACACCAGAAGCTGTTAGACCGCAACGGTCAAAGTGAACGCGCGTTCTGGCGGAGTTTATTTTTTTTGCAAAAGCTGGAAGATCACGATGTCCGACGACATCGAGTGTTTATTTAATTAGTGAGAGAAAAACGTTTTCTTTATGATTTGCGAGACATTTGGTTGAGAGTGACATTTGGTTTTCAGTAAAAAAGAGCGTGCGACGTGTTATCACTGTTTATTTATATTTTATTAATTTTTCGATTACTGAACTCCATATTTTTAGACCGCTCGCAATGTGCGGGTGTATGGACGCGGAACGGGCCGCGAAACGAACGCGCGCAGTGGGGTTGGCGCCTAAGTTTCGTGATATGCGTGCGTGCACACACATTCGTGTGTGTGCCCATTGAACATGTGCGTAGGTGCAGGTCAAGTTTGTTGTGCGATCGAAAATTGAACGTTATGCGTTCGTAATGTGATCGCGAGTCGCTGCTGATTCGATACGTCGATGTTTCTTTCATTGTTTTATTAAGAAAATTGTGCAATCTAAGATATGAAACAAAGTAGTCTTTTGGATTAAATACTTCCTGAAACGGATACTGAAACGAAAAAAAAAATCGAGTGCAGAAAGAAAAAGGAAGGATTTTCGTCTTTATGGTGAGTCAGCAGAGAGTTGAAGGCAAAGCGAAATATATATTAAAACGAACTGAACTGCCACAAATGTCAAAAACTTAAACTTGGTGGATTAGAGTAAACCATGTTACCATAACTGTAAGTTGCTCATGCGTAACATTTGTTTCAGTTATTCCAATGTCATTAATGTTGATCGCAAGCTAGGCTAAAATTTTGTCATATGTTTCCTCTGGGGCGATAACTTGTAAAATGGTTGAGAGAGTTTTATCATGAAGCTCTGTGAACATCAGCTGCGATTCGGTGGGTGGCTTATGCAACAGCAGCTACCCAAACACGTTGAAAAAACAAATGCATCAGATTATAGCTAATGATCAGGATCTTGATACATCAAATGTATACTAAAAAAACAAAGTAGTTGGTTATTAATAAAAGAATAATTATGCCAGACTGGTTTGTGAGGCGATGCGTTGGCCGTGATCTGCACTATCGAGGTCGTCAGATTACCAGCCAGAGTTTCAGTGCCCACCCAATGGCTGGACAGGATTGCTAGCACATTTTGTACAGTAACATTTTATTCTCTTCAGTTTTACGTTAGCGAGCTGAAAATATGATCTAACAGCAATCTAAATAACATTACAGATCCAGTTAAAAGTTGGTTGATGTATACATATAGCTACCCGAGACACGCCGTTACATTGACACATCAGTTCTCGATTTTTCGACATCAAAACTTTAGTCGCTTCGATCCTTCTAAAAATTTACGAGTACCGATGAACGACAAAGTTTTTATTGTGACGTCAAACCTTATTGAAAGATGCAACACTTTATCTTTGTTAGATCAAAACCATTTTGCCAGCGACAGGCTTGTTGCTTTAAACACATTTATATTTAAGTGCGGATTTCTTAGGTTATGTCATGTGAATGCTGCAAATTTTAAGAAAGACTAGCGAGCCTCCATGAGTGGCGTTTCTTGTATGTACATCCGACGCAATAGGGTGCAATTAGCCGCAATCCCATAAGTTTGGCTGACTTATATTTTTATTTAGTTGTATGCTTTCCTCAAAATCAAAGCATTTATTTCAATTAAACCATATACAGGCACTTAAGAATTGACAAAGTCGGTCAGTCAAAGAGGTGAAGCTATCTGCATGTTCCAAAGCGTATCTATGGAGAAGAACGTGCAAGAAACTCCACGGACACTCTTTGATATCAATAAATTGTTACAAAGTTTACATTTTGAAGTGAAAACTTCTTTAGCGGCGTTGAGCACTTTTTCTGTAATGGGTATAAAATCTTAAACTCGCGTCAGGACACGTGACCTGATCGAAAAAGCGTAAGACGGACTCGCGTCAGGGTCACGTGATGCTGATCGAAAAAGCGTAAGATCGAGGGGAAGGGAGAGGAACTAGTATCTCCCACTCTTTCTACCGTGCCTGAGTGTGCTGCTCCGCTTAGGCGGCACAGGGCGCTTGCGCGAATGTCCGTCTGTGTTTATGTACAGCGTGCCACGCGTATCCAAGGATACGAAATTACGGAATTACGAAATTATGGATGAAAGTTGATTTTTCTAAGAGATAAAAATTAATGTAATATATAAATAAATAACGATATAATATTATGAATAATAACATGTAAATTGTCATATTTGTGTACGATAGCGCAATAAATAAACCTCTATGTATTCTACCTCATAAATGATAGTATTTTTGTACTTATAATTAAACACAACGTTAATACTAAAGTTTTCACTTCTGCCGGCACTCCCGGAGTGCTACCGGTGTTTTTTTTTCTTTTTTTTGGGAAAGGCCCGCCACACATTCCCAACCACTGCAACTCCTAAAAGCCCGAATTAACAGTGGCGACCACCAGAAAAACGCCGAGCCAATGAAGCCCGACGAGTACCGGAGAAACGATTTAACTGTCTTGGATCCTGCAACTAATTTAATTGTTCTTATGGTTCTCTTGGTATTACATTGTTTTTGTTGAAATTATTTATAAGTAAAAAAGAAACAATTCAAAGAACAAATAATTTGAAAGAAACCGTGGCAGTTGAAAGATGACTAGCCCTAGCTGGAAAAATAGATTGTGCCTATGGAAGACATGTCTTTTTGCCCAACAGTGCGAGTTTACAGGCCGCTTTCATAGATGTAGAATATCTTACTGATAAGAAATCGCCCGACAGGTACGTTCTTCAACTTGAAGCAGAATGTCTAATGCAAATTTCTCATAGGAGTCAAGGAAAAACGCGCAGAGTACCTGTATCACCTGGTTATATCAAGCGCGCTATAATATCGATGCGAACGGGTTTTATGATACCTACTACGACTTGCAATCTGTCGCGGTGGCTACGTACTAGACATAATGCTATCTTCGTATCTTATGCACCTACGTGCATGATGTCTGCCGTCTTGATAGTTTTTAACCGACTTCTAAAAAAGAAGGAAGTTTTTAGAATATTTTTTAATTTTTATTCTTATTTGTGTTCGCGGATAACTTCGTCGTTTATGAACCGATTTCGATGAAACTTTTTTGTATGAAAGGGTATACTGCCGAGGTAGTCCCAATGCCACCACGTAAGGATCTGATGATGGAAACCCTGAGAAATCGAGGGCAACTCTCGAAAATTGTAGGCACGCATCTGGTAAAAACTTGATATTCGTGTGTATATCGGGTGATACTACAAAAGAATGAACCTCAGACCTAATGATGGAGACGACAGAGAGTCAAGAGAACTCCACATCGGTATGATGTATGAACTACCAAGTGTTTGGGCTTAGTCCATTCGTATTGAAGGGACCTTTACACCGAAAGCACTTAGTAAGTTTAATTTTCAAAACATAACATCACTCCGGTACGCCGTGAATGGGTACGCAGGTACCACTAAAAAGTGAAAAATAAAAAACTTTTTTACAAAAAATATAACCGACTTCCAAAAACAAAACACTACATAGTATAAAATAACATTAATTTCGGTAGTCGGTGTCAAAAAACGAAATAACCAAAAACAGTATATTTTGTATCGGTTACTTAAAATATGTACTTTCAATCCGAAAACTGAATAAATTTTATTGTTTGTCTTTCACGGAGGAGAATCTCTCACTGATTCTTTTACAAAGACTTTGCAGCTCTTAATTTTCATAGGGAGTACCTACAGACTTTGCCATTCGTTATTTTATCATCATCCATTGCTTTAGACATTCCATGTTTCCAGTTTACCAAGTGGGATGTCTCATCAATCTATTACAGTAACGATGGGTTTTGATTAGAACGTACAACGTTTGTAAACGTTACGTAATTACAAGAGTCAAGTCCAAAGTATTTTGTTAAATGATCGGGGCACACAGTAAATGTCATACCACGATACACATCGAAGACTAATGAACGAGAACTGGATTTTGATTTTTCAGTCAGTCGCTGCACACCGATACTCAGCTGAATTCTATTATACTGTATCAATCTTTTTTTCCTTTCCCTAGCTACTTTGTGGTTGGGAAAGGCAGATTGACTGTCTTAATCAATACTAATTACTTTTTAGGGTTCCGTACCTCAAAAGGAAAAAACGGAACCCTTATAAGATCACTTTGTTGTCCGTCCGTCTGTATATCAAAACCCTTTATCTCGGGAACGCGTGGAGGTATCGAGTTGAAATTAAAACCCTATACTCAGGTCTATGGTCCCTTGAAGCTGTGAAAAAATCAAACTTAGTTAACGTAAAAAAAAGATACAGCCGTTTATGCCGCAAAAAAAGGTATATTTCGACACTCTCAAGGGAATCAAAATATAAAGGGTATTTCCCGTTGACCTAGAACTATGAAATTTGGCAATTAATACCGTCTTTTACTACAAGTTTAGGAAAAGTCAGAAAACTATACATTTGTAATTAAATCAAGTAATATGTACCTACAAAGTACGGAACCCACGATGGGCGAGTCCGACTCGCACTAGGCCGGTTTTTTTTTAAAGATAAAGAGTTGATGGGGACGCAGCTCTCAGTTCGAATGTAAAATGTAGTCCGTCAGTAGTCATTCAATTGGGAGAACCCAAAGAGATGCGCAAGAGGATAAAATTTCACTATAAGACAAACCGTGTATGCGGGCGATGGGATTCCCCACCGTCACCAATTAAAACTTCCAACTACGATTGACTCCTAGAGGATGGACTTAAAACAAAATCCTTCCTCATTGCAAGTAAAGAGCTCTTTTGCAAGATTTTAAGCACTAGATGCTTAAAATCAATTCAAATCGTGGCAATTTAGACTATTTGTTGTTTATCAGGGAGTAAACAGTATATTCAATAAATAGGAAAGTAACGATAAATGTAAAACTAAATAAGGCGTTTTTATTTAGTTTTACATTTATCGTAACTTTCCTATTTATTGAATAAGTTTTTTTTTAAGTTTAATAAAGTATGATACGTAAACAAACACTTCGCACATGACATTACTTTATGGGAACCCATTGGGAAACTGAAATGTTATTGTATATTCCAATAGTAAATTATAGTTGGACAGTGATGAGCAATAATGAAACTTTCTTGCAAAATTTCGTTGTATTTTCTTTTTCCTTCCCCTATTATGTTAGCCACAACCGTTGTTAACTGCTTCCAAACCGTATTTTTCAATTGAATTATTCAATACAACTTGCAGGTTCCCATATTATAGAAACAGTTGTGAAAACGTTCGTTTATTGTTGACAAATTAAGGATGTCTTGGTAACTGAATCTCAGGCATTATAGGCATCTAACTACTACTACGATAAGTTTATTCTACTTGTAGTAGGGGAGGCATTGATGCTAAATGTGGATTTACTCGAGTGTCGTGGAGACCTATTACATTTTAGATGATAAGAAGAATAAAAGGTTCTGTAATGTTTCTCCGTTCAGTGGTGGGGGAAGCGTACACAGATTTTCAAAAATGTAAAAAAAAACAGTTACATGGATGTCCATGTAACTGTTTTGTTTCTCTCAAACTCAATATCTGAGTACATGCTCGAGTATGTACTCGAGCATGTCAGATATTGAGTTTGGATGCTCCAACGTGTCCCTGACACCAAAGGTATGCTAATCTACCGAATTGCGTGGTGGGGTTGGCTATCCAGAAGGGTGGAAAATAGAGAAAAAAAATCGTCGAGCGCATCGGATATTCAGAGGGGATGATAAGTGAACCCTAAAAATGCTCCCATTCTAAAGACTGACGTTTCGAAAGTCACGCAAGCTCGCAGGGATTTTTTAAAATGCAAAAAAAAACGCCATATTGCAATACTCGAGCGTGTCAGATTTTTATACAGGAGGTTCAGCTTGATGTTCCAGTCATGTTTGCCAAAAATCTGACGATTACTTTGAGGGCTATGGTTAATCTGACACTTTGAACATTTTTTTGTATTTTTTTTTATATTGAGTGACAAATAAAACCGCTTAAAATTCCTGATTCCGATCCTGTCGGTCCTCAAGAGGCAGGGAAGAAGATTTAGGCAGGAAGGAACCCTGTCAAATTTGCAAATGCAAATGCCAATCTGAGGTTCTGCACTCACAACTTTTAGAGTTACGATTTCAAGTAGTAACTAGCAAGGACCTAGACTTTTAAGGAGTACTAAATGACTGTTCGCTTTAGTTGTTGTGTTCCCGAAATAAAGCCTTGTCTCGTGTAATGCCATATTGTACGAGACAAGGCTAGGGAGACATGGCCAATCAGCGCGCAGCTGTCATTGTTTAAAATGTTGCCAGATTATTTTTATAAAGATAACCGTAGAAATAACGTGCAACGTTACAATAGAGAAAGAGTGAGAAGGGCAGAGTGGTGTAAAGTTGGAAATAAATAGTTCTCAGCGACTGAATGCACCACACTTTATTTATGATTTTAGCTACTTCGGCTTGTGCAAATCGGCAGATTATATCATTTCCTTGATTGGTGACTAATTTCCTTCAAAAAGAAAAAAATCGCACTCGAGAATGTCCAGGTGACGTTATTTTCCTGCAACTTTGTGACGCTACCGTTTCCTTATGTCACGCTTTAATTGTCAGATTATTGAAATGCACACTTTTCTGCATGTAACTAACTTACCTTACCTTAATCTGACGCGCCCGAGTAAATCAAGAGATCGATTTTTTTTTACTAATCTGATCAGCTGCCCTAGACGTTTGACCATAGGCTCAGGTATTGTGGGAGTACTTCACAAGGTAAAAGTTTCCCCCTTTATTTTATTCTGACGCGCTCGAGTAAATCCCAAAATCCCCGCTTGGGCTCCCCTACTATTGGGCACATTTCCGGATGACAGCGATGTAAGATGAATACGGGTACTGTTGACGCCTAAGTGTTTCTTGATAACTAGTTAGGTTTAGTAGACATAAATAGCTACACAGGGTGTCCCTGGAAGTCTGGATCAAAACGGATGGCGGCGTCGGTAAGGCCATTTCAAAAAAATTTAGCCTTGAGAATATCGTCGATTTCTTTTGCGGTTCAAAAGTTATGACCAATTTTTGTTTATTCTCAATCACTTCGGATAGTGCAGAAAGAAAAAATCATTAAAACAATATACGACAGCTAACCTGGACACCGAAATTAAAGTTATTTTATATTTGGAAGTTGTAGTAATTTTCTGTAAAAGAGTCTTTTATTTTTCACTGTTTACTGGTACCCCACAACTAACAACAACACCACTATAAAGTAGCAGGAAAACAAAATACGCAATTTCGTTTACTTGGATGACAAACAAAATACGACATCCAAGTAAACAAATTCCAGCTATTTGATTTCATTCCAACTACTAAACCGATTTTGATGAAATTTTGATGGGATCAATAGGAAAGTATATAAGTTCACATAAAAAAGAAAATTCAAATCGTTTCACAAATGACGGAGTTATGACGTAGCAAACATAAAAAATACAACCGAATTGAGAACTTCCTCCTCTTTTTGTAGTCGGTTAAAAAACGTGATTAAATGCAGAAATTCCGACGAAAATTTACATTGGGAAACAATCTCCTCTACATGCATTTATTAGATGAAAATTAGAAAATTAAAATATTGAATTGTGGTACGAGTACACCATTGCGTAGACTAAAACTACCAGCTATTTACTGGCTTATTTAATTATATTAACCATCTTTTTTATTTTTATCCGCCTAAATAGTACTTGCAGTTTTGTTTCGACGTTTTGATGAGAAGTGTATTTTATAAATGTGCAAGTTTGTGAGAAACTGATTTGTATTATTTTTACACACACTACCTACTGTTTATTCCAGTTCCCTTGGATAATTCCTTGGGATAGTTTCAGACTTTCAGAAGGCAAGCCGCTGTAGCTTGCAGAAGTTGGTAAAATATATTTTTTTAACTCTTATTCTCCAACACACCATCCGTAGTCAGCTGTATTTTAAATTAAAAACTAAGATTTGTTCTGTATTGTTTTAGCATGGTTAGATTTCGACAGCCGTCATATCATTCGCTAGCTATTTAATTCTATCATGTACACCGACTCGAATATAACAAAGTTTCATATTTAGTCTAGCAAGACTCGATGAGACCGCTGCTTTCAACAACTCATACGATTCTCAATATGTTTGCATTGTTGCAATATCAAAATACAACATCACAGGCAGTGACACACACACTATGATCGATGACAATTGAGAATGTTATTTTATGAGGGAACATTACCGCAGAGGATGTGTGAGATCCGGTGGTATGTGGTTCTCCAATTGTTTTACAAACATCACTCTTATTATAATTATGAGCAGTATCATTACTTCCACTATATACAAAACTAGCTTCTGCAAGCGGCTTCGCCCGCGTGGTCCCTAGGGAACATACTCCCGGGATTAAAAGTAGCCTATGTCCTTTCTTAGGCTCTAGACTATCTCTGTACCAAATTTCATTTAAATCGGTCCAGTAGTTTTGGCGTGAAAGCGCGACAGACAGACAGACAGAATTACTTTCGCATTTATAACATTAGTAAGGATTAGCTGTTGCCCGCGACTTCAGCCGCATCTGTTAACAATTACAATTTCGTGGGTTATTATTTCACTTACATTTTATTTATTTGTTACTTGTACCGTGTTCTTCACGCTATCCATAAACTTTAGCGAACGCTTCTATAGCTTTAACAAATCACATCTAACACAGCAAGTTAGTACTAAAGGCTTTTTTTACTATTTATAGGTTCGCGTTTGACCACTATCTCACCTGATGGTAAGCGATGGTGTGGTCGAAGATGGAGCACGCTTGCCTAGAAGTAACCTATTCACTCTTGACTTAAATACTCCCAGGTTATAGCTATCAGGAAACACAGACTCCGGCAGGGAATTCCACTCCTTAGCTGCACGCACTATGAATGTGTTCCCAAAACGTTTTGTGCGCGTGGGTGGGATGTCCACCATGTACCGGTGGCGCATCGCCGTTCGTCTTGTGGTCCGATGATGGAACGGGCTTGGCGGAATCAAATTAAAAAGCTTCGTTAGAAAGATATTTGTAATGTCATTTAATTGAGTTATGCAGTATGAAAGGGTCTTAATGTGGCCTATGTTGCCGCTTAATGCAATTTAAATGAAAAATCTATCAAATACTATTTGCATTTCATTTACGACGTTGCCAATTCGGATAAAGAGGCATGCATATCGGATAATTTACGTTAAGTTATTTAGTTTGTACGAAAATTAACAAAAAATAAGAATTGATTCATGTGTCCATAGCGAAAAATGCTTATTTCCATGTTCTGGACACCCGGTCGAAGTTTATGTATATCATCCGGAACATGGTGTATATGCAACATATAAATACAATGTCTTTTTGTAACTTTTCGAGATATTCACATTTAAAACATAAATCTACCACCGGGCACTCGGTACATGTGCCCAAATTAATATTTGTGTAATTTAAGGCCATTTCATTGCTTTTTTTATACGACACAAGAGAATTTAAGAGGGAGAGTCGCTATTATTCTAACCTCATTAACTTAATATATTAAGGACAAATTGGAGACAATATAATAACCAGTATTACGTATTTAAGGAATAGTAAAACTTATTTTTCCTGTGTGGTATACAAAGAGAACCCAAACAATTTGCATACAAAATATCTGCAACTAATACCTAAACTAGAACACAAATGTATAAATTAAAATAATTCATTGTTAACCGTTATCATTCCGCTTATTAGACGCTATATAACAATATCAGCAAATAAAACAATATACAAAGCAAATTCTTAATTAACTGAAACGAAAAACATAGCATTTGACTTGAACGCACAGTAATATTGAGCATAGTTCGCACAGCTTGTAAATAATCACAGTTTACTTATACCAAATCACCACCGTGATTAGTTCAAATACAGATTGGCAGATTCCTTAATATTTTTTATACAGACAGATAATTTAGAATATGGTATTTTTTTTTAATTAGTCGGAAAGTAAAAGTGCACAATATGTAATTAAAAAATCAAATTTTGTCATTCATCGTGGCAATGCCGCCAGTCTCTTGGGCACATTTTCAGCTGATAGCGTTAAAGACGAATTTTTTGACTCAATGTTTTAGTTTATTTGCTACTTTTAGTTATTATTGTTAAGCAATATCAATACATATAAAGTTCTTCCGTTACTGAGTGACTGACAGACAACGCACAGCCGAAACTACTGGTCGTAGAAAGCTGGAATTTGGCATGTAGGTTCCTCTGGGAGTGCAGGGGAACATTAAGAGAGGATTTCCCGAAATTCCTACGGGAACGGGAAAAATCGGGATGTGCGCGTACGAAGTCGCGGGCTAAAGCTAGTCTCTAATATAAAATGCTTTGTCCTGACTGATGGATCAACGCACAGCCTAAACCGCTGGTCTTAGGGATTTGAAATTTGGACGACGTACCTATTCCTTAATGATCTGATAAGATTTTTGGTAATTTGTCCATAAGGGGGTGAAATATATTATTTCTTAGGCTCAAATCTTGAAACTTGGTGCGAATACTGGTTTGAGTGAATAATAAAGGTTGTCAATATTCGTTTTTCATAACTGCACCCAAAAGATCATCAAGGGTGTTAAAGTTTGTATGGAAGAATATCATTCCTTTGGCTAAAGTGCTTGAAACTTGGTACGAACACTGGCCAAAGTAAACAATAAATGTTGTCATCACTCCTTTTTCATAACTTACCCCAAAAGACGATTTAGTTAGCAAACTTGTGTGTGTGTGTGTATGTATGTGTGTGTGTGTTATTGTGGGAGATTAATAGATAAAATTGATAGTTTATTATCTCTTCACGTCTGAATAGCTAGCTGCTAGCACAACCGCCTGCTACTAAGTCCTGTATTCAAACATAGATACTTTTTTCCCGGGAGTATGTTGCCTTGAGGTAGTTTCCGATTTACACGAGAGGGAAAACGCTGGCAGAAGCTAGTTCGTTAATATGTTTCTGAATAAAGAACCTTAAAAAATATCGTTTTTAGTAGGAAAAAATATCGGACGAGTTATTTTAGCTTGAGACAATGGCGAGTCTCGTGTACGTCAATCTCATGCACATTATTTCTCTCGTCGTGTGAGAAAAAATATTTCTCGTTCGTTTAAATGGGCCTCTAGGCTTGCCGCATACGTACGGTTTCCTGAAAGGAAATTAAGATTCCGATTCCTGAATGCTTGCCTTACATACAAAATGTTCAACTAGGGGCTGGAATTTTCCGAAAGCGAAAAATAATCCTGACGTTTCAAAAACAGGTTGTGCGTTCGGATCAGATGAACAAATCGAACGTCTACGCTAGTCTCACGGAATTCCGAATCGGAAAACGTACGTATACAGTCAGCCTCATGGGGGATGTTTCTTTTACATACAGCGCACTTTATCAACAGTGACAATGATAACAAACAGCGTGATTCAGCGTCATATAATCGTCAATCATAATTTTATGAAAGTACGATACGATTTAAAAATAACAAAATATTTTATGGGAATGGACTGCTTATACTTAGCAAGTTAGTAACGAGAAACTCATTAAAATCCTATCTTCTGTCGCAGGTCTGCTGGAATAAATTTGTTTTGAAATAAAGTTGCTCTTTTCTACACTAATATTATAAAGAGAAAAGATTTGTTTGTTTGTTTGAAATGAATAGCCTCCGAAACTACTGAACCAATTTGAAAAATTCTTTCAGCAATGGATAGCTACATTATCAGGGAGTAACATAGGCTATATTTTATCCCCGTGCTCCCACGGTCACGGGAACTACGCGGGTGAAACCGCGTGACGTCCACTAGTCTGTAATAAAACTATTTTGCATTATATATAGCATTTTACCATAAGTAACCGTGCGCTACTCATAAAAATCGCTGAAATGGCAAATGAAGCTTAGGCTTCATTTACCGATTGTTTTAAACCGTCATAATTGTCACATTTTCAAAACTGATCTTGAAAATGTGACAACAATAACGGTTTAAATCCTATTCCACTGAATAATAAATACCATCAAAGTGAACATTCTAGAAGTAATTATTCGTTCTCCTTTCCTTAAGATCAGCAGTGTTAATAGCAGCCAATCAAATCTAATTGGCTCGTTTCATAAGGATAATTTATTCTAACATTAGAATGCACGTTTTTTTAAGTCTAGTAGTCTACAAGGAAACTGCAAATAAGTTAAATATTCAACATTATTTTTATTACCAAGTCGTCGTAGAGATTTTATTTTTATCCTTGTTAATTTCAGATCTGTGATTTTTCCCTAAGGGACAATCCGTTTTCGGTATATGTATTTGTGTCTCTTTTAATTCCTGATTCTTAAAAACGGATCTAGGATTCGTTCACTAGTGATAAAGTTATATAACATTTAATTTAATCATGCTACATCTTATTTACCAATCACTTTAAGACCGGATCCGAGAAACAAAAATATCTATAATATGTTCAAGAATAACCGGAAATTCAAAAAAAACTCCACGCCAGCATGACCCAGCTATTTGCAAGCACACATTAATAAGAACATTCGCTATGCCGACGAAAACATGCCAAAAACATATAAATAAAACAGCTGAGTATACAAGGACATAACATATATGCCAAATGACAACTGCGTATAATAGCTGTGACGCGCACCTATATCTATATGTGAATTAATTAACAAGTTTGATGATTCATTGGAAGTGCCTCGAAGGATAAATTAAAATAATATTTTGGTGCCCACACTTCTTCTTGTATGTAAATTCACAAGCAGCATTGAATACTGAAGCGATAATTTTTGAGAAGCAGCTCAACAATGAAAACCCACGAATCTTTCCTTTCGAATCCAGCTGACGTGACGAGAAGAAAGTGTGTGGGAATTTTTGATGTTTTAATGAGGGTATTTGAATAGCATAAGAGTGAGGAAGACGGGCCTATAGTTGGGGGAGTAAAATTTGAAAGCATCGAGGGGGTCCCGCATGCCAATAAAAAGATAATACCTACACACGACTGACGCCGATCAACACAATTGGTATATATCATATAATCGATCATCGAATATTTAATTGTATGGTTTCAAGTGCAGACTACACTATGTGACTCGATGATGCTATATTAAATAAAAAAAAGAAAATGCTAAATGCACAATATCTTCATTTGTACAACTCGTATTCTGGGGAATTCAGAGTCCGTGCGGTCTGCATCAAGAGACTAAACAATTTTACAAATGCTATAAGAGCATGTTTAGAATTGAAAATGACTAAGAGTAGACTTTTGTAACTAATAAAAAAACAAGACCTACTACAAAAAATATTCTTGGAATTATATTAAGTTACTCTTAGATCTTAGCTGGCGAGTTATTATTAAAAATATGATGTCATCAGAATCGCAGGTTGTCCTTCTGATTCAGGTTATTTCTCTTTTTATTGAGATAAACAATTTTTAAGAATTATTCCATAAATTCCAGTTGAGGAGTAGTATTGGAAGTGTAACTTGTTCTGAGTCGCGCATACCATCTCTCAGATTACAAAATATTATGTCTGCAAATTAAAACTGAGAGAATTTTGCAAGGAATATGTTTGGTTGGAGACACATGCGAAAATTTCCACTGCACTTCATTATTTATTGAAAAAGAATATTCTCTTATGGATACAAATGTGCTGCCTTTTCAATACTGAATCATTAAAAACTTGCTTCGATAATTTTGTGTCGTAAATGTCAGTTAGAAGACACGAACGAGGGAACCATCGTTTCAAATAGGCATTACGGTAGAAAAGTATTGGATAGAACCCATTAAAAAGTAAAAGAACACGCAAGCCCTGACGAAATCGGGAATTTTTAAACACAAAAGTGCATCAATAATGCAAAGGCAGACATAAAAACGATATGTTACTTAGGGGAAGAGTAATTTGAAATGTACGAGCCTACAGCTCTAAGCAAGTCCTGTATTTAGAATAGTCGCTGTAACTGTCAGGGGAAAACACGATGATGATAACACTAAATAAATAACAAACAGTTCTATCTTTGATGCTGAAATTAGATTAAATTTTTGTCATATTTACTTGTGGATGAAACGGAGCAGAGAGAGGTTTCTAAAATGAAGTTAATATCACTTTCAGATAATGATATACATAATAGAATTTTGAAAGAAATTTAGATGTTATCGAGAAGCACATGTTATAAATAGGTACATCTCCTACTTAAGATTGCATTCATTACAGCTAATTCAATAACAATTATTGAAATCGCGAGCCCCTTAGATATCTAATAAACCAATGCCGCGCACTGTAAAACGGGCTCAATATTTTTTTAAAGTAAATAATTCCACTTACTTTCAGTGGCATTAGCAGTCTTGTTGGATCCCGGCGTGGCATTTGACGATGATGTGTTGGCCGACTTTGGTGCTGGGTCAAATGGTACTGGAGCTGCTGGTGTCACCCCCGTGACACTGGCAGCCGACGGAGAGACTGTTGAAGATAAGGGAGGCGCCGGCACATCCCTGCGCTGGCGGCTGTGGTCCAACGTCACTATGTCGTACCGGAACGGACTTGAGCTGCCGCTGTCCAGAGCATATTCTACGTTCCATGCTGAAAAAAAAGGAGATTCGTCAATTTTGTCAAATTGGTGGTGGAGCTAAAGTAAGGGAAACTCTAACCACTAAAATCTAGTAATTTAGAAAAACCTAGTACTTAAAACCGGTAATGCAAGGTTATCCTCGGTCACTCCAATTGTGAGCGAATAAAGAAGTTGACACGTTTTGTCGCCAAGCTTTACATGAGGCTCTATTCTATATCTTAGGTCTTTATAAATAATAAATCACTTGACCGTCAAGATGTACTGCCCGTTTTTACCATAATTTAATTCACAGTACAATGCTTTACGAATAATAATTACAATAGCACTCAACTATTTGTGTCATAAAAGCATACGGTTAAAAAATACTTATAACCGCCATCTGGGATATTGGAATCGACTGTAACGGCTATCTTAGTTGCTACAAATGAAGTATTTGTAGCGCATTGGTGGCCTTCCTGTTTGGTTTACAAGAATCGTTTTGAAAGGGTGTTATTAATGTATAATCACTGATGTATTGGATGAGTTGAATTTTAACTAGCTAATCCGCGCGACTTCGTCTGCGCAACATTTTTCATTAATGCTCCGCTCCTATTGGTCGCAGCGTGATGTTATATAGCCTTCGTTGATAGATGGGCTATCCAACAATAAAATATTTTTTCAATTCGAACCAGTAGTTCCTGAGATTGGCGTGATCGACCAACCAAATAAGCAAACCCTTCAGCTTTTTATAAATTTAGTATTCTGTCGCTTCTATTGGTCGTAGCGTGATGTTATATATAGCTTGTAGCCTTCCTCGATAAATGGGCTATCCAATTCTAAAATAATTTTTCAATTGGAACCGGTAGACCCTGAGATTAGCGCGTAAAAACAAAGAAACATACAAACTTTTCAGCTTTATAATATTAAATATAGATAACTAGTATAGTCATGAAGTACATAAATCTTATTAGTGGCGTAATTCAGAAAGGCCAGGTTCGTAGTATGGCCATAAACGAAGCAAAAGAAGTATGTTAGGATCGCAAAAAGCGACGTTCTGTAGTTTCATCCTACCCTCATAGGACAAAGACGCAAGTTCACATGTGGTAACGAACTGACACAAGTGTTCGGTAATAGAAGGCCAAGAGTATTATTAGATTCGATTACTTTTTATAAAATCTATACTAAAATTATAAAAGCTGAAGAGTTTGCTTATTTGGTTGGTCGATCGCGCTAATCTCAGGAACTACTGGTTCGAATTGAAAAAATATGTTATTGTTGGATAGCCCATCTATCGACGAAGGCTATATAACATCACGCTACGACCAATAGGAGCGCAGCATTAATGAAAAATGTGACGCAGATAAAGTTGCGCGGGTCAGCAAGCCTAGCAAAAAACGTCAAAACAAGAAATGAAAGAAAAATGAAACGTTCTGTGGAGCGATGTGTTTGCCTTTAAGTCGTGTTTACATCAAGTTTCTAAAAAAACATCTAACCAAGCACATTATTTAAATTTTACTTATAATTGTCAGTTTTCATGAGCTAGTTTTGATAAGACATGACAAGAGATAAATGTATGACACATACGCAATGAAAGAAAATAAATTGTACTTGAATTGCTAGTTAACTCAATATTCATCAGACTAAAAATCTTATAATTTGCACTTGAATCAACGTAACGCTGAGTCATATCCCATCAACAACAAAGTGAAAATGGTAGCCAAGCTCAGTGTTAATAATATACGTGATTGTAGACTTCAGCGAAAAAAGAATTGAGATCTAAATGGGCGCCAAATTCTGTAGATAAACCTGAAATAAGATAAATCAAGGCTGAAGATTCGAAGGACGCACGCCCCAATTGTGGTGCCCGCCCGCCCCGCGCACCCCGTACCGTGTGCCTATTTCGAAATATAAGTAGCATGATTGTATAAGTATGTATTTATCTCGTATAACACATATGTTACAATTGTTCACAGTGATGTCAGAACGCTGCTCCGGCGCTTCCAGGAGCAGTTAGTGTTATTATCGGTTGTCTAAGTTCTATAAATTTTTTGTAAGTACATACCTATAAAAATGACCTTTCATCATGGAACTTATTCTCCTGCGAAGAAGATTGCACAAATGTTTGCTCTTATAATTTTGAAAGGCGCTAATTGTTACCTAACAAAATCGATTAATTGGAAAAAATACAAATTTTAGAAATTCTTGGTTTTCCGATTTTTTCCTTTGTATACCCACAATTACCTTAATGGATGCCAAATTTAAACTTTCTAGGACATCTGGAAGTGGGTTAGGTTTTTGATCTATAAGTCAGTCAATCAGTCATAAAAATGCCGGTTTTTAAACTTAATACGAGTATATCAGAAACTGTTCGAGTTACATTTATAAAATTTTGGGCCTAGACATGCTAAGAGGTTTTAATGTGCCAATTTTCATGTATGTAGGTTATACAGGTTTCGAGTTGTGAAGGGGTCAGAAGTAGCTCAAATAGTTCGTGTAACACACGGCTGCTGCGTCGCCAGTTCCTTTTTTTTAACTTTGCCTATTATAACCGAGTCAAGTCAGCTAGAAGTTAGGTTTTCTAATACAGCGGTGCAATCTTAGGGCCGTAAACGTTTTATGTTGCGGTTTCATCTTTAATAACGTGGCCCTTAGAGTGGAAATGAGGGATGCCATGTGACTTTGTTGGAGTTTGGTTTTCATCATTATATAATAGAATAGAATACTCTTTATTATGTACACCATTTAAGTTACAGAAAAGATAGATGAGGAAAACATAACATAGGGTGACACAATGGGCGGCCTTATCGCTAAAAGCGATCATCTGAAGACAACCTTATCATCATCATATCAGCTGAAAGACGTCCCCTGCTGGACATAGGTTACCCCCAAGTGTCTTCCAACAACCGGTCCTGTACGTCTTGCATCCATCGGCCACCCGCGACCCTCACCAGGTCATCCACCTTGTGAAGACGCAGCGTGGGTAGTCCTACCCACGCTGCGTCTTCCGCTACGCGGTCGCCACTCCAGAACTTTTCGTCCCCATCAACCATCTGTTCAACGGGCAATGGGCCCGGCCCTGCCCACTGCCTCTTCGGTTTGGCGATCCATCAGGCTATGTCGGTAACCTTGGTTCTCTTGCGGATATCATCATTCCTGATGGATTTGGTTTTTCGTAATCTTATTTCAATGACAAATCAGGTCAAATAAGTAAGACGCGGAATCACAAAACGAGCTCAAACAAGATCGGACTTACAAAGTCATTTTGACATTAATTGAGTAAGTAGGTTTGTAAGGAACATAAGATGTAATAACATAACTGAAGCCTGATCACAATCAGTGTAATAGTGACCAGTTGATATGGCTTCGCCTACAACCATTACGAGGGTTTATTTCGCTAAATTGACTCTCACATGCTATGTTACTTTCAATGAACAATCCGCTTAAATGTGTACAAGTACTAGAGGGTCAATGGAAGGTTTAGCAAGTTCCTCTTTAGCAGGCGCACGTCACCTTTCTAAACTGTATTTTTTTTTATTTGTCATTTGCATTCATAATTTTGAAACTCAGCAGTCTGAAGGTATTCCCATAAGACTTTCCGACTTCCGACTCTTGGGTCGTATAGGCAGAAAAGAAGTATTCTTAAAAGTACTACACCTTTTAATTCCGCGACTAGCGACTGTACAATGTACATATATACAACAAACGGAAGGGACTATAATCGGACACGTATCACTGTCATTCAAGAGTGGACAATCACTTTAAGACTTCTACCAATAGCTACAAGCAGTTTCATTGCCGCATAACTATATATATATTTTACAGAATTAACCTCAACTTAAAAATATCTACTCCAAATCTCCGCAGCAACCCAAAACACCATGAAAATGATACCTCATACAATTTTTTTTATAAATTATAGTCGCCATCTTGGATTTTCTTTTGGTGCTCATTGTCATCAATATACATAGTATAAAACAAAGTCGCTTCCCGCTGTCTGTCTGTCCCTATGTATGCTTAGATCTTTAAAACTCCGCAACGGATTTTGATGCATGCATTTTGGGTTTTTTAGTAGATAGAGTGGTTCTCGAGAAAGGTTTTAGTATATAATTTGTCAAGGTTTTGTGTAAATTGGCTGATATATAAAGATTATTACAGATGTCGGAAATAAATGATCTAAAAAATTCTTTACATCGCGTGCGCTGCGAAAACTATTGATGGTAGAACAAAACGATGTACTACAGTTTTAAATAACACATCAATACCTACGAAAAAGTCCGCTAGAGCATATGTCTATCTTTTATGGTTGACTCACAATAACCATTTTTATGATATTCAAATTTGATGTAAAATACTGCTTCATTTGCAGAGGTGTTTTCACCAATATATGTAGTAGTAATCTTAATAAATATGTTAGTCATCTTGAGTGTTTAATTTAGAGCAAAATTGCCGTTCACACCATTTAATTTAAATTAATATCTTAGGAGATATCTCAAAATTAAAGTAAGCATCATCGCGCAACCAAATAATTATAGCGGAGGTAGAGATGTCCCGAACTGGTAGACACCTGAGAGCAGACGTCGTTGACGGTTGTCTATTGCACTTTTTATTTCAGCCTGAACTACAATATTATTGATTCTGGTAATTAAATGTTCACTTTGTTACTTTGGGCTAAATAAACATTTGCACCCCTGCGAAGCCGGGGCGGGTCGCTTGTGTATTATAAAGCTCTTCCGTTACTGAGTGACTGACAGACAAAGACGACACTACTGGTCGTAGAAATCTGAAATTGTGTTTGAGTGATCTAGCGGTTGAAACCGACTGCTGCAGCAGTTATCAATGGCAGCTTCAAGCGGGTGACTGACTGCACGAGCGGTCCGGGTATTTTAATCACTGTTTAACTTCTCGAGCAGCCGGAGCAGCCCTTGTATGACCGACCTATGGCGTACACGAGAGCTCCGTCAGTACTGCCGCAAACAAAGACCAATGAAAGCCAAGTTTGTAATTTTAATGTTACGCCAAAACGGATAAATTGCGTACCTGTGCGTGTGCACTGATCGGTCGCCGGTTTAATATCAGTACACAATTTTTTGGAACGCCACGGAGCGATTATTTTCTACAGTATTTTGATTCGTATCATTGTAATAGGTAATAATAATTATGTTTGTAGAAGAAATGTTCATTTGACAGAGTTTATAATCTCTCAAAGATTGTAAACATCCTTGTCAAACGAGACAGACATAAAGACACTTTTTGATGATTGACTCGATTTATAACAACGAGCAGGACAAATAAGGAAATAGCCCAGACAATACATAATCTACGAAGTACTAACAAAAGGAAACAGACTTGAAGACAGACGACGATATAGTCGCAGACATAAAATCCCGTAGACATTTAAAAAAAACAGTGAAGATAAAACTTCATATTCATAAAAGGTTATCTATACGTACCATTGCCTTTAAGTACCTACATGGATAATAGTGCTAGACCCCAACAAATGTTTGGATAACCCGCGCATCGGAGTCACACAAATGTCATTGACCAGTGTTATGATTACATTTTGCAGTCAAAACACGGAGAATTTGGTACGAGTGTGAGAACTAGCACCATGGTTTAATTCACAATAGCTTATTTCCTGCCTTTTCAATTAAAACGTTCGTTGATGCTCGTAATGTTTAATTTGTGGTCGTTCACTCCCTATGTTTATTTGTGATGATTAGTTTGTTAACGCTGTGGCTGCTCTTTACTACTTTTGTTACCTTCTCTGGCTTAATATTTTGATAAATTTTGTTTTGTTTTTTTTTATGATCGAACATGTCTGAAACAGAAGTATTTTTCTTTTTACTTATTTAAATGTCGTTTAATGACATCATTTTATTTCAGACGTGACTTCTATAAAGAAAGCCAGTGTCCCCCAACATAATCTTAACGTTCGTAGGTCAAACTGTACCTACTGCGCGGTAGGTAGTTTACATCATACATGCGCACATATTATTAAAGTACAAAGAACTTGACAGATAAGAGATTAGTAATATATTTATTTAAAATTCCAAGCACAATGGATTTGCTTATTCACAGTTGTTGTTAATCGAGTATACAATGTGCATCACGAGACACGGGTGGCATGCCTCTTACGTCTTCCAAGCTGACAGTGTTAGTCATTGTTTAAAGATTTCGTAATTAAAAAACACGCGGTCAGGGCCCCAAGTGAGTGTCAGTGGTTGACCACTGGAAAGTCATAATGACGCTTTTATATCCAGTGGTCAACCACTGACACTCCATTGAAAGAAATGGCATAGAATCTTGTTAAAATCAACCATTATGAAATCAATGATAGACCATTCTGACACTATTGTAATAGCAGACTTGGGGCCCAAAGCGCTCCAAAATCATCACAACAGTCCATAATAGCTCACACAGCTGAGAATATTACATCAAGCGGAATTTTTCAGTCTATTAGGAAATTTCTAAGTTCCCAGTGTTACCGCTAAGATCTTAATTAACGAATAGACTGAACAACTTAAATGCAAAGAAAGATCTTTTGATAGAATGTAGTACGTAAACCAGAAGCATTGTTACGGATCATTGAATCACTAAGGTCGAGAAGATTTCCTAAGATGACGTTGATGCACGTTTTCTTCGCCGCTTTCGAGTAAACTAATAACGTCCAAAGAGTCATTATTTTATCGCCTCGTAAACATAGGCTTTATGTTATAAAACCGCAGTAACCCTTATCGAATCGGTAACTCATCAATGGACGTAATTCCCTGGCATTTAGCCACAGGGGGAGAGTTATATTATGGACATTCGAAAAGTATTAGTCACCGAAGGAAAACCAGAGGTATTACTCATTTTGCCCTTTTGATTTGATTATTTCCAAATGTTAAAATAAAATCTACTACTTTAAGACTGGATCATGTGAGGATGATTAATTAACCCTTGGTTGGGTATTCGGCAATTGTGAAATTACTAACGCAATAAACTAGTTTGAGACTTTCTTATAAAAAAAAAAACAAATTCGTTTTGTATTTAGATACGGTTTGTGTAGTTAAGAGGACTACAAGAGCTAACTGACCTTGAATGACGCACGCACACATTAACACAATCGACGTGAACGCCATCTAACGATGACACTCAGAGCACTATCGTTTTAGCGAGATTACGCCCGGGTATTTTAATAGATGGCGCATTTTAATGAAAGCGACGTAACGACGTAATGAAAACGAGTAAGAAATAGATCTAACAAACAACTAGATGGGACAATGAATTTATTTTTATTTGTTTTGAGTGTAACTTGAAAATTTAAGGATATAGGTGATAAATAAAACTAATTCAATGAAACTTAAAACATTTATCTCTTAAGTCCCTAATACAAAAATAAATCGAAATGACACCTTTGATACGTTTTTATGGTTAACATATGATTTTTTTTTCAGATTTACATTTTACCACATTTTGTTATAAGTTCTTTTTTCAGGTTTGAATTATACCACATTTAGTTTTAAGCTCTTTTTCAGATGTACATTATACCACATTTTGTTTTAAGCTCTTTTTCAGATGTACATTATACCACATTTTGTTTTAAGCTCTTTTTCAGGTAAACATAATATATAGCACCAAATCAATTTTTAATAAAATGTTTTTCAGTTTATTTTTGTTACTAAAAGCTACTAAAATCTAAGTAACGTGTAGAGGTTATTGTTTGTTGTGAACCGTTTTCCTCGAAATTTGTACGTTCTTCTTTTTCGTTATCTTCATCTTTGGTTTCGCTTTTCTCATTATTTACGCTTTTATCTTCATTTTCATTTTCGCTTTTGTCTTTGTTTTCACTTCTGTCTTTGTCCATATTTTCATCTCTATTTTTTATGTAAGGTTCTCTAATTTTCATATTTCTTGACATTCGGGGATCAAGTATCTCCGGTAAAATACAGTCAAAATAGAATTTTGACAATTTTTCTTTCATTTCTTTTTCCCAAAATGTATCATCTCGTTGAATTATTTCCGTCTTGAGCTTTTCTTTTTCATTCTCCCATACGGCAAACAAGCAATATTTCTTTTGGGTCACGTGTAACTGTCCTTGTACCTGGTAATACCAAGCATGTTTTTTATTGATGACTAGTTCACCTGTTTTAGTTTTTTGCCAGAAGTTAACTTTTTTGTTTTCAATTGCTGCTGCTAGACCCATTTTGTGGGCTGTCAAAGGACACTTTACTTCAACCACAGTATCTTCTCCAGTTAGTCCATCAGGCGTTGCAAGAAACATAATTCTTGGTCTATAAATAAGCCACAGGGTCTAATGGTTCTGCGTTCTTGTACAGCCAATTGCGCAAGTGCGGTTTTTTCATTTTGTTGGCCATGGCTAATGGATTCCACGTGATCAATTTTGTTTCGATATAGTATGTCTTTTACTAAATTAGCACATGGTGTATTAGTACGCCTTTTTATAACCCTGCCGAAATTGGATGCAGTCAGCAAAGATCTTCTCATCTCTAGCCATTCTCCATTAGCACTTTGTAAAATAGTTTTTCTTTCAATCGTTGCTCGCTCCACATCCGATTTTTTTAATTTCTTCATGAAATCATTTTTCATTTTATCTAGTATTTCTACCGGTATATCAGGCTTTTCACATGACAGGCCATAGTCCTTATCATCTTGTTTTTTACTAAAAACTAGCCGTCTCTTTCTTTTTGTATACCTTTTGCTAAGGACTTTTTGTTTAAGTTTTCTTTCTTCCCACAGTTTCAGTTTACCTCTAGGGCTTTTATTGGTCATTTTCTTATATAGCTTTGACAGTGCATTTTCTTCATTGAATGACACTGCTGAAGCAATGCATCGCGTCTGATATGAATTTTTGAGGGAAAAGTTAACTCTCTTCCCTCCTACGTATTTTGCAATAATGCTGTGATAGCGTTCTACCACGTTGCTGTCCACATCATGAAGTAAACTTCGAGCATGGCCGGCAATACCTTGAATCATAATACAAATTCTCTGCCACAGAGAACTTAGCTCAAAATCATTTGGAATATCATTTTGCTCCAGATTTCCCGTTTTATCACAGAAATGTGTTTTGCATTCAATGTGATTTCCAAAAGCATGATGATGTGCTTGCAAAATGTCATCAAATAAATATTGCTCTTCTGGGCAGGGATCATTTTTATTCTTTTTAATTGCTTTTGTTATGCAGGCTCTCATAGTCATGATTCGTGATGTTGTTAACAGTTTTCTGTGACTTTTTAAATATTTGGTTTCAGTTTGAAGTGATTGCATCTTATTACAAAAATTTCTCAGTAAATGATTTCTACATTCCACCTTTTCAACGGTAATATCTGGATATGGTCTTGCCTGTAAAATTTTCGAATAAGTGCTTGAGTCACCATCAGATATCAGTCGTCCGTATATCAGACCGTGGGTAGCCAAAGATTGCTTAAAACCTTCCACTATAATTTCACTCTCCATCCCTGTAGACGGACCGGAATAGTTTTTAGAGCAGAAATGTTCAGCCACTGTTGTTTTCTTCTTTTCGGCACGATCACAATGGTAGCAGTATTTGTTACGGACTCCCAAATACAAAAGTTTGCCTGTTTTTCTGCCTATGATTGCGGCAGCACCGGATAAAGCCGAATAGTTTTTTTTGTATGACCTTTTACCATACACACCATCTGCTATCACATCTATGATTGGCGTGCTATTCTTTGTAACTCTGCCTTCTGCTATAGCCAAATTCTACTCTTCTTCAGCTGCTTGGTCCATGGACTGTTGTGCAAGTTGCTGCCAGTTCTCAGACAACAATTTGTGGTTCCTTTGGTAAGTTTTTTGAGACATAATTGGCAAATTCATGGCAGATGAAAATTCTTGGAGCTGAGAATGACCACAACCAATTGAAATGGCACCAGCTACAGCACATGTATTAATTGGCAAACAAATATCATCGTCGTTATTGATTACAAATTGTCGTTTGCACATTTTGCATAAAAAAGTAAATTTGGAAGATAAGCCGTGGAGCTTTTCGCCAACTAATTCGATACAAGATAATCCGCAATCTAATGGTCCATGATTTGAGATCTCATTTAATTTTTCCAAAAAATATGAAACGTTAATAATTCTCCGTCCTATTTGGATATTCTTTTCGGAAGTATAGTTTTCCATCTGTAAAAATAAATGAATACAATTCCATATCATACAATCAGTCAATTCCATAAAAAATAAAATGGAAACCTATTATAATTATAAGTAAGCATGTATTAGCAGAAATACTTACTTCGATTCTATGATTTAACCCATCCGTTTCTTGACTTTCAGGCTGGACATCATATTGACTTGCTACAGCAGCACTAGCTACCTAAAATTCAATCATTCCATTGTTATTTATGAAACTAATTCTAAACCAGTGGCAAGATAATGTTACCATACAACGTGCGGTTGATGTTGTATATATCACCTGTGTACTAATAGCTTCTTCTAGTACTTGCTTAGATGCATATGTACTTTTATCAATAGCTTCACAATCGTGATCACTCTGTGATACCACTGTTTCCAATCTATAAAAAAATAAAAGAATTACGTGAAGATGTCAATTCTAAATTTTTTAGTTCTATGGTTCACAAGACATGTAATTTCATTTCGATTTAATTGATGCACTACAAGTAAAAGATTAAGTAGTACCTGACATTTATACATACCTACCTAATTACAATTCTTATTTATTATAAACAAAATCGATAAAACTCTTACCTACCCTCTTACCTATAAGTAACATCGCAATTTTCAGATGAATCTATTATTTCGTCATGTTTTTAACAAAAAAAAAAAATATATAATTATAGCCTAGATAAAGTGTGTAGGTACTTACGCATTGAAAATAACTTCCGTGTTGATATTTTCGACTTTCTTTCTCCTGTAAAAAATATTTTAAAACTTTTTTTATTGAGGTATTCAAAAAAGTACTCCATAAATTATATCTAAAAACACCCCACAGTACTAATAAAATTAAAAAATGTAAGTCACAAAAAGAAGACTCATGCCCTGATACGATCCAGGGCACCTTTATTTACCAGTCCACACCTTTACAAAACATACTGCTTTTACATTTGCTATAGTGAACGAAAATTGACGGTACCTACTTGAATTGACTGCACATTGTTTATTTAGATGTTTCAAAAATTCGTAGTTTTAATAACGAAATATTTAAAAACACACTTACCTTTTAACATCGTTCATATGTTCGGCGTTTGATTTATATGAACGTTTTTTAGTCCTCTTGACGGGTTTCATTTTATTTCCCATATTTACAAAACTAAAATTGAAATCTAAGTAGGTACCAACGCTATTTGAACTGAAAGTATATTATATTTTAAAGAAAGAGAATATTTTTTGAAAGCAGATATAAAAAAATGAATTTCCAAGTAAAACTTTACAAAAACAATTCTGGTGGAAATAAATCGGCGAAAAGAGCGACACGTCCGTATAGCAACAGGCGTCGGCCGGCACTGTCGGTGCACAGGCGTTTACGCACACATGCGTACGTAATATGTTCGGGAATAAGAATATGCGATTTACAGAAAATCTATTGATTTGACTAAAAAAATAAAACACTATTATGATAATATGTTGCTTGTAGAATAATTTGCCAAAAAATCAGAATGATCGCATGAATTTTAGTATGGTTTTTACTCGTTAAAAGAAATTTTTAGAGATAAGTTCGTGATTTCTTTTTATCGAGTAAAATTCATTGTATTATGTTTTCAACACACTATCTTACTAGCATATATCTTGAAGAATATCATATATTTTTCTGATTTTGTTTATTGCACTTAATCATATGCTTTCAGGCATTATAAAACTCGCGTTTAGCTCCTGTAGTCCCCTTAATTTCATTGTAAAAATGCATAGCCTAGCGTAAAATGAGTCCTGAATCTGTCATGCATAAATTCAACTTTAAACGCTTAAAGTGAATTACAAGACAGGTCCAGAAATATTTTCCATATTAATGTTAGCAAATAACGAGCATGTGTAGATGAGCGCTCGTATGTTTTCAATTATATGTATGATGCGCTGCATTCTCTAAACGTGACTCGCTTAAATAATATAAACAGTAGTCTAGCCTTTAAAGCTTCCGCAGACATCCAACTCAAGCAACTATTCAGCAGGTAGAATATGTTCGTAGTACAGTATCTTTAGCCTTTAATGAAAACGAACTTAAAAAAACTGCGTTAAACTGTTACTAATGTAATCGGTTGATTCTTCTCTACGGAACCCCTTAGCCCTATGCTCTGAACACGCTTTGGGACAAGCAGCCTTTCACACATAAATAAACTTAAATACTGATTTTTGAGACCTAACAAGGACCTTATACTTTACGATTTCTCTTTTAAAACTATAAAACCCGGAAAAGATCGTGTAGGCCACTCACATACTTTTTCGTGTCGTACAAGGAGAACGCTCCTTGTGCGTCAACCGCTTCCATGCAAGGGAAGAGTAGTAGACTATTGGTATACGATTGGTACAGTCAATCGCACGTCCGTCAGTGGAAACATTTTGACCTTGAGCTGGCTTGGCTAAGTACTTAGTTTCAATACAATAAGAGGCCAGTTTCTAGATGTCACTACAGATGTGCGATCAGCTGTACTATCTGCTGCCGTTAGCTATTGTACTAGGTTTACCCACGAGGCCACGATACGAATCCTATAATTTGGGTGTTTTATTAAAATCTTGCTATCTATAGATCGTCATCGGCCGCTAGTTTTGTCATTTTGCACCTTAAATATTGTGTCTATTGTGTTTGTTTGTTTTGCTATTCAAAGCAGTTATCAGAAGTCGTACTACTTTTCGTATTATGTATCATTAATGCTTCGCTCCTATTGGTCGTGTTGTTATAATTATAGAATATAGCCTTCCTCGATAAATGGGCTTTAAGATACTAAAAGAATTTTTCAATTCAGAACCAGTAGTTCATAAGTTTAGCGCGTTCAATCAAATTAAGGCTTGTATACATGCCAATGACCTTATGCATACAAACGGAGCTAACTACACCTCCACGCGCCACTCCGCTACCCGTGTTTTTATTTTTTTATAATAAAAATAGTACATATTTTTAACGTTACAAAAAGTAACAAAACCAATTTTCGTTTGTATTGCAAAGCAGTAAATGTATTTTTTATACTCTTTTGATAAAAAATGAAGGAGTAAAATGGTTTCATCTCAAAGATTTGGAGGTGATTTGGTGATTTTTTTTCTTGTTATGTGATACCGATACATAAATTTTAGCTAAACCTAATTACGCCTAATATCATGTAGATTACTACCTATTTTTTTTAAATGTAATTTTTTAGTAAATGCCGACGAAAAACTGCTTCAGCTGCACGCTATTTTAAAGCTTCTTTCGAGAGAGCACCCTTAAGTATAGATACATCTAGTACAGTTAAAATCTAACTGAAAGTTGGCTATGGAGTGTTTCCAGCCTCTGTCTTTGTTTATCTCCACAGCTGTGAACATTTTAACTCTGGTTAAGGTTCATTAAACATTCGCCAAATAAGGACAAAGTAGTTTTGTTTTTTAACCGACTTCTAAAAAAGAAGGTGGTTCTCAATTCGACATCGTATTTATTATATATATATTTTTTGTGTGTTCGCGGATAACTTCGTCGTTTATGATCCGATTTCGATGAATCTTTTTTCATACGAAAGGGTATGCTTTCGAGATGGTCCTCTTGCCACCACGTCAGGATCTGATGATGGGAACCCTGAGAAATCGAGGGCAACTCTCGAAAATTGTAGGCACGCATCTGGTTAAAAACTTGATATTCGTGTGTATATCGGGTGATACTACAAAACAATGAATGTTTGGATCAGACCTGATGATGGAGACGACAAAGAGTCAAGGGAACTCCACATCGGTGTGTAGGAACTACCAAGTGTTTGGGCTTATTTCATTCGTATTGACCAGAGTTTTACACCGAAAGCACTTAGTAAGTTTTATTTTCATAACATAACATCACGCCGGTACGCTGTGAATGGGTAGGCAGGTACCACTAAAAATTGGAAAATAAAACCTTTTTTACAAAAAATATAACCGACTTCCAAAACAAAACACTACAATGTATAAAATAACTTTAATTTAGGAAGTCGGTGCCAAAAAACGAAATAATTAAAAACACCGACTTCCGAAATTAAAGTTATATTTTTTGTAAAAAAGTTTTTTTGTCCTTGTCAAAATTAAACTTCTTTGTACTTTTGTGTTTGCTCGTGGCTAAACAATAACGGCTGCAAGGGTCGATCTTTAAAGTTAAACAAACCCTAGCCGACTGCGTCCGGGGATGGATGATCGATTACATAACATGGCTCCTCCAACCCTCCAAACCTCGGAAAAAACGATAAACTATTGGTCCTGGATGTGATTTGTAGATCTACGACAGTCGTTAGGGATAGTAGAAGCCAGAAAATGTGTCATAGGTCTAGCCATGGAGAATCCTGGTACCCAGCTGCTTTGAGTTTATCCTCCAATCTAATCTATCTATACTAATATATAAAGCTGAAGAGTTTGTTTGTTTGCTTTAACCGATTTGAAAAATTCTTTCAGTGTTTCATAGCCCATTTATCGAGGAAGGCTATAGGATATATATTATCACGCTAAGATCAATAGGAGCTGAGCAGACGAAGTTGCGCGGGTCCACTAGTGATAATCTAATTGGTTAGACAGGGAGACGACCATAGCCGGGGTAAGGCTAAAAAGATTCGAGTAATTGAGTTGAATTTGTCAACATCCCGTATGCTTTAAGAAGTACTAACCCACTACAGTTTAATGAACTTGTGACCCTAATTAAACTCTTATCTGCAATGTTTTGAATTAAAGTTTCAAACTATTATTATTAAGATCACCCCACACAATTTTGTCAATAAACAGGTCATGATCTGAATTCCAACTTACATAAAATGTAAACAAACTTATCTAACAAAACTAATCAAAATAAGCATAATTACCTAAATAGTTTCGAAGAACAAACACATCAGACAATACCTATTAGTCTGTTAGTTGCATGGTAAAATACATTATCAGGTAGATAATGTATTTTACCATTCAACTAACAGACTTAAACGAATAAACGCGTCTGATTATTACTCTTTTAAATATTACCACGATATTTTGTAATTTTTCTGAAGCCTAATTCCAGAAATGTTTCTCTTTCGGCTGAATGTTGATAATAATGGTGGCGCAAAAAATAACAGCAAGCCTTCTATGCGGGCCTGACCAGATACCAATGTGTACCACCAACCAATGGCCTCGTGGTCACAATGCCATTATAAAGACCAAAATTAAATTGAAATATTGAGTCCTGCCATTAGGTAACTAGCAGACTAGAGTCAAGAGCAAACCCATCACAAATAAAAAAAAAGCAGAATAAAGTCCATTAAGGCTTGTATTCGTGCCAATGACCTTGTGCATATAAACGGAGCTAACTACCCCTTTACGTGCCACTCCGTTACCCGCATTTTTATTTTTTTACTAGCTGAACCGCGCAACTTCGTCTGCGTCACAATTTTCATCTATAATATAACTCCTACCCTACTCCAACCCTAATCCTACCCTACTCCTATCCTACTCCCACCCTAGTCCTACCCTCATCCTACCCTACCTACCTACCTACCCTACCTACCTACCTACCCATTTTTTTTTTGCTTTTAAACCTTCCCTGTATTTTCGCGAATCCAACAAAAAAAGAATTATTAAAATCGGTCCAGCCGTTCTCGAGTTTTAGCGAGACTAACGAACAGCAATTCATTTTTATATATATAGATAAAGAAAATAATACATGTTTTTAAAAAGCAAATCATTTTCGTTTATATGGCAAAGCAGTCAATATTTTATTTATACTCTTTTGATAAAAAGTAAAGGAGGAAAATGGTTTCATCTCAACGATTTGGAGGTGATTTGGTGGTTTTTTTATTATTATGTGATACCGATAGACAAATTCTGGCTAAACCAAATTACGAATCATATTATTTAGATTACTAACTATTTATTTCAGATGTAATTTCTCTGTCAGTGCCGACGAAACGAGTTCCGAACACCCGTAAAAATCGGAACCCCTATAGGTCTGCCCGTCTGTCACAGCCAGATTTCCCCGGATCTACTGGACTAATTCTGTTGAAATTTTGTATACATATGGACTTCTGTGACCCAAAAACGAACGTGTTACGTAAATAAATATATTTTTAGTATGGGGCTCACTTTTGGGGATCAAAATAGAAAATTTTAAAAAAAGTTTTTCGGACTGTATCGTGTGGTATATCAAATGAAAGCGCTTACTGTGAGGGTTTTAATTATATTTTTTCATAATTTTAAAATAAATTGTTATGAAGTTGTTCAAGAAATTAGACCAATTATGACCATTCCCTCCTTATCTCCGAAACTATTGAGACTAAAATTTTGAAAAAAATGGAGATAATAGATTTTTACCTATAAATTACAGGAAAATCTATAAGAAGTCTATAGTGTTAAAATAACATTATAAAAAAAATTAAACGCGAGTCCCGACTCGTTGTTGACCAGTTTCTTGACGAGCATTTACTAAAGTGTTCGCTAGAACGATTGTGAAAATGTTTGTAGCGATGTTTGGCTCCATGCTCGGCTCTATTCGTTGTTCAGTTCGACAAATTAAAAACGGCGAGTGTTCGATGTTGCTGTTACAAGTAAATGTTCAAGCCTAATACTTTACAGTGATGCGGAGAACTGAGAGGCATATCGCTATAGTTTTTGTTTGAATATGTGGACGGCAATAAGTGAACGAAGTCTTCATATATCTTTTTTTAATGTTATATACCATGTTAAACATAATATTTATTAAAACAAAATATATACCTACACTTAAAATAAAAAATATATCTCGAAAAAAAAAAACACTGCATTGATCTTCTTGGATAAAAAGTAGCTCAAGTAATGGTAAGCGATGTCGCTTACCTTTACATATCGGGGTAAGAGTCAGTTTTGTCATCGGATCCAATAATTCGCGAGATTACCTTATACAAACGTATAAACAATTTGACCAATATATTGTGGAAGAAGTTTAAAAGATGATAATGGTGCTTCGGGCCCAAGTAAATAGATTTGATATTCGCATGCGCAGAAGGTTGGTACTGACGATTTCATTTTAACTTAACCACTACTTCTACTACTTCAGTGGATGTATAAAATTGTGTATTTCAAACATTGATATATAATGATTTCAAATTGTGGCGAGTTGAGTAACACTACCCTGTAGTGCTATTCTCTAACAACATTTTCGTATCTCGACAGTAGAATTCGAGGTGAGTTTCAAAAGAAGACCTTTATGTTGTGTGCAATAAAGCTCACTTTGTGAGTTTGATCACTCAGGTGAAGCTCGATATCGAAATAGTTTCTTACAGAATAGACTAGCTGGTTTCACAGCGTGCATTTATGGTTTCGCATTGTTAAGAAATAGTAATATTCCATTGAGTTATTGAAGAAGGAGAACATTGGCAGTCTTTATTGATTTTAAGGCGCGATTTTCCTGTATTATTTAGTCATTAAATGATTCACAGACAGGAAAATGACAAAAAAAACCTGAGAACATTCAGCCTGCTGTTTTGCTTTTGGAAATGAATGGGACATGGATCTTTTCAATTAATTCGCGACTCGACTTTGCGAAAACCTTGAGACACTGGGGTTTATGCAGTCGTCATTTCTTTATCAATAGGTGTCAAAGTGTAACCAAACTTGACTTTTAACTCTGTATGAACTGTGAGTAATAGCGCTGTTAAGGGTGCGTTTCCACCAGAGATGTGAAGCGAGGGATGTGTTTGTTGAAGAACCAACACAATTCCTTGCGCTGAGCGAGGCTAGGTAAAGTGATTCTATTAGTTCTTAACAAACACATCTTCGCACATCATTGGTGGAAACGCACCCTTAGACTAAGTATTCACTATAACATAAATTTCTAGGTTCTAGTTAAAAAGAACAAGTCACATTAATTTATTAAAACCAAAAGAATCAGTAGGAAAAAACTACTGATTCTATTTTTATGTATATTCATAATACAATTAATTATTACAAGTATGAAGTGGTACGTCACGTACGTTTCACAAACAAGAGATAAACATAATAATGGAAATGTAAAAAGAAAACATTGTATTATGATAGCATAACAAGAATGCGCAGAGGTAAGTTGTTTGTCTTTTGTGGCTGTCTGATAAAATGTCTTTGGCTTCTATTTATTTTTAAGGTTCCGTAGTCAACAAGGAACCCTTATAGTTTCGCCATATCCGTCTTTCTGTACCTAGAGCTTTTGTAGAAAACAGTCTATCATGGAAATAACTAAGTGACCTATTATGCTTAGTACCCCTAAAGGGGTTCGAAAATTTTGCTATGGAAGCTGGCAAAAAAATTAAAAAGGCGGCTGTTGGCCATCAACATGGTGCCCTAAAGTGTCACGTTTCCGAGATACTTGGAAGTAAAGTCGCCATGTAAGAACATCATAAAAATTAACTAATCACTTATTTGTGAGCAGTAGATTATATTCAAATAATAATTTTGGGCTTGATTTGACCATTTATATAAATTAAAAACTGTTCTTTTGCGATTGTGATGAGATTTATTAGACATGTTCTTCATTAAGTGGTTTTCACGTGTTCTTTTTTTTACTATTTATAGGCTCATTAGGGTTCCGTACCAAAATGATGAAAAGGAACCCTTATGGTGCGACTAAGTCTGTCCGTCTGTTACAGCTGGATATCTCAAGACATACTCATGTAATCAACTTAAAAAAAAGAATAGTTTTGGATGAAGTTTGTTTTCTCTATGCAAACTTCGGAGATTTTTTTTATTCTTGATAGGCACGCGTTTGACCACTATCTCACCTGTTCGTAAGCGATGATGTGGTTGAAGATGGAACTCTTGACTTAAAGACTACCAGGTTGTAGCTATCAAGAAACACAGACTCCTGCAGGTCGAAGATGGAGCACGCTTGCCTAGAAGTAACCTAATCACTCTTGACTTAAAGACTCCCAAGTTGTAGCTATCAGGAAACACAGACTCCTGCAGGGAATTCTACTCCTTAGCTGTACGCACTATGCATGTGTTCCCAAAATGTGGGATGTCCCCCATGTACCGGTGGCGCATCGCCGTTCGTCTTGTGGTCCAATGATGGAACGGGCTTGGCGGAATTAATTATACAATTCCGTCGCACATTCCCCAAAATGCAACCGGTAGAAAACCGACAGGCTAGCAACTCGTCGTCGATGCTCAAGACTTTGGAGCTTCGTCGCGACGAGCCTATCATTGCCGATGATCTTCTTGACTCGTTTCTCAATTGACTCAAGGGCATCAAGCTGGTATCTGGCAGATCCGTCCCAAAGATGAGAGCAGTACTCCATACACGATCGAACTTGCGCTAGATAGAGTTTGAGCAGCTGTTCCGGCGTGAAGTACCGTCTCGCTAGGATCCCCAACTTATTTGCAGCCACTTGAGCTTTTACCTCTATGAAAGGGCCAACATTGAGGGTAGATCATAATCATTTATTCATTTGCGAACATGGGTAATTGGTAGATGTTAATGTAACCCCACGAAGCTCAAGTTGGTCGGTTATCGGCACGGTTGCACCACGGAAAGATGGAGCTGGGTGGAATTGGCTCCTTTTGGCGGAAAATAGACACGCTTGGGTCTAAGCAGCATTAGATCGGCATCGCCCCATTCACAGAAAGCCTGTAAGGACACGTTCAAGCGCTCAACCATAGCCTCCCGGAGTGACCGGATCTGCGACCCACCAGCTCGTGCATCGGACACGTATCTCTCAGCAACAGTGCTGTCGTCTGCATACCCAAAGGTACCGGGTCTAAGCAGATCATTAATATGCAGCAAGAAAAATGTTGCCGAAAGCGCCGACCCCTGAGGAATCCCGGCATTAATATCCAGCAGTCCAGACGAGTAGCCATCTATGACCACTCGTATAGATCGATCCAGCAGACCGAAGGAAGGAAGCTTACTGATAAGGCTATCCCGTCGAAGGCCTTCGAGATCTCAAGGGAGACCGCTAGTGCCTCCCCGTGCTTCTCTATGGCCTCACTCCAGATGTGAATGGCATACGCTAGAAGATCCCTAGTTGACCAATTTCGGCAGAACCCGTATTGTCGGTCACTAAGGATATCATTCGCTTCTATGTATGCCAGGAGCTTATGATTCAGCACGCGTTCCATAGTCTTACAGAGTATGGACTTTACCGTGATGGGTCTATAATTCGACGCGTCAGCTCGACTACCCTTCTTGGGCAAGGGCTGCACGTTAGCTTGCTTCCAAGCCTTCGGCACTTTTCCAGTCTCAAACGAAGTTCCAAATAGGCGTGTCAAGATCGGAGACAACTCAGGCGCACAAGTCTTCAGTACAATTGCCGGTACCCCATCGGGGCCACTAGCCTTGTTCACGTCTTTTTATGTGTAACTTTACAGTATATTAAGATAACATTGACAAATATAAATTTTGAATTATTTTTAGGTAGGTAGGTAAGTATGAATAAAATGAATAACAAATTATCGCATACGACCTTGTAAATGATATACAAACTATTATTGACAAATATTTCAAATGTCTGAACATTGTTTGGTTGGAACATCGGTAGTTTTTAGGGTTCCGAAAAAAAAAGGAACCCTTATAGGATCACTCGGGTGTCTGTCTGTCTGTCTGTCTGTCTGTCTGTCCGTCTGTCACAGCCAGTTTTCTCCGGATCCACTGGACCGATTCTGTTGAAATTTGGTACACATATGGACTTCTATGACCCAAACACGGACGCGTTACGTAAATTGTTATTTTTTTAGTATGGGGGTCACTTTTGGGGGTCAAACTAGAAAATAAAAAAAAAGTTTTTTGAACAATATCGTGTGATATATCAAATGAAAGGGCTTACTGTGAAGGTTTTAATTATACTTTTTTCATAATTTTAAAATAAATGATTTAGAATTTATTCAAGAAATTAGACAAAAAATGACCATTCCCCCCCCCCCCTTATCTCCGAAACTACTGAGCCTAAAATTTTGAAAAAAATTGAGATAATAGATCTTTACCTAAAGATTACAGGAAAACCTATTAGAAGTCTGTAGTGTTAAAATAACATGTTAAAAAAATAATTCGTTCGGAACCCTTTGCACGCGAGTCCGACTCGCACTTGGCCAGTTTTTTTATATATCAATGGGTCTGAATATATTTTCACATAACGAATCCCACACAAGAATCTGCCGAAAAACTTAACATTGAACCCTATCGAGACAACAACCTAAACTATAAATGATGCAAAGCAAAATGAAGCTTTGTGTTCGGGGATAGGTGTTGATTTATTTTGTGCGTCCTGCCATTGTCTTTATTATATTTCTACCTACTGAAAAAAACAAATAGGTAAGTACTACGATAACTATACCCAGTCGTGCAGATTGCCACCTTCGACTAAATCAGTGAACCAAGTTGGGCCAGTATGATAATGACTACAAATACCTATAAACGCGTAAAGGCGGAAACACGACCTAAAATAAGTTGAGTGAACCTCTTTATCGACTTGGATCCAAAATATTACACGACCCTCCACCAGGCATACAGTCCGCGCCCCGCAAGTTTGCCTCTCTGAAGTTAAGTTTTAGTGACGACCGCGCAGGTGCAATCTCGTAAAAAAGTGTTACGATCGTAGAATAATTTTCTGTTTTATACGTATTATATTAAATTATTGTCTATCAAAAAATATCAAACCTATCCGAGACGTGGTTACAAAATGTTCGTGCTCGCTTCGCTCGCTCTTACATCTTTATTTTTAACCGACTTCCAAAAAAGGAGGGAGGTTCTCAATTCGGTGGGTATTTTTTAATGTATTTACACCGATTACTCCGAGGTTTCTGATCCGATTTATGTGATTCTTTTTTAGTTCGATGCAGTATACATGCCATTTGGTCCCATAAAAAATTCATTCAGTTTCGTTCAGTAGTTTTTATTTTATGAGCATTTTTGCTTATTTAAATTTTTGCGTTGACGAAGACGTCGTCCAAGTATCACCACTTAAAAGTGAAAAATAAAAAACTTTTAATAAAAAAATGTAACCGACTTCCAAACAAAAGAAGTCGCTGTTAAAAAACAAAGAAACGAAACCAAAATCAACGACTTCCGAAATTAAGGTTATTTTATACTTTGTAGTGTTTTATTTGGAAGTCGGTTATATTTTTTTGTGAAAAGTTTTTTATAAATTAACTTCTGTCATAAACGAAAGTCTAACCCATAGCCGCAGTGATGACATTTTCGGAGCGAATCTAAATCCGTATGAACGCTGCCAAATTCAATTTATTATTATGTTTATTTGCAGAATCTATGTAGATAGATGAAATTACAGATGTTATTATTAGTGACCAATTAATTAACGCTATTTGTTGATATGTATTGAAAATGGTAACCTATCCGGAGGGGTGCTATTTTTTAAACTATCCTACTGTATGCTATAGCGAAAGGTTGACGAAAATAGCCCACCATTACCTAAAGAAAGTAGTTCATAGGTATAGATCAAATTGGTAGTCAATTCCCTGAAGCCGTGAGTCACAACAAGCTACAGGCGTAGGCTTCCCCAGATGTTGACACTTATCGAATTCTCATAAACAAATGACACATTGTGGATCTCATCTTTCTATTGAATTGCTTGTTATACGTAAAGCAAAAATCGACCAACTGGTAGTCGGACTTACACACAAATGATCCCGTATCATAAGCCGAAAAGCACATGTTTCTTGTATGGGGGACACCTTTTCATTTTTAGCTTTATTTCACTTTTATTATTTGTTGTTATAGCGGCAACAGAAATGCACACAAAAAATTTCAACTATCTACCTATTACGGTTCATGAGATACAGTGCGCTAACAGCCAGACGGACGGACGGACAGCGGACGCTTAATAACAGGGTTCCGTGGGTTACCCTTTGGGTATGGAACCCTAATAACAGAGTTCAAATGAATCTCTATAATTTCTAATTCCTTCCTCTGGTAATGTATCTGAACTAGTAATTTAAACAATGAGCGGCAGTCCGTCTTCATAAATCTAAAGTTCTTCACTTCTAGCTTTCATTGTGGCTCAATTCTGAACGGTCTTGGTGCCATCAACTCACCACAGCGAGAAAAAAACCAGAAAATCAAAAGATCATCACAAAAAACCTGTCAAGTGCGAGTGTACATTTCAAGGGTGATAGAAAATAGTTTTTTCATACTTATTCAATTTGAAAGGTCTATTACACTTCCCAAGATACCAGTCCCGTCATAGATGCATAGCCGGACGGACAGCTCCAGCGGAGGCCTAGTAATAGCGTTCCAGATTTCAACATACGTATCCAGATCTCTAAAAAACCGAGCATATAAGACTTAAAAATCTTTACGAGTATGCCCAAATAACATTAGACTCGAGATCAAAACTCAAGGAAGACGTTGCAACCTTGAGCTTAAGATCACAAGCCTAACCACGTCACGAGAACTGGTCGAACCGCACCGCACTGGCAAGAGGTCCTGATCTCCGTTCAACGACCTCAGGCAGGCAGAAAAAACACCTACAAAACAAAATGTTACCTATATCAATATCTGAAATGTAAAATTAATTATATTGGTATTGTGCTCCAGAAAATAAAACCGCCTTTTTATCTGACCACGGCGGAGCCAAAAGTATTGTAGGTATATATATAATTTCAGCACTCTATGTATGTACATACATTTGTACTATTCTTAGTACAAATTAATGTTGTATTCATGCCGCTGACCTTGTGCATATAAACGGAGCTAACTTACCCGTCTACACGCTACTCCACTACCCGCATTTTAAATTTTTTATAATGAAAATAATACAAGTTTTTAAAAAGTTAAAAATCTATATAATTTTCATTTGTATTGCAAAGAATATTTAAAATAAATAATTTTTTCAATTTTTTTTTTTGATAAAAAATGAAGGAGTAAAATGGTTTCATCTCAACGATTTGGAGGTGATTTGGTGGTTCTTTTTTCTTATTATGTGTTATTGATAGACAAATTCTGGCTACATCAAATTACAATTTATTTCAGATGTAATTTATGCCGACGAGAAGCTGCTTCATCTGAACGCGTGAGAGAAGCTTTTTTTGAGAGAGCAGCCTTAACACACATGTTCTTCCATAGCGCTTCAACTAAACCTTTTATATATTATTATAGATATTCTTGGGGTTTTTATTAAATTCTTTTAACCTTTATCAATTACGTTTTAACCGTCAGCGTCGTGGGTTTTTTCAAAAGTTTTAATTATTTTTTTTATTTCAAACCTTTTGGAGAGCATAGGTATTATATACATTGTATTATATTTCGACATATGTAGTTTATTTAATAGTACTAACTTACCTATAAGTATTTACAACTAAACTTTGCCCAATATAAAATACATTATAAAATACAGCGCCCCTTAGTGAGTTACTACTGCAACACACCTATTTAAGAAACCTCAGTAATTAACTACAAACACATTACTGAAAACTGCATCAAAATCGAACTAGTAGTTTTGGATTTGCACAAACAAATGTTTACTGCAGCGCCACTGGTAAGTTGTCACCGCAACATCTACCTAAAAACATGCATCAATCAAACCGGAACCCATTACTGAAAACCGCATCAAAATCGGACTAGGAGTTTGAAGATAAATGGCAAAATTGGTTTGCACAAACAAACATCCTCTCACCCAAAACGCATATACCGTCTCTGTACCGTCGCGTCGTGGGTAAAAAGGGTAAAAATATCAATTATAGTTAGGTCTATACCTAAACCGAAACTGATATTTTTAAAATCCATGATGCATTTGTAGATTCTCTCTCAGGCTCTCACACACATCTGTCACAGCTGGATATCTCAAAACCTACTAATGCTATCAACTTGAATGTCATCTAAAACTATTTCTTATTTTACAAGAACAATTTTTAGGGTTCTGTACCAAAATCAACTTGTATATTACAAGTTGATTTTGGTACAGAACCCTAAAAATTGTTCTTGTTAATTTTTATTGCAGATAGTGACTTCCTGACCTTTTTCAGTTATCAGTTTATCACAACTTACAGGCATGAATTCCTATCAATGCAAATATAATTATCCTAATTCATTTATCACTCACAATGGGCCTCATCAGATGGCTCAAAGTCACTCAAAGGGCAATGGAGAGGGCAATGCTTGGAGTTTCCTTGCGTGATCGAATCAGGAATTATGATATCTGCAAGAGAACCAAGGTTACCGTCATTGCCCAGAGGATCGCCAAACAAAAGTGGCAGTGGGCAGGGCACATTGTTCGCAGAACAGATGTTCGATGGGGCCGAAAAGTTCTGGAGTGGCGACCGCGTACCGGAAGCCTCCCACAAGGTGGACCAATGACCTAGTGAAGGTCGCGGGTAGCCGATGGATGCAAGACGCGCAGGACCAGTCGTTGTGGCGACGCTTGGGGGAGGCCTATGTCCAGCAGAGGACTTTCGGTTGACATGATGATGATGAAACCATTTATCTGGTCTATCTCAAAAAATATTAAGTTATTTAATTTAAGTAATTGTTACATTCAAATGCTCTGAAGAACTCACACATGAGAAGTCTCTATATAAAGGAGACAAAGCATAAAGGAAGATAATCAATCTATATAATTATTATACAGCCATTACTATAATAAATTGTGTTTGGAGGAAAATACATACGATAAGCAGACTAAATAATTCCAAGTAGGTAAAATGTTTATGATAAGGAAAAATTATAGCTCGGTTCAATTAATTTCTGTAAAAACCCTATGGTAATTTTAATTTGTCCCCAAAAAGATGGCAATATTTGTTTTTTTTTTTTTATTTGCGATGGATTTAATCTTGACTCAAGTCTATGATGGAGCAAGCTTACCTAGAAAGAGCCTGTTACTCTGCCTCTAAAGAGATGAGGGTTGTTGAAGTGGAAGACTAATTTCATACATTAATCGAAGCCTCTTTCCCAAGAGGATACGCAGAAATTACAGAATACCTCCAGCTAAGATCCTTACTCCTTTTGCTTCATTGACATTTATATCTGCATGCGGATTGTAAGAGACAATCCATCAATCAATCACTATTATAATGAAAGCACATTGTTGTTTAGTTTATTTAGTAAGTTGTAATAGGTATGAAAATGTAAAAAAGACAGTTACTATCTCCTTTATAATACTAATATGAATAGTTAAAATATATTTCATTGAAATTTTATTCTCCCACAAATTGTTCCAGGAATTCATATCCTCAACCTTTCTTTGGGGTTTGTTGCTCTGTGATTTGTCACCACAGTATGGCTGAGTTTACCCCCTTTCCACATCTAAGTATTCTTTTTTTGGTCATGAGCCATGTACAGTTAACAAAGCTATTAGGTATGCAGGCAGCGAACTTGCAATTACTTAGCGTGCTGAGTAGACAATTATTGTACAACACACTCGTAAGTATGTCAAAAGCTTGAAAAATTTATATTTTTGCCTGTATACAGAATAGCTTTGTTGACTGTACATTCATATTAAAAACATGATCGCAAAAGTTTTAATTCACCATGATAGTGAACTGTTAATTAATTAATTACACAAGTTAAATCTTTGATGGAAAAGAACTGACAGGATGGATAGCACAAAATCTTACAGCCAAGCAGATGCAGAAGATTGTTTAGTTTCAAAGGGTAAGGTGTGTCTGTCAGCGGGCTGTATCTCACGAACCGTTATAGGTGGAGAGTTGAAATATTCACAGAGTGTGTATTTCTGTTGCCGCTATAACAACAAATTACAAAAATATGATGGTACGGAACCCTGCACACTTGGCCGGTTTTTTGTGTGTTGTAAGTCATTGGAGGTCAATCAAATATTTGCATTAGCTCATAAGGTGCCTTTCAAGCCATACATTATGTTACTTTTCATAGCAAGTTTTACAAGAAATCCTGCTATGTTTAAAAATTTAATGGTTTATTAGATTTTATTTACATGTTTTTCCTACAAATATTTTTATCTCCTGTTTATGATAATGGGGTGTTTGTTATCAGTTTTAATTACTAAATATTCTTTTTAGATAAGACCACTAAACAATAAATATTAAAGTAACAAAGACCCATTCCAAAGGAACTAAAGTGTTGGCCAATGTAACAGTTGCATCCAGGAAATGTTAGCCAATATGTGCCTTTAGCAAACAATAATACATTTGATTATTCGCTTTGCTGCTATAGGCTTAAGTGAATTAGTTTTCAAGTTGTGAAAGTAAGATTATTTTCATAAAGCACCCATTTTTGAGTTACCTTGAAACAAACATAGTGATAGTAATAAAAACACAGTTGTTCAGTGTCAATTTGCCTACATTAATTATCTGTAATAAATAACTACTGTTCAAAGAATTCCTATCAATGCATTCTCATAAGAGCCGCGATAATTAACCTGTTGAATACGTTAACGTCAACGATTGCAAGGATGTTTCATAGCAAGTTTGTAAAAAGTGCACAACATTTAATATTTTAAAGAAGACACGCTTTTAATAGCAACAATTCATTTAAACTACTACCTAAATTAAAATAAGCGCGAACAATTTGATCACGACAGATGACGTATCAAAACTTGCTAATAAAAAAACGGCTTAAAGGCTTCAAGGTTTCCTTCGCTTCTTTCGTAGTTCCGAGACGAAAATGTTATCGTGACCTACAAACTATTTTCTAATAATTAAAGTTTTGAGAAATTAGCTGCGCGCGTAGGAATAACCACTTTATAAAATGGTATACAAAAGTTTTAGATGGAACTGCATTCAAAGAGTCGAAACTTAAATAAAACGATGCATTGTTTTCATTACGTGGGCAGGAAAGTTGCGACATACCGTTCGTAGACTGGCTGGCAGCAAACACCAAAAGGACACACACGGTCACATGTTTAAAGTTCACACGCACTCGCAAGCGATCCATTTTCTCACAAAATAATAAAATGGACGTTTATTTTAGCTTATAATTTACGAACGTCAGTAACGTCATTGAATGAAACACTGTACTGCTCAACTGTGCTGAACTGACGGAAGCACTTCTACACAATCGAGACGGCGGACGGACAATGCCTTAGTGTTGCCAAGTAGTTGTCAAAAAGAAAATAATAAAATAATAAGTAACAGAGGAAAAGACGAAATCAAAATAAATATTTTTTTATCATAAATACTAGCTTCCCCCGTGTACTTTCTACCGCTACAGAATCAATAAATGCCATATTTATTTCTGTCCGTGTTTTCTTTCTATCATATAACAGAGATGGCGTTTTAGCACGACGAAGGCTCTGCCTGCGCTCTAAAATAATCACATTAAAAATGTTGAAAATAACATTTAACTATCAAATGGTGTAAAATTCTATTACCTTCCCACAAATGGTCGGTAATTACTCACTTTCCATGGTTATGTGATAAACGACAAAAGTGGATAAATGCAGTAAATAACATTTGTAAGCATAAGTTACAAAAACATTTGGAAAATTACAAGTAGCGTTCCTTGTAAAAAATAGTTAAGTTTTGTGTGTAGTAGTAATATTCCATACAAATAAATCTGCTAGCACAGATAATATAATACTAGCGTACTGCAAGTAAACATAATCTCAAATAGTTTTCTTTCAACAAACATCAAAATAACGGGCACTTACTCGGCACTGGACTTTTTTGGCAACAAAATATCAGAAAATCCGATACATCAGTGGTATGTTCCCACAATTTTTCGAAGTGAATAAAATAATCCGAAAAAAACTGGCCAAGTGCGAGTCGACTCGCGCGCAAAGGGTTCCGACCCAATTTCATTTTTATAACATGTTATTTTAACACTATGGACTTCTTATAGGTTTTCCTGTTTATTTTAAAATTATGAAAACAATATCATTGAAACCCTTCTTTATACGTCTGTGACCCTTATAGTAAGCCCTTTCATTCGATATGTCACACGATACGGTTCGAAAAACTTTGTTTTTACATTTTCGAAGTATCATGGGCAATATTGTATGGAGGCTGGACCAAACCCTCAACGTTAATGATACCTACACCAAATGCTACTACTAGTCGAAATCCAGCGCGGATATGGTGATTTGGACCATCAAAAAATATATTTCTTGGTAGTTTTAGCGAGGAACTGACAATATACATTTTTTTTAATTATGAAAACAATATAGTTGAAACCCTTACAGTAAGCCCTTTCATTTGATATGTCACACGATATAGTTTGAAAAAAAATCTCCGTTTCTCCGCTTCGCTGCCTCGCTCCGCGTCAATGGACAGTAGCCTAGTGTGTCGTGATTGTACTCTCGCCCTCTAAGCAACCAGTAGGTTATTCTCTCGACATATGTCTATTGTATATACCATTAATTACCTCGATCGTCAGTCGGACAGGCTTGCTGACATCAAAGACGAGGCGTAGTGATTCCGGAAAGCCATGTCCGATATGTGACGTGGAAATGCTTCGGGTACAGCCAGGACGCGCACGCCGCCAGATGTACTGGTAGCGAAAGCTGGCGACGCTGCGCAAGGCGTACGTTGCCGCACGGTGCTTGTACACCAGGCACTGCTGGACCTGACGGCTTACCTGGGAAAGCCTGGGGCCTCGATTAAGAGGGTTCTTAAGCGCATGCTTGGAGAGAAGCCAGTTCCCACTTCGTTGGAATACAGGGAAACTGGTCCTCATTATGAAGCCGGGGCGTCCTGCGGACTTTCCGACCGCATACCGGCCCATTGTGCTGCTCGACGAGGTGCCTCGTGGGGCACTTGGTGAGGGTGGGGCTAGATAAAAAAAAATGTTTATTGCATCAACTGAAATTCATATTCTATTTACAATATGGAGCATCCTTTTAAGCAAATAGTTTGCTTGTGTTAGGAAACTCTGCTTTTCTCCAGGTTATATAATAATTATTGATGTAGCTGCCATAATATGAAATTATTAATACCCTAACAGCTTTCATATGGGATAGGTTTTATTACTGTTGAGTGATTGGTCCAAAATGACTCATGGTCCTTTGTCCCCCAAAAGTGACACCCGTCCTAATTTTTATTTACGTAACGCGTCCTTTCATTCCAACAGATTCGGTCCAGTAGATCCGGAGAAAACTGGCTGTGACAGAAAGACAGACTGACCGACAGACAGACACCCGGGTGATCCTATAAGGGTTCCGTTTCTTATGGATCGAATCTGCTTAATGTGAAAAATACTGGCCAAGTGCAAGTCGGACTCGCGTGCAAAGGGTTCCGAACGAATTTTATTTTTTTAACATGTTATTTTAACACTATAGACTTCATAATTATAGGTTTTCTTGGAATCTGTAGGTAAAGATCTATTATCTCCATTTTTTTCAAAACTTTAGGTCAGTAGTTTCGGAGATAAGGGTCATTTTTCGTCTAATTTCTTTAAAAACTTCACAGCCATTTATTTTAAAATCGTGAAATAATATAATTAAAACAGTAAGCCCTTCATTTGGCATGTCACACGATACTGTTCAAAAACCTTTTATTTTTTAAATTTCTAACCAAAACCCCCAAAAGTGACCCCCATACTAAAAAAATAATAATTTACGTAACGCGTCCGTGTCTGGGTCACAGAAGTCCATATGTGTACCAAATTTCAACAGAATCGGTCCAGTGGATCAGGAGAAAATTGGCTGTGACAGACGGACAGACAGACACCCGAGTGATCCTGTAAGCGTTCCGTTTTTTGTTCGGAACCCTAAAAAAACCTGTCATTTTACTGTATCGACCGAAAGGGTCAATCATATTATTATACATTTATTTCTTCTAAATAACATACCATCTGAAAAATAGAAAGACCATTTATGTTTGAATATAACAGAGGCGTTTTTTTTTGCCCAAACATGTACTGAGGTACAAATAACTATTAAAAAACCTTCCACTAAATTGAGTTATTAACAGTATTTTATGTTTTATATACACGGAGGAGTTCTAAGGCTAGGAAGTGGTGATGACGATGCACAAGGCCCCAAGTTGCTTGTAAGACAAGGAGTTATCGTTGTCACGATTAACTACTGACTTGAAGTCCTTGGTTTCCTTTGTTTGAACACAGAAGATGTATCTGAAAATGCCGAAATCTTTCAATATTCTGTAAATTAAGAAATAAAGGAATTTGAAAAATCACTGCCTCACATCGTGACTGCGTTCAAAGAAACTTTCATGACAGCGCTGACGGCTGTTAACTACTCCATCCATCTGTCGGTCCGAAAAAAAAAAACGCGGGAACCTTGTAACGAACAGGGCGCCAAATCTCTTAAAATTTAAAGCCCTTCTACACGGATGTAATCTAGCGTTCCATCCAATCCTCTCCAAGGTGACCTTGCTATGATTGCATCCACATATTGTGTTTCGACTACACGGATGTAATCCATCACGGGCGAGCGTCATTGTGAAATGCGCTCGCGTAGAGATGAGACATATAAATGGCTCCTAATTTGTCGAAACCGGTCAAGAGCGAGCACTCCGTGGGTTCCGTACCATCATATAAAACATGAATGACGGGCAGACGGTTGGACGGACGGACAGCAGAGGCTTATTTATAGGGTTCCATTAATTACCCTTTAGGTGCGGAACCCTAAAAAAGGAAAAATATTTGAGAATATGCAAATAGGGCTGTTTCATTGATACCCCACATGCCCTAGTAGACCCACTTCGAATTTTGAAAACCCGTTACAGTCGCTGTTGCAAGAAAAAAAATTTCATTTTTGTTTCTTTCATATTTGCAAAATAGTTGAACAAACGTCATCTAAAACTATTTCAAGTTGACAGTATTAGTAGTTCTTGAGATACCCAGCTGTGACTGACGGACAAACCTAGTCACACCATAAAGGTTCCTTTTTACCATTTTGGTACGGAACCCTAAAAAATAAAGCAAAAAAGTGAATGAAGGAACGTTTCGATGAAATAAATAATTTCGATAAACTAAACGAATTCTCAGTCATTCAGTTTACTTAAATTATTTATTTATTATATTTAATCTATTTAATCGTATAGGTATAATACCGATAATAACATTTAATTCATTATTAGACGTGAATTACACTTGGCACCCGCATATGTGCGCACTCGCTACCTGCCGTAGCGCAACTGTCCTTGGTTGTATTAAAACCCCTTCTACACGGATGTAATCTAGCGTTCCATCCAATCCTATCCAAGGTGACCTTGCTAGATTACATCCGTGTAGACGGCAGATGTAATCCAAATTCATACAAAATTCGTAGATGGAAATCAAGCTCCCACCAAGGTCACCTCCGATAGAACGCTAGATTACATCCGTGTAGAAGGGGTTTAAATCCACCGTCTACACAGATGCAATCGAAGCGCTCTATCCGTAGATGGAATTGCGCGCCCGTCCTCCAAGGGCGTTGAAGGTCAATTTAAAAATTGGATTACATCTTCCGTCTACATGGATGTGATCTAGCAAGGTCACCTTGGAGAGGATTGGATGGAACGCTAGATTACATCCGTGTAGAAGGGGTTTTAAAACTAATTTGTTATAGATTGTTGAACTAGCTCAAAATTGCTTAGATTTGGCGCCTTATTCGTTTCAAGGTTCCCGTGTTTTTTCAGTCTCAGTTGCTTCCCGTCAGTTGGGAATCTAGGGATTAAAAAAAAAATAAGGACTTGACACTCGGCTCTTACAACAACATAAACATTAAATGAAAATTACTTGGACTTGACCGAAGATTTTGTGGAATAACAAATCATAAACATGGATTTTAGTGTAACAAGGCGTCGGGTGAGGACGGAATTACGGCCGAACTCCTGAAGACGGGAGGAAAACCGGTCCTTAAGGCCCTTCCGGAACTGTTCGATTCCGTCATACTCAAAGGGAAAACGCCACAGGCATGGAGCAGAGGTTGGTGGTACTCTTCGACAATGCCCTGCTTAAGAATTACAGGCCCATATCACTTCTGAGCCATGTCTACAAGCTGTTTTCCAAAGCCATCAAGAACCGTCTCGCGCGCAAGTTTGACAAAAGGCTTCAGCACCGTAGGTCACATACATACGCTGCGGCAGGTTATACAGAACACCCTTTGCTTAGAGTTTGTGGACTACGAGAAAGCCTTCGATTTGATCGAGACCTGGCCTGTGCTGCATTCTCTCTAACAGCGGTACCAGATCCACTATCGGTACATCGAGGTGCTGAAGCGATTGTACGAAATCGCCACTATATCATTCTGACTTGAGGATCAGACCTCGAAACCTATCCTCCTACAGCTTGGCAAAAAAGTCTAGAAACGGAACTATTTTTTTTGTCCGTTGGCAACAATACCAAAATAATGACGTTTCATAGTAAACAAAGTTCAAAACTATTAAGAATTTTAATTTCGACCTTCAAACAGTAATTAAAATAGGTAAAACGTGACAAAACCTGAATAAAACCATTCGAAGTGCTGGCCGGGATGTTTTTTATAAGGTGTACAGACGTTGTCTTCTGGAAAATGAGGCCCAAACTATTCTTTCGGACCTCGATAATGTTTTCCAAAGAAACGCTGATGTGACATTTTAAGTAAGAGTTTGTTTTGCTGTTTTTAGTTAAATTAGGTGTTAATTGACAAACCCAAAGTTTATTTGCTTGCATACGGAATAAGTGGAAGTTTGGAACAATAAACATCGAGCACATAGGTTATGTTTATATTTTGCCTGAATAGGGAATATGTACGAAAAAAATATTTATTATCTATACAGTTTATCTAAAAATATACACAAATATAATAGTAACAGTGAAAATAGAATCAAAATTGCTCGAAAAACAAACGAGATATAATTATTTTAAACAAATGTATCCGTCCCTCTCGCGAAAACGTTGTTTTCTATGGCAGCTGTATAGGCGCCAAGAACTTTGACGTCACAATTCATATCGGACTTCTCTTTCTAATTATAAACTTTGTAGCTTTATAACTTCATCGCTGATGAAGGTATTTAAAAAATAATTTCATAATTGTTTATTAGAGTTAGTAAGTATTTCATTTTGCAAATAAAAAAATCGCATGCATATTCCCTATTACTCTGGTAGGATAGCGCGCCTAAATTAATTTTGATACTCGAGTGACTTGATTTTTTAATAAATGAAAATTCGATTCCGTACTTTAACTTTGAGAGCAATACAAGTTAATAATGATACAAGATAATACTGTACTGTACTGTTTACAAGATAATAATGTGTTTTAGGTACTTAGTAATACGTCCTTGACGTAACGTCCGTGACGAAAACACGTCCTTGTTAAATTAAACAATACTTTCCGATTTAAATATAATACATATATTTTATATCTAGCGTACCAACCTAGTACCAAGACTAGGTTGGTACGCTATTCGAGCTGCCATGCGAACAGCACAGCGGCGCCCCTATTTTATTTTACTCTTTTTTGCCAACCTGTACAGCGGGGTATGATGCAGGGAGACGTCATTTCTCCGAAACTGTTTACGGCTGCAATGGAGGATGTCTTCAAGGTTTTGCACTGGAGAAGGCTCGGCATTAATGTCAATGGCGAGTATATCACTCGACCTTCGATTCGCCGCCGATGTAGTCGTCATGGCTGAGATTAAGGAGGACCTCAGTACAATGCTCGGTGACCTCAGTAGAGCTTCCAACAGATTAGGTTTTAAACTGAATATGGAAAAAACTAAGATCATGGTAAACATCCATGTAGCACCCACTTCTATCAAGATCGAAGACTACTCTCGAAGTTGTAAACGAGTACGTCAAACAAACAGTTCGGTAAGGCTAACTTCAAGAAAGAGGTCAACCGTCGATTCCGACTCGGCTGGGGGGCGTTCGAGAAGTTACGTGGTTCTCGTCTCACATACCATAGTGTCTCAGGACGAAAGTCTTTGACCTGTGCGTGTTGCCAGTGATGACTTTTGGAACTAAAACATGGTCACGCACAATGGGTCTCATGAGAAAGCTTAAAGTCACTCAAAGGGCAATGGAGAGGGCAATGCTTCGAGTTTCTTTGCGTGATCCAATCAAGAGTGATGATATCTGCAAGAGAACCAAGGTTACCGACTTAGCCCAAAGGATCGCCAAACTAAAGTGGCAGTGGGCAGGGCACATTGCTCGCAGAACAGATGGTCGTTGGAGTCGAAACGTTCTGGAGTGACGACCGCGAACTGGAAGACGCAACGTTGAAAGGCCTCCCTGATTGCCGCGGGTAGCCGATGGATGCGGTACGCACAGGACAGGTTTATGTGGTGACACTTAGGGGAGGTCTATGTCCAGCAGTGGACGTCTTTCGGCTGATACGATGATGATTATGTTAAATTTCATGGTGTTTCTTTCATTTTAGATGCTATGTTATTTAGAAGAAATAAATGTAAATGATTGAGTCTTTCGACCGGTTCAGCAGAAGAGAGAAAAAGAGAGAGTATTTCTGATTTCCGGTACTAACAAGTAATTTTTAAATTCTATGAATGTTGTTCATATTGCTTATACATTAATATTGAAGTCTTCACATCAAAATTATGGACAAAATTCTCTTCGCTTCCTTGGGTCGCCAATCTTTGAAAATTCGTTTCCCAATTTTGTCGAAGAAAAAATTCAAAATTACAATGAAGTTCGGAAAGCCTGATAAAAATTAGCCATCTCCATAATTCATTACTGCTATTTCGTTGGGCCCTCGCTGCTGCTCTTCGCTTAGGCACATCTCGGTTTTCTCCTCATCGCTGTCACTGTGGCGAGGCTGTCAACAGCATCGGGCACCACGGCCTATCATACAGTCGAACATCGACGACATTTTCCGGTGCGCTCTTTTTGCCGTCGGCGTTCCAGCCGTACTAGAACCCAATGACCTAGCCCGCGACGATGTAGTCCGGTCAATATAGACATTTAAAATAACAAAAATTCCCGGAAAGCGAAATATTGGTGGAGAGCTGGGGTTTACCATTACAAATAAAGTTTTAAAAATCCCCATCGATCCTATGTGTGCTACAAAAGTTTTTCGGGGTCAAGGTCAAAATTTGAAGCTTTTTGGATTTTTCTCGAAAACGGTAAGTTTTCTCAAAAAAAAATCTCTTGGTTTGAGATTTTTTAGTTGTAGATCATAAAATTTTCTACAAAAATGGTCCTTATGATTCTTTTCCTAAGAGATACCATTCGTGAGATATTGCGATTCTAAGAGTCACATTATACATGATATGCACACATTTCCACGTCACCTGTGAGGTAGTGTATTCGGCGCGTTTTTTTTTACCGTGGTTTCCCCTGAAGGCCTACTCCACTAACTGTCATGACAATTTTAGGATAATTTGAGGGAACAATACCCGTCAAGTTCTTGATATTGCCTTATTATTGACATTGATTATTGATATTGCTATTGATTATTGGGTTAACTATTGTTTTGATTTTTTTAGATATATCAATCAGATTCATACTCTTGAAAGTCTATTCAAAAGTCATGTCTTCTTCGATTTCTTCTTCTTCCTCTTCCTCTTGCTGGATGTTCATAAATTGTGCAAATGTGGCTGAGTCATTGGTCTCTTCATTAAAATCACAGGAATCTTCCTCTATTGTACTCAATTGGACATTTGAGCGAGACTGACCTTGGCAATTGGTACACGCTGGAAAACACAGCAACCCGACTTTTTTAGAGCTACATTTAACACTACAACCTATTTTGCAATTGCAAAAAATAGGGTTGGAAGTTTTTCTGGAGCAGGTGGGAGTAAAGTTTTAATCGGTTCCAGAGTATTATTTATTAATTTCCAATCCCGGTCTTTTGGGTTCAGTTGACTGCCTAACCATGTTTGAACTTGATAGTATACTCGATACAAGTGTTGAATAGCAGATGGATGTTCCACCGATGTTGGAGGAAGACATGATAGTTGTACTTGTTTGTTTCTTGTTTCGCGTATTTTTTTCATAAAAATTAAGTATCGGTATTTATCAATGCAAGTAATTTTTCTGGAGCTCCATAAACCGCAAGAAGAAAGCGAATTCCTTCCGTAATTATTGTTTGAGGTCTGGAATCAATTTCTGTAAATGCTTAAGCGTAGTCAATCAAATCTTTTTTTTCGAATAATTTTTCGTTTAGCAGCCGGTTATCGCGTGTAAAAATAAAATATAGTTTTGGCATTTGGGATAATCAGATAAAACTTTTTGAAGAATATATTTCTGTTCGCTATAGCCCTTCCAGTAGTGCTATTCTGTAACAACATTTTCGTATCTCGACAGTCGAATTCGAGGTGAGTTTCAAATTATTTATTGTGTGCAATAAAGCTCATTTTGTGAGTTTTGTCACTCAGGTGAAGCTCGATATCGAAATAGTTGTTTACAGAATAGACTAGCAGGTTTCAGCATTATAAAATAAATAATTTTATACATTGGAGTCCTTGCAGTAACTAGTACTAACAAATAAACATCTTCACCAACTACAATTGATGTGTTTGTTGCATTAAATTTTTCTATTGCTGTTTCAATTATGAGGACACAAATAACCTAAATGGTAGACGCTTGTAATAAAATGTAAATAAGTACATATATTCACTTGAACTGTACCTTTAGCACTAAAAGAAACAGGTATATGAACGAGACCTACGGACAATAGAATAGCCAGATGTTTTTCAAGGCCACGTGGGTAGAGAGGATTCAGTTAGGGGCTGACTAACTTTTGGATAAATGTTTTCAGGATAGTATAATATATAGAAAAGAGACACAAATAGGTATTTATACTTTTTTTTAACACAGTGAAATCCTCATGGATGTCCTCCGCCCTGGGGTGGGCGGAGGGGTCTGTCAGACTCTTACTGACTAAAACCACCTAGGTGTTTCATCTCTCACTTACGCCGGGGATCGCGAGAACTTATTTGGCTTCCGGATTTTTTTTTTTTTTTATTTGTGGCCTCTCGCAGGTCAACCTAGGAGGTTGTCGACTGCTTAACCGGACTTTCCTGTGGTGGCCTTAATATAAATATTAAAGCCTCCAGCCAGGGCTTATTTTAAACTTACAAACTAAGCGACTACACGCTAAGGGCACCCCGTATGGGGTACGGACCTCGGCTTAGGGCGTCGCTGGGGGGAGGACAGCTAGGGACGGCTGGATCGAATATTGATTATTTAGGGGCGAATTTAATACTACAGGCTCAGCGGCGCGGGCTGCCTCGAGCAAAGGTCAGGGTGCACATTGAAGGGAAGATCGCGACGGGCCTCGGCGGCGAGGGCGAAAGGACGGCGGCGGTCTTGTTTTGAGTGTGCTGGTTTCTTTACGACTTTCTTGTAGAAGAGTGGTAGAGTCATCAGGAATGGTTAAGGTGTGCCTCGGACGGCGGATCTTTGAGATGCGGGAGGGTTCGTATCGGGCGGCCGATGCGATAAGGGGGTTGCGGTGTTTGACAGCAGTATCGAAGAAACGCTTAGTAATGCGTTTCATGAACTGCTGTATGGTGGGCAATTTGAGATCTACGTGGAGAGTCTCATTGCGGACATAGTAGGGGGCTCCCGTGATCTTAAGGAGGAAACGGTTTTGGAGCGTCTGCATCCTATGGAGGTGATGAGGCTTTGCGTGTGTAAAGACAGCGCAAGCGTACGTCATGATGGGACGGATGACCGCGGTGAATAGTCGCAATTTGCACTTGAGTGACAATTTGCTGCGGGCAGTCGTGATAAAGTGAAGCCTTCCCTGGGCGAAGGCGGCGCGTGAACGGGCCTGCCTTATGTGCTCAGCGAAGGTGAGGTGTCTGTCCAGGATGACCCCCAGGTATTTGGCTTGCTTCTCCCAAGGGATCGGCTTGCCATACATGGTGATCGGACGGGGGGAAGGGGGTTTAAGCCGCGGTTTTGAAAACAGAACCGCTTGACTCTTATCAGGGTTTACTTCTATTCTCCACTTTCTGAACCATCTGCCCAAGATGTTTGCGTAAGTTTGGAGAGTACGAGCGATAGAGTCAGGGTCACGACCGCTATAGTACATGGCCGTGTCGTCAGCGAAAAGGGCCAACTGAGCCTTATTACTTTTGGGGATATCGCTGGTGAACAGCGTAAATAATAGGGGGGATAACACTGAGCCCTGAGGGACTCCTGCTCGGATGGGGTGAGGGGACGAGAGTGCACCCTCGATTCGATAGCGAAAGGTGCGGTTTGACAAAAAGTCTCGCAAGATGAGCACGAGGCGGTCTGGCACGCCGAGTTGGTATAGCTTGTAAATTAAGCCATTGTGCCAGACTTTGTCAAATGCTTTCGCTATATCAAAGAACAAGGCGCCCGTCATCGAGCCACGCTGGAAGCCAGCGCTTAGGTGTTCGACGATGCGGTGCACTTGTTGGATGCACGAGTGTTCGGTTCGAAAACCAAACTGCTCGTCAGGGATAAGACTCTTTGCTTCGGCAAAATCTTTGAGCCGCTTGTAAATAAGCCTCTCGTAGATTTTACCGATAACGTTGAGTAGACTGATGGGACGGTAACTAGCGGGATCAGACTTGGGCTTACCTGGTTTTGGGGATACCGATAACGGTGGCCTGTTTCCATGCTTGGGGGAAGATGTTATTGCTTAATGCGCCATTGAAGATGGTAGTCATTAGCACTATGAGTTGGGCGGGGAAGAGTTTGAACATCTTGTTGGTGATGCCGTCGGAGCCAGGGGCTTTTCTAGGCTGAAGCCTTTTGATGATATTCTCCACCTCTTCAGGAGTGACGGGGAGTAGAGGATCATCAGGATCTTCGACTGGTGGGAGGGAAGCCCTACGTTCGACTTCGGCATTCACTATATCGAGGTGAGCTTTGTCTACTGGTTGAGAGCTGGGGGAACATTGGGACTCTAGGCTGTCGGCTAGACATTCCGCTTTATCAGAGTTATCAGAGTTGTCAAATGCGACACTCTTGTCGGGGCGGATGAGAGGGGGCATTGTGGCCTCTTCTTTGGATCGTAACTTCCTCTGAAGTTGCCAAAAGGCGAGGTGGATGGGCTCGAGTTCGTTTAGCGTCTTGTCCCAGCGCGCGGTACGCAGCTCAGCAGTGCGTTTCCTCACAGCACGCTGCAAGTTGCGCATGTGAGCTTTGTTTGCGTCACAGGGAAAAGAACTGTACGCACGGATGGCTGCGTTCTTCTCGGTTATCAGACTCCGAACATCGTCCGGGAGCTTCCAGCGGTGGTCTTCCACCACTGGAATCTCCTTTGAACATTCGTTCAGGACGGATTGAACGTGATCCGTAAGCAAGTCGATTGCCGCCGTTGTGTCAGCGACTGAGACAATATGATCGGGGATGGCGTCTAGGTGAGGCGACGTGGTGGATTTCAGTCTTTCGCTTACTTTCCTCCAGTCGGTGATCACTTGAGACGGGGGAGGCTGGTCGGGATCAAGCTAGCCCGAGCGGGAGCCTAAGTGCATGACCACTGGACGGTGATCAGAATTGAGCTCGTGTAGCGCTTCTATAGATTGTAAACGGAGGTTTACATTCTTCAGCAACGCCACATCGAGGACATCGGGATTCTGGTTGGGATCGTGAGGGAAGTGAGTGGGAGTCATCGGAGCGATGACGTCATAGTTTAGGGTTTCACCTAGGTTGTACACTACCCTGCCTCTGGTATTTGCAGTGTTGCAGTTCCACGCGGGATGCTTGGCATTGAGGTCACCCGCTAAGATAACGGAGTCACTCAAGCCAAAGACGGTGGTGAAGTCGCTAACGAGAGCGATGGGGTCGTCAGGCGTGGGAGACGAGGTCGAGGGCGGTGGATAGTAGGCGGAGATGATGGTGATTGGTTGATGACCATTCATGCCCAGCCGACAGGCTGAGTATTCGAGCAGAGACCGGGGTGTGGGAGGGGTCAAGGGAATGCAATACAGCTCCTTTTTATAATAAATGAGAGTGCCGCCGCCGTGACAACGCGACCTATCGTTGCGAACTATGCGGTAGTTGGCAATTTTAGGATCGTTGCGGTGGGGTTTTAGGAATGTTTCCTGTATGAGGAGGATGTCTAGCTGATGATCGCGGAGGAATTTTGCGATGCCTTCTGGTGGTTGAGCTCGTTCCACGGAGAGGGCCTCTGTGGAGCTAGCCGGTCGGGCAACTGAGAGGAGGGTTTTCTCTCTGGGCCTGATTCGCGTAGCTGGCGGGCGTTGGAACGCTTTGCCAGTTTGGGGGAGATCTTTGGGGCTTTGGGACACCCACGATAATTTGCCGGGTGACCGGACTGGCCGCATAGTACGCAGCTGGGAGGCTCTGCGCACTGTGAGCGGTCTTTGGGGCGAGGGCACTCGCTGATGCTGTGCTCATCCAGACACTTGACGCATCTGGGTTTCGCGTAGCAGTTACGCTGCGAGTGCCCATTTAGTTGGCAGCGGTGACACTGGCCAACTACTGTCGGGCGGAAAGGCTTCTCAATTTGGATGCCGGAGAGGTTGCAAACCGATTTTATTTTAAAAATCGGGTTGTGGCCCTCGGTGGGGTCGCATACGACCAGCACCATGTCATACAGGTCGCCTCCCCTTGCTTTGTGCAAGCGGTGGACGGCGGACACTGGGACGGACTGTGCAAGGAGATCCTCTTTGACGTCGTCAGTAGAGATCTCCTTTGGGATACGTCTTATCACTACTCGGGTGGGCGTATCCTCTGGGAGGGTATACGTGTGAAAGGAAATGTTCCTTTCACGCAGGGCACGGGTTAGGTCCCGGTAATCACTAGCTGTCGGGACAACAACTTTGATGCCATTTTGGCAGGCTTTCGCATTTGTGTAATTGATCTTGCGATCAACACACATCTTCGAAACACCGGTCCATTTCGCCTTGTCTTGAATGTACACAGGCGGTGGGGGGTGTTGCTTCTTTTGGGAAGTAGAGGCGGGGGTATTGGGACTGGTCGGTCGTCTTGCCTGCGCTGCTGGGGCAGTGGAAGTAGAGGGGGTGGGGGTCTTAGAAGACGCCACGGACTTCTTGGCCTTGTTGGCTTGGGAAGTTTTGGCTTTCTTCTTCCTCTTTCCTCCTGAGGTGACTAGCTGAAAGTCATCCTCAGAGGAAAAGGCATCAGAAGAGCTGCCTTCTGAGTCAGAAGGCGGGTTCGAGCATGGCACGGATGTGTCCATGTCTATCGGGTCGTTAGGCGACTCTATTGTTGACTGAACAATAGAGTTTGTGGGAACGGGGGCGGAAGCCGCGGTGTCTATTGTCTTTGGGACAATAGAGGGTTTAGCGGCGGCGGCAACAAAGGCCGGTTTCTCGGAAGGGACGGGGGCGGGTGCCGCGGTGTCTATTGTCTTTGAGACAGTAGAGGGTTTGGCGGCGGCGGCGACAAAGGCCGGTTTCTTAGAAGGAATGGGGGTGCGAGCCTCGGTGTCTATTGTCTTTGAGACAATAGTAGATTTAGCGGCGCCGGCAACAAAGGCCTCTTGGTAGGGATGGTGGCGACAAGCGGTACCGGTTTCGGTACCCAACTTGAAGCGGCTTGTCTTTCTACAAGCGGGGGAGATAGGGGACTTTCTAGAGCGTCGCTAAAATCAGCGACACTTGACTCGATGGCCGGAGATGCATGTTGCATCTCCGTGAATTTCTTGCCATATTTAGCAAGAAATTCCAAGAAAGACCTCTTTGACGAACGCTATAATAACGGCGTCCGTCATTATGAAGGGGGAATTTTAGAGGAAATGGTGGAATTCCCCCGAGGGGGACCTATTCCTAGTTTCTATGCCTAGCTCCCCGGGTGGACGGGCCCAGGGATGTGTAACCCTCCCAGTCGGGTATAGACTGGGAGGTGAGTACCTACTGGTGAGCCTTAAGCTTGTAACCGGTCGCCAATCTTATTGTGCGAACTGGGCCCTAACTGGGTCTAGAGTGAAGGGGTAGACAAACCCAACCAGCTCTAGGTGTGTAGCTGCAAGAGAGCGGGGTTAAGCAGTTGGTCGCGACTAGGAGGCCCCCCAAGGCCGCGGGTCCAACGCCCTTCCGACTTTACCTAAGCCCTGAAGGGGTTAGGTAGGTGTGTCGGGTCCACACCACTTGGTTTCGTTGGCACCGTAAGGTTTCCCACCAAGTACCACGAAACTGTGGATTTTCCCTGAAAGGGCACTACGTTTTTTTGATCTATTTCTAAAAGAAATAGATGTCGTCCGCTGCCTTGAAAAAGGCGGCTTCGGATCGGGTGTAGTGGTCGGCGACCACTGATGACGTCACGGCGAGAGCGGGACGGAGCGAACACACACTGATAACGCGGGGAGCGGCACGTCCGTCACGGGCGGGCGTCGGGCGCGGAGTGACGTTCGGGCTTCCGGAATCCCCGGCTGGAGGTATTTATACTTGTCTTAAGTGCCTGATATGTATAATGTGGCTTAAATGTGCATATCATGTATAATGTGACTCTTAGAATCGCGATATCTTACGAATGGTAACTCTTTAAAAAAAAACATAGAGCCTACTTTTGTAGAGAATTTTAAGATCTACAACTTTGGTTTGAAATTTTTTTTTGATAAAACTTACTGTTTTCGAATAAAATCCAAAAAACCTCACATTTTGACCTTTGACCCCGAATAACTTTTGTAGCACACATAGGATCGATGGGGATTTTAAAACTTTATTTGTAATGGTAAACCCCAGCTCTCCACCAATATTTGGCTTTCTGGGAATTTTTGTTATTTGACCACTATTTTTATGTCTACATTGACCGGACTAATGGCAAGCGACCGCACGGTATGTCTTTATTTCCATGAAAGATTGGTAGGCCTTTAGTGTGGCACGCTACTTGTGTCGATACTCTTGCGCCATCCCATCTTCATCGTAATACGGTAGTGTGGCCGTAGCTGTACATTCATATGTATACCGCCCGTTTACTGCAATAATTATGGCTTTAAATTACTGCCTAAACTGCGTGAAATGTTTACTCTACAGTTTACCTACACAGATATGAGAATGAACTAACTAATGAATGAATGAACTAGGTATAGAAATTGTCATATTTTAGGGTTCCGTACTCGAAGGATAACCAACGGAATTCTATTATTAAACCTCCGCTGTATGTCCGTCTGTCTGTCAGCAGGCTGTATCTCAAGAACCGTAATAGGTAGACAGTTGAAATTTTCACAGCGTGTGTATTTCTATTGCAGCTGCAACAGCAAAAATAGTAAAAAAATACTTAATTATTGCCATATCACACTTATTATACTGCCCAGCATAATAAGTGTTAAACGGGTAATAAAAGGCTTGTGGGTGGGCAACACTGATGACTGAAAAATGGCGGTTTCTTTGAGATGTAAAATGTCAGTGGTTTTCTTTTTGAAATATTCAGATTTGTAAGGTAATATTGACTTATTTCATTGAAATTTTGTACCAAGATATATATTTATAACAGATATTATTTCAATCAAGGTTCAGCGAGTCGAGGTTATGAGTAGGAAATTAGTATAAAATGATGAATGTTAATGGTGATTTATGGTTTGTAGGAAGTGAAAAATGAATGATGATGAAATGTACCGTATCTATTTTATTTTGGTTTTGTTCAAATATATCTAATCTATTAAGGTTTAAAATTAATCATTGTTTATGTTACATATTATACAATATTAATTTATACACATGCAATGATCTATTGTTAGTGTATCCTATATCGGAGTAGATATGTAATGAGATATTATGCAGGTTTTGTTTAATAGGGAAATCCTCTCTTAGTGCTCCCCTGCACTCCCCAAGGAACCTACCTACATGCCAAATTTCAGCTTTCTTCGACCAGTAGTTTTAGGCTGTACATTGTCTGTCAGTCAGTCACTCGATAACTCAGTAACAGAAGAAGTTTATGAATATTGATATTGATGATCCTAGCATTTTTCAAAGAATTCCTGCAATAGGCTTGGCCTGTCCCGCAGGAAGCTTCTAAGTGATTTCAATTAGAGATAGTTATCCAGAGTCCTGTGTTTTGTTCATTTCTATTGATCTATCCTATATAAGGTTCATACCTCATATTCATATTTATAACAGAAATCTAATAAGCAGTTGTGGTCATTTCACACATTCTTAATTTTCACGTCATAATCTTAATTTTTCAAAGGAACGCTTTACTACTTCCTTTTTAGGGAAATCGTTTGGAGGAATATCTTTCTATAGGCATGTATTTTTTATTTATATAAGTAATTAAATGTATATATAAAGTCGATGGGTATTGTGGGAAAACAATAACTGCACTTGTGAGTTATTGTTGGTATGTAGTTGAAAAAATATTTTGATTTGCTCGGTAAATGATTAGTATTTTACTTTGTACGCTTTGCTCACATAATTCTCTTCATTTTGACTGCCTGTGGGTCTTGTGATAGCAAATGCTACTGTTGAACTTGAAGTACTTCGATTACCTGATTGGGCAGTGTTTTGGGTTATACTGTTTGGAATTTCTCTGTAGCAACAACTTATTCGGGTATGTTTTGAAGAAGGTCTAAGGCCGCTATCCCACTGGGTATGTTTTGAAGAAGGCTTTTACGAGCTTTGGCGTTTCAATAACTGGCGACGTCAACGTCGCGTCTGCGCAGCGTTTCGTTGCTGTGCTGACGCGACGTTGACGTCGCGCGTCTCGTGCGCAACAGTTACCATCACGCCGTCCCGCTCAGTCCATATGGGCGCGGGCGGGACGGCGTGACTACAAACGCGGCGTTGTCGTCGGGAAACGCCAAAATTTCTTAATAAAACTACTTCTTTAGGTCGTTGTTTCAGGAAACCCTTGATTAGGTATATATAGGAGTTTCTCAGTACCTACAACTTATTCGTATACTCATGTTTTGAAAATGAATGATATATGTATTTAAAACTTTGCTTCTGTCAATTGTCGGACGAAACTGGCAACTAGCGAAAACGCCTTAACAATGACTCGCCTCTATGATATTTATCTATACTTCTATCTATACTAATATGTAAAGCTGAAGAGTTTGTTTGTTTGCTTGAACGCGCTAACCTCAGGAACTACTGGTCCGATTTGAAACATTCTTTCAGAATTAGATAGCCCATTTATCGACAAAGGCTAAAGGCTATATATCATCACGTTCAGACCAATAGGAGCGGAGCAGACGAAGTTGCGCGGGTCAACTAGTTCTTTAGATAAAAGTGAACGAGTTGGGCGCGATTTCGATAAAGTGGAGCTGAGATTTTTATTCTAATTATTATTGACTATCTAAGTGAAGCTACAACAAACATTAGAATGTGTTACATCCGCATTATCAAGCAAAAAATAAGTGAGTTTACAAAAAACCAACACTTGACTTAGAGACCTCAGTAGCAAGGACAAAAAATCCCAAAAAAAATAATTGCTGCCCTATTTTATTTATAATACAACAATATAATAATTGTATTAATATTGTAGGAAGCCAAAAAATTAGATTAATTAAAATATATCGTAGAATACGTCTAATTCCACGTCTGTTCGTAACTGCTGCTCTCTGTTGGCGAAATGCATACACTATTATGTAGTAATCTGGTATGGAAGATGTCGCTGGTTGTATCATTTCAAGAAAATGTTTCTGTCAAACAAAATAATCAATGAACAGAAATTGCTTTTTTTTTTGTTTTTCGTGAGATAAACTGTAGTGTGTACATAGATGGTGAATTGTGATTAGAACTGGAATTTTCAGTAATTCTTGAACTTATTGTGTGTGTGTGTGTGTTTTGAAAATGTCAGACGAAGAGAGATGGAATCGAGACAACCGTAATAAAGGTAGGTAACATTAGAATGATACATTATTTTGTGTTTTTATATTATATGTTTGTTAAAAAATACTAACTGCTTTAGAACGTTCTTTCTAAAAAGTCGATTTGTAAGTTCTCTGAGATATTAAAAGTACTTTATAAACGGAATTATGGCCTCTGCCAATTTCTGTTGGTAAGAAAATCAATAACCGCGACTTGAAACAAACTGCAAACGTTTGAAATAGAGATAGCTAACATACATTTACCAGGTATCTGTTTTCTTTTCTCCTATTTTTTCATATGTAATCAGCACATGAACAAGTCAAGTCAAAAATTAGTCTACCAATAAGTAAGACTATTTCTTGACTGAAACAAGCTTAACAACTATTATGGTCGTATTTGCATTAATCTTGCGTCCCTAATGCCTAGGTAATAATAACCTAAATAAACCTTTATCTAATGTATCACATATTATATACTTACTCTCTCTGTAGTTGGTGGGTTTCTCAAAGATAGTAATAATTGGTAAACCAGCATTTTCTAACTGCTGGCTATAGGTACACAAACAATCCATTATTTTAATTTATTATTTAGGATTGTTATATTCAATTCAATTATTAAAGCTGAAGACAATGAAATGTATTTACTGAATGGTTTTGTGACATCTGCAATCCTTCACCAACAAAGCACCATTGCACAATTCACACTAATTTTAGGAAATGTGAAACTTTACAGTATGGTTAAATGGGCTATGTGAATGATGATATGGCTTCAAAGGATACCAGTACTGAGAAAATAATTGGTTAGAAATGCTTAGATGAACAACATGTTGGGTTGATGTCAAATAAATTAGGGATAAGGCTGTGTTTTCACCAGGGATGTGCGAGGATGCGTAACAATGGTCGCGTTTGTTAAAAAACCAATAGAATCGCTTCATTTTCCTAGCCTTGCTCAGCACAAGCGATTGTATTGGTCTTTAACAAACACATCCCTTGCTTCACATCTTCGCATATCTCAGGTGGAAATGCACCCTTAGGGACTACTCACACTTATTTAGCTCTATTCAGCTTATGCCCATAGAAAACAATGGTTTTGTATAGAGATGCGTACGTATCTCATTTGTTCAGCTACTTTGTCTGTTCAGCTTTCACGGCAAACAAGTTTAAAATGAGGACAAATGTGTTATTATCATGCAAGTGCTATAGATCAGATAGAGTTCAGCGCTGTTACTGCTAGTTTACTTAAGACGCTGTATGCGGCTGATAGAAGCAGAACTGTATAAGTGTGACCAAAATCGTTCAGCGAAACACAAATGGAGTAGAATAAGTGTGAGTAGTCCCTTAGGGCCTTAGAATCATGCTGTGCTTTATTTTGCTAGTCTCACTAAGATTTATCAAGCCATTAGCAAAGTATTGCTTAGTTATGTTTTATGGCAGCTTGCGACTACCATGATCTGTAAAATAATTGTTTATTACATAACATTTGTTCTGATGCTGCCTTGATGCTAGATGGAATTTTCTGTTTTACTGTTTATTTACCTAAAAGGCTAACAATTTTTTATTTGTTAGCCTTTTAGAGAAATAAGCTTTGCTCGCGTGAATAGGGCTTTGATTTTTTGCTGTCCCTGTTCTTTTTTTCTAAAATAAATTCCATAGATTAGCTGGAACTAACAGGCAGACTGATGAAAATGTGAATAAACATGATTTTTTTAAATAAATTATATACCTGTATATGTGTATTTACATATGAATTTTGTAAATAGCTGTTATTATGATATTACAATCAGACACTTCAATTTTATTTATATGTATAGTTTATGTCAGATTTTTTTTCTGTGTTGTACATGTGTTTTAGGGAAATTATTGTCATTATAGATACAGATATTGGTTGTCAGGCAATCACGGCTCCTAGTGTGACTACTATCTCTATCTCTGAACAGTGTAAAACAAAGTCAATGTCTTCCTCTGACTGTTTATAGAATCCATTAAAGAAGAAATAGGGCTGCTTACTTCTTATCCTTACAATGGATTTTGATACAGTTTTCACAAACATCTGAGTGAAAAATGATGAAGGTTTGTGTACTGCACCCATGTGAAGCCAGTGCAAGTAATTTGTTACTCATAAGCTATCATTTGAATATCGTAAGTCAGTGCAAATGTCAATTGTTCTGTTTGGAACATAACATGTTTTTACTTAACTTCGGAAAAGGCGGGTTCTCTAATGTATTGTAATCTTTTTTCTTTGATTTGCGAGTTCAGCTTTCACTGTCACTGACTATAGACACTGGTTTTTTCATGGCTTTTTGGCCTCTGGCTCAGTTGAATTATTTTATGTGAATTTAGTAACGTAAAATTAAGGAAATGTTATCTTGTCAAGGGTATGCACCCTTGAATATAAATTGTCCCTTGTGATTGGCAGCATAATGATGAATAAACCCCAGTATGAAATAAAGAAACATTTTGACATGTATAGAATATGAGAACTCATTTTGAAAGAATAATGAACTAATTTAAAAATTCATTTTTATCATTAAGAGATTCATTTCTCTGGAGCCCTGTCCCGGTAGCTTGGATTCTGTTCCCTGTACTGGTGGGCTACAATTTCTTATATTTTTAGGTGTTGTTAATCAATTATTATTCTGTTAATTTATTTTTATATAATTATATAAATAAACAATAAATAATTAATTAGTCATTATTGGCTACCATGAAACATGGTAGCCTTCTTCAATCATGTTTCATGGTAGCCATCTTTTGGGCTATGTTTTCCTTATCTATGTGAGTCTCATCCAGGCTTTGCTTGTATTCATTGTTTTGTTAACGCATCAGATTGCCTATTCAACTAATTTTTAAGCAACATTCGCATGTCAGTCACAATCTGGCAAAAATGTATGGAAATTGAGGGTTTTTTTGACATATGCGTCTGAGATGTGTTGTTGTTTTTTTTTTAAATTAGTTGAATTTGGCACTCTGGTTGGTGGACATCCAAAGATCTGCCGATTCTTGTCAACCATTCGGTTATGGCTCTGTTCGAGCTGCGCCAGCCTGCTAGCCAATTGTAATTGCATTTCACAATTAATTTATGTACCTACTTGTTTTTAGTTTATTCTTATTTACTTCTTTAAATTTTATTTGCATTGCGACGTTTTCTGCATGATAATTAAATAGATTCCAAACAGGACTGAGACAGGTCTAATGGATAAAACACCCCTAAGGCTAGCGAGGGATGTATTTGTTAAGGACCAATAGAATCCCTTACATGCCTCGCTACGCATCCTCGGCCATCTCTGGTAGAAACGTGGACCTGAAAATCGAAACCAGGACCCCTCCACGCTTGGCATGCTCCTGACTAAACTAATGAGGTGGCATATCTCTATTGCTGCCTCCACACGCTTGGCAAACAGCGAACACCAAACAACAAATACGAACGTGTGGATAGGTGTCGGTTTTTGTGCACAAATCAAAGTGTGTTCGACAAACGTGTTTAAGATGTATCCACACGCTTGTTCAGTTCTATTCTGCCGTCATAAGAAAAAGGACGTATCTACATAAAACGAAGTAACCGATTTCCGACTTTTAGAAAATTTCTTAAGGTCGGAAATCGATTGCTTTGTTTTATGTAGATACGTCATTTTTTTTTACTGCAGTAGTACTATTAACCCGAAAGTAATCCTGAATATACTAGCACGTTCGCAAGCATGTGGATGCCGTGTTTGTGGTCGGTGTTCGGCACGTGTTAGGTGTTTGTCACTGTTTGTGGCAAACACCAAGCATGTGGGAGGCAGCATATGATGATTGATTACTATGTGTACAATTATTTATTGAAGTATGTGTATTCATACCAGAGCATGCACGATGTTTCAATCAATTTACAACCATAATTTTTTTTAATGAGTTTGGACTATGTACATATTATTATGTGTTGTTGCTGAAGAACTTGCGCATGCAAATTAGCATTATATGTGCCAATGCGGGGCGAAGGCATCAATTAGTGTTAGGAAGGAACAAGTGCAATGTATAAAATTTGTTTTTAATATTTAGCGATTTCAGACTCGGCGAGATTTCTTAGATTGGCAAGCTGCTTACTTTTTTTGCTACCTTAAAAAAAGAACTTGATAGATTTTAACAAATGGGGTATCATAAAATTCGTCAGGACACCCTGAGCAACATAGGGTTACAAGGGTTTGCTTGTTTTCCTCTCACAAAAAGTAAACTAACCAAATAAAAGCGAATGTGACTTTATTTTTGACAGCCACACAGCTATATCATTTTTAAAAAAACATAAATATTATTATCTTTCATGCAATAGTGTTGGCTTTCTTGTAAATCATTTCATTGTCTGAACCTACAAATAAATGATGGTTCATTTGTAGGTGCACAGCATTTATCAGTTGGTAAACCCACCCCTTGGGTAGAATTATTTCTGTTGTTCGTGTCTTGGAAATAATTACTTTCTTAATGTAAGAGATGAGATCAGGATGGTCACCACCAACCGATTAACCTTTAAAGTTGAAGTTCGTGAACACATTCGTAAGAAGTTGGCTGTTTTATCATCACAGCGCTAATATTTTCCAATTACCTATTCGTATTAATTAAGTATTTCGTTTACATATTTATCTTGTTAATTTGAGTATTTATTATACATTAATAGTGCATGTATAGTTTGTATATTATATTATTGTTCATTCTAATTGTATTTGAATAATTTCAATCGCTTTTAATTCTTCATATTGCACCTACCACTATGGGTATTGGGTGATGCAGAGAGCATCACCCAAAGGTTGACTGGTAGAAAATGCCTATGGCATTAAGTCCGCCTATGTACATTTGTGTGCTGAAGTGTTAAATAAATAAATGTAAGTTATTTAAGTGAGTTTCAACTTAGTAATTATTGCTCATATAGGCTGGGCCCCATACATTTTAGCCGTCCTAGGGAAGACAACATACATGGGTGATAAAAGCTTACCTCCCTTGATATCTTGCATTTACTATTCGCTTATGGATGTGGTCACCTTAGATGTAACGATGCTAACGTGACCTCGTTGGCTCACCATTACAAGGTTTTATATTAATTTTAATGAAGTTCAGTAATTAGACTTTGACATTTTTGATATCAGTACAATGAATACTGCCCTTATGCTTAATTTGACATTATAATCATTATCTTTGTGTAGGTCTACATTTATTATGCTTACAAGAACCAAAAACATTGTTTACTTTTATAATCAAATAGATTGTCGAAACTAAAAATATTTATCTATATATAGAAAAAAAAAAATTTGATTGTTATCATGTTTTAGTAGCATTAAAAATCTTTATTATCGTACTTATTTAGCTGTAATAAGTCACTAAAAAAGTGCAGGTGATATCAACAAGGGTTAAGTACACCAAACGAAAACCAAAAATTGCCAAATAGGGGAAATAATTCGTGTACCTATAAGCGGATTTCGGCGTAGTTGTAGGGAATGGTGTTTTAAACAAAATACTAAAAGTGCTGATGGGTGGGGGTGAAGCAAAAGGGTGGCAAGTGTAATGGTTTTTCAATCTTTGCCATGTGATATCAAATGAAAGGGCTTATTGTGAGGGTTTTAATTTTTTTTTTCATAATTGCATGTAGATAATCAAAAAGGATCCAACCCACAAAATGACACTTGAGATATTGAAGTTTGAAGTTTAGGTTGTATTTGCTCATTGGTATTTTGTCTTGTGATTTAGTTGGTTTGGGGCATAGTTGTAAAAAAATGAATTTTTTTATAGAAATAAGTTTTATTGAGATAAATAAACATTTAATTGAGATATTTAAGTAAAAATGGGGTTGGATCGTTTTAGCTGAAAGCCATTTTCAATTATGTAAGCTCATATTGAATTTGTGGTCCTTGTGGCGACGCTTGGGGGAGGCCTATGTCCAGCAGTGGACGTCTTTCGGCTGATATGATGATGATGATGGTATTGAATTTCGCAGTAACGATCAATGCTTCTTGATCAACGTTTTAATTTTAATTTAAGACATTTGGTTTGGTTGACATTTATGAAATTGTATATTTTTTCTTATGATGTTTACAATAATTAATTACATTTATAATTTAAATAATAATTTTGCATGCCTAAATTGGTAAAATACAGTGAACTGCGCATTCACCTAACAGCTGGAATGTATAACTATGTACTGTATTCGCAATAAAGATTGAAATTGAAATAATTGCTAATTATTATGTAATTATAGATTTATATAATAAAACAATAAATTTTCTTTAAAAAACTTTTATAAAAACTTATGAATCTATAAGAACCTTACATCAGTTTTATATTAGGTCATTACATATGAAATCGGCGTTTTGTTGTACTGGCCACTTCGATCTCAAATATCTCCTCTTTGGTTTGGAATTCCAATTTCAAATTTATACAGCTATTTACTCATGCTTGTTTATTTCGAAAACCGTAATTCATTTGTTTTTTCCTCTTTTGGTTTTTGTTTGCGCCAGTCAGTTTACGAAAATGATATATCGTGTTATTTACGAGTACGAGTTCCATCGTGGCACCAGTGCTACAGAAACGGCTCGAAGGATTAATGATGTGTATGGCGACGGTGTCGCAAAAGAAAACACGGTGCGTTTTTGGTTCCAACGTTTTCGTTCTGGAAATTTCGACTTGCAGAACAAGCCCCGTGAACGGCCGGAGACCAAACTTGATAATGAAGAATTGAAGGCTATTGTGGAAGCTAATCCATCGCAAACCATGTCCGAGTTAGCTGCAGGCTGCGGTGTTAGTGATAAAACTGTTTTAATCCACTTGAAGCAAATTGGGAAGGTGAAAAAGCTTGAAAGGTGGGTACCTCATGAATTGAGTGCAGCAAACCGACAAACGCGCGTCGACTGCTGCGTTACATTACTCAACTGGCACAATAATGAAGGGATTTTAAATCGAATCATTACCTGTGATGAAAAGTGGATCCTGTACGACAATCGGTAACGCTCATCGCAATGGCTGAACCCTGGCGAACCAGCCAAATCCGGACCCAAGCGAAAATTGATTAAAAAAAAACTTGTGAGCGTTTGGTGGACTAGTAGTGCCGGTGTCGTTCACTACAGATTTCTTAAATCTGGCCAGACGATTACGGCGTATGTCTATTTTCAGCAACTGCAAATCATGATGGAAAAACTAGCTGCTAAACAGCCGAGGCTGGTCAATCGCTCTAGGCCACTGCTGCTTCAGGACAACGCTAGACCACACACTCCACACCAGACGGCTACCAAATTAGAGGAGCTTCAATTGGAATGTCTAAGACATCCACCGTACTCCTCGGACCTTGCTTCAACAGATTACCATATTTTTGGATAACTTCTTGCAAGGGAAAAGAATCAACTCCGATGGGGCAGTCCAAAGCGCCTTTAAAGATTTTATTGATCCCATCCGAAGGTTTTTTTAGTAAAGGGATCAATGAACTACCTATGAGATGGCAAAAGTGCATAGATAACAATGGTACATACTTTGATCAAATAAATAGATTATACTAGCTGACCCGCGCAACTTCGTCTGCGTCACAATTTTCATTACTGCTCCGCTCCTTTTGGTCTTAGCGTGATGATATATAGCATATAGCCTTCCTCGATAAATGGGCTAAATACCACTGAAAGAATTTTTCAAATCGGACCAGTAGTTCCTGAGATTAGCGCGTTCAAGCAAACAAACAAACAAACTCTTCAGCTTTATATATTAGTACAGATAAAAAAAAACGACTTTGTGTTCCTCCCTTACAAAATGCCAATTTCATATGTAATGACCTAATATTGTATTAAGAGATCATCTTAAGCTAATTATAAATTCTTCTGTTTGCAATGATTAGTCATTACCTAACTTCATTCATCTTCCTCTATTTCAATATTAAAGTCTGGTTCACCCCCAAACCCTTCGAAATCGTCTTAAAGATTGGTATTACTTTTAAGAGACAAAAAAAATAACACAATCAAAAAAAGTAGACAATCTTTAGAGATCAGATCAAACATCGACTTTAAATCTTCTAATTTAGCTTGAGGTATTTCCTTTTTATTTGGCCATAGTGGCTCAAAATCGTTTCTTGATAAATCTAGTCTTTCTTTTTATCTTCTTTTCGATATTTAATTCTTGAAAGTGTTGACCACTTATTGTTTTCATAAATGTAGAGTATTTATCTTGTTATTTAAATTTGTTTCGTTCGAAGCCAGTTAAATTTCGCCTCAAAGGATCCAAACAGCTTGGATCAATTTTGTGAAAGGAAAATTGCCGGCTTGACTTTAATAGCACTGTTTACACGAAATTTCGAATTTTAACGTTTTTGCTATTAACAGGGCTCCTGGGCGTATAACCTGTTGCAATAAAAGATTTTGGATACTAATATTCTTGTATTTTACTAAAAGTTTTTTACTTAGTTTTTTTTTTCTTAAGAGAGCATTCCGGGATAAAAATGGGACCGTCCAGCATGCCGGGGGCGTGAGGTGTTTGCCCACTTGATGGTGCTTGGGACGAACTCGTGTTGGTGGGGTGGTCAGGCCAAGCATCCGCGCCTTTTGAAGGTTCTCCACCCTCAGCTCTAGGTTGTTTATCCGCTGCCTGCCCTGCATCATTCGACCGTACATTGTATGCAGGAGTGTCAATATCTCTTTCTGAGACTTTTGGATGTCCATTAACATAGTGTACACCATGCCACTGTCTTCTGGATATGCGGGTGACTCAGCGCGATGCACCGTGTCCCGGGGGGGCTCATCCTCGTGAGGGTGTTCATGCACGGTCCGATCCTGTCCTCTCGGCTTGTTTTTACTTTTTAGGCATAGAGACTGCATCTGTTGAGGCTCTTCTGGCCCCGGCTCTTGTAGACACTCCTGGCATCTCCCCTAGAGGGCCGGTCACACCTTGATGTATAATGTCTCCTTTGGACTTACTGCCCAGAGCGGCGACGGCTGCATCAAGTTGGTCCTCGTCGTCAAGTAGTATGTCGTCGTCAAATAGTATGTCGTCGTCCATGATTGCTATACTTTAAGGTCAGTAAAAGCATAAAGATACAGAGCAATTTCAAAAGCAACGTCTTAGTTACAAAATAAAATAATTCGAATACAAAGATTACGAAATATATACTAATAGACTTTGAATTAGTTATATACATAGAAAATAGTTCAGATTACTTAAATGGTATCACATTCTTAAAATCTAAACTCAATAAAATTGAAAAAAACTTATGCTTAGCCAGACCATCAAAGAATGAATCTCTCCACAGAAAATGCATAGCATAGCATAGTCGGCCTTATTAATGTTCCCACTGTTGGGACTCAGGCCTCCTCTCTAGGAGAGGGAATGGGCCGTAATCCACCACGCAGGCCCAATGCTGGTTGGTATTATTGAAATATAACAATTCAAGAATTGTACCCCATTATAATATACACATAGATAACGCAGGATAAACGTACCGAACAGAATCACAGGACACAAAGTTTGTACAACAACATGAATCGATCGTTACTCGTTCATCGTAGCCTCTGTTACCACAACAATTATGTATACTTACATTGTCTAAAAATGACACTTCAATTGCTTTTAATTGGTCCTCGATGTAAGGTTTCATTATTAATATTATTTTTTCTAAGCAAATTCTGTTCAGGCTGTTTGGTTTCTTTCCAAATAACTTTCAATATTTTTTATAATCCATTTTCACATTTTTATCCATAATCGAAAAAAAAAGCTTAATTTGTTGAACTATGACTTACTTTTATTTCTTAAAATTCTAAAACGCCATCTCATAATTCTGTACCAAAGAGGTTCTAATAATGGACCTCATTATAGCATGGGAGACAAAATACTTCATTACAAATTTTGCATTCTGTCACTACTTGTTTCGCCCGTTTTCGGCCCAATTCAGCAGTCGTTTCTGTAGTTATTTTCTTGTAATAACCAGTGCAGCGTCTTTGAACTATTTTACCATTGAGTTTTCGTGGAATAGTCGTCAATTTATGTGTCATGTTCAGCAGTGGATGGTGAGTGATCTCGTATATTCAAAAACTTTTCAACTATTATTTCTTGACCTCGTGTAACATTCATTTTAGTATTGGTATTACTTAGTTCCTTGAATATGATTATTGAATTTACGACCGCAATCGAAAGCAGATCCGTTGCGATTTTTTTGTACCATATGCTGGTCTTGCGTACTGGTGAATTATAACTTGAGAGTTGGTCAGACATGTCTATTGTCAACTTGGTTTTGTTGTAGTCCAAGATCATTTTGGGTTTCAGAATTGGTCTGTAAGCTTTTAACATTTTCATCTCCTTAGCATGGCAAGTTGACAACATAAGCACATCTCTTTTATCGTGCCACTTCAAGACAGCCATATTGTTATTGTGCATGACGGCAACTTCCCCCACATTCAGTTTCGCTTGTACAACCTCTTTTGGCAGATTTCGTCTATTAGAGCGGATAGTGCCACATAAATCAGTGTTTCGCTCTTTTAAATATTTCGCTTTTTTAAATATTTCGCTAATGATGGTACATTGGTGTAATAATTGTCACTCACGAAACAACTTTCTTCGTTAAGTAAATCTTGTCCTAATGTTTATAACTAGCGAACTAGTTTTATCAAGGGAGGTTATAACGTTTTAATATCTCCTGCATAAACTTTATAACTCCACGTGTACCTTTTATCAGTACATATTTTGTAAATTCGCATACCGTATTTCACAGATTTATGTGGATTATAAGTTCGAAAACTCAGTCCTTCTCTAAATTTCACAACTGATTCATCAACTGCAACTACATGTCCTGGAGTATAAATTCTCTTAAAGTTTGATATTATTTTGTCAATTAATGGATGTATTTTATACAGACGTCCTTCATCATGATTCATGTTATCGACGAAATGCCAGCATTTGAAAATTAAAGTAAACCTATTATAGGTCATGTTAATTTCGTGAAATAATGGATAGTACATACTTATTTTTTTTTTATTTTCCAATAAGATTTTACAGTGGGAAACGGAATCAATCCCGTTAACAGTAATATGCCCAAAAATGAGCTCATTTCTGTCCTTGTCACTGGCTTCCATCTATTTATTCGAGAAAAAAATCTTAAGATTGCCTTGTTGCAAACATTGGCTTGCGTACGTGTTTGTCTCCGCAACCATGAAATCAATAACAAAATCAGATAAAATTTGAAAAAAAAAGAAATAGTTGCCAAATCGGTATTTGCATCAAACAGATCATTTTGACGTTAACCCATAATAAAACCTGTGAAACAATTCCGTTCCAAGTAGAAGACGCCGTTACATTATCTTGGGCAACTTGATCATTATTTAGAAAATCATAAATATCATCAATGGTTTCTTCTTGTATTACATCAGTTTGCATACTCTGTAGTCGGTCTATGACTTCATCTTCACCATCACTGCCTTCTAATATCCGGACTAAATCATCGTCTGATACAACTCGACACATATTTTATTTATTTTAGTGACTGCACCCGATTAAAATGGAAAACTAAATAACAATTCCAATGTCATGCCATTGCAGTTTACATATCAATAATTATTTATTGAGATACGAACTTCATCCGTTTTCTTCGACCGCATTATATAAAATATAAAAAAAAACATTAGCGTGAATTGACCATGATATCTCGAGTGTTTCACCGTTTTTGAACAACATAATTTGTTATGTAGTCTGTGCTCAAACGTCCGTGCTCAAACGTCCGTGCACATTTAATGCATTTTTAATAAATTATCTGATAGCTACCTAGGAGTCTGTAGACGAAATTTCGCTTACCAAAAATGTATTACGTGACCTCGTATTAACTTAAAATGTAATATAATTATTGGACATTCACCATGGTGATCGGCACGGAAATATTTCCTTGGACAGTTAGTGTTAAAACAACACGTTAAAAAAATGAAATTCGTTCGGAACCCTTCGCACGCGAGTCCGACGCGCACTTGGCCAGTTTTTTTATAATATCTTCCTAACTCTGTTTTTATTACTTATGTGTAGTAAATAATATCTTCAACTATGTGTTGGCGCATGTAAAATTGTATTTCAACATTGTAGAATATCTGAATTATTGCGTTATCTGGGGCATTCCATAGTGACTGGTGGGACAGTTTACTCCAGAATACGTAATGTTTAGACCTGTAACTTTGTATTTTAATCTAATATAATGCTCATATAGATATTTTATAATAGATTATGAACCGACTTATAAAACCTTTACCGAAGAAAATAACTTATTTAAATATTTTGGTGATATTTCAGTCGTTAAAGGACTGTGGCTGGTGGGACAGGCAAAAATACCTGACCTCCGCCTTTTGCACTGTAAATCGAGATTTTAGCCCAAATACTATACATAGCCAGATGTCTGTAACTTATATGGTGTACATAATAAAGAGTATTCTATTCTATTCTACAAAATTAGCACGAAGTTTAGTTTCTGCAAGAAAATACAGAAAGTAGAAATTGTGACTGATGGGACATCTTGTTGTGACTGGTGGGACAAGTACGAAACTGGCGAAAAAAATTACTCGTTTTTGTGTCATATTCAGAATTTATTAAGCTTATGTCATCTTGTTCATAAAAATGTATGACCAACTACTTTGTCTCATCCGTTATGGCTATAGTTTTAACCGTTTCAGTACTTAGATGACTAGCCTTCGTTGGTCCCATTTCCTTTAAAACATGTATCAATATAGCTGAGTTTTTGGTTGGACTTACAGGAAAAGCTTTTTAAATTTTTCAACCGCTTTTTTCAAGGTATTTATTGTCTTATATGTATTGGATAATGGATGGTAATAAAGAGAGCAGTAGTGGTCTGATAGTTTCAAGCTATATTCGTGGTCAATATTTTACATGCAAGTGACAAGTATATAAAACATAAACAAGTCGTAACTATGCTAATTTAAAATCTTGACAGACATGTGTAACTAGGATTATTTACACAGGCCAGTACTAACATATATGCGACCTCCAATACGCCCCCTTGATCTATTACACATGCGTATGATCACATCTGTACTTGTCAGTACTCGGTACATAAAACTAATTAAATCACTAATACTTCTGTGTCCAACTGTACTACGTTGTACCCAAAAGTAGAGTACACAAACAGAAGAAATCTAACAAAATAAAGCATGCATAACAAAAATAAATTTAGAAAAATTGTCTATTACAAAAAACACTTATAAAACATCAAAACATCTAACTGCTCATCCGCCCCCTTAATAGAATAATTTGACAGGGATAAATCCGTTAAAAATTCTCAAAGATTTGGGCTGTGAACACTTTTAGTTAAGATGTCCGCTATCATTTTATCAGTTGACATGTATCTTATTTCAACTTTGTTAGCCAGTACACACTCACGAATAAAATGATACTTGATATCTATATGGTTTGTTCTATTATGCATCATTTTGTTAGCTGCAATTTTATGCGCCGACTGATTGTCACTATAAATTACTACCGCTTTACTATCCACAGTTGTCAAACTGTTCAGTAAACTACGTAAATCTAAAATGGGGCCAAAAGAAAACAAACGGTCAGAATTGTCAGTCGGTTAGTTACTGTTGTCATTGAAGTGGAGAGCGCGGCAAAGATGGGTGTATCGGTGGACGGTGAACATTTTCCTAAAAATGTTCGTCTGAAGGAGCATGTTTTTGGTAAATAAAGATCTTGTGGAGGACATCCGGATGATTCCGAGAAGGAAAATGGACCAAAATTTCGTGAATATTCGTAATAACATTCCCGGCCGAATCTGGCGGATGATTCAGCAAGGCCCTGGGCATAACGGTTAGTCTCCGTCAAAATATGTGACATGATACCTTCATCCCAGTACTGTCTAAACGCCCCATACGCGCAGTCAGATGCGACAACCGGCCCTGCTTGCTGAGGCAGAAATTGTTCGCTCTCGCCTGAGTAGTTATCCATAGGTAACCACTTAAAGCGATGCGAACTTTCTCCCCCAGCAAACACGGTCTCATCCTCGCCGTCATCTGCATCCACCCATTCCTCCTCAGGCGCATCACCATCTGCTATCGCTTGCCTCCTTGCTCTCGCTGTCGCACGCTCTCATGTAGCTTCCCTCGCATTCACCACTCGCATCACCATTGCTCTCAAATCGTCAGGCACAAGGAGACAGATTGATAGAGGTATATCATCATTCATATGTACCTCTATCAATCTGTCTCCTTTCTTCCACTGGGGCTCACCTGTTGGTCGTCTCCTCCTGCCTCCGCGTGCATCACGTCCACGACACGCGCGCCCCCTTCCTCGCCCACGTGGGCACCCCCTTCCTCGCCCACGTGGGCACCCCCTTCCTCGCCCACGTGGGCACCCCCTTCCTCGCCCACGCGAGCACCCCCTTCCTCGCCCACGCGAGCACCCCCTTCCTCGCCCACGCGGGCACCCTCTTCCTCGCCCACGCTCATGCAGACGATCTGGTCTTTGGCCAAATGCCAGATGTTCATCTGCCAGATGAAATTCTTTGCCCAGAGCATCGTCGTTGTCGCCTTGAGATGGACCGAGGTCGCCCTCCTCCATGGTTACGACGACATGCCTGAGAACAATAAACAGTAATATCATAATTCTATATTCGTCTAAATGAGGTAGAAAGGTAAAAGTACACACATGAAAACAATTTTATTACTCTTGGCGAATTTTGGCGACGGGCGAAGCCGAGACCGGAGCGCGCAGGGGGCTTCGCAGGGGGCTTGACCTACCAAATAAAAGGTTTTCGTTATTACAGATATTAGAACTAAAAAACAATCGTTTTTTTATGAAAACATGTTTACTTACGGCTGCGTATCAAATGGTATTGGTTCGCCTTCTTGGGTGTAAAGCCCGAGGATCGTCAGTGGTGCCCAACACCTTGAAAAAATCTAATTAATTTCTTTATGAATACTATTATATTATACCTAACCCCTCACACAAACGTAACAACATCAGATTGTTACATGCAATTCCAAACCATCATCCTTCCCAATGGAAAATATGCGGGCAAAAACACTTGCAATACCCACACCATTGACCCACATATAGGTACCACTTATCTTTTTCAACGAATGAAACTCATCCATTCAGGTCGCTAGAAGAAGACAAAAAATAATATATTACAACTGATGACATATTTATTAATCATCTAGTATTGCAATAGGTACTATGTCCTTTTCAAGTTGAGTAATTTCTTTATGAAAGAGAAAGATTTACCTCACAATCCGGCTCTATATACTCTGCCTCCAGGTCAGATTATAAAGGGATTATAAAGGTCGGCCGCCTCCCGTTCCTTGAGCTCCACGTCGTCCACCTCACCGAAGTCGAGGTACTCGACCTCGTCGTCTTCCTCCTCCAAGTCGCTCTTCCGGAGGATCTCGTCGAAATCCTCCGGGGCGTCCTCCTGTCTGACCATCCATCATCAACTCATAACTTCTGATCTATCAGAATAGCATACGCATAATATACAAAGAACCGGTCAAGAGCGAGTAGGACTCGCGTGCAAAGGGTTCCGAAGGATTTTTTTTTAACGTGTTATTTTAACATTACAGACTTCAACCTGTAATCTATAGGTAAAGATCTATTACCTCCATTTTTTTTTCAAAATTTTAGGCTCACTAGTTTCGGAGATAAGCGGGGAATAGTCAATTTTCGTCTGATTTCTTGAATAACTTCAAAACCATTTGTTTTAAAATTATGAAAAATCTATTTACAAAGTTGTAATAAACACTATCAAATGAATATTCATCCACTTACCGGAGGATTTCTCCGTAACAGTACAAATATAAGAATAAAATAGCACCCGCGTTGCACACGATCGCACGTAATTTTTTTTGTGATTTGACATGAGACTTGCAATGTTGGCTTCATTTTCTTTTTAATTCTGTGTTTATCTATGGTTGTAAAATATTATCAGCTATATATATAGTTCAGTCGTTCAGGAACGAAAATAAACCGCAACTTTGATAAAAATAAAGTTTAAAATCAGTCGGGTCAGTCCCGGCCCGCAGCAGACGCACCGGGCGTCGGAGGAGGGCATACGCTGCCCTCTTCCGGCCCCCCTAACTGGGTCCAGGGGCGGCGGACTTGGGGATGTCCGTCGCCCCCATTCATCCGGACCCGAGGTGGTGGCGCGTGGTGTTCCCGTGCGCCCCTCTTTGACGTCGCGGGGGGAGTCAAACACCTCACTCCCCTCGCTGACCCGAGGTGGCCCGCAGAGGCGGGGATCCAGGGACCAGCCGGGGATCACGGAAGTCGTAAGTTCCCGAGATCTCCGGCGTAGGTGAGAGATGGAACAACGGGGTGGTTTTAGTCAGTAAGAGTCTGACAGACCCCTCCGCCCGCCCCAGGGCGGAGGACATCCATGAGGATTTCACCCCGTTATAAAAAAAAGGTGGATCCAAAAGGACCAACCTGTGCCTCAACTCAAGTGGGTCCGAGAAGATCCAGTGGAACGCCTAGCCCTAGAAACCGTCACACGTTCATGAGACACGTGCGCACAACGATTCTTAAAAGTTTTACTATTTTATTTCTATTGTTATTTATGATAATAAATAATAATAAATTTATTCATCAAAAACATGTAACAAAATGTAGGTATATTGTTAAATCATTGTACAGTGTAGCAACTACATATAGCACACTGAATCCCAAACTGAGAGGAGCTCGTATTTCGGGATTCGGCGGCTATCCACTCTAGTGGCATTACAATAATTATGAACAATTTGCAACATAACAAAACTTATTTACAGTTATGTTCTCAACTATGTATTTCTATATTCTATTATTTTCCATTCACTGTCCATTTTACTTATCAACTAGCTTTTGCCCGCGACTTCGTACGCGCGTATCTCGTTTTTTTCCCCGTTCCCGTAGGAATTTTCGGGAAACCCTCTGTTAGTGCTCCGCTACGGAGTGTAGGGAAGCTAAATGCCAAATTACAGCTTTCTACGACCAGTAGTTTTGGCTGTGCGATGTCTGACAGTCATTAAATCCCTATCATTTAAGCCTATGTCCTTTCTCAGGCTCTAGACTATCTATGTACCAAATTTCATTTTCATTTAAATCGGTTCAGTAGTTTTGGCGTGAAAGCGCGACAGACAGACAGACAGAGTTACTTTCGCATTTATAATATTAAAGTAAGGAAAGTAAGGATTAAGATGAGCTTTTCTGTTTCTTCATAATTTAAGGACTTAAGCCAATTAGTTTAATTTTCTAGTTGTATTTATTTTTAAATAGTGAGATTTTATTATTAATTTTGTTATAAATTCTAGAACTTAGTGCGGTATATTGACGTAATGCGAAACTGGTCCTACATTGAACAGGAGAACAAACAAGTGCTCTGCGTCCTGCTTGTAAAATCTTTATAGTAAGGCTGGGTTATCCGGGCCTGTTGGCAATGAAAATGCTACCTCCGCCCACGACCCCCCATGTTTAACACGACGATGTTATACGATGTCCTACCGATGACCGCCGACTTCTTCGCAGAATAAATACGTCACAGTGCAAAATATTTGCAGTTAATCTACTGAATTGTTTTTCTTTTAGACATGATTTCATCTATTTTACATTTATCGTAACGTTTTACATTTTATGGCAGTAACTCATGACAGACAAGGCGGTGGACTTAGTTTTATAATATATAGTGATCTAGTGTTAGTGAGTGATAGTGATGTAGTTTGGATTATGATTTCACAAATGAAACCGAAACAATTTTACAAACATGTTTTTTAATAACACAATATAGCTATGTGAGAAAAAGTAAGTTAACATAGTAATAACAGAAAAAAAACCGAACGTTTTCCATAAAATCTCGAAATGAAAGCATTTATTACAACAACACCATTTACAGGCACTATTGAATTTCCCGGGAGTCAGTTCCAAAGCGTAGATCCCTATAGTGACACTATTATTTCTGCTTCTACATGTGAAAATATACTATCAACATATTTTGCCCGAACTTCTGAATTTTCCTGAGTGTCATCTTTTTCCTGTTGTTCCTTTTATGGGCCATTTATATTTTACACAACTGTGCCACGATTTTTTCAAAAAAAGTGTCACAGGTCTGGCTCCAAACACGTCCCGTAGGACTCTGCGGGGTTCAAAGGCAAGCTATTCTCCACTAATTCGATGTTTAAGCCGCACTTGGCCCTCCGAAATACGATTACCTTTCAGTTCGTGCAATTTTCAAAGAGTTGTGGTCTGTAATTACGAAATGAGATTGAAAATAGTTTTTCAAATCGACCCTTTTTCAATGTTTTTTTTATCGAGAATATTATATTATTTCGTGTTTTCACTTCCACTTGCCACTAGAACAAGGATGTATCCCTCACATATATTTTTTCCTGGCTTAAATTCACTTATTTGATCATTTAAAATTGATTTGAAAACAGCCAAAACCCGGATAACCCAGCCTTAAGGGGAAGTTGTGAATGTCGCTGAAGTATGGTACGGAGGACAAACAATTGTCTAACAGTTAATATTTGGCTTTCCTTATACAGGTTTGTAGTCGAGTAGTAACGGCGTTTGCTGTGTGTAACTTTTAGGAGGTATCTCTGGGCTCTCTCCAATTGCAAAAACATAGTTTTATAAGTACCACTCCATGCAGGTATACAATAATTAAGAATTAATTGACAAACTCATCAAATACTAATATGAAAAATAATATGAAACCAGGGTTGATAAAGATCATGATTTTGATAATAAAGTACTTTTAAGCCAAAAAATTCTGATAATTAAAAATAAAATAGGTTCTGACCTTGACATGTCTTAGGGGAACTCATAGGAGTAACTTATATATATAGGGCGAATTGTTTCAAGAAGATCCTCACGTACATATTTACAACATCTTTAGAACTTGACCTCAGGTGGTGCAAAATATCATGTCCAAATGTCATGTCCTCCGTACCAACCTTTAGAATGTTCCCACTGCAGCTGGGGCACAGGCTTCCTCTCAGAGAGTAGGCCAGAGTTCTCCAGGCCGTAAATTATCACTCACCACATTGGCTCACTGCGGGTTGATCAAATTACAAATTCTTTATTTTATTTCCGAAATAAGATATATAAAAAGAATAAATAAAATAAATGTAACAGAAATCAGAAATATTTTATGTGTCTGTCTATTATCGTATATTATTTATGTTTCGTTTCATTTGTGAAAAAGGTGTTATTTATTTTGCTACTACATTGTCTATATTTATTTCTAATGAAATAGTAATATAATAAATAATGATTATTTATTGTTATTTAGTTTGTATCATATGTAGTTTCGCTTTTGTTGTAGGTACTGTTGTAAAGTAGCTGTATCTATCTACTAAAATGTTAAAATAAGGCCAAAGTTTATGCACCTACTATCAGTAAATATTTTGTTTGAAGCCACTGTATGGAGGTTTTACTGCCCTGAATGACACTAAATAATTAATTATTTACTAGTGGGGTTTGATAATTGTAAAAGAGTTTATAGACACCGTAAACGCGCCTCATCAGAAGGACATGTTCTATAGGTCGTCTCAGTATAAATATTAATTTAATAAGTTTAAAGTTGTTTCTACCAAAAATAATTAACATTATCATAAGTGTGAACATTATTCAATAACAAATACCAATAAACAGAAGTGATGCTAAAAGCTTCGTAAACAAAATCGTATTAGTGTAAATCACAGTGGACTTTTTGGTATTCCTACACATCTTAACTACTTTTCTATAATGCCTCGCGTTAAACGCTCACCACCTCATACTTCTGTTGGGGAAATAACACGAGCTCAATCCTCTCCTGACGTGACAGCAACTCAGAATGAACGCCTAAGACCAGACTCTTCACCTGAAACGCCTTATTCACAGACATTTGAAACAAGGATAATGGATATGCTTACATCCTGGAAAAAAGAACAGGATAGCTTGCTAAAACGTCTTACATCGGACAAGACTGAGTTTAAGCAACAAGTTAAGGAGATTCAAAAAAGCTACACTGAAAACGAAAAGCATCTCCATACATGTAATCCCTCCAATCACATGCATGGAGAATATGATAGTATGAAACTTAGAATTTCGAATTTGGAAAAGGAGCGTTTAGATCAGCGTGATTACATAACTGAGCTAGAAAAGAAGGTTGAACACTTGCAAACCGGTTCCCGTTTATAGCAAAAAAGAGTTTCATAGACCAATTATTGACGAGTATTTTTATCTTTCCGTTCAAATCAAAAATTATTGAAGCGTCTCGCACGTTCAATAAGAACCGAGCAATTACGAAAAAGCTTAGTACTGGGCATATTGGAATTAGTGGTCAACAAAAACCAATACGTAAACCAGTACGTACAATACAAATACGTAGCCAGGCAGAGACAGGGACCTTTTTGGCCTCGCACAAATTAATTTTAAGACGCCGCTTATATGTATTGACTGATATGTATGTCTTGTGCGAGTCCCAAATAAATATTTTTCTTTCTTTCTTTCTTTCTTTAAATCTCGATTGTGCTGGTTTCAAAATAGAAAGGTAATTCTCCGCGAAAATGAGGGTATTAAACCTACTTTAAAACTAGCTGACTCTGTAAACATTGTTTTGCAATTTAAAAAAGAAAAATTGCGTACGACCTATTCTCAGACCTACTAAATATACATACAAATCTGTCAAGCCGTTGCGGAGGAGTTCGATAACAAACACTGACACGAGATACTTATACACTAGATTAGATGTGTGTATCTTGTCTTAAAACACTTCAAGAACCCATTCAGTAATTCTCTTCCCTGTTTATTTTGTCCTAGTAAGCAGCATGATGTTGTTTTTTTTATTTTTTACCAACTTTTAAGTTACGTCTTAGTCTTAAGGGCGGGCGCCTTCAAATTTGTCGCAAAGTGCCGCGCGGCAGCAGCGCGGTTGCAGCGCTGCAGTCGCGCGACAGCCGCGCTGCGGCCGCGTGTTTATTATTTGTATTTGATTTGTGTGAAATAATTTCTTGTTAACCCTAGTAATCTATTACAATCTATAATTAAATATTAGCAGTGTTCTTTGTTATTTCGAAAGTTTCATAGTATTTCTTGTTAGCATTACATTTAAGGGCGATGTATATATCTTATGAGAATGTTGGCTCAGTCGGTACGCAGCGATTCTGCCAGTTGTGTACCCCACGGCTTACAACACTACCCACCTAGCAACCAAAATCACAGAGTCGTTGTTTACGTAAGAGCTGATTGGCCCCACTCTGTTAAGGACCCTCAGTTTTTAGAAGTTAACTGCCTGCTGTATCACAAGGAATGTTAATCTATGTATTGTTGCTCTTTGTCGTTCACCCTTCATACGGAATATCGATAACTTTCTTAATGGGTTAGATACGGTGCTTACAGCTCAGTCCATTTATAAAAATATTGTTTTAATTTGTGACATTAACATCAATATCATTCCATCTACAAGCCAGCAAGCTAACGAATACTTAAATCTAGCCGCTTCTTAGGGCCTGCTTCCGTCACACGTATTTCCCACCCGTGATTTAAATTGTCTGAATCATGTAATGTTCCATGACTGCTCTAGGTACGACTTTGTTCATTGACACGCACATAACTGATCACAAGCTTCTTGATATAAAATCAACTGTAGTACCAACTAAACCCAAAGGGTGAACGTATTGTTGTGGATTACCCTTCTGTAATTTCAGAGATCGCAGCTATGGATTTTAGTCCAACTCTTCAAGTCAATGACGTGAATAATGCTTGCAGATCTACTGATATCTGGTATTGGCTCGGTTATAAAAAGTCGTTCTAAGTCAGTGCGTGTACCCTCCAGGCATAGAATCATTAAATCCTGGTTAACCAGTGCCTTACTGCGTTGTATCCGCAATAAAGACAAAACAATGCGTTTACCTTATTTTACCAGATATCGGAATTTCTGCAACAAACTACTTAAGAATTTAAAAATTGCGTATAAAACAACTGAAATTTGAAAGCTAAAAATAATCCTAAAGCAACATGGAAAGTGATTAAGCACATAACTTACAAGCATCGAACTGAATCATCGAGACCTTGTTTGGAATTGGGAACCAATGTGCTTTACAATTTTTACCTAGTTTTATATTGAATATATGCGTCCGACGAATTAGGAAAGAGTCGATAATTATGCAGCATGAGACGAGTAAGGAAAGTAGCGAAATGTTCGTGTCGTATTAGTGAATGTGACATATACGCTACCCTTAATAGCGACGAAATAACTAATGAGACAAATTGGCTTCACAACCAATAAGACCGGTATAAAACATGAAATTATTACCAACGTCGGTTTAATATTGAATCTCTTTGTTCGTCACCGATTGGTACGTTGAACACCACGAGGCCAATATGCCAGAATGTTCGGGGTCGATAATTTAACTTTTGCGAGTGCTCGGGGGTTGCGCTCTGCACTCGATTGCACTGCGCGCGCAGTCGCGTTCGCCTCGCCCTGTACTCGATTGCACTGCGCAATCGCGTCCGCCACGCCCTGTACTATATATCGTCCATATACCTGTAACCTTTGTTAAAGATCAAAGGTAACATTTCGCTAGGTACATCAATCAAATCAATCGATCGCGAAATCACACGGTATATTTCAAATTTCATTCAATTTGAACCAGTAGTCACATATTATAGTGACCATATCAATATGAAAAATCTTGAATGTTTAAATAAAAAGATTGACTTGGCAATCGCAATAAACAATCTAATTAAATATAATATGTATTACTTGTGAGATACATTGTGTTTTCATGCGACTGGGTAGTGACTGGGTGACTAGGGACTGGATAAATTAACCGACTTGGAATTACATAGATCTCACAACTTTTTACGGTAGAAGAACTAAGTTGCGAGACTTGGTTTGTGTTATGTTTTTGATGGCATGGTACTTTTCAAACACAAAAACTCATTGAATACGATAAATAAACCAAAAAAAACTGGCCAAGTGCGAGTCGGATTCGCGTGCAAAGGGTTCCGAACGGTTTTTTTTAATATGTTATTTTAACACAAAAGACTTCTTATAGGTGTTCCTGTAATCTATAGGTAAAGATCTATTATCTCCATTTTTTTTTTCAAAATTTTATGGGCTTTGGTCACTTTTCGTGTAATTTCTTAAATAACTTCAAAACCATTTATTTTAAAATTAATAAGCAGACAAAAAATAGTAAGCAGACATGTGCTATTGTATGCCATAGATCGCAGTTAATTCCATTAGTCTATGAGATGAAAACGAAAGGTTTGCCAAGTTCTTGTCACACGGAACCTTCACGACTATAATCCTTAAAGGGGTATGGAGACATGTCCTGTTATACGCCAAAATCGTTTTTATGAGATCAAAACGATCGGTTTAATACATCTTTGGGCAGCCTGAGAGAATTCTTACAGGAAAACTGTACACAGGACCCTAAACCAATGATTCAATTTTAAATTATTTGGAATTGAATCTAGGAAAAGCGCAGGATTCCTCCTTGATGACGTGCTCAGCCCAAAAACCAAATAACAGACATTATGTGTGCGCAACAGCCTATAGTTCGTTTACCGTTAACAGATGTACAATAGTAATGGCGTAAGGCATCTCGTCCCAGCGCATCGCGATTAATTACTGTGTAAGTCAGGTAAGTTTTTGAACAGACCTGACGATATAGAATCCGACCTCTAAGGAACCAAATATTCGTCTCCGTTATCCCGTACCGCGCAAAGTTAGGAGGTATTTCATTTTACCTGTAAACTTCAATGAAATATGTGCCCCCTCTAACATGCTCACTGTAATAGCTCCGTGCCAGTTTGCCAGGTACGTGACAAGAGCAAACAAAATCAGGTCTTCTTCTGTTAAAATGGGAAATTGTGCCAAAGACGGATCATCAGATGCCAAGCTAGTAAAAGTGACGTGCTGCCTGTTAAGGTTATTCGCCGCCACAAAGATGTTTGGCATAATATTCATTAGTTTATTTAATAGTTGACTGAACTGCAGAGCATATGGCCTGTTTTCCACAAGAGGGTGAAACGCGTAGCGGCTATACGAAAATGCGAGTACATGTTTTTTAAGGCTACGTTAAAATATTCGTGCCTCAGGAGCCTGAAATCGCGTTTAAAGCGACCAATCACTGCTTCCACCACACAGCGGCACAAAGTGACTGCGTGATTTGTTGGCTTGGGTGGTAGACAGTTGGTATTGACCACGAACTCAAGTTTCGAGTACTGCAGTTTGATAACCATAACCGTGTAGATCTGGTAGGCAATCCCTAAAACCCCTATCTAAAATAAATAAGTCGCCTTCCCTAAAAAATCAGTTAATGACTACCTCTTCATCGTGCAACGTCTCCTGTACAATGATGGCATCAGATTTGGTTGCAGGATAGGGCTATCTAAAACATCGATTATTTATAAACCCTCGCTAGTTACTTACAAAAAAAATGTTTTAATAAGTTCCTGAACGTTTGCAGACTAACTTTTTCGTTGAAATAAAGATTATTTGCTTCGTTATAATCTTTGATCCGCTTGTAAATAAGCCTCTCGTATATTTTACCGAGACCGAATACACTGATGAGACTAAATGGCGGGATCAGACTTGGTGGTTGAAGATACCGATAACGGTGGCCTGTTTTCATGCTGGGGCGAAATATTTGTATAAACGTTAGATACTATAAGAACCCAATGGATTTGAGCAACGGCCCCATAGTTAAAAAATATCATCTTGCCAAGATATGTCAATTGATTGAGCTAAGTATCATTTCTGTTGATGGGTGGACGTGGCGGAAGTTACAATTTAATTGTATTATAAAAAAAAATTGCTTGCAGGTGAGTTTTCAGTGTGTAAAGTAGTGGTATGTTGATATTTGATATTTTCTGGGAAACTTGAGTTTTTACAGTATTCAGGGATTCTTGGGTTCTTGGGTTGGGGACATCGATATTTGTCTATTTTGCTTCAGTTGTTACAGCAATATTTTTGGATTGCACCGGATAATCTTTGACGTGCTCGGTTGTGGAGAGTCAGTGGAATGCAGATTTATCATTTCTGTTACTATAATAATAATAATAAACATTCTTTTACATTCTTTTATTTTCCGCTGACTCTTCTATGTAGCCTTTAGCTACTTTGTTTGACTTCCAACCTCCATGCTTCTTAATGGTCGTTAAATCGCACCTGAATCGGCTAGCTAAGTTGCCGATGTTCTGTGAAAGTAGTGACCCGAATATAGATTGCTATAATTTTAATCTTCAAATTTGACGTGTAAAAGAGTTACTTGTAACCTATTTGCAAAATAAATATCATTTATCATTTATAATGATAATTTATGAAAAAACGGTTCGTTTCCATACCATTTGGTCGTTGTTTTTGGTAGTTTTCTATTATATTGACAAATTCTTTTTTAACAACTAAGGTTCGCTCAACTTTGGTTTGAGTGCCACGTAACTGCACCAGTATTATATCACCTTTTTTTCTAAATAGTCCGGTCAAATTAGACAAAAAATTGTGATCAAATAATAAAAACTCCGTCAGAGCTGAATTTTGGTAGAGACCTTGGGCATACCAGAATTCCCTATTGATCCCATGTGTGCTAAAATAGTTATTCAACACAAATGTCAATTTTTGTCTTTTTGGATTTTTCTCGAAAACGGCAATTTTTATCAAAAATATAGCTCAGACAAAAATTGTAGATCATAAAATTAGTTTGATAATTGTATTCTAATAACAATTCTCCACTTGATTCAACTATTTATATAAATTAAACACTATTATTTCGCGAAGTTCTTAATAAATTGGTTTTCACGTGTTCTTATTTTTACTTTCTTCAATGCCACACTGGTTCTATGTGCTTTTACTATGGGACTAACCCTCAAATACCTGAAGAAAATGTATTCAACAGCAAATATTTTTATTCGCTTTTCAGGGTTCTTTCTCAGTAAAAGCTATTTATAGTCATGAGTACTATCACTCACTGAAAGGTTGCTACTATTTTAAAAAATCTCTGTATGTGACCTTGAATATGTCTTCAAACGAAGTATCTAAGTTTTCATCCACTCTTATTTAGAAATATAGAAACAGCTTTTCTATATTTCGCTTGGACGAACACTCAAAACGGTATTTGTTTTATAATTCAGACGATAAATAAACTTGGACATTATGATTTTTGTCGGGTTTGGGTTAATTTTGTAAGAGCCGGTGACCATTCTTCTTTTACAAAGATCAATGCTTTTTAATAAGAAATATGATTTTAAGTCATAAAATAGTGAAAATTTTGCCTAAATTATTCAAATTGACGTCATACGTCGACTGTATCTTGTGACTTTTGCTATCGACGACTTCGTTTCTGGCAAAACCCATTTTAGGCATTTAACTGCTTCTCCATGCTTACTTTTATTTAATTCAATTCAATTTGTTTATTATGCAGACTAATAATGTCCATAATTGTTAGTAACAGAGGTCTTAAAACTATGTTAGTCAATTTTAAAAATCAAATAGAAACAAATCAATCATTAAAATTAAATTCAAAATATTAAAATCAATAATGTCCAAAATAAAAGCCATGTCAAAAAGTAAAAAATACATTCAATTAATAAATGTCAACAAATAAAATAATCATTAAACATACAAACATTGTCATCTCGTCACATGAAGCTGCATAAATCTCCCCAGTACTGCAGACTCTGGCCTCTCAGAAATCATCCTTAGGATTCCGTTGGCGTTCCCCCGAATCCGACGCATCAGAGAAGCTGTTCTCTTACGCATAACGGCATAAAAGTCGTCGGATCTTGCGTCAACAAACATGACCGACGCGCTGCAGAATCGAGGGAGCCTCACTAGAATCCTAATAGCGTTATTGGTTGGTTTGGTGTGTTATGTATAAAAGATGAAAAAAAAAACGCTCCTTTAGAAAGCTTAAAAATGATGTACGTCTCATTCACCGACGCTCTTTGTATCTCTTTCATTCGACGTCCACCACCCGTAAGGTCGGAATCACGCGGAAAGGATTCTGAACAGAATCACATTTTTCGTCATGTATTTTTTTCACGTTCTATAAGGGTTTCCTGTAACTATAAACAAAAAACTAATCTCTGCATTTCTTAACTAGGCTGCAGTCATTTTAAAAGATCATAAAATAGTTATTTGTGCAACAAGAGAGCAAAGTCGTGTTTTGCTGCGAGTGCTGATTTTGAATCCTGAGTGTGGCGAGAGGCACGAGATGCAAAAAACTTTGCTCTCGTGTAACACACATAACTTTTTACTTCAGCAGCGAGAACACTTTAGGAGATAAAATAATAAACAGGCATAGATTGAAATAACTATTTTTTGTGAATCTAAATAATTAACATTGTAGATAGAGGCAATTCAATAAAATGGAAGATTATAAAAGTTAAAAGTTAAATTACTACAATTCTGCAAATTAAAAGTAACAGATTTATTTGGCAACGTTATAGTTGCATTGAGTTGAGTTTGATTATCTGGGGTTAAGGTTTCTGTTTCGGTGGCGGATTGAGAAGGAACAACGGTGAACGTTGGTGACTCTCGGCTTTCTGTATAAGTACACTGTGCGTCGTTGGTAGTGGATGGGCGTGTGTGAGACCAAGGATCCGAGGTCGAATTTAGACGTATTGTTTCCACTATACGCTTACAGATCTTCGACTTATTTTCTATTGAGTCTTCAATATAGCCTTCTGCAACCGTATAGGACTTCCACCCGCCGTGACGTTTTAAAGTGGTGAGATCGGCTCCGGAATCAGCCAAGAGCGTTGCCGAAGTTCTCCAAAAGCAGTGAACCGTGTATAGCTGAGGCTCTTCCAGTTTTAAGAAAGTGGCAATTTTTCGCAATATAGCATCTATTTTATTTACTCCCATAGGCTGTCTTGAGCATTTATTATTATGGTATTGTATGAAAAATCGGTCGGTTGTTATATTGGCTGGACGTAAATTTTGGTATTTTTCTACAATAGTTACATATTCTTCGCGTACGACAAAAGACCTGTCAAGGTTCGTCTTCGTATTTTTTAAATTTTACTAACAGTAATTTATCTGAATGCTTTTCCATATTTTTAACTGTTAGCTGTAATAGCTCGTTATTGCGACACGCTCCACTAATTCCTATGATCAGTACAACCTGTAATGAAAATATTACATAATTAATATGCATAATTTAACATTTACAGCATCTTTTACATATCGTAATAAATATTTCAACAGTATTGCTAAGCCAGACTAGAATTCATTGCGCTTCCAAAAATTAGTAGTAGGCAGTGAGTACGAGTACCTTTTTACATAACAGTCTACACACAAATTTTAATAAGTAACAACATAGATTCATAGGTACTTAGCGGCAAGAAAATTGCAGTCCGGAGCTTCATTAAGAAATATTTCTATGCCGTGAAAATTTTGGAATTTTTAGCCTTATGCCCAACTGACATTCTTTTTTTTTAGAAAAGATACGAGTTTTGCGTATGTTTCAATATGCACGTTATGTTTTGTTTTTAAAGTAGCTTTCAGCATTGAGTAAATACTCCACATTGTAGATGATCGCCTCGTCTGTCTAAAAAATAAGATAGAAATACCGTCTCCGAAAAACTGCTTGCGCCCTTTGTAAGTCTCCATTCATTGAAGATATGGTATGCTTTCAGATATTTCTCGCGAGATTTCTCAGGTAGGCAACTTAATTCTGCATTAATAACTTGTTGTTTTAACTCTTCCGGTGGTAAAATACTGTTCTCGTCGCTAGTTTCACTCATATTTTACATTTATTTTAATATTTTTTAACTAATTCAACTCTTTACGCCAGCCACGAAATTTTATATTAGCACCCATGATATTTTACTATTCAAAATATATTACGTAACATTATTGAAACTAGAAATAAATATTTACAGAGGTTAAATATCAATTTCATTTGCAGTAAATACTTATTGTTGTTTAAATACAACAATAAGTTAAAAATTCAATAAATTACATTAAAAGACGTAATTATCTTTTTGCAAAATTTCTTTAGTTAGTACGAAATTCCGAACGTGTTTGTCTTTGAGTTCGAATTCAAAATCGGAACTTCTAAAGGGCTGGTCTTTGTCTCTTTCTCTTTCTAATGGCGGGAAAGAGATAGTGTGAATGTTTCGAATTGTATAATTAACCCAAGGCTGAATAAGATATTCGCGACTTTCTGAAAAAAAAAGTTACTTGGTCTCACTCAGTGAGCAAAATCGCATTTTGCTATCTGATTTCAGGCAGCAAAACCTACATGTTTGAGCTACTGAAGTGAAAAATATATTAGAGACTAATATGCCACATGGTATAGTTATTCAAACTGTGTGCCTTTTGGTACAAAACCCAAAAGTGACCCCATATTCAGTGTTTTTATTTGCTGCTGAGTAGCGAATTATCCGAGTTTAAGAGAAATGTATACAACCGTAGTAATCTTAAGATAAAAAGCATGTTGGCGTGAAATAATCTTGAATGATAGTTCATTTAAGATAAGTTCACACAAATATGCTTTCTCTGTGCTGTCTTTAAAAAAATGTACAATTTCAAATTTTTAAGCACACAATCAAAAAAGTATCAAAATCAAAAGGCATTTATTCAAACTAGGCTGAAAATCAGCACTTTTTGAACGTCAAAATTTACATGAAGACAGTCCCCCAAATCGCCCAGCCCGTCACCACTTCCTAGTGTTTTAGCTGGGAAGAAGAAGTGGCCAACAAACTCCCCAGCAACACAACTGTCTGTTAAGTTTAAAGAACTTGAATTTATATAACATTATTCAACATTTTATGATAGATGTCGATCATTAAATTAAATAAATGGATGGCACATGTCCGCTAGCATACTATTTTATCCCAAAAATTACATATGAAACAATGATAAAACTAGTTACATATATAGGTAATTAAAAAAGTAAACTCAAGCATACAATACTAATCAAAATGAGCCTCCAGGAATAAATGGCGTGCCCGCTTACATGTTCAACAATGCAATTTAACCATAATCTGTGACCCAAAGTCACAAGTGATAAACTAGGACCATCGCAGTTAAATTATAACACTAAAATTTTAACAATAATAAACCACGGACAGCAAGACGACCAGTCACCACAAGCAGCACCCGTTCACGAGCATAACGCAAAGATCAGCCATTGCCTCCCTCGCCATATTAGAGGGAAGGAGGTAACCCGATCCCCGACGCTACCGCAAGCAGCGACGTCTAAGGGAGCATGACGAACCTGCTGCCGGTTTCTCAGACAAAATAATACTTATCAATTTGTCGAGGTCGCTAGTTAACCACATACTGCAATACAACTCATAAAAAACAAGCTAATGAGAAGTAGTGTCAATAAATAAAAATAAAAAAAAAACAAAAATGACCTATACGGTCAGAATAATAAACAATGTCATCTTGAGCAAGTAAAGAATCTACGAAAGAACATTTAGCATTGTCTCGTGTTCAACACAGCGACCAACTATTTTTATCGTCGAAGTAATCGTTTATAGTATAGTATGCCTTCGAAATAAGGTTAGATTTCACTTTCGCTTTAAAAGCATTAAAAGGCAAGTCTAGAAAAGAAAGAGGTAACTTATTATAAAAGCGGATACCGATCCCCACAAAATGGCCCTGGACCTTACGAAGACGGTGGAAAGGAGCATGTAGTTTGTGCTTATTTCTGGTGTTAAAGCTGTGGATATCACTAGTTTTGGCATATAAATGTATATTTTGCCTGATATACACTATGTTGGCAAAAATGAACTGCGAAGCAACCGTGAGAATACCTATTTCTTTAAAAAGTTCCCTTATAGAGACCCTGGACCCTAGCTGGTATATCGCTCGTACGGCTCGCTTTTGTAGGACCTAGGTATTATTTGAAACCCAGAACAAAGACTTAATACTCCGCTTACTCGTTCCCCCAAAGTCTCGTCTGCCTAGGGTTGATTCAGACCTACATAATACGAGACTAACCGCCTAATTTAACAGCGTTTAGAACTCAACCATAGTAACTTTTACATACGGCTGAAAGTGGAGACGCAAAAAATTTGGGAACCAAACGTAATTTTATTTTGCTACGTAAATTAAGCCTTATATTGGAGTTATTAAGGTCGCTTCGTTGTTATTTTGGAACTGCGCCCCTGCGCCCTTCTATTTGCCCTGAAGCGCATGCGTAAGTCGTATCGACCCTTGGAAATTTTATTGCGTCAAGCTCGAGCCACGGCTCGCCCAGTTTTCGCTCGCTCCGCCAACTGATCGGTCGTCCACGTGATACCGTCGTGGACTGATTAATTTACCCTTTCACCTTCATTGAATCGCTGAGCCCAGTCTCCCATAATGTATACCCCGGAGATTTTTTTTCCCGATTGTAAAATGTGTGTAGCACTTCGAAATTATGAGCGCATGGTAGAAGAAGCAGAGGCGAAGAAGCAGGATCCGATCGATTACTGCCGTGATGTCTATTACAACAACTACTACGACGGCTGTAACGAAGAAGAAGGTAAGGTATAGTTCTTAGTGAAGTCGTGGCACCAGACATGATAGTGTCGGCGGACATGTTCAGGACATCAAAATGGCGTCAGCTCGGTGCGTCCATCATAACACAAGATTGGTAGGTAAGTACCTAAGTTACTAAGGCTTTCCTGATCGTTATATGGGAAAGCAAATGGATACGTCTGATTCTTTTTTTATCTAGTTTCTTCAAACTGCTGAGGTTTATTAGACCCAGTTCACCCAGCAGTTATGTACGGGTAATTTGCGTTGTGATAATGATGGCTGGATCGGAAAACAGAAATCGATAAAGCGCAAATTGCGTATTGGGTGTAAACCAAAATGGCGGCCCCATCATGGCGAGCACAAAATAGTTTAAAATGGTGTCGATGCTTTGCAGCGCGCTTGCGTGATATCGATTCCATGCAACTTCTGCAGCGACTAGTTGAATACCTCACCCACCCCACCCCTATCCCCATCCCTATTCAAAATGGCGGTTTCCTTTGTTGTATTGAGTTATGATATCGTTAATTTTATTTTTTGCTGATCCCGAAAAGGTGCCAGAAAGAGGGACCTTTTATTTATACGACTCTTATACAGTAGTATGTTTACTGTTTTTATTTACCTTCATGATATTGGCAAACACGGTTCATCCAAATAAAATTATGACCTGGCTTCGCACCGTAGTCATGGGTCGTGTCAGTAATCCAACAATTTAGTCAGTATCTTCAGAATTGAATCATATTATTACTTCGATTATTCGTTTTTAAATATTTTTAAATATTTCTTGTAAATAAAAAAAATCATAAAAGGAACATTTAAAAATAAACTATTACCATACATTATTACTGCTATTATTACTGCTATTGGACTTACTTAAGAAACTAAGATTAAAAAGGCAAACCACTAAACATTACTGATAAATGATTATTCTTGCCTTTGGAAATTTCGAGTACCTTTAACGTTGATATTAGTTATGAAGATAAAGGAATATGTTAGTACCTATATAAAATAGGTGGCACTGATCAGAAATAGATAAAAAATATCGTCCGCCTGTTTGAATGCAACGCGCTTGCGTCAAATCGATCGTGTCAAACGTTCGTAGCGCCTAATTAGGACTCCCCAGCCCTCTCCGGGATATCGACCTTCGATCAATAACGACGACGAAAATATAATTAAGACTTTTTGGCGGATATTAGTTATAATTATTCTCGGTGACTGCGAGTCTGATTACCTCTTTAGAGAAATCGTTCAGTCGCAATATCGTCTCAATAGTGTTACTGACTTCGGACATTGAGGTCGTTATCTAGCAGTTTAGTATTTAGGTACGTATAAAACGCTCCTTTCTAAGTTAACTCTTATATCGTTGTTTGGAATTATTGAAAAATTGCCCTTGTTAATGTAAACTCGCAAAGGTTAAGATGGCGGGTGATGCAGCGCTTGCATCGCGCATGCGTCGCCATCGATCCCGGTAACTTTTAACTGCGTTTTTGTTACCTTCGCCCTTTTATGCAATATTTTGGTTGGATTTACTTTGGCACTTTGAAAAATTAATTTACGCCAAAGGTTGAAAAAATCAATCTGCTTAGCCTTTGGACTATGTTGCCTTCGGCTTTGGCTTCTAGTATAATCGGACGTATCTGAGTACCTACTTGTATTTAATATGGCGGCTGTCTGTCTGACCACTAAAACCCAATATATGTATGCTAGTTGTGTGATAAACAGGATGAATTTTTCACGTGTGCGTGGATGGAAAATTTTGTAACTATGAGGTATAGCGAAAAACGCTGAAAAGTCTCGAGCCCGAATTTGCTGGAAACACAAACTGCATCTATGATTTTTTTTCTAGAAAAAATAATACATGGCAAACTCATTTTTAACCAAATACTTTTTTCAAACTTTTTTTACTTGTCTATTAACATTAACTGATACTTTTTTTAAGAAAGCTAATGATGCAGTTTTGATTTTCATCAACATCGGGCCCCCGATAATCTTCAACTGCATGATTGGTTAAAAAAAAAACAGTTTTGGTTTAGGTTGGCAGGTACAGTCAGAAATTTGTCATTGTTTCGGATTTTCGGACACTTGAAAAGTTCACCCTGTAGAGACGAAGTTGTGTATGTGTTTTGAAGGTTTGGAAGACTTCTTTTACGTAACTAGTATTTTATTTTGTTGTGTTCTTTCATCGGCCTTTTTATTATTCTGTCTTTGATCGCACTGCGTTTAATCGCATAAAGCGCCTCTACCAAAACAAACTTGCAAATTTTCTGCAACTAATTCGATTTGGTTCTTCATATTATTATACACTATATCGAGTGTAATAAGACCCATAACGATAACAAACCACATATTCTACCCGTTATTGGTTTCTTTTTTTACACCATACCTAGGAAACCATTGGTTTTGGAGATATTAAAGATTCTAAGTCAAAAGTCTGGAGATATCCCAATTTCTTTTTTTTTTGTTTTTTATAGAAATTAAATCCAGGTATTACCTACAGCTTATTTTTTCCGAAAAAACATCAAAATTTACGATTTAACCCGACAAATTACGCATTTGAAGTAACAAAACGCAATGAAAATAAAACGACGTCCATCTGCAGCCCATTTATTAAATATTGTATTAGACGCATTGGCTGGATGTCATTTAGGCCGCTGATTAAACGCCATTCAATGAAAAGGCTAGGTAGCTAATTAAGCGGCTGGTTAAGTCACTTGGCTGCGACGTATACATACATAAACTAATCCCATTTTTCGTAGGTATTATGGCACCAGCGGGTCTAAAGAGGCCACTTAAGTAGAATCAGCAACCACATCAAACTACCCGAAACTGTCACATTTTCGCAATCAAACTTGAACCTAATGCTTTAGCGATAAAGATGAAAATGAAATTTGACAGATTGTTGTATGATTAATATTATGATCCGATTATGATTCTACTAAAGTGGCCTTTTTAGACCCGCAGTGTAACTTTTTAATCTTTGTTATGTTCAGCAAGCCTTATTTTCACAAAATCAAAATGGCGGCTAATGCGTAGCGGCGTCTCAAGTTCTGCCCTCACACCGATAACCTCTCATGAAACTTACCCCGCACCTCACCAGCTCCTGCACCATATCCCGCTTTTCAACCACCCCGTGCAGAATGTTACCGTTTATTTTTTTCGGTAGCGCGGGGTACGGCAGAGAAGGGGGCGCATGTCCAGCAGTACTCATACCATGCAACGCTCCCCACTCTCCTAAAAGCCCCTGCACCGAACCCCACTCCTCACGCTTCTACCCCGCGCCCAGCCAAACAACCGATCGATATTTTCGGGAGGGCGAGGGTTATATGCGGGCGCACTTAGTTTCCTTCGTCGTCGAGCAGTATTAATCCCTTGCACTGAACCCCGCTCCTCACGCTTCTACCCCGCGCCCAGCCGCAGGATTGCGGGGTGCGGGGAGAGAGACAATGCAAAATGGCGTCCCGCGCGTGTGTAAACTGCAGATATGCATAGCGCATGCCCAGAAATTTTGCAGCATCCCGTAGGATCGACCGACCCCCACCCCATTGCTCTTCGGTTCGGACTAGTTATCGGTCGTTCGGAACTTCTTTAGTAGTCAATTTTTTATTTTATTATTTGTTAAACGATGATGTGGTCGAAGAATTTTTAAGAAGCGCAGCTGCACGCGCATCCGTCATAATAAGATTATTTTATTTACTTTGTGAATACAGAAGTGTTGTGTGGCGTGTGACTGATTTTTTTGTGATTACTGAAGTTCTTTGTTCTAAGTATTGTTTTATCATGAGGAACACTAGTGAAACTTAACTTATCTCGTTGAACTGGCTGCTATGCAACATTTCGTTTACAATTCACGTTGTAAGTATTTTATTCATAGAATGGTTCTGTTCTGTTTGTGTGTGAGAATCTTTTATTAGATAATTGTAAGATAAAATTTATTGATATTATTAATATGAAAAAAAAAACAAATCTAAAACAATTTGCGTCTTGTCTCTTATGAGCGTCAAGTCCCGGGAGTTCAAGGTGGCGCCAAACGTGCTCGTGACGCAGTGACGCAGTTGCATGGCGCATGCGTGGATAACTTTAACATTGAACAGCAGCGATTTGCAGTAGTCCACCACACCAGGGCCGTGCTTTCTGGTTCGCATTAGTGATCGGTCGGTCGTTCGATGTTAATATATTTCTTAAAAACACAAGTAAATTAAAATACACATTTATAAATATTAAAATTAGTAGCCCACCGGTATCGAGAACGGGGTCAGGAGAGTCCAAGAGAAAAGAACCTTCTCACAATACGAGTCTTATCCAGAAGTACTGCTTTCTCAATCAGCCGTTGATCCAGCTGGTTAACTACACTTTTCCCCCACTAAGAATTTCTCCTGTATCGTAGGTGCGTTAATAAACATATAAATACACGTTCACAAATAGCCAGACCCGGAACAACGATCTGTAGGCCATACAAATATTTGCGACAAATATTTGAACCTGCGACACATAGCGCAGCAGTCAATAGCTCAACCACTGCGCCAACTGTGCCGTCATAAAACATATCAGTAAATTTAAAATACGATATCAAAATCAGTGTCTTGTACCATTACATATACACATATTTTAATTTTATTCCAACTACACAATAATTTCATTATAACTAGCCAAAAAATAGCGTGAACAAAACATTAGGGCACAACGATGCAGTAATGCATTTTCACACACACTTTACTGCAAGCTATGATGAAATTATTGCGTAGTTGGAAGGAATAATGATTATTTTATGCTTGTTTCTACTTTATTTTACTTCAGTTCTTTATTCGGTAGTTGAAAGAAAAGCAGATTATGAATCTCGGGAAAGTGACGTTTGTAATTGCACTCTTACTTTAGAGCCCTCGCTAAAGCTCGGGCTCCACACTAACTCTCAATGCAATTATAAGTCACTTTCTGCTCGATGCAACAATCTACTATTATCATCAGATATGGTTGAACGTATGCATCTCTATAGTAAAAAAAAAAACAATTTAACAAGACAGACTTTACTTATAAATATGACAGGATATTTATGGTGATACACATTGCACTTAAAGAAGTATGCATACTCAGATTGTAATACAAGTTGCATGCATTAACTTTACTAACAAGAGCCTCCTAATGTGTTGGTCGAAACTCGTGACTATGAAGACATTGGCTGACACGACTATCGGCACAATGATTACGAAGTCATCCCACATGTCGACAACCTCGCGAGCCAAGTCAAGATACTTAATTTAGTGTTAAGCCGGTGCTAGACATAGCGTCAAGATTTGCACTTCTTTGAAGACTGCAAAGTTTTTTTTGGTTTTTAGGGTTCCAAACATTCGTAAAAAACGGAAACCTTATAGAAACTCGGTTGTCTGTCTGTCTGGCTGTCCGTCTGTCACAGCCAGTTTTCTCTGGATCTACTGGACCGATTCTGTTGAAATTTGTTACACTTTTAGACTTCTGTGACCCAAACACGGACGCGTTACGTAAATAAATAATTTTTTAGTATGGGTGTCACTTTTGAGGGTAACTGGAAATTTAAAAAAGAAAAGTTTTTCAAACTGTATCGTGTCAAATGAAAGGGCTTACTGCGAGGGTCTTGATTATATTTTTTTCATAATTTTAAAATAAATAGTTTTGAAGTTATTCAAGAAATTAGACCAAAAATTACCACCCCCCTTGTCTCCGAAGATACTGAGCCTAAAATTTTGAAAAAAAAAAATGAAAATAATAGTAGATATATTCCTAAAGATCACAGGAAAACCTACAAGAAATCTGCAATGTTAAAACAACATGATAAAAAAATTATATTAGTTCGGAACCCTTTGCATGCGAGTCCGACTCGCACTAGACCAGTTTTTTTTTGGGTTCCATATACATGGTTCCCCTTGCAACTCTACAAACTCAAGGACGCATATGTTGCTCCAGTCCAGTTTGACAAATTGCACGCCGTGTCACGCAAAACCGTTCCGCTCAACAACCCTCGCGTAACTGGACTTTACTTTGCGCAAGTGTGGCAGCGTACACAAACATTTGAACTTTGAACGCTTTGATGTGCGCTAAAAAACCAACACCGCATGGCAAAGTGAAAATCTTTGTTCAAACATTGAACTTTGGTTAACTTGCAATCTTTATTATGTTCGTGGATGGTCTGGTCGCGCCTTGTTTTCGGAAAATCAAAATGGCGGCTATGCGTATCTACAACGCCTATATTCCACGGTTCCACGCCCACACCGAAAACCTCTCAAAAACTTACCCCGCACCTCACCAGCCCCTGCACCATACCCCGCGCGTCAAACATTCCTTGCTCGCTTGATTCAACCCCGCGCCGAACCTTTTAATATTTTTGGGAGCGTTGGGTACGGCAGAGGGATGTGGGCGCTCTTTGTTTGCTACGTCGAGCATTACGTTTCCCTTGCACCCCACCTCGTTATTCTGCACCGAACCCCGCTCCTCACGCTTCTACCCCGCGCCCAGCCAAACAACCGATCGATATTTTCGGGGGGGCGAGGGGTGTATACGGGGCGCACTTTGTTTGCTACGTCGTCTAGCACTATTCATCCCTTGCACTGAACCCCGCTCCTCACGCTTCTACCCCGCGCCCAGCCGCAGGATTGCGGGGTGCGGGAAGAGAGACAATGTAAGATGGCGTCCCGCGCGTGTGTAAACTGCAGATATGCAAAGCGCATGCCTAGAAATTTTGCAGCATCCCGTAGGATCGACCGACCCACCCCATTGCTCTTCGGTTCGGACTAGTGATCGGTCGTTCGAACTTCTTGATTCGAGTCAATACAATTAAATCAATTCCGGAGTTCTAGATCAAGAAGCGTAGCTACGCTTCTTGATCTAGAACTCCGGAATTAATTGCATCCTATCGTCTTAGTAAAGACCTTAGAAATTATAATGTTGACTGAGAGTTAACCAGGACATAAGTGTAACTAAATCGGATATAGGTATTGTGTGTGAGTACGATTGACATTTTTGTGTTTATGCGTATCAATTTTGTGAGAATAGTTTGTACCTACGAATTGAATTCATATTTTGTGGAATGTCCACCACAGAACACCCGAATTCCTGAAAATCAAGATGGCGGCCGATGGGCGGACAACGCAGTTGCAACGCGCTTGCGTGCTATCGATCATTTAAAAATTGACCAGCAGCCATTTGCAATCACTGCTTTCTTCCATTCGTTAGTCAGTATCATAAACTAAAGGACAGTTTCTGATTAGATGGCAGTGGAGTGATTGTGTGATTTTGTTTATTCACTCGGTGAATACAGAAATTGTGTGTGCCATGTGACTGGTTTTTTTGTGATTACTGAATTTCTTTGTGCCAAGTATTGTTTTATCATGAGGAACACTAGTGGATCTTAATTTATCTCGTTGAACTGGCTGCTGTGCAACATTTTGGTTTACGACTCGCATTGTAAGTATTTATTCATAGAATAGTAGGTACTGTTCTTATTGTCGGTGATATAATTGTTGGCCGTTATGTACCTAGTATGATGATGTATGATGAATGTATATAATTACTAGCTGACTCGGCAAATGTTGCTTTGCCAAATAATAAAAAAATAGCCTTCCACCTATTCTCATACCTACCGAATATACACATACACACAAAATTTCATGAAAATCGGTCGAGCCGTTTCGTTCATAAAAACTTTATAAAAATTTCGTGCCACGGTGTTTGTTACCAAACACCGTGACACGAAATTTTTATACATATAAGTTTTTATCAAAGAAACAAATCTAAGATAAATTGCGTCTTGAAATCATGCAATCATGAGCTTCAACTCCCGGGAGTTCAAGGTGGCGCCAAACTTGCTCGAGACGCTGTGACGCAGATGCATCACGCATGCGTGATATCGATCAGTTTAAATGATACCATCCTCGACCCTCACCCACCTCGTCTAGTCCTTTCCAGCTCGCATTAGTGTACGGTGATTCGGTACTTCATGCTTTGACTCTGTGGGATTCTATGGAGTAAATAAAATAAATAATAAAAAAGATAACCTAATCAGATTCAAGTGGAAGTGTGGACTGATTTGTCGCGAAGTGTGGATTGATACGCGGTGTATGGTAGGTTGATGGTTTCTGACTTCATAAATATTTTGTGTGAGGCGTCCGATCTTAGTCCTTTGTGTAAGTTCTCGTAATTGCGTGTAATAGGTATAGGTTACATAATTTGTATTTACCGTGATAAATGACCGGCGACAGCCTTTCAATACTGTTCCTGACGATTGTTGTTCTAAGTTCCAGATAAAATAATACAAAATACGCGACTGTTTTTTAGTTGAGATACTTGTTATATTTGGGAAAATGGCGATTGCGGGGCGAAGCGTCGGGGTGGGGGTAATTTAAGATGGCCGCCGATTCTGCTGCATCAAGCTGGACTACGGCCGTCTAAAGCGTAGAGCACGCATGCGTCATAAACCGCGACCGAATCTTTTACATCCTGGGAGCCGCAAAATGGCGGCCGAACCACCGCGGGTGACGTTCATGCAAACGCATCACACGCATGCGTGTTATCTGTCGATTAGTTTAAATAATAGGTTCCCAACGCCCTAAATAATAGTTAACTACACCATTTTTTAATGTCTGTCTATTATCTACTAATAATCAAAAATTAAAAATTAATTCTCTCTCTCTCTCTCTGTAATCGTACTACTCGTGGTCGTGGCTTAGGGTCGTGATTATTAAATATTTAAAATACAAAAAGTACGTAAGGACTTGATGTTTGTGAAGTCACCTCGCAAAGTACTTAGATATAAAAATCGTTGTTTATTTCAAAACAAAATGTTGTCGTTAGTTTATGAAGTAGTATACGGCATATGAAAACCCTGACCGCCACCAAAACTATATCATTAAAGTAAAATGATGCAATTTCAAAAAAGCATCGTCATAAAATACGCGTAAACTCTCCCTCCATAAATTTTATTTCAAGGAAAAGTAGTCATTGATCAAATTAATTTTAAGACAAATATTTTGGTGTAGTATAAGATTATCATGGAGTAATTTTGTCTACAGATATGTACGGATCTCCGACTCACTCCAGCTTCGAAGTATTGGATCCCCATGATCCTACCCTGAGTCGTCTCGCTACGCTTCTCTTCAAGCGTACCAATGAGTATTTGCAAGGCGAAATTGCTTGTGGCGGAGTAAGTTTATTTTTGTATTTCTTACTTGCAATCCTTTTTGTTTACATTCCTATATAAAAACATCGTCTTTCTTTTGTTCTTAGGACCACTACATGCTGCTGGAAGAGATAAATCGTACGGCTATTACCAAGTACACTGACTTGCGTAATCTAGCGGTGAACTTAAACAGGACGCTTACTGAATACAATGATATATGTAAGTTTCATTTCTAAATGGCACTCTTGCGAATCGCAACGGTATGATACTCTCTAAAACCCCCTTTAAATCGAAGGTTTGTTATTAGTGGAGTGCCTGGGGGATTTCAGTTACAGTGAAAACTTCGAAATGGAATGGTTAGCTAATAATATGCATAAAAAGTTAACCCATTCAAAAATTGTGCTTTTAATTTTTTCATCAAACATTTTTCAATTCTTCAAGTAGTAGATACTTAGTCATCATCATCATCTTCCTTCCCTTATCTCATGGTACTTGGGGTCGGCGCAGCACGTTTTATTCTTCCATTCTGTTCTATCAGTCGTCACTCTATCACTAAGTCCCTTTTCTTTCATATCGCTCCTCATACAATCCATCCATCTTTTTTTTGGCCTTCCTCCGCCTCTTCTTCCATCCACATTCATGTTCATAACTCTTTTAGTTACATGCGTTTCATCCCTCCTCTTCACATGACCATACCAAGACAAGCGATTTCCTTTTAACTTTCCGTCACTGGCGCCACTTTTAAACTACCTCTAATGTACTCATTTCTCACTTTATCCATTCTCGTTACTCCACTCATCCATCTCAACATTCTCATCTCCGCTACGTACAATCTATTTTTATCCGTCTTTTTGGCAGCCTAACATTCTGATCCATACATTACGACAGGTCTTTTCACGTATTTACAGATTTTCCCTTTCAACTTGAGGTACTTTAGTAGGCAGTAGAATATCTTTGTATATCTAAAATAAGGCAGCAAATAATTTATATGGACATAGTAAACAGATAAGACAGGCCAAGGGCGTGTCAGGCCACGCACAGTGTAAAAGTGTGACGGGAGGTGTATTTCCGCTACTATACACGCGAATATATTTAATTTTCTGTGATAATTTCGAGAAAGAAAACTTCGGAACCCTACACTATGTGTGGTGTATCTACTTGCAATTCGCCTGCTTTTTTATGTTTTCTTATGTCTATATAAATTATAATCTACCGTTATTTTGATATACAAAGACTTTGTAAAACTTAATTAGTATCAACTATTTGAGTTATTGTAACTATCGATTTTTTTTTGTTCAAATCAAAAGCACATTTTTTTAAAAGGTTAACTGTTATACATAATATAAGCTAACCATTCCATTTTATTTTTTTCAATTTGGCTCACTGTTCCCCAAACTCGAGATTTTCACGTTTCTAACGCCCCAGGCACTCCACTATACAGGGTAGAAATTTGTAATACCACCTGAAGGGCCATCTTATACTGTAGATAGAAAATTTTACAAAGAAAACTGCGTTCAAAGATTTTCGACAATTCTCTGGGCACACTCGGTAATCGAACCGACTAAAATCTTTAAAAATTACACCCTGTACTTTTATTGCATCGATCGTTAGGGTCAATTATAAGGATGAAATCTCTTTAACAAACATCATAAATTTAAAGAATCGAAAATTTTTGAATGCAGTTTTCTTTCTTTTCAAAAATAAAGGAATGTTTTCTTTGATTATTTTCTATCTACAGTATTAAGAGTACTTTCCCTTCAGATGGCATTACAAAAATTCACCCTGTATATTGTAACCAAAGTTTTCTTAATGAGAATGTTCGTACGCAGAATCACATGGATGCATCCAATTGTGCTCTTTATGATATATGATAGTATTAATAGAAACATACATTTTAGCAGCAACGAAGTAAGTAAGTGTATATTTATTTGCTCAAACAGATGGCAGCACTATCAGGCCGCTTCTTGCGCAAGTAGACGATATTGACGAAATGGTCGCTAAGCTTGAAGAAAATGCTTATCGTCTGGACAGCTACACTAAACAACTGAAGACCCGCATAAAGGATATGTACGACACCAAGTAAATGGTACCATGACTTGATTCTTAAAATGTACCAAATTCTGAATATAGTTCCAACTACTTTTTTTTTTAACGGTATTTGAAGTCTCATATAATGTTGTTAAGTAGACGGCTTTCTGCCTCAGGTGCCTACTTCCAGAGCGCGCCTGAGGACTTTACCGTTTGGGTCGCAAGAATTATTATTACCGTCAAAAAATTAAAATTACCTCCACACAATTTAGAAATTATAAAATAAATATTTTTCTCATGTCAACATGAGCTATGCAAGAAAAACGAAGTCTTTACCTACGAGCTTTTATCCCTAGTGTAAAGACTGCGCACTTCCCAAATTTGGCAAAAGAGTTGTCCACTCCGCTGAATATACCACCACTTAAAAATCGTCAATGTTGCAGGTTTTAATCAAAGGTAATTTCGAAAATTTCGCATTAATTCGTTTATTGGACTACATTCAGAATTTGAAATTGATGTTTTTGAATTAAAAGTAGATTAGGGGAGAAATTAGCTCTCTCATCAATACGTATAATATGTGTCTATTGAAGAACAGCAACAGAAGGCAAGGCTCTAAGATTAAAATAAGAAAATATTTTGGAGAAATGGGTAAGACCTGGACTAGGCGTAAGAAAAATTGTTGTACTTTTTGGGTTTTGAATACCTTTAATATTTTTGTATATTTTCAATATTTGAAATGCTAACTAGGACGCATACATAAGTTAGGACGATTCAACACATCTCGACAGCTGTTCGCTTGCGGTCTTAAGACCGCGGTCTTAAGTAGTCGCATGCTGAGGGGTCTTGTACACTCGTAGCTTCAGAAAAGTACAAAATATGTCTCTTTGATTCTATTTATTTTTCTCTCTTAGTTTCCACTGAATTGGGATTGCATTCTTGGGGCCTTATGTCTCATGTTGCTCGTCCGAATCTTAACCGTATTTAGCCACGTGTATCAATTTAATTGTGTAACCATTTAATGTTAAGCTGATCTTGCTTTAAGCAGCATTATTAAGGATTTAAATAACGTGTTACTTTATCAATAGCTGTTTAAAATATTTGCTTGATAACCAGGACACCAAAGGTATAATAAATATATAAATGAGTAAAGACTCGTGTTACTGTAACTTAAACATTATATTTAATTCTTAATTGAAATCAATTTTAAACGATTGAAACATGACAGCAATTAAAAAAAACGATTGATAATTAACCACGATCGGCCTCGGTCTCGAGTTTTCGAAAATATCCGCGTTTTCTGTAGTTATATAATAATATCTACTAGCTTCTAAATTAATTAACTCCATGTCTATCATGTTCTAATAAATTAAATCATACTCATCTCATCATAGGTATATGTATATTGAATATAATAAAAATATGAATAGTTACAGAACAGACGGGACAGGAGTTTTTTCTATTTTAAGTGGATAGTTACATAGAGTTTTCAAGAGATTACTTAGATTTCTGACAACTTTCGACTATTATAAAAGTATGTTATTCATAGAAGAAAAAAAAATAAAAAAATTAGAAAAAAAATAAAAAGACAAAAAAAATAAAATTACAAAAAAATCAAAAAAATAAAATAAAAAAAAACTAAAATTAAAAAAAAAACAAAAAAAAAATAAAAACGTAAATAAAAAAATAAAATAGATAAACGTAATTCCGTAACTTTACTCATGTTTTCAATGTGACTAATATTAAAAAAAAAACGTAAAAAAAATACAAAAAAAACTAACAATAAATAAATACAACATTCCGTTAAATTTCACCGATATCGATCACATCGTCTGCTAGTCGCAAAACGTCGAATTGTAGATATTTTAAGGTTCTGAAGTTTCGTCATTACCAAATTAAGTGACACCAGCGATAGTTTAATTTAGTTAAAGTACGAAATTGATAAATAAATTAATTAAGCATAACATAAAAAGTATCTTCGTTCTTCTTTACGTTATTTTGTAAGTTTACGGTTTCGCTCTTAGCACTGAGATGCAAGAGCTTGATAATTGATGAGGAATCGAATAGTAATTAGTTATAAGGCTCTACGCCATAAGTGCTGGCAATAGTAATACTCTAGTTGTAGATTAGAGACGGTGGGAGGTTTTTTATAATGAGCATGTAACTTATTCTGGAGTATTAAAATTTCACACACACACGTCACCCATACTTTATAACTTCCCTGCCAAGCGTGATCAATTGAAAGCCCGACCACCTGCGCCAGTTAACTATAATTACATAGATGGTGTGCTCGCAATGTGCGAGGATCTTCACAAAGAAGATTGGTTACATTTATATAACCACAACAAGTACAGCTGAAGCAATCGCCGTGGCCGGATTGGGTCGGATCACATCATTAATCTATCGTAAAATCCCATCGATCTACTACTATTGCTTTTCATAATGAATCCATCAGATGAAGTTTTGATTAGCTTCTCACATCTCACAATTTATTGTAATTTAACGTGTATTGTTATAAATAGTTAATATGTCAGCGTCTTGATTATTGAATTGATTATTTTAAAATCTGATAGTGTATTTGAGGGATAATAAAGAAGCATACCGTTGTAGATGTATCATAATGTTAGTAAGTTCACACTTACACTGGCAGTAACAGTACACCATGACCCGTTTTAGTAGTCTGTAGTTATGTATTGCTAGTTAATAAAAAAATAAATAAAAAAAAATAGGCATTTTTCAGTAGATAGCTGCAAATCTACCTGCAAGTTCGAGCTGATATTTGTTTTCTTCCGAAGTCAAAACACGCAAGGAATCCTCGTGATAATTGGCACGAAACACAGTCTCCACAAGATAAATTCTGAATGTCCAAATTTCATAACAGTTACTAGATTTCTAAAAAATTAATAATTTCGCGCCCTTACAGCTTACATTTATTGACTACTTTGGTCCACTGACTGCTGAAATTTTGCAACCTCTTTTCCATATCTAGCATCCCTTGGACACTTAGACCACATGTTTTATCGGTCAACTTTTGTACTACCCGTCTGTGGGCTGTTAGCCAGCTAACAGTGTAGTCACAGACCAAATATCATTTTGAACTCCAAAACAAAGCTGCTTCACGGAGTACCAACATTTGTCAAATTTCTGAAGTATATTATCTTTCTATGTAAATTTCTCATCACATCGGATCTGTTATATATTAAATTCAGTATTTAACGAATTGCAGATATTTACTGAAAATATATTAGGTTAGTTCTAAATAATCACTATAGGTTATTTTAAATGTTTATTTATATATAAATGTTTATGTTTATCGTCTGCTAGTCGCAAAACGTCGAATTGCAGATATTTTTAGGTTCTAAAGTTTCGTCATTACCAAATTAAGTGAAATGCAGCGATAGTACAATTTAGTTAAAGTACGAAATTGGTAAATAAATTAAGCATAAAATATAAAGTATCTTTGTTCTTCTTTACGTTATTTTGTAAGTTTACGGTTCGCTCTTAGCACTGAGATGCAAGAGCTTGATAATTGATGATGAATCGAATAGTAATTAGCTATAAGACTCGACGCCATAAGTGATGGCAATAGTATAACTCTAGATATAGATTAGAGACGGTGGGAGGCTCTTTATATTTAGTATGTAACTTATTCTGGAGTATAAAAATTTCACACACACGTCACCCATACTTTATAACTACTTCCCTTACAAGCGTGACCAATTGAAAGCCCGACCACCTGCGGCAGTTAACTATAATTACATAGGTGGTGTGCTCGCAATGTGCGAGGATCTTCACAAAGAAAATTGGTTACATTATATAACCACAACAATTCCAGCTGAAGCAATCGCTTTGGTCGGATTCGGTCGGATCACATCATCATAACTTCTCAAGAGTGTCAGTCGTCGCTCAAAACTGTATAACCTTGGGTATAAACACTACTACATAAATCTCTTGGCATATTGTGTATCTTCATATTATAGTCCCTTAAAAAGGGAACCATTCTGGCTTCCGTTTTATTGGCCAACATGTTTTGAAATCAGTCATTTCAATAAAATAATATTTTGATTCCTCTTATCTAAATCATATTATTGCAAGTACCTATAACTCATATTAATAACAATAAAATACAATGGACATGAAAAACACAATAAATCAAATTCACAATACTCATGAAATAATAATTAAATGAAATTAATTCAAAGTGGCATAAATGATAAGTTAACATAAGGTTAGAGTTTCGTTCAGACCTGCTTAAAAATAAAACTACGCATCTGTGCCATTCCGCACGCATTAATCTATCGTAAAATTTCATCGATCTCCTACTATTTCTTTTCATGAATCCACCAGATGAAGTTTTGATAAGCTTCCCACCTCTCATTTAATTGTAATTTAACGTATATTGTAATAAATGGCTAATATGTTAGCGTGTTAATTATTGAATAGATTATTTTAAAATCTGATAGTTATTTTGAGGGATGATAAAGAAGCATACCATTGTAGATGTATCATAATGTTAGCGTTTTAGTAGTCTGTATGTATGGCTAGATAATTAAAAAAAAAACAATAATAAGAATAATAGGCACTTTTCAGTAGATAGCTGCAAATCTACCTGCAAGTTCGACCTGATACTTGTTTTTCTTTCGAAATCAAAACACGCAAGGAAACCACGTGATAACTCTGGCACGAAACAGTTTCTACAAAATGTATTGAATGTCAAATTAGAAAATTTCATAACAGTTATTGGATTTATTAAAAATAAAAAGAAATCGTCCCTTACAGCTTACATTTATTGAGGATTTTGCTCCACTGACTGCTGAAATTTTGTAACCTCTTTTCCATATCAAGCATCCCTTGGACACCCTTACCTTGGATACCCTTTTGTGGTCAGCTAACAGTGTATTCACACACCAAATATCATTTCTAACTCCATAACAAAGCTGCTTCACGGAGTACCAACATTTCTCAAATCTCTGAAGTATCTTATCTTTTAATGTTAACTTCTCATCATATGGGATTTGTTATATATTGAATTCTGTATTTAACGAATTGCAGATATTTACTGAAAATATATTATTGGTTAAATAATCATTGTTGGTTATTTTAAATGTTTATGTATATAGGTAGATTCAAACCGAGCTCCCTCAACCCCTACGGGTAGAGAGTGATGCTTGCAGATGATCACAAAAAAAGTCGTTGGTAGCAGTAATATATAGGTAGGCGTAACGATAGACCCGTAGAGGTATCGAGCAGCCTACCAGTAAGACGTTAAATAATATTATACTAGGCGGCTAAAAAGTGCGTGTAAAAAAATGGTAGATAATTAAATTTAGGTATATTAATTGTATAATTGTAGGAGGAGCTCGTGGCTAAATAATAACTGCCACACGGGTCGATCTTCAAGGCAAAGCAACGCTTGCCGAAATTGGTCTGCGGATGGGTGACCATCTTAACATACCGAGACTCCTCCGTGCCTCGGAAAGGACGTTAAGCCGTTGATCCCGGCTGTCATTTGTAGATCTTTGGCAGGCGTTATGGACTTTCAGAAGCCAGAATATATTCTTACCAAGAAGTACTGTGTTACCCAGTTAATGAGTTGTGGTGGTATGGTAGGCAGCCACTCCACGTGAAACACTGGTATGCAGCTAAATCCTACCCCAATATGGTTGGGAAAAGGCTAAGCAGGCAATTAACTAGTTTTAAGATTAATTGATAAATTACACAGCCACTTACTTTAGAAAGTTATTTTCTGGTGTATAAACGTTTTAATGATTATTAATAGTAAATTATGAAACATCGTAATTACAGGTTTTGTGTCGAATTTTTGTTTTCGTTAGAATCGCACCGTTAACTCTTATTATTTAAAATTTTCCCTAGGTATATTTACGTGTACCACGTTAATAAAATCTTTTTAGTATGTATGTGTACGTTTATAACTTCGGTGAAATCTTACTATTATATTTGTTTACAATATTGGTGTAATCACACTATTTCGGCTACTTGTAATTCGACGTATATCCGTAGAGGGGCTAAAATGCAATAAATTAAAACGCCCATATGTATGGCTGAAATTCAATAGTTCTCGAGATATTTGAATCTTAAAGTTTTTCGATATTTACCAAAAGAAAATGTTTCAAATTGGGCCAGGTACACTACTTCAAAAAAAAAAAACTTTTATCAAAAAACCCACATGGTGATTCAAACATATGCCATGCCACAAATTGCATATATTTTAATTAACTTTTATCCGTTTTTGGAAAGCTTACATAATAGATCAGTTATTTTGAAGAGCAAAATGAAAATTTTGTTATCATAATTTTAAATATTTTGCTGAATTAAGTACTGTTAATTATCTTCATAACTCAATTAAAGTGCCAGCCACAATACTATTTTCTGATGGTACCCATTACTATGTAGTTTATTATTGTATTTGGAATTAAAAACGCTTTAAAATTCAAATATCTCGAAAGCTATTGAATTTCGGCCATACAAAAGGGGGGTTCAAATTGTTGCATTTTTTGCCCCCCCCCCATCAGCTCCTGACGGATATACGTCGAACTACAAGTAACCCTGTTGTTACGTTTAAATCGTTATTGAAATCCAAACTATGTATTATGATTAATTTTTTAAACCTAACTATTGACGATTTGATTCTATGAAAATTACTTTAACTATTTGAAAATATTTTGTTACTTTTATTTGTCGAGATAAGCTAAAAAAAAAAACAGTTAAGCAAAAGTTTGTCTTGTTATCTCCATATTTTTTATAAATTTATCTTTCAGTTATTCGGTTGGTAAAATATATAATTATATATCCCTCAAAAGTGCTTGCATAGTTTGTATTTTATAGTTCGTAAAAATATAACGGAACATATTTATCTATTTAGAAACACACGTAGCTAGTTAATTCCCGGCGAGATGAATATGTAGATGCTATGACATAAGTGCTCTATCGGTAAATAGTATAATAGTTGAAGGCAAGGTGACGGTAGCCTGCTGTTAGGTCATTGTAATTTTATTAAATGAGTAACGAGTTGCGTGCGAATTGTAGTGTTTTAGTATATAAAAGATATTCCCAGTAAGATCTACGATTAGTTTAGGTATTTAGATTTACTAAACCTATTTGTGCTTTAGTACTAAAGTAAAAGTAGTTAAATTGTTAAGTTTTTATACATAAATACGTATCTTGTTATAGTATGTATGTTACGTTATGATAGTTTATTTATTTAGTTTGATACTTTTATCCCAAAAGAATCCTTATTTCGCGTATTTACTTTAAACAGCTATAATTTGCATTGTTATCAACAACCGTCTTTTAAATTAGGTAATAAATCTTTGTTCGAAGTTAATTTTAGAAAATCACTTTTGAAATCATTGGGAAATAATTTCGTTTGTTTTGTAAAAATTACTAACAACTTGTGTATCCAATTCGAGTTAGTAAACATTTTTTTTTTCAATCGTTACATATATACAAGTGCAGGCTTAAGCTACGGCTGGTTTTTTATACTCGAGAAACATGCATTTAATTTTTGGTTTTGTTTTAAAACGTTGCCCCACATAAGGAATGTCTCATGCATGGAGTATTGCAGCCACCTTTGGGATGGCTTAGCTAAGTACCAGCTTGCCGCGCTTGACTCGATGGAACGCAGAGCTATAAGAGGCTCATTGGCGACATAAAACTGGTGGATGCCAAGCGACACAGCTTGGCATCCACCGCAAGGTTGCCTGCTTGTCGGTTTTCTACCGGTTGTACTTCGGTGAGTGTGCGACCACGTCTCACCGTCCCCTCACCTCCACGACTTCATCCCACCGGCTCCGTTCTATCAACGGAAATCCAGACGCGCTGCAAGTTACCATCCCTACCTTGTTGCTATTCCACCCATTCGCACTAAACGTTTCTACACGTCTTTTATAATGCGCACAGCAAAGGAGTGGTACTCTCTGCTGGTCTGTGTTTCCGAACGCTTACAACCCTCGTCTCTTTAAACAGTGTGAACAGGCTCCTTCTGGGTAAGGTCGCTCCATCGTGGACTTTGTCTCTGTCATCTCTGACCTAGACTATAGTCAAGAGCAAACCCATCTGAAAAAAAATCCTGTTTAAAATCTATTCTTTTTCTTTGTCTGGCCTTTTCCCGTTTCTTATCGGGGTCGGCTCTCCTAATCCTTCACCAGAGACATCTCTTCTAGATCGTCGTTGGGTGTCTCTTTTGATGACTGATATCCATGTAGGTCGGGGTCTGCCACGGCCTCTTGGTCCTGACTCCAGTTGCAGCACTTTTTTTCACTTTATTGTACACCAAAAGTATGAACAAAAAGGAAACAGACAAATAAGTCTAAAAATCTGATACCAGTCGTGCTAAGAAGTACCATGTTATCTAGTTACTGAGTTGTGGAAGTCGGATAGGAAGTCGTTCCACTTAAAGTTTGACCCAATATAGGTAGGAAAAGATTCGGCAGATGATGATGGACATTTAAACGACAAGTATTTTATAAATCTACGAAGAAGCCGCTTTTATAGGCGAGGTCACATTAAAAACTTTGCTGTAATCCTTCGATTTATAAGTTCTAATAACATAGTAACAAGAATTGGAAATGTTTTAAAATGTCTATTTGATACAAAAATATCTAATAGATACACTAATAACATTTCAATACACTTGTGAATAATCAATATTTTTTTCAACAACCTTGCAACTAGACTTGGAACTCTTTTTAAATTTCGTTGAAACGACCAGATTTCACAGCTACAATAACAAAATTGCAACAACTACAAACAGGCTTTTTGTTTTGTAACTAAGTTATTTTTTCGACAACGATGTTTTGCATGTGTTGAACAAATAAGTAGAACTCATCAAGTGCAGATATTTTTTCACAATATTTTTTTAGCAATTCTTTACAAGTCATCAAGCTTTCTTGTATTTTGACTACCAGTCTACATCAACCAGTTGAACCACCCAACAGCGACAACAAAACATTACAAAAATCGTTTTAGCCGACTTATTGTTTTTATGTATTTAAGTAAGGTTATTTATTATCATAGTTGATATTATATTTCAAGTAAATATTTGTTCCAATTTCCATAGCTAGGTAATAGTTATTTATGATATTAGTGCGGTAAGTTGGATTTTACAAACGAGTAGACGAATGTAAGTCTTACTATAGTCACGAGTTTGTAAATACCAATATCCGCACGTATATCATACAACATTTTTCGACACATTTGCGAGTAAAACTGTGAGACTATTTGTTTTTAGATATCAGTCGGAAAGCCGCAACCATCTTTGCAATATAAAAAAGGCTCGAATTTGCAAATTTAAAATCAGAACTACATGTTTCGTCTCGACTCACAAACGCATACCTAATAAGAGCGCTTCCAAGGAGGTTCGAGCATTCAGCTTGATTAACTGTTATCTAATTATTTTTCTGATATTCTATTTTAAAAACTGAACTTCAAAATACTTAAAATGAATAAGCATTAGTAATTTCGGATGTTCCATTTTTAATTTAGTTGAGTTAAAGTACTTACCTACTTAAATGAATGAGCTTTAGTTATATGTGGCGGTCATTTCTAATCTGTGGTATTCGTGATTTTTCCGCCATGGAAAGATTAATATAATTTTGTTAATAATTAATTGAGCATTATAAAAAAAATATAAGAAAGCATTGGAAAGTATGCTGCGCTTTATTTCACCTCCTAGCTTCTGAACTTTTCTTATTCTCGTATTGTGAAACGCACGCATACGCAGACGCAGACGAATGCGTTTTCACTCAGTACGTTAGCTTAAAAAAAAAACTCGCCACATTTATTCTGTAGTTCGTTTTTATCGAGTATATGTATGTATGTATATTTCTTTAGCACGCTCTATAGCCTAAATAACACGAATCTAATGACATCTCTCAAGCTTAAATCCATCAAGCTTAAACGGCAGCTACAGAGCGGTGGCTACATACAATCGACACAATATAACCACAACATAAAATAACCCTCCTCCTGGCGCAGTCGCGTAATTAGAACTACATCTATCGTCTCATTTTTTCTTTCACGCAAACGCAGACGGAAGCAAAAGCGCGTCTGCGTCTGCGTGAAACTCCTTAGTGGAATTCTTATTATATTGTTTATGGAAATATAAAAAAACCTTTACGCACGGCGGAGCGGAGCGTGTTGTAAAGTAGGTATTTAGGTGAGAGTACATATTTTACCGCACGCTCCATTGTATGGTGCGAAATTTTTTACTATCGAATAATGTGTACAGGCTTCGTAAATGCATTTTTTGAGCAAATGTGTCGAAAAATATATTGTTATTCAAATTTTAAATTGTTTACCCATAGGTCCGTAAGAGTCCTGTGGCAGTACAGTTTGTTTGTAATTTTAATACAATTTTGGAGGTATGCGGAACAGAGAAAAAAGTCCCGCAAACCTCACGCAAATCGCACGGTAAACTGATACCGCGATGTAGGATTTCGACGTAGTAGTTCGCTGCTAGTTGGATAGGTGACGTTGCGGTTCTTTTTGCTGCGATGTAGATTTGCTCTGTTGGTTTTTCTTGTGGCTGCATTGATGCCGCTATAAAATTAATATATGTAACAGATAAATATTTTTCTATTTATGATTAGGTAGTTTAAGACTGGTCATGCACATTCATCCATGATGGATAGATGCTGGCTGATCCTGCGATTAATAGTGCATTAGTAGGTAGGCTTAACGGTAGACCCCTTGAGGTATCGAGCAGCCTACTGGTAAGTTTTTGTAAAAAATATACAAAAAAATGATGGTCACGTTGTTTGCAAAAAGTAGAGTAGCATTTTAGCGTATATAATGAGTTTAGCGTTAGTAAGATGTAAATATAACAGAAAAACGTTACGTAATGTGCGATATCAAAGTAGTGTTTTTTGTATTCCGACCAGGAGACTAGAATAAGTCCGTTAGTTTAATTCTGAAAGTCTAAACTTTTATTTTATTGGTTTTATTTTTGTACAATCAGCTCGTGTTTTTTCCAATACTAAAGTTTTTTTTTTTATAATATTGGTATCAAATAATTCGTTTCGACTCAAAAACAAAATGGTTTACTCATAACGTTTTCAGTTGTAAGCATTTTGACAGATTTGAAAATAACGTGTTTATTTAATTTATAAATCCCATATATCTTTGATAATTTTAATGTTTCTTTGATAAATTCAATTCCAATATTTCCATTGAGTACGTACCTATATGTTCTGTTGTTATGTTAGGAATATGTTAAAAATAGTTTCTACAAAAAAAAACTTAATTTGTTTTATGTTTTCTTCAATTATTTTAAGTATTTATTCATCACTCGAAATTATTTAACGGTTTGTATTTTCTAGTAAGTAAGGTTGGTTAAGTAATAGTGAGTCTCTTAGGTGTTTATACATTTATGGAACGATTGTTTTCTAAATTGATAGCTAGTATTTAGCCTAACCTCAAGCGCTCATTCACCTTTCGAGGGGTGAAAAGAAGCCGGTATCGGTCGTAGATATGACATAAGTAGTTAAGCTAAAAATGGTCCCCGAGAGGCGTGAACCTTACTTAAGATGTAGCATAAACGAAATATATTTTTTTAAGTATCGATTAAGAGTTTTTAAGTATCGATTAAGGTTAAATGAGTTGTAACATTGTGCTCCTTACAAAAAAATGTTATTCCGTTTGCATTTTTCTCTTTAGTTGTTGGTTTGCATGTTTTAGTGGTACCGTTAAGGTCAAGGTTTCTTAAGGCTGTTCTAGTTTATCATCAGTTTTTTGGAAGTAAGTATGACAGTGTGTCTTATAAAAATGACGATTAAGATCTTGAATGAATAAACTGGAAAACTGTCAACAGAAGATTATTTTTTGAAAATATTTCGGCTCTCGGAATCAAAAGTGTTTGAAGGGTTTGGGTGCCGGCTTACCTAATGACAGGCACACGAGACATGCCAGCTCTGTCTCTAGGCCGGTAATGCATCTGCAATGCATCTGCTATGCATCTTGTGTTTAACGCGGCGAGTAATACTAAACATCAGGTGTTCCCTTGGCTAGTTTGCCATCTAATACCATAAACTAAAACATTGCCTATTTTACGAGCACTTTCTTCCGAAGGCTGGAGTTGATTTTCAGCGGTTATTGTGCTTTTGTAGTTTGTGTTGATTGTGCCGTTTCTTTTCCAAGAAGGTTAATTTCATTCATTTAATATTTGATATAAATATGTATTCTTTTTATTTGTTGCCTAGTTTCGCTGGGTGAGGTTTGTTGCCCTTACTTAGTGGGTGAGGAGGCAGCGCGATATTGCTATATACAATATGTAATATTAGGTGTAGTTGGTCATATTTAGCTTAAGCATTTACCTGGGTCGTAGCGTGTATTTCGAAATTTCTAGCCCAATATGGTATTCTTAATTCTTAATTATTTACAATTAAATACATTAACTCTTCAGGCATATTGTGAACATTAAAAAGGCAGATACTCTAAAATTAAAAACTTTAACTTTCAAAATTTCCAGCTATTATACAGTGTTTAGTTTATTCTACATTATTTACAATTAAAAACAACTAGTCTCTTCAAACTGGAAAAATCATGAATTTAATCAAAAGCTGCTTCACTAGCTACTTTTTAGGCGTATTTTGGTAAAAAAAGAGTAATAGTATAAATCTAGTAGATTATTAAGTAATAGAAGTAAAATATAATAGGTTTTTAAGTCATACAAGTAAATTAGTAGGTTTTAGTCATAGAACAAAAAACACAAGTGGGCGAATAAAAAGTGAATAAATAGGTGGTTGACTAGCTACTTTTTAGGCGTATTTTGGTAAAAAAAGAGTAATAGTATAAATCTAGTAGATTATTAAGTAATAGAAGTAAAATATAATAGGTTTTTAAGTCATACAAGTAAATTAGTAGGTTTTAGTCATAGAACAAAAAACACAAGTGGGTGAATAAAAAGTAAATAAATAGGTGGTTGAATGAAAAGTAAATTAATAGGTTTTTAAGTATGAATAACTTAAAGTAAAAAGGGGGAGTATTAGGGTACATTCTTAAATATATGAGTAACATTGTGCTAATTAGCAAATGTTATTCCGTTTGCATTTTTCTCTTAAGTCGTTGGTTTGCATGTTTTAGTGGTACCGTTAAGGTCAAGTTAGGGTTCTTAAGGCTGTTCTATTTTATCATCTGTTTTGTGGAAGTAATATGGCAGCGATTCTGACAAAAATGACGGTTAAGATCTTTAATGAATAAACTAAATTTGTCAAAAGAATAAATTAATGTCGAACATTTTTTAAAAAATATTTCTGGCGTCGGAATATAAGTGTTGAGTAAACATCAAATTCGAGCACATTTTTGTTGGAGTAGTAGAGTTCTCTGTGGAGGAGTTCGCCCTGGAAAAATCTGCCCCATCCCTATTTCTGCCGCCGAGAGCGCTGCTCCGACCGTTTTGAAGGGTTTGGGTGCCGGCGCGATTTTCAGCGGTTATTTTGCTTTTTTACTAAATTTATGATAATTGTGCCGTTTCTTTTCCAAGACAGTTAATTTCATTCAGTTAAAATTTTGATAAAACTATGTATTTTTTATTTGTTGCCTATCTTCACTGGATGAGGTTTGTTGCCATTAATCATTGGGTGAGGAGGCAACGCGATATTGCTGCATACTGTAACACAAGGTGGAATTAGTGATATTTAGCGTTAGCATCAACCTGGGTCGTAGCGTGTGTTTCGTAATTTCTAACCTCCATATGGTATTTTTAAAGCTACATTATTTAAAATTAAAAACTGTCACAATAGCTGCTCTTTAAGCGTATTTTGAATTAAAAATAGGCTTACCATAAAATTAGTAGGTATATTTAATAATAGAAGTAAATGGGTAGGTTGTTAAGTCATAAAATAAAATAAGTAGGTTGTTAAGTAATATAAATATATTAGTAGGTTTTTAAGTATCGATAACTTAACGTTTAAAGGGGGAGTATTAGGATAAATTCTTAAATATGTGAGTAACATTTTTCTAATGAGTAAATGTTATTCCGTTTACATCTTTCTCTTTAGTCGTTGGTTTGCATGTTTTAGTGGTACCGTTAAGGTCAAGGTAGAGTTTTAAGGCTGTTCTATTTTATCATCTGTGTTGTGGAAGTAATATGACAGTGTGTTTGATAAAAAAGACGATTAAGATCTTGAATGAATAAAATCGAAACTGTCAAAAGAAGGAATTGATGTCAATCTTTATTTTTAGATAATATTTCAGCTGTCGGAATAAAATGTTTAAGTCAACATTTAGGCTTTTTTAGAATAAAAGTTAACACTGAATATCAGGTGTACCGTCGCCTAATTTACCAACTAATACCTTAAACAACAAAAAACCTATTTAACTAGCACATTATTCCAATGGCTGGGGTTATTGAAACTTTCAGCGGTTATTGTGCTTTTTTGATCATTCAGTTAACATTTGATAAAAATATGTATTTTTTTATTTGTTGTCTAAATTTGCTGAGTGGGGTTTGTTGCCCTTACTCAGTGGGTGAGGAGGCAGCGCGATTTTGCTACGTAGAAGACGTAAAATTAGGAGTAATTAGTGATATTTAGCTTAAGCATCAACCTGGGTCGTAGCATGTATTTCAAAATTTCTAGCTTCTATATGGTAATTTTTCAATGCTATATTATTTACAATTAAAAATATTGATATGGTATTTAATCTTAGCGTATTAAAAAAAAGGCTAATAAATGCCTATTTTGCAGACTTCAAACTAGAAAGGACGTTCTGTACTCGACCCGAATGTGTGTCCGTATGTCCGCAATTTTCTCAAAAACTTGATTTGATTTGGATGGGGCTTTCGTTACATAAATGCATATTTTTCAGGGAAGGTACTACGTAATATATTGATGTGATGAAAATCTTCGGAGATAGTCAATGGTACTCTTCAATAACTAACAACACACAACTCGCGATTGTGCGATAGTATGTCCATGTATTGTTTTCACCATTCCATAATATAACATCACGCCTGATTGCGTTGAAGGGGAAGGAGGTGTATGGAGTGCATTGATAGGGCTTTCGCTATCGTGTCCATAAAATGGTCGTATTAAATTGTTTCTCTCTACAACTAAACCCATCTTTTTAGATAACTAGGGGTTGATTTTCTAACGAATCTTCATTAAATATATAAAATACATGAAATTAAATTGTTATCCTGCTTCTTAGCGAAATTGTCAGTACTTAAATACTATTTCTAATGCTACTTTATTTAATATATATATAACATTCGTAATTAAAAAAAAACTGCCACATTTGCTGCAAAAAAAAAGAAGTAAATAAGTAGGTGTTTAAGTCATAAAATAAAATTAATAGGTTGTTAAGTAATAGAAGAACATTAGTAGGTTTTTAAGTATCGATTACTTAACGTTAAAAGGGGGATTATAAGGATAAATTCTTAAATATGTGAGTAACATTTTGCTAATGAGTAAATGTTATTCCGTTTGCATCTTTCTCTTTAGTCGTTGGTTTGCATGTTTTAGTGGTACCGTCAAGGTCAAGTTAGAGTTCTTAAGGCCGTTCTATTTGATCGTCTGTTTTGTGGAAGTAATATAGCAGCGATCCTGACAAAAATGACGGTTACGATCTTCAAAGAATAAACTTAAAACTGCCAAAAAAAGGAATAAAAACCGACATTTATTTTTGAAAATATTTCTGGCGTCGGAATAAAAAGTGTTGAGTAAACATTTAAACGATTTTAGAGTAAAAAAAAACAGTTATTAAAACAGCAGTCTAGCTGTACCGACCTATTTGTTAAAATCAATTATTATTCGAGCGCATTAGAGTAGTAGAGCTCTCTGTGATGGAGCTCCCCTGGGAAAAACTACCCCCATCCCTACCTATTTCTGCTGCCTGGTTTAAAGGGTTTGGGTGCCGGCTTACCTAATTACAGGCACACGAGACATGCCACCCCTGTGTCTAAGATGGTGATGCATCTGTAGTGCCTCCTGTGTTATACGCGGCGGTTAAATTTGAACAACAGGTGTTCCGTCGGGTAGTTTACCATCTAATACTAAAAAAACCTATTTTACCAGCACTTTCTTCCGATAGCTGGGGTTATTGAGACTTGCAGCGGTTATTGTGCTTTTTTAATTAGTTTGTGCTAACCGTGCCGACTTTGATACATAGAATATGCAGTATTAGGTGTAATTAGTGATATTTAACTTAAGCTTTGACCTGCGTTTTGGCGTCTTTTTCGATATTTCCAGCTCCTTCGTGGTAATTTTAATGCTACATTATTAACAATTAAAACAAAGTCTTACTTCTAACTAGGCACAATGATTGTAAAAAAGAAAATTACTTCACTTACTACTTTTAGACGTGTTTTGAACAGAAATTGAAATATATTCCAAATTTTACGTTAATATTTCCCTACTGTTTAAATTACTTTACCAAGTGTTTGACTGAGGATTCTTCTTCAAAGATATTAATTTATTTATTTATTTACCTCTAAAATAGGTCGCTCTTTGATATCTCTGTCAGTTTCTTCTTTGTAGGTCGTAGAATAGAGAAGAGCTATATTTTTATAAGTAGGTACTTAAGTTTAGACGTAAAAGAGTTTAATAATTACCTAGTTGATAAGGTAATATAATATAATTACTAGAAATAAAATATTGTTCATTCATGATCACGATGACACTAGGGGCAACCGAAAAACCTGTAGGAATAGGAGATAAGTAGTCTGGTGCCAGACATACTCGTATATTTTGTTTGTTGTCATGTTTCATTATGAATTTAGCTATCCATTTGTTTCAAAATTTTAATTATATTACATTTCAGTTAAACGTTTTGAATAAATATGTATTTTATTTCCTTGAAAACATGTTGTTTAGAATAAATGACTTCGTTTTAAATGACTGAGTTCAGGTTTTTTTTTGTGATTTATAAGCGTTGCTCTTTATTCGATATCGCTTTTCGGTGGACGAAGAGGGTTCAGTGAATCACAGTGTTTCGTTTGCAAAATTGTCCGTAACAAATATGCGGTTTAAGTATTTTCATTATTTAGTTAACAGTTACATTCTTATTAACCATTAATTTATTCAATATATACGTTCGTAAATTAGCTAGTAAGTTGTACATTATGCTGACGAATAAACGAAGCAAATTGAAGCGAATCTAACTAGCAATACTTATAAGATACTTATATAATCGTATAGTTATGTTGAAACAGATAAATTGAAATGAAATTAGCGACATAAATGAATTAATTTACTACTATACATATAATAAGAAGTATATATTAGGTAAATGAATAAACCTTAATACAAAATCAGTCAAAACATCGGCAGGACAACGAATTATTTTTTTACCAATGTATATTTCGGTATTAAATTGTAGAATACAGATTCCGTTTGAACGACGTCGGTAGTCTAGTTTCATTTCAATCTATATACCTAATGATAAAATATTAGTTTTAAGTTGTACATTATACGCAGAACGGCCAGATTGTTTGAATAGTTAAGAAAGATAGCTTCAATAAGCTTTAGAATAAGTAGGTTACATAGTTAGATATAGTATATGAACTATGCGCTGCCACCAACGATGCCGTGGAAAAAGCCATTTTCTGGGTCACCAAAATCAAAAAAGTGGTAGTGCGAAGTAAAATCTATCGTCTAATTTCGAATATAGGTATAATATTGAAATACATATAATCAGATTTATGTATTCGGAGACGCGGATGATCTAAAAAATATGTAATGTTTGGAATTAAGTACATGTTTATGGAATTAAATATATACAAATATATATGTAGAGACCCGACGGTTCTCTTAAAAAATACATACTATAAACACATATACCATAGACACACATACACGAGTCTTTACTAATATTTATATTTTTGGAAAAGTGATTCCACTTTTCTTAAAATATTTTGCTTTAAGTATAAATTAAATATATACGTCATCGGTGTCTTGATGTTCTCCTCGTAAATAATTTGTTTGTAAAACATATTATATGTAACTTCGGCTTTTTACATATCAGTCATGTGGTGTCGGTTGTCAAGCATTTAGTGTCAGTTTTTTCGTAAGGTTGATAATGTTCTTTTTCGTAATATTGATGTATAATTATGGTACCTATAATAACAGTAGTAAAACATAAAATATTGGGAAAATTCAAATTATATGATAATTGCAACATAACTTGATGTTCTATGTGTTTTAAAAGTGTATCTTTTAGAGGTTTAAGTACTTACATGATATATTGATATGTATAACTTAACTTTCACTGGATAACCATTATCTTTTAATAATAATAACTTATTCTAGACGAGCTGTTTAAAATAACGTACATGATAATTATATTGATGTGTATAACTTAACTTTCACTGGATACCCATTATCTTGTAATAATAATAACTTATTCTAGACGAACTGTTTACAGTAACATACATGATAAATTGATGTGTATAACTAACTTTCACTGGATAACCACTATCTTGTAATGATAATAACTCTTTCTAGACGAGCTGTTTAAAGTAACGTACATGATATGTTGATGTGTATAACTTCACTACCACTGGATAACCATTATCTTCTAATAATAATAACTTATTCTAGACGAGCTGTTTAATAAAGTAACGTACATGATATATGGATATGTATAACTTTCACTGGATAACCACTATCTTAATAATAATAACTCTTTATAGACGAGCTGTTTAAAGTAACGTACATGATATATTGATGTGTATAACTTCACTTTCACTGGATAACCACTATATTGCAATAACTTATTCTAGTCGAGCTGTTTAAAGTTGTCTGAGTGATATCTTCTGTTCCCCCAATACCGAAAAAATGTATGGGACAGTCGAATTTCTTTTTTTTTTCGATTTCTTTGTTGGTCCTCAATGAAAGTTGTTCATACTAATACAGTGACACCTTAAGAAGTATTGCGTTTATTTTGATACACGTTGTTCACAATGAACAGAAAACTTGATGGTATGAACGACTTAAAAAATCTTCTTACGCTGTCCAATCCATGAGATTAAAAGTCCCTTTGAAAAATATTTAAAATAAACTGGACAAGTGTCGATCTTGTCTAGAAGAGCTTGTTAACCTAATATATCTTTTTAACATCTGGAAGGTAGAATGAAATGTATTGAAATTTATTAAAAATTGGAATCTAAATAATCATGTAATTATGGTGTATTAACTGATCAATGACGTGGACGACTTTAACCTGCATTTAAAATAATGACCAAAAAAATTCAAGAACAAGTTCACGGAATGAACAACCTGTACCTATTTTGGAAAAAAATGTAAAACATTGCAACTGCTAAAAGTGTATTAACATCTTTTAAAAGAAATTATGAAAAATTGAAATTAAGAAGTGTATTGGAAGAGACCTAAAAATATCTTTGTTTCTCCCCAATGATATGTGATTTTTGGTCAAATTTGGCTATATCGTTTCGGTAGTGTCATATTATAAATGTGAACAAATAGTATCTACTTTTGTATGATAGGGTAAGCCCTTCCTTTCTGAGGATCTCTATGGACTGCATTATATATTAAATTCCTTTAAAAAGGATTAACTTTATATGTATGCTCTGTCTTTATAATATTGTGTAATAAAAATTATCTATTTCTGAAATAAAGTACTTTGGTGTATAAACCGATTTTTATTTGATTCCTATATCCTACACCATTTATACTCAAACAAACATGATTTGAGACAGTCACACACATCACCTCTTTTATTTATAAATAGATAGGTACATACACACATCAAAAGTTTCTAGGGATCAAGGAAATTTTTGACTATAAAAACATATCAAATTATTATAAACCAAGACACTTGATGTGTGTAAGTATCTGTGTACTTGTGTGAAAGTGGTGAAATCAATACGTAGCGATTGCCTATATAAAACATGCGCACACATGAGTACAAAAAAATCATGATCATACAAACAATACCCAAAAGATAAAAATACAAGTTTTCTCAGTTTTAAAAAGCGTGTGACGCTTTAACTTTTTACATCCACTTTCTCGATCCTAAGGAATAGTTTTTTTTAGACCATTCTCGGATACACATCCGAGAATGGTAAAATAAAACCAGTAAACACTTAAACTGGTTTTTCAATGGTTCCGCTGTTTACTGAACTGTTCAGTGATTAGGCTCTCGTCACCTGCTGAAATTAATAGTAATCACCAAGACTGGATACTGGATAGTGGATCTCTTAGTTGACTACTTGTAATACACATCGTGTTTGGGCTCATTTTAATTTTCCTTATAAGTACTATTTATTTTAGCTGATGACAAGGTTCTCATGATGGGGAGACCAGAAACGCCTAAAGGCGAGCCAACTAAGAGATCCAGTAAGATCTTTTAGTTGGCTACCTAAAACACAAGTGTTTTAGGTCCATCATTAGATCCCTTTTCCCAACAACAATGAATAGCGCTCATTAGAAGGATTTAAATGAGCCCAAACACGATGGTTATACTAGTAGCCAGTAAATAAGAGATCCACTATTCACCTTTCTGGTCACCATAATCAAATCCTGTAGCCAACAACAATGATTAGTGCCCATAGTACGAGCGGCCACTGCAAATTTACCTACATCAAAAGATACCGAAACAAATAGAAAATAGGTCTTGCTTGCCCATGACTGACAAGTACCACAGAGTGTGTCTGTCAAACTTAAACTGGCCGAAACTGCGAGAAATATATTAATTCCGATATCGAAAAGACCTTGGATTTTACGTCATCAGATTCCGGAACGCTGACGCCATTAGTTACCCGTTTATTGTGTCACACGGCCCAGCCGATATTAGTCTCCGAATTTATTGAAATTTCGCGAGGATATACTCCCCAAATTGTACTATTTAATTGTACCTTCATTAAAAAAATGCACCTCTAGGGTTTCGCTGAAAAATGGAAAACAAAAAGTGGCGGCTGGGGCGTATACGTTGCAGCCGGCTGTTTTTTTTCTGTAAGACTGAGGTGCGCAATGTACATTAAATAGTTGTACCTTTATATAAATCTACGAATACTTACTATTAACTTACTTACAGTCCTGTGCGTCTGGCATCCATCGGCTACCCGCGACCCTCACCAGGTCAAAGGACCTCGCTTTGTCACAGATGATCAGCGACGTTCATAACATAAAGAAATTAGCACACTGTCTTAAAAAATGGCGCGGAGAGTCACCACCTCCCAATTAGATCACGTGTGACGACTCAGTTGCATTAATGGAATAAACCATTGTAACCGCATTTACAGAATTCCAGTCAACACATGATTGAACGCGCTAATCTCAGGAACTACTGGTCCTATTTGAAAAATTCTTTCAGTGTTAGATAGTCCATTTATTTAGGAAGGGTATAATATCATGACGCTAAGACCAATAGGAGCGGAGCAGATGAAGTTGCGTGGTTCAACTATTTATACATATAGTGAAATAAAAGTTATAGAACTAATGTAGTCTTCGTACAATAAGTGACTGCCGTATAGTACATGGTCCACGCTCAGATAGTCGTGCAATATAGTGTGTGCCTAATATAGTGTTAGCCGTTATAGAAATACTTGTATTAGATAAATTACTGTTATAAACTAATCCAGAAAATTTTCCTATTTACTTTTGTATTATAAGTATTATATAAAAACTGATTTTCCTATATGAATTACTGTTTAAACAATATAACTAATTATGTCCTCACTGCAAAAGTTGTTTCTTCAATCGAAGCTTCTTGATGACTTTCGAAATTATCCTGTTTTACGTGTTCATTGACGCCAGTTTATAGAAACTTAACTTTGCATAAACTTACATGTAATCTTGTGAAAAATCAAAGCTAGAAGCGATATGAATCTTTAACCTGATTTGAAGATCAGGTTAAAGAAATGTTTTACAAGTTTTCATACGAGCTTAAGTGGTATGAGAGGGTTAGTTTGTCCTACGTCTACGCCATCTGTTTGTCAGGGTTAAAGTATATAAGCTTTAAAAAAACGCTTGGCAAGTGTTTCATTCAATGGTTGTAGTAAATAACCACACCTATTTCTATTGTTCCAAAACTTTCTCTTGGCGTGCTATTTAATAATAGAAATTAATTGAAAAAGCTGATAATAAAATATAAAAACTGCCATCTATCTACCTTTTTAAGCTGTAAGTTACGTATTTCATGAGCTCCATGCAAGAATGAACTATAACTCACAGTCGTTGGTGTTATTTTGTTTGGTTTGAAGTAGACCACGCCCACAAATGTGGCGGCCGAATCTTATTCAGCGGCTGCAGGTAACGCAACTGCAACGCGCATGCGTGACATCGATCCATGCGATGAAGGGTTCATCTCAGTTTCAGTGGTCTGTTAAGCGACTCGCAGTGTCTGTTTAGCTCGGCATCGGAAAAGTCGTCAGTACTTTCATTTTCGAGGGTGAATTTTACTGAAAAATAAGTGATATTGAATATCAGTGATGCGTTTGATACTGTGGTGGTTCTCTGTATTTCCGATATTATTGACTGATTTATGGAGCAGTTTAGATTACATTAACTACTACTTAAAGGACTAAAATCAGCTTGGGAGTGGAGGCTCGACACGCTGGGTTTGAGCAGTTCAAGATGGCGGCCGAAGAGACAAAGTTGCGCTCGTGGATCGATACAAGCCTCTCATAAAAAATAGCTTTGTCTACAAACAAAAGTGTACATAGCTATTTAATTGAAAATATCGTTACTCTTTTGTGATCAATTTTGTAATCTCAAAACACTAATTTGGGAAAGACTTGGATGGACTAATTCAATGATAAAGTGCCGGTGCTGTGTGAAGGTGTTATCGTAGAGTGAATTGTGTGTGATTTTGTATAAACCATAGTGAAGTGAAGTGTTTGAATGTGTGCATAATGAGTCAGTGATCCAAGTGTCACTGAGTTGTGGGTGTTGTGTTTGAGATATTCGCGTTCATCCTAACTCATCTTCAGCCAGTACGTATACTTCTATATTTCATATCTTACAATGTAAACCAAGGGATCAGGCCCCTTTTTTATTGAATTTGTGCGAGACAGTCATAACGTTTAATTTTTATCAGAAATGAGTGCGCCGCCGAATACTTCTCCAATTCCGAAGCCGTTGTTCACCATCATCCCACATCGTGTCGTTTGGCAACCCTCATCAAATGGACAAAAGAGTGATAAGAAGCCTATTGTGGTGTAAGTCTATCTGAAGAAAAAACAAATACTTTCACTACATGTATTTAATATAAATACAAGTGTAGTTTGTCCTAAGAAATGTATACCAAATTTATGTATATATGTTCAGGAAAGCGCGTCGCTGCAGAAGATCACCGAACAGCAACCGAACTAGTGAGCGAACTCTGGCCGCAAATCTAAAGAAGCTGGTGAAGAATTATGCTGAATTAGGTAAGGGGTAGCTTTAATATAAACATGCATAGAAAGAAACCAAATACACTTTTTCGTTCTGTGTGATTTACCTATCAATCCTACACTTAAACTCCAGTCTAAGAGAATACGCACCGTAGCGAAACAAAAGATGGGGTCTTCGCTAGTGATACGTATATAATTTTTAAATAAAAACAAAACCTAATAGTGAATATAAAAAAGATATAAAAAACGGACAAATTAAAAAATACTTTAAAAATCTGTTGGTAATAAATTATTAAAAACGCAAAAAAGACTTAGGCACATTTTCCAAATTTGTTAATGAAGCCTATCCAGAACAAAAGTGCTTCTAAACCAGATAGTGATTGCAATCAATAAAACACGGTCTAGGAGCGTCTCCAACTGCTAAATTGCATGAAAGATGCGGCTCTAAGTGGTTTTCGCAACTCCTAGACAATATTCAAACAGAAAAATAAGGAAACTAACTACCAGTAACTAACTAACATGAAACAATTTAAAAAGTCTATGATTAAATATTTAGGTCCATAAACTGCACAAATCCTAGGAGTCGGCGGCTGCGACGATCACACGATCACGCTTCGCGATCGCGCTTAAGTACTCCAGGAAAACTCGAAAGATTAAATAATTATGCTCACAGATACCATCTAGCCTTCGCAGATATGGTAGGTGGCCCGTGGACCGATACCGTCGTCAGCTCCGATCGGTATCTACACCAATAAACGAAATATGAGTGACATAATTCTCAAATAGAATTTCTAAGAAAGAAAATGAAAATATTTACGTACGGGTATTTTAGAACAATAAGCTAGCTGCCTTTGGATTACATTATTATATTTCACATTTAACACATAGGCACTTGATGGATCTATAATTTCTTCAAAATTATTTGTATTAATTCATATTAACTGACTTTTGTCATAATTCACCAGACACTGACCATATTTTCTTGAAATTTGTCAAGTGTCATTTCGATGGAATCTCAATTTATAATATGATCAGAAAAAGAAAATTGTCTGTCTTAACGAAAGAGGTTAAATTTGGAAAAAAAGATTTCATTTCCAAACCTTATAATGCAGAACACAATGCTGCAGCACGTAGGCTTTTGAAGAACATTCGCTGATGTAATTATGAATTATAATTGCTTGTTTTTTTTTATATACAGAAGCCAACAGCGCGGTTTTGCGGGAAATTTACACGGAACTCCACGACATAGACGAAAACATGGCCGAACTTGAAGCAAAAGCTCATCTCTTGGGCAGCTCCACTGAAAAGCTCAAGGCCGAGATAAAGGAAATGTACGACAAAATGAAGCCTACGGTACCATAGATTGATGCTTAAAATTTACCAAATTCTGGACCTATTTCCGACTGATGAATTCGTTTGACCATAGTTCGGTATAATGTGTTTAAGTAGACGCTTTCTGCCTCAGGCGCCTGCTTTCAGACTGCGCTCGAGTACTTCACTGCTTGTATGGAATATATTAACTTTAGCACCAACACATCTTCTGAAAATTACAAAATAAATCTTTTTTTTCTCGAATCGACACGAGTTAGGCAAGAACAATAAAGTCTTTACACTAAGAGCTTTTATTCTTGGTGTAAAGACTTCACTCGTCTAAAGTTAAGCATCAGATATAGTTCTACTCCACCGGGCATACCGCTACTTAGGTACCGTATTTTGCGGGTTCTATCCAAAAGGTCATTTTGAAAAATTCTCTTTAGGTAATTCGTATCTTGGACTACGTTCTGAATTTGACCTTGATTTTTTTTTTTGTAGAACAGGGAATAACTTAGCTCTTTGATTCAATGTATTATGTGTTTATTGAAGAACAGCAACAGAACGCAAGGCTCTAAGATTAAAAAGTAAAAAAAGATTTGGAGAAAAGGGTAACCGGACTAGGCGTAAGAAACAATTGAATTGTTGTACTATTCGTCTTTTGAATACCTATTTTTAGTAAAAGCAAGTTAGAACTATTTAACATTTCGACAGCTCTCCGCAGTCGCGATCTGCTAGTATATCGAGCTTCACCTGAGTGAGAAAGCCCACAAAGTGAGCTTATTACACACAACATAAAGGTCATATATTTATCCGAATTTAATACTCACCTCGGAGTCCGCTGTCAAGACACGAAAATGTTGTTACAGAATAGCACTACCGTAGTCGCATGCTGAGGGTCTTGTACAAAATGTGCACTGGTATCTTGAAGCAAGCACAAATGTCTCTTCGATTCTCGCGCATTGCGTTTCCACGAGTTTATGTACTCTGCGGGATGTGTTTATATTTACGTAAAGTATGTTTTCCTTTTTTAAATTTCTGTATTTATCTCAGTTACTTCCCAAAAAAATGGGATTGCATTCTTGGGGCCTTATGTCTCCTGTTGCTCGTCCGAATCTTAACCGTATTTAGCCACGTGTATCAATTTAATTGTGTATAATAAATAACCTTTTAATATTAAGCTGATCTTACTTTAAGCAGCATTATTAAGAATAGAAAATAACGACTTTCTTTTTTTGTATGCTTGATTACCAAAACACCAAAACTATTACACACACACATATGTCAGCGATGGCACAACTCCTCCAGGTTACATCAGCCATGATATTGGAACTTCAGTGGGCGTACTATGGGAACTGTTGGTTATTGCGCAATAGAAACACCGTTTGCTTTTAAATCAAATTATTATTCACACTCAAAAGTCTCAATTACAATATTCTCACACAATAGGTACACTGAACATGTATTCGGAACACGCGGCGGTTTCTAGACGTATGCACGTCTGCACTGCTCGACCGCCACCAGTAGACTGAGCTCAGCCTCTGTCGAGCACAACGTCCTAGAGTCCGTCGAACGCCACTAGATAGCGTTGGCGTCCCGATTGTTCAATTGACTGACTTATTTCCGACACGGCCATCCTGCTATCACACGGCCTCGTGTGTTAACCTGCAACCAAAACTCAACAACAGTACTCTGTCCGACTCGGCCAATCCTGATCACAATATGGCTCAGAAAAACTTTACCCTCGATCATTTAATTGTTTTCACAAAACATTACTTTCCAGTTAACACCACACATATAAAAAAATCGTGTAAATATCATTAATATAATTTGTTTTGTAACAAAGCCTCGGGGAACCACTCACAAAAGCTAACAACTCTAGCGCCAAGGGTCTCATAGCCGAACTAAGTGCATCCTCCATGCATGTGGAGCATTGTGGGAATTTCACCCACTACTTGTGTCTCTTGAGGTAACTCGAGTAGTCCGTGGGTAGGCGGTGTTCGTGTGGCTCTGGCGGGGGTCGTGTGGCTCTGGCGGGGGTCGTGGTCTGTAATGACCGTTGTGGTGGTCTGGGATGACCGTAGTGGTGGTCCACATGTGTGTAGATGCAAGTATTTCGAGGGCAATGGTGAAACACGCACATCCACCATGTATGTGAAGCATTGTGGGAATTTCACCCACTACGGTCACCTTTGACCACGAGTAGCAATCACACCATTGCTCTCGAAATACTTGCATTTACACACATGTGGACTACCACTACGGTCGTCCCAGACCACCACAACGGTCATCACAGACCACGACCCCCGCCAGAGCCACACGCATATCGCCTACCCACGGACTACTTGAGTTACCTCAAGAGACACCGATTTCCACCGGGCTACGACTACGTAATAGCTCTGGTGCGGTCGGCCTCGGCATGCTCATTAATTATCACTGTGAGCATCTTTAACTTTTACTATCTACTTCGACTGGTACATAACCCTATGGTCTCCCCTCTCTTTTTGTATCCTATCGTGAGCCTATTTCTAATCACACTTTTGAGTTTAACCTTCAACGTGTAGCAATTATCATCCAAAACCTCTGCTACCATTAATGGACCTTTTAACTTCCCATCTAAACAGTCTGATTTCGCTCTTCATTTTCTTATAACACGAAATCGTTAACAAAAACTTTATTTTAGCTGCCATTCTATCATCAACTAGAGCCTTATCATATCGCTCTCTAGTACCATTTTTCGTACCTCATAAATGTAGACTCTGGTATCTACATCACTACTCATCTACTGTCAGCTCATGACAACAGTCTTGCAACTTCGTTTATTAAAAACTCTACAGATAAAGCTTTTTGACGCGGTTTATTGAAAGCCGTATTTCACCTATTTGCTATCACGAAAGTAGAGATGAGAGATTCTCAACAACGTTTCAATACACAGAGCTATTTCTCATCTTCATGTTTCTGATTAATTGGCCACAATAGTTCGAAGTTTGATGAATAGTTGAAATAAATGCTTTGGGTTTGAGTTTGATTCGCGATTTACTAGTATTCGGGATTCTCGAGTCCAAGTACCACTAACAGTCATTTTAAATCAAATTATTATTCACACTCGAAAGTCAATTACAATTTTCTCACATAACAAGTATTCACACTGAACAAGTATTCGGAACACGCGGCGGTTTCTAGACGTGTGCACGTCTGCACTGCTCGACCGCCACCAGTAGACTGAGCTCAGCCTCTGTCGAGCACGACGTCCTAGACTCCGTCGAACGCCGTTGGCGTCCCGATTGTTCAATTGACTGACTTATTTCCGACACATATAATATGAATAAGCATATTCTAGTGTTTCCGGTTAGGTATAATTAACTTTCAGAAGATGCGTTCTATATTGTAATGAGTATTTATGTATTTTAATAGTCCGAACGATATGATAGCAATTAATATTTATCTTATATTTAAAAAAAAAACACGATTAGATATGCCTGTTACAAGGAAGATCGAATAGGGTTTTGTAGTTGATACAAGTTTTTACTAGATTGCTTTGTTTCATCTAAAATTGTATATTTAGAACTTTTATAATATTTATTTCATGTTTGAATAAAAAAACGATTTTCTTTAAACATAATTATTATCACAGGTAGATGAATATGTTTGGGGGCTATGATTAAAAAAAGCTTTTGCTCACACATTTGTGCACTTAACATTAGTGAAATTAACACTAAAACAATCATACACTCAAAGGACATTACAAAAAAAAAACACAGTAAATCATTTACGTTAATTCATGTACTTAAAGCTTTTTATCTACATCATTTAAGGACAAATACCTCGTATAAAACCGGCAAAGTGTTAGTCGGACTCACACGAAGGGTTCTGTACCATACCACCATATATCCAAAAAACAAATACGTTTCTTGTAAAAATAATTAAAGGCGGCTTCCCACTTGTAATTTAAATTTTATTTAATTTTTATCATTTGTTCAATAGCGGCAATAGAAATACACACTCTGTGAAAATTTCAACTATAAGTACCTGTTACGGTTCTTGAGATACAGCCCACTGACAGACAAACAAACGGACGAACGGATGAATAGCAAACGCCTAGTGATAGGGTTCTGTTTGTTACCGTTCGGTGACGGAACCCTAAAAAGTTAACGGAATTGAAGCACAATGGAATAGTGGCAAATTTTCGATGCTTTTGAGTTACCCGCGAAGTGCAGTTTTTATTACTAATATTTAACTACTTTTAACTAGCCCACTTTTAAACCTGACATTTCTCTCAGTGGAAGTAAAATACGAAATATCTCGTTGACCAGTCTTTTAGAGTCAACATTGACAACGCAGTACGTTATTTGATTTTTACCGAAAACCCCCTTCACCGAAATTATCAACATATATCATAATTGGTTAAAATTGTGTTTCTTCTAAAAAGTATAACTTAATTTGATTTTAAAAAAATCTGAAAATTTTAGTTCTAAAATGCGTCCAGTATAAACTTGTTTCAGAGAGCAAAAAGTCGTAAATAATACTCACTCGAAAACTAGAACTCATTAGCTAAATAAGTTTCATTTCATTTTAAATTAGAAAATTTTCAGGTTCTGAAATTTCATCAGTAGCAAAATAAGTATCATGACATGAAGCGAGAGTGCAATTTAGATAAAGTTCGCAATCGGTCAAAGTAAAAAAAAAAATAAAAAAAAATAAAAAAAAACAAAAGAAAAAAAATAAAAAATAATAATAATAATAAAATAACAAAGTATTGAGTATAGAATTTAGTTATTTCGAAATTATTTAGTGAAATAAGCGTACATTTTCGCTGAAAGGTACGAAGCAGATATAGGTACTCATAAGACACTTAAAATGATAGGAAGCCACGTGCCAATAGTATAGCTCGGCTGCACTAAACTATTCAAGTATCTCGATAAATCTCGATTTATTTTATTTTTACATAGTTTGATTCCTAATCAAAAAACGCATATTTCTACTCATTAGAATCAGTTTTCAAGTATCTCAAAACAGACGTAAAAATTGAGCTCAAATTAAATATCTCAGCATAAAAAATGTCAGTTTAGAGCAGCCGAGCTGTAGACTCGTTAAAGTGTGTGGTGTAATTATTTTTAGTATAACGTAGGTACTTAAATAGCATTATGTCTGCGCCTTTTCAAATTTACTCGCCTTCAAGCTATCCCTTTGGAACCAGTGTTCACAAACAATAGAAGAAGAGCCTAGCAAGGCCGCAAACCGCTGGCCTGCCTCGAAGCGGGGAACACTAGGCTTGCACTAAGCATGCCGAGTAATATGCCCACGTTATTTTGCTGCGACATATTCGGCGAGTTAAGAGTTCCGGAAGCCCTTGCCTAACATCCCCACACCCTTGGAAGCACGCTATCCGACTAATTACATCCAATATAAATTATCAACTGAGCGACCGGTTTTTTATCCTCTTACTTCTTAAACTGGAATCTTTCATATTTAATTTTACGATTGCTGATGTCAAGAAATAAATTATAAACCCAAAGGTAACTAATATTTTGAATCTGTGTAAAACAAATGTTTTTATTAAAACAGTGCTCTTGAGTTCCGTGGTATTCTTCAAAAGCTCTCTGAAAATTAATTTAGTTACTTAAGTGTAGATTATTCGCTCGCGAATCGCGCCGAAATTAGTAGATAGGCTTAACGATAGACCCTAAGAGGCACCGATCAGCCTCCTGGTAGGTACGATGTTAATATTTAAGATAAGTCAATATATTATATAGTATCCATCTGATCCATCGATCTCAACGTATACTACTTAGTTAATGGAGTTACATTAGTTTCCCTATTTCCATATTATTAGGGAAAGTTAATCAAGAGGAATCAAATTCGATGAAAATATTCTGGCTTTCGGGTTCTATGAGTTTATTGCACACACAAAAAAATGCATGAGAAATTATGGTAACCAACCAAAATAAAACCATCAATAACATCCTTATTCATAGCGCACATTGTTAATTTTTACATCATTTTCTAACTGATAAAAAAATTTAACTCGATGTTACATTGTAAGTATTTGCAATCCATAAAGTGATCGAAATAGATTTAAATTAGAAGGTTATTTCTAATGTTAAAGTAATAAGTAGGTAAGATTAGATATTAGCTAATAGGAAACATTATAATAATTTATAAATTCGTCAAGGTGCTTTAGTCGTTAAAATAAATTCCGAGTATTTTTTCTCGTTTTACAATTAGGTTTGGGTTTCAGCCATAGTTATGCACAGTTAAACATCTTGAATCCTGACTTTAGTTTGAAAACGTCAAGACATTAAAAGTTTATTTTCACGCTTCAATTGGAACATTTTGAATATTTAGGAAATTGGACCGTCCAGAGGTTTGTGCAACTTGGACTTTAATTTTGTAAGCAGAAAAAAATCTACTCTCCGAGGAGTAGTTAAAAGCAAGTTTAATAACACTGGCAAACAAGATTTTCTAACTAGGAATATGCTTACAAATTTTACTTACTTTAAGACGACTTAAATGGCACCGTGTATATAGCATTTTTAACTAAATATACTTTAACTCATTTTTAATAGCTTTAGAGTGACAAATCCATTTACTCCTTAGGGGTTGATAAGATGCTGGTCACGCTATTACAAATGTAAGCAAGGCGCAAGACGAGTAGTAGTGGGGAAGAATCTTAATTGTACATATGATGAGAAAGTATTGAAATATTATGGTAAGTATAGTTATTTATAAATAGTTTTGTAGTGACAATGCCCTTCCCCCTCGCGGGGGTACAGATGCTGGTCACGCCTAAGTTAGCGAAGTTCATTGTATTACTCTTAAGAAATTAAGATAAATTAAAATATTAGGTGTAAAACTTTTACGATATTTCAGTCTTTAATTATTTAGCAAATTTCAGGAGTGCACAACACTCAGCTCCAAAATTATATTTTTGTGTTTGCATACACCCAAAATCTTGTTTCGTATGAAAAATACGACTTCACTTTACGTACGCTCTAGCATTCACTGGCTTATTCAATCTATAAAAGTTTTCATTCACGATTATAATGAGGCTTTCAGTTACAGATTATATTCATTATATTTTATAACAATTTCAATTTAACGTATGCGTAATTTATAAATAATGATAATCTTTTAAGGCACATTGGAAGAATCGGTAATTTTTTATCAGAAATTAAAATAGTACAAATTAAGCACAGCTGAACTTGCATTTCTAAGAGATATTCAATCGATCGATTGTCGGTCAACGCTATCAATCGGTGGTAGCATTCTACCACCATCATCATCTCTACCCTCCACTTGGTCAGTCGAAGTTGATCCATAGTTACCAAACGATCGATATCGATCAATATCATCGATCGTCAATCAATCGTTGATAAAGGTGCAAACAGCAGCGCATCCTAGGAACAATAATTCCAGGACAAAAATGTGTAAAGATTGCCTACTGGCACAAAAATGAATGCTGTCATTGGTTAAAATTTTATCTCGTACTTCAAAAAAGGCTTTGTACCATCTAAGAGCTGGTACATCTGAATTCAATTACGATATTTCAATATTCGGTTTTTAAAGTACTACGTTACTCAGGTTATTCGAGCCGGTCGGTATTTTTTTATCACTAAAGAATCTGAAGGAAATATAGAATTAACTTTTTTTTTGTGAGAAAAGTTAGTAAAAGATAATTAAAGTTGAGTTGATTTCTATGAATTACGAATAGTTTTAGAGTGATAAAGCCATTCACCTTTCTTGGGTGAAAAGATGCTGATCACGGAATAAAATAGGAGTTATACTAAGACCCTATTTAAATTACAATATTGCATCTTGATGTCCTTTACTAATAGGAATTCTGCATAGCCGAGGAAAGTATTCGTATTACTCCTTAGAAATTAGGATAATTAAATATAATCTATAGCTTTTACGATTTCTTTCAATCTACACTAATATTATAAAGAAGAAAGATTTGTTTGTTTGAATTGAATAGGCTCCGAAACTACTGGACCGATTTGAAAATTCTTTTAGCATTGGATAGCTACATTATCAGGGAGTAACATAGGGTTTTATTATCCCCGTACTCCCACAGGAACGGGAACTACGCGGGTGAAACCGCGTGACGTCCACTAGTCTTTAATAATGATCGGTTTTGATTTGTTTAGTAATCTCAGAGGTGCACAACATTACCTCCATGGTTATATTTTTTTTTTGCAGAAACGTTAAACCTAGTTTCGTTTGAAAAATACGAATTCATTTTATGTACGCTGTAGATTTCAATGGCTTGTTCCATCATTGAAACTTTCCAATCACGATCATTATTAGGCTTTGAGTTACACAGATTCATTACAGTTTATTAACACGCAAAATCTTACTATTTAAACAATATGTATTTTAATGCGTAGGTTATTGTAAGGTAGCAAGACGAGGACTGTCGGTAGGAAAAATCTTAGTAATACATTTAAATCTCTCGAATAGACTTCATTGTGTCTTGTGGGTCGTGGGGCTTTAGTGACCAAGACCGAGGTCCCAGATTCGGCCTATATTATTATTGAGTAGTATTTAGGGACCACAAATGAAATAAACAAAGTTATGTCTTGGGAAAGTACGGTCAACCAAAAAATTTGGAAGTTATATAAATATAACTTTTTATAAAACTATAAAATATTTATTTTATTTAAAAAATGGCAGCCTTCTATTAGAATAAAACCTAAAAACCATGGTAAAAATACTCACTAAGAAATATAATTACTATAATCTTGAGTAATTATATTATTTCAAAATTAAATTACAACAGTTTAAAACATTTCTGCTTATTATCTACACAATTGCACATAAAAATCATCTCTTTATATGAAACGTCAACAATAAACTTAAAAAACTTAACTATCCAACTGCATATGATAATCAACTACAGAATGTATACAAAAACACTGCATGTTTATGTGTACTGTAAACGTAAATTAAAAATAATAAACGAACTTAAAAAAAAAACTTTAAAATGCTATAATAATATAAATCATCAACAAATGGATCATAATAATTACTAGAATATAATTAACAGTGTTTATCCAAAAAAATAACATTTTCAACATAACTAAATAATTACAAATAAGTCTCATAAATATTAAAATCAACATAAAAAATGTGGGTACTTATTAGATACTACTTTTAAACCTTAATTTTTCTAGACAGTGTAGTAGTTTTTTTTTAATATATAAATCTGGTTATTTAACAATTCCTGCAACGTCAGTATGATCTTCTTATTAATCATAATACTTTCTGGAGATTTTTTTGAAATATTGTTCATATGTTTAAGTTTTGCCAGTATAAGTCTTTTCTAATGTCCTTCTAAAAATTGCACTATTTGATTTTGGCTTTAATTTTATTTTCCGGGCGACTTTGTTCATTCCTGTGCTCTTCAAATAATATTACTCTTTATTTTGTACCGGTACTGATAATTTATGCAATTATTGTTCGTCAGAATATTATATCACCTTTTTATACTTTAACTTCTTTTTTCTTGTGGTCCCAAAATATTACTCAAAAATAATATAGGTGGAATCCGGGTCCGCGGTTCCGGTCCCGCAAGCCCTAAATATACGTAAAAAATATTTTAATATCATAATAAAATAGCTACTGTCAGCGGCTTCGCCTGCGTGGTCCCTAGGGAACATACTCCCGTCTCCCGAGATAAAAAGTATGTATATGTCCTTTCTCAGGCTCTAGACTATCTGTGTACCAAATTTCATTTAAATCGGTTCAGTAGTTTTGGCGTGAAAGGACGACAGACAGACAGAGTAACTTTCGCATTATAATATTAGTAAGGGTTAATGTAGGTAAGTTAAATTAATTTAAATAGTTTTATAGTGACAAAGCCATTCCCCCTCACGGGGGAACAGATGCTGGTCATAAGACAAACGGTCCATAAATAAAGTGTAGTGTAGGTAAGTCATACATATAATTGTAATCAAATTAGTTTAATCCTTTACTGGAATTTACTTTTAATTTTACTTAACTTTACTGGAACAGTCGAAGAATCGTAATTTTATGAGTAATCGTAATAACTTGTGTTTCGAACGTAAATACTTGTTTTTTATAGAGGTGGTGTTTATATTTTACCATTGTTTGGTAACGGATACTAATACTTTTAGAAAGTGGAAACTATATGACCATTGTCTGAACAGGGTAGCTTAAATATTATTAAGCAATACAACAAAATTATTTTATAAATATAACAAATGTAAATCAAATATTGCTCTATGTTTTCAGCCATATGAAACTTTTTAAAACATCGTTTCACGCACAAATATCATTTTATATTCAACCTCTTCGCATATTTCTTTGTCGAGCAAAACTTCACAACTACAACGTTTGTAAGTATTCTGTGTTTCTGGGAAATGGACACCAACAATTTGAAGGCGAATTTCATCTGGGACATCGAAATTGCCGCCATTCTTGTTTATGGAAACAATTTGCCTTCTTTTCTTACAAGTGAAATTTCCGATGAGGGCTCTTGCTAGTCGTAACCGAAATTCCCGATGGGCAGAATCTCTTTGTGGATTTTTTTAGGTAAAGAATGTAGGTATTTAGGCATCCAGCATGAAGAAAAACAAGCGCATCCAGAATTTCCTAGATTTTCTTCCTGTTGGATACGATGAACGAAAGTGGTCGAAATGATCCACGCCTCCCGTATGGAACGTATAATCGCCTATCGCTTTTGGGCAAACACTTCTTTTTTTGAGCCGTCTTTTTGTGTTCGTTTCACAATAGCATCCTCTGACTGCTTATGCGTCGACGTCAGTATGGTAACTTCTTTTGTATCAAGCCATTTTACGCGGCGACTATAGGTTGACTTGTCATAGCATTAAATTATTTTTTTGCTGTTTTTTCTCGCTTATTCTGTAGTTTCTCTATCATAGAACTAGGTCAACCTTTTTTTTTGTTTTTCTTACGGTTCCAATTGAATAAATGCCATTTTGGTATAAAATATCGATCGATGAGTTACGAGGCACATTCTTACATAAAGGAGACGGAACTCATGGGCCCAAATGTAAAGGGTTGAGATATGGTTTAAAAAAATGGGTACTATATTCTATTTCAAAATTAGCCCAATTCACGATCACGAGTTATCTAAAAAAACAGTTTAGGTTACGAATAAACTGCAACAATGTTGCTTTCTTAGCTGTTTAATGACGTGTTCTCTATAAAGGTTTATTGTTTTTATGTGAAACAGTAGTTTGGTTGAGTTTATAAAAGATTTCGTGTTGACTGTGGTGCTAGTTTCACTCTCTTGTATGTTTTGCTAATGCTTAGACAGATTACTAATGTGCTTGTGTTTGACTGTGCCAGATAAAACTCCTCGTTATAACTACCATTAACAAATCTGTACCTTCTTAAAGCATTGTGCGTGTTCTCACTACGTTTTCATAAACGATATAATTATTTATGTACCTAGGGATTCAATATAGTTTTATACCCAAAAGGTGCTTAACATCCTGGAAATCATCCACAGCTTTTCCTACACACACTCATCCATTCTACCCTACTTGACTTAAAAATGCTCAGATAAAATAATACGTAACAGTGTATTAAACATAGTTTTATTAGGTATACGTTACATAACTCTTAGGTAAAATTAATAGATAAGAACAAGGTAATTGTTGATCATCTAGCATTCTTTCAACAAGCTAAATAACGTGGTTTCGCCGATGCATTGATCCAGTTACAGACACATCACATTGGTTTCCCATCGTCACTCGGAGGAATACAAAACATTTGCAGGAGTCCAATTTCATGCCAGGGTTTTTATTTCGAGCTGGTTGTGGAAGGAGCTCATCTTAACCAATGTATGGAAACAAACGATTGAAAAAATACGAGTCACAATCACAATACTGCTAGAAGAACGAAGCGAATAGTATTGCATTATTTACGTTTAAGTCGGTTAGTGAAAAATAAGCAGAATATCATTTTTTGTTGATAAACAAAGACAAATCACAATGACAGAACGTATAAATGTTATGCATGGCATATAGGTTGATAATACCAGCTAGTCATATTTTTTAGTAAAAACTTTTTTCAGGCGATATTCCGTTCATTTCATAATGTAGGCGCAATCATACTTAATCTCTTTAAAACTCGGCTCTCAGATTGCCAAAAGTCTCAGAATTTTCAGTGATTGGTTTATAATATATAATCTATTGATTGACACCACTCTCCTCCTTTTACATCCAAGCCCAAGATTATGAAAGCGGTTCAGTCTCCTTTGTGACAACAGTAAAACCTAATCCATCTTTATTCAAAGTCTCCGTTTTACCCGTGTTAATTTCGAAGTAATACAAGTAGCCAGTCTTCGCGTCCACAGCGAGCCCTTATAGCCTCGTTTTATTGGCTTCAATGGCATGCATTGCTTCATAGAAGATCGGCCCTTGAATTTTACCATAGTTTATCTATGGAGTAAATACCTGATTCTTCTGCCTGCTATAAAAACATTTCATTCATTCTTTCCATTAGAGGTCTTAGCTTGTGCAATCAATAAAAATGTTCTGAATGTCGCGGTTTTTCAGTTGTATTGTCATTTATGTGTAAATTATCAAGTATTTTCTTAAATCTGTTCAAACTAAACGTAAAAGAAATATCTGGGTTATTGTTAAACGGAACCGGTGACCAATATAGCTCAAAATCTGGCAAGGGGTGTAAACCCATCATAATCATCACGCCCAGAAAGGTTTTGATTTCTGCTAGGGTAGTTGGTGATAGTTTCTGCTAATTTTGACTGGCGTACCGATTCGTTTTCGTTACAATCGTATGTATTAGTTCATCAGGAAAAAGATTATTGAAGTAATCGGCTGGTTGGCTTTTATGCGAAAAAGAAAATATTTTTGGACCAAACTTCGATAAAAAATTGAAACTATCTTTGTAGGTTCTTTCTTTTGAGATGGACAAATTCAATGTTGAAGACATATTTGCAGCATTATTATCTAATACAGAAATTACGGTGCCTAGACTCTTCTGTAATTTCGACATTATTATTTTCAACCTGCAAACTTACTTCAAAAAGCTGTAGTAATCAATGGTCGATAATGTCATCATCAGGAAGTTCTAAAAATGTATTTTGTGTGGGGAAGGTATAAAATCTTCATCATTGTCATCTGAATCCTTATCCGACCAATTTTCCAACAGGTCTTGGAGTGCGTTGTTAGATAATTGTCTACTCGATGCCATCTCTTTGAAGCTGTAAGTGCTGTAACAATAATTATAAAAATATCAATATAAAAATAGTTATTATAGCAACAAAACACTAAATATTGGGCAAAAACAGTAATATTTTACTTCACATTGTACACGTACAAATTACATGAAACGGACAATGGTCATATATTAGCCACATGCTTTGGACACATTTTTCCAATAAATAATATTTTTTTTTGAAATATTGTTTTATGCTTTATACATTAAAAAAAAACACTAACCCCGTTATTATGTACTTACCGGAATTTTTGGAATCACAAATAATTATTTCTTCATAAAACAGAAGTTAATTTTCGCGCACTTTTTGTAATTGACCTATACTGACAGCTAAACGTCACTTTTTTATGTGACCTACCAATTTCACTTAAGCCTGCACTAGAAAAAGAATAATCAAAACTGCGTTCCGATTTTAATTTTTTTCTTTTTCGATGAATAGTTTTGACAAGTGAAGGTGGCATGTATTCTACCACTGTTTGATTAAGGGTTAATATTTATTGTTAATGATTTGGCGTAATTTCGCTTAATTGGCAGTTACTCCATGAGATTCCCTTCATATGTATATCTAACACGATCCACTTATCTTCCTTGTCATAATTAGACTGCGGGATTGCAGACATATCTTCTTCTATTCTTGCCTTCAAGTTACGTAAAGTTCTCGGCTTATGGATGTACAACCGATGCTTCATATATCCCCATAAAAAGAAATCTGCTGGCGTCAAGTCAGGATTCCTGGGTGGCCACAGAATATCATCTCTTTGAGAAATCAGCTTTGCCGGGAATATCTCTTTAATGACTGGCAAGGACTCATTAGAATAGTAGTAATACTACTACAACAAACAGAATAATGTACCGTACCAGTTAATAAATATAAACTTATAAATAAATAAACTCATTACTATATTATTAACTACGACATTTATGTAAGTATGCTGTATACATTAATAGTTTTTGGTGTTTGGTAATCAAACATTTATAACATAATTATGCCTTTCAGAAAAATCGGTCTTTACATACATTATATAAACAAAACAGATAAAATTACAAAATATACCGCGTTTTCATAACAATATATGCTCGTATATGCATAAATATAGTATTCCATCTTGATGTTAACCATAAGAAAGTTAGTTGTATGTATGTAATATCATGTAACCTTTTATAATAAAAAATGTATTCTGAATTTACAAAGTTTCATATCTACTCTTTTATATTATATAACTATTTCTACTGTATAATTAGATGTTTAATTAATTTAATCTAGTTGTATATCTACATTGATATGCTTAATGACGACGTATTTTTTGGACTATGTATTGAAAAATAAATTATTTTTTCTATCCATTTTCAGTCTTAAAATTCAGCTCTGATTTTGATAAAAAACATAGGAACTTGCATGTTAGACTAAGCGCCTTCTCGTTTATGAGGAGCATTTTTAATAAATCTTCTACTTTCTTGTAACATTGTATACCTACTGTAAAAGGTTTCTGAAATAAAATATATTTGTGTGGTACAACTGTTTTTAATTTCCTCACTTATAAGATCATTAACAACTTAACAAAACCAAGATCTCGTCAATAAATAATGTTTTTCTTTTCTTGTCGACTGATTTAAATTTTGTTCAACCGGTATGTGGTCGCTCGGACCGCTGTATCTTTGGCCACACTGAAGTCCTGGAACGTACAGCATAAAGGACAGTAAAGTAGGTGAAGCATATCCTGCGAAGGGCCTTCACACTGACACTGTGTTTGGAATGGATCTATGATGCCCCATAATTTACAGCGACTAACCTGGATCCGCAAGCAGTTAAGAGTTTTCCAGATTGGCCACTGTATTTGCATCCCGGGGACTCTGGTGAAGTGATGAAGTGTGGAGGGGTGGGGTGGGTTTTCTTTCACAGTTTACATTTCTCGTCAGCACTGGCTTCCAAGGAGGTCGTGTATCTCAGGAAGTTTTCGACTGCAACTCGGTGCGCTCAGGTTGGAGTTCTATGATCATAAAAGGGGTGGCAGCTGACGTGTTCTTATTTCGTAAGAAAGGAACAGCTGCCTACTTCGCAGCGGACATCTGGTGGTGCTACATCTGTCAGTGGATACAAAATCACAAGAGGGGTAGGTTTCAGGCATCCCGCTATGATGCGGTAGGTGTCGTTTGGTGCTATGTCGACGTGTGCGACGATGGTTCACTGGGTATGCGAACTCCACAGCAGAAAAAGACAAACAGAGTGCGTAGGCCAGATGTGTAGAGAACTTTTGGTGATTCTCCCTAGCTAGTGGATGTTAGGCGGTGTCCTGATTTTTTCCTTAGTTTTTAAGCAGTGAAACTTAATTAAGGTATCAACCTAGATATCGGGGTTGAGGGTAGTCTCTCACGCCTCGTCACGAGATGTCGAGAGTCCTATTTAACTGACGGTTGCGCAGATGTAAGGCACTGAGTTTTAGAAGGATTTGGCCGTAGATCGTAGCGGAGACGGTGGAAGATCGACCTTCACCCACGTGATAACCCCATTAGACATATTTTTTTATCAAATTGTATTGATTTATAAACACGCCTATTAAAGCTTGCCAATCGAAAATTTGTTCATGGGTATTTTTAATTAATTCATTTTAATAAAAAAAATCATGCCTTTACTACTTTGATAACCGAATAAAAGTTACGCTCTTTCAAAAAAACATTGTACTTTACAAAGAAAATATAATTTATTGAACGGATTCAATCAGTTATATTTAATTTGTAAACTACAATTATTTTTTGACCAATTAATTGTATTAATCAATATATAAATGAAATGTTAATGATGAGTGACTGACAGACAGTAAACAGCCAAAACTTCTGGTCGTAGAAAACGAAAATTTGGCATGTAGTTCCTTGAAAACAAAATAACGGGATATGCGCGTACGAATTGGCAGGCAAAAGGTCGTTAATCTGTATGAGGCTGTATTTGACCCTGAGAAGAAACACTGAAACAAACTCAAAACTCCAAGTCTGTTTTTAAAGTCAACACAAATAATGTAATTGTTACACGATTGTAAACATGAGAAATATGTATTAAGATTTATCTCTGAAATGGTCTTTACGTTGACGTCGAGGTGGGCCTTGCGTGCACCAATGAACCTCAGCTAGACTAAAAGAGAGACAATCCGATCTGCAATCCGAACTGTTTGGCAGTAGCGACTTCACGGACCTGATTTCCCGGGGAAGGTCTTGTTCCAAATCTCTGGTTTGCCTTTATTGGCTTGCCGGAGTGAACACTGATGAAGAACAGGGCTCCCAACCTCTTCCGTGTTTTAATTGGCCGATTTGAATGGAGATTCGCAAGAGTTAGCTTCTCCTAGAGTATAATAAAGCCTTTTGATTGCCAAAATATGAGAAAATACACTGCATTGGAAGCGAACGGTCAATTGATGTAAGGGTAGACCGGGGAAATGTGTCTTGTGTAATAATGCACATCGCAAATAAACTTACTATTATGAGTCTCTTACACTATAAAAGAGACATTCTTTTCGGAAAATTCTACAGTCGATTAACACATGAGATTAAGTTTGATAAATGGAAGGAAAAATAGCTGCCCAAATTACCGATTTAGGGATTTTCAACCGAGACTGGAAATACTTACGTAATGCTGCATGGCCAAATTGGAGGAAACGTAGGGACCTTAGTAAGTAGCTATTTCAACATCCCATATGTTTCACCCTGGTACCCATGTTTTGAAATGTCGTTTTTTTTTAAGGAAAAGCAAGACAATCGTCGGTAGACAGATTCTGATGGTGGAAAGAAATTTAGGTATGATGATGCAGATGAGCTCGTTCTTAAAATAATAGGGCAGGGTTCTCCTGCCATCGAGGGTCTTCCGGTTCTTGAAGCATCGGGTTCGAGCGTACCACAAATAAGCGTTAGGAACCCCGAAGAAACAGAAACATCGCAACCTCAATCTCGACCACGACCATTATAACTCGAAATACTTACTCTTAAAAAAAAGGGATGTTGATTTCGATAATGCCAAGGGAAAATTGTATATTGTTAAAAAGAAAGTTATAAAATGGATTTGGAGTTATTAAAATTGGAAAAAGAATTGTAGATTAACGTGCCATCCCAATTTACCCAACCATTCTACCAGCAAATTATTAAAAATGTTGAAACTAATAATAATCTAAATTCCGATTTTAATAGTGACGATGTCCAACTCATCGAACCTTTTTCGGAAACGTGATGAATAAATATCAATAATTGATATTTAATCAACAGATTACGAGAAAGGTCTTCTCTGACTTATTTTATTAATCAGAGAAGGGTCGATGGTCAACATCCATCATCCATTAAAAACATAAATGTAAAAATGGGAACCAACTTCAATAATAATAATATGCATGAATTTCGGCTTCACTGATAAAAGAATTGTGATTTAAATGGGTAATATAAGATAAATTAGGGCTTAATATTCGTCTTGGCTAGTTTTCAACATGTATGTTGTAAACTGACGATATAGGCAATATAGTAGTCATGGCTGAGACTACGTAGGACCGCAGTACAATGCTCGATGACCTAAGTAGAGCTTCCGAAAGAGTGGTTCTTAAAATGAACATGGACAAAACCAAGGTCATGGTAAATAACCATGTAGCATCCACTCCTACCAAGGTCGGAGATTCTACACTCTCAAAGTTGTAGACGAGTACGTCACCCTGATGCTGTCTCCACACGCTTGTTGAACAAGCGTGTGGATGCATCGCAAACACGTTTGACGAACACCCTTTGATTTTTGCACAAAAACCGACACCGACCGACACCGATGCCGATCACTGCCAAACACTTCCCGAACACATACGCAAACAGCAAACACCTATCCACACGTTCGTGTTTGTTGTTTGGTGTTCGTTGTTTGCCACTGTTTGCCAAGCGTGTGGAGGCAGCATGGGATAAACGGACCAATTAGGTAGGGCTAACCTCGAAAAAGAGGTCAACCGTCGAATCTGACTCGATACCTTAACGTAAGTATACATATAACTAGCTGGCCCGCGCAACTTCGCCTGTGTCACTTTTTTCATTAATGCTCTGTTCCTATTGGTTATAGCGTGATGTTATTTAGTCTATAGCCTTCTTATCCGATGAATGGACTATCCAACACTAAAATAATTTTTCAATTTGATCCATAAGTTCCTGAGATAAGCGCGTTCAACCAAACAAACTCTTCAGCTTTATAATATTAGCATAGATAACAACAATTGTGTTAGTAAATTAAACTTCAAACTAAGTCTTTGTGCGTGGCACTTGCCCGCGAAAGTGGCGGAATACCACATCCTGTGGCCAAAGATTAGCTGATGATTTGATAGGAAAACTTGACCACTACTAGCGTGGTATTTAGTGAAGTTTACCATTATTTCACACGTATTTTTTTGCATAATGTTAACAAGCTTAGCTGTATACTGGGACACTTGGAAAAGCTCGTTGTCATTTAAGGGTTCGTAATGTGGGCTTATGGAATTGTGAAACCTAGGATTGAGTAAATGCGCGGCCAAATGAATAGGCTGAATATAAAATAATCTGCGTTCTTGAATATAGTTTAAAATGCCATCTTTATAATCAGCAATTTCAGAACAGTCATTCGGAAACACAATATTCTCAATTTGTTTCTTGTTTTTTTGAAATGATGCCGGTACTTCCGAAATTAATCCTTCATCAGATTCCAAATTCTTTATTGCTTCGGCTGTAGGGAGTAGCATCTCTTCCATAACTTTTGATCTTGACCAAAATGAGTCTGACAGTATAATTTGTTTTACAGTCCTATCAATTTCGTTATTTAGACTGATTATCAAAGCTGATAAAGCGTCGCGATTTGCCAATAACGACTTGAAAGTCAGAATAGCCCCTGCCCATCTTGTTTTACTTGGAAGTTTCGAAGTCGAATATTGACTTCCGTACTTTTCTTTTTGTTTTTCTTCAAATGTGGCTAAGCAAACATATCTTTTAGTTATGTTTTACTAGTTGACCCGCGCAACTTCTTCTGCTCCGCTCCTTTTGGTCTTAGCGTGATATATAGCCTATAGCCTTCCTCGATAAATGGGCTATATAAAACTGAAAGAATTTTTCAAATCGGACCAGTAGTTCCTGAGATTAGCGCGTTCAAACAAACAAATAAACAAACTTTTAAGCTTTATATATTAGTATAGATAGATAATTTTCTTGCATTCTTCATAAAAAACATTTTAAATGCTCGATTCTCATGATATCGTTAAATAATAAATACGTTCCATGGGCAGCACCTCCGATGCAATCGATATGTGGATGCAAACTCTGAATTTGCCTCCACTCTGCACGCATGTTACTTGCGTTTTCGGTAACAATGACAACGAATTTTAATGGACCAATTTCTTCTAGTACGATTACAATTTGAGTGCTAATATAATCTGTCGTTTCTCTTTGTGTACCTGGATATATACTTTTCCAAAAAATGGGTTCAGGTGTTGTAATTATAAAATTGACGACTCCTTTACCACAAACATTCGTCCACCCATCCATAACCAGACTAAAGGCCATTGCAGACTTAATTTTTATCATATTTACTTTTATTCTATGATACTCGGCATCAAGTAATGCATTGCTCATTGCATATTTTGTTGGCGGCCTATAGTAACTTTTCAATAAATCGATTGCATTTTGCCAGTATTTATTCTCAAATAAATTAAGTGGTAGCCCAGAAGAATATGCTGCACGGTTCACATTCAACAGAAGAATCAGCAACTCAATTATATCCAAACTACCAGATGGCGGTATTATTTGGGATTGTCCTGCTAAATGTAACGAATTTTCTTCAGAAGTAGAAGTCGATGGTATAAATCATGGGTACTTACAGGAGTTGAAGTCACAGGAAATATTTTATTTTTCGTGCTAGACTTCTTTGCCTTATCCTTAAACGAAGACTATGTCGTATGGACAATGTACACATGATAATAAATGATCCGCCATACGTGTAGCATTTGCAAATGCATAGTACTTATTACAAAATACACATTTTGCATATTTCTTGCCATCTTTGTTAAATACCGGATAATGATCCCAAACACAACTTTTTTTAGTCTCAATTCTTTTGTCAGTGAAGCCGACATACATGCATATTATTATTATTGAAGTTGGAGCCCATTTTCACATTTATGTTTTTAATGGATGATGGATAATGTTGACCATCGACCCTTCTCTGATTAATAAAATAAGTCAGAGAAGACCTTTCTCGTAATCTGTTGAATAAATGTCAATTATTGATATTTATTCATCACGTTTCCGAAAAAGGTTCGAAGAGTTGGACATCGTCACTATTAAAATCGGAATTTAGATTATTATTAGTTTCAACATTTTCAATAATTTGCTGGTAGAATGGTTGGGTAAATTGGGATGGCACGTTAATCTACAATTCTTTTTCCAATTTTAATAACTCCAAATCCATTTTATAACTTTCTTTTTAACAATATACAATTTTCCCTTGGCGTTATCGAAATCAACATCCCTTTTTTTAAGAGTAAGTCTATTTCGAGTTATAATGGTCGTGGCCGAGATTGAGGTTGCGATGTTTCTGTTTCTTCGGGGATCCTAACGCTTATTTGTGGTACACTCGAACCCGATGCTTCAAGAACCGGAAGACCCTCGATGGCAGGAGAACCCTGCCCTATTATTTTAAGAACGAGCTCATCCGCATCATCATACCTAAATTTCTTTCCACCACCAGAATCTGTCTGCCGACGATTGTCTTGCTTTTCCTTAAAAATAAAAACGACATTTCAAAACATGGGTACCAGGGGTGAAACATTTCCGAAAAGAATGTCTCTTTTGTCGTGTATGAGACTCCTAATAGTAAGTTTATTTGCGATGTCTATTATTACACAAGAAACAGTGAACCCGTAGTATGAAAATATCAATTATTTGAAATTTTTAGGTAAACCGAGGGAAATTACATCAATTGACCGTTCGCTTTCAATGCAGGGTATATTATACTCTAGGAGAAGCTAGCTCTTGCGAATCTCCATTCAGATCGGCCAAATAAAACACGGAAGAGGTTGGGAGCTCTGTTCTTCATCAGTGTTCGCTCCGGCCAGCCAATAAAGGCAAAAAGAGATTTGGAACAAGACTTTTCCCAGGAAATCAGGTCCGTGAGGTCGCTACTGTCAAACAGTTCGGATTGTCTCTCTTTTAGTCTAGCTAAGGATCATTGGTGCACGCAAGCCCCACCACGACGTCAACGTCGTGGTGGGGTCGTAAATAAATATTTCACATGTTTTAACAATTATGGACTTTAAAATCAGACTTGGAGTTCTGAGTTTGTTTTGGTGTTTCTTCTCAGAGTCAAAAACCAACCTATCATGGCAAGCAATATTATATTATCCTGCATAATTTTGCACAACATGGTAAAACGGTTGGGATCGGTCGATTACACTCCTTTACAAAGTAACGAAGACAAACATGTACAATAAACTTTAGTTAAGTTAGTATGGTCTATTTTAAGTTTCCTTCTTTGTCTCTCTACACACTGTGTCTCCGTTTCTTATCCCACTCTTCTGTCGCAGGTCGGCTGGAAGAAATTTCTATTGAAATAAGCAGTACTTTTGTGCTCTTTTGTCTGTATGTAATTTTCTTTTTTAAATTTATTGTGTCTACATAAATAAATAAATACATGATAGTGACGAAAAGGAAGTTGAAGAGGTAAATGAAAATGAAGTATTTGAAGCACAAGCCGTAGCACAATTGCAGTTACTAATTCAATTATTTGATTGAATTGACCTTATCAATTCATTCATTAGTAATTGCCCAGCTGTGGAACTTAACTGGCTAGTAAGACAGCTAGTTTTAAACTTGAAAATTGGCATGAATGCGTATCTCAGTAAATAATGAAACTTTTCATGATATATGTTTTTCTAAACTACTCAAAAAGTATTTTTAATAACGTCTATTTTCCATAGGCTGAAACTACATACTCAGTTTCTGCCTATGGAAAAATGGCGTAAGTTTATTTATTTTTATATATTGCTCTTATTTTTTGTAACAAACTACATACTCAGTTTCTGCCAATGGAAAAATGGCGTAAGTTTATTTATTTTTATATATTGCTCTTATTTTTTGTAACAAACTACATACTCAGTTTCTGCCTATGGAAAAATGGCGTAAGTTTATTTATTTTTATATATTGCTCTTATTTTTTGTAACAAACTACATACTCAGTTTCTGCCAATGGAAAAAAGGCGTGAGTTTATTTATTTTTATGTATTGCTTTTATTTTTTGTAACAAACTACATACTCAGTTTCTGCCTATGGAAAAAAGGCGTGAGTTTATTTATTTTTATATATTGCTCTTATTTTTTGTAACAAACGACATACTAAGTTTCTGCCTATGGAAAAAGGCGTGAGTTTATTTATTTTTATATATTGCTCTTATTTTTTGTAACAAACGACATACTAAGTTTCTGCCTATGGAAAAAGGCGTGAGTTTATTTATTTTTATGTATTGCTCTTATTTTTTGTAAAATGAAAGTGAATCGAATTAAAATTTTTGTGTACAAATATTGTAAAACACCAAATTTTATGTCTTTGAACTGTCTTTATGTTATTTATTGAAATCAGTAGTATAGCAGGTTTTTTCCTATAGTGGCAAAAGGCATTTTCACTACACAAGAGCCCTTACAATTTTGTACAATATTACAATTTTAGATGTAGAAGTACAATATTAGATGTCTAAAACTAAATTTTAAAAAAATATTACGATTTTCCATTCAGTCAGCTGTCAGGGTCATGACAAAAAAATTAAAAAATATATGTAAGATATTATTAGAGGTTTTTAAGTAGAAGCACAAAAAACGAGGTTTCATGTAAAAAAATATTCATTGCACACAAAGCACATTTTATGTGGGTAGGTTCCTACGTTGTATAGAAGAGGTAAGTAACGCTTTATTAATTTATCAAATTACAAGATCCATTATGGAAAGTAACAGTATTAGCTTGTTAACTATGTTAGTAGGAAAATAATTTGAATATATAAATAGCAATTAAATTAATATATATGCACAAATATTATTTTACCGTCCCAACTACGATGCTTACCCAGAGCGAGTGTATCGGACACTGAATTTACTAGAAACTATCCTCAGAATACTGTTGCTGCTGCCGCGTACTCTGTGCAACGATGACGACACAAGCTTGCGTTTTATTGCGTAAGTCATTCGTACGCGCTTTGGCAAACATCGCGGACGCACTGCAGAACGGCGGCAGCCGCTACAACATCTCGAAGACGTTATTATATTGTACCCGCAGAGCGCTGTATGCCTTTTGAGTATAACTAATATTATTGACAGCTACTCCATCCATGTGACAACCTGCATGCATGCTACTGATAACTCTAGCTTGTACTCCTCAGACAAGCAAGCCGCCCACTTGACGACATTTAATTGATTGTCATACCAAAATTTCAAAATGTCCACTAGTTCTGTCGATTCATTTTGTTTACGCAGTTTATCCCACAGGACCTCAACTCTAAATTCAAACCTCATAATTTTAAAACTCCGTGTTTCTATTTATTACCTTTTAAGTATTATTGTTAAAATATACACCAATATGTGAGTAATTACTTTAATCTACCTACCGGTAATAACGCTACCCGTGAACACAATCTTGTGATTCTTCTACCCTCAATATCATCACTTAGGCCAATTATATTGGAATTTTTCCAAATTGCTTTTACAAAATTAAAATAGCAACCACTAACGGTTGCGTTGGGGAATACTTCCTTTATTATAATTATTGCCGCCATTTCATAATCACATTTGTAATAGAAAATGTTTACAGAAAATCTATCTCGTAAGATTGAAATCAGTCTGACATAAGTGGCTGTCGTTTTATTTGGCAAAAGGACATATAGTAGTGGAGCAAAATTTAATATCTCATTGTTCTCTCCAATATTTGCATGTAACGAATAACCTGGTAGAAAGGTCTTGGGCATATTCGAAATGTTCCGTTGTGTTGTTTTCAAAACCTTTTTATGTATCGTGCGGTAAAAATGATTATTTTTTCATCTGTGCCTTCTTCATAATCTAAAAATAAATTGCCGGGCAATTTTACATCACTGACATTTTTAAAATTGCTCTTAGCTATATTCAGAGATTTATTTTGTGCTCGGTATGATATTGATTATCTTTATGAAAATGATATTAGGATCTGGACTATTTCTAACATTGACTTTCGATAATGCTTTTCAAAAATTTTTGGAATCGTCTCCATATTAATACGGACTTCACGTTTGCACTCATCAAACATTTTATCATACTGGTAGTTTTTATTTTATTAGGTAAACAATTGTGTTTACTTTTCTTCACTATTTTATTATTATGTACTGTTAAAGAAGCATTACACACGTCTCTTTGAGTACAACACCAATTAATGCTTCCAGACTTGTTTTCTTTCACAAAATTATACTTATAACCGCCACACACTAGTATCTTTTTTAACCGACTTCCAAAAGAAGAGGAGGTTCTCAATTCGGTGGGTATTTTTTTTATATATGTACACCGATTACTCCGAGATTTCTGATCCGATTTCTGTGATTCTTTTTTAGTTCGACGCAGTATACTTGCCATTTGGTCCCGTAAATATTTGATTCAGTTTGGTTCAGCAGTTTTTATTTTATGAGCATTTTTGCTTATTTCAACTCGATACCTCCACGCGTTCCCGAGATAAACGGTCTTGACAGACAGACGGACGGACAACAAAGTGATCCTATAAGGGTTCCGTTTTTTTTCCTTTTGAGTAACGAAACACGTTTTTTTTTTGAGATTGTGCAAATAACGTTCTTTCATATGATATACATGCTCTTGAACCCCTTTCAGCTGCTGATGTAAAAAGAATAAATACATTTTCTCTTTCGTCTATGGCCCCTTGAAGCTGTGAAAAATCAAACTACTAATATATTTCGACACTCTCAAGCGAATCAAAATGTAAAGGGTATTTCCTGTTGACTTGGAACTATGAAATTTGGCAAGTAATATCGTCTTATACTACAAGTATTAGCAAAAGTCTGAAATCTATACATTTGTAATTTAATAATAAAATTAAAAAATGGAATTCCCTGCCAGAGTCTGTGTTTCCTGATAGCTACAACCTTGGTGTCTTTAAATCAACAGTGAATAGGTTAATTTTAGGCAAGTATCTTTCGATTGTATAGACTGTCACAAAGAAACGAATTACGTTTCCTCCTTTATTTTCCGTACTCGGATGAAAATAAAAATCGCATAGAGATATAATCTTTTGTTTACTTCAAAAAACTTAATTCATTATTAGAAAGTAGATCGATACTGTTTACAGATAAATTATTTCATGTTATTTTATTTAGTCTTATACCTCGAAAATGCTTTTGTAGGATGAACGCAACATTCGGCGAGCATTGGGTGGCTCGCCATTCGATCATAATGAGGCCCGGGTCACGCGCGCCTCAAAGAGTTGTCAGCATAGAAGACGGGACCCGCTAGGGCCAGTTCTTGCCGGGGTTGCGGAATTTGTTCGAAAGAGTCACCGCAGCCCTGGAACGCAAAGGGCATTAGGAGGAACACGGATCGGTTTTATTCAGTAAGAGTCTGACACTCCCTTCTGCTTCACCCAGAGCGGGAGGAGTCATTTGATGATTTCCCATCCTTAAAAAAAAGGATGATGTGACATTAAGTAGGTAATTTATTAGGTATATATAATATCAGTGCGATGGATGACTCTTTAAACTCATGTCTAAATAACGTGATTACATTTTACTATGAACATGAAGTTAAACTACATTTTCAAAAATATAAGTTTTGTTGAATCTATGCAAAGGAAACTCCTCCTCTGACGATGTCTTGACCTTTGATGTCGTAGAATGATAGGAAGAAGCTGAAACAAATAATTTGATTAATACTCATTTATAAAGGATAACAAAATTAACAGCTAAATATAAAATATATATGACTACTTATAAGTAGGTATACATATTTTTTGGAAACTTTCATTATGCGTATAGCTGAGGGAGCAAATTTCCTGCCAGAAACTATTTCCTGATAACAGGAGCGGTCTTAGTGCGGTGCACACACATTTTTTGTTTATTTATGATAAAGAAAAAATATGTGTATAACATTTTTTGGAAATTTATCTGACAAATTCGATTTTTTCAGTAAAATACCCCATTGAGAAGTAAAATCGACGAAAGCTGACTTTTTTTATTGAAACTCCGTACTTTGGTACTACCCTATACCAGCTCAAGTACAGTGAATCTAGCTGCATAATTTTCCCACTTACATTAATATTTACAATCACTCAAAAAGTTGTCGATATTAGCGGTAGATAATACTATTTCCAGTCTTATATAGAGTACCTACCCTTGCCATAGAGCATAACATTAAAATAAATACACCGATACACCTATGTGTACCGGAAAGCACGTTAAGCCGCTGTATTATGATGGAATGCGCAATATTAAAGGAAAATGTAAAAAGTGGCCTATGAATCAACATGTATGAAACCTTTACCGTAATACCTATTTTTATAATTTACATTTTTAATTATTACAATAGAAAGAACACTTTATAACAATGAAAACATTTTAAAAAGTATTTCACTTTGTTTTTATTCCCCAGCGCCGTTATTTTCAAATTGAATGTAGCACTCTCAGCGCTTGATTAATGAGTAAGATTTTTAGTAACAAAAAGAATAAAGCGATTTAAGCGCTGTGTGACACGAGCAACATCGACGCTGAAAGTCGATGAATTAATAAATGAATTAATTTGGCAATTTGCAGATAACACTTTTAGGCTGAGATACCAGAGCTTCCCTTATTTTCTCACTAACAAAATATGTGGGATAGAATAGTGATAGTATGTACTTTTAACATACGCCTGCTAGCTTAAGCCGACGCACATAGGACCATAAAATAAATAATAAATGGTATTGCTTCGGGATTCTTGACTATATACCGTAGCTCCGCATCAAGAACTTCTGCGGGAAGCGAATTTCTGTAATACCTAACGAATGCGGCCTTGTCATTCGAAGTCAAAGTTGCTGTTCTCCCTTTATATGGTTGCAGGACTTTTGATTCTTCAGAACGAACAGAAGTCTTGTTCTTCATGCCTGAACCTTTTCCACGGGCTCGTAGTAGCGCTCCTGTGTATGATTTTTCTTCTTGGTGATAACGCGGAATGCGCTGACGGTCAGACGTCGGCTTGGCGGCCATTAGTACCACTAGTGATTGCACTGCATCCACTGCTGCGACTACTATCCCTTTCTTTCAATCGATTGGTCTCTTCATTTGTTTGGGTATCTCTATTATCATTATTATTATTTAAACCATCGATTGTCTTGCTAATTCCATCAGGAATATCAACTGTCACTTATAATTCTATCAATTTTTCCAAGCCTAGCTTTACCATTGTGAAATAATGCCATTTCAAAAATAGCTTAACGTTTTTTGAAAATCTTAATAGTAAATTTGAATGCCTTTAACGTACAAGAGAGATCCCAATCTTTGACTTCCACGGTATAGAAACTTCCGGGTAGACGTAACTCTACCTTGGAGTATTCATCTTTTCCTGTATAACAACAGTACTTTAGATCTAAAACTAGATATGAAAATTCCAGTATTAGCTAACGCTAATGTAGTATAATACTACACGGGAAGAGTCACAACATTTATGACTTTCGTCGGTAGGATTAAGAATGCGAGTTCCGGGACTGGTATCAGCACCCCTTAATCAGACGTTTAATCCTCGCTACGCATACTCATGCGAGAGATGAGTTTGTTAAGACCCAATAAAATCGTTTCATTTACCTAGCCTCGCTCAGCTCAAGTAATTCTATTGGTTCATATCCCTCGCTACGCATCCTCGCAAAACTCGGGTGGAAACGCAGCCAAAGGAGGTTGTACATTTTTGACTTTTTAAAAAAATCGTTACGGCTCAAAAAATAACACTACATGGGTTCAAGACTGTCAAGAGTACGATACTTACTTATCTGGTGCGACCCCAAGTTCCTTTTCAATAAAAGAAGTGACTGCAGAACCGATGACCTTGTTTTCTTCCAATCCTAGGTGTCCTATGGATTCAAGGGTTGCCACGGCGCAGGGGACCGTTGACTGACTGCCGAAAGAAATCGCGCAGTCGCCTGATACCACGCAGATAAAATTCTGAAAATATTAAGCACTTGAATATTAAGAAATTACAATATTTCCATTGCGTCCATGAATACTACTAGCTGTGTATCGGTGTTGCGGAATTAGTTCGAAAGAGTGGTCGCGGCCCTGGAACACAAAGGGCATTAGGAGGAGCACGGATGGGTTTTAGTCAGTAAGAGTCTGACAATCTCTTCTGCTTCACCCAGAGCGGGAGGAGTCACTTGATGATTTCCCATTCTTAAAAAAAAACTGTGTAACGGTGGGTCTGAATATCAATCGATAACAATATTTAACCCACCTTGTACCTTTAAACTAGCAATTCTTGTAAAAAAATGGGATTTTCGGGAGCGATAAATCGATCTAGCTAGGTTTCATTTTTAGAAAACGTCGTAAATCATCCAGGTAATTAAGTTTAAATACTGCAAGAAATGGATCCTATAAAAAGAAGTAGCGTTACACGATCAATGGCAATTTAAATAATTTTATAATTCAACATTTATTGCACCCTTGGGATTATTTTTGTGAAGAGTATTTTTTCGAAGTGGTCCCATTTCATTTTGGTGAATATCTTATGAAGAACTTCTCAGATAGGCTACGGAACTCTTCGATAAATGATAGTAAATGGACCGGGATAGCTCTAATCACATGTCGGTTCATGTCTGTTTAGGCATCACGCCTTTTTAAACAATTTTAGAGATGTTAATGTTGTCAATGTTTTTTATCTCTAAGAGTCTGAGTCTAAGTCCTCAGTTAAATATTATAGTGTGCTACATTGATATATCAAAACCCAAGATGCACAGTCTCGAACAAATGCAACACTCGAAACTGTCGTCAAAAACTGACATGTATCAAGTGTCATGTGTGAGTTGTGTGTAGTTATACTATAAACATTTTTTTTGCTAATTCAACCTTACACGGATCGCTTAAAGTTGTTTTTACAAAGCAGTGCAGTATGGCGAGTGATGCGCAATTTTTTTTGCAAATTCGACCTTACACGGATCGCTTAAAGTTGTGTTTACAAATCAGAGCAGTATGACGAGCGATGCGAGACTCTTTAAAACTTGCGCACAATTATAGATTATGCGCTTGTTTGTTGCGGACGTTTTTAAGATGCTGAGTGTGTATCTTGGGTTTTTTTTATAAATCAATAGTTTGCTAATTTATTTACAAGTGAGAGCTGTCAATACTTTTGATTATCTTCAAAACACGAACATCTCAGGGCCAATTCTACTTACTTTTAAGCAACGTTCGCATTCGCATCTCATTCGCAATTTGTCAAAAAAGCCTTAATTTCTATACATTTTTGACAGATTGCGACTGACTGAATGCGAACATCATCTGCCTAGCCTTTCCCCAGCTATATTAGGGTCGGCTTCCAGTCAAACCGGATTCAGCTGAATGCCAGTATTTTACGTGGAGCGGCTGCCTACCAGACCTCCACAAGCCATTAAATGGGCAACATACAATTTCTTGGCAAGACTGGTGTCAGATTTACTGGCTTCTGACAATCCGAAACGACTGCCAAAGTTCTACAAATGACAGCTGGGACGAACAGCTGAACGTGTTTTCAGAGGCACGGAAGAAGCTCGGTTTTGTTAAGATGGTCACCCATCCACAGGCCAACCTTGGCAAGCGTTGCTTAACCTTGAAGATCGACCTGTGCAGCTGTTATTCTTTAGCCACGAGCTCCTGAGCTGAATACCAGTATTTTACGTGGAGCGGCTGCCTACCAGAGACCTCCACAACCCATTAAATGGGTAACACGGTATTTCTTGGCAAGACTGGAGTCAGATTTACTGGCTTCTGACAATCCGTAATGACTGCCAAAGTTCTGCAAGTGACAGCCGGGACCAACAGCTTAACGTGGTTTCCGAGGCACGGAGGAAGCTCGGTTTGTTAAGATGGTCAGACTGAATGCGAACAAAATAAAAAATTTGCAGAATAGGCAATTTGACTATCTAGGCAAGTGACATTCTGACAACGGTAGCATGGCGAAGGCGATTGTCAAAACGTCAAAAATATATGGTCACACACCATATATTTTTGACGTTTGGGGACGGTTAGGTCACATGATCAAATCCTTTTTCCAAAAATTTTTCCTTTCGACAATCGCATTCGCTAATAGAATGGCACTTTGTCTAGAGCCTCTAATTCTAGCCTCTGATTCTTGGTACTAGGAGATCATAAATCACAAGATCCAGATCTCTCATATATCCAAAGCACTAGAATAGAAGTGTCTAAATACTATGCTTTTCAATGTCACCATGTGTTGCATAGTTTTAGTTTTTAACCGACTTCTTCAAAAAGGAGGAGGTGCTGTGTTCGGCTGTATGTATTTTTTTATATATGTTCACTGATTTCTCCGCCAATTGTGGACCGATTTTAATCATTCTTTTTTATTCGAAAGTCTACACTTTTGAGGTGGTCCCATTGTCATCAAGTCAGAATCTGGTGATTGGATCCCATGAAGTAAAGGTTGACTGGTAGAGAATGCCTCGTTGCATTAAGTCTGCCTATGTACCACTATTGTACATGAAGTTTAAATAAATAAATAAAATCGAGAGAAACCCTCAAATTTTAAAGGCACATTCAAAGTGTTTCATTAACTTTCTAACGCAATTCAGATATTTGTGCCTGGTAATCATCATCTCATGTTGCTGAGCTGATCATGGAAGGTATAAATCGAGAGGTGCAAGACTATTTGTTTGAAGCGACATTTTATGAACTTTAAACATTCAAAATTTGGAAAAAAAAATCGTTACAAAAAAACTACTGCTCTTACTTTAACGGGGTTCGGGTGGGTATCTTTATCGAAAAAAATCCCTTAGTGTTTTGGTATAATTTTCAATAAAATAATAGTTACGAGTTCCTATATAAATGTCGCTTAATACAAAATGATCTGTATCGCCTTATTTATAGAGTAAAGAAAAATGATTCAACTTCCAACATTGTCACTAATCAGCAGCAGGCAAAATGGTCTAAGTGACCTTACAATGCTTATGCAGGAGAAAGCAAAATGATTGAATCGACGTTACTTAATGATTATAGGAATAAGCTATTTTGTTTAACTACCAATTGGGTTTTTTAACGAAACAGGCAAGTTGACTTAAACAATGATAGAAATTCCTTATGAGTGTTTGATGTCTCATGTTTCGAAAGAATTTAATAAAACATGGTTGTTGATAAAATCCTTTCTATTCTAATCTATTAAGCTCCATGCTTTTTGGGTATTGGCAGGGTGGGTCACAATGAAGTATGGATCTCAATAGAACACGGCTGTAAGCGTTTATTTCTCATTTTCTATACATGTTCGTTACTTCCTAAGTACATTTATACACTTCATTACTATTAAGAAGAAATATTGTTTGAAGCTCCAAACAGAGTGTAAAACAGTTGCAGCGGAAAAGAGTTGAACCGACGTGTCTTATTAAATTTAACTGACGGCAAATTGGTTGAAGCGACATTGCATAGTGCTAGTCGTGGAAAGCAAAATCTCAAGTTCATCTAAAGTTTGCTATTTCGAAAAACACTTTATTTGCCATTCATCTGAAATATTTCGATGATAACATTCTATATTTTGGTGTACAGTTTAAATGAAGTTCTAGAAAAATATGGCATATGTGATGTCGGATCATACATCATTTTTGAAAATTATGTACTAAAATTGCATTGTCTGAAGCGCCAAAAATTTGCTCCGAATGGTACGAAACTCGGCCCATCCGAAGCAGAAAAAAACGCTGAATTCGAATATGTATATAACTCAATATCGCCCAAAATGTCGCTTCAAACAAATAGCCTTTCACCCCTCGAAATTAGGATCTGATGATGGGATCCCATGAAGAAATTTTGTTCAGCGATACTTTCGCCAATTGTCAACCGATTTGGATGATTTTTTTTTGTTTGGAAGAGTATTTTCTTGGACTGTTCCCATTTCAATGTCGTGAAGATCTGATGAAATCTTCGGAGGTAGGCAACGGAACTCTTCAATAAATGAAAGCAAATGGATCGGGATTGCTGAAATCGCATGTCTGTTTATTGTTTACACCCGTTCTTAACATAAATAACATCACGCTGGTACGTTGTGAATGGATACGTACCACTTAAATGTGAAAAATAAAAAACAAAATAATTTCGGAAGTCGGTGTCAAAAAACGAAAAAATAGCCAAAAACACCGACTTCCGAAATTAAAGTTATTTTATACTTTGTGGTGCTTTGTTTTTAGAAGTCGGTTATATTTTTTTGTAAAAACTTTTTATACTATTTCAAGTCGAAAGCTAAAACTTAATCGATTCAAATGTTTCACTTATAACCGCATAGCGTCTATTTTATAAAAACGTCAGGAGACAGATGCTAACCTAGCAGTCAGAAAACAGTATGCTTAATTCTCATATTTTTTAGTAAACACCGAACTGGCATTCATAGTTATATTTTTAAGAACGTTCGCATTCTCTTCACAGTCACAATCCGTCAAACGAACCTATATCTGTTTTGACAAGTTTTTCACATTGAATGTCGCTATGAAGATAAGTAAGTGACAAAACTGGTTGTCACAATAATTTGTGCCCATTATGTCTGGCAGAATATTCTGGCATATAATAAATAATGATAACAAATAATCGAAACCGGCTCAGTTCTCATAAACGGAAAAAAAGTGTTTTTTCAACAAATGATTCGCTTTGTTAGGTTAGCATTAAAGAAGGCCATACATCCACAGGATATAGAACAGTAATAAAGATACATTCAAGATTATTGATAAAAAAATAAAAATACGTTTAGTTTACATAATGTAGCGAAATAAAAGATTGGGGTCTTCGCTAAACATACGTATATAATTTTTATATAATAACAAAACCTAATAGTGAGTATAAAAAACAGACAAATTAAAAGAAAAAAACTTTAAAAATGCTATGTCGGTTAATTTTTTTAGTTGGTAATGATTAAAAACGCAAAAAAAACTTAGGCACGTTTTCGAAATTTGTTAATGAAGCATTACCAGAACAAACGTGCTTCTAAACCAGATAGTGATTGCAATCAATAAAACACGGTCTAGGAGCGTCTCCAATAGCTAAATTGCATAAAAGATGCGGCTCTAAGTGGATTTCGCAACTCCTAGACAATATTCAAACAGAAAAATAAGGAAACTAATTACCAGCTCAGAAGGAGCAGCACGTTATGCTAACATAAAACAATTTAAAAAGTCTATGATTAAATATTTAGGTCTATAAACAGCACAAATCCTGGGAGTCGGCGGCTGCGACGATCACACGATCACACTTCGCGATCGCGCTTAAGTACTCCAAGAGAACTCGAAAGAATAAATAATTATGCTCACGGATACCTTATGCTAACAACATAAAACAATTTAAAAAGTCTATGATTAAATATTTAGGTCCATAAACAGCACAAATCCTGGGAGTCGGCGGCTGCGACGATCACACGATCACACTTCGCGATCGCGCTTAAGTACTCCAAGAGAACTCGAAAGAATAAATAATTATGCTCACGGATACCATCTAGCCTTCGCAGATATGGTAGGTGACCCGTGGACCGATACCTTCGTCAGCTCCGATCGGTATCGGTATTTTATAACATTAAGCTAGTTGCCTTTGGATTATATCATTATACTTCACATTTAACATTTGCTACTTGATTGATTTATTATTACTTTCTTCCAATTTATTTGTATTAATTCATATTAATAATCTTTGTGAAAAGTCACCAGACACTGACCATATTTTCTTGAAATTTGTCAAGCGTCATTTTGATGGAATCTCAATTTAAAATATGATCAGAAAAAGAAAATTTTGTCTAAACGAATGAGGTTGATGTAAAATTTGGGAAAAAAGGTTTCTTTGCCAAACCTGCAGAACACAATGCTGCAATAAGTACTAATTAGAAGATTCTCCAAATTATTATAAATAGAGAATTTGAATTTAATATCCGCGAACCAGTATTACAGTACTTAAAAGAGTATTACAGTTAGATTTTTATAAATAAGCCTGTTTATTTATACAACCGAGAAAAACGGGAAAGAGATATAAAAACAATCATGATGTACGAGTATTAGGTAATATTATGTATACTCACACTTTCCGGCTTCCTCACGACCCTCGCCAATAGTGGAATGATTTTATTAACAAAATCATTAGGAATTTGAGAGCGAGGTAAATTGGTTAAAATTTTTAAACAAGGCATGTTGGGACAAGTTGCTGGGTTGCTTATAAGGAGGTTACTGATACCAACTCCGCCGAATGATAAGCGTCATTATTGTTATCAATGTTATTTCAAGTGCACGGTTTATCAGTTACATGTTATTCTTGTTCTTTTTAGGGATAGCTATTGTTGTTTAATTTTTATCAAAATCAAATAGTAGATGTAATAATTATATCATCTGCCTCTGTTATGTTACTTCCTTGTGAGTTTAGGGATACAATATTCAAGCTTAGTCAGCGTAATATTATATATGTATAGTATAGTATATGTTATATTATATATGGCGACACACAGCAGCGCCCGTGACAGAGCGAGGATTTTTAGTCGCTAATAAACTTTAGTCGTAATTGGTCGTTACTATTACACACAACCAACACAACACTACCAACACAAAATCAAGTAGAACACATTACTAGGAATTACCCTAAAGTAATAATACCTTAAAGTGGTGATCCCGTAAAGTGGTACTTCCCGTAAATGAGTATCTCCCATTTCATTTTTTTTTTCGTCTGTCTCTTCCATGATAGTGATTTGGCATGAGTATGACACGGCCTTTAATCCGACTCCTCTCAAAATCTGTAATTTTTAATTCATCGCATCCCTGCGACGAATTAAAAGTTACAGATTTTAGAGTAAAATACTTGTAGCCCCAGAAATATGACCAGTGGATAATAAGTCACCCTGTGCTTAATGGCGCTACGTCAGCAATGAGAACTTGTTTTCCGGCGACTGGGACCGCAATTAACTGGAACCACGGTGCCAGGTGCCGGAAGAAAAATATTAAAATTAAATGGATCCGGTCGCTGGAAACCTCTGGGCAATACTCGTTGAAAATGTTGCCTTATGTTTGCCAATTCCAACGATGACCATTCCACCCCACATTCGTGCTAGCTCCCCTACAGTTCATGTATAATATGACTGTGATAATAACGCTAATTTTGAAAGTTTGACTCATTAAAACATCTGGAACATTCATTTACATAATAGACCTTTGGTTGGTAAATGTTTGTTAGGATACCTTTTGCAGGGTTGCAAGCACGCGAGTGGTTATTTAAATAGTCATAATTTTACTAAGTCCGGCCAAAGTTGAAATAATAAACGCATTTTTTATCGAAATATTTATCACAGTTATAACTATTGTTTTATTTTAACTACAGATAAAAAACAAAACAATCGTGTATTTTTGCCGGTCAAATAGAACAATACATTTAAGATCCATGTAAAAAAAGAGTCCCCTAACCTTTTGAAATATCATTGTTCATCGTTGACTGCGTTTTACGTGTGTTGCGTACAGCAATTTCAGAAGTAATCTCTGATCAATTTTAGTCTACCCATCGTGACATGCTTAGTTGCTTACATAGTGCGCATCGTTCACAAAAGCTGATTGAAGGTAATTCTATATTGCTGTTCCAGAGATCCTTTTGTTTCCTACCAAGGCTTATTTTTTTGAAGATAGGCCTGACAAATACAAATCGTTTTGTCTCTATATGATGGAAGTGTCCGATGTGCCCTTCAAGCCCGAACTTGAATAAGGTACCAGTGATGTGAAATCTTGACTTTCGCAAGCCTACACTGGAACTAAGTTAGAGCAGTGGAAAATTAGATTCGTGTAACAATATTACCTTCTGCTGAAACTAATTTCCATCTCCTCCCGACTTAGAATCTAAGCTTGAAATTAATATCCGGTCTTTGAAATCCCCAGCAACTTTTATACTTTGTCTCTTTGAAGTAGTATCACAACGTTCCATCCTCCTATTGAATCATAATAGTCGATCCCAACAGTAATCTATTTTTGATCTGCAAGAGTCCCATTATACCGTGCCCTTTTATCCGATGCACCCCAAAACCCTTTCAATAAACAATATAGTTAAGTTCACACGCTTCCCTAAGTCCGCCATTTTGTTCAAACAATATCCGTGTCTTCATTGAAACACTCGTCCGCGTACTAAGGGCCGAGTGCAAATAAACTTAACATTTTAATCTCGATGCTAGTGTCACGCCGGGTTTTATAAATGAAAACTAGCGCTTCGACAGGTAAAACTTCAATCAAAAACCCCCATTCGACTAAATTAATTCCCCCAAGGCTCAAATGCATACCGTCGCCTAGCAACGCCCTTAAGCCGGGCTGCCGCGGTGCAGACTGTTGCGACTCACCTGGACTCTCATTGTGCGGACCCCAATTAATTAGTGCCACTCGCGATATCGATATAATTGACGTAGTGTTTTGTTCGCGATGTGAGGGTTACTTATGATCTCACATGTCATGGTATATTTTCGCTCATTTATTGGAACTAATTAATTCGCCTGCAGGGATAACAAAGATTTGTAATTTGATATTGTTTTGCTAATTTGAGCGATTTTGTGTTGATCGTGACGTCATTAGATCGTATATTCAGTATAGTTTTGTTTGGAGACATTACAAATGTACAGCAGTATTGAGATTATGTTTTTTAACTATTCTTTTTTAAGTATTGGAAATCATCAAATGACTCCTTCCGTTCTGAGCGGAGTAGAAGGGAGTGCTGGACTCTTACTAACTAAAACCCCTCCGTGTTCCACCTAATGCCCTTTGCCTTCCAGGGCCACGGTGAATCTTTCAAACAAATTCCGCAACTTCCTACTTCTTCTCTTCTTTTCTACTTTATGTCCTTGCTAGATCAAAGACAGTAATTGAATCGTTTGTCCGGGACTCGGACGTTTTTCTGGTGGCGCATCGGTGGTTGGGATTGGTGTGGAGGGCTTGTACTATTAAAATTCCAATTTCATTTTGAAAACATAACGATACGTATTTTTTTACTTGTCAAAGGTCTTATATTGTTGTTGACAAGAACCTTATGCGGCCTAAGCAGCATCTTTAGGATTTCCATGATGTTGTAATTCTACTTTGTTGTACAAATTCCTACCAAAAGTTCCTTTAGCTTAACATTATGTAGATACTGTCAGATCTTTTTTTTTTGTTATTAATTAACACAGTTATAGACTCTTATCGTTGCTTCACATACAGTTAATCATAAGCCTCATCATAAGTCCTGCATTGCGCAGTGGCCCAGCTATTGATTATGGCATCATACATGGTTGCATATCAAAATTAAATTAAAAAGTTATTAATTCAAACTAGGCTGAAAATCAGCACTTTTTGAATTTCAAAATTTTATTGACGTGCGGATACGTCATCAGGGTTCTACGGGCTTTTTTTAGGCATGGCTACGCCGAAGTTTGTAGCATGAACGAGACAACAGCTATCATACACAATTGGCATATACAATTATTCAATAAACGCTTTAAAATGCAAGTCCGCCATTTATTTCAAATTTGATGGCATAGGAAAAATTTAAAAATAGTTAAGTGCAGTGATTTTCTTGGTTTTAAAACGTCTGTGAAATTCCCAAACGATTATTTCGTACGTAACGTATTTTGAGTTGGCAACATGGCTATAAATATAATTAGACAGGATGCACTTACTATTTCCATGCATCAGTTTTAGGTGTGTCTGGTTGTTTTGTCATGTCATGTCATGGTCATGTTGACGGTTCGAAGATACTTTGGTTGATATTATTGCTTGTAAAGCTGATATAATATTGAAGAGTATTCGGATATTCAGCAAGTTTACCTGTCATCAATTGCGATTCTTTCCAACACGGAATAAAAAAAACATTTTCCCCCACTCTGATCAAGCCGGCTTCGCACCTCTTATTTTAATAAGGCGACGAGGAAAAGCGAAAACAGTCCAGTCCTATTTTGTTACTGGGAGAAGAAACTTATGAGCTTATGGTATCTACGATTAGCTCGCTAAACCCATCGAAACCGTCGTCATTGAATCATGAACCAGTTGTAAGTTTTCTGCAAGAGCAATCGACAACTCAAACTAGGTGGAGTGGCTTAATGGGTTAGATGTCATCAGACCCGGCAACGGAGATAGTTGGCCGGTGAGTTTATTGCCGATAATACGGCTGAGCTCAAACAGCTATCGGGAATCTGAAATTTTAATACTGTTCTTGAAGACAACTTAGGGGAACGATGTTTTAGGCTTAAAAAGAAATAGCCTAAAAGTATTGCGAAATCAACTTATAAAAATCAAGGCAGTCTTTGAGGACTACCGATAGAAGTGAAAACTAAGTAACTTGTGAATTGTACAACATAGTAATAATGTGTAAGATATCCCAAAAAGTACTTAACGCGCCTAAAGAAGTTTTCACTTAAAAAAAAAACATACCAGGGGCTTTTTTATGGATGAGAAATCATCAAATGACTCCTCCCGCTCTGGGCAGAGCAGAAGGAAGTGTCAGACCCTTAACTGACTAAAACCCATCCGTGTTCCTCCTAATGCCCTTCGCGTTCCAGGGCCGCGGTAACTCTTTCGAACAAATTCCGCTACATTCCAAGGGGGCTAGAAAATCATTCCAAGGTCCAAAGATGTCTCCTGAAACGAAAATTCGGAATTCCTACCATGTAATGAAATAAGAGTTAGAGTGATGTTGTAACCCCAAATGAGGTCTGTATGAGATGGAAGAGGTTCCAAATGCAAGGAGTGGTGGCATGAAGCCTATACGAGCGATGAAGGTGAAAATCAGTGCCCACTGGCGTGGATACCAATTTAGGAGATAATTTTACCTGCGTACTCTTGTCAACTTACATACGTACTCTTATCCCAATAGCTCGTGTAAGTTAAAAGCTAAGCTGATGATTTGGAGTTATTTAATTTAATTAAAGGATGAACCTTAAATAAGTACTTCTAGACCAGCCTACCCTATGATTAAATCGGATTTATAAATGTTGCCACTGTACTAGACAATTATTTGTGTTAATTTTGTTTTTAGTCATTTTTTTTGTTTTATGATGGTTTTGGTGAAGTTGTTGCTGTTGTGTTATATGCCCACACGGAAAGTTGTAGCCTAGTAGACGATGAACATAACAACTGTCATTAGTCAATAAACGATTTTGAATTCGAATTCAAATTCCTATCGTCTATTATTTCAATAGCTGGTTTTTCGATTTTTTCATGACGAAATGCTAATAGAGACTGTTCGCATATATACCGTTTTGTTCGATTTATCGCACCCAAAGTACTTGGATTCGAAATACAAAAATAATAGTTGGAAAGTCATCGGACGAAAATTAAACTGCGAAGGTAAATATAGTTTTTATTAAACATTATATTAAATGCGATGTCTTTGCCATGGTATGGCGCCAACAGTGTTAAAATATGTTTTATAGAGCTCTCTAACATGAAAAGCCTCATTTGCAGTATGCCCACCTTGTCCTGACAAGTCGACTACACCATTCGATATAGGCGAGGTAGTAGAAACTACATTTGTTACGATGTCATATTATTTTTATAAAATTATGCAGAATGCACGTCGCCAGAATAATTCTGTCAACATTTTTTGGTAAGGCGTGTAGGTATTCTTCTATTTTAAATTCTGAACTTTTGGATTAATTGGCCAAATGCATTTTCCACTATTCGTCTAGCTCGAGATAGGCGGTAATTAAAAACCCTCTTAGACTCGACTAGATTTTGACCAGGAAATGGCCTCATCAAGTTGCGTTTGAGGGGAAAAGCTTCGTCGCCAATAATAACATAAGGTGCTTTGTTTGTTGTATCGGGTAATTCTATTTCTTCGGGTATGTGTAAAGTATTTCTTTCCAAGTTCTTTTCTAGATTAGAATTAGCGAAAATTCCTCCGTCGCTATTTTTCCCATACGCACCAACATCAACAATTACAAAATTATAATTCGCATCAAGCAGTGCTAAAAACACAATCGAAAAAGTTTTTTTGTAGTTAAAGTATAGAGATCCACTATTTGGTGGTGCTTGAATTACAATATGTTTCCCATCAAGGGCACCTAAGCAATTGGGAAAGTTCCAAAGCATGTATTCTCTAGCCATAGATTTCCATTTCTCTTCAGTGGGGACTGGTAACATTTCTGTTATAAAAAAATGCCATATTGACTGGCATGTATCCACCACAATCTTTTGTATTGTGCTATGTATTGGATAATGGGTGGTAATAAAGAGAGCTGCAGTGGTCTGATTGTTTCAAGCTATATTCGTGGTCAATATTTTACATGTAAGTGACAAGTATATATATAAAACATAAACAAGTCGTAACTATGCTTATTTAAAATCTTGACAGACATGTGTAACTAGGATTATTTACACAGGCCAGTACTAACACATATACGACCTCCAATACGCCCCCTTAATCTATTACACATGCGTATGATCACATCTGTACTTGTCAGTACTCGGTACATAAAACTAATTAAATCACTAATACTTCTGTGTCCAACTGTACTACGTTGTACCCAAAAGTAGAGTACAAAAACAGAAGAAATCTAACAAAATAAAGCATGCATAACGAAATTAAATTTAGAAAAATTGTCCATTACAAAAAACACTTGTAAAACATCAAAACATCTAACTACTCATACGCCCCCTTAATAGAATAATTTGACAGGGATAAATCCTTTAAAAAATCTCTAATTATCGGGCTGTGAACACTTTTAGTTAAGATGTCCGCTATCATTTTATCAGTTGACATGTACCTTATTCCAACTTTGTTAGCGAGTACACACTCACGAATAAAATGATACTTGATATCTATATGCTTTGTTCTATTATGCATCATTTTATTAGCTACAATTTTATGCGCCGACTGATTGTCATTATAAATTACCACCGCATTCGCTCTCGTACCTTGGTTTTTAAAAGGACTTTTACATGCTTTTCCTTCAATACATGGAATACACGGCTCGCATAAATCGGTACTCTTAAATTCCATACCGCGTACTAAAACTTTCATTTTATTCATATAATTACGCGATAAAAGAGCTAATCTTTTATGCCAACTGTTCGAAATATTTTTATGTTGTTTTGACAATGTCACATTCACGACATTATTTTTGTTTTCTGTCAGTTCATAAATTCCGTCGACCTCTTGACATCTTGCAACCATTCGATTCTTATTTTGAATCATGCAACCTCCTTGTCAAAATTCATGCAAAAATTCTTTTTGGTCAAATCGCTCACCGAAATTAGGTTCATGAATAAATCAGGAACATGTAAAACGTTTTCTAAAATTAATTTTTCGTTTTCGCTGACTCGTGGCTCCGCATTTCCTCGTCCTTTTCACCAATAATTTTCGCCGTTTGCTACTGCGATCTTCAAGTTACCCCTTTGAGGTGTATAAGACAACAATTTGCTTTTATCGTGGGTCCTGTGATTTGAGCACCCACTGTCTAAATACCACTTATCTTTGTTTATCGCCTTCTGCGTATTCAGGCAGATATTCGCAGTTTTGATCCGCTCCTTGCATTCTGACGCCTTGTGTCCTTGCTTGTGGCACTTAAAACACTTGTAGACAAACTTCTGCTTACGATCGTTAGTTTTGATATCAGATCTGACATCGTTCTGTACTTTACGTGTAACTAAGGCGTGTTCGTACTCTGTGTTCATCTTACTCTGTCTACTTCACAGATACCTACTCAATTAATATTAAAACCACTCAACTTATTAATTATGCTCTCTGATAGTACTAGAGCATAATTAATAAGTTGAGTGGTTTTGGCATGAATAAAGCCATAAACTATTAGATAATGGGTGGTAATAAATAGAGCAGCAGTGGTCTGATAGTTTCAAGCTATATTCGTGGTCAATATTTTACATGCAAGTGACAAGTATATAAAACATAAACAAGTCGTAATTATGCTTATTTACAATCTTAACAGACATGTGTAACTAGGATTATTTACACAGGCCAGTGCATAACATATATGCGACCTGACCCATCCGGAAATTAATAGCCATCGTTTTGAACGAATCGCCGGTAGTCAAATATCTGGATAAAAAAATCGGTTTATGCTTTTATAAAAACAGAAAGTGTATTTAAGAGTTGCTTTAGAAAATAGATTTTATAAAAGGGCTCGCTATTTTCAGGCCAAAACTACAAGCGGCCAAACAACATTTCATGCTCCTGGTCCCAGTGGTTTCGCCGGTGCGTTGATAAATATATTATATGTAGATAGGTTCTGAGGAAAATCAATAGTGCGTCTACTACTCACACAGGGACAATAGCCCCGCCCTATTCATAGAAAAAGGTCGAATACGTGCGTCCCCATACTCAACAGCGGTGTTGTAATTGGTCGGGAGCTGCAGGACGCATTTCCTTATTTGGTATTGGCGTGTCTAAAGCCCGCATCACCCCGAACGCCTCCCTCTCCCCATCCCTCGTAGGACGGAGGTCATCGATCATTGCGTACAGAATATTCACAATGACAAACGAAATTGATATGAATAGCCATCTTTTTCTAGGATAAGATTCGCGTCAGTAACAAAAGTCCAAATTTATTTTACTTTTAATATACGTGAAGACTTAAACAACTACACTAATTATCAAAAAATTATGTTCAAAAGCGTATAAAAACAAAATTAATCATTGAGCATCAAACAAATAATCCACATCGCTGTCAATGGCAAAAGTGCCGAAGTGGCAAAGTCCAACCCTCTAGGTCACGTGAACAGTCGACAAGTTGTTTACTGATGTCCCGAAAGAATGCGCACTGGGACCCCATGGGTCTAATGTTTCAACGCCAAACGGCTCAAATATGTAACTCCCAAGTAAGTTGTTATATTTGCGCCGTTTGAGGTTTTCTGCACCTGCAAAAGCCGCCCCAGCGCAGCCCGCCGTGCTAAAAAGATTAGTTAGTTAACCAATGATGGAGTTAAAATTATTTTGGTTAACATTTCAGTGCTGTTGACCGAAGACAGGGACGCCCGTAGGCTTATACTAGAAATGTTGCGGATGCCGAGCCCACCAAAACGAATGGGTAGTGTGGCTTGCTGCCACGCTCAGTCATCCAGAGCCACATTTAAGATAGATCTTGAATGATTTGATCAATTTTGTCCAAAAGATGTGACTGCTTCCATAAAGGGGAAGAGCGGAGAAAATACATAAAATTTGGCCCAAAACAACAATATCTAATGAGGGTGAAAGCAGAATGTAAATTAATTTTGCTAAGTCTTTCCGAAATATCGTTAAAACGATTAATTTTGTCGTCAATGAATGAAGAAAAACTGTCTTCCAATATTGGTGAACCTAGGAGGTGAAGTGAGCTCTTGTCTAAAATTTTATATCTGGGTCTATTGCGTTGAATTTCTGTAGAGTCGTTTGTCTATCAGTATTGTCATGAAGAAAAATTTCACATTTGGAATGGTTGATGTCAAGGCCAATAGATAGAAACAGTTTTTTCAGAAATATGAAATCTTTCAAAACAGTGTCTACGTCACCTCCTAGTGTCCCAACACCCAAATACCAGACGTAAAATTTTGAATTTAGTTGTTGAATGATTGGATGAATAGCCAAACTGAAAATGAATGGCCCGAGAGGGTCACCTTGTTGACATCCAACTGCAGATTCCAAAAGGTTTTTTTATATAATTATTTAGAGGGGTGTCTGTAACATTGCTACATAAAACCAAAAAATTCAGGTAGTTCCTTTTTTACCTCCGCCAACAAGGTGAGCCTGTTAGAAGAATTGAAAGCGTTCTTAACGTCAACTTTGAGGATGACCTCACCCTTGACAGAATTTTGAAAAGTAGAAACGGCATGTACGGCATCCTCTCAGCCCCCTCTATAGCCAAAACCAAGCTGTAGGGGCTGGAGTTCGTTAACCTCTGACCGAAAAGCTTGCAACAAATTTTGGCTGCACTACGCCTATAGGTGCACCCGACAGCGATGGCACGAATGCCGCCGTCCTTCTTGCGTAAAGCACAAAGATTTGCTCCGTACAAGACATGGACGACGGCATCGTTCACGCCGCCAGAGAGCATTAGTTTTACACTTCGAAAGGAGTTTACGGCAGCAATCAATTGTGGGGCTGAAATATTGAAAAGTGATGAATCAGTGGCGTCAGGGGGTCGGGGAAGGTGAGATCATCCGCAGGCGCTGGATGTTTACTCTCCAACGCTGTATGTTTACTCTCCAACGCTGTAATGGTTTGTGGAGAGTAAGGCGCCACCACATCACTGCTGAACCTGAAGCCTGGCCGCTCCCCTAATATCGCCTTCACTCAGTTTTGATTCTACGTGCGAACATAGGCCTTTCTGTGAAAGATTTTTAAATGGTGGTAATTTCGGGTCTAAAATTAAGGTCGAATTGTAGCAGTTTTCTTTAGTTTGATTTGTCAAAGTTTAATCCTGTAGGGAAAGCTGAACAGTTGCTCCCAGGCGCTTTCCGAGTTCACTTGGAGTGCAAGACGAATGCATTGCGCCAAATTAAGCGCAACTGACCGTCTCGCGCCCCGAGGAATTCTTTTTAAAACGGGTGTAGAATTTTTAAATTTTGACAACATTTTCCAAAGGGTCTGTTCGAAAAGTGGGATTATAACTGGAGGGCACGAAGGTACACTATGTAGTTTTTGGACCTTACCATAGTGTATCCTAAGCCCCCGTTCGCCTTTAAAAAGCGTCCTGGGAGCAATGAGGCCATCTCACCAGCTGTGAGTCGAGGGATGTGGCAGGTTGTCTGCTACAGGTTCTGGTATCGCTAAAGCCGGGATTTGACATATAAAAGTTGGTTTCAATTACGTAATAAAAAACGCACTAAAATACTTGATAAAAAATCACAACACACCTACATAATATGCACACTTTAAACACTTAATAACAATAAAATTATCAAAAACACCACAATTTTTCCAACACAACGCCAATAAACAAAAATCAAAAACGAATCTGTCAAAATATGGCGCAGTCGCTTTCGGGGCTTGCGGCGCCCCGCGCTCGGTCGACAATATTTTCGGCCAGTAGCCTGGTAGGGATGCGACGTCGCTCCGTGGATCAAATGATGTTAATGAGGAGACTGCTTGTATAAGTAGCTCGAGCTTAATTAAAACAGCTACACGGGTCGATCCTGAAGGCTAAGCAACGCTTGCTGAGTCGTTGGTCCCGGCTGTCATTTGTAGGCAGTCCGTTATTATTCTCAAAATTGTTCTCAAATTTTTATAGATAGAACCTAAAATACTTTATCTATTTACAACAACAATTTGCGTTTCAGTATTTTTGCTATTTTATTGTAATTATTTAATTAGAGAAATTTTCAAATTTTCGGTGTCAACCATAGACCACGTTTTTTAGTCCAAATTCAATTTCCGATAGTCGTGTGGCTGAAACGTTGACAGCCGGCTCAAGTACCTGATACAGAGAGAGCATCCGACCACGGTACGCAGTCAGGTTAGTTCCCCCCTCTGTAGCCCCAAAGTATGAGCGCATGACATTTTCATTAATGGCTTGAGTCCATCGCATGCGCTGCCCACTTCCACCTTGTCAGAGACCGGTGGGCCTCAAGCTGGCCGGTGGTCGGCCTCGTCAGCGCCGACGCGCAGGTGTTGGTGTCGTCGGCGGCGAGAAGTATTCGTCGCTCGAGCTCGACGCAACTGCAGCTACAAAAGTAGATCTGTTTTGCATTAAAATAAAACAGATATGTTGAATTGTTGTCCGTATTATTCCCATTTTTAATATGATTCAGCAATTAATTCTTGACTGTCATAGTCCCAAAGATTGCAATGAAAGGTTTACTTTTTCAAAAATTATAGTATACTAGCTCCTGCTAGCGGCTTCGCCGGTTTGAAATTTATACCACGGAAGTATACTACCGGGATTAAAAGTACCCTATGTCCTATTAAAGGACATGGTCTACTGGTGTGCTAAGTTTATTCAAAATCCCTTCAGCTTTAAGACGTGAAAAGGTAACAGACAGATAGAGTTACTTTCACATCTATAGTTTAATATATAAAAATGTCGTGCCACGGTGTTTGTTACTGAACTCCTCCGAAACGGCTCGACCGATTTTCATGAAATTTTGTGTGTTTATTCGGTAGGCATGAGAATAGGTGGTAGGCTATTTTTTTTGCAAAACAATGCTTGTCGAGTCAGCTAGTATTATATATTATACTATATATTAGTACGGATTGTAAGGCTCAATGCATTTAGAATGTTTCGTTATTAGTTGATAAAATATCAAATCAAATGACATTTATTCAAACTATGCTGAAAATCAGCACGTTTTGAACGTTCAAATTTACATGGAGGACTGCCCCCAAATTGCCTAATCCGTCACCGTTTCCTAATGTTTTCTGTCTGTTAAGTTTGAAGAACTTGAATTTATATCATGGTATAATTCAACATTTTACGATAAAAATAAAACATTAAATTAAATCCCTTGTTCGCTTTAAGACAGGTACGCTTTACGGCAGAAGTACAATGAACTCGATAGACATATCTAAATCGAGCTGCACTCTACTTATTAATAAAACATTAAACAAATAGCAAAATGCTATTTATTATTTATTTATCTTATGATATAGCATACATGGAGAAGCTCGTGGTTAAAGTCAAAACGTTTATTCCAATTAGGCCATTAAACGGCACTTTTGAACGTCATTCACATTACAAAAAATATAAAATACTGAAGTGATTCTACTGTCCATTCGGAAAGGTAGATTCTTATGGAGAAGAACGGACAAGAAACTCCATAGTTACTTTTTTCAAATAAATCTTTTACAATATTTGGTGTACAAAAATTTAGTTATATGTGAGGACCATGCACCTAGGGTATGCAGAGGTAGACTTATTAATTTCTAAATAAGTACATGATACTCACACATTTACAAATATTGGAATCACTAATTAACAGTGTGTGAGTTAGCAGAAACATACAAAACAAAAAGAAACAGAACATCTATAAAGTTAATACATAAAGCAACCAGTCTGATTTTGTCCACAGCATTGATTGTCCTATGGAGCAGGACCAGCATGCTTCCAAGCATTCTTATCCTGAATGTAATCTTCTAATTTGTAGTAAGCTTGTTTACAAAGTGTGCTTTTGATAAACGTTTTAAATTGTCTTTCATTAAGTTCGTGGCTAAATAATAACACAGGCTAGGCAGATAATGATGACGATATAGCATTCATATATACATTATCTTCTATTCAATCTGCACAAGCGTTCTACACATTCTAGAACTGAAATTTCGTTTCGCAGTGCACTAATAATAATCATGTCAATTTTTATATTTTTCTCCTTTAACTTTAAACTACGCCGTTTTCCTTTGCAATAGGTTTCTATCCTTTTTAAATTTTTATCTTGATATTTGGCTTCTTTTTTATGTAATTGTATGAACAGATACAACGCCGGTTTCATAGGAATTCTATTTTTAAGGCGGCCATGCCACCTTTCAACTGGGTTTTTTCGTTCTGAATACTTCTTTATAGCAACTTAACGTAGCAGTAGTAATTAATCCTATCCATTGCTTTGAGAAATAGTCCTTGAATGCTGAATATTCTTCAAAATCATTCACTGATTCTTGAATAGCTTAGGTATCAGCAAGGGTTTTTTTAAAGCGCTTTCCAATGTTGGTAGAAGCAACCGGTTACTTTGACATTGAGGTATACGTTTTTAACTGCTTGAATTACTGCTAACTCGTAATATAGAGCAGTATAGATGGGATCTATACTGCTCTATATTTACTGAAAAATGATCCCGCAATGTAGTAAATAGTCTTTCGTAAATAGCTTGTAGTTTGTTACGTAAGAGTATATAAATTAAGGGTACAAAATTTATGGTATCATCGTTTTGTGACGTGCATAATTGATAGAAGATCCAGGGAACAACTTTAAAGGTACCGTCACCGTAATTGCATTTGTAGTTTTGAAATTTTCTTTTCGTTAATAGCGTGCTAAAAAGCAAAATTTTCTCCGCTGGCCCGTCGTCAAAAAAGTTGAAATTATCCACGAGACTATGAGGTAACTTGAGATCTTTGTTAACAAGTTGTTTTATCTAAATTTAAGTAAGCCTTTCTAGTTCTATAAAAAAACATCTTTTTTCTCTTTAAATGTCGGTAAATCGTCTTCCGGTAGCTCACATTTAGCACTCTCAATAAAATACCACAAATTGGGATTGGTTCGAGGTTTGTACATACCTTTTTTACAGGAGGTAAATTGGAGTTTGCATATATAATATCTTTAAAATTGTTTATATCTGGCATGAATAAAGAATTAGCTTGCTCTTCATTCTTACTATGTTCATCATTCTCAATTTGTGATGAAGAACTATCTTTTTTTTATTTGCTTCATACTAAATCAATCTTTCAATAAGATCCTTGTTTTCCTTTTTGAGATGCACCGCGTTCCCGGAGCAGCTATGTTTAAATTTTAATCCAAAACTTTCTTTACTGACAGCAAATTATGTGATAGATTACTTACAATGAAAGCCTCACAGTTTATTATCAAGTCCGTATATTCTAGTCTTATTTTCCTTTTTTATGTGCTTATTAGGTGTTCGCCATTTGCAACTTTTATCCTTATTTCCTGTATTAGACCTTTCACGTCTATCTGTATGTTTTTGTAATTTTCTTGAATCAAATGTGTGGTCCCCCCGAGTCGAAAATAAACTTTATAAAACCTTTGTTACAAGTTTTCATTACTCTGTGAACACATCGCTGTAAATGAGTAATCTGGCTCCTCGTGTGACTCCTCTTAAGCAAAATGTGTGTGGTAATGTCCTCTACCTCTACGAAATCCACGAATGATCGACCTTGTCCTCTGCCACGGGAACGGCAATCAACAGCAATGTGTCCAAACTTAGGACATTTATAGCATTTCACCATAAAGGACGCTTCGTTATCCGCTTTACTTTTCATAGGTTTACCATTTCCAATATCCATTTTTAACTCCGCATTCAAAAGACATGACGCTAGACTACGTTAGTCTAGCGTTATATTTGCTTGGTACACTGTGGTATTCAGCTAAAACCGGCTTGACTGGAAGCCGACCCCAATGTAGTTGGGAAAAGGCTAGGCAGATGATGACACTGTGGTTGTTTCTATTGCTTTACTACATTTTCATATTTTTCTGGTATTGTAAGTAATTAGGTTACATATTTTATCACTTTCATCCAATTTACATCCTGCTGCCTCAATGCTGTTAACCAGTGAGCCAAACTTTAAAAAATGATCCTGGAATTTTGTGATATACTTCGCCTGTAGTAACTGCCTTTTAAGATGAAGTAGGCTAAGGACGCTTTTCCATTCTAAAACGGCCTCTAAGTTTTCTAACATTTCTTTTGCTGTACTTGCCTTCTTTACATATTCCAAATATTTATCCGACAAACATTTTAAGATAATTAACTTGGCTTTTGAGTCCTTTTGTTTATTTTCCGCAGTAATTTTACTATATCGTCATATCGTCAACACCTTTTTCTTCCAGTAGCAATAATTATCTAAAGTTCCAGTTTGCAAAAATTGTCGTGTCTTGTAATCGAGGTAAATATTCCTGTGTCGAAATAGACGCCATTTTTCTTCTTAGTTGGAGAAAAATTTTCAGGCACACAAAAAGAACTCTTGCTAGTCTCCCATAGCCTGTTAATATTTCTTACTTGACGAATATTAAAACCGCAGTGAACTTCACTTTTATTTTTCAAACGTATCTTACATTTTTAGGTTAGTGTCTTTAGTTAACATTAACAGTATGCTTTGACGAAAATTGGGATAAAGTAGTTCATTGTTAGTTATAACGGTAAGTTAATAAGTCATTAACGGAACACACTCTATTACTCAGTAACGGGACAATTTTATAAGCATCTGTAAATACATATGCTAACAAAATTGTCCCGACATAATTAATCAAGCATATTATGTTATACATATGCTTGATTAATTATGTCTTTTCGGATGGGCAATATTACTTTGTAACAAAGTACTATCTGGATTGGATTGGCAAGCAAAGGATTTTGATAAGATAATAACAATTACTATCTGGGATTTGCTAATCGTTAATAAATATTGCTCCCTATCTATTATTTTTTGTGTGCGACTTTACGTTCAAAATCTGATGTGTGTGTTTTTAAATAATATAAAAATAATAAAACTCTATTTCAACATGAATTAATAACAAGTATTTATTTTGTGAGCTATCTTTTTTCTCCTCTGTTAAAACTCTTGAGGTCGGCGATTCCTAGCCAGCTACTTTGAGAAGGAACATCGACTTATCGAAGACCATACAATTATATTAAAATGCTTAGACCATAATATATGAGTGCCATGAAGGATGTGGACCTATTTGGATAGTGCCCCTATATGTATTCAACGATTCGATGGAAAATACCAATGAAAGTATGTGAGCAAGCCACATGAAGTGATCAAATTACCTACCAGATAATTCTGAAATTTATAAGTCATGTTATAAAATAGGTACACAGCCTTCACAATTACAACTATATGTAAATGATTTAATAAATACCTACTGAAGAATTCATACTTAATTTTCAAGTAAATGCTTGGATGGCCGTATAAAAACTAATGTTTTTCAAATGTCCTACCTCAAACAAACGCTTTATCCATTGGTTAAATCACTTTTCTCCAACGCTTGTCTTTTCTTTGTAAGGCATTTTGTAATTTTTGTAGCAGTAGATGAAAACATGATTCGGACACTTTTAAGTAATCATGATAAGCCCTTGAATTTCTTGTTAGTTTTTTATATATTGTGTGAATCTCTCCCAGAAGTTCTCTATCCTGCCATAACTCTGATACCCAGACACGTTTATGAGCCACTTTTTGTCTCTCTTGTACCTTTTCCATTTCCTCTTCATCGAGAACAATTGTAATCATTATTACCTCCCCTGTATGAAACAAAGGCATGACGCATAACGTTTTTATTTCTAATCTCTATTTTACCACACTAACATTAAACTGACTACGAAAACAAACTCATTAACGAGCGGCACGTCTTCAGCCCGGCCACGTCCCGGTTTCTCTGACATATGTGAAGATCAAACCCCTGACAGGACACTGATTCCCGGTAACTGCCCTGCCACGGCCCTGACTCTGCCCGGCCACGTCCCGGCTATGTGTGGATCAATGTCTATAGTAACAAACGTACAAGCGTGCAATATTGATATTGAAAAATTAAAAATCTAAAAAAACCCCGGACAAGAAAAAACTTAAAAAAGTAAAAAATAATTTCAATTGATCCTATATAGGTAAGATTTTTTGGGTCAAGCGTCTCTTCGCCTGGAAGACCGCAAATGTTTTGCTACTAAGTATGTGTATTATTAGCGGCCGCTCGACGCGATTACGCTTGGCCCAAAGAATCGTACTTATATTAAACTAAAAGGATCAATAGAAGTTATTTTTTACTTTTTAAAGTTTTTTCTTGTTGGTTTTTTTTTTAATTTGTTATTTAAATTTTTATTTCACGCTTTTTAAACTTAATTATCATTTCGTTAGTATTCCGCATTCCCTTTCAATATAGTGTACATTATTCTACAAGTCGTGGAAAAAAAAGGAATTCGTCATTTTGTATTGGCGGCCATCCTGGATCTGAAATTTGTCCTAGTGTATAGTATTTTACTAGTCAAGCCCTTTCATTTGATACCCATATTCAGGGAGTTGTGAAAAAATATATAATCCGCCATTTTGTGGCGGCGGCCTTAGACCGATATTCATCAAACGTAGCTAAGAACACTCCCGACTAATTCACTTTTCAAACAAAAAAAAAACGAAATCTATATCGGTTCATCCGTTGGGGAGCTACGATTCCACAGACAGACACACACACATACACACACAGACAGACAGACAGACACGTCAAGCTTATAACATACCGTCGTTTTTGCGTCGGGGGTTAAAATGCAATTTGTCTTTCGCTATCGGTTTGTTAGATCGGTTTTAACGAGAGACAAATATTATTATGTGTTCTCACAGCTTTGAGTACATTTTTTATGTTAGTTAAAACAACCCTCAGTTACAAAGAAAAGTATATAAGTACCACCTTTCTAATGGTGCATAGACCCATTCCAAACACGCTAAGTATCCCTCAACCCCTGTCTATTGATACATAGACTACTTCCCAAATTCTCCCCCAACCCTTCGTCAATGTCAACAGCACCCCAAAATTTTGGAACAACCCTGTCTGTCTATGAAATGTTAATTATTAAACGCATTTTTGAATGACGACCCGTATGTGGACGGACGTGAATTATTATTTTCGTACATGACTGACCCTTTTATGCAATTGAATCCCCTAACAATAGAAACCTCTAACAAAGGAGAGGATTCATTTGGCAAATGCGTTCGGTGAAAGTAGAGTCAGCTAAAGTGATTCATCATCATCATCATATCAACCGAAACACCTCCACTGCTGGACATAGGCCTCCCCAAAAGGCCTGCCAAGCGTGGCCATTATTGCGAATCCCCCCCCCCCCCCCCCGGTTTGCCATAATCGCCACGCTTGGCAGGCGGGTTGGCGATCGCAGTGTATGGTCTTGAGTTTAACAGAGAACGCTGCTGTCCATTCTCTGGCGAGTCCCTTAGTCGCGTCTTACGACACCCATGGGAAGTGATGGGATGTTATTATTTTTTACGGCACCGTACGGCACCGGCCGACAGCATACGGCTAAAGTGATTGAATCTAAATATTAAATTTTACTACAAATTATATAGGTTTCTGCAGACAGGCATGACGCTACATTGCTGACTACAATGCTCGGACTAGCATTAAGGCTCCCGCTGAAAAACGTTACGCGACAATGCAACATCGTTTACATAGAAACTATTCTCCGAATAGGATAATTTTTATGAAAAGCACGATGTCGAGTTTTTCCGACGGAACGGACTCTACTTTCAGGCGGTTTGTGACAACTTCTTAAAATACCCCTTGTAATGAAGTAGGGAAAGGGACATTTTAAGAAGTTTTCACAGACCGCCTGATAGTAAATACTTAGTGAGTAATTGGATCTTTTTGGAATACTGGCCACTAATGAAGTTGTCACAGACCGCCTAATCGATGATTACATATTTTAGTTGACGTTTCCCTGACAGTTTATTGCATTCTACGTAACTGCGCAATCAGTTCATTATTAAAATGGAAACAGCGTAATTTGAGCTTATCAAAAATAAAAAGGCCAAGATACGTTACTATGTGAGGTATACAGATAATAAAACAAAAATGATAATAGCAAAAATGGAACCTGATGGATTGTGTTCAGCGAGAGGTTTGTAGCGACACCATAACACTTAATAATGAGAAATGTAATATTCTAAGGAGCTCAAAGCCAATATAATGATAATAACTATTAGTGCAGAGAGTAATTGAAATTAAATATATAAAGCATAGTTGCTCTTCATGGATAATTGAAAATAAAGTATTATTGAAATTAGATGCCTGCAAAGAGAAGGTCTGTTATAACTTCGAACGAATACAAATAATTTTTGAAAAACACTTCGAAAGTCTAAAAAATGAATGTTCATTTGATGAAATTAAATTTATACCAATATTTGCCTCGGTAAAAGATGCCATCTATCTAAGCAGAAAAATGTTTTTACAATGTAATCGATTAAATTTTAAAGGGATTGAAGCATATGGTATTTACAAATCGAAATTAGGAGTTGTAATAGAGAATTTCAAGTGCGACTTTGAAATTGCTGTTAAAATGCAATATCGACGAAAATGACTCATTTCTCCAGAAGCCGGAGCGTTATCTAAAATGAAACTCCACGCCGCAGGTGACTGGTACCTACTAATTTACTCATTACACACCTCCGAATCGTATTTCTTCTTTCCCTAGTTCTATATGAACTATATTCTTTGGAAAATTTCCAAAGAAAATATATTATAATTTAGTGATGGTTACAACCAGTCACTTTGGCCTCCGGAAACAACGATGTAATGGCGATTTCATAATCGCATTTAAATGTTCATATTTTAATTTGTAGTTTTTCTTTAATGAGAGAAAATAGCCGCACAAAAGTTATTGGAATTTTTGGAATAACGTAAAGTAACTTTCGTTATTCCAATCAAACTCAATGATTGGAATAACATTTATGCTACTTTCATCAGAATTTAAATCCAAATGTATAACAAACATCTGATAAAATGGTGGTCTTGGTGCCGATTTGAAGGTCCCATCCGCAAAATAACATCCAGGCTTCTGTATGAATTTTTTCGCAACGTTACTCGCAAAAATAAATATTTTGTCGGTGTCACCATCTTCACAGATTTATAAGTTTTTTTTTTCTACTACTTCAGGTATTTGAATGGTTTCTGTGCTATTACGTTTTAAAAGATTCGTGTGTAATCATTTTTTTCAAGATCGGTATGAACTAATCTTTATAGATTTATGTGCAGGTATCAAATCTTAGTCCTTTCGAATATCCTTTTTTAGTTTTTTAGGAAACTTCTCATAAGGTATATATATCTCTAGAACAGATCCTAAGTCTTTACATACTATCCCTTTCAAAGATGCTATTTGTTTTTTAACTAAAATATTGGCAGTTTTTTTTTTACAAGTATGTTCGCAATTTGTTCTTTTATTTCATCTTGAATTATATATATTTGACAACATTATGTAGATGTACAAATAGGAGATTATGTACGAGTACTGCGTCGATAACTATATTTGAAATAAAAGATTATTATCTCTATGTTCATTTAACCTTACACAGTACATATTTGTTATTTAATTAGTAACATGCGTTATCTGTTTGGGTCGTATATGTTTCTTCTTTTTCGTTAAGTTTTGCACCTTATGGGTTCTGGGGAGTCTGTATTATTAATTTTTTCTGGAGGCTTTGTGTAGAAAAAAATCAAGTAAAATAGAATAATTTCAAAGAAAAACCACACGGATATGTGTGGTTTCTTGTCTGAAATATGAGATAAATACGTTTTTTTTTTTTTCGAATTCCTTTGCTAACACATATAGTATATGGTGTAAAGTGTTCGTTCAAACGAATTATCCCGAGTACTTACACTTTTTCAGCTCCATTCAGCTTTCGCGGCAAACAAGTATAAAATGAGAACAAATGTGTTTTTATCATGCTAATGCTATGTATGGAGTTCAGCGCTGTTCCGCCGCATTCAGCGTCGTACGCAGCCTTACGAGGCCTTACTTGGCGGAACAGCGCGGTACTCGGACGGTTCTCGACTCCGTGTGTGATTGACACTGGCATGGCCACCATCAGGGATTTTAATTTTGATAATAAAAAAAAATGTAGCTAATTAGTTCGCCAAATACCATAATTAGTCGATCACTGGTTCAAAAGTTGGGTTTATAGGTGGCCGATCTGGGGTGCGCCTGCCACAGCTTGGTCTATTTGAATCTCAAAGCTAGGGCACCTAGCGAAGATCTGTTTTCTCTCTCAAATTTAGTCGGTAATTAGTCGCAAGTTTTCGCCATGTCACAGACTTAGTCGGATCTTAGTTTAGAAGATATAATGAGTACAATTTTTAAGGTAGGTCTAGTTTAAGAGCTAGATCGAAGAGTAATCTCTTCGAAGTTGCCAAGAAAAAATAATTCTATTAAAATGTGAATTACTCGTATACTTCTTGTTTTATCGGTCTAAAGTCCGTAGAATTGTCAGAGAGAGAGATGATTTTCAATCTTTCGATCTAGCTCTTGAACTCTACCTGTACTGGGTCGACTCACTGTCGTTTGCGTTTTAAAAAGTTACGTTTAATTTTATCTATTTGTTTTGTAAGAAGCCAAACGATAATAATATCGCACATAGAAATGTCCATTTTAAGAGCACAATTCTAAATGAGTAAAGAGCGTGACTACCGCCAGACCACCTCTAAGTCAATTTTCTGGAAAACTACGAAGGTACCAATTTTTTTGTTCGAGTACTAATAATTAGTACCAATTGACTAATAATTATTTACCAAAAACGGTAGCGATTGGCGGCGGTGGTCCTGCGGTAGTCACGGACGTCTTACCATTTTCACTGCGTATTCAGCGCCTTTCTCATTCTTACGACGCTGTACGCGGCTAATGGAAGCAGAGCTGTATAAGTGTGACCAGAATCGTTCAGCGAAACGCGAATGGAGCTGAATAAATGTGAGTAGTCCCTTAGAAAAGCTATTTCATACACTCTCGCTAGCATAACCATCGTGTTTGGGCTTATTTGAATCCCTCTGATGAACACCATTTATTGTTGTTGGGAACAAGGGTCTGATGATGGAGACCAGAAAGATGGGTAGTGAATCTCTTGTTTGAATACTAGTATAACCATCGTGTTTGAGCACATTTGAATGCGTCTGATGAGCACCATTTATTTTTGTTGTGAACAAGGTTCTGATGATGGAGACCAGAAAGGTGGATAGTGGATCTCTTATTTGTCTACTAGTATAACCATCGTGTTTGGGCTCATTTGAATTCGTCGGATGAGCACTATTAATTATTTTTGGGATAAAGATCTGACAATGGAGACCAGAAAGGTAGATAGTGGATCTCTTAATTGGCTACTAGCATAACAATTTGGGCTCATTTGAATCGTCCTGATTATATACATATTGGTTACTGCAGTTATTCATCAGTGCTGGTTTAATTGTAAAAATAACTTGTTGCGAAGTCTAAATAAATAACAAAATAATGAAACAAAATTGTAGTGTCTGTTTGTGATCCCAATATCTTTTTACTTGAATTTTATAATGAGTAACTTAGGCTACTTTAATTTTAGATAAATAATTAGGATTCCATGCAAAAAATAAAACCTTCGGTTTATGCGAGATCTCCGAAACGGCTTGACCAATTTTGGCGGTACTTTCCCTAACAGATAACTGATATTATAAGTTGTTAATTTTCGAAAAAGAATATGATATTCGATCTAGAAAAAATTAAAATAATCGGCGAGCGAAGTCGTGGGTGGTTAATAATACAGTTTAAATTGATTTTTTGTGACTGTGGGACCGACTTCAACATGCAATTTTTATAATCATGCGACCCAACACTGGACATAACTTCAATTAATTGTACCCATACGTACCTTTGGAATGAGCTCAAAAACGATGTGTATAAGGTAAGGAGCCAACTATAAGATCCTTCTGGATCTCTTAGTTGGCTCGCCTTTAGGCGTTTCTGGTCTTCCCATCATAAGAACCTTGTCACCAGCTAACATAAATAGTACTTGTTAGGAAATTGAGAAAAAATATTTTCGAAGCCTAGCATAAACCATTTTGCGCAAAAATTTAATGGATGTCAGTTTTCTTTATATATATATTTCGTAAAAACTATATAGTTTTGTTGAACGCAATTTCTGAATTGCGCTGATTTTTCTTTGTAGAATAAAATAGTCTGTTTTTTATGATATGAGCAAATCGTTTTGCTTCTTTAGAAATTTTGCTTATAAAATTGTAAGTGTTAGGCTTTTTTGGTATTTTGACCGAAAGGTGTGGTTTTTGGTGCGATGCTGCGATTTTTCACAACTTAATATGCCTGTCGTAATTTTTTTCAACCATTCCGCTCGAAGTACTTTTTAAATGTTGATAATTCGACACTTTCAATTTCATATATAGATTACCAGGTATTCTTTATGAAATTGTCGGGCAAAAAGGGAGATTTGAAATCAGTCTTACAACTATCCTTCCTTGAGATGTCTTATACAAGTCATATTCTTTGTTTCTGTAACGGCTTTTTGGAAGTGAAAAAAAGATTTTCACATTTGGGAATATTTCTTGTACCCCGTTCATAATTGCAATCTCGTAATCGCAATAAAATTTTCAATTTCTATACCGATATTAGCTTTAACTAGTTGAAAAAATCTTTTTTATAAGTTTCTTCGTTCTGTAAACCGTAGATACCGGGAACTTGTTGTGTGTGACAACATTAGATGATAAATCGAGATGTATTGTAAACAACTGATAGAAAGGAGGTGGACAAGTTTTAAAAGTACCGTCAGCAAAATATAAGACTGTTATAGTTTTAACATAATTAGTGGCCAGAGGTGAGGCAAATATTAGGAATTTCTCCTCTTCCCCGTTCTTACATACTAAAAACTCATGTGCCTAGTACCTTCGAGCTCCAAGATAGTTTGACGTTGTTAACTAATTTATCAACATTCAGATGCCTCTTTCTGAGCTTGAGCAATCCATCTTGCATAGCCTTCAATAAAGGCAAGTAGTCGATATCCTTCTTTGCAACAGGTTCGACATTTTTTTCATAAATGCTTTGTATAGGTGCGTAATTCTCACAAACTTCGTTCTTTATTTTATTGATGGTTAAAGTATACTACATCTTTGACAAAACTCTTTTTGTATGTATGACGGCTTCAAAGAATTACATTTTCCTTGTCTTCCAAAGTTAGTAAAGCACTACATTCACTATGGTTTACGCATCGCCATATCGACGTTCCTCTTTTATTGAAAATATTAAAATTATACATGTAGCCATTCCAGCAGTAATGTTGGTTTTCCCTTTTGATTGTTAGCAAAAGTTATGTTTTCGCTCATTTTTGTCGCAGCAGTGATAAATTTATGCGGATGTACAGACCATATTAATATACATAAAACACTCCATACAACCAGTGGAAGAAAAACAGAAAATGACATCCTATCATATTTATGTAGTGGGCAGTATGAAGTAGATAACCTCTTCTGATTTATTTAGCAGAGATGGCATTTATCTATTTGTCCTGTGTATTCTAGAGAAACTGGGTGATTTTTGGACATTTCCGGTTTATTACTAAGGCTCCACAGTCCATTCTACCATAACTAAAAATATGAAAATATCATTTTCAGTACCGACGACGCCTACGTGCCGTTCGGGTCAATTCTTAATCAGGTGCCACAGTGGCGAATTTAGATCTTGGGTGCCGCTGTCGCCTTGGTGGCTTTCTTCATGAGTTGTATGCGGCACCCATCAAGGACTTCATGAAAGTATCATCGTTTTTTGGACTTTTTTATGATTTTCACAAATTTATTTTTCGGCATTTTTTTTTGTCGTTTTAATTTTGGTCAATTTAAATTTTTGGATGTTATTATGATTTGGACATTATTATAGTAACCCTACAACATTTATACCGACTTAGCACTTCATCCGACAAACTATTATCAAGTTGGTATTAGTTCAGCATTTACGCTTACAAAATACTCAAAAGTAAATTGAAAGCAGATCTATAACCTACTTTTAGGAAAATTAGAGCTCATGAAGCTAGCGAAGCGAACTGTATTGCTAAACGTTTTTTGGTCGTTATTATGATTTTAACATATTTATTTTTGGGCATCAAATGTTTTTGTTATTTTTATATTTGGTCATTTTTTGTTTGGACAATTTTAATTTTTGGACGTTATTATGATTTGGACATTGTTATAGTAACTTTACGAAATTTATACGGACTTAGCAATTCATCCGACAAACTCAAGTTGGTATCAGTTCTGCATTTACGCTTACAAAATACTCAAAGGTAAATTGAAAGCAGATCTATATACCTAATTTTTGGAAAATTAAAGCTCATGAAGCTAGCGAAGCGAAATGTTGTGATCTTGTTTCCATATCCTTAAAACTAATTTTGCCGACTAATGTTCTTGTCAAATACCAGTGAATATTTCTAGGGATGCAGTGATTTCAGGGATGTTATGGATGAATTGAACTACGAATTTCTCACCTATTTTGTTATGCCACTAAAACATTTTCTGCTGCATGCCCAACTACTGACCTTAGGAACATCATTATTTTAAAAATGATACCCCGACTAATATAAAAATGAGCGAGTATTACGAGGGTAGCTTTACTACGGAAGACAACGAGGGGTTCATAAATCAATAGCGTTCCCCCTGCCAACACCACCCCCTCTCCCCACCTCACTGATGCAACACAGACACAAGTTATATATATATATCAAACATCAGAACCCTAACAGTAACGCGAGGGTAGTTTTTAAGGTTCGCTATGTAGAAAGGCTGAGGTTCCACTGTCTGTTTCTTTACTATTATTTGCTAATATTTAAGTGGGTTAGATAATGTTGGTCACAGACCCTGCAATGCCAAGATCGGGTAAAGTTTTATTGAGTTCTGAAAAAGGAAATTTTAAGGAACCACTTCGGGATTCAACAATAGGCTGCCTCTCTATTATGAACATTTAACTGTGCCAAATAGAATACTTCCAGCGAAGGATAAAAATAAAGGCACGCCTGAAGTAAAGTAGCAGTGACTGTCCTGTAGTAATACATTCCATAATCATTTTATTGTCAGGCAACTGAGGACCATAGATAAAATACACAAAATTATCTTATACAATAATAAACTTATACATATTAATAAACCATATTAAAACCATACACGTAACGTCGGCGTCGTGTTTCGCTACGTGGTGTCGCGTAGCCGTCCTCGGAAACGTCGAAATACGACTCCTTTCGGCCAAAATTCCACTTTAAGAAGTTCTGCAGATCGTGGGAAGGAACTCGTACCACGAACGACGTAAAATTCTTTATATTTATCGTATCACGTAATTTTACTTGACAATCACAAAGCTTCACAAGACCGAGAGTTGTGAAAGACTTGTCCCAACGACGAAAAATTAAGTTTACGCCTTGGACTTTTTTCAATCAAAATTCAAGTATCTTGTGTACGTATGAGTCTCATATTTAGCCCAGTCAAATAAGATTGACCAGATTGGCATCGCCCCATTCAGAGACAGCCTGTAAGGACAAGTTCAACTGCTCAACCATATCCTGCCGGAGAGACCGAATCTGCGACCCACCAGCTCGTGCGTCGGACACGTATCTCTTAGCAACATGCTGTCGTCTGCATACCCAAAGGTACCGGGTTTTAGCAGATCATTAATATGCAGCAGGAACAATGTTGCCGAGGGCACCGACCCCTGAGTGAGGAAAGCTTCATGCCAAATTTCAGTTTTCTACGTCCAGTAGTTTCGGCTGTGCGTTGTCTGTCAGTCACTCAGTAACGGAAGAATTTTATATATTAGGATTTTTTTATGACGCAAGCACTCACCAATTTGCTTGGTTGGATCTTGGGGGGGCTACTCTCTAAGCCCAAAGTCCGTAGTTTCGGGCTTAGTTTCGGGCGTATTCTACTCCGTATCACCTACAGAGTCACGATTAGTCCCGAAACCGAACAAGGAATGAATGACAACACGATTTGATAGTAACTGTCAAATCGTGGTCATTAATTCTAGGTGATACGGAGTAGAATACGCTCAACTAAACCCTTTGCACGCGAGTCCGACTCGCAATTTGCCAGTTTTTTGCAGAATTTGGGTATCTTGGTGGAAAAAAGAATCAATATTCAAGAGGCAGTACAAAATGTCTTTGATGATTTGTTGCCTCTCGTCCAGCTGCTTTCTTCAAGAAGGGCATCAAAAAACTGCCACTGCGTTGGCAAAGATGCATCGATTGCATGGGTGATTACTTTGATTAACGCTCTTCAGTTTTTTCTGATTGTAATGTTTTAAATTGAGTGGCTTTGTCTCTATTTTCACATACATACAAAACAGAAATATGTTTAAAAAGTTGCAAAACCGTATCCACGTTCAACGCTGCGTAGTTTAGTACAGGACCCCAGTGCGCAAATCAGATTCGCGCCTGGCCGACTTTTCGATAAAAGCAATTATCCGTGCTCGTACGAGCAAACTCCCGTCTCCCTGTTTCCATAGTAACCGTCAGTTCTAGCGAGCTAGATGTATGTTGTTGTACTGGGGAACGCGGGCTAGACCCCCTGTTAGTCTGTCTGTTACCGTGGATACTATTAATTAGCTGCTACCTACATATTCCACCCGAGGGTTGCATTCCCCTCTGGATATTGATTTATTATAGCGCGGGCTTCGGGCTTTGCGCAAACTCACAGTCCTATGCGTGCTATTTATTACTCGCAACTTAATATTTCTCAAATTAATTCGTCACTGACGATTTTTATGATGCTGCGTCTAGAAGTATGACATTTCGCACAAGAAAATGAGATCCATAAATAATGAAGGCGAGCTCTTAGGAAAGGCGAGGATTAAATAAAATACGTTTTAACATTTATAGTAATTTGTATTTTTGCCAATATCCAAACGATAAAATTAATCCATTTTCAGCTTTTCCGCTTTAGCTACTTTGCAATTTAAAAATTGTTTTAACATTGTACCAATAAAGCAATGTAAACAACGTTCGCTCAACTAATCGCAAACAAATCGTGCAATCCCTTATTTGGATAGAAACCCGTATAATAAGTATGCATATGAATACGTAAAGGTACCTCGTATGTATGCCGAACTTAGAAAAATAACAAAACACAGTGGGGTAGAATGACAGAGGGGAAATTGCAACAATCCTAAAAACTCCGTATTATCATTGATTTTGTGACCTTTTATAGCCCAGTAGAAATCGGCGCAAAAAAAGGCTAAAATCGCAAAGCTGTGTATGTAGTTCCGGTTTTTTGGTATGTTGTATGGACCAGTTAGAGTAGTGTGAACCATGCCCAACCCTAGCTTTAAGAACCTTATAGGAACCAAAATATGGGCCTACAAAGATGGTAAATTTTGACATAACAAAATATATATAAAATTACCTAAAAGATAACCCTTTACTCTCCAAGGTCGAATCCACGCAACGGTTATTACTGTTTGCTTTGCAGCATCATTTTCGACCCCTTTTTCTTGGGGTGAATTAATGATGACTTTGGAAATCATATTCAAAAACACCCCTGTATCTTAATGCATCCTATATTACCTTATTATTTTGTTATGCTGCGTTTCAAATGGACCTCTAGCACGATTGAGCTTGTACTAGCAAATTAAATTAGCAATCCAGCAACTACAAAAGAAAGAAATCTCCGTTGGCCATTGAAATTGTCGCCCCCTTTTCACTGCATTATTAGGTCTTACTTGTTAAATTATTTCAATTAAATATAAGTGTATGGAAACGCACCGGATTGTATTTCCAAATAGTTTCACAAAATTATTTTATTTGACACTCACAGTGTGTATATATTTGTAACTTCCTAAAAAGTAACGCTAACAGCTCAGTTAAAAAAACTTATGCATGGATTGCCTAGTGGAATACCGCTATTTCGAAAATTTTCGTTTCTATAGTTCACCAATCACCGTATTTTATGTTTATACCTCTACATCTAAACAGATTTTGATTTTCACTTGTCGGTTTCGAATGAGGAAATATTATTCTTTTGTCGAAACTAGTTTCGCGATAGGAAATATAATTCTTATATCGAAACTAATTTCCAAACAAGGAATATTATTCTTGTTTAGAAACTGGTTTCGAATGTGGCCGAAGGGAAAAATACACGTTATAATCCAAGGTCAGGGTTACCAGTTAGTATGAATGCGAATTGTGTGTCCCCCTCACTACACCCGTCAACCGTCTGCAACCGTCTGAGGGGAACACATTGAAGGGGTCCTTGAACGGTCTTTGTTCGCAAAACGAGGGGTTGTGAGAGTGAGCGGGTTTGCGTTTAGCGGAAACAAATATGCTGTCGTCGGAATCCAAAAAGCAGCATTTTTGCCAAATTGTAATTCGAGAAAAAAGGCCATGAAAATGTCTTTTAAAAACTAACTTCTGCCGGCTTCGCCCACGAAATCTTGACAAATTGTGTTTTTGTTATGGGTATTTTGGATTTCATATGCATTTATTTAGAAACAGACTCTTCAATTTTGTTTATTTACTAGCTTTTTCCCGCGACTTCGTACGTGCATATCCCGTTTTTTTCCGTTTCCGTGGGAATTTCGTAAAATCTTCTCTCAGTGCTCCCCTATACTCCCCAAGGAACCTGCATGCCAAATTTCAGCTTTCTACGACCAGTAGTTTCGGCTGTGCGTTGTCTGTCAGTCAGTCAGTAACGAAAGAATTTTATATATATTGATGATGATTGATTGATGATTAATAAGAAGATATAGATTCTTCAGATTTCCGAGAAGATTGCAGCGCTATCTCACGAAGTCAATAATTTAGGAACTGATGATGAGTAATTTTACTAATCGTAAGAGCGTTAACTTGTTTATCCATAGCTGTAGGCTAAATTCTCTGAAGGTACGTGTATTGTTTATGAGCAACGCGTAAGTGCGTTGAGGCCTTCTAGCCAACAACATACAATGCTGCGTCGAGTACACGATTGCGTCGAGCAGTAACTTGTATGGAACGATCTTGTGTGCTTGTGGTGATGCGAGTTTGTCTTCCGTGGCGCTTAACTACGCTGCAACGGATGTGATAGCATAACCCGAGATAAGTTACTACACTATGCGTAGCACCCAGAGCGGTGGCCACACTACATTGCCGAGAGCCATCTTCCAACAGTCATACGGGAGAAAGGAAAAGATTTATTTATGCCAAGCATGACGCATACCATAAAAAAAACAAGTACAAAAAATTATCGGGTTATGCAAGTTACGAAAATATGCATTATATCCGCGCAAAACGGCCGTCGCTCAGCATAATGCTGGCGCTTGTGTGCACGGCGCTCATCATGTCTCATCGGTGAAATCACTTCATAATAGCGTTCATTTTTATAACTATATAAATTATGAAATTAATTTAAAATAGGAGTGCAGGAGTCCTAAAAAATCAATCAAGGATCCTTACTTAAAGCAATTTCCCAAAACTTGCATGATCCCTAGAAACAGTGATGTAATATACGTACATTTTTAATAATGTAGTCATTTTATATTATTCATTTTTGTTTAATGTTTATTTTTTAGGATACAATGAATAGTCATCAAACAACTGATATTGAAATCAATTCACTTCCAACAATCCAAAGCTCCACCCGTATCCACCTGTACCTGTAAACAAAGAAATGGCTAGAAAAGTAATTGCTAAAATGACACGACAAAGAGACGACACTGGTGCAAAAATAAATAGAATTCTGTCTTGTTTGACTCATAATTATCTAAGACGTATTAAGTAGATTACCTTTAAGCATCAAAATCGGCATCTCTATCACGTTTCAATATTTGTTCAATGTTTTGTTTTTTCTGCATTCTCTTCGTTCTCTCGTCCGTAGTTTCTGTGTTTCGTTTTTATCCTTCTCATGTGTTTTCGTATTTTCCTTCAGGATCTTGAATTAGTCAGGAAAAAGACAGTCAAAAGAGAATGACAACAATTTGGGATCCATTTTCGGATTCCAATATTTTATTCATTCAGTATTAATTTTGTTTCAAAGTCAAAGTCAAAAAGTTTATTGCGAACCAAGTGTACAATGGTGTTGTTTTGTTAGTAGGTACTTATGTCTTCGCAGCCCTTTACAAGTATTGCAATAGGTATTATTATTATTAGCCTGCCCTTTCAATCCTAAATTAGCATGCATTAGACATTATTCTCCCTTAGTTTTCCCAAACCCAACTGCTACTAAACCTTTATCTAATTTGCAGATATGCATTTGACTCTAAACTTGCATGAACAAATCCAATTTTTCATTTACAGTGACTTGTTTGTTTATTTATCATAACGCCAAAAGTGCATTTTGCCCTCTCGAATGGCAGCCATGATTTCAATTTTGTAAGGCGCTATAGGAATTTTATTTCAATTAGCATGTCACTAGCTATCCCATCCGGCGTTGCACCTGAAACGGGTATCTTTCGTCAACAAAGAGAGAGTAAGATTATTTAGAGTTTATTCGTTGAATATTTCAATAAAACTCTAATTACGTTTTTGCAGATAAAACATATTAAAGATCGAAATGACAAGGTTACTGAACGTAGGCCATATCATGTAGGTCGCTACAGTTGTTTGTTTGTTTTCTGAGCTAGACAACTGCTCTAATACATTTTTTTCAAATTTCTTCCAGTAGATTCTTTATACAACATGTTTATTATCAAGTTGGCACAAGTATCTGTTTTTATTCTCTCAACTACTTTCCCAAAGTTGACCCTGTCAAAACATTTCGTCGTAGTTCTAACCATTCCCCGTTCTTCCTGTAATATGTTTCTCTCTAGTTAGATTGATAGTACCTAAGTACAAATCAGGTCACCATTATTTAAATCTATTTTATAAAAAAACTTATTTTCGTCTTTCTTTCGTTTAAGTGATTGGTTGTATGTTCTAGCGTTTTGTATTTGTTCTTCACTTTGTAAATACAGTTTTGTGGACAGTGGTCACTATTTTCCCGAAATTGAATGAGACTGCGGCCCCTGCGCATCTTGCTTAGTTGGTCCGTTTCAGAACGTAGTTGATCTATTTGTCGCCAACAAAATTGAAAACTACACTAGTGTTAACACTCTTTACAATATTGCTGTCTACGTTTCCAAGTAAGCTTCTAGATTCTGATACTTCATTGCATATTAAATTTTTCATTTGATGCCAGAGAGGTGTTACTACCTATATTTTTCTATTGTTCGGTTGTTTTCATTCCATTTTTTTGTTACAATAGTCATGGTGCTCAATATCATATTGGTACACGTTTTTTATGCTGTGTGTGTATTGATTTAAATTTTGAGAGCCATGATATTTTATGGCGTTGCATATATTTTTGTGGTAAACATGTTTCTTTCTACAAGACGCTATCTTGTATCAGTTTTAAGCATTTGTAATTTGTTACGAAAATTTCTTAAGCGATTTTAGCAACCAATCTTTTCAAAAGTAATTTCGGTATATTCGTGTGTCAAGTATTTTAGCATGTGCTGCTATGTCCATAGGTAAGCCGTACATTAAATGGACCGTTTGAATCCATCACCGATAATAGTGGATTTCATTGCTGATGAAGGCCCACTATAGTTCTTGTAACACTGATTCTGTTCCATTACTTCGTTCCGTTTTTCGCTCTTGCGAAAACACAGTAGTGTTATTCATGACTTCCATAAAAAGAACTCAACGAAAAAGTAGACCTATAATGGTCGCAGCACCAGACTGTACATTATAATTGGTTCTGTATGAGGGATGGGATAACTTAAGACTGACATCCATCTAAAATTACATTGATTATTGTGATGCCGTATTTTATCGCCTTTCTCTCTATTCCCATGCCGTGACTTACCAATCATCACATACTTCATCTTGTGCAAGTTTGTACCCGAATTTCGGCATGGATGATAAATCGAGAACAGCTGGAACCCGTTTCAGTTGAGCGTAACCACAACAAGCCACCATCATCCCGGACACCGCCATTTTATTTAAAGGTTGTATTGAGTTTTGTATTTCGATTTGATCATAATACAAGAAAATGTAAATACATGTGTGTCTACATTTTAACAAATTCATTGTAAATATAATTGCTATCGACAACTCTGTGGCCGCTGTTGTCGGCGACAGCTTTGGAAGAAATAAATATAAAAATCCGAGTGGCAATGTTAATCCATACTCTCATGTTTAAATGCGAAAGTAACTGTCTGTTCCGGCTAATCTACGAAACGGCTGGACCGATTTTGGCTTCGACTATCAAGGGCAGGTAGCTAATATTATAAGGAATCACTGAGGCATACGTTTATTTTAACGCCTTGGTGGCGTTGATTGTCATCACACCACTGGGTGACAAGACTTATTTTTTTTAATTAAATTTTTGTTACATGTTATAGCGGCAATAGAAACACAGACACGGACAGCGGAGGCTTAGTAATAGGGTTCCGTTGGTTACCCTTTGGATAGGTACGGAACCCTAATGCGGGCCATACATGTACGAGTACTTTGATCTAACAGGCTGGATCAAACTGTTTGATGAGATAGAAATACGAAATTTTGTATTACTTCATGCCATTTGACGACTGATTTTTGGTGAAGTTTTCCCATAAACGTTCATGCCAATTTGATCAAATACCTTGTTTGATCAAATTATTGGAACGAGTATGGCCCGCATTAAAAACAACTTTTTACATTACGCAAATCTGACAGCCCAGATCCTGCAAATTATGACTTTTGATTAAATTTACGCCACTTTTACACTATTTATAAAATACATCGCTATTAAGAGCCCAGTGGAGACGCTCGCAACTACAAGTTTAGGCGAGCACAAAATTTGTTCGCGGCATATTACCATCTCACTTTGACCAAAGATAAGCGAGGGACGGACGCGGTGCGCAGCCGTGTGTGTATGTGTGAGTGGTTAGATAGGTATTGTTGTATTGTTATCTTCCATTCATAACGACTCGAGTCGAAGGCATTTAATTTTATTAGTAAAATTAGGTACCTACCTATTTTCATTATTTGCTTTATTCTTGTCGGCTACTTTGGGAAATCGGTAGTGAATGTACAGACTAGAAATACGTTTTTTGTCTCCATAGAAAATTTCCTCCATAGAAACTTGTACACAGATAACTGTCTTCCTCTCTCAAACTAACTTTTTCTGAACAGCAACATGGATTTTTAAAAGGTCGGTCTATGACATCCAAATATCCAATCTTGCTGTCTGCAGTGACTTTCTGACGGAGCACATGTCCTGGGGGGCTCAGGTCGACGTTATATATACTGACTACAGCAAATGTTTTGATCGAATTGATCCCGCACTCCTATTGCGTAAACTTTTATTGGTTGGTGTGAGGGGTAATTTGTTTGGTTCTCATCATACGTGGAGAACAGGTGCCAGACGGTGGTCCTCTATGGGTTTATGTCGAGGGCGATGTTCATTCCGTCGGGGGTTCCTCGAAGATCCTTATTGGGGCCTCTTTTTAACCAAGTTCCAAAAAAGGAGGAGGTTCTCAATTCGGTGGGTATTTTTTTTTTGTTTTATGTATGTACACCGATTACTCCGAGGTTTCTGATCCGATTTCTGTGATTTTTTTTTAGTTCGATTTGTATACTTGCCATTTGGTCCCATAAAAATTTGATTCGGTTTGGTTCAGTAGTTTTTATTTTATGAGCATTTTTGCTTATTTAAATTTCTGCGTTGACGAAGACTTCGTCTAAGTATCACCACTTAAAAGTGAAAAATAAAAAACTTTTTACGAAATAACCTTAATTTCGGAAATCGGTGATAAAAAACAAAGAAACAAAACCAAAAACACCGACTTCCGAAATTAAGGTTATTTTATTCTTTGTAGTGTTTTGTTTGGAAGTCGGTTATATTTTTTTTGTAAAAAGTTTTATTTAACATTTCTATAAATGAAAGCATCTTGTTCCCAACATTCGAAAGTTTTACTGTATGCGGATGATATGAAAATTCAAGGGGATAGTGTCGACCATTGAGGATTCATGCCTTTTACAGGAAGATTTGGATCGGTTCCAAGATTACTGTGCTAAAAATAGGTTACACTTAAATGATTCCAAATGTTTAACTCGTAAGCCAAACCCTATTCAGTATGGTTATAAGCTATCGAATACCCTAATAGCAAGAGTCAGTGTAATTCGGGACCTTGCGAGTTACTTTTGTTTGATGCTCATATACATTACAAAGTCAGCAGGGCTTCTAAAGCTTTGGGTTTTATTTTTAGGCTTTCTAATGACATTAAGAATGTTATGACAATGAAAATGAGGCAGGGACCTTTTTGGCCTCGCACAGATTAATTTAAGGATGCCGCTTAACTGTGTATATATATTTTATAACTATTAGTTTTACTTTTTTTTATTTTATGTGTCTTGTGCGAGTCCCAAATAAACATTTTTCTTTCTTTCAAAATTCTTTACTGTGCGTTTGTCCGTAGCCATCTTGAATATGCTTCTCAAATTTGGAATCCCAATTATAATTTTTACATCAATCGCATTGAAAGCATACAAATGCGATTTTAAGGGACACCCAATATCGCGCAAAAAATCCATTTACTGCCTCTACACGAGCGAATGAAAATTGCAGATCTCGCATTTTTATTTAAAACGGATCTACTGATGTTCCTGAGCTGGTGAGCAGGATCGGACTTCGTGTACCGTGTGCGGTTCTTCGTAGATCGCGTCTCCTTCATGTTCCTCAAGTTAAAACCAACTACAGAAAGAACTCGTACATAAGAGCTTGTCGTACGTTTAATATCGTGTGTCAGGATGTCGAGCTTGATTTGTTTAACAGCAGCGTTTAAATAGTTAAAAAAGTTTGACTGATCATTTCTTTGGTGCTTGATCACCGTTTTGAGTTTTTTTTTTGACGTTTCTTTGTTTTGAGCGTTGAATGAGTGTATTCGCGTGTTAGCTGTTTTCGCAAAATTGTTCACACAACACGTAAGTGAAAAATTGTATTTTTTTACACACTGTTACTTAATATTGTCATGTATTAGCTGTAAGTTTTCCTAAAATGAATAAAATAAAATAAATACATTAAAATAGACACAACGGATACATTATACAATAAATATTAAGCGCTATGCTTGGTGTTACTCAATGAAAAGAGACCTCTGGATTGAGTTACCCTCACAGCACATGCTCAAAATGATTAAAGACACCGTTACTCTCACTACAAAGGTATAACGTGTACATTCACAAGGTCAGGTTTGCAAAGCAGCTGTTTTGAGGGGGACTTTCAAGGTCACGGTCGAGCTTCCCTAACAAAACTTGGGGTGAAGGTAATAAGTACTTACAAGATCTCCATTGTATAAATCCAAATTGGATCTTATAAATACAGTACAAAGACTCATTTTAGATCGTACGCATTCATATCAATGGTTCGACCCCTGCATCTGGCACATTTCCTCTTGCTCGCGTTTTGTACAGTTGGACAGGTTTCCAATTATAAATCACGTAAGTTATAAATGCACGTTATACACAGGTGAAGATTCAAAATCTGCTGTGAGGGGAGCAACAAAACAATTTACTCATTGATTAATTAACTAAAGCACATTTTGTTAAAACCAGTCCGTTGTATTTATCGCATAAATTGTACTTTATGCATAACGCTTTTGTGAAAAGACAAAACAGTAACGCGCCCTATAGTTTCACCTCCTGGGCAGCCAGTGGAACGAAACAAAAGTGGATCCCAAAGGTTAGTAGACTATTCGGAAAACCAGTTTTATATGCCTCACTTTTAGTTGGCATCACAAAATACTCTCCTCTTCGAAATTAACATTCAAGCGTGTTCACCCATCACATACGAGTACATACAACCCAGTAGGTTGCATCAAATGTTTAGTGACCTTTGAATTAGCAATAGTCTGATTTTATAAATCTCAAATCTTTGTAATGTACACACACAGGTGGCTAGTAAAGTATAGGGTGTCTCAATAAGAGCATTTCATCTATACTCTATATACTTATAACTTAGCGCCTTTCAAAAGAGGAAAAATTCCTGATTTCTACTTCGCAGGAAAATAAGTTTCATGATGAAAGGTCGTTTTTAAATCCTTACGAATTATTTATAAAACTTAGACGACCGATAGGCTCAGTGTTATGACATCATTGCGAACAATTGTAACTTGTGTATTATACGAGAGAAATACATTCTTATACAATCTTGCCACTTATTTCGAAATAGGTAAAAGGATAAGGGGCGCGCGCGGGTACGCGGGGGGGTACTTGTTGAAAGATGAATAATAATTACCTCTTTACAAAAAGTAATAAATGAAACATAAAGAGTACGAGTTCAATGCTAATAATATGCGTGACTGGAAAAGGATAAATTAAGGCTCAAGATTTGAGTTGGCTATTATTAACATTGATCTTGGCTAACATTTCACATTTATGCTTTTGATGGGATTTATATAAATTGATGTCTGATGATCATCAGTTTTTTAACCACTAAATAAGAAGTTTTTGAAAAATACTATTGGTGAGGTTTAAAGTATCAAACATTTATAATATCTTAGTACTTGTGCTTAATACTAAGCACAAGCTTAAGCTAAGCTTGTTCTTGTACTTAAACTTAATAAGTATGACCTGCGTCACCGACAATCCTGCCGAAGTTTATCGGTTTTTCTATCACGATGTGTGTGTCGCTTTACTAATACATTCATCGCGCATGCGCCTGTCAACTGCGGACGGACTGGCAACTCACCGTGCGGCAGTGGCCATCCGTACGTTCCGTATAGCGTTCGATTGTTCAGTTTCTAAAATGTTTAGTTTGTTCTTATGTTCTATGAGTAAAAGAAACCAGTGATTTCGTGAAATCTGTTGGAGATTTAACTGACTTTGCAGCAAACCTAAAGGTAATAAAATAATAATAAACCACCCAAACCCATAGCGTTTAATCTTTTGTTTCCATATTCTGCAATAGTTCTGCTCCAACCGGGGATTGTCCTTGGGTATACTTTCACAGTGCATACAGGGATAATCGTTGGTTGGTGCCCCATTCCATTTGAAATGTCTAACGGGGCCTCTGCGAGTTGGCGACGGCTCCTCGTACGCCTATAAAAGGACCGGGTCTCCAGGGACCCGAGAAAGTGAAAAACAAAAAAAATAATAATAATAAACGTTTATTTATCTCCACGGAATTACAATAGCTATTTAAGTTGACAGAAATTTTGACAACACGATTTTAATTTGTGGGAGATCTGGAGTTCAGACTCCAGATCTCCCACAAATTAAGCCTAGGCCTGTATTTCAGAGCTCAAGGCATCACATCCTAAACAAAAAAGATTGCCAACATGTAATCAGTGCAATGGTGTGTGTGTATAATTGTTTGATAATGGAATAATTTAATTTAATTTTTCATACAAAATCTTTAAATTAATTATAAATTGTAAATCTTTCATTGAGAATGCTGTGCATACCTATAAGTGATGTATTTACACAGAATTGAAGATTTGTGATTGCCAGTTATTGTTATTGTTATCCTTAATTGTAAATATGTCGTTGGTGTCAACGACATATTTACAATTAAGGATAACAATAACTGGCAATACACACACACAGAGATACATATTATTTATCTATTAAGTAAGGCACACGTCTTACTTAATAAATAAATAATATGTATTTATATAAAAATAGTGTTTATACATGTAAAAGAAAAATTATTGCAACAAAAACTTGATATGGTGCTGTTTGCCGACGATACCTGCTTAATTTTTAAGATAAATAGACAGACAGACGATGTTGATATCATAAATAATGCCCTAATGCAAGTCCAAAATTGGTTCACGGCGAATAATTTGGTTTTGAATGAAAAGAAAACGAAATGTATAAGATTTGCTTTACCCAATGTCAAAAGCAGTGATTGTGACATAGTATTGAACAGGGAAAAACTAGAATTTATCGATAAAACTGTTTTCCTGGGAATTACGCTTGACCCAAGGCTACAATGGGGCCCTCATATAACATCTCTTTCTGGACGGCTAAGTTCAGCAGCTTATGCTGTTAGGAAAATTCGCCAATTAACGGATGTCGATACCGCGAGACTGGTCTATTTTAGTTACTTTCACAGTATCATGTCTTACGGTATTTTACTATGGGGACGGGCTGCAGACATTGAGTCTATTTTTATTCTGCAGAAAAGAGCCATCAAAGCTATATACAATCTCCGCCGGCGCGATTCTCTAAGGGAACTGTTTAAGAATATTAACATCATGACGGTACCTTGTCAATACATTTACGAAAACATCATGTATGTCAGAAAGAATTTACATCTTTTTAGTAAAAGAGGCGACAGACATAATTATGGTACTAGAAATAGGGATCAATTAGTTCAACCAGGTTTCAGACTGGCTAAAGTTGCCTCATCTTTTATGGGGTACTGTTTAAAATGTTATAATAATGTTACGCGCCAGAATTAATGTTGGGGACATGGCGGCATTTGCGTGCTGCTAACGCCATCTAGTAGCAGGTAGCGGAAACAAACCAAACATTTACGTGCCTGCCATCTAGTATCGAGTAGCAGATACTGGCATACTGCTGGCGCCATCTAGTATCCAGTAGCTGACATTTACGTGCTAGAACATTCTCGATGTTTTGACGGGACCTGTGTGTGCCCGAACTTTCCAGAGGTTTCCATACAGGAGGGTTCTGGAAATGACTGTCGGTATATAAAGGGCGAACATCCGGCGACGGCAGTCAGTATTGAATTGGCGATACAAACGATAACTTCGAGAGCGATCTTCGACTGCGAATTATAGTGAAGTGAAGTGTTTAGTAGCGCGATTGTGTTTTATAATTAGTGTGTTTTAAAGTGATAATTAGTGTTGTGGATTAAAGTGTCAGTTTTGGTTGTTTAATCGGCTGTTTTTATTGTAACGAACCCCAAGCTCGTAACAATAAGATACCTCCCCATATATTAGAACTTAATGAGACAAAATTTAAATCTTGTATTAAACGCACACTATGCAGGCAAGCATATTATAAGTAGGGGGATTATATTGAAGATAAAAATGCTTGGCTGAATGCTGGTCCGGCTCCACAGCCACTAGGGCGCACAAAATAATCTTTTAGCATTTGGAAACATTGTTGGACCGGCTGAAGATTGTAAAAAAAAAAACAATATTTGCATTGTATAGACCCAATTTTATTTAGCAATGTATAATTTCATCCATTTTAACGGCACATGTGTGAGTACTGTGTACCTTAAACTTAAGCTATAGCTATCAGTTTTAGGTTTGTTTTTGACTTGAATGTACCCTGGCGGTTGGGAGTGTCATGCTCACACAAAAGTGTAGCTGATGGTGGCGTATGCGTTGGATCATTTGGCTCCCTTCAAAATGGTTGAGCCGAATGGTGCTAGCGCATGCGTCATGTTCGTGAACGGGCGCTGTCAGTTGGGACTGGTCATTTCTCAGTTGCCATGGTTTATTTTAAATATTTCTTTGAATTGTTCCTTTTTTCCCGGACGCTTTTATCCTGCTCGTCTTTTACATCGTTCTCACATGTTTGTATAATTTCAACTTGATGTAAACAAAAATTTGTAACAATTTATTATTTTTTTAAAAGAGTGTCCGTGGAGTTTCTTGCATGTTTTTCTCCATAGAGATCTACGCTTTGGAACGTGCAAATAGCTTCATCTTGTTGGACTGACCGACCTTGACAATTCAAAAGTGCCTGTAAATGGTTTATTTGAAATATACGATTTGATTTGATTTGATTTGAATATAATATTATTATATGTTCGTATACCTACCACCTATCCCACCATCACCGAGTAACTTTTTATTTAGTTGGCCACCCAGATAGTGTGAAACAGGCGCCAAATATCATAAATAAAAATATTAAGAAAATATTAACTAACACATGTCTTGGTATAATATGCAAATTGCTACTTAGCTACAACAAGCAGTTTTTCGGCTGCGCTTCCTCAAAAAGTATTTTGGTGTAGAAAAGACGTGGCTTGTAAGCTTACTTTTAGGATCAGCCTTTGGGTTCTTTCAACAGTAATGAGTTTTGTTTTACATGCTCCATCCCATGTGGTGATGCAGTAGCCAATGATCGATGGGACCAGAGCTTCGTATATCATACTCATCGTCTGTTTGTCTGCTACATTAGGGAGTTCTTAAAAAAAAATATTTGAGTTTTCTTGTTCTTATAGATTGATATAGATATTCTGTGTGGTTTTCAGAAGTAAAATTAGGATCAATTGAACCACCAAGATATTTGACACATTTAGTAGAACTAATATTAGGACAGTTACAGTTTAGAGTTGGAGGAAAGTTACATTTATGCGTACGAATATTATAGTTTAGGTTAGATACTTTGAATTCATTACGAATTGAAAATACAATGTATTTGGTTTTGTCTTCATTCAAAGTAAGAGAATTAGATGACAGCAAAAAGGTGACCAAAGGTAGATTCCATTTGGCCTCACGGTTGCACATTAAAAATGGCCGCAAACTTAGGTGTCGTTTTGTTCCTGAAGTATTCGTTTGGTGTAATAAATGTTTATTTTTTTATATTTCCCAGAAAAATTCTGAGTAATCGATCGCAGAACCTGAAATTTTATGATGGACCAAGAGCAGGAGCGCAGAAGGCGAGAAAAAGCAATCTTCCGGCGGGTGAGTTATGTTAAATACATAGATACTTACTCTAGAAGTAGATAAGAAAACCAATGGCATAAAACCGGGTAACGGTAACGGTTGTGGATAAAATAATGTTAATTACTAACATAGGATAAGTTTGTTACTAACAAATGAGTCATAGTTACTCGATAAATAAATCAATTGAATTTAATTGAAATAAAAATGAAAATACAGCAATATATACTGTCTATATTTAAGTTAGTTTAAGCTATGTGTATTAGTAAATAGTACCTGCTAAAACAGGTATTTCCTTGTGTCTCTCTGCGAATTCGAATTGTAATTGAGTACATACCTATACTTACCATAAATAACAAACTTAATTCATGGTTAAGCAAGCCATTTTTAAATTCGGTTTATATGTGTCCCTTTTCTTTGCTGATTCGAATGTTTTATTTGCTGAGCCTGCATCTCAATCATTAATCGACATTTTTGCGAAAATATCCAGATTGTTTATTAAGCAATGCCCCGCGTTGCAATATGCAATATGCGAGATTCTATAGTTTGGAGGTATGTACATCCAAACTACAATGATAAAACAACTACCTACTAAGTACGTACAACGTACCAACATCTGATTAGCCTTTTTAACCGACGAAAAAACGGAGGAGGTTCTCAAGTCGACCCATATATATATTTTTTATGTATGAACACGCATAAATTTTTACAGAGTAGTCCGATTTTGATAATTCTGTTTTTATTGGGGGGTATATACCTCGAAGTCGGTCCCATATAAATTTGGAAAAAAAAATCCTACCCTAAGGGTGGGCAAATAGGGGTGATTTATTGTTCACTCACAGATTGTAGTGCTGAGTAGTGTAGCATTGTTTTTTTGTGGGCCTACCCATGTTGGTATATAAGGTCTATTTATTGTTCTTTAAAGTATTTATATTGTACAACAAATAATAGTTACAGTAGGGTTATATAACAGTTAATAGCTAGCAAGGGTAGCTATTTTAAAAGTAATCAAAAATTTAGCATCTAGTCATTAGTAGATTATAGCCACATCAAAAAATTATAAAAATAAAAACTATTTAACAAAAAAATTAAACCTAAAAACAATAAAAACACCAACTTTAAAGTTATGTACCACCAACTTTAAAGAAATTAAAGTGTTTTTTTTTTAAAGTTTGTTATTTTTTGTTTTTCAGTATTTTCGGAGGTTTAATTTTTTTGTTATAACGTTTTTATCTCAACTATAATGGGGTCGGCTTCCAGTCAAACCGAATACAGCTGAATGCCAGTCGCACAAAGTACAACAGTTGTATTCCGTACAACGTACTATACAACAAATAAATTCTGTCCCATCTCCGTTGAAATAATGACTTGACGGGAGTCACAAGAGGGTAGCACGCCGTTTGTATGCCGCAGATGTGTGTCTACCTTGGGGTACACGCAACTATAAAAATTAGGTTAAACTATAATTGTATACTTTCAGAAATTGGCGAGACGTTACGTGAATGATTATTATGACGCAGTGAGAGCTTGTAAGTATCTCAGTTTAATTTCTATTTTTTTAATTCCTAGGGTATGTAGAAGCTTTTAGTTAGGCTACAATTGAATTGATTTGGTCGAATGTTGCCGTTAATTCGCAGTTTGGCGTATCGTCAGCAGAAAACCTTGGGCAAACTTACGTAACGCGAAATATCACAATTATTTTGTGACATTAGATGCAAGCCGAAATTTCTTATTCAAAACGGCGTTTCAGAAATAAGATGATAGTGCATTCTTTGCATCTTTTTCTACCTGGTGCTGCTGTCTTTGAGATATCGGGAACGTAATAAAATTGCCCCGGACCAGCCCCAGCGCAGTTACGAAGATACCCAGTACGCTTATTATAGGAAAAATCGTCAATCGAATGAAAAACCCGTTTTATTCTTAAATTATTAGTAGTTTCAGACGGTCAAAAAAGTGGTACCTATGTCAGTTGACCTTATTTAAAAAAAAACAAAGTTGACTGACGGAAGCAGTTTCGTCTCAATGATACAGTACTTGGATGACCGAGCTTTGCTTGTTATTTTTTCTACGACGTTTTCAAAAAATGAGCTAGATTTTTATGTATATATAGGTACACACATCAAAAAAAGTTTGTGATCACTTGCATAAGCTGATATGTTTTTAAATTTAACTTTATCAAGAAAAATTCTTTGTTGTGTGTTTTGCGTAGCTCTCGTTACCGTGGGAGCACGGGGATAAAATATAGCTTAAGTTACTCCCTGATAATGTAGCTATCCATTGCTTAAAGAATTTTTTAAATCGGTCCAGTAGTTTCGGAGCCTATTCATTTCAAACAAACAAACAAATCTTTCCTCTTTATAATATTAGTGTAGATAAATATTTTTTAGTAACAAAAATTGAGTAATTAATCTGAATGTAATTGTAACAGGAATTTGATAGAAAGAGAAAAATACTTTTTAACCAAACTTAAAAAACAATTTATTAATAAGAGGTTTATATTCAATATAACTCCTCCCCTGGCTGAAACACATGCGGAGATCCTCCAGGGCATGCTGAGGATCAAGTTATCAAGCATTTCTTGGGGTAACCTGCCCCATTCTTGAATAGCGGCTTCTCTGAACTCTGGCACTGTCTGGCGACGTGGCCGATGGTTCCAAATAGCTCGCTTAAGAGCATCCCATGCGTGCTCTATTGGGCTCAAGTCAGGCGAGCCGGCAGGCCAGTCCAACCTTATGATCGTACTCGTGGAGAGCATCATTGACTCGTTGAACTCGATGTGCGGGCGCATTATCATCGACCAGTACAAATACCAATTTGTACTGGTCGTTGATATTGCGCCCGCCCATGGTTTACTCGGTTTGGTCTGACAATTCCATCAATAGCAACTGCTTTATACATGTCTGCTGTCATGAAAGCTCGATACGGGATCAAAGGCGTTCTAGTTCCAATCATAATACCACCCCAAAAGAACACCGATTTCCCGCCATGCTGAACTGTTTCAGTGGCAGTTTTTTGCCTTTCACGGTCTCCTGGTCTTCTCCAGACACGGACACGTCGGTTATCTGGATGAATACTTCGCGATTCGTCAATGAAGAGACAGTTTTGCCAAATGTTTTCTTCTTCATTTTACCGAAGACTAGCCCACTGCAATCTCCGTCGTTGACATTGCTGGGAATTCAGGGGCACTCGCCAAGACCTCCGTGCTCATAATCCAGCCTGGTGCAAGCAATTCTGAATGATCTAAGTGCTAATTTCAAGCCCAGAGGCGGCCCGAACTTCTGCTTTTATTTTAGAAGCGTTGATTGTTAGGCCACGGGGTGCCAGCAATAAAATATAGCGCTTTTGGGCAGCAGTCCAAGCAGTTGAGTGACTACTGCGGGGTCGGTTAGCTAAATTACCCATCCCGTGGTACCTCTGCAACGTGGTCACGACAAAGGTTTGGGATATAGCAACTCTGCGTGCTATTTCTGTCGTGGTGTTTCCTTCTTCCCTCAAAGTTACTATTCTTGCTCGTAAAACTTCTGATAATCCTCTTGGCATTTTTTCAATTACAACTTTCGGCGAAAAAGTATTTTAAATCCGTTAAAAATGACTAAATCAGAATTCTGAATGGGCGCGGAAGCTTGGACTGAAAGCCTTTTATATGGAAAAACAATTGAACTGTTTTAAATTCTAATTATATATTTTTAAATAAAGAATCTAAAAAAAGAAGAAGAAATCATAATATAATCTACCGTAACAAAAAAGTTTTCGATTTTCAAAGTGATAGCAAAATTTTTTGATGGGTGTATGTTCATAGATTTTTAGTAAAATATATTGACAAGGCATCAAAATCTACTGTTGCTGTAGCTGTCACGGGAAGTTAACTAAATCGAGTCAGTTGTTATCAAGTGATGCGCATGCGCATTTCAGTTATGCATGAATGGTAAAAACTACCACTTTTAGCCAACTGCCCGCTAGCCAATACATACTATAATACACTGGACCGCAAAGAAAATGGGTCGGTTAGATAATCTTCAATATTTTCAAAAGTACCTGACTTAGCTGTATGAAATAAAGATGAAAGAAGTATAAAGAATATTTAATGCCACATAAAATATTGTATGAAACCTTTTTATTTATTTTTGATAGTTGTATAAAAAACTGGTAATGTAAAGCGCGCGCTTATCGCGGTGTCAGATGCACCGAGTAACAAGGTGAGTAATTTCTTTATGAAAGAAAAAGATAAGGATTTATTTCACGATACGGCTCCAAATACTCCTGGTCAAGGTATTCCGGACCGTAAAGGCCCGCCGCCTCCTGCTCCTCGGGTTCCTCAACCTCCTCTGATTCCTCAACCTCCTCTGATTCCTCAACCTCCTCTGGTTCCTCAACCTCCTCTGGTTCCTCAACCTCCTCTGGTTCCTCAACCTCCTCGGGTTCCTCAACCTCCTCGGGTTCCTCAACCTCCTCGGGTTCCTCAATCTCCTCGGGTTCCTCAACCTCCTCGGGTTCCTCAACCTCCTCCTGACTGAGGTCGAGGTACTCGACTTCCCCGTCCTCTTTCTCCTCGGAGTCACTTTCCCGGAGGAGCTCGTCAAAGTCCTCCGGGGCGTCATCCTCGCATCCCACATTCCATTTGCGACTCATGTTGATCTATCAGAATAGCATACAAAAAACAAAACTTATAATATAATAATAAAAAAATCAACCTACACCATAGCAATAAAACTTTATAAAATACTAAGAGAAAATATTTACTTTTATATTATGTATTCGAACAATTTTACAAAAACAATCGATATTATCGAAATTTCTTACGGCCTAGGGGCCATTTTGACATTTGACAGTTCGAGATTGAAATACGATTTCGTTACCTAAACATACAATTTTTTTCATAATATGAATAAATTATTAAAATATACCTTGAATACAAGAAATGATTAATTATCAATAGATTTTACGTTACTTGTACCTCTTACGGAGGTGAAATACATTGAAAAATCGCCAAAAAACATTCAATAACAATGGCGACTTTGACGAACTCGGAACAATGAAAATTTCGTTTGTTCAAAAAAACTAGTTTTGTGATATTATTTCATGCAAAAAAACTATCAACAAAGTTGCTAGAAACACTTATAAATGAGTATTCATCCATTTAAGGATTTCTCCGAAAAACTCTCAAACACACAAAAAGGCATCCGCGTCTCAATCGTCCGCCGTAGTTTTTTTTTGTGATTTCAAATTATTTTTTCATAATATTGCCTACGTTATTCTTTTTTCTGTCTTTGTCGTTAAATATTAGCAGTCGTTTCGTTCTGAAACCAAAATAAACGCTATACTACATACAAATAAAGTTTTAAATCAGTTTTGTTTGGTGGAACCAATGGTTCCACTCCAGACGTGTGGTACCAATGGTTCCAGTCCGGCGTTAAGAGGTGGTCGTTTTTGAATTTAGTATCAATAAAAACAAATCAATTGCTTCGCGTTTGTTTTGCAATAAAAAAGTTATAAATATGGTGTCTCCGCTTTATAAATATTATTATTCTGAAGTCATCATGTCCTTAACTCCTGAAGAATCTACTAGGATCCTGACAATGCTTGATTATATGTACAGTCAGCGAAATACAGCGAGAACTTTTGATGTGACTCTTTCAACAGTTCAGCGAGTACTCCAGCGTTTCCATGAAACTGGATCCAATTTTCGAAGACCAGGAACAGGCCGAATAAGGTGCACGATGGCGCGGGAGAATCGCTATATGGTGTCAACAATTTTGAGAAATCGCTTTCTTACGGCTGTTTAAGTAAAGAATCATCATTTACGAGCTGGAGGAAACAATCTGAGGCAAGATACAGTAAGGCGGCGTCTGACTGAAGCAAATTTATTAAGACCTGCAAATGACCCAAAACTAGAAAGACACCACAGAAACTCAAGGTTGAGTTATGGTAGAGAACACGAGAATTGGACTCTCAATGACTGGTTGTTATGTTTTCAGACGAGTCTTTATTCTTATACGAGCACGACGGGAGGAAAAGAGTGTACAGAAGACCGGGACAGCGCTATAACCAAGCCTGTATAGAAGAAAAAGTACCATACGGCGGAGGCTCTGTTCACGTGTGGGCTATGATTTCTTCCGAAAGCCGCACTGAGCTAGTGGTGATAGAAAATGGAACTTTAACTGCAAAAAAGAAATGTCACTGAAATTCTGAATAACTACGTTGGTCTATTTTTAGTAGACCTGGGCGAGAATGCCGTTTTTATGCAAGACAATCCCACACGCATATAGCTCAGATAGTGTTATCTCACACATGGAGTGGCCAGCACGCAGTCCTGACTTCAACCCCACTGAGCATGCATTGGACGAAATGGGACAACGTGTTCGTCAGTGGAATCCGACGCCAATCACGTTAAGTGATATGAAAGAAGCTCTAATAGAGGAATGGCAGAATATTCCGCAGCATTGCCGAAACAACCCAGTAGAAAGTATGCCAAATCGCATAACAGTAGTATTGCTCGCGGAGGCAACACAAAGTACTGAAATGCGTAAAAACGGCACATCTGTAACCAATCTGTAGCGTTTCCATACGTCTTTTATAATGCGCACAGCAAAGGAGTGGAATTCTCTGCCTGCGTCTGTGTTTCCAAACGCTTGCAGCCCTAATCTCTTCAAAGTTATGAACAGGCTGCTTCTGGGTAAGCTCGCTCCATCGTAGACTTTGTCTCTGTCTAGACTAGAGTCAAGATCAAACCCACAACAATAAAAAAACTACATTTACGAAAATACTGGAATAACTGTGCATTTTTATTTATTTTACATTTATTAAAAATAAAAAGCTTGAATTCATTTATGTTTATTTCCATTTAAACACACTATTGTCTTACTATTGTCTTTTAATTTTGCGAGGCCTTACGGGGTATATTCTTTTATTTAGTCTGTATTTCATAAAGCTAGGTCAGGTACTTTTGAAGATATTGAAGATTTTGTAAGCGACCCTTTTTCTTTGCGGTCCAGTGTATTGGTAGCACCCGCTTATCATAATATACCATCTTGAACTTAATAAACAAACTTCAATGAATGTATTATTTCCAGCAAACAGGCCTGAGCCTAAACGCACCCTCCAACGTGAAGCCGACTCATCGGAGCGAAACAGAATAAACAATTGTATCAATGATGTAAGGGAGTTATATAGGTATTCGCCTTCACCGCTCACTATTGAAATAAAGCCAAGACCAGTTTCGGTGGGAACACAGACTTGGCCTACTACTACATTTAAGTCCTTGATCTCGTTAGCTTCAACATCTGAAAATACAGAAATGCCCGCTCAAATGACTGCAGATTATAAGCCTAAAACAATACAACCAAAGGCTATTAAATCAATCATAATAAACCCAAACCAGCCTAATGCAGGTGTGAAAAAATCAGATTTGTGCCAAAGCGCAAAAGTTCATACGAACAAACGAAAACACGATAAGGCCGTAGGATTCTCCACTGTGTCGAAGAGTGGCAGGTATAACCATGCGACCACTAAGAGATCGATCTCCCCGATATTCTATCCTTAAACATCTACCCTTTCAAATCAACAACAAAGAGCAAGACGGGCGATAACATATTATTAAATGTAAACTTCGGACGTGTAGTACAGTCTGATTTCTTGCACATCATTCAATGGTCATTAAAATATCATGCTACGATATGATAAAGTTAAAATAGTGATGGCATTTAAAATCATTTTCATACATGTTATAATCACCTGTTTCTCAACAACCACTTTATTGATATAACTACAAGATTTTAAAAGAGCATGGGTAGGGCCCAGGAGACTGATGAAACATTTATTTACATTTTAGAAAATTTTCTAATTCTATTTAAATAACCTTTCGGTATACTAGGATGGTAAACTTATTAAATAAAAAAGAGAGTGTTCAGATTGTTTGTTATATTGAAATATACATTGTGAGTCTTTATAATTTGCACATATGAAAATGAGGGAAAGTATGCTTAATTTTATCGACGGAAAACGTATTAAATAAACCAATTTTTTTTTTGTATTTTTTTTATGGATTTTTTAAAAATTTTGTTCGCTATTGTGACCCCATTGTAAACAAAACTGTGTAACTTTTAAAGTAAAGGTGCATCAGGGTAAGAAAGTTCGGATATTATTTGGATGAATTGGAAAAAATTAAGTATATTTTTCCCATTTTAACAAGATAAATAATGCTGCAAACATCGTTAATGAGGAAATTTACTGTAACTTTGTTTCTTTTTATACTTCTACCTTTAATGATTCCTAAATTACGACTCCGTAAAAATTCAACATTAATTTTTAAACATGGCGATAAGATCGGACGTCGGAAGGGTAAGTTCGGGTTACTTTTTAATACTGATTCTATAGCTAATATCATAAGGTTGAATTATAAAATCATCCGTACTTACCCCGAATATGAATACACCTTTGAATTTTCTGCTCATTTTTAAAAACTAGGTGAGAAGTTTTAAGATATATTTTTCATATTTTAACTAACAGGCAAAAAAATTGTGATTCTCAAATTCAGCTTTTCATAATAGATATTTGAAGTGAGGAGTCTTTGTAATCGAAATGTGCCTAGCGAATAAGTAAACTAGCTAACAGTAGGGAAGCCCAAGCGGGGATTTCGAGATTTACTCGAGCGCGTAAGAATAAGATAAGGGGGCAACCTTGCACCTTGTGAAGTACTCCCACAATACCTAAGCCCTGTACGTAGGGTCAAACGTCTAGGGCAGCTGATCAGATAAGTAAAAAAAACTCGATCTCTCAATTTACTCGAGCGCGTAAGGTAGGTTAGTTACATGCAGAAGTGTGCATTTCAATAATCTGACAATTTGAGCGTGACATAAGGAAATGGAAGAGTCACAAAGTTGCAAGAAAAAACACGTCACCTGGCCATTCTCGAACGCGATTTTTATTTTTTTTTATTTTGAAGGAAAGTAGCTAAAATTATACATAAAGTGTGGTGCATGCAGTGAACTATTTATTTCCCACTTTGCGTCACTCTGCCCTTCTCACTCTTTCTCTATTGTAACGTTCCACGTTATTTCTACGGTAATCTTTATAATAATAATCTGGCAACATTTTAAGCAATGACAGCTGCGCGCTGATTGGCCACGTCTCCCTACGATGCCATATTGCACGAGACAAGACTTTATTTCAGGAACACATCAGCTGAAAATAACAGTAATTTAGTACTCCTTAAAAGTCTAAATTCTTGATAGTTACTACGTGAAATCGTAATTCCAAAAGTTGTGAGTGCAGAACCCCAGAAGGGTTCCTTCCTGCCTACATCTTCCTCCATACCTCTCGATTACTAAAAGGATCGGAATCAGGAATTTTACGTGGTTTTATCTGTCTCATAATTAATATAAAAAAAAACTGTCAAGTGCGAGTCGGACTCGCGTGCGAACGGTTCCGAACGTTTTTTTTAACGTTATTTTAACATTATAGACTTCTTACGTTTAGGTTTTCCTGTAATCTAAAGATTTATTATCTCCATTTTTTTTGTTAATTTTAGTCTCAGTAGTTTGGGAGATAAGGGGAATGGTAATTTTTTGTCTAATTTCTTGAATAACTACAAAACCATTCATATTAAAATAAATTATGAAAAAAAAAATTAAAACCCTCACAGCCCCTTCATTTGATATGTGACACGACATTGTACAAAAACTTTTTTTGTAATTTTCTAAATACTTAATGGGTCATAGAAGACCATATGTGTACCAAATTTCAACAGAATCGGTCAGACTGACAGGCAGACAGACACCCGAGTGATCCTATAAGGGTTCCGGTTTTTGTTCGGAACACTAAAAAAAAAGTTCAAAGTTTAAGATTAACAACACCCCTCAAAATAATCGTCAGTTTTTTGGCAAACATGACTGGAACATCAAGCAGAACCTCGTGTATATAAAAAAATAGTGACATTTAATAAAAAAAAGAATTCTAAGCATTAGATTAACAATACCCCTCAAAATAATATTCAGATTTTTGGCAAACATGACTGGAAGATCAAGCTGAACCTCTTGTATAAAAATCTGGCACGCTCGAGTATGGCAACATGGCGATATTTTTTTGCATTTCCAAAAAATCTCTACGAGCTTGCGTCACTTTCGAAACGTCAGTCTTTAGAATGGGAGCATTTTCAGGGTTCACTTAACATCCCCTCTGAATATCTGTCGCGCTCGAACGAATTTTTTTTTTCTGTTTTCTATCCTTCTGGATAGCCAACCCTACCACGCAATTTGGCAGATTAACATATCTTTAGTATCAGAGACGCGTTGGGGCATCTAAACTATCAATATCTGACACGCTCGAGTATGTCCATGTAACTGATTTTTTTTTGAGTTTTGAAAATCTATGGACGCTTCTCCCACCACTGAATGGAGACACATTACAGAAGCTTTTAGTCTTTTTATTCATCTAAACTACAAAATGTAATAGGTCTCCACGACGCTCGCGTAATTCTACATTTAGCATCAATGCCTGGGGAGGCATTGACAAACAAAAATTTGATTCTTTTTAAATTCATAAAATTTATAATAATATTTTGTTTTTTTTTAATACGTGTTCCGTCGGTAAAATTAAGCATAAATTCCCTCATTTTCATATGTGCACATTATAAAGATACACTGTATATCGGCTGTTATGCTGACAGACGCCAGGGACTTACATATAAATATGTAAGTTGTTTGCATGCTGTTATGACATTCAGCCAATCAGATTTTAAAGTACTGCGCCATGTAGCCATAGAAGGTACGTAAGACTGACGTTGGTAGGTTTGTCAATAAATCGCCCTTAACGCGTTGTCGGCACCGTCTCGTATACCCAGTTTAGCGTTAAAGTCCCCCATAACCTAGGTGAAGTGAGTTTTATGACCATGCATGGCTTTGGATATATCCTCATACATGGTCTCTATTTCGCCGTCGGGATGTGTCGAGGTAGAGGCGTAAACCTGTAGGACCTTCAACGAATATCTTGACGATATTCTGAATTTCTGAGTATAAGGTACGTCACACTGGTTGACACACTCTCTATTTTTGACCCAAAGGACTTGTGAACGATAAACCCGAAACCACCTGAGGGTCGACCTCCCGGAAATAGAGCAGATTGCCGGATTTAAGAATTGTTGAGTCCTCCCCTCCCCTTCTCTTCGGACTTCGGACAAACCGAAAATACTCCATCACAACCTGCTCAATTCCTCCACGAGTTCGGTGATTTCATCATGACATTGTTTACTACCGTTGGATTCTGTCAATATCTCACCTTACGAACTGAGTGGAATAGCAGGACACAGCAACATGTTTGGTTCGGTCAGTGCGGTACCGCACTGATTGCGACTAATAGGCTTCTTCTTTTTCTTCACCACACAAATGAAGCCTTCTGCTCCTGTCCTTGGCTTGATCCCACTGGTAACGAGCTTCGAATTAAATCGGAGGGAACCTGGGCATCCCTCGCTTGCTTAGGTTGCCGCTGTTGTTTTGCTGGAGTAGCAATAACGACAGCCGAGAAAGCACGTTAGAAAGTTTTCGTGCTAACATTCGTCGGCGACCTAACGACGGGGGACGCGAGGAGAGCGGGGCGCGCTTGTGCATCGCTCGCAGTGACGGCAGCCGGCGACGAGTCGAATTTTGCTGACTCGAAACTGCACTGCGATGCATTGACCGCGCCGTGACGTGTGTTGGCGTTGGTAGTTGCCTCGACACACCGTATTGCGTATATCTGCTTCCTCGGTACGTAGATCACTGATGGTAGATTGCGATGCTTCCAACTTCAACCGCACTTCAGCCAGGCTTGATCTCAGGGTTGTGATGTCCCGCCAGCAGCCTGGTGACGTCGACGTGGTTGAATGTGACGGGGGGCCAGCTTGCACAAGTCCTTCGCCACGAAAGTCGGCACGTCGTCCGGGTCGGTCTCCTTTAACACCTTAATGAAATCTTGGAGACCCCTCTCTCCTTTCTCGTCCCTTCTACGGGTCCGGCATTCGGTCAGCCATAAGTAGCGACTCAAACAGCAGTGTCTTGGCCTTGCGTATCTCCTCTTCGTTGAAGTAGGATGTGCAGATCTGGGTGACACTGACTTCGTCCATGACATCGAGCTGATACTGCAGGAATGCCAGGACCTCGTTCACCACAAGTTCGTCCGAACGCATGGCAACAGCGGCGCTTGCCGCGCTCGGCGCAAATTGCCTTCAGGGTGCTGTTGGGTCTCCCTAGATACTGTAGTACGTGTGAAATGTTTGCGTATACGCAAACTGACGATTTCTATGCTATTGCGCGCAAGAGAACCGTATCAGAATGAATAGGGTGAGGGGTAGTACCAATATCATCCTTATGACATTACAGGACAAACTTGACAATCCAATCGCTGGGCACTGGATGCACTAGCACCTGTGTACTCGGGGTCGGGTGATTGGTAAGGGGTGTAATCAATTTTGATTGTTTTATTATGTATTGGTGATTGTAATGTAATTTGAAGTTTGATTTAGTTTTTTGTTGTAATTTTGATTTATTTTTTAAGTATGATTTTAATTTAATAATTATATAATTGTATTATGATTGTTGTTTACTTAAAGTTGATTTAATGTGTGTCTTATGGATTTTTACTGTCCAAATTAAACGTTTTGTTTGATTGATTGAAATCATGATTATTGGAAATCAGCACCTAAGTTAGTGCTGTTTGCTCATTTATTCTGATTGACTTGAACATGCCTAAAATCGATCAATCAGAGCATCCGTATAAAACGTTCACATCAGCCAATTAGCGTTCATTTCCGTCCCAATTTTTTGCAAAATTTCTTTTATTATCTCGAAAACAAATATCCAGATAAAAATACAAGAATTGTATTACTAGGAAAAAATAATCCTTTTTTTCCTATTGTCGTTTTACGTATAGATACTTTACTTAAAATCCTATATCCCCTAACTGGGATAGACGACATCTACAGTAGTCTTTCATCGCGAACGGTCTTCAGCTTCACGCTTCACCTCTCTTCGTTTCAGTCCGATCCTCGTTGCTTCTGCCAACACGGTATGTCGCCAGGTTTGACGGGGACGGCCACGCTTTCTTTTCCCTTGAGGATTCCAGTCCATAGCCTGTTTGACAGTGTGATTGGGATCCCTCCGGAGCGTGTGACCAATCCACCTCCACTTCGGCGCTTGATCTGGCGGTCGGTCGGGCTCTCACGGCATTTCTCTAACAGCTCTACATTACAGATGGTCTCGAATAATCTCCGAGTATGCGATGAAGACATCAGATGATAAAGATCTGGATTTGGAGTGAGATGTCCTTTGTTACCTTCCACGGTTTACACCATGTAGAGCAGAACGGATTTAATATTAGGTCCGATGATTTTGAGTTTAACTCTTCGGGTCAGTTTCCGTGATTGCCAAACAGGTCTGCAGCTAAGACCTGTTTGGTACGAAGGTACTTCGGGCTTTGGCAATCCGTGAAGTGATATCCTCTTCAGTCCCTCCAGTCTCCGACACGAGGCTTCCGAGATTATCAATTTTGTGGACGCGTTCCACTGCCTTTGTGCCGATTAGCAACGGTGTTGAGTTCTTCACCCCTGTACGCATCTCATGGGTGTTCCGTGTGTTGATTTTAAGTCGAGTTTTCGCTGCCTCCTGGCGCAGATCGTTCATTTACTTGCATGTCGGCGTACGTATGACTCAACAGGTATAAGTCATCGGCGTATTTCAGGCCTTTTAAGACGTTGGGTAATCCCTACTCTACCCCGCGACGCGTTTTGTCGTATATGCGAAAAATAATACCGTAAAGGTATCTCTCTTGAATAATAATACATAATGGTAATGCATAGAGGATTTAGATTGTAAGGTAAAATATCGGATAATTCACTAAAATGTATTTTGATGTTTAGAACGTAAAAGAACTGTTTAGTATAATAAGTCTAACATATCTATTTGTATTTATTATATATAACTGATCTACATAATTAACGATGATGATAATTATAATTTGAAAAAAAATACTTAAAACTTTCGAGAGTGTTGTGTATGCCACGTCCGCATTACGGTACAAGTGCTTGGAACAAATAATACATAATGGTAATGCATAGAGGATTTAGATTGTAAGGTAAAATATCGGATAATTCACTAAAATGTATTTTGATGTTTAGAACGTAAAAGAACTGTTTAGTATAATAAGTCTAACATATCTATTTGTATTTATTATATATAACTGATCTACATAATTACCGATGATGATAATTATAATTTGAAAAAAATACTTAAAACTTTCGAGAGTGTTGTGTATGCCACGTCCGCATTACGGTACAAGTGCTTGGAACATATTTGTTCCATTGCTGCACTACTTGGCACTATTGTGTCCAGTCTTCGTGCCAAACTTTTAAAGGATTTTAAGGACTCGATTATTTTGTTGTACCTTATTGTAGACCAGGAATTATATTACACGCCCTTTCCCACTTGGGGAATTCAGGGTTCAGACTAAATGTATAAATAGTCTTTTAGATAAGTTATGAAAAAAAAAACTTGGCCAGTGTGACCATAAATCTTAGAAACCGTGAATGTGTTTTATGTGTATTATCTACAATCACTCAATTGAATGTGAAAAACGAAAATAAATAAAGTCGTTTAATGTGACCAGTTTTTTTTTCTAACTACTCAAACATACACACTATCTTTGAAGCATTTTTGCTCAAAAGCCTCTGAATCAGCAGGTTCGGCTTTCATTCGTATCGCAATGCCGACATCACAGCATAGTCAATTGTTCAAGAACAAGTTGCCTTTTGATATGACCTATCATCAGACGATAGCCGCAACAAGACCTACGACACGACGATCCGCTAAGTGACAATCAGCCACCAGTGTGACCCTTATCCGACCTTTTCAGTGTTTCAAGGATATTTAAAACAAAATGTAAGGCGCTAGGCCATGCGCTGGTAGGTATATGCTATAGGTACATCTACTATCTACATTTATATCAGACATGCATCCCTTGTCGTTACAGCTCAAAGACTTCTGGCGCTGCCTTAGTACACTAATTCGGTGTATGCTGAAAAGTCGTAAATACTTTTTGCACTTATGGTCAGACCAAAGCCCAGTGACTAAACTGCCCATACTGCACAGTAGTTGTAATTTAAATAATCAATTATTTTTCAGATCAATGTGAAGCAAAATTGAAAATTGGAAAAGCAAAAAATGGAACCTAACTTTAAAGCAAATACCTTGGTTACATTGATTAATGATGATTCATAGTATTATATTATACTTTTGTCGAACCAGCTTCTTCCCGTAGCATCGCACTCACATTAACAGTAACATTAACGATTCCATGAACAAATCCTAAGAAAGGCCCTATCATTTTTTTTTAATCAAATCAGTTCTTCTACTGAATACTTTCCTTACACAAATTATACTACACTACAATTTTTTAAGTGCGCCTTCATGGCCAAATCCGAAACTATGAGGAATATCGAAAAATACTGAAAGAAGTCTCGAGCCCGCCCGATTTTGATGAAAGCTAAAACTGCATTATTGGATTTTTTTATTATTCCTACGTTATTCCTACCCAGGATTCGAACAGGTTGATTTCGAAAAAAAAAAGAACCTGTATTATTGCATTATCCGAAAGTATAGCTAACAAGGATCAAATTCTGGGAAGTCATAACACATGGCAAACTAAAGGAAAGAGCTAATTTTTATTGAAATACTTTTTTTTAATTTTCATTAAAAAAACATCAACTGATTTTTTTTGTTTTCAAAAATCAATGATACTGTATTATGTAGTTTTCAGCAATATCGAACCCGAGAATCTACAACAGCATCATTGAATTTTTGAAAAAGTATCAATGACGGCTAGTCAGAAAATTTTTAAAACTAATTTGTTAAAATTGAGAGCTTTCCTTTAGTTTGTCATGTGTTATTAATTCGCAGAATTTGATCCGTATTAGTTACACTTTCGAATGGTATAATAATACAGGCTGTTTTTTTTTAATCAACCGGTTCGATTCCTGGGTAGGAATAATGATTTTTCAAAAATCCACTGATGCAGTTATAGTTTCCATCAATTTGGGCTCGAGACTCTTTTCAGTGTTTTTCGATATTTCTCATAGATTCGGATTTGGCCATGAAGGCTCACTTAAAAAATTCTGTATACTCTTTTTATTTATAATTCTAGCTTCTGCCAGCGGCTGTGCCTGCATGAAAGTTAGAAATCTTCTCAAATATCTTATGTCCCATTCCAGGACGTGGTCTACCCTGGTGTCAAGTTCTACCAAGTGCATTCAGCCGTTAAGATGTGAGTGGTAACAAACAGACAGACAGAATTGCTTTCGCATTTATATTAATAGTATGGATTACATTTGACTTAGATAGTTTAGGATAAATGGCCCGCTGGCCACAGGTTAGGCCCAGATAGGTAGCTATTACTAGCTGGATGGGAGAATCTATTAAATTACTTGCGATTCGAGATGCCAAGTTTAATGCTAGAGAAGCTCTAAACTGCTCTTGACTGATAAAGACAAATACGTATCAATTATGATGAAAACGAGATAAGATGAAACAAAGTATGGCCATAGCCAGAAATGCAATGGAGAAGTTTTGAAAATTGTGGAGGAAAGGCAACATTACCAAAGCCACAAAAGGCAGGCTCATGCGAACTCTGGTATTTCCCACTTTTCTTTACACGGCAGAGACGTGGACAGTGTGCGAGTTGGAAAAGGGGAAGATAGATGCTGTGGAAATGTGGTTCCGGAGGAAAATGTTCGGTATATCATGGACGGAGTTCCGCAGTCTGCACCAATGTGTCCAGGAGCTAGGCATCACGCAGCGTCTGTCGGCCTTAGTACAGTCGCCCATACTGCAGTACTTTGGGCATGTCTCTAGGCGGGACAACGACTCCATAGAGCAGCTGGTCGTGCAGGTCACCTATGTGATGGCATGATCAAGTTAAATCAACACTAGGAAGCCGCGTACCTGATTGCGCCAGAAGGTTGCAACAGGGAGAGCTGACCGGAGATCGTGTGCAGAATTGTGTGTGCCATGCCACCGACGTGGATGCCTCGACTTGACTACGACCGGTCCTGCCAAGAGCGAAACGACACGAAAGAAGATGATAAAAACAGCGAACATACCTAACTTTACAAAGAACATACCTTGGAATAGAATAGTTATCCGCTCGCAGCATTCAGAGCTATTTCCAGAAAATGTTAAAATTATATTTTTTCAGGAAAATGCCCTATTCTTAGTTAATAATAATAATAATATTTAAGAATAATAATTAAAATATTCTTACCTATACGAGTATATATTCTTATTCTTCCGATTTTTGCTCAAACATTTCTGTGTGTTTTTGTTTGAAGTTCTTGTTTTTAGGTTGTCAATATCTAAACATACGAATAACAGGTTGCACGAAAGGGCTATAGTCTAGGAGTGCGTTACCTGACTTCGAAAAGTGTAACCTCGAATAACACGTCTTCGTAAGTTTACTAATACGAAACACTTAACAACGAATGCACGCTACCTCAAAAAACTTAACACCGTAGTCATGCGATCTCGAATAACCCAATCTCTAAATTCACTAATTCTAATCACTTAACAACGAATGCACGCTACCTCGAAAAACTTAACACCGTAGCCATGCGATCTCGAATTACCCAATTTCTAATTTCACCAATTCTAATCACTTAACAACGAATGCACGCTACCTCGAAAAACTTAACACCGTAGCCATGCGATCTCGAATTACCCAATTTCTAATTTCACCAATTCTAATCACTTAACAACGAAAAACTTATCGCCGAAGCCACGCGCCCTCGTTTAACCAAACCTTTAACGAAAAGACATCAATAAATTTTTGAATCCGAATGTTTAATTAAAATCTTTATTCATATCGTATGCTTATTAAGAGTAAAAAAAAATCAAACAAATCAATCCTCTCACAAAAAAAATTAATATGGGTTAAGTTATCGTTTAAAATAGCACAAGTTTGCAAGACCATCTAAAAATGTGGTTAAGTCCATAGCTTCTTTTTTCTCCAAATGTTTTTAAATTTTTTCTTCCCTATTTTCTTTTTTCTTTGCTCGTTTGGTTTCTTGATATTGAGAATTTAACTTTTCTACCATCAATTCCGTATGTTTTTGTTCCTTGCTTAATTCTTCAATGGTTTTAAATAAATTCCATTCCTTTCTGCCCAATAGGCTGTTCCAGCGGTGGTGCCATGAGGAACTATTGACCGACCAGATGTTAGGCGGAAACAATGAAGGCACTTTTTTCAAGTTTATCTTACTTTTTTGAGGTTTTTAAAAGTTCCATTTGCATAGTACTTAGAAACCCAATAAGTCACTTTGACTGCTTCCTTGGGTAATACTTTTTCTTTGAGTATTTCAAAAGCTTCAGGTATCTCATCTGGTTTTAAAAAGGCTTACGTGGTCAAATGACGCATTTGGTGAGCAAAAGGTGTCGATTCTGAATATTGTGTGGCTAGACCTGCAGATTGTGTATGTTTCCAAATATTTTGAGCCAGATGGAAGTAACAGCACTTGTATTTGCTTTCAGGGAACACTTGTTTTATCGCATTTATTGATGCCTTCTCAAAGTCAGTTATTACTGTGTCAGGTTGCAAATTGGTTCCGAATTGAGATGCTCGCGACTTGAGAAGCTCGAAAAATAAATAATAAATTCTCTGATTTTTGTTGGACAGGAGCCCAAACACCTTTTGCTCGTTATCGTGCACTCCTATTAATCCGTGCACCGTATAAATCTGATAAAAAAGAGTTGGACAGGTACGAAATGTTCCATCTAGGATCCAAAATGGTGAAAGCTGGAGAAGTTTTATGTTTTCTGACGTACCAAACAATAAAATACAATCTTCTTCAGTAAGTACTGTAGTGAGCCAGCAGAAAATTATTGTATTTATCTGGTATGACTAGATCAACGAGCTTTTTTGGAGATGTTGGAACTCCTGTGTTCCTTGCTCTATGTACCACCATTCTCATTACATGTATACTGGGTAAGTAGGGGGCACTTCCACTAGGAATATCTTGAATCGCCGCCTGTATTATCTGTGACGGTCCATCCATACTATGCTGCGCTCGTCTTTTCAATCTAGCTCTCAATTATAAATCATCTTTTACTTCTGGTTCAGTACTGTGACAATGCTCATTATTATATTTTATTATTTCCTTAACCCCGCTGTTGTTTTTCTGCAATTTATCACCAGAATTAATACAATTACAATAGATTATAAAATATAATTATGCAACTTAACAATACAAAATAAACATTTTACCTGAGTTATTATTCGCGATCCACAACTGTATGCCCACTTTTTTACACACTGCCAATAACATTTTGTATTTATACGTCTGCCTACAGTATACAAATATCCTTCATAGAACAATTGTCTTTTATTTTTTTTAGACAATATAAATTGTAACTGCGCCATCATCACTGATATGTGTGACGTTTAAAACTGCCTGGTTTTACGTCAAAACAAACGGTCATTTTTAATTTAGAAGAGTAATTTTATTTTTTCGGTAGAGGTTTAGTTAAACGAGGTCGCGTGGCTTCGGCGATAAGTTTTTCGTGGTAGGGCGCATTCGTTGTTAAGTGATTAGAATTGGTGAAATTGGAAATTGGGTAATTCGAGATCGCATGGCTACGGTGTTAAGTTTTTCGAGGTAGCGTGCATTCGTTGTTAAGTGATTAGAATTAGTGAATTTAGAGATTGGGTTATTCGATATCGCATGGCTACGGTGTTAAGTTTTTCGAGGAAGCGTGTATTCGTTGTTAAGTGTTTCGTATTAGTAAACTTACGGGGACGTGTTATTCGAGGTTACACTTTTCGAAGTCAGGTAACGCACTCATAGTCTAGTTCCTTACTTTACCTCGTCGAGCTACAATCGCTAGCGATAAATCCGATACTAAGCGATGATGAACTGCCTTGCGATACTTGCGAATGTTAACCATAAGGTCTTTAATTCTATCAAGGGAGACGTCAGACGCTAGTCCATTTTAAAGGCTGTGCTGCTTTGCTAAATCTGACTGGTGGCCAAATGTAAGTGCTGAAATATTTGTCTTTATGAGAACGCGACAATTACTAGCAATTCCTCGCAGAACGGATGGTCGATCCGAAAAGTTCTGAAGCGCCGACCGCGTACCGGAAGATCCAACGTTGGAAGGCCTCCCACAAGGTGGGTTGACTTGGTGAGGTCCGCGGGTAGCCGATGGATGTAAGACGCACAGTACCGGTTGTTGTGGCGACACTTCGGGGAGGCCTATGTCCAGCAGTGGACGTCGTTCGGCTGATATGATGATGATAGTAATGCCTAGAAAACTTAATACAGGGTTGCCACGGAAACCCAAAGTAATAAAAATCGTCAATGAAAATAAGAGCGTGCAGCTAGAGTAAAGTATGCATTCTCCACTCCACGCCCCTCTTTCTCTTTCATTAGGGTTCCTATAATCCGTAAAAAATGGAACCCTTACTATATAAGGTATATATCACTCGGGTGTGTGTCGTCTGTCACCGCTAATTTTCTTCGAATGCACTGGGCTGATTTTATTTAGATTGGGTAAGGTAATCATATGAACTTCTGTGATTCAAAAACGGACGCATTACGAAAAAAAAAAATTGAGCATGGGTGTCGCTTTTGGGGGACAACCCAGAAAATTAAATAAGTTTTTCAAACTGCACCGTGTGACATATTAAATGGAAGGACTTATTGTGAGGGTTTTAATTATATTTTTTCATAATTCTAAAATAAACAGTTTTGAAGCATTGATATATAAAAAAAACCAAGATGCAAGTCTCGAACAAATGCAACACTCGAAACTGTCGTCAAAAACTGACATGTATCAAGTTGCAACACTCGAAACTGTCGTCAAAAACTGACATGTATCAAGTGTCATGTGTGAGTTGTGTGTAGTTATACTATAAACAATTTTCTTGCAAATTTAACCTTAAACGGATCGCATAAAGTTGTTTTTACAAAGCTGTGTACTATGGCGAGATTGTTTGAAACTTGCGCATAATTATACATATTGCGCTTATTTTTTGCGGACGTTTTTGAGATGCTGAGTGTGTATCTTGGGTTTTTTATATATCAATGTTTTGAAGGTATTTAATATTTAAGATGAAAAATGACCATTCCCCTTCCTTATTTCCGAAACTAGGAAACGAACTTGCAACTAACAAACTCCTAATGAAGTATAAGATGACGGCGGTCATGCCAAAGTCCACAATTTCGCACAGCATGCTCTCATTATTGTAACCTTGTGTCATTACGGTTTGCTCATTGATTTTTCAACTGTGCACATTTTAAAGACATTTTTCCATTAATTACTTAACAAGTATGTCTTTCCGTTTGAAGTGTGTACTAAGTATTTGAGGTTATATGTTATAAAAATTATGGCTTATGTACATAAGTTCGATTTTGCCAAGTTAGTTTTACAGTAGCTGTCTGGATTTCTGCGCGGTTGGTACTGGTAATATGCTCACCCCCTTTCATCCACACAACCGAAAACGTACAAACGAAACTACTGGGTTTTGGGCAAGGCTTCCTTTTGTGAAGTAGGTGAGTACTAAGAAGGGGTTTTTAGAAATTCTGCTATTAGGGGGTGAAAAGGTGGAAAATCGTATGTTCTAAATCTGTGTGAAGTTCACACAGATTTAGAACAAACGATTTTTTTCACAGCCGAAGTTCTAGTGTTTAGAGCTTCCATAACATCAAACCTCATGATAGGAGGATGTGGCAATTCAACTCTAAAAGAGTACTCGCCTGCAATCTCAACTCGGTGGCGATACAGATGGCTCGAGAGTTGTGTTAAAGAATAGCAGTAGAACTGGACTGGTGGCGCAGACGTCCTGGACACGTTCTAATCCTTATTGTTTATCCAATCGGATGTAATACTGGTTGACTAAGAATCCAAGTCCCTGAGTTGCACCAGGAACGGGATGGGCGATGGGTGTAACTGCCATTCCAAGGAACTGTGTGTTCGCTGCAATCGTTGGATTAGGTTAGCATACTTCGCAAAGGGAGCATCGCGCTCAGCATCAAGTTGTGAAACGACCTTGGCGTGGGTGGCCTCTCGCCAATTCGATGTTCTAGTAGTAGGACGACCACGACCTCTACCACGTCCGCGGGATTCTCTCGGCCATCGGACATCTTTATTTTCTCGGGAGTACGCATGATTAACAGTCTCCATCGGGGTGGAGGTGCTCGAAGTCATAGCGTACGAGTAACCAATTCCGTGTTAGGTACAGTTACGAAAGTCATTTGATGCTTTCCCATCCTTAAAAAAAGGCAAAGTTATAGTATCAACATATTATCTGGCGAAACGTGGGTGTCTCCGTATCCCTTTGAAGAATTTTTAGTCATGATGTTATTAGGTCGCTTTTGTGATGCAAAGCGCTTTTAAAGTTTTAGGTCTATGGAAAGATGCTCACGCTTTAAAGGATCTTCTAGGGTACTTCGAGGCAAACGTGCAAGCATGGCCCAACATCGACAACATTGTTGCTTTCCATCAGGTGAGATTGTGGTCAAAGGCGAGCCAAACAATAAAAAGATTTCATTTCTTATAGATTTAAACACATTTTTTTAGAATTTTGAAGAAGTATTGTAATTGTTTTTTTAGAACTTTATCTGATTTAGCCCATGTTCAATCACCACAATCTTCACCTCCGACCATGTTGAAACACTGACTGGCTATTGTTGTGATACATTATTTTTATTTTGCAAATAAAAAGTAACTCTTTTTATACACGTCAATATTTTTGGTCATACTAATCTAGACGAGGCCGGTGTTTCCTAGCTGACTACCCTGAGAAAAAACGAAACAAACACATTGTCTCTTTGAAGTCCGTGTAATCGTCAGAACATGAACTTGGCACGACTTGACAAAGGAGGAAAGCACCACAAAGGTTTCAGTGGACCTATCCAGACATTGTATTCATCAGTTATCGTGCAGCTCAACTTTGAACTTACGGAGCTCAACGATTCGACGAACAATACCAAGGTAAGGACATTTGGGTAGGCCGAACGAAGCACTTCAACTGCTAGACAAACATTAAAATTACTCTAAATAAAAAGTAATCCACATGGTCCTCACATCTATACTAATCTATACTTCTATACTAATATTATAAAGAGGAAAGATTTGATATTTTTTTAAGTAACAAATAAACTTAAAAACTACTGAACCGATTTGAAAATTTCTTTAATTTTATACATTATCAGGAATTAACATAGGCTTTATTTTATCCCCGTACTCCCACGGGAACCGGAACTACGCGGGTGAAACCCCGTGACGTAATATAATCATATTCCTAAAATATAAAATTCTTCCGTTACTGGCTGATTGAATGACTAAGTGACTGACAGACAACGCACAGCAGAAACTACTGGTCGTAGAAAGCTGAAATTTGCCATGTAGGTTCAGGTTCCTTGTGGAGTGTCGGGTAGCACTAAGAGAGGTTTTTCCATTTCATTCCTACGGTAACGGGAAAAAAAATATAAAGTCGTGGGCAAAAGCTTATAAGGTTATTTCTCAGGTTGAAGTGTATAATAACAAAAATATGTCAAAATTGTAAAACAAACAATACATTGGTCATTTTTAGAAGGGGTTTTATGTGTATCTTACCCTCCAAGATAGTGGAATCGTTTCTCCGGGACTCGTCGAGCATCATTGCCTCGGTGCTTTTCTAGTGGTCGCCACTGTTTATTCTGGTTTTCAGGAGTTGCAGTGGTTGGGAATAGTGTAGCGCGCTTACATACCATAAAACATCAGGCGTGTGAAAAGTTTAGAAATAAATGCATTCAGTTTCTCCAGACAAAGATCTACCGTTATTTCACCATAACGTTTTACATTATAATTTATGCTCCTGTCTATATAAACATGTTCTAATCTACTTTCGTTCTTTTTTGGATTATATTTTTTGGTAAATAAAATCCTCTTCTGATGTTTATATTATAACTAACCCTCATCAAATCAAATCAAATCGTATATTTCAAATAAACCATTTACAGGCACTTTTGAATTGTCAAGGTCGGTCAGTCCAAAAAGATGAAGCTATTTTCACGTTCCAAAGCGTAGATCTCTATGGAGAAGAACGTGCAAGAAACACTACGGACACTCTTTTAAAAATAATAAATTGTTGCAAATTTTTGTTTACGTCAAGTTGAAATTATACAAACATGTGAGACCGATGTAAAAGACGAGCAGGATAAAAGCGTCCGGGAAAAAAGAAACGATTCAAAGAAATATTTAAAATAAACGATGGCAACTGAGAAATGAACAGTCCCAACTGACAGCGCCCGTTCACGAACATGACGCATGCGCTAGCACCATTCGGCTTAACCATTTTGAAGGGAGCCAAATGATCCAACGCATACGCCACCATCAGCTAGACTTGTGTGAGCATGACACTCCCAACCGCCAGGGTGGGTACATTCAAGTCAAAAACAAACCTAAAACTGATAGCTATAGCTTAAGTTTAAGGTACACAGTACTCACACATGTGCCGTTAAAATGGATGAAATTATACATTGCTAAATAAATTGAGTCTATACAATGCAAATATTGTTTTTTTACAATCTTCAGCCGGTCCAACAATGTTTCCAAATGCTAACAGATTATTTTGTGCGCCCTAGTGGCTGTGGAGCCGGACCAGCATTCAGCCGAGCATTTTTATCTTCAATTATAATCCCCCAACTTATAATGCCTGCATAGTGTGCGTTTAATACAAGATTTAAATTTTGTCTCATTAAGTTCTAATATATGGGGAGGTATCTTATTATAACATTTTAAATAGTACCCCATAAAAGATGAGGCAACTTTAGCCAGTCTGAAACCTGGTTGAACTAATTGATCCCTATTTCTAGTACCATAATTATGTCTGTCGCCTTTTTTACTAAAAAGATGTAAATTCTTTCTGACAAACATGATGTTTTCGTAAATGTATTGACAAGGTACCTTCATGATGTTAATATTTTTAAACAGTTCCCTTAGAGAATCGCGCCGGCGGAGATTGTAAATCGCTTTGCTGGCTCTTTTCTGCAGAATAAAAATAGTCTCAATGTCTGCAGCCCGTCCCCATAGTAAAATACCGTAAGACATGATACTATGAAAGTAACTAAAATAGACCAGTCTCGCGGTATCGACATCCGTTAATTGGTGGATTTTCCTAACAGCATAAGCTGCTGAACTTAGCCGTCCAGAAAGAGATGTTATATGAGGGCCCCATTGTAGCCTTGGGTCAAGCGTAATTCCCAGGAAAACAGTTTTATCGACAAATTCTAGTTTTTCCCTGTTCAATACTAATACTATGTCACAATCACTGCTTTTGACATTGGGTAAAGCAAATCTTATACATTTCGTTTTCTTTTCATTCAAAACCAAATTATTCGCCGTGAACCAATTTTGGACTTGCATTAGGGCATTATTTATGATATCAACATCGTCTGTCTGTCTATTTATCTTAAAAATTAAGCAGGTATCGTCGGCAAACAGAACCATGTCTAGTTTTTGTTGCAATAAATAGGGTAAATCATTGATATATACCAAAAACAAGAAAAGACCCAAAATCGAGCCCTGGGGAACGCCCATTATCGCGTTTAATCCCGACGAATTGACACCGTTTATTTGAACTAATTGCTGTCTATCATTCAAATACGATTTAACCAAGTTTAACGCTGTTTTGACCAGTCCGTAATGCCCGAGCTTCAGGAGTAATGTATCGTGATCAACGCAATCAAACGCCTTCGAGAGATCACAAAAGACACCTATGGCATCCTGTGCGTCCTCCCACGCATTAAAGATGTGCTTTAGTAAGGTAACACCAGCGTCAGTTGTACAACGTCCTTTGGTGAAACCATACTGTTTATCATGAAAGATGTTATTCGTGTTAAAATGATTTAGCATCACTTTTTCAAATACCTTACTAAACACTGGCAACCCTAACATAGTTCACTATAATGCTTATATTATATTGAACTTTTTTATGATATAAATAATTTATTTTATTAGTAGGTATAATTTTACATTAAAACAAAATACATACACTTAAAATAAAAATTCTAACTAAAATAAGTCGTCAAAAATTCGTCCGCATCGCTGTCCACTGGAAGTGAGCCCAAAAGACTGGCAGCATTGCCACGTTGTATGGCAATGCTTATCCTCTGTCCGAGGTAAAAGCCAACCCTTGGGTCACGCGAAGTGTCATAAGGCATGAGCATTCGGACCCCAGGGTCCAAGAGTTTCAACCCCAAACGGCTCAAAAATATAATTGCCAACAAGGTTATTATATTTTCACCGCTTGAGGTTCTCAGCAGCCGCAGCGGCAGTACCAGCACAGCACGACAAGACAAGCTAGGAAGATGGGATAGCGCAAGAGTATCGACACAAGTAGCGTCCCACACTAAAGGCCTACCCATCTTCCATGGAAACAAAGACATACCGTCCGGTCGCTTGCCATCGTCGCGTGCCAGGCCATTCGGTTCTAGTACGGCTAGAACGCCGACGGCGACAAGAGCGCGTCGTATAATGTCGTTAATGTTTGCGTGCCGTGCAAAGCGACCCGCACTTCGACTGCATGAGAGGCCGTGGTGTCCGAGGCTGTTGACAGCTTCGCCACAGTGACAGCGATGAGGAGAACAACACGATGCGCCTTAGCGAAGGGAAGCAGCTAGGCGGAAAGTTGTATCGTCGAACAAGGTGCCTATGTTCGACGACGGTAGTGCGTGAAGCCAGAGGCCCGACTCCCACTCACCCACAGCCAGCAGGCGCGCACGCTCCGCAGTAGAAGCAGAAGTGGCTATAAGGTTCCTCTGAACTTTTCTGCAGAGCGGCTCATCCCACTGTCTCTGGTATGATGGGTTGTCGGGTGTACATTCGGGCAAGCGAGTTTCCAGACATTCATCGCCTCGGTGAAGCACGGCACATCAAAATCAATCATTGTGGAAGCTAGGATATTCCTGATTAATTTATCAGTGCCATGAACCGAGGATATAAAAGCCGGTAAACTAATACTGGTAATTTTGCGGACGCCGAGGCCTCCCATAGGAATGGGAAGAGTAGCTTGAGCCCAAGCTCGGTCGTCCATGGCCACATTTAAAATTGAAGATAGTGTATGCTTGACAATTTGTGGTCCATTTTTTCCAAAAGGTTAGGGTGCTTCCACAAATGGGAAGCACGAAGGAAATATGTCAATTTAGGACCGAAATATCAGTAACGAATTATGGTGATGGCCGAATGCATGTTGATTTTTAACAATCTTTCATTTTGAATTTTTTGTTCAACAAAATTGGGAAAGGAATACTTAAAGATTGGCGACCCAAGGAGGCGAAGAGAGCTTTTGTCCATAATTTTGATTCCAGGGGCTATTGCGTTGAATTTCGAAAGTGTGAACTGTCGGTCAGTACTGTCAGACAAAAATAATTCGCATTTAGAAAAGTTCAGATCAAGTCCAATGGAATGAAGTCGATTTTTAAAAATTGTAGATCATTTAATATAAAATTTACATCGCCTCCAAGGGTACCATCATCGAGATACCAAATATTAGAATTTAGCTGTCGAATAATTGGATGAATAGCTTAACTAAAGATCACTGGCCTGAGGGGATCACCTTCTTAACAGCCAACAGCGGATTCCAAAAGGTTGTCCCGATATAGTAATTTAGATGGTTGTCTATAACATTGTCAGAGAAAACTGAAAATTTGAGGTATTTCTCTTTTAGATTCTGCCGATTCGACAGTGCGTGTACGGCAGCCTCACAAAACCCCCTTTGAAACCGTAGCCCAACTGCAGGGGCTGAAATTTTTTCGAAACTACCTAAAAATTTACAACAAATCTTGGCTGTCATACGACGGTAAGTAGTTCCGACGGCAATGGGACGAATCCCGCCATCTCTCTTGCATAGGGCACATAAGTTGGCCCCGTACAAGACGTCGATGACGGCCTCGTTTACCTTGCCGGAGAGCATGAGGTTAATGAGAGTCGTGAGCTCCTTCAAAAGTAACTCACCAGCTTCCCTGGCGCCTGAACAGATAAGATCCTTTAGGTGTTGCGGACTAAGGGCGTCGAGGCCGCCAGCAGAGCCACTCCGGAAGGAGCAAACGGCTGTGATCACCTCTCGACCTGTAATGGTAAGGGTGTGAATGTCCGAATCAGGGGGGGTCGGGAAAAGTAAGATCATCCGCTGGGGGAGGATGTTTGCTCTCCAGAGCTGCGAGAGTATCTGGAGAACATGGAGCCACCACATCACTACTGAAAAGAATCCTGGCTGCTCCGCTAATATCACCTTCCCCTAATTTAAATTCAACCAGATGGGAAATACCTCTTAAGGAGGTAAACCTCTGTGTCGACAATTAGATTCCAAATTTTGAGCCGAAACGTTACAGTTTTCTTTAATTTGTGCTGTTAAAGTATTTTTGGTTGCCAAATTCTTATTAACATGTAAAATTCTGAAGGGGAAAGTGAGAAGATGTACCCAGGCACTTTGCGAGTTCTCCCGGGCGGCACGGCTAACGAGTCCTGCTAAGTGTTGCGCCACTAGAGGTCTAGCGCCGCGGGGAACTCGCTTTAAAACAGGTACAGAGTTTTTGAATTTTGCCAGAGTTTTCCAAAATGGATCAAAGGATGTAGTCATCCAACATACGGTTACGCTGGATGACGCGCACCTGATCCGACAGTCGTTGGGCCGACACGTTGACAGCTGGTTCAAGTACCTGAAACAGAGAGAGCATCCGACCACGGTACGCAGTCAGGTTAGTTCCCCCCTCTGTAGCCCCATAGTATGAGCGCATGACATTTTCATTGATGGATTGTGTCCATCGCATGCGCTGCACACTTCCGCCGGGAGCTGGGACCCTATCAGAGGCCGGTGGGCCTCGAGGTCCTAAGCCGTCCGGCGGCCGGCGTCCTCTTCGCCGACGAGCAGGTGGTGGCGTCGTAGGCGGCGAGAAGTACTCGTCACTCGAGCTCGACGCAACTGCCACGGCCGGTATCACAGCACTCACGGTGGGGCTGGGTTCCGGCGGCGGCGAGGCGGAGCTGGGCGACGAGGCCGGAGGTGGTGGGCGTGCTCGTCGAGCTGCGGCTCTTGTCAACATTCTTGTTGGTCTTCCAATTTCATCCGATCGTGTTATTGGTGTTCCATTTTCATTTCACTATGTTGTGTATGGTCTTCATTTATTATTGGAGCTTTTTTCTTGTTTTTTTATTATTATTATTATTCTTTAGTTACGACCGACCTCAGGGACGATGCTGAAGCGGTAACGGAGGGCCTTATCGGTGCGGGCGAACATGCTCGCACGTAGGTCTGCGCGATGTTCGAGGGAGGTGAAGATAACGCTCTTCAGAGCGTACTGCACGTCCCTCTCTCTACACGTTGCAACTTGTGGGTGAGTTACACGCGTGCTTCATATGGGGCCCTTCGCGTCCAGTTCAACAACGCGCTCAGGGCTCTATTGGGGCTGCCTCGTTATTGCAGCGCCTCAGGTATGAGGTGCGTACCGATTGCTTCTATGCAACTATGCGCAAGCGAGGCGCGTCCCTGGTCAGGATGGACTGCCCATACATACGGCACTGCTGTGACAGGCATATTTCCGTCAGCAGGGGCCGGATAGATTTGTCTTTTTTTGGTATTATTATTATTGTATTTTCTGTTTTATATTTTGTCCGTATTTGTGTGTACTCCACATATGAGCTAGTGTTGCTCGAAGTAGATGTATTTAATTTTTTTATTTATTATTATAAGAAAATCACATGTACTTTGTTTTTGGTTTCATAACAAAGTGTACACCATCGGCATTATTTTCGTTTCTTTTTCAGAACTTCCTACATTAGCGTGTAATGTATAAAGTTGAAAAAAGGACCGCTACATGTTTTAAATGTCCCATCACCATAAAATGCCCGCCGCCTCAGTTGTGAAAGCTCTTACTCTATTATTTTTATATCAGGTCTTTATCTATATTAGATAGGCCTAAATTGCCGTTTTAAATAAGTAAACGTTTTTATTTATTCCTAATTTCTACTAATCAAAGTAATGCCAACGCAGTGGCAGTTTATTGATGTTTCTTTTCGAAAGAGAGAAATCCGATTCTGTTGTTTGGTACACAACTCCTGTGACCCGAACACGGACACGTTACGTAATTTTATTTGTATGGGGGTCACTATTGGGGACAAACTAGATCATCATCATCTATCTAGCCTTTTCCCAACTATATTGAAGTCGGCTTCCAGTCAAATCGGATTCAGCTGAATACCAGTATTTTACGTAGAGCGGCTGCCTACCAGGCCTCCACAACCCATTAAATGGGTAACACAGTATTTTTTGGCACGACTGGAGTCAGATTTACTGGCTTCTGATAATCCGTAACGACTGCCGAAGTTCTGGCAAATGGCAGCCGGGAACAACATCTTAACGTGCTTTCCGAGGCATGGAGGAAACTCGGTATGTTAAGATGGTCACCCATCCACAGACCAACCTTGGCAAGCAATGCTTAACCTTGAAGATCGAACTGTGCAGCTGTTATTGTTTAGTCACGAGCTCCTCTAGAGGGGACAAACTAGAAAATTTCAAAAATAAAGTTTTCTTAAACTTTACGTTGCACGTTGTGACATACCAAATGAAAGGAGTTGTAACCCGTGGTCCCGGTGAGTCGACTCATTACCGGGTCCATGGGTAATTAAAATTACCCGTGGTTGCATGGCAATGCCGAATTTTGTAATGCCGAATATTTTTTTGCCCATCTTTCACATAGCTTGCTGCCAGTGATAATAGCATTATATAATCTCAATGTCGGGTAAAACATTATGCATAGAATTTAAAACCAGTGATACTTTAATGATTCCCAGTTTGGAAACTGGGATTTTAATATATTGAAAAGGGCTATATACGTTTCGGTTTTCTTATCACTTAGTAAAGCGTAAATTATTGGTTTTGTTTTAGCTGTACTAGCAGTACTGCCTAAGTCAGCGTGTATAGTAAGCAAAGAAAAAGAATTTTCTTAAAAGAGATTGATCATCAATTAGTACCTTTGAGAACTTAGTGGAATAGGGGGTCCAAAACTTCTGTGTTGACTGTTCAATTTAAACCAAAATAGACGTGGTAAACCACACTACTGGTAGTGCAGCTGGCAGTATCTGTGCCAAAAAATGGAAAAAGATTACTCTCTTTTTAATATGTGATCTCTTTTGACGTACCTAATATCTGCTGCTTTTGTCGATTTGTATTTAATCCTTTGTAGTTTTGATGGTTTTTTTATCGATATAGTCAGAAGTCCAGGAACAATCCCTAGTACCATGGAACCACGGGTAACACCTCAATGAAAGTGCTTATTGTAAGGGTTTCAGTTATATTTTCATAATTTTAACGTGAATATTCTTTAAGTAATTTAAGAAATTAGACGAAAAATTTCCGTTCCCGGGGCCCTATCTCCGAAACTACTGAGCATAAAATTAAAAAAGAATGCAGATTATAGTTCTTTTACCTATAGATTACAGAAAAACCTATAAACCATCTTCGACCGCATCATCGCTTACCATCAGGTGAGATTGTGGTCAAACGTTCTTTACCGCCAATTTCCTTTTATTGTATTGGTAAGATTTCACATTTTTATACGACGGAAATTCTTTGATAGTATGATGATATTGTCAGAGTAAATAAGTTATGATTTACGTCCTGTAAAGAAATTACTGCCTCACTGTATACGGATGGAATAGTCTTAACGGGCTGTTATCCGAATTTTGGCTGTTTTCGAATCAATTTTAAATGATTGAAATCGGAAAAAATTTATGTGAGGGATACATCCTTGTTCTAGTGGCAAGTGGAAGTGAAAATACGAAATAATGTAATTGGCTCGATCAAAACAAAATATTGAAACAGGGTCGATTTGAAAAACTATTTTCAATCTGATTTCGTAATTACAGCACAAAACTATTTGAAAATTGCACGAATTGAAAGATATTTCGGAGGGCCAAGTGCGGCTAGATTTTTGAGTTTTCTAAGAAAAATTTTAATAAACATCGAATTAGTGGAGAATAGCTTTAGGATATCAAATTTGTGTCCCGTATTTTAGAATTAAATTTAATTAGTATTTAAGTGAAATTAAGTTGTAATTATTTGTGAAAACGTAATGTCAATGCGTAAATACACAGGATTATTGTTATCTTGGAAAAACAATCATCCAAAGCACGAGATTTGGTACCCGGTGTTACCGGTAACCTAAAACGATCAGCTGACGTTCTAACTGTGAAATGATACGGGGAGTATTGTTAATTTTATTTTATTTATAACAGCACACATTAGTCTCTTTACCTTGTAAAACGTTCATTCTAAGATTTACCAGAATAAGTTTACTGGCTTAGCACGCAGCGTACATTCTAAATCGTTTTGTTTACATAGTAGAATCGAAACAAAGTTGAAATTTATTCCATAATTCTATTATTTTGATGTTTTAATTTCAATATATATACTTGTTCATAACGTCTATGATAGTAATTTTTCCATTATTATAGTTTTAAACCGGGTTTTATAATAAATTCATATTCTGGGTATCCTACCCACATTAAGTATAATATCACAAGGAACCTAAGCGAAAGCTACATAATTCAATATTTAAAAGCTTTTCAAGCCAATACAGCAGCCTACCTTATTTCTCTGAACTAACACTAACTTTTTCCATTTTCATATATCTTTTTTCCCCCCTCATATCTATTTTTTCTATATTTTACCTATCTTTTTGGTTCTCACCGTTTCTTAATTTCCATTTTCAGTAAATATCCCTGTAACTATGCCTGTGATGACCCGTAAGGCTACTGCTCAGGATATGGAGCTTAAACTAAGAACGGCCCTTAAAGAACTTAAAGAATCGCAACACCAATGCCAACAAATGTTGCAGGAGAGAGAGGAGGGTGAGGAGGAAGTATTGAAGATGGTACACAAAAACACTTGCCTAAAACGGGAGCTAGTAGACCTTAGTCAGCAATACCAAGATGTTGTTGATGAACGCGACCAACTGCGGGTTATCACGGACGGTTTCAGCAACTGTAGTAACTTATATGAGGAGGCTTTAAGTAAAGTTAGGAATCTAGAAGATGAATTGGTTCATGCTCATAATCATAATCTTAAGTTGCGGAAAGAATTGAAATGTACCCAGGTTAAGGAAACAAACCATTTATATAATGAATTATTACATTCAAATTGTAACCCTCATTCTATACTTACTATTGACTTAACTGAAGATTCCCTATTGAAACAAAATAACAGTTATGAAGTTAGTCATAAGAAAATTAAAAAATATGCAAAACTTAATAGAATAATAAAAAAATGTAATCAGTACAGAAAACAACATAAACACTTTTCCAAAAATATTCCACTGAGGAAAGAACGTGTTAACTTTATTAACAAATTAAACAATTACCAGATTAAATTGGAGGATAGTAAAAAAATCTATGAAATTGATACGCAGCGCCTTCAAACTGATATACAGGTACTTGAGGACAGACTTAGTTCTCTTTATAATAAATATGTGAGTTCTAAATTTCAAATTAAAGAACACATCCTAGCTGCAAATAAGCTGGTGATGTGTCAGTGTACCTGTCAGACGGTATCAAAAATAAATTCTGACCAGCTTGAGGCTACGGAGGACCCGTCCCAAGCTGAAAGGTTGACTCAGGACTGTGTGATAACTGATATTACACAAGGTTTATGTCAAGTGGGCCAGCCTGAGACAACTAGCATTCCATTTTATAATAGTAATGATAGTTTTCATTCGGTTATGTTCTCAGATAGTATAGGGAGAGGTTTAGGTAAATTATTAAATAACAACCTTAGTTATTGTACTCATAATTATTGTATACCTGGGTCAAACTACAAACATATAATGGATTTGGTAACAAGAAATGTTTATAAACCAGAAACCAATATTACTGTGTTTATAGGTAATAGTTCTAATTTAAAAAAAGAACAAATAACTGATTTTGTAACTGAAATACTAAAGATAAGTTGCAATAAAATAATACTGTGTGCTTTCCCATATTTTGAAAAATTGTCAAATAGACAAAATAATTATATTCACATGCTTAATAAGCATATACATTTCTTAGTTAGTCATCACAGTGACAAACTTGTTTTTCTAGACATCAACTTATACGTTGATAAATTAAAGTCGACTAGGGATACAGTGTATCTGCCTATTAGGTTTAGACATCAAATAGCTAGGCTATTAGCATATTATATAAACTCAGACATAAGTAGTATGTCGACGTCTTGTACTATAATTAGCACTGCAATTATTAGTAATAATACTAATGTACAGGTGGATACCTTAATGAACTGTAGCACTAATGCTATAAATATTTACAATAACTGTACGAAGGAGAATCCATGTGTCACTTTGGACAATTCTTTTAATTTGGGGTCCACAAGTAGCAGGATCTTGGTGCCTAGTGATGGCATGGGAGTCGTGGGGCTCGCTCCGGATATTCCTTTAAACTGATTTGTACGACAACAGAGGATACCAATAACAGTATAGTTACATCTACCAATTCTACCATGAACCAGGTATCTTCTTGCTCTCGCATAGCTAATTTTAATAAAGGGGCTAAGCAGAAATCCTTTAAATTATTCTATCAGAATATTCAAGGGTTTTCTTCAAAACAGCTGGAAATAGAGTTATTTTTAGAAAAAACAATGTTTGACATTATTTGTTTCACTGAGCATTGGTTAAAGGATTTTGAAATGTTGATTAATTACGAGAATTATAGTGTGGGAAGTTCTTTTAACCGAAAGACAATGCTACGTGGGGGTTCACTAATATTAGTAAAAAAATGTATTAAATTTAAAACCCGTAAAGACATAGTTAACTTGTCTGTTGAACATAGCATTGAGCTGTCCTGTGTTGAGCTAGATAAGCATGTCATAGTGTGCGTTTACAGACCCCCTAATTATCTGAACTACGCTATATTTGAGTCAGTGATGGAAGATGTATTGGCAAAACTTGCAACTGGTAATAAACTAGTAATCATCTGTGGAGATTTTAATATTAATATCTTAGATAACAATTCAGATAGCTGTAGATTATTAAATCTCTTTAAATCATTCAATTTGTCTAATGTGTTCATAGAACCAACCCGTACAACTACAACTACTGCTACATGTATTGATAATGTTTTTTGTTGTGGCAACTACTTAGAGAAAGCCATTGTAAATTACCTTCCTTCTGATCACAGTGGGCTACTGGTATCTTTTGAGTCCAACATTCCAATTCAACAAGTGCAAATACAAACTAGACCAATAACATCCGGTAATTTAAATAAATTTAACCGCACTTTAATCGGGAAGTTAAGTGATTGGAACCTTACAATGAATAATGCTAATATTTTGTATACAGATTTTTTTTCTTTAGTCCAAACCGAATTCAATAATACTTTTAAAAAGAAAACTAAAACTATCTGCCCTAAGTTTTTATTTAGTGACTGGGCAACTAAAGGACTCCGAAAAAGTAGGGAAAGACTTTATGAGTTGTATGGCCTTAAGCCTTTTATTAACACTGAGACTTTTAATAAGTATGTAGCTACCTACTCAAAGATTTATAAAAACACTTGTAAGGTAGCTAAGGCTTTATATATAAGTAATAAGGTAAAAACAGCAGACAATAAAATAAAGACGGTTTGGAAAATTATAAACAATGAAACAAATAGGAACAAAAGACATAACACTGATTACGGATTGGAGACTTCTCATGGACTTATTAGCGATAACAAACAAGTTGCTCAAGAATTTGTAAATTTCTTTACGAGTATCCCTATTAAAACTACTGAAGCCTTAAATTCCTCGCCTTCACTTGCTTTTGATTTATTACAGGCGAACGTTTCAGCCAGCCCGACTGAATTTAATTTTAAACATATAAACCCCATAGTAGTAATAAAAACTTTTAAACAAATCAAAATTAAATTGACCGAAGATCTATGGGGATTGTCTATCAAAGTTTGTACCTCAATCATCGAGACTGTAGCGCCGTACTTAGCTGTAATATTTAATTTGTGTGTGGATCAAGGAGTCTTTCCGGACCTAATGAAATTCAGTAAGGTGATACCACTTTTTAAATCTGGGGATAGTAAAGACACAAATAATTATAGACCAGTATCTGTGTTGCCAGTGTTTAGTAAGGTATTTGAAAAAGTGATGCTAAATCAGATGCTTAATCATTTTAACACGAATAACATCTTTCATGATAAACAGTATGGTTTCACCAAGGGACGTTGTACAACTGACGCTGGTGTTACCTTACTAAAGCACATCTTTAATGCGTGGGAGGACGCACAGGATGCCATAGGTGTCTTTTGTGATCTCTCGAAGGCGTTTGATTGCGTTGATCACGATACATTACTCCTGAAGCTCGGGCATTACGGTCTGGTCAAAACAGCGTTAAACTTGGTCAAATCTTATTTGAATGATAGACGGCAATTGGTTCAAATAAACGGTGTCAATTCGTCGGGATTAAACGTGATAATGGGCGTTCCCCAGGGCTCGATTTTGGGTCCTTTCTTGTTTTTGGTATATATCAACGATTTACCCTATTTATTGCAACAAAAACTTGATATGGTGCTGTTTGCCGACGATACCTCCTTAATTTTTAAGATAAATAGACAGACAGACAATGTTGATATCATAAATAATGCCCTAATGCAAGTCCAAAATTGGTTCACGGCGAATAATTTGGTTTTGAATGAAAAGAAAACGAAATGTATAAGATTTGCTTTACCCAATGTCAAAAGCAGTGATTGTGACATAGTATTGAACAAGGATAAACTAGAATTTGTCGATAAAACGGTTTTCCTGGGAATTACGCTTGACCCAAGGCTACAATGGGGCCCTCATATAACATCTCTTTCTGGACGGCTAAGTTCAGCAGCTTATGCTGTTAGGAAAATCCGCCAACTAACGGATGTCGATACCGCGAGACTGGTCTATTTTAGTTACTTTCACAGTATCATGTCTTACGGTATTTTACTATGGGGACGGGCTGCAGACATTGAGTCTATTTTTATTCTGCAGAAAAGAGCCATCAAAGCGATTTACAATCTCCGCCGGCGCGATTCTCTAAGGGAACTGTTTAAGAATATTAACATAATGAAGGTACCTTGTCAATACATTTACGAAAACATCATGTTTGTCAGAAAGAATTTACATCTTTTTAGTAAAAAAGGCGACAGACATAATTATGGTACTAGAAATAGGGATCAATTAGTTCAACCAGGTTTCAGACTGGCTAAAGTTGCCTCATCTTTTATGGGGTACTGTTTAAAATGTTATAATAAGATACCTCCCCATATATTAGAACTAAATGAGACAAAATTTAAATCTTGTATTAAACGCACACTATGCAGGCAAGCATATTATAAGTTGGGGGATTATATTGAAGATAAAAATGCTTGGCTGAATGCTGGTCCGGCTCCACAGCCACTAGGGCGCACAAAATAATCTGTTAGCATTTGGAAACATTGTTGGACCGGCTGAAGATTGTAAAAAAAAAAAACAATATTTGCATTGTATAGACTCAATTTTATTTAGCAATGTATAATTTCATCCATTTTAACGGCACATGTGTGAGTACTGTGTACCTTAAACTTAAGCTATAGCTATCAGTTTTAGGTTTGTTTTTGACTTGAATGTACCCTGGCGGTTGGGAGTGTCATGCTCACACAAAAGTCTGACTGATGGTGGCGTATGCGTTGGATCATTTGGCTCCCTTCAAAATGGTTGAGCCGAATGGTGCTAGCGCATGCGTCATGTTCGTGAACGGGCGCTGTCAGTTGGGACTGGTCATTTCTCAGTTGCCATGGTTTATTTTAAATATTTCTTTGAATTGTTCCTTTTTTTCCCGGACGCTTTTATCCTGCTCGTCTTTTACATCGTTCTCACATGTTTGTATAATTTCAACTTGATGTAAACAAAAATTTGTAACAATTTATTATTTTTTAAAAGAGTGTCCGTGGAGTTTCTTGCACGTTCTTCTCCATAGAGATCTACGCTTTGGAACGTGCAAATAGCTTCATCTTGTTGGACTGACCGACCTTGACAATTCAAAAGTGCCTGTAAATGGTTTATTTGAAATATACGATTTGATTGATTGATTGATTGATTGCTTGCCTTTGAACCCCGCAGAGACCCACGGGACGTGTTTAGAGCCAGACCTGTGACACTTTTTTTGAAAAAATCGCGGCACAGTTGTGTAAAATATAAATGGCCCGTATAAAGGAACAACAGGAAAAAGATGACACTCACGAAAATTCAGAAGTTCGGGCAAAATATGTTGATAGTATATTATTATTTTAATACACATTGTTTTAATTGAAAATGGAAATATTTTAATTTGATTTTTTGACTTTTTTGACATCTGACAATAGGGATGGATGGACACATTTCAAATTTTTATCGATAATTTAATGTACCCATCATAAAGTAGTTTCAATACCTTTTTAATTTCTCTATAATATAATGATTTAGATACAAAGATTACAAAAACACAGCTCTCCAATTAATCTCCTATTTTTCAAGACTGATAATGCCGTTCAACAAAAACTACTTGTGCGATTAAAGTATTTTTGACTTCATAAGGTCATGGCACTATACCGGCACCGTAACGGCATCGCTCTAACAGCAATGCTCTAACAGCAATTTACTTGTAATTCAAATTAGAGCCTTTTTTTATCGTGTGGCGTAAAATATATTTCATAATGCCAATATGAAAAAGTCAGCAGCGGACAGTCAGCCCACGCACTGTTAGGTGATTCACACACTGCCGCACTACACGCTGCGGGTTGCGCGCATGGCGACGAAGTCAAAAACTGCGCGTGAATGCGTTTTCAGTGTGTTGCGCGTGTTTTTAATTCAAAGAGAGATACTTTCAAGCAAAGTAAGATGACGCACTTCCGCGCTACGCTGCGTGATGCGGTGCAGTGAGCCAATCGCCTTAGCGAGCCGACCGCGTGATTACAGCGCGTTGACAGCACGTAGCTATCGAAACATCTTCGTTGTGCCGTCGTCCGCGCACCACCATCGCCACTCGCGCGGACGGCGAGCTTGCACCTCGCGGCCGGTGTGCGGACGGCGAGCTTGCACCTCGCGGCCGGTGTGCGGACGGCGAGCTTGCACCTCGTGGCCGGTGCACGGACGGCGAGCTTGCACCTCGCGGCCGGTGCATGGACGGCGAGCTTGCACCTCGCGGCCGGTGCATGGACGGCGAGCTTTCACCTCGTGGCTGGTTGCGTGGATGGCAAGCTTGCACCTAGCGGCCGGCACGCGGATGGCGAGCTTGCACCTCGCGGCTAGTGCGGACTGCGAGCTTTCACCTTGCAGCCGGTGTGGACTGTGAGTTTGCACCTTTCAGACGACACGTATTTAGCGCGCTGGTGGCTAGACTTAGCCTAAATTCGAGGCGACGCCGTGCCGTTAGGTGACTTCATAATGTGCCATGACCTATAGTCATCATAGGATCAGGTAGGACCTGATCCTATGGAGTTCCATCACACTATAAGATTTTTTTTCTCTTGGGACCAGAGGAAAAGTATTAAGTACTTTTCCTTACGCTTACTCACAGGTCTCGATTACGCACAAACAATGGTGGTCAAACAGAAAAATATGATTGCTTTTAAGTAGGTACTGCTTTCTTCTTTGAGCTTTACCTATGCCATCAGAATAAAAATAAATCTAGTACCTAACTAGAGACAGACCTTGCCTGGACTGACTAACCCGGACCCGTTGCAATAAATCAAAAAACAAATCGGTAGCAATAAAATCGATGAAGTCGACGAACTACATACCTACCATTAGTTATATTTAGTGAGATATCCTTGAATAGGTATTTGCTTTTTATTTTGAATGATGGTTTAAGATTTATAACAATTACCCACTCCTATCAAGATCAGAGACTACTCTCGAAGATGTAGACAAGTACGTCTACCTGGGACAAACAGTCTAGTTAGGTTGAGCTAACTTCGAGAAATTGGTCAACTGTCGAATCCGACTCGGCTAGGCGGCGTTCGGGAAGTTGCGTGGTATCTTATCTTCTCACATACCAAAGTGTCTCAAGACGAAAGTCTATGTGATGGGTGACTTATGGAATCGAAACTTGCTCATAATGGACCTCATCAAAAGGCTTAAAGTCACCCAAAGGGCAATGGAGAGGGTAATGCTTGGAGTCTCCCTGCATGATCGAATCAGGAATGATGATATTCGCAAGAAAACCAAGGTTAACGACATTGCCTGAAGGATCGCCAAACTGCAGTGGTGTGAACAGAATAGATGGTCGATGAGGCACACTTAGGGTAGGGCTATGTCCAGTAGCGGATGGCTTTCGGCTGATATAATGATCATTTATAAATTTGGTTTGCAACCATTTTCACCTAAAAATGTTCATGTTGGGTATCAAAGAAATGTGCCACAATAGAAACAATTCCAAAAATATTTTAGAATATTTTAATCGATAAATTTATATTATAACTGTAGCAGCATGACTCTGTTAGCCAAAAAACAATAAAATATGGTTACAGTATAAGCGTAACAGTAGAACCATTTAGCTCATCATAGTTTTTTTACCAAAGGGAATGAGCATTACTGCAGATGTGTGTTATGAAGAACTGAACACAAACATGGAGAAACTTGCACGTCTCCAAACCGCTTTGGTCAATCGCTCGTTTCCGCTGCTCCTGTATGACAACGCGCGACGTCATATTGCACAGCAAGGTCTTAACGGTCTCCAAGTTACAAGAGCTGGGGTTGAAAGCTCTCCGTCATCCGCCGTACTCATCAGACCTTGCGCCTACAGACTTCTACTTTTTCCAGAATTTGAATAACTCTTGGCGGAAAAAAAAACAATATCCGAGAGTTGTAAATGCCTTTTGAAGAATTTGTTGCATCCTGTCTCAATTCTTCAAGAAGGACATTAATAATCTGCTTCTGCCTTGGCAAAGATGCATCGATTGCATGGGCAATTACTTTAATAATAGAAATGAAAAATTTTGAAAAAAACTTTTTTCAAAAAAATACAACCGGCTTCCAAATTAACAAATACTACAAAGTAAAAAAAATAACTTTAATTTCAGAAGTCTGTGTTTTTGGTAGTTTCTTCGTATTTTGACACCGACTTTTGAATTGAATTGAGAACCACCTTCTTTTTTAAAGTCGGTTAAAAAAACCAGCCATGTGCGAGTCGGACTCGCCCACCGAGGGTTCCGTACAAATTTGTAGCTACAAATTACTTTAAATAAAGACTATATTTTTTATGGTTTAATTACAAATGTATAATTTTCAGGTTTTTCCCTAAACTTGAATTATAAGACGGTATTACTTGCCATATTTTATAGTTCTAGGTCAACGATAAAATAATAAAAAACTGTTTACAACTTCCAAATACAAAAAGACACTACAAAGTGTAAAATAACTTTAATTTCGGAAGTAGGTGTCAAAAAAACGAAATAGTTAAAAACACCGACTTCCGAAATCAAAGTTATTTTATACTTTGTAGTGTTTTGTTTTTGGAAGTCGGTTATATTTTTTGTATAAAAGTTTTTTATATTGTTTTCACATGTAGAAGCAGCAATAATAGTGTAACTATAGGGATCTACGCTTTGTAACTGACTCCTGGGAAATTCAATAGTTCCTGTAAATGGTGTTGTTGTAATAAATGCTTTGATTTCGAGATTTTATGGAAAACGTTCGGTTTTTTTCTGTTATTAATATGTAAACTTACTTTTTCTCACATAGCTATATTGTGAGAAAAAGTAAGTTTGTGAAAACATGTTTGTAAAATGGTCGTTGTTTCATTTGTAAAATCATAATCCAAACTACATCACTATCACTAACACTAGATCACTACATATTATAAAACTAAGTCCGCCGCCTTGTCTGTCATGACTGTCATGAGTTACTGCCATAAAATGCTAAACGGAATGATAAAATGTAAAATAGATGAAATCATGTCTAAAAGCAAAATAATTCAGTAGATCAACTGCAAATATTTTACACTGTGACGTATTTATGCTGCGAAGAAGTCGGCGGTCATCGGCAGGACATCGTATAATTTCTTCGTGTTAACACATGAGGGGTCGCGGGCGGAGTTATCATTTTCATTGCCAACCGGCCCGGATAACCCAGCTTTAATATACTGCGGCGAAATCATAGCCGTCGACTTGCACATGGTGGCGTTGTTTTTCGGTGGTCCAGATTTCTTTTGTTATATTTTGTAATATGATGTTGCATTTAGTATCGAAAAAATTTTACGCAAAAGGAGGATGACATGTTACGTGTATACAGTAGGTAGACTCCTTTTTCATTTAAAACATGGCGTCGATGGGGTGGCCATCACCCACCCAAACTATATTAAAATCCCCTTTGCCTCAGGCTCCCCACACTACAATGGCAGTAACAGATCAGCAGAAATACATGTAGCGGGGGTGTAGTAGACCAAAATAAATACTCTTCACTTCTTAAAAACCTAATTTTTTATTTTTAAAACTTCTTAACTTCTTAGATCGTCTTTTTCGTCGTATATCTCGCTCGCCCTCTCCCTCGCTCGCTCTTTCCCTCTCTCGCACATACTGTCTGGTTCACTATGAACGGTTCACGACTAATATTACAACACGTGTTCCTAAATTAAAGAACCAATACTTAATTGAAATTCTTAAACCTTACGTAGGTATCTTACTCTTTAGTTCAAATACACTCAAACAACCATTCAACCCTTTAATAATACTCCAACACCTTAGTATAATCTAGGTACAGTCTTACTTTTCTACTTAAATGTTTAGGTACATTTATTACACAGAATATGATTAGTTACAAGGTAGGAATTTTGTTTCTTTATTTATTAAATTGCAGATAACTAAGCAAGTACTTCTATAGCTTAACTTCATACAGAATTACAATTTAATAAGTTTCTACTTATGTTACAACAACCCGTCAACTTTACTCACTTTATGAGATAAAATAGCATAATTATTATGGTTGGCTGATGTTACATCTTAACCGTGTTGTAAAATAGTCGTGCTGTTAACTGTTTTAGTGTACAATAAATTTCTATATTTCTTAGAATCTACGTAATTTTACTCTTCCCTTAGAAAAGTTGTTCTTTTACTAACTCTTCGACTTGATGGAATGGATGGGAAATACTTAGCAATGGTACAAGCTTTAAATAGCTTGGTAACGGGGAGCTGCAATGCGCCGCCGCGCCGACAACGCGACGCGTCAGGACCCCTCCTCACCTCAACAGCCGATATTGATTTATGCACTCACACTGCGAGGGAGGGTTACGTATATAACAAGGAATAACATTCATAGATACCTATGTATGTATATACCTCGGTCACGCCCGGATCCCGGCGTTTCTGAGCTTTGATGAATGCATGAAAATGATTTTTGCTTGATAAATAATTCAATTTATAGAACTCTTGGTTAGTTACTATTAGATTATGTGTAAAAAAATGGTTTCTTGGCAATCAATGGATTTGTCATTGTTATTTTTATTTATTTATTTATTTAAACTTTATGTACAGTAGTGGTACATGGGCGGGCTGTCTGTAGTTTCCTTGTGTGTTGACGATAATTTGTAATTAAGATTATTTTTTGTAAATCTTCACAATCGTGAAGAAAACTGCCCTGCGTCTGCTTTAAATAATATTTAATTGTTTTTCTGGCGGTTTGTGCAGTGTCTTTAAATTGTCAGGCACCTACCAGATTTGAAACGGTGTCGAACACGAGTGAACAAATGTAGGACCCTAAAGCAATCAGAAAAGAATATTAGAAAAGTAGGATCTTACCCATTTTGCATTTCAGTCCATACCAGTTAGCTGGTAAATAAACAAAGGCCTTATAGACTTAGTTTTATACCTGAAGTACGGTCAGCAGCATAACAGTAGTAACACGTGGGAACGAAACGCCCCCTAAGGAGGTACTACGTGTTGTTGAATAGTCGCTGAGGATGATCAGTTGAGCATACCACGTATTATTAAAAAAATATTGAACAAGTACTTAGTTTTATGGAGGGAGCATATCGATCCCAATGTGACTAGTGCACACCTATTGATACATACCTACTCCAAAATGTTGGTAACTATGTCTACGTTTACATAGATTACATTTTCGCTTGTCGTCAGTAAAACAGAAGTATGTATTAAAGACAACATTTAAACTAAAACATGTGACAAAAATAAATGAAACTTCTTTCAATAACAGCTTTGGAACATCGTACCCAACGTCCATTTTACTCATTTTAGTCCATCAAAACATACTTCGATGCTTATAACCTTCACCCCTGGAAAACAAATAATATTTTCATTAAAAGCCGTATGCAGTGTCCATGTGTGTACTGCTGTTTCAAAGGAATGAATAATAATTCCGCATGTTCCTCGTCTGTACTACGCATGAGGGGAAGCATCTGTTTGGATTTAAAACAAAGTGGAGACAGTTATGCACATGAGATTCAAGAACCATTCCATATAAAATTGACTCTGTACATCCGTGGTGTACATTCGCTGTTGGCATTAGTTTTAGGTATGCCAAATTATAGGAATGGCCTTTCGAAAGAACCTCGTATATACAAAAAAAAAACTGGCCAAGTACGAGCCGGACTCGCGTGCAAAGGATTCCGAACCAATTTCAGTTTTTAACATGTTATTTTAACACTACATACTTCTTATAGGTTTTCCTGTAATCTTTAGTTACGGAATATTATCTACATTTTTTTCAAAATTTTAGGCTCATTAGTATCGGAGATAAGGGGGAATGGTAATTTTTGGTCTAATTTCTTGAATAACTTCAAAAATTTTAATTTTAAAATTATGAAAAAAATATAATTAAAACCCTCATAGTAAGCCTTTTCATTTGATATGTCACACGATACAGATTAAAAAACTTATTTTTTCATTTTCTAGTTTGACCCCTAAAAGTGACCTCCATTCTTAAAAAATATTTATTTACATAACGCGTCCGTATTTGGGTCACAGAATTCCATATGTGTACTAAATTTCAACAGAATCGGTCTAGTACATCCGGAGAAAACTGGCTGTGACAGATGGACAGACAGACAGACACCCGAGTGATCCTATAAGGATTGGATATTACGGAGGTTTGGAACCCTAAAAAGTCAACAGACTATTTCCAACACAACTGTGCATAGTTCTTGTATAACGTTTGGTGAATGTGAGGACTATGTAAATTGTTCTATTTGGGGTAGATATCAGAATTGTCTGGTAGTTTGAGTACTTTATGTGGCTTATCCAAAATGTATTTTCTTTGACTGACTATTGTTCGTCAAATCGTTGAGTTTTCAGGAATTATAATAATGGTAGTCTTTACTTGCGACACACGACCATATTAAAATGTGTTAGTTAAATAATTTTGTAACTTTACTTTTTTCGAAGTTGGTTAAAACAGGTGAATAAAAAAAGTAGGCCCATTTTTAAATGTCTTTACTGCTTCAAAAAATATTGCATAATGTTGTTCTTAATACTAAACATGAAAGCTTTTCAATTCACCCTCGTGAGCGTGTGCGTGAATGGTGATACAAAGTCCAGCCTGTGTTTGCGTATCAGATAATTAAATCGACTGGACCACCTCGAACCCCCTTAGCAACCCCGTACCCAATACAATACCCTGACTGCTTTGCAGTCGTGTTTATTTAAATTTATATAGACGTTGCGTTCGGCTTTGAGTGCCTCATCTTGATTCAGGGTTTGCAAAAGTACGTTTGCTTACTAGTAATTGGTTATGTTGCATGAATATTATATTTCTTAACTAGCATTTCGCCCGCGACTTCACCCCCGCTGCAATTTTCTTAAGGATCCCTATTTTTTTCTAGAATCCCTATTTTTTTTCTAGACAAATTATATACAAAAACCTTCCTCGAGAACCACTCTATCCATTGGTGAAAACAGCATGAAAATCGGTGCAGTAGTTTTAGAGTTTATCGCGAAAACAGACAGACACACGCGGCGGAGGACTTTGTTTTATAATATGTAGTGATAAAACTCTTACTAAAAGATACTTTTTTGTGAAGACTTGCAACAGAAAGAAGTTGTGTTTGTAATCTTTAAACCTACCTACTTAACCACGTACACAAATTTGAAAAACGTAACGATGAAAAAAACAAACCAAAATTAAAGATTTGTTGACATTTCTGAGATTTCCCAACGGAGAACAAAACACTTGGGTAACGAATTTTGTTTTTACATTTTTATAGAAGCAATACTTTCAACATTTTCAATAGAGTACTTATGGGTTTGCCACTCTCAACTGTTCAAAGATAATTACGTAGAGGCGATTTTTTTTGGGTTTCTCTTCGAAACTTTGAAAGTAATGCGTATTTGAATATGGTCACGTTGGCTGGTCACATTGCTTTAAACAAAAGAGCTTAACAAGTCACCTTTTTCTACATTATTTTTATTCAATCTCAGACTTGTCGCTACCAGCTGCATTAGATTGCTAGAAAAGTGGTCTTGACAAGAACGTTTAAAGTAGTTTTAGTTTTTGCAGTCAGGTGAATCGCGAAAAAAATAAAATAAGTCTTATTCAAAGAAGCTATAAATATTATGAAACTAGTAACAGACATCGATCATATAAAAAGTTTGCGTCCCCTGTTTCAACGTTTCTCTTTGTGAATTTGATGCTTGATAAATTGCTAGTTAGGTAGCAGGATGCAAGCTGCGGGGTGTAGGGGGCGAATGGGAATTCAATATAGTTAAACAATGGAACGCCCCACCCGGATAACGGCCCACATCCACCCTATGGACGCCATGTTTTAATATCAAAGGGAGTCTGGTGTATCTACAGATCGATGTATTTTGGTGCGTGCAAATTGATAATACCCCCTCTGTGTCGAGATTGTAAGTAGGTTGTGTGGTGTTTACTTACCAGGACAGTAGTATCTGTCTACTCGAGGAATTCCATCTTGATTACACGGATTGACAGCTCACTTCGTGATCACTTCACCGAAGCCTTCGATCATGTCTTTATGTTAAATGTTTTCAATAACAGTTGATGTACATATAGGCGGCCTTAGTGTAGAGGAGTTAGCTGTTGCACCATGCAGATAAAACAATAGTGTAACAGACGGGCGTGATCGACTGGAACCTGTGTGTTTGGGGTAGGCCTATCCTTCTTCTATTCCTTCGATGTGAACTGTGACCACCCGACTGCGTCCAGCCGCACTGACGTCCTGTGCCTGTATACTGAAGGTTCCTGTACCACACGTGAAACGTTCTTCTTTCTTACTATTTGTACTTGCTGTCTTCGGGGTAGATTGGGGTTAGGGATGTTTGCTTACCAGGGATAAATGAAATGCAGATAATTTACTGTTAACACTGCAGCTAGCGGTTTAAGGGAAACTTTTCGCCACTACTTTACTATATCTAGTTAAATGTTCTATATTTCTTCTTGCCAATGACTACAAAATCCTATGTTTGGTCTGTTTATTATCGTACTATGTTACTTTACCGTAACGAGGCCCATAAACCGCTGCTTTAGTTTATTTTTAACTATAAGTTTAACTTTAACTTTCATACATTCCTGGCTATACCTCGGTCTATTCTATGTCTGGATAGGGGTTGATGCACCTTTCTGTAAAGCCCCCGAAATTCCCCGTCGAATCGGGTTAAAATCTTCCCTTCAACCCTGCCCACTTAGGGGCTTGTAGCATGTAACTATCGAATCTATCTGCAAGTATGAACTTGTTTACTATTAAGGATTGACTTCCCGAAAACTGTGCCTTAAGGGCTGTTGGGCTGTATGCCTTACGGCAGTTGCATCATCCCTCTATCCAGATACACAACTTTCAAAGCCACCCCTCTAAAGGTGGAAGCACTACAAGGTCAGAAACCCGGATGGCGAAAAAATCTGTTTTTACGTTTTTCTAAATTGTGGCTTAATGCCTTGTAAAGATGTTTATATATCTAAATAGAGCTCAGCGCTAGCTTTCTAGTGCCGATTGTCTAAAGCCTGAATACCTAATTTTTCTGTATGTTTCGTAAAGGAAGGTGTCTGTAAATGGTGGTTTGTCTGTCCACCCTATTACCATTTTGAGTAACTGTCCTGTGTCGGTATGTGTGAAATGTTCAATACCTGTGTACCTTCTTTACCATTAACCTTTTACCAAATACCTTTTTTAGGGGTTTGTCAGGAATGTGTAGGGGAGTGTGTGACCCTACCTATTTACTTAAAGAAAATTAATTTTCCCAAGAACATCTTATGTGTCCAGGGGAAAACGACAACAAAATATGAATTTAATTTGATTACAAATTGCTCAGATTATAACTATCTTATTCTACTACATAAGCTCGTATGTACGCGAGAAAGCTATATATGACGCCTCGGTCGCGAACAAATAGCCCGTTTTTGTCAAATGAATTATCTAGGAGCCGGAGACAATCTACACTATTTTAAATTCCTGTCAGTCTTCTTCAGCGATACCAGAGGATAGAACAACTGCGTTAACACTTGTAGAACCAGTAGGCACAGGAATATATCTGTGAGTTGCAAATGCGGACTAAATGGACGGCGAATAAGGACGAGCTCAAACCAGAAAATAACCTCTGAAGTGGCATTTGGGACGTGCCCTTTGCACTATTCCAGGTAATGATGGTGTATCTCAGTTGGCTGATATTCAGACGAGTCATCGGTTGAGTGAGGCGCACATTCACCAATAATGTTCAGTGACTGAAGACATTGAAAGCCACTGCTTCCAATCGGATGCATGTTGTAAACTCGTGCGCACTCCAAACTCTGACAGCGACATCTAGAAGCAAGAAACAATACCACACCCTATGTCACACCAATCTCTCAACCGTGATTGGTTTTATTTAAAATATTGTTCTCACATTTTGCTCGTTAAAGTAAACTCATTGTTTTTGTGACAAAAAATCTTCAATTCAATCTAAAACCACCTGAGTTTTCACCAAGCATCATTGCTGCTGCTACAGTTACTATAAAGTAACAAAGATTTACCCGCCCCTCCCTGTGAAGTAATCCTATTAGCAACTCCGAACATGTCACTTTAACTAAAGGGTATATAAAATAAAAGAATAAGATAAGTACGTACACCAAGAGTTTAATGTAATTTAAAAATAACATAGACACATGACTGACATTGTTAACATTGATCAGAATTATGACTTATAGTTTTAAACATAACACTACAAAAAAACTTAAAACCACATTCACTTAAGACTAACTACTAATCGATACAAATCGAGGTCAGAAGTCTTTCTCTACTACCCACTACCCCAAAAAATGCCTCAATTCCCGCCAGAAAACCACCAATAGTACAATAATACCGCGCAATAATAGTGCTATAATAGCGCGTCTGCCCTCTTTAGGAATTCTTCAATTCAAATACATAGCTCGTTCTCATTAGCTGCTCTTGTGTCTCCAAAGGCCTTTCTCGTAATGACTTCTGTTTCCTACATTAGGCTGAAGCTTTTTGAAGCCGACGCGAAGTTTCTTCGGAAATATGCTTGTCAGTGGCGGCGTGATGCTGCTCGTCAGACCTTGACTCAGCATCACTCGGTGACGAGGTACCAGGACAGGGCCCGTTCGCATTACTGGCAGAGGCTGACCAATGGCTCCTGTGTACCAAAAAAATAAGTGTTAATAAATTAAAGTGATATATTTATTTTTTTATCACTATGGCTGACTTACAGCTAATACAAACAGAATAAAAAATAGCATTTGAGACTGGCAGGTAAGTCTTAAAAGTCATCATTTCTGAAAAAGAGATTGTAAAGAAAGGATGTGAACAACAAAATATAGTTTCCAAAAAAAGGAAAAAAAAACCATAAAACTTAGTAAATTCACATTTCGTATTTAATACAAGAAAAAACGTGAACATACAAAATCTTAATTAAAAGCTAAGGCTCAGCACTTTCTGGCCGAAGACACGCCCGCTACGAAAGGTTCAAAATCATGCTGTTTATGCCATTACATTTTCCACGTGCACGCACTATAAATGAATTTTGCCTGTAATTCTTAGAGGTAAATGGAACACCCAACGGTGCGTACCATCGCTTCGACCTTCCGGGAATGTTAAAATAGAATTTTAACAGAATATCAGAGTTATTAATAGAGTGATTGAAAATTTTATTTAATGAAAAACAGTCAGAGATTGCTCGTCGATTAACTAGAGGTAAAATGTGATACTTCTTACAGCGGTTGAAATAATCTTCAGACCGGCAGGGCAATTTCTGATGATAGCACAAATACTTGATAAACCATTATTTGATGCTCTCTTCTCTATACGATACTGCGCTGTTTAGCGCTAAATAGAACTCAATAAAACCTCGCAGGTTTAGGTTACAATTGCCAGACAATGAGATGGCACTACGTCAGCTCTCCCTACAAAAAACAACAAGCTAAGACATCATACGAGCTACTCTTATTCGGAATAAGCGGAACAGGTCTCAGGAGACCATTCACCTTGCCATGGCGCCATATAGGTTCAGGTTACCATTGCCAGCCAATGAGATAGCACTACGTCAGCTCTCCCTAAAATAACAACAAGCTAAGACATCATAAAAGCTACTCACATTCAGAATAAGTGGAACAGTTTTCAGGAGTCCATTCGCCTTGCCTTGGCGCCATATAGGTTCAGGTTACTATTGCCAGCCAATGAGATAGCAATACGTCAGCTCTCCCTAAAATAACAACAAGCTAAGACATCATTCAAGCTACTCACATTCAGAATAAGCGGAAAAGGTCTCAGGAGTCCATTCACCTTGCCATGGCGCCTTATAGGTTCAGGTTATCATTGCCAGCCAAAGATATAGCACTACGTCAGCTCTCCCTAAAATAACAACAAGCTAAGACATCATACAAGCTACTCACATTCAGAATAAGCGGAACAGGTCTCAGGAGTCCATTCACCTTGCCATGGCGCCATATAGGGTTCAGGTTACTATTGCCAGCCATTGAGATAGCACTACGTCAGCTCTCCCTAAAATAGGTAAGTAATAGATGTTATAACAACAAAATCGCTAATATTAACAACATATAACAACGGAACATATAATTTAAAAATAACTAATTTTTATAAGCATAACATACATCTATACTAATGTATAAAGCTGAAGAGTTTGTTTGTTTGCTTGAACGCGCTAATCTCAGGAACTACTGGTCCGATTTGAAAAATTCTTTCAGTGTTAGATAGCCCATTTATCGAGGTAGGCTATAAGCTTATATATCATCACGCTAAGACCAATAGGAGCGGAGCAGTAATGAAAATTGTCACGCAGGCGAATTTGCGCGGGTCAGCTAGTTAAATATAAAATCGTTTGACATACCACTCAAAAGATATAAAACTTATTCGGTCTAATATGATGAAAACGCCTACTTAAAAACACAAAGCAAAATTGCAAAGACACGGGTTAGTTTATTTAGTACTAGTGGACGTCACGCGGTTTCACCCGCGTAGTTCCCGTTCCCGTGGGAGTACGGGGATAATATATAGCCTATGTTACTCCCTGATAATGTAGCTATCCAATGCTAAAAGAATTTTTCAAATCGGTCCATTAGTTTCGGAGCGTATTCAATTCAAACAAACAAATCTTTCCTCTTTATAATATTAGTTTATTTAGTATTATTTTTATGTTGTAGCCGGTGGGTAAATATTAACAAACGGCGTAACACCACCAAAACGTAAGAAATTTTATGAGCAAAAGCAACAGAGAATTAACAATATACTGCAGCAGCAAATCGAATATTCAGAGTGTTAATTTTTACGAGCTGTGGCTTCTAATTTAAGATTATAAAACAATAACTTTGTATTTTGTTTAATAAATATTTTAAAGTATTTTTCTTTGTTTTATTCTTTGCAAGGTTTTTTTTTTAAAAAAAAAAACGTTGCCCCACTAGGAATTTCTCCTGTATCGTGGGTGCGTGGTAGCGTGGTAGTTCTATCGTAGTTATAGGTAATAGTAACCTAAGTAGATATTAAACATAACTAGTAACTGATTACCACCTGCGCTAAGATAGGTCGACGGAATATCTCCTAATTCTGGGTGGTTTTAAACAGAGTAACCCAAAGGCTAAGGCGGGAGCCTTCTTATCTAACCTATCCGAGTCGGGGTGTTAACCATGCCTTCTTATCTAACCTATCCGAATCGGGGTGTTAACCATAATGACGTTTTATATATATATATTAAACGTTAGACCTAATGATTTTCGATTACATAAACGTTATATCAAACAACGTTATACTAATTAAGTTTTAGAATAAATAAATGTTATGTGTAAAGAAATTATATCAACAGTTGGTAAATCTCACGTTGATTATATCTTATGAACGATAGTAACATTAAATTAGACCAAATGAGTTTATACGTTATGAGACGCACCCCCCCCCCCCCCTAAAATAACAACAAGCTAAGACATCATACAAGCTACTCACATTCAGAATAAGCGGAACAGGTCTCAGGAGTCCATTCGCCTTGCCACGGCGCCATTACTCGGCTCGGGCCGCGGTTTCGGTCAGGTCCGAATGAGCCGGCTAGAAGTCGCAGCTCGTAGCAACGATGTATGGTCGCTGCATGTCCGAGCGAGCTTGCCAGACTCCTAACCATGTTTGATAACAAAACGGGTCACGTGGGCCTTTTCGTTACTTATTTGCCAAAGTGTCTTGCTTCTCTCGGTTAATTTTCAATCGTTGTAACGCCAACCGTCTAAGCATATCAAGCAGAGCTTCATGATTTGGTTGTGATCATTCTTACGCCACATCAGGGATGGCGTTGCAGCTTCAATGCCAATCATTTAGTTCAGCGGGGAAATTATGTAGCTTTCTTTTTGGTGATATTCATAAGTAGTTGAAAGTGGCACAACATCTGACCATTCCATTTGGTGATAATTAGACTGTAGACTGCTCATATTAAGTACTGTTCTACACTACCATTTAAATTACGGCTAAGACTGATGCATCTCGGGTCAAAAGACATCCAGTTAAAGTATTCGTAATTTTGGAACATGCGTTTACGATTCGCTACACTTTTCGTTGGAGTGCCAAACTATGAAAAGTGGTATTAGTCAAGAGATGCTTCAGTTCAACAGTGTCTTGTCTAAGCATTAGTTTAGAAGACAATATTTATTTAAAGTACATATCTACTACAATAAGCATAACACGAGAACAGTTTATTAACAGCTCTAGTGATTACAAAATATGTGAATATGTGTACATTTAAAACAATTTCTAATGCGAAAATTACATTAATTAATACTTTAGATATTTTATTTTTGGGATCATCTAATACCTCACACCAAGATTTTATGTTATATATACTGAGATGAAATACCATACTAATATTATAAATGTCAAAGTAATTATGTCTGTCTGTCTATCAGTTCGTTTACCTCTTCATGTCTTAACGGATGAACAGATATGGATGAAAGTTGGCATACGCAGGATATGACCTATCATATCCTGTTCCAGGACAGGATGTCCATTACGGGAGTATGTTGCCGACGGATAATTTGCGCGGGTGTAGTTGTGGCAGAACTTAGCTGGCTAGTCTTATATAGAAAAAGCTTTAGTTCGACCTCACTATTCACAGCGTTCACAATCCTGTCTAGAGTTGGGTCCCCATCGGCTTTGGTATTGCAGTTAAATGTAGCGTCTTTTCGATGCTTGCATACCATCCGACCTGCGCTCGTCACCAGCCATAGATAGATTATCCTGCCCAACGGTGCCGATGCGACGGCAACAGTCTGCCCTCGTAATACCAAATACAGTACTTGCAAAATAGCGGTCTCGAGAAAAACGCGGTTAAATGTTTTTTTCTAAATCCCTACTTTAACTGATATAAAACTCATATGTTTTGTTATGGAAAAGCTACAAAAAAAGTACAAAGTAATGTTTAGTTTTGTTTTGATGTTATTTTTTCTTAGTTGGGTCTTTAGAAAGTTGAAAACTGCACTTAAACCTTGTATCCCTATTTGTAATTTACATCAAAGTAGTGCAGTAAAATACTGGAAATAAAAGGCATGAATAAGTTTACAAACATTTAAATAGAAAAAAAGGAAAAGCATGATAAATTACAGTGTTTGAATTTTTTAAACCTTACCATTAACTAAACATTTAAGCAGAAATATTAATAATAGTTAGTATTCTGTACGTCACATTTTTAAGGACCCAACCTGTTGACGGTAGTTTGCTGTTATTTTTTTCGACTTCAGCAATAGATACCTCGCCTTTTTCAATTGTTGAGTAGGCACTGAACACATATTTTACATTTATTTTTTTATAATACTAGGATCTATCGCAGTATAAACCATTACTGCATGTCTCTTCATACAAAATCATAAATACGCATGTACAAAATTTGATCCTTAAAGCAATCCAAAAAAAAATTCTACGTATAACTGAAAGTCTCCAGATGTCATTTTTGTCAAAAACGGAATCTCGTAAAAATATCGATTACTGCATTTGCTATTAAGAGGGCAGAGTGTAGGTGGCAATAGCGGCGGTGCAGGTGGTTTTCCGTACACAGCATCTTATAATGTCATCCGTGGTGTTGCAACCGGCCAACATTGTTAGCTAATTCTAAATACAATTGCCTACGTTTGCTGTTTGAAGATAATATTATATTGATTTGAAACAAATCCGTTATCTTTTGGGTACCTCGTATAACAGAGAATTACTTGTAAAGCTACAGAAACGGTGTGTCAAAACGATGATCAACTACAGAGTATTGTTACGTATAGCCGTAAATCATTCAGAATAAAATATGAATTTCATTATACATGTAAGTAGACGTTACAGTCTTAGTTAAACGAAGACCTATTCTCTAATTCCTGAAATCGACGGGATAGTAGAAAGATCCAATAGAGCACTGATGCTTAAGATTGTGCTTGTAGGCACACCAATATACTCGTACTTAATTCTACCACACATTAAAGAACTGAATCTACATTTACTCTTATCTAAATAAGAATACAGAAGTAAGACTCATCTCGACTACATAAAAGCGGTTAAACATGTCAGAGTTCCTTACAGACAAAAAAAACAAAAAGCTTTTTTTTTGCATTTTTAAGTTATATGACATTTAAATATAACCAATAATTTAATTTTCAGATTCAGATTTTTTTATATTTAATAAGTAATATTGTTGTTAAATTAATTTTGATAAACATTATTAAAATCCTACGTGTTCTTGTGAGAGTGTTATTTTACTAAAAGCCTTCAGTTAACACACCAGTTACTTCATATGACGGAATCCAACTGTGTAATTTATGTTGAATTAAAACGATTAATTCTTAAAAAACATAAACAATAATTTTGTATTTTTTTCTTATAACGTCTCTCTGATCTGCCAATTCCCAATTATAATTAATTAAAAACATAGTATATGCTTGCAACGTGTTTTCTGAGACACGAAGTATTTTCGGTATGCAATGGCCAACCATCTACGTTGCTTAACCTTAAAGATCGGCTGTTATTACACAAATGGTCAATAAAAAAAAAAACATTTAACAATACAGAACACATACACTAATGAAAATCATCCTAAAATATTTGTACATACGACTTCAATTGTTGGAACCTCCGGCGTTCTCTGTACCACCACTGAATTTAGCGATGAGTTGGTGCGGACAGTTTTCACCGCTGGATTCATCGCTCGAATGGATGGACATTTTTGCTAAATCAGCTACATCTTTTACGTAACTGTTATCGATATCACCACTGAACTGAGCGAAGAGTTTGTGCGGGTAGTCATCACCGCTGGATTCATCGCTCGAATCGGTCGGTTGTTTTAATATATCAGCTATACCTTTTTTTAATTCATTAATGTGTTTGTCACATAATTCTATTTTCTCTTTAATTTTTTTGTTGCTTCGTTTTTGTAATTTTCTTTGTTCAACCAACGGTGAAATATTTTCTTCCTTTATAATCATGCTCTGATACTTAACACGCTGACGTTTTTCTTCTTGGAGTTCTTTTCTGTTCTGTTGCAGAATGACACGGCGAGCCCACGCCATCCTCCTTAATGACGGCCTTAAATCCTCTAGATCAAGTTCTTTATATAATCTCCTTCTTCTTTCTTTTCTTTCTTTCTTGCTCATTAATTCTCCCATTCCACTCATGATGATTCTAATCAAAACCTCAACAAGGAAAATACCCGATTTTCACGACTTGCTGCGTGACAACCTACGTGTGCGAGCTTGTCGCCGCCAACTGACACTTGCAACGTCTGTGTGCCAGTGTTGCTAGAACAACAAACGGAACAAATGTTATTCGATTCCATTACGTATCGATTACGTTCAATTCGGAAATTAAAATTTTAACTTTGTATAGCTTTAAAATTTTCGAACTGAATGACCAAATCAAACAAATAATAGTTTGATTGCAATTTTGTTTTCCTTTGGTTTTCTTTTTCAAAAAGATAAAGGTGATTGAACATTTTTATTCGTGTCTATACTTAGATTTTAGTACCTACTTGATACGGTTATTAATAACAATAATTCTTTAAAAGGACGCAAAATGAAACTTATTTGAAGTCAGAGATCTAGTTACCTATGTTCAAGTTTTTAAGATTGTACAAGAATGTATGTTTATTCTTCAATAGATTTTCCCTAGTCGAGGGGTTTTCGGGACCTGGACTGCGGTCCCAGATTCCACCTAATTCATTGTTGAGTAGTACTTTGGGACCACAAATAAAATAAACAAAGTTATGTTTTGGGAAAGTAAGGTCAAAACATTTAGAAATTGTACAAATAAAAACATTTTTATAAAATTTTCTTTTATTTCAAAAATGGCAGCCTTTTGGTAGACTTAAACCAAAAAATTATAAAAAATATACCTACTTACGAAATTTATTTACTATAAGCTTGAGTATTCTCAGGCACCCGGTGCCTGAGAATACTCAATACCCGATTTTCACGACTTGTTGCGTGACAACCTACGTGTGCGAGCTTGTCGCCGCCAACTGACACTTGCAACGTCTGTGTGCCAGTGTTGCTAGAACAACAAACGGAAATGTTATTCGATTCCATTACGTATCGATTACGTTCAATTCGGAAATCAAAATTTTAACTTTGTATAGCTTTAAAATTTTCGAACTGAATGACCAAATCAAACAAATAATAGTTTGATTGCAATTTTGTTTTCCTTTGGTTTTCTTTTTCAAAAAGATAAAGGTGATTGAACATTTTTATTCGTGTCTATACTTAGATTTTAGTACCTACTTGATACTGTTATTAATAACAATAATTCTTTAAAAGGACGCAAAATGTAATACTTCTTTGAAGTCAGAGATCTAGTTACCTATGTTCAAGTTTTTAAGACTGTACAAGAATGTATGTTTATTCTTCAATAGATTTTCCCTAGTCGAGGGGCTTTCGGGACCTGGACTGCGGTCCCAGATTCCACCTAATTCATTGTTGGGTAGTACTTTGGGACCACAAATAAAATAAACAAAGTTATGTTTTGGGAAAGTAAGGTCAACCAAAACATTTAGAAATTGTACAAATAAAACCATTTTTATAAAAATTTCTTTTATTTCAAAAATGGCAGCCTTTTAGTAGACTTAAACCAAAAAATTATAAAAAATATACCTACTTACGAAATTTATTTACTATAAGCTTGAGTATTCTCAGGCACCGGGTGCATAAATTAGTGATGCAAATGGTACAAAATTGTTTCGGCTGGATGGAAAAATTAAATTACAACAGTTTAATTAAAACATTTCTGTTGAGACGCTTTTTATGAGCAATTATGTAAATTTAAGGGATAATACCCTTGAATTTACACACCTGCTTATAAAAATCACCTCTTATATTAAACTTCAAAATAAACTTAAAAACTGAACTTTCTTAATAAGCACATTATTACACAATTAACTTATTTTTTCTTGTGATCCCAAAGTACTATTAACCATGGTCCCGGTCCCGAAAGCCACTCGACTCATTTTCCCGCGGCTTCGCTTCCGTGGGGTGAACCCAAACAATTATACGTTTTCTGGGACAAAACTTAGCCGATGACAGTGTAGCTTTCTATCAGTAAAAATAGTTTGTAGCCTGAGGCGCTAGACAAAGTGCCAAACTGTTACCGGATACGATGATTGAAATGGCAAAATACAAGGTGTTGATCACGTGACATTTCGTTAGCGTTTTCAAAGCCATACTTTTTGACGTTTTGACGATTGTCAAAACGTCAAAAAGTATGGCGATTGGGTAAGTGTGGCGATTGCCTTCGCCACGCTAATGTCACTTGTGTAAAGCCTGTGATCAGTTATTCCAGAGATTATTATTTACACACAAGCGTATATACTTAAAAGGAAACATTGGCGGCGAAACTTTGTATGTAAAAAGTCATAATTCGAGGTTTGGCTCTCGAATTTTTTCTCCTCCAATATTGGACCGATTTGAGAAATACTTCACAAACTGAATAAGAAGGATATATTCTGTGTCCCTATGTTTTCTTTTTTTGATTAATAGTTGCCAAATTTGTACACTAGGACTCTGTTTACACCGATTTAACAGACAATTTTGAGCATTTTGTCTTCCAAAATGTATGTCAAATTCGTCCCCTGTGCATTTATCTACCATCCAAGCTGCATGTTTATATACTTACATATAATATTGAGAAACAAATCACAAGTTGATTTTGGGAGGGAAATAAAAAAACAAGTTACCTACATCTATTGTTTTTAATAGTTTTTAAACATTAAAATGACTAATACAATAAAAATGACTACTGTTTTTATGAAGTTGTTAAGTTGGGAAGAAATCCAGTATTTTTTTTTATTATTAATATGTACCTACAAGCATGATTTTGTTAACACACAAATATCTTCATTATTAGTTCAGCTAGTAATGTGACAAAAGTAAATGTAGTTAAAAAGTGAGATTACACGAGTTATAAAATTACAGCTAACTAGTTTTATAATATTAAAGTTTAACGAATTACTATAATATGTCGTTCTAAGTCAAATAAATTATCTTTTACTGATTACATAGATTAGGAGATTGAGAGTCGTTATTTGCCACGGATAGTAACACAATTAACAGTATTTAAGTGCTTACTAAATACGATAATTGAAGTATACATACATTTAATGCTTCTAACAGCACGAACATAACCGTTGCATCAATAAAAAAATTGGTTGACGTGGCTTCCATTGCTTCCGGTGGTTCCTTCTGGAACGCAGTTTTCTCTTCTTCATAAGAATGCTCAATAAACTTGTTCTTCAAACGGGCACATGGCTTTCAGCATCTCGTGGAGGAGAAACTCATCTCTGAAGTTTCGACGAAGAGCAGCACTGTTGTCCTCGTCTGAAATCATCGAAATACGTTAGTTATTTTATTTATCTTTAAAAAAGATATTATGATTATGACTTATAGATATAAAAAATATCAAAACTTTCTGTCGATGCTTACCAAAAGAGAGCTAAAGTGAATAAGACATTGAAACCTTTAGTGTGGGTGTACAGATAGCAAACTTAGGAATACTAAGCCTACTTTCCGTGCACTCGTATTATACTTACCGTAGTATCTGTACCTCAAATAAAAAATAGAGTTCAAAATTGTTTCTCTTATCGAAATTCGATGTGGTGTAACAGCGGTCGCCGCCCAAACGTCTCTGAAACTTTCAGATGCACGCACGAGTGACGTCCGCTGCTCATACTTCAAACAAAAATTTTCCATATGGGTCAGGGTCATTAATGAAAATTTAAGCCGACAAAACCTTAAATTCATTACAAAGTTTTAAGACATAGTCGTTAATAGGTGCCTGTAATCATTTGGACTAGAGGCCCGTCATGGCGTGGCTTCTTCAGCAGCACAACGAGTTCGGCGAGATACATCTTCATGGTGTGATCATCTTCAAGCTGCAACGTGATCATGCGGTTGAGAGACTCGAAGCTGCGGGCATCGTTCTGCAGCATCGACTCTTACTCCGTGGTGTAGCAATCGTCTGCAATCATAAATAAAACGGTGAATACGTTGTTTCTTACTCAATGTGAAGTTGAATGGAGGGTTCTTGTCTTTGTTATCCGTTTTCAAGCCAGTTGAGCAGATTTTTAGCAGACTAAATAGTTTGTTTGAATAGCCCCCTATACAGGGTTATTTGTAAAACACCAACAACCTCTTAAACAGTGAAAATACACATGATTATTAATAACTTTTACTTTGGGTACAAACCTGTTGTTAATAAATAATCTGCTAAGTTAACGAACTACGGTTCCTGTTTTTCTTTTACTTATTCATATATAGCGTTATTTGTTAAACACCAACAACCTTTTGGGCAGTGAAAGTACACATGATTATATACAACTTTATATACATTTTCATTGGCCCGTTGGAATGCGGGGAACACGCTATTAGTAAAACTGCTTCGTTAGTTCCGCGGTCTGAGAGTGGGGTGCTGGGTTCGATTCGTGTAACGGTGGTAATAGTGGTAACGTGTAATTGGGATTTTCCAGAAATTTCTATGTGACAGCCCGGAGGTTGCAAATTAGTGATGACACTACCGTGCTTTGGAAAGCACGTTGGGCCGATGCTCCTGCATCAAATCTCAGGACGTGTCGAATTACCATCTCAACGGGTTATTATGAGACAGATGGAAAACCAAGTGCATCTGTGTTTGCTCAGACAATTATGCACTGTGCTACCTCTTGCGCCGGTGGCTAGTCTCAGTTGAGATTAATCGCCGTTTCCGAAATCGGTCAGGATGAAAATTTAATATTATTAAAATGAAAAAGAACTTACGCTCCATTTGCGTCTTGATGAGAGTCACCATTTTGTTTAGAACTACCTGTAACACAAACATAGTACAATTTATTTTTATTACACGCAGAAATTATAGATAAAGTCAACCTTGATACCTTTCGTAATCTTTTCAGTTTTAGCCTGTAGACACAAAACATTTACATTACTTGACTATTTAAATATTGGTGGCTCCTGTGAGTCAAAGACTTCGACAACTCTTGTATGTTTGCTTAATTTATCATCTACCTTGCCTTTTTCCAAGTATATTGCGGTCAGCTTCCAGTCAAACCGAATTCAGAGGAATACCAGTGTTTTACGTGGAGCTGATGACTACCAGACGTCCAACTGGGTAATACTTGGCAAAACTGGAGTCAGATTTACTGGCTTCTGACAATCCGTAACGACTGCTAAATTTCTACAAATGACAGCTGGGACCAACGGTTTAACGTACTTTCCGAGGCACTGAGGAAAATCGGTAGCTTAAGATGGTCACGCATCCACAGATCAACCTTGGCAAGCGTTGCTTAACCTTAAAGATCGACCCTCGTTCCTCCTTCTTCCGTCTGTTTGCTTTAGTAACGGTTAAAAGTTCAAATATCATTATTTACGAGAATTACTGAAATACGCTGGACTATCATTATATATGATAGTTCAGCGCGCATGTCGCTTCAGATTAATGAAGTTCTAAATAAGCTTATGCAGTTATTTTAAAAGATCAAACACGCTTTCGTTTTACATTAAATCTAGGTATTTAACGTGTTTATTTATAAATGCAATACTACAAATATATTTTTGTTTATTTGTGCTGCGGCTACAAAGAAATTGGCTTCGTACATACTGATCCCTAGTCCCAACTCGCTTTTTTATATGGCTATTAGCGGCAAGGATTGTGAAAGCTGCGTGGTTTTGCGGTGTGATTGATTGGTTTGACGACAGTCATCAAGCTGGTCAAGGTGAGCCAGGATGCCATGGTCAATCTCTTCGTCAAGTTTGCGCACAGAGCTGGTGGGCACTACAGCTGTTTTGGCAGACGTGATGCTTGTTAACCATTGCTTAGGCTTAGTTTAAATATTTATAGCTGATTCCTTTTTATAATTATATTGCATGTTTGAATTTAGTATCTCGTATTAAACAATATTTAAACTAGGCATATTATTTTGGTTAGATTATTTTATGAACAAGCTTAGTTTATCTTAACAAGATGACGAACATGTTTGTTTCGTTCATGAGTTCTCAATAACGATCTTAACGGCTCAGAGCTCTAAAGAGTCAGAATAAAAGTTTTGTTGTGCCCAGCAGTCGTTATGACGCAAACAAAGTCATGCACAGAAGCTAAGTAGTTAATTTGCGATATATTATCATATTTAAAAATCTCGTGTTTTTTATCGAACTCCTCCGAAACGGCTTGACAGATTTAAATAAAATTTTTGTGTATATTTGTTAGGTCCGAGAATAGGTCGTAGTCTATTTTTTTTGGCAAAACAAGGTTTTCCGAGTCAGCTAGTAATAATATAATAGACATGATATGGGAAACTTACTAAAACTTGAGCAATTGTCAACTTGGAATTTTTTGTCGTCCATCTTCGTACCGGGGCTGCTGACCGCGCTGGAATACGCGGCCCCTGAAAAACAGTTGACAAATTTAAATTAAATAATGGATACATTTTTAACTAAAATAAAAATATTTATTTAATTTATTAACCTATTGGGTTTTCATAGTAAAACTCGCCGCCGGTGAGATAACGTCGTATGATGTCGTTTGTTACTTATTTACGTACCGTGCTACATGACCTGCACCTCGGCTGCCTGACAGGCAGTCGTGACTAAAAACAAATAATAGTGCCTAAACCTACCATTTGCAGGTATAATTTAAAGGTAAAAAAACACGGTCCCAAAAACATGTCAAATAAAGGTGTTTAGGGTTCCGAACCTCCCTATGGAAAAACGGAAACTTTATCTCTCGTTGTCTATTCATCTGTCACAGACAGTTATCCGAATCTTGTGAGCCGATTCAGTTAGGTACACATATAAATTGTGCTCCAAAAACCTACGCGTGACTTAAACAAATCAATTCAAAGTCAAAACGTTCGTTTCAATTAGGCCATTCAACGGCACTTTTGAACGTCATCATTTACGTTTAAAATCCTATCCTAATTCCTACTATATCCTTCTAATATTATAAATGCGAAAGTTTGTGAGGATGGATGGATGAATGTTTGTTACTCTTTCACGTCAGAACGCCTGAATGGATCTTCATGAAATTTGGCACAGAGGCAGATTATAGTCTAGAATAACACATAGGCTATTTTTATCCCGGGAATTTGTTCTCTAGGGATCACGCGGGCGAAGCCCACATCATCGCTTACCAACAGATTAGATGGTGGTCAAACGCGTGCCTAGCAATAGTAAAAAAAAAATCTAATATATAAAAATCTCGTGTCCACAGTATTTGGTATCGAACTCCTCCGAAACGGCTTGACTGATTTTTATGTACTTTTTGTGGTTTATTTTAAATTAGACGGATTTTTTAATTTTATTTGGCAAAGCAACGTCTGCCGAGTCACTTAGTAATAATATAATAGACATGTTATGAGAAACTTACTTAAAATTTGAGCATTGTCAACTTCGATATTTTTGTCGTCCATCTTCGTACCGGGGCTGCTGAATGCGCTGGAATACGAGGCTCCTAAAAAACACGGTTTACAAAATTAAAATAAATTATTGGATTGGGTTTTTATAGCAAACGTGAGATCACGTCGTATGAGGTCGTTTGTTACTTATTCACGTACCGCGCTACGTGAACTGCACTTTAGCTGCATGACAGTCTGTCGTGACAGAGAACAATATATTAGCAATAGACAAAATCGATCTTAGTTTTAGGCCATTAAACGGCACTTTTGAACGTCATCATTTCCATTTAAAAAATCTACACTAATATTATAAAGAGGAAAGATTTGTTTGTTTGTATGTTTGTTTGAATTGAGTAGGCATACTGTAGGCGTATTGTAGGAATTATACATTATAAAAATAATAAAGTGCCTACTGACCATTCGGGAAGACGAAGAATTGTGAATGCGAGGTCATTTTTGGGGAACAATATGAATATTAACATGTTGGTTGTCGGTAAAACTGGTTTACGGTCGATAAGTTTATGTGATAACGTCATAAGAAAACAATTGAATTCTTAAAAAACAAGCCGAACGCTTAGGCCGATCGTGCCTCTACCGCTTGTACCGCGCTCTCGCTTGCGCGCTCGATTCAAGCGGAACGTGACACTTTTTCGTACGTGCAGCCGGCGTTCATCGATTTATAGGACGTTAATACGTCAAAAATAATGGTTTTCCAACCGTGCCGTGTGCATACTATTTAAAAAGGCTGATCATAAGGGCCTCAAAAGTATTTTTTCATAATGATAAAATATTAATTTCTCAAGTTATACATTATCTCGCCCTTTTTTCCATGAACTCCAAAAATATTGCGCCTAAAATAATAATTTACTTATAAATTACAGGAAATCTATAAGAAGTCTATAGTTTCAATGAATACTAAAAAAACTTGATTCGTTCGGAATTCTTTGCGCGAGTGTCGACTCGTATGTGGCCAGTGTTTTTTTTATTCTTTGGGGTTAAGTTTATCATCGACATTTCAGCGGGTCTAAAAAAGCCACTATAGCAGAATCAGCCAGCACATCAAGCTACCCCAAACTGAAAAATTTTCATTGTTATCATATGGTGACTTTACCTCGAAATATCTCGGCAACGTGACACTTCAGGCCACCATGTTCCGAACATTTTTGACGTGATAGCGTCTTATAAATCGATGAACACTGACTGCATGCAAGAAAAAGTGTCACGGTCACGTTGCGCACGTTCAATTTTTTTTCTATGACGTTATCACGTAAAATTATCGTCCGTAAACCGACTACAGGCATCAAATTTTATTTTGTTTGTTGAAGTTCCTCTACCCATAACCCATATATGCATGTTAGATCTATGCTACGATAGTTCTATGCCCTTTATAGGTACATTTTAATTTAAATGAAAACTATTTTTTTTGTTATTTTATTTTTAATGTGTAGTTTTCAGATTTTTAGGGTTCCGAAAAAAGAAACGGAACCCTTATAGGATCACTCGAGCGTCTGTCTGTCTGTCTGTCCGTCTGTCACAGCCAGTTTTCTCCGGATCCACTGGACCGATTCTGTTGAAATTTGGTACACGTATGAACTTCTGTGACCCAAACACGGACGCGTTGCGTAAATCATTAAATTTTTAGTATTGGGTTCACTTTTGGGGGTCAAACTAGAAAATTAAAAAAAAAAACGTTTTTTGAACAATATCGTGTGACATATCAAATGAAATGGCTTACTGTGAGGGTTTTAATTATATTTTTTTTATAATTTTAAAATAAATGGTTTTGAAGTTATTCAAGAAATTAGACGAAAAATTACCATTCCCCCCCCTTATCTCCGAAACTGCTAAGCCTAAAATTTTGAAACAATTAAATTCGTTCGGAACCCTTTGCACGCGAGTCTGACTCGCACTTGGCCAGTTTTTCCCTATACTTGTTGTATAAGACAGTATTACTTGCCAAATTTCATAGTTCTAGGACAACGGGAAATATCCTATCAAATCAAATCAAAAGTCGTTTATTCAAATTAGGCTGAGCGTCAGCACTTTTTGAGCGTCAAGTTTTACAAAAGACAGTGCCCTAAAATGCCCGCCCGTCAACACTTCCTAGTGTTTTAGCTGTGGAGAAGAAGTGGCCAACAAATCCCCAGCAACACATCTATGTGTTACGTTTTAAGAACTTGAATCTATATAATCGTATGAAAAGTCATTAATAAAAATGTTTTTTTTATCGTGTCATAAGACACGATAAAAAAAACATTATTTGTCACTTGTTAGCTAGCACACTATGATACTGATTCTGATTCCGACTATACATATTGATTCCCTTGAGAGTTTCAACATACGTTTTTTGCGGCATAAACGGCCGTATCTTTTTTACGTTAATTTAGATGTTTGATTTTTTCAAGGGACTGTGGACTTGAGTATATGGTTTTAATTTCAACTCAATACCTCCACGCGTTCCCTAGATAAAGGGTTTTGACAGACGGATGGACAACAAAGTGACCCTATAAGGGTTCCGTATTTTGTCTTTTGTGATTCGGAACCCTAAAAATCTGCAGTTGCAGTTGCTTATGGACGTACAAATGCGTCGCGCTTTCTAATCAATCACTTATAGCGAAACCGACGAAAAAAATACCTGATTTTGTCGAAATCACCCTCTAAGTTTCTTTTTCTTGAAAAGCGGGAGAATTGAATTCTCCCGCTTTTAGGAAACCTTTTTAGGAAACCTAACTTTCATCTTTCAAGTCCGTTACCCAACAACATTATTAACAATTACTTTTTCACATCACTTAAAATCAACTTAAGATATTATGATAACTTTAAGATATGTTAAATAAAAACTTACTTGTCAAAGCAGGAGCGATAGACGAAAATGATAACAGAGATACGATTCCGAACAGGCACACAGGTGGACTAGCAGCACTATGGGGCATGGCTAGCTAACTTAGGTTCGCCCTTGCAAAAGCTCAATAAATCTACGCATGCGCTGTAAAGATGCAACGTAATTAAAATGAAGAAAATCGAATTGCAATAAGTTCTATTTCAATATTTCCAGCATCAGGGAACACTATGTAAATGTATTTTTAATATACATCCTCTACCTAACCCTTCTGTAAATATATGTCGGTCTGATGTTATGTTTACTTCAAGTTTGTCAATTCAACATTTCATGCCAATTCGAAAGCCCGGAAACTTTGTTTACCAAAATAGGACAGTGGGCCAAAGTTTGGCGATAAGTAGCGCTACTCGGCCAGACTTTGTAAAATTCTTTTGTTTATAAAAAAACCGGCAAGTGCGAGACGGACTCGCACACGAAGGTTTCCGTACCATGAACCTTAATTTTTATTATTTGTTGTTGTAGCAGCAAAAGAAACACACAATCTGTGAAAATTTGAACTGTCTACCTATTACGGTTCTTGAGATACAGACCTCTGACTGATAGACGGACGGACGGACGGACGGACAGCGGAGGCTTGCACCATCGAATGTTCCAAGTACAGCAAGCTGTGCCGCCCTGCTGCTGCGGCTGCTGAGGCTGCTGAGGCCCCCAAGCGGCGCAAATTCTGTAACCTTATTGGTAACTACAGTTTTGAGCCGTTTGGGTTCGAAACGTTAGGGTCATGGATGGGGTCCGAGTGTGCGTCTCCTTTTTAAGGACATTTCTCGCCGACTGATCGACACTGCGTGACTAGAGAGCTGGCTCGTTTTTTGCTCAAAGAATTAGTATTGCCATTCAACATGGCAATGCTGCCAGTCTTCTGGGCACGTTTCCGGATGACAGCGATGCGGAGGAATTCTTCGAGTGTATTTGTTTTTGTAGTTATTTAGTTCGTAAAGTATTGTTATATTTGTTTATTGAAATTGTTAGTGTAGTTTAAAAATGTCTAAAACTTTCACCATTTTTCCCACTTTAATCATCTGGCTAAGAGAGAAGAAGAACAAACGTTCTTCAGCATAACAGGAACATTTCTTATATCATTTACTCTGTATCCACTGTGAGATCATAATATAATCATTGAACGTCGTTAGTTGTCGTCTCACTTATGATGCATCATCCATCTAGATAACTGCATATGGGGCAGAATGGTTCACAAATCGACATGTTCAGTCGTTTTTATGGTCAAGAAACCGTGACAAGTTATATCCACGCACCGTCATAATTGCTCTTCCGTCCTTATAATTTTTGAATTTTCTAAATAAAGCGTTTATTTTCATAAATTATTATTGGCCACCTTTTTTGCTGGTACTAATTTACAGATTATTTGACAGTATTGTTTGACTGGATATAAAAGCGTCATTATGACGTTCTAGTGGTCAACCACTGACACTCCATTGAAAGAAATGGCATAGAATCTTGCCAAAATCAACCATTATGAAATCAATGATAGACCATTCTAACACTATTGTAATAGCAAACTTGGGGCCCAGTTGTGAATTTTGAGGCGAAAACAAGTTTTTTTGCTATGTTTATTTATTTTTCATCAAGAACAAATCAATTAAAACTGAGTCCGAAATCCCAGCAGGATCTCAAGTCTGGATTCGAATTTGGAGAAAACACAGAATTAAATTGTATCAGCTTTGCAAACAAGCGGTACTTGATCTAAAAAGTCCAAAGTGTTATAATAACAGCGAAGCCGAGGAAAAATACGCGTGGTAATAAATGTGTATAGGTTTTATTCATCTGATTAGCGACCGAAAGGGAAAATCATATAAAAAAAAAACAATTTCAAACAACCTAACTAATGGTTCACACGCCTGGCCCTCTCCACTTCGTTACATCACAGCTCAAAATTATTTACAGTTGTATCAAAATTTGACACATACTAGTTGCTATTTTATTAGTTATGTTTTGAATATACCACGAACAATCTACATACCCTTTCTCCTTCTCAGTCAACTCCATCCAAAAGAGTTCTCCATCCAGAAGATCGCTTTAAGCGCTAAAATAGAAACAATTTATATAAAATCTACAAATGCAACTTAAATAAGACCGCCCATTGTCACACCCTACGGTTTTTAGGCTGTGTTGTAATTTGTTATGGTGTACAATAGGGAGTTTATTTCTATTGTATTCATCGACCGACGCCATTTGGACCGGTTCCTCCCCATCTTCTTTGACTTAAACCGGTTTTTTTTTCTGCGTGGTTGGGGCGATATTTTTTTTTTCAACTCATTCGAAGACTGACTCCTACCCCACTGCTTTTAGGCATGATTTTAAGTGTATTTCGCACTAGTACGGAAAAATGCGCTCGTCAGGCCCTTCCTATTTAATTGATTATATTGATAACACTAAGCAATACTTTTTTTATCCTCAAGGCGTTTTTGTTATTTGTTATCGTTATGCTACAGAGAACTTAGGACAGAAAATAAAACTTTTCAGTAACGTTTACATTTTAAGAGATATCAGTTTTTAATTTTCACTGTTTTTCGTCGCTGTTATTTGGTAAATATTTCTTTCACGACTGTAAATTAAACATTTTTATTAATTTTGCCTCTGTTTTGTAAGCAGGCATAAAAAAACAGCAGTAGTCTGCAAGTATGATTCCGTTTTACTTGTTAAAACGAAACCATTTCTCATTGGATGCGTGCTAATTGTGTTAACCACTAACTGTACCTAGGTTTTCTGCTAAAACTTACCTGTCCAAGTGTATTTTTAGGGTTCCGAACATAAAACGGAACCCTTATAGGATCACTCGGGTGTCTGTCTGTCCGTCTGTCACAGCCAGTTTTCTCCGTATCCACTTGATCGATTCTGTTGAAATTTGGTACACATATGGACTTTTGTGACCCAAACACGGACGCTTTACGTAAAATATTGAATTTTTAGCATGAGTGTCACTTTTGGGGGTCAAACTAGAACATTAAAAAAAAATTTGGACAATATCTTGTGACATATCAAATGAAAGAGCTTACTGTGAGGCTTTATTTTTTTCACAATTTTTAAACAAATGGTTTTGAAGTTATTCAAGAAATTAGACAAAAATGATCATGCCCCCTCTTATCTCCGAAACTACTGAGGCTAAAATTTAATAAAAAATGGAGATAATAGATCTTTACCTATAGATTACAGGAAAACATATAATAAGTATATAGTGTTAAAATAACGTGTTAAAAATGCACGCGAACCCGACTCGCACTTGGCCAGTTTTTAACTTATATTATATAAGAAAATTGTTTTTAGTCATAAAACAATAGATTTACTAGGATGTCATCTCAAAGCAAGAAAATTTTGCCTAAAGAAATAAACTTAATGAGGGCTACCGTTTTTGTACTCACCAGTTGGCGCCACTGTCGAGTAAGGTTCCTAATCATAGCATTAAAGTAGTAACGCGCATGTGAACAAAGTTAGAAGGAAAAAAAAAAACAAAAAATAAGTAAATAAACTCGCGTCAATAGCCAACCAACAGTGAAATTTGACATTTAAAACCTCACGCTACACTAGCCGCTCTAGTGGCGAATTCAAACACGAAAACAAAAGATTTTGAATGAACAACATATATATCAACAAAAACAGGTTGTGTTTACCACAATAATAATGAAAGCTACTCTTAAATTACTGAGAAAATATTTCTTTTAAATCTACAGGTTGTTTCAGATTTGTATGGTCATAATTAAGGGTGACGTTCTTTATCTTATAAACAGTAAAGAGACAAAATAAAAAACCATTATTCAAACGTAGAAGGGAGGCTGGCATGCGGCTGTGTGATTGAGGAGACTCATCAGTGGAATGCTTTAGGCACATAATGACAGTAAAATGTAGTGCAAAGATACATAAACAATAACTACCCTTAAATATAAAAAAATCTATTATAACAGTACAGTCTTACACAAAAAAATTAAAAATCTATCTTTACTTTATCCAATCGCAGTTTAGGTACTTTTTTTATGATAAGACTAGAAAGAAATCATTTATTTGCCAAGATAAAAAGTAATATTAAATAAGCAATAAATCCTAACTATATACATATGAATATACAAAAACAAATACACTCAGGCGTCGAAGAATTCCTCCGCATCGCTGTCATCCGGAAACGTGCCCAGAAGACTGGCAGCATTGCCACGTTGAATGGCAATACTAATTCTTTAAGCAAAGAACGAGCCAGCCCTCTGGTCACGCAGTGTCGATCTTGCAGATCTCGCATCTTGCTATGCGGCCTGCGTTCTTGCAGCAGGAAAGGCCATGGTGTCCGAGGCTGTCGACAGCTACTCCGCAGTGACACCGATGCGGAGCAACACAAGGTGCGCCTAAGCGGAGACAGACCGCTTTCCTCATATAGTACCTATGGTGAATGACGGGAGTGCTTGAAGCCACAAACCCGACTCCCACTCTCCCACAGCTAACAGAAGTGCGCGCTCAACAGTATTCCATGATTTATAAATCTAGTTATTCCGTACAATACTGCAGAACGGCACATCCCGTCGTCTCTGAGAGGTCAGGTTGACGGGCAAATCCGAGTTGGGACAAGCCATTTTCCAAACATTCAACGCATCGGTCGAACACGGTACCTCAAAATTAACCAGTGAGGATGATAAAATATTCCTGGTTAATGTAGCAGTACTGTGGTCCGAGGAGAGGAAGGCCGGTAAACTAATACTTGAAATTTTGCGGACGCCGAGTCCACCCATGCGAATGGGAAGTGTGGCTTGCTGCCACGCTCGGTCGTCCAAGGTCACATTTAGGATTGAAGAAAGTGTGTTCCTAATAATTTGGTCTACTTTTTCCAAAAGATGTGAATGTTTCCATAGATGGGAGGAGCGAAGGCTATATGTGAATTTTGGTCCAAAGCAACAGTATCGAATAAGTGTAAAGGCCGAATGCATGTTAATTTTGAAAAGTCTTTCCGAAACATCATTAAAATTTTGTATTTTCTACTCAATGAACGTTGGAAAGGATTCATCAAAGACTGGGGAGCCCAGGAGGTGAAGAGAATTCTTATCAGTGATTGTGATATTCGGAGCTATAGTGTTAAATTTTGCTAAGATTGTCTGTCAGTCGTTTGGGGGAGGTAAATTTCGCATTTCGAAAGGTTGAGTTCTAGCCCAATTGAACTAAATTTATCCATCAAAAAAGCTAAATCTTTAAGGACTGTGTCTACATCACCTCCTAGAGTTCCGTCATCCAAATACCAAACATTAAATTTATAATTTAGCTGCCGAATTATGGGATTTATTGCCAAACTGAAAATGACTGGCCCAAGAGGGTCACCTTGTTGACAACCGACTGCTGACTCCAAAACTTTTTCTTTATACAATAATTTAGAAGGATGCCTGTATCATTGATGTAGAAAACTGTAAATTTTGGGTATTTCTTTTTTAACTTCTGTCAGCAAGGTGTCCCTATTCACGGAATTGAAGGCATTCTTAATGTCAACCTTAAGAATGACCTCACCTTCGTTGCTATTGAGGTACGAGGACAAAGCGTGCACCGCAGCCTCACAGCCCCCTCTGGAACCGATGCCCAGCTGTAGGGGCTGGAATTTGCTGGCCAGAGATTCACTATAAAAAGCACAGCAAATTTTGGCTACGATGCGCCTGTAGGTAGACCCTACGGCAATGGGACGAATGCCGCCATCCCTTTTGCGCAGGGCACATAAGTTTGCCCCGTACAAAATATCAATGACGGCTTCGTTCACATTGCCGGAGAGCATTAGGTTGATGAGGGCCGTCAGTTCCTTCAAAAGGGACTTACCAGCTTCCCCAGCGCCTGCGCACATTAGATCCTTCAGATGCTGAGGGGAAAGACCATCGAGGCCACCGGCGGAGCCACTCCGGAAAGAACAGACGGCCGCACATACTTGTTGAAATGTAATTTAAAGTGAGTTTCTGGATCGAGGGGTCGGGGAAGGTGAGATCATCTGCTGGGGCGGGGTGTTTGCTCTCCAGAGCCTTAAGTGTCTCCGGAGAATACGGCGCAACCACATCGCTGCTAAAGATGATCCTAGCTGCGCCCCTGATATCACCCTCGCCGAGTTTAGACTCCACATGGTGCAATAAGCCTCTTTGGGGGAGGTGTGAACAGGAATTTGGTTCGAAACTTTGGGCCGAAATGTTGCAGTTATCTTTAATTTGGGCTGTTAGCGTTTTTTTCAATGCCGGGTTTTTTTGCACATGTAAAATTCTAAATGGGAAGGTGAGCAGTTGCTCCCAAGCACTTTTTGAGTTCTCTCGGACGGCGAGACGGACACAACGCGCCAAACTCAAAGCCACGGATGGTCTCGTGCCACGAGGAACTCTTTTTAAAACAGGTGTCGATGATTTTAATTTTGCCAGGGTTTTCCAAAGGGGTTGAGGGGGTGAAACAGATGTTAAGGTAGTTGATATATTTGGGCATGATGAAGGCACATTGTGGGGTTTGTGTTTCTTGCCCACATGTACCTTCAAGCCTCGTTCACCCTTAAAATATCGTGCTTGGGAGCACTGGGGGCATCTCACTAAGCCATCCAGCGATGTGGCAGGTTGACTAGCACAACGAACGGTATCGCGTCTATCGTCCAAACTAAGCATAAGCCTATATAATCTTTACAATACTTACAGATGAAACCATAGTTTGTAGCAAAAAAACAAATTTTAGAAAACACAAATTTTGCACTAAGATTAATATTTACACTGCGCCACAAATTAATTTATATAAAATACACAAAACACAAAATTTTCACGAAAAAATATCAAAACTGTCAATGAATGTCAGGTTGTGACGACTGCGGCGCAATCGCCCTCGGGGCCAGCGGCGCCCCGCGCACGCAGGGCCGTCGTCCCAACCGTTGGTTACGTTCAAAGAGTATAGTATATATTTAATAAGATAAAATTAAAATCGGTCTCTCCAAATTCTCACATCAAAGCAATAGTTATTCTGTTCTGACTTTCTCGAAAGAATTTAGGTACTTATCTCAAAACCTAATAAAGATTTTTGAAATATTATAGTTGCCTGAAAGAATCCCCCTTCCAAAAACAAAAACCTTATTTGCGATTCGTTCGATGTATCTGCCTGTTCGAGTTTTCAACGCTGTTAGCAAAAGTATCACCATACCAAATGAGTACTCTGAGGCTAAAACCAAACTAAAAAAATGGCTACTGGACCGGAGTTATGAGGATACCGAAAAACTACTTCATTGTCCAACCTAACTTCTATAAAAATTCACAACCTCACTTACACTTCACACTCACACACACTAAATGCTGTTTTCTGAATTGGCTCTGTTAATTGATGTCAGTTTTGTTTTAAATTTTTAATTTTTATATTTTGTTTTTTTTTTTGTCCTCGTGATAAATTGTTACGTAGCGCTAGCAGGCCACGTCTAACATGGAGTTCTTGGAATTATTTGGGTCACCAAGACACAGGCTGCGCCTAGTTTGGGACCCGCTGATAACTTGATAAGGGCATTGTTAGTGTAATTCCATTAAATGTAAAGTAATGTGTAACTGTGTATGTTAAATAAAGCATTATTATTATTATTATTATTATATAAAAACTGGCCAAGTGCGAGTCGGACTCGCGTTCTAAGGGTTCCGAACCAATTTAATTTTTATTAACATGTAATTTTAACGCTACAGACTTTTTATAAGTTTTCCTGTAATCTTTAGCTTTTGTAAAAATGCAGATAATTATACTATAATTATCTGCATTTTTATTTGAAAATTTTAGACAGCAGTTTCGGAGATAAGGGTGGTCATTTTTGGTTTAATTTCTTGAATAACTTAATTTAATCACAGTTTATTTTAATCGCAGTTAGTCTCTAATACCACAAATCTGATACCTCATCTACGTCACTCTCCGGTGCACGTTGCTTACGTCTAGAATCATATCGCAAATTTGCTTTAAGGTCTAAACGTTGGAAAGAGTTCTCGTGGTCATTGATTTTATTGATAATTTTACTGTAAACAACATCAACTGCGTCTGAGGCGTAAACATAATCTAAATGAGTGAAGTCTTCTATTAATACAGATTCATTCACATTTGGAAGATTTCTCTTTAGAATTTCTACATCTTTAGTGTCTGCTAGCCAGTCTTGAGCACTATAAAATAATACCACTGGTACTTGCACAAAAGATAAGTCATAATCAGGCGGCGTTTTTTCTCCATATTTGTTAATATTCTCTTCATCACCATAGTCAAACCGACAGAACCGAAATGATTGGACCAGCTGTCCATAATGTATGAACTGCAATGTAGACGAGCCAGTGGGCGAATGCCCTAAAATAACCGATAAAAATGTTGCATTTATTTTAGTTTCATGTCCTGATAACATGTATAAAATATTATCACACTTTTCTGACATGACACTACATATAAAGGCTGCAATTTTATTAAAAACACCTATTCCTGTTGAATAAGTATTAAAGTCCTTCAGTATGATTTTCAATACATTGTGAGAGGGTGACAACATTTTGACTATCGGACTTCTGACATGGCCCATCCAGGCCTCCGGTGCTAGCGAAAACATAATTTTGATTTTGTCATTGTATTCGGGTTTCATCGAGCACAGAACGTAGCCGACTGTAGTGCCTTGTGAATGTCCTACGTAGTATACATTATCGGAACCTGTCTCTTCAAGGATGTAGTCGATCATGGCGGGCAAGTCGAACAGCGCGATCTCTTCCCACGTGAAGTTCCAGTATTCTGTCATGGAGGAGCTTAGAGTTGTGTGCGTTTGTGCGTGTTTGTTACCTCGGGAGTTGCCCATCCAAATATCAAACCCTTGATCCGCTAGCACGTACCCCAGCGCTTTGTCAGGCCCCATTAACACCCAAGTGTCGGAACTGTCCAACAACCCATGCATTAGGAACACGATTGGTCTCTTTCTTTTTTGACCATTTGGTATTCTATGAATATTTAGTATATATTCGTCCTCCGTCGTCACCGTGTGTTGTTCTAGAATATATCCATATTTTCGAGCCAGTTGTGTGATGTTCAGACGCCCGTCCACAGGAACGAATTTATCTTGTGACATATTGGCAATATTCTCCAGAAAAGTCCATAAACCTCGGTCGTCCGTTGCTGCACTTACACTGCTGATCAGTAGTAGCGTATAAAGGTACATTTTTACGATTTCTCGGCCAAGAGCGTGACTTCTGTACCGTCTGTTCGTGAAACAATTCGTTCTCCTTTATGCGATTACATTGTTATGTATCCTGTGTTGTAAAACTTTATTAATTGAAAAATGTGTTTAATTTTGTCACGGTTCTTTTTAGGGTTCCGTACTTCAAAAGGAAAAAACAGCCGAACCCTTGTAGGATCACTTTGTTGTCTTTCTGTAGGTCTGTCACGAGCCTTTTCTCAGGAACGGATTAATATCAAATACGTAGATTTATGGTCCCTTGGAGTTCTGAAAAATTGAAGCTACTACGTCATCGCAATAAAAAATACTGTTTATTCATGCTACTTCCCGTTGACCTAGTATCTTCAAATTTCGTGGGTCTCGGAACAGGCTACCATGCTTTCATGGGTCTCGGAACAGGCCACCATCGGGATCCCAAATAAAGGTAGGAGTGAACTCCTCCTACCATCGACGTTGGTTCGGCAATGACGTATCTGGGTCTCGTCCTTGACAGCCGGTGGAACTTCGTCGAGCATTTCCAACGTTTGGCTCCCAGACTGGGGCGGGCCGGGGCTGCCTTCAAGCGGCTTCTGCCCAATCTAGGGGGTCCAAACGCCTCCTACCGGAGGCTTTATGCGGGGGTCGTGCGCTCCATGGCCCTTTATGGGGCGCCGGTGCGGGCGCCTACTTTGAGGAAGCGACCTGCCCGTTACCTCAACGCGTCCCAGAGGGTCATGGCCATCCGGCTGGCCCGGGGATACCGCACGATCTCTGGCGATCCCTCGCGCTCATTTACGAATGGGGCGTGGAGGCGCAACGCCGGGGCGAGCGAGACTCCTCTGCCGCGGCAAACGGCAGCGCAGCGGACGTAGCTCCGGCAGGATCTCATGGGGATATGGAGAAAGCCACTGTCGCAACCCAGCGCTGGGCACGCCACAATTGCGGCGATAAGTCCCCTCTTTGAGGAGTGGCTAGAGCGGCGCCACGGCGTCCTCACCTTCCGCTTGACGCAGGTACTCACCGGACACGGTTGTTTCGGGAGGCACCTGTTTCGGATTCGGCGGGAGGACGCGCCCGGTTGTCAACACTGCGAGGATAGCCCGGAGGATACAGTGGAGCATACGGTGGAGGTTTGCCCTGCTTGGGCGGAGCACCACCGTGTCCTCGTCGAGGCGATCGACGGCGGCGACCTCGCGTCCGGCTCTGGTTCAATCTATGGTCCGGCTCTGGTTCAATCTATGGTCCGGCTCTGGTTAAATCTATGGTCTGGCTCTGGTTCAATCTATGGTCCGGAGCGAGGAGGCATGGGAAGCGGTCACCTCTTTCTGCGAAGCAGTAATGCTAGCGAAGGAGGAGGCCGAACGCGTGAGAGAGGGAAACCCCAGGAGCAGATGCCCCGGGTGTCGGGAGTCACAGGGCGATTCTCGGCCACCGTGGGCACGGGCCTGCGGACGGCGAGCATTGGGTGGCTCGCCGTCCGATCAGAACCAGGCCTGGGTCGACGGCGCGCTGTGTTCCACGCGCGCCTCAAAGAGCTGTCAGCATAGAAGACGGGGCCCGCTAGGGCCAGTGCCTGCCGGTGTTGCGGAATATTTTTGAAAGAGTCACCGCGGCCCTGGAACACAAAGGGCATTAGGAAGAACACGGATGGGTTTTAGTCAGTAAGAGTCTGACACTCCCTTCTGCTTCTCCCAGAGCGGGAGGAATCATTTGATGATTTCCCATCCTTAAAAAAGGCAGTAGTTGTAGCAGTTCATTTTAAGGTAGGTACGAAATTACCTACCTTAAAATGAAGATCCGAATAATCTCAACATTTTATTCTGTGGCAGCATTACTCTAATGAATCAAAAAAAAGTTACTGCGGTTCCAAAAGCTCAATAATTACAGTTACAAATGCTAATATTATGACCTAATGGTGCGCATACCTAATTGTATCTACATGTTGCCAGTCCAAATGCATTTTTCTCTTTTATGTGTCGCCTTGGACTTGAAAGTTTAGTGTAAAGAATAAGTGGTGTAAAAATATTCAATTCTTCATTTCGGTGTTGGGATGGGTTTGTAATAGAAACCTTTGAAAATTAAACATCTTTATTTACAAAACTATAATATAATCAGCTGATTACTATCCCATTCTCAGAATGTGTAGGGTAAGGAGTTGGTTCTTACTAGACTAGCTTGCGGGAGCGACAAAGTTCTCTAAATGCCTTCCAATACTGAAGTATCATATCGGTAATACTATCGACATGGGCGCATGATCCAACAGTCCTCATTCCTGTTAAGCTTGAGCAATAATATGCTTGGATAACGTTAACCTGCCCCGAACATTGAAGTTGATCTGTATCTTGGTATAATATGTCGTATTTTACCATTTTGACCTATTATGTGGTGATAAAATATGACCTCTAATTTATTTATTATTAAAACAAAGCAAATAAAAATTATGGATTGGCGCGCATCATTAGGTCCTTGAAAAGCGACCTCCGCCGCCTTAATACTGAAAGGATTAATCGCTCTATCGCGTCTTTAATCACGCAATAGAGCGGGATTAGGGCTCTAAGGCAAAGGCCTTCTTCTTGCAAAGGCAAGAAATTTGTCTATTGGGTGAAGGTTAAACACGTCAATGTCTAAACCATATACGAATCTAGCTAACGACCCATGAGCTAGATTGACCCGGCACTATACCGAGGACGACTTCCAGCTTCCCGAACAAGCCGGATCCCGACAGCATTGTAGACTACATAAATACGCTGCGGCAGGTTACACAGAAGACCGAAGAGTATAATCTGCTCCTCTGCTTAGCGTTTATGGACTACAAGAGAGCCATCGATTCGAATGAGACTTGGGCTATGCTGCAGTTTCTCCAACGGTGCCAGATCGATTATCAGTACATCGAGGTGCCAGTGTTTGTATGGAAACGCAACTAATCATTAATTTCAAGATTGGAGATTCTACACTCGAAGTTGTAGACGAGAACGTCTACCTGAGACAAACTGTCCAGTTAGGTAGCGCGACCTTCGAGATAGAGGTCAACAGTCGAACAGTCGAATACAACTCGGCTGGATGGCGTTCGGAAAGTTGCGCTCACATACCACAGTGTCTCCAGACGAAAATCTATGACCAGAGTGTGTTGCCAGTGAAGACTTATGGAACCGAAACGGTCGCTCACAATGGGCCTAATCAAAAGGCTTAAAGTCACCCAAAAAGCAATAGAGAGGGCAATGCTTGTAGTTTCCTTGCGTGATCGAATGATGATATTCGCAAGAGTGCCAAGGTTACTGACATATCCCGAATGATAGCCAAACTGAAGTAGCAGTGGGCAGGGCACATTGCTCGCAGAACAGATGTGTGTGATGATGGGCTGATGTGGCTGAAAAGTTCTGGGAGTGGCGACCGCGTAATGGCTGTAAAAGCCTCCCACATGGTGAGCCAGAGCCTCTAGACAAACAATATAAACAATAAACAATATAAACAATATTTATTTGTTCAAGACTTAAACCTAATTACAATTAATTGTACCTTAAAGAGGACTTTATCGGTTAATGGCAAGATACAAAACATGTGCAACTGGGCTTAAACTAGGAGGACTCCTGTGCTATAAGCACCAGTTACTTCCGTCACCACCGTAGTTGAGCTGCCTTTACAAGTGTGATGCGGTGCAAAGTAAGTATTACAAATTACAATTTATTAATTACTTAATTACTTACGTGTGTGTGTATGAACATATATGTGTGTAATTGTGGTGTGTGGTGTGGTGTGGTGTGGTGTGGTGTGTGGTGTAGTGTGTTTGCGTGCATGAATAGGGCCTGAGTGATTGTATTTTATTTTAGGTACTTTTTATTTATTTTCTGTGTTTTAGTAAATTTTCAGTATTTTCATAATTTTGAGAGAGAAGGAAGTTATCTATGGTAAGTTTTAGTTTTTTCATTGGTAAGTTATGTAACTGTGTATTTTTACTTATTTTGTTATAAAGGTATGGACCCATGTAACACGGTTGTCTCCTGAAGAAGTCTGTTTTACACGGTTTCAGTTCGAAGACTAGGTCCTTCCTACGTTTGTGTTTCAGTCTTTTCGGGTCGTACGTTGAGCCTTTATGAGTTATAAGCAGAACCCTCCTGATATAAAGTTGCCGAACCGTTAAAACCATACAATCCCTGTATAGCTGCTCCGTTGGATACTGAAAGTTCTTTTTATATATTACTTTGAGAACAGCTCGCTGGGCTCTTTCTTTCAAAGCGCCATTCTATTACGGAATGCGAATGTCGAAGTTCAAAAATGTATGGAATTGATCGCGTGACATTTCGACAGCGATTGACAATCCCATACATTTTTGACATTTCGACAATCGCCTTCGCCACGCTACCGCTGACATTAAGCAACTTGTCTATAACCACTGGTGAGGGTTGCGGGTAGCCGAGCGAGACGCACATGACCGGTTGTTGTGGCGATACGCGGGGGAGGGCTATGTCCAGCAGTGGACGTCTGTAGGCTGATATTATGATGATAATCATTAGGTTATAATATTAGCATTTATACCTGTAATTATTGGACTTTTGGAACCGCTGTAACTTTTTTTTGTTTCATTAGAGTAATGCTGCCATAGAATAAAATGTTGAGATTTTTTGGCTCTTCATTTTAAGATAGGTAAGAAAGTGCTACAACGCTGGGCCCATTCTGCACATTGTTCTTTGTAGTTTTATCACATAAAAAAAAAAAAACTTTTGCGATAACAAACATTCATTGCAGTTGAAGAATTGGCCGTGACGTATATCTACGAGATGTTTGGCAGAATTATTTTTTCAATGAAATTTGTCCTGCAATCCTACCAAGTTATCTTTTTGTCAATGTAATGAGACTGCTTTCATAGTTTATAAACATCAGTGTGTGATGTGTAGTCAAAAAAATTAAAGACTCTATTCCTTTTACAGACGAACTGTCTAGTACATACGATTCTGTACGGAGCCTTCGGTGTGCAAGTCAAACTCGCACTTAACCGGTTTTTTTCATTCGTGGTTTGTGTCAGCTCACTTATGGAGTCTAGGTATATGCGATTGGAAAAGAATATTAAACATTGATTTCCTAAATTGTTTGTTGTAATAAAAGAGTTACCTTGGGGATTAGAAACGGTTATCCAAAAACATGAGCGTAGTTCACATTATTATAATTTATGTGGAAAAGTGACTGCTTAACAATTTTTTTTTTATTTGTGATGGGTTTGTTCCTGACTCTAGTCTAGGTCAGAGATGACAAAGTCTACGATGGAGTGAGCTTACCCAGAAGGAGCCTGTTCACTCTAACTTTGAAGAGATTAGGGTTGTAAGCGTTTGGAAACACAGACGCAGGCATAGAGTTTCACTTCTGTTCTGTGGGCATTATAAAAGACGTTTGGAAATGTTTAGTGCGAATTGGTGGAATATAGCAACAAGGTAGGTATGGTAAGATGCAGTGCGTCTGGATGTTCGATGGTAGAAGGGGGCCGGTGTACTCACCGAAGTACAATCCGAAGAAGGCCGACAAGCAGGCAACCTTACGGCGATGAGCCAAGCTATGTAGCTTGGCATCCACCAGTTTTACGTGAATCCAAATCAGAGTGATTTATTTGAAACTTTTTAGTACCTAGTTTTTTGCGGTCGGGATTTTTGATCCTTTTTTGCTATTGAAGCATTAAGTGCATCGCATCTCGGAAAAGTGAATTTCAAGAAAATTTTAAGAAAATGTTAAATGTTGTGTATCTTTTTTAATATTGAAAATGTCACTCCTAAATGCTTAATTATTTTATTAAAAAACATTTCATAATTATATTCTTTTTAACATATGTAATGTAATAAAAAATAAACAATTACCTACAATCAATTTAATGTATTTGACCTGTCTGCCTTTCTGTTGTACAGAAAGTAATTCTTTTAATAATTTTGCTTCCCGTTATTTTTTTTATTTCCATGGTTCACCAATCAAATCAATAATATTCAATAAATTTCAATAAATTTCAATAAATTTCAATAATATTTTTTAAAAGTAATTTTAAGATACATAAGAAAGTAGTGCATAAAGTCAGTTGTTGTAAGCATGAAATAAGTCAGAGAAAAGGCATTATTCTGATAATTTTTTTTAAGTTAAATGTTTTTCATGGTCTTCTTTTTAGATGCTATGTTATTTAGAAGAAATAAATGTCTATGATTGAGCCTTTCGATCGCTACAGTAAAATAACAAGGTTATTTTCAAATTTACTTGGTTCGATTCCCAATTCAGACAGGCGATTCTTTATAAAATTTTGAATGCCGTTCGTATCGTTTTTAACCGACTTCCAAAAAAGGAGGAGGTTCTCAATTTGGTGGGTATTTTTCTTTGTTTATGTACACCGATTACTCAGAGGTTTCTGATCCGCTTCTTTTTTAGTTCGATGCAGTATACTTGCCATTTGGTCCCATAAAAATTTGATTCAGTTTGGTTCAGTAGTTTTTATTTTATAAGCATTTTTGAATATTTCAATTTCTGCGTTGACGAAGACGTCGTCCAAGTGTCACCACTTAAAAGTGAAAAATAAAAAAACTTTTTACAAAAAATATAACCTACTTCCAAACAAAACACTGTTAAAAACAAAGAAATAAAACCAAAAACACCGACTTGCGAAATTAAGGTTATTTTATTCTTTCTAGTGTTTTGTTTGGAAGTCTGTTATATTTTTTTGTAAAAAGTTTTTAAAATTAAAATAAAGTCTTCATTCAGTAAGTATTTGCTGACTCGTAACGTGTTTGAAATTCAAACGCGTATACGTAATGAATGCAGCAAGGGCGCAGCGCCTCCTAATAATAATTGGATCTCAAGCCTCCTAGAAAAGATATATCAACACAAGTTTTTGTCACATGTTACTAGATGAAACTGTGTATATTTTCATAAAATTACATCAAAAAACCGGCCAAGTGCGAGTCGGACTCTGACACGAAGGGTTCCCGTACCATAAACTGGAAAAAAGCAAGTCTCTTGTACAGTAGCGCCCTTTATTTTTTATTTTATTTTATTATTTGTTTTATAGCAGCCATTAAAATACACACTGAACATTTTATGTGTACTATTACGGCTGACAGAATGTCACCTGTCTAGAGCCTCTGACTCACTCACTCAGTGGCATCATCGCCCAGGTTGCTTAAGCTCTTGAACTGAGAAACGGAAAATTTCTCAGAAATTCCCTTGTATGAAGAAACTAGTTGACCCGCGTAACTTCGTCTACTCCGCTCCTATTAGTCTTAGCGTGATGATATATATAGCCTATAGCCTCCTTCGATAAATGGGCTATCTAAAACTGAAAGAATTTTTCAAATCGGACCAGTAGTTCCTGAGATTAGCGTGTTCAAGCAAGCAAACAAACAAAGTCTTCAGCTTTATATATTAGTATAGAAGTATAGATAAGGAAGGATATTGCAAAATTCATTCCCTACACCCCTACAGGTCTTGATCACGTGATATATCGACAGCGTTTGTTAATCCCATACATGACTGACGTTTTGACAATCGCTTTTGCCACAATGCCAATCGCCTTTGCCACAATGCCAATCGCCTTTGCCACAATGCTACTGACAAAATGTCACCTATCTAGAACCTCTGACTCACTCACTCTGTGGCTTCATCGCCCAGGTTACTTAAGCTCTTGAACCGAGAAAGCCGAAAAGTGCTCAGAAGTTCCCTTTATGAAGAAATAAAGAAGGATATTGCGAAATTTATTCGCTACAGCACTAGTGGTCTTGATCACGTGATATATCGACAGCGTTTGTTAATCCCATACATTGTTGACGTTTTGACAATCGCCTTCGCCACACTGCCGCTGAAAGAATGTCACCTGTCTAGAGCCTCTGACTCACTCACTCACTCAGTGGCTTCATCGTCCAGGTTACTTAGGCTCTTGAACCGAGAAACCGAAAATTGCTCAGAAGTTCCCTTTATGAAGAAATAAGGAAGGATATTGCGAAATTCATTCGCTATACACCTACAGAACTTGATCACGTGATATATCGACAGCGTTTGTTAACGCCATTCATTGTTGACGTTTTGACAATCGCCTTTGCCACAATGCCACTGAAAAAATGTCACCTGTCTAGAGCCTCTGACTCACTCACTCTGTGGCTTTATCGCCCAGGTTACTTAAGCTCTTGAACCGAGAAAGCCGAAAAGTGCTCAGAAGTTCCCTTTATGAATAAATACGGAAGGATATTGCGAAATTCATTCACTGTACCCCTATAGGCCTTGATCACATGATATATCGACAGCGTTTGTTAATCCCATATATTGTTGACGTTTTGTCAGTCGCCTTTACCACAATGCCACTGACAGAATGTCACCTGTCTAGGGCCTCCGACTCACTCACTCAGTGACTTCATCGCCCAGGTTAAGCTCTTGAACCGAAAATGCCGAAAATTGCCCAGATGTTCCCTTTATGAAGAAATAAGGAAGTATATTGCAAAATTCATTGTCTATAGGGGTGAGCAAGACTGGAAAAGTTACTATAGAGCATTTTTTTATAGTTTTTACTTGAAACTAGGTGGTACTACTCTTTGATATATTTTCAGTAATTTCTGAAATTCAACCGTAAGTCTGATGCTTGTTAATCGATTACGCCTCGACGACTGAAAAGACTTGGATAAAATGCTATTAAGTAAAATTATTCCGTTATTGACTGATTGAGTGACTGACAGACAACGCACAGCCGAAACTACTGGTCGTAAAAAGCTGAAATTTGGCATGTAGGTTCCTTGGGGAGTGTAGGGGAGCACTAAGAGATTTCCCGAATTTCCCACGGGAATGGGAAAAAACGGGATACGCGCGTACGAAGTCGCGGGCAAAAGTTAGTTTGGAATATGGGTAGACCATGACCTGGATTAGGACAGTGGATACTTTATATGCCAGTATATTTATCTATTTATTTAGATCATGGAGGACTTACAGCTAATAAAAATAAACAATTACAAACAAAAAAAAACCATTGTCACCACCAAGCCAATATTAATATTGTTCCCTTATAAGGTACTGAAATACTGAAACACGGGTAAAGCAGCGGGAAAAAGCTAACATACATATAAATATTACGTAAGCTATTTCAGCACTTTGTTTCAGATCTGGAGTGCTTTCTTTGACAATGGTATTCTTAGCTGTACTTTAGAAAACTTCATGCATTAAGTGGTTTTTTACCAGTGCTTTCTCGATGCTAGAAAGATTTCAGATACCATCCATAATATACAAATCTTATCAATCCGATCTTTTATCCTCATCTTACAAAACTCCTTAACTGCTTACATAATTTACCATGTTCTCGCATTATTAAAACATGTCTGGCTATTGTCGACGATAGACGTGTGACATGATTAAAAACGTACTTAATTTGTGTTTAAATTCGTTTCTGTTTTGAGTCACCTTGGTATTGCGTTTGTACTTGTTTGTTGTTCGTTTGCATAGTTGTTCGGCATTGATTTGTAATAGTTACAGAGATTTGGGGGAGGCTTATGTACAGCAGTGGACGTCTTTCGGCTGATATGATGATGATGATGAGTTACAGAGATCAAAATATTGAACTAAGTAATATGTAAAAGCATTGGTCATATCATTACACATGGATCGTCTAAATTATTAGACTGTGTTGAATTATGAAAGAACTTGTTATAAGAGACTAACGAATATGGACCACGACGTTGCGCTCCAAAACAGCAATTGCAGATGTGGGCAAAAAAGTCTTGAGTTTGTTACATGTAAACATTTATCGGTCAAATCATACGGACCCCATATACGTTAATGTTGCCTTTTAAGGAAGGACCACACTCATTTGAGCGGACCTGCCCAGATAGTACAAGCATTTGCCATCGTGTACCTCATTATAGAATAAGGACCTCAAGGAAATTACGTGTTATTGGAAAAAAAATATAAATAAATAAATAAAATTAACTAAATGCGTTTAGTTTTCCGGGGTTGTTACTGTTCTTCATGATATTTAGATTCATATTTGTCATTTATTTGTAATCGTATTTACATCTTGAGTGGGTGAAGGTATAAAATAAAAAATAAACAAACAAAGCTGGCGCGAAACTTCGACTTTAGATATCGTGTAACTTTATTACCGCTATCAAATGATGAGCAATTTTATATTTATTAATATTGTCATTTAAGGAGAATAAACAAACAAGTCACAAATAGATATATTTGTAACATACATTTGTATCTGCATCTGTGTGTGCGAATGATTTTTTTTTATCTTTACACCGTTTTCATCAAATTCTAAACATACATGACTAATTACACTGCGTTACAAATTAAAAAAAAATTTGAGTACCCGCTTTGAAATGTCATGTTTTCTTATTTATACCTATCGCTTATTAAACATACATACAAATTTTCTTTTCATCACGTCTCATTTTTCTTCTGTAAGAATGTGCCAATTTATATTAAAAATTAAAAGGCAAAAACATATTTTAAAGAAATCTAATAAAATCAACCAGAATTTTTTACATTCATCAAGTTTAATTTTATCATTTAGGTAAAAAAAACTCAAAAAAAGCCATTTTATAAAATTTTAATACAAAATATCATGAAAATTTAACTTTTTCTTTTGTGCTCTGAATGATCTTCTCGTTTTAAATGCCAACAGTAATCACCTAGCATGGTTGTGTCCCAACGACCTTGAAATCGTTCCTCAAGCTTCTTTACATCCTGGTGGAACCTCTCACCCTGCTCATCACTGACCGCACCAAGATTAGATGGAAAGAAAGAAAAATGAGAATGAAGAAAGTGAATTTTTAATGACATTCTGCAACCCAACTTTTCGTATGCCTTTAACATGTCGTTAACCAGCTGTTCCGCATTTTCGGCTCTGTGGTTCCCTAAAAACCCTTTTATAACTGCTTTAAGTGATAACCAGGCGTCAAGTTCCTTATTAGTAAGCTTTTTGTCGAAATTTGGGTCTTTCATCAATGTGCGTATTTGCGGTCCCACAAATATCCCTTCCTTGAGTTTTGCATCACTTAATTTTGAAAATACTGTCTTTAAATATAAAAATCCATCTCCCTCTTTATTCATAGCCTTCACAAAATTTTTCATCAAACCAAGTTTTATGTGGAGGGGAGTAAAATGACATTTTTAGGATCTATCAATGGTATATGTTTCACATTAGATTTTCCGCAAACAAACTCTGACCTTTCTGGCCATACTTTTGTAGTATAGTGCTTTTCTGTGGCTCTGCTGTCCCACATACAAAGAAAACAACAGTATTTAGTAAATCCACCCTGTAATCCGAGCAAAATAGCTATAACTTTGAGATCAGCGCATATTTTCCAGCCGTAAGCTTTGTATTTTATTAAATTTAATATTGATTTCATATGTTTCTTTTAAAACAGTTGAATATGCTATTGGTACTGATGCATACTTGTTGCCATTGTGAAGCAATACCGCTTTCAGACTTGTTTTTGAACCATCAATAAATAAACGCCAGTCTTGTGTTTGGTAAGGAATGTTCAACTCACTCATCAAAGTTTCGATATCGTTACAGTAACATATGTTTTCAAAATTTGAATAAAATGAAGCCAGTTCCTTATTACGTTTTCGTTGCACAGATACATTTGTGTTAGGAGCCAACAAATTCCACTCTTTTAATCTAGATCCTAGTAATTCAGCTTGCCTAATTGATAAATCTAAGTCTCGTATCAAATCATTCAATTCATTTTGATTTATCAGATGTGGACGGCCAAGAGAACTTGTTGAAGGTAAATACTCGGGGTCTTCGCTGCTTTCTTCACTGTATTCTACAACATTTGGCAAATCTGGTTCTTCTGGAACCTCAATTTCATTTTTGGAGGGAGGTAAAGGAGGAGGCATTTCTTCACTGTGAGGTACTGGTTTCGACATTGAAGGAACGTCAGGATACTTGATGTTGTGCTTGATTTTCTTTGTAAAACCACGTATGTCAGTCATGCAAAAGTAGCAATCATTAAAATGATTACTAGGTTCCCGCCATAAAGCTGGTATGGCAAATGGCATTGATGTCTTGTTCCCATTGAACCAAGATATGAGAGTAGCATAGCACGAAACACAAAAAAACTTTGGTATCCATGGTTTATCTTGATTAATAGCACGTCCAAAATATAGTAAATATGCACTTCTCACTTTTTCGGAAACATTTTTCGTTTGTGATTTCACAATATACTGTCCGCAAACGTAACAAAACTTATTTGGTGCATTTGAGCAGTTGCGACGACCACTTAGTCCAGTATTCATTTTGTATTTTCAAGTAAAATATGCACAAAGATGTCGACGTTATCGAATGGAAACGATTACTAAACAAAACAAAATATTTAAAAAGTACAATACATCGAAAGCGGGGTTTACGCCTAAAGTGAGGGTAGTAGAAAAAATAATTGACTGTACCTCGAAAACTAGACGTGATGGATACCACATATGTTTGGAACATTTCATCTGTGACTCATTACCTATTCATTCCAGCTATCAGTTAAGAGGGTACCAAAATCGTGTAACGCAGTGTTATTTTATTTGAATGTCTCTATGATAGGTTTATTTTTTTAAGTTGTTGGACACTTTATTTCAAGTAATCTCTTCTCCCGTATGTTAGCCCTTTAAATCAGAACAGCATGTGGGAAGCAGCTCAACCATGGCTGTTATTAACTACTAAACCAACCCTAACGAATTCAAAATGTCGAAAACACTTCTTTGTATGTTATTTAGCGCCACTTCTTCCATTTATTTGCCGTAAGTCATGGTTTTTTCTTTTTTGGGGATGGGAAATCATCAAATGACTCCTCCCGCTCTGGGTAAAGCAGAAGGGAATGTCAGACTCTTACTGACTAAAACCCATCCGTGTTCCTACTAATGCCCTTTGCGTTCCAGGGCCGCGGTGACTCTTTCGAACAAATTCCGCGACCCCGGCAGGCACTGGCCCTAGCAGGCCCGCCCCCTCTTCTATGCTGACAGCTCTTTGAGGCGCGCGTGGAACACAGCGCACCGTCGACCCGGGCCTGGTACTGATCGGACGCAGGCCCGCGCCGACGGTGGCCGGGAATCGCCCTGTGACTCCCAACGCCCGGAGCGTCTTCTTCTATTGCAGCGGCTGGGGCGTGAGGTTTCCCTCTCTCTCACGCGTTCGGCCTCATCCTTTGCTAGCATTACTGCTTCGCAAAAGGAGGTGACCTCTTCCTATGCCTCCTCGCTCCGGACCATGGATTGAAGCAGGGCCGGACGCGAGAGGTCGCCGCCGCCGCCGTAGGTCATGGCTGATATTTGATTTTTGTTCATACCCAATAAATAATTACTGCATTTGAAACGACTGCCTTTTACTCGCTGTTATTCTTAATATTTTCTCTGTTTACCATTCAGAACTATTTGATCGGTTGATGGTTCCAATACAAATATTTGTATCTGAGTCGACATTGTAACAAACTTGATCGTTATAAAAGTCATGTTAATGTTTTGGTATTGATAGTTCTGAAGAATAATAAATACTATACTAAAATATAAAGATGTCTTACTATAAGCTGCCGAGCTTTTTCTCTTCTTTTCTTTTAATTAAGTCCACTAAAGTTCCTACTGCTAGAACTTCTTTTTAATTATTTGTAAAATTCTGTGTAAGGGTGAGTTAACTAATGATTCTCCTAAAGTAGCTGTAGATGTATCCTTAGATATCTCCTCAATGAAGTTCATTATCTATACTAATATATAAAGCTGAAGAGTTTGTTTGTTTGCTTGAACGCGCTAATCTCAGAAACTCCTGGTCCGATTTGAAAAATTCTTTCAGTGTCAGATAGCCCATTTAACGAGGAAGGCTATAGGCTATATATCATCACGCTAAGACCAAAAGGAGCGAAGCAGACGAAGTTGCACGGGTCAACTAGTAATATCATATTAGCGGGTAACAACTGACACTAGTGACAGGATTAATGAGTTTCCTTTAAAATCCGCGTGTCTTTTTATCGTTTTGTGCTGCCCTCTATAGTTTCTGCACGATACCTATAATTTATTAAAGTAAAAAACTTCACATTTAAAAAAAAATAATACTTTACAAAATAAACATTCATGTCAAAAAGAGTACAATAGTAGGTATTATGGACAAACGTACACATTGGCCCATGTTGTATCATTGAAGCAGTTCAATCCCAAGCCTCTTTGTCTTCAAGACTATAATCGTGTTAAAAGCTTTTTGGCATAGCTTACGTTTTGAATTTATTAATTCTTAGGTCTTAAATATACTTGTAGCTAGGACGTTTATTATACAATCGTATAAGCATGGCATCCATACGAAAAACCAATTTATTGAGCATGGTTTTAGGAATTACAAAATTGTATTCTTAACATTTACATTATGGATATCGCTGCATATTTTAAACAGATTAATATTTGACTATCATAAATAAACTGAAAGGGCACTGATATTACATTGAATACTTTAAATTTGTCTTTTTTAGGGTTTCATACCCTATGGGTAACCGACGGAACCCTATTACTAAGGGATTACTCACACTTTTTCAGCTCTATTCAGCTTATGCCCATAGAAAACAACGATTTTGTATGGAGATGCGTCCGCATCCATTCAGCTTTCCGCGTCTTTTCAGCTTTAGCGGCAAAGAAGTATAAAATGAGGACAAATGTGTTTTTAGCATGCGAGTGCTATGTATGAAGTTCAGCGCTGTTCCGCCGCATTCAGCGTCGTACGCGGCCTTACGCGGCGGAACAGCGCGGTACACGGATGGTTCTCGACTCCTTGTGTGACTGACACTGGCATGGCCACCACCAGGGATTTTAATTTTGATAATAACAAAAATGTCGCTAATTAGTCGCCCAATGCCAGAATTAGTCGATCACTGGTTCAAAAGTTGTAAGGGTTAATAGGTGGCCGATCTGGGGTGCGCCTACCCCAGCTTGGTCTATTTGAATCTCAAAAGCTAGGGCACCTAGCGAAGATCTGTTTTCTCTCTCAATAGTCGCTAATTAGTCGCAAGATTTCGCCAAGTCACAGGTTTAATCGGGTCTTAGTTTAAAAGATACAATGAGTTTTATCGGTCTAAAGTCCGTAGAATTTTCAGAGAGATAAACTCTCAATCCTTCGATCTAGTTCTTGGACTGTACCTGTACTGGGTCGATCCAATGTCGTCTGCGTTTTAATTTTTTACGTTTAATTTTATCTATTTCTTCTGCAAAAAGCCAAGCGATAAAAATATCGCACATAGAAATGACAATTTTTAGAGCATAATACTAAATGAGTAAAGAGCGTGACTACCGCCAGACCACCTTCAAAGTCGATTTTCTCGAAAACTACGAAGGTACCAATTTTTTTTGTTCCGAGTACTAATAATTAGTACCAATTGAGATATTATTTATTTACTAAATATGGAAGAGATTGGCGGTGGTGGTCCTGCGGTAGTCACGGACATCTTACCGTCTTCGCCGCGTATTCAGCGCCTTTCTCATTCTTAAGACGCTGTACGCGGATGATAGAAGCAGAGCTGTAAAAGTGTTACCAGAATCGTTCAGCAAAACGCGAATGGAGCTGAATAAATGTGAGCAGTCCCTTAGCCTCCGTCGCCGTCCGTCCGTCCGTTTGTTAGCGGCCTGTACTTCAAGATCCGTAATAGGTAGACAGTTGAAATGTTCACAGATTGTGTATTTCTGTTGCCGCTATAAGAACAAATAATAAAAAAGAAATTAAATTAAGAGTGTTTTTTCGGTTTTTGGTACGGAACCCTTTGTGTGAGAGTCCAACTCACACTTGTTCTTTTCCTTCCTTCCGCTTTGGGTGGAGTGGAAGGGAGAGTCCCAGAGGGTCTAGGACTTAAGTTGCACGAATAACCCGGCGGCATTTCGCCACAACAGAAGGCGTTAAACAGAGAGCTTAGTGCGAGTTTTAATGTAGTCGATCGCGTTAACGCAAAATTCGCTTATGTCAAATTGTATGGAAAACAAGGTTTTCCGTAATTGTCACCAGATGTCCCAGACGGCGCTTATTTAGTTTCAATACATATTAACGCTTACGCTTACGCAAACTCGTACTAATGCCACAGGACAAGAGCTCGAACAGCGTTAGAGGCACCTAAACCATGTGGTTAAGGTGCAAACCGAGCTAGGTATGTACCTAGCTCGGTTTAAAGACGTCTAGTGGCGGTGGACTGCAGACTGCAGCGGCGTTACGGTTGTCAATAGGCACATGCCCAGACTTGGACCTAATCAAGCACTTTTGGTCTAAAGATGAGAAAAGTCTAGATAAGAGTTATCATCATCATCATCATAACAGCCGAAAGACGTGCACTGCTGGACATAGGCCTTCCCCAAAGGGGGAGAGGTTTGCCATAATCGCCATGCTTGGCAGGCGGGCTGGCGATCGCATCGTGTTGCGTTTTACAGAGAACGCTGCTAAGAGTTATAAAGGATGCAAATAGATAGTTATACGAATATGTCTAATGGACTGCTAGACTCACGATGATGTTGCTGATAATTATAATATTTAAAATAGCATGTATAAAGCGGAAATATGAATGTTAAGGGGGATTTGTGGACGTGTTAAATATGAATTGAGTAAACATACTCAGACCCTGATACGAGGATGAAAGAGAGAAAAGGCAAAAGGAAACAGCCATTTAATGACGGTAAGGTTTCAAAAGAAGTGTGAATTTTGCCCGCGACTTCGTAGGCGCATATCCCGTTTTTACCCGTTCCGGTAGGAATTTCGGGAAATCCTAAAGCGCTCCCCTACACTCCCAAGGAACCTACATGCCAAATTTAAGTTTTCTACGACCAGTAGTTTCGGCTGTGCGTTGTCTGCCCATCACTCACTCAGTAATGAAAAAAAAAATATTAGGATGTATTTGTTACTGACTGGGGGAGGGACTAAAGAAAAGATTGAAGTACTGTGGTGTTGTCAGTTGAGAGGTAGTGAATGATAGCGTTACAAGAGAGAAATGGAAAGAGAAGTAAATAAACTAATTGAGCCAGTACAAATTCAGTAACATAAGGTGGAAAAAGAGCAAGTAGAATAACATTTTATAAATGTTGAGATGACGGCTGCTAGATATGTACGGAGTAAGCTGACGCACTGCTCCAACACCAAGCAAATTATTTTTTTTTTTAACATATACAGGTATACGTTTGACCACAATCTCACCTGATGGTAAGCGATGACGCGATCGAAGATGGAGCACGTTTGCCTAAAAGAAACCTATTCACTCTTGTCTTAAAGACCTCCCAGGTTGTAGCTATCTGGAAACACAGACTCTGGCAGGGAATTCCACTCCTTAGCTGTACGCACTATGAATGCGTTCCCAAAACGTTTAGTGCGTGTGGGTGGGATGCCCACCATGTACCGGTGGCGCATCGCCGTTCGTCTTGTGGTCCGATGATGGAACGGGCTGGGCGGAATTAAATCATGCAATTCCGTCGCACACTCCCCAAAATGCAAGCGATAGAAAACCGACAGGCCAGCAACTCGGCGTCGATGCTCAAGGCTTTGTAGCTTCGACTCGACGACCCTGTCATTACCGATGATCCTCTTGGCTCGTTTCTCAATTGACTCAAGGGCATCAAGCTGGTATTTGGCAGATCCGTCCCAAAGATGAGAGCAGTACTCCATACGCGATCGAACTTGCGCTTGATAGAGCTTGAGCAGCTGTTCCGGCGTGAAGTACCGTCTCACCTTTGCTAAGACCCCCAACTTTCTGGCAGCCACTTGAGCCTTTGCCTCTATGAAAGGGCCAAAATTGAGGGTAGATGTTAACGTAACACCAAGAAGCTCAAGTCGGTCGGTTATCGGCACGGTTACACCACGAAAAGATGGAGCTGGGTGGAATTGGCTCCTTTTAGCGGAAAAAAGACACGCTTGGGTCTTAGCAGCATTGAACTTGACCAGATTGGCATCGCCCCATTCTGAGACAGCCTGTAAAGACAAGTTCAAGCGCTCAACCATAGCCTCCCGGAGAGACCGGATCTGCGACCCATCAGCTCGTGCGTCGGACACGTATCTCTCAGCAACAGTGTTGTCGTCTGCATACCCAAAGGTACCGGGTTTTAGCAGATCATTAATATGCAGCAGGAATAATGTTGCCGAGAGCACCGACCCCTGAGGAACCCCGGCATTAATATCCAGTAGTCCGGACGAGCAGCCATCTATGACCACTCGGATAGACCGATCCCTCAGGAAATCTGCAATCCAATCACATAATCCGGCGGGCAGACCGAAGGAAGGAAGCTTACTAATAAGGCTATCGTGCCAGACCCTGTCGAAGGCCTTTGAGATATCAAGGGAGACCGCAAGTGCCTCCCCGTGCTTCTCTATGGCCTCACTCCAGATGTGAATGGCATACGCTAGAAGATCCCCAGTAGACCGATTTTGGCGCAACCCGTATTGTCGGTCGCTAAGGATATCATTCGCTTCTAGGTATGCTATAGGAGCTTACGATTCAGTACCGAGATGGGTCTATCATTTGACGGGTCAGCTCGACTACCCTTCTTGGGCACGGGCTGCACGTTAGCTTGCTTCCAAACATTCGGTACTTTTCCAGTCTCAAACGAAAGGCGAAATAGGCGTGTCAAGATTGGAGACAACTCGGCGCACAAGTCCTCAAAACAATTGCCGGTATCCCGTCGGGGCCACTAGCCTTATTCACGTCTAGGTTACGCAATACCCGAAGAACGTCCTTCTGATGAATGCGAATGTTCGACATACTCGACTCGCATCCATCAGGAGAAGTAGGGGGCCTCGCGCCACCAGGATCTAGACGCGACGAATCCGCAAACATAGAAGCAAACAAGTTTGCTTTCTCCTCAGCGGAGTGGGCCAGTGACCCATCGGTTCTCAGCAGTGGTGGTAGTGAGGGGCGGCAGAAGTTCGATTCGACCGACTTAGCCAGGGACCAAAAAACTTAAAGAAATAAACAGAAGGATGATGCATAGGGCTTTTAAAAAATAAAGCATTGACTACACTAATTTATTTAAGTTAAAAATTACAAATAATTCGTAATATTATAATACTCGATAATTATATCCAATATATTTTAGACAATAAGTGTTGTATGACTAAAGTTTACTGCAATAAGTTTGTATATTATGACACGTAATGTAAGAAGGTACGGGAAAATGCTATTAAAATGATCTTTTATGTGATTTTGTGCACCGTTGCTAAGATTGATGTTATGGTCTGACTTACTGAATGAAGATTGTATTTCTGCTTAATTAAAGTGTCAATTTTAGAAATTCCAAAGATTGGTTTATAATAGATTGTTTATAAAGTTAATTATGCAAATTGGTTTGTTATTTAAAAAATGATATCGTTAAAAATTTAAATTAGAACCTACACTATATTTTTTCGTAAATGTTTTTATGATTTTAATGTTTAGTTATAAAATAGAGTTCGTCCTTTTTGTAGGACGTCAGTCATAGACCCTGCTAAGTCCCTTTAGAGACGGGCGTTTAGCCTAACACTATAGTTTAGCATTCTACGTTGCACATAAATAGACATGACGATCTTCAAAGTCTTGAAGGATAACATAAGTAATAAAAATTAATGTTATTAGGTATCCAGAAACAGCTCACGATATCCTCGTTACGGGTTCAACTAAACAACATAATATAGATTCCCTATTCCTTAATAAGTAATTGATAAAACTGGTAAATCTAGTTTATCGGATTAATTTCAAATAATTTAATTATTAATTTAAAATCTAGTCCTTTAAATATTATGAACATTGCAGTGCAATGACAGTATTACTAGATGGATAATTGGTGAGCTATTGGTTTAAGCAGTATGAGACACAAGGCCCTGAGAATACCATTAGATTACCGAAACTAAAAAGGGAACATCGTAAAAATACACTTTTAAGAGCTACTTACTTATCCTACCAAACATTACATTACCAAATACAATTTAAAAAGTAATAATGAAAAAGGTTTTACCACTTAATATTTGAAAAAAGACGAAGTTGTCCTAATAAGGGTCTAATCCCTGCCTAACTTATATACCTGCTACTTTCTAAACATATGAGCGATTTTAAAACTAATCATTGCTATGTTTGTTGAATGCGCGTAGATTATTTTTCAGATTTCTCTTTAATTCCTAAAGAAAGCTGCGTATATAATGCAGCCTCTTAAAACTTATAGGGGTGTGTTACATATCCCCATTTTTGCTACGGCAAACGTTTAGTATTGCTTTGTTTTATTCATACTTTGGTTACGCAACAATGATACAATAAATGATTTACATACGAGTACAAATCTAATTCAGTCAACCCTCTAAGATTTGAATGTCAAGTTGGATGAAGATTTACAGATAAAAGATAGAACTTTGTTTTTCTCTTAGGTAACAAAATTTACAGCAACCGGGAGTTACTCAATTAAAAGTTACTTAACTGTCCATTAGCATCGATGCTGAGGATTTTTTTTCCAATCTTATACCTTCCCCCATTTTGAACTCGCTTATATATGCCACCGGAACATGGCAAACTACGTATGATTATAAAATAACTTCAGAAAATGTAAACTTTCGATAAATTGTAAACTGAACATTGGGAATGCTGTGAACTGAAATAAAATGGCGACCAATCAGAGCAAAAGTCTACAAAAAACATGCTCTCATTGGTACAGACCAACGGCGATGAATGGCGAAACTCTAGATAGATAAGAGTTAAAATCTCGTAAAGTTATTTTATAATCTTACGGAGTTTGCTATTTTCCGGTGACATATACAACGTGTATAAAAAAACGCAATACCGCGCTAAAAAGGGTCATTCCACTCATTATGAACATTTTAAGTATGGGACCAACACTGATATCGCGAAAAAAAAATCGGCTCCCCCATACATTTTTGTACGCATATCTCGAAAAAATGTACTGACCAGCTGATTTTCTTTAATAAGAAATGTTCATAATGATGAGTACAATTACCCCTTTTGAGGTATTGCGTTTATTCTATTACACGTTGTATAATAAAGTTATTAGGTATTGTAGATTTATTACATTTCAGGAACTGAATAAATTACTGTCATGTTATACAATTTAAAGAGAAGATGAATAAAACAAGCAAGTGTACGTTTGTATGAATAAAAGACTGTAAGGTTCGCAGTCGCTGCCTGAGCTTCCGTCCAGTGTTTACTTCAGACCATTCTTCTTGATCAGATTCTCAATCTCGCGCTCCTTCATTTCCAGTTCCTTGCGGCCTGGCGGCGATTTCCTCAGCAGCTCCTTCAGTTTTTCAAAGTACACATCCAGGATACGTTCATTGTCTAAGTACTTTTCCATCATTTCGTCCACCATCTCTTGTTCCTCTTCCTCAGGGCAGGGCTGAGCGATCTTTTCGCCTGAAATTGAAATAATAAGAATTTATGTAGATATGTGTTTCATCCCATCCATACTTTTTATAAAGCACGAATTTTGTGAGTTTGAAGACGTGTGGGGGTTTAGCACCAGTACGTCTACCATGAGTTTTATCAATCTATACTCGCTACTGTAGTTAGAAAAATGTATGAAAACTATTACAAAACAAGTTTCTTGTTTATTTGTTTAAATTGTTACCTAACATGCAAGCAAATTGCAAGTAAAACTTTAGTTAACTAAAAAAATAAATTAGAAACTTGGTTTTTTTAAAGTTTTCATACGTTTTTTAAACAACAGACGCTAGCGAGTATAGCATGATAAAACTCATGGTAGACTTACAGGACCACTATTAGAAAGGTACATTTTCCAGATGTCCATATGTATATGATTTTTCCTTTTTTTTAATCCTTAGAATAAAATAGAGGTATTGTAATAATTAATTTTGAGAGGAATTTTGCCTGGTGGTAATATTTTACGTGCGTGGTAAGGTCTGTCAGACCCGAATTTAAATTAACTATTTTTCGTACTAGTTGTGGTAATTGGTTTATCTTAACATACTTGTATCTATACTAGAGGTATATAGTAGGGAAAAATTTAAAAAAAGTCTATCATAATACTAAACTTTTAAACTTAATAAAAAAAAAGTAATTGAAGATTATGTATGTTTTTAATAAAAAGCAGGCCTTATTTACACTAATGTGAAAACAAAAGAAATCTCAACTAAACTTCAGAAAATAGAATGCACAGACAAAGACCATAAATAGGTAATACTATAACAATCAGTCCTTGTCACTCCCATCAACGGCAGAGGTAGGCAGAGGTGTAAAGGTGTTAAACCATCCCAGCTTATTCCGGATTGAAAGTAGTGGCCACAAGGCTTCAATTGTTTGAAAATACTCAGCTACTGAGTGTAGTGGCGCAGAAACATCATATTTTAATTAAATTCAATGGTTTTAGTAACAAAAGGGTCTGACAGAACCTACCAGGGATGCCGAGGGTTAAAACTGAAACCCGGGCAAAGACGGAGCTGGCGCTTAGTTAAATAATACACCAGATGGTATTCTTTGTCCCGGTAATGAAAGTGAAATGAAGTGAGTTCTTACTAACCAGCTACGTTTGCGACCTCCAGATCATGAAATAAGCGTTGTAAAAGATGAATTAAAGTACTTACCCAAAGCATTATATTCAGTGAGCGTGATACGAATAATCTCGTTCATCAGTTCCTGTAAAAGAAATATAAAAAATGAATAATAGCTAACACAATATAACATATTATACATAGTTATATGATACGTAGTTTAATGTGTATCATACAGTCGCGATATCAAGCAAGTCGCAGGTACGCCTATTGCCCACGTAAACATGATTCCTAGAAACTGCAAACTGTAAGGATTGCCACTTAGTGTAATCACGCTGCATCGAGCAACGCTAAATGTATCTGATGCGCGATAGTAATAAGACAAACGTTCGATAATATCAATGCAGTCGCTGGTTAACAAAACGCATGCAAAAAATCGCTGTAGAAAGTCGCCGAACGCTTTTTATATTTTCAGTTTCCTGTTTGTCTCTTGCAAATACAATTGGTTTTATGTAATGAATTAATTTATTGGGAAATTTGTAAAACTATTTGGAAATTAACCGTTTTTGAAAATGACTTTTCTAGGTACTGGTTTCGCGCCTTTCGTCCCCTCGACTTATCTCAAAATGTCTTTCGCAAAAATATTGGTACTTTTCGCAAATGTAATATTATCCAACGCATAGCCTATCCTTGTTAAATTATAACACTTTAGATTGTTATAAAATAAAGCACATAATAAAACTTAATGTTTTGAAAATAATGTCAAATAGTAGTATGTAATTGTACCTATAGATTTATTTAAAATGTTACTACTTTAACTGTTTTGTTAAATGTTGGTACTGAACCTTACTTTAAAATATAGTGTTAAAAATGGTTCTATTAAGAATGTCTTTTCACTGGTTTCGTGGTTTTTTTGTTCCTATTTATAAATTTTACCACCTGTATGTGTAGATTATGGATTGCAATAAACAATTTGAGATTGAAATTTTCTTTCGCGCAATTGTCCTCTCGCCCTTGTGAGTTTACTCAAAAATGTCTTTCGCAAAATTTACTTTATTTATTTACTTTGGTACTTGTCGCAAATGTCGTATTATCCAACGCATAGCCTAATATAATAACACTTTTATTTATAAATAAAAGTGTTAGAGGTGAGGGTTAGAGGTATTAAATACAAGGTACTATTACTAGTTATTTAATACCTCTAACCCAACCCAAAAATTGTCTGCAGATTCAGCAGATTGTTACAGTCCCCGATAAATTATAATGTTATATTACTTTATTGATAATTGTTATACTAAATATTATATGATTCATAAGTCGATTGATGCGCCCGAACAGGGTAATGTATTCAGTAAGTTAAAGCATTGTCTGTGACTTTGTTTAGATTGTACGCAAAAGAAGTAAATATAATCGTTTTACAGACTGAAGCAGCTTTAATAAACGAAGTACTAATGGAGTAACAGTTCCATACTGTTTTAGTTTGCACCATATCTACTACTCGCTTCTGCCAGCGGCTTCGCCCGCGTGATCCCAAGGAAACATACTCCCGTTATAGAAAGTAGCCTATGTCCTTTCTCAGGCTCTAGACTATCTGTGTATCAAATTTAATTTAAATCGGTTCAGTAGTTTTGGCGTGAAAGCGCGACAGACAGACGGACAGACAGAGTTTATAATATTAATAAGGAGTAAGGATTTAAACTTTAATAAAATAAAGATTGCCCATTACAAAGATAACTCAATTTACAATGTCGATCATGTTTATTAGCTTTTGACACGCAGATAGGTGTCTCTTTATTGCTTCGCCAAGGCGCCAGCTTAGAATCAATAAAAAAATGCTTCTTACAGGGCAGAAGTCGCATTCCCAAGTACATATTTAAACAGCTAAATAAATACTTACAGTGGCAGTGGCAGTCTCATAATCGAAGTTGACCATTTTCGCTGTTAACGATGACGCGACTGTGTCTGGAAAAAGAAAAATTTTGTTACCGTAATGATGCCACTATTAAAAGAGTTCACGGATTTTTAAGCTAAACGGCGTCACCAAACATCTCCCCAAACAATCATCTTTATTTAAAAAAATCCGAAACTAAGTTTATAACACACTTTGTCTCGCGAAATTCGATCGGTTATCGATAGCCAACTGCAAAGTTGAATGTCCAATAAAACTGCACATGCGTATTGCAATGCGCGGACATCTGCGTCCATCTTGCATTATTCATTTAACATTGACCACGCCTTCAATATGCCAATAGTGCAATAATCGACACATAATTACTTATGTTCTTACTGATATTAAAATATATAGTCAAACGTAGTTTGATTAGAATGAAGTTTTCTTTTGCGAACAGCCTATCCACTCAACCTGTATCATTAAGCGAACAATATTCGTTACTCAAACAAAGGATGGATCCAAAGAATCCGCACAGAGCCCATTATGGTTTTTTTCTGCTTTCTTGACCTTACCGAGCATCGTTTGTAAATTAGCTTGAAGATCTCAATTAGTTCAATTTGAAATCACATAAAAAATTACTCGAAATTCGCAACATAATCAAATAAAACTCCTCCATTCACAATAGTAAAATCACACAAAGACTTTATAAAAACACTTACATGTGGGAAAGAGCTTTGAGAAGATAATTAATTGCTCGTCAATAGAGCGACCGATCACTATGACAACTCTGGAGGACTGTGTGGGCTGCCGGCCCGGCTCGCTTGCCAGGAGATCGATGGTATGACGCATGCGCTGTAAGGGGGAAAGAAAATTTTACGAAGCTTTTGCCTCTGAAAATGTCTCCATCAATGCCAAGCCAACACATAGGTATGTAGTGGCGGATGGGAGATATCTCCTGCATACTGTCATCTGGCATCGAAACTCATCTATCCAGGCGATTGTAGCAACTGCGTCACGCACACGATTTGTCAATATTTTGCAACGGACGGGAGCAATACCTAAAACTGTCAATTTTCGAGAAAAATTGACCATCTTTGAAGGGCCATATCTTGGTCCCTATATGGTTCATAGAGCTGTTGTTGGGCTTACATTATTGCAAATTTAGATGTCTTTATACAAATGCGGAATGTTACTTGTTGAAAATGCTTAGTTTTTAACTTTTAGAGCAAAAAGTCCCAGAATTTCGTAGATTATCGCGTGCTGCGCAGCGAGCACAAGCTTTTCGAGGTTGCAAAAACTTGGATTCACATCACCCTAACTGATCTATACAACATATCAAAAATGCACAACTACATCGTGCTTTGCGATTTTAATGTTAATTTCCACTTGGCTATTATTTCACAGACTTTAAAATGACAAATGACAAAATGATAATCTTTGAATTATCAACAGCATAACATGCTATCCGATGTAATATCCACTGCTTCATCATCACTACATATTATTATTATAACATGTCGAAGTATTTCCAGCGCTGCAATTGTAAGTGGTTAGGATTCAAAAATACCAGGAGAACAGAAACATATCGAAGTTTTTTTCTGGACTGGAATTATGAGCGCTAAAGATTCACTAGTACCAGAATACCAGAAACATGTCGAAGTAGTTCCGGGGCTGAAAGTACGGACAGTAAAGACTCACAAACTATCGGAAAAAAGAATCATGAAGATGAATTTCCGAGACTGAAAATATGGGACACATAAGTTTCGCGCCCCCTCTAAAGTCTACGCAGACGAAGTCGCGGGCGAAGTGCTAGTTTGAAATAAATGCTTTGAATCTTTAATCTTGTCGGTATAAAATGTAATGTTATGAAATTGCATTATCAAAATCCACTTTTGCTATAATGTTGGACAGAGTGAAACAACTGGATCTACTGAAAATCGTGTATTTAGAGGGCTACATTTCTTATTAGATTTGAGCGTTGGACTCGAGTTTTGATGTGTGATTATGGTTTATATATAGCCACAAAATTAAAAAAAAATATATGGCCAAGAAAGTTTGATTCTTTTTCTTGCGAGTGCTGTAAATAAATATTTCAATATGTTTACGTAAATTAGTAAAAACCTTGCCTCTGCAAAGAATTTAATCGAAGATATAATAATTTAATTTGACTCTAGTCTAGGTCAGAGATGACAGAGACAAAGTCTACGATGGAGCGAGCTTACCCAGAAGGAGCCTGTGCACTCTAACTTTGAAGAGATTAGGGTTGTAAGCGTTTGGAAACACAGACGCAGGCAGAGAGTTCCACTCCTTTGCTGTGCGCATTATAAAAGATGTTTGGAAACGCTTAGTGCGAATTGGTGGAATAGCAACAAGTTAGGGATGGTAAGATGCAGTGCGTCTGGATGTCCGATGGAAGAAGGGTTGATCGTCCCCGGCGAAAGCCATATTGACGGTCACTGAGGAGATCATTGTCTTCAAGGTAGGTCAGCAGCTTACTGTTCAGAACCCTTTCCATTACCTTGCATAGGATGGAAGTAATGGCGATTGGACGGTAATGTGCAGGGTCAGCACGGTCTCCCTTTTTGGGCACCGGTTGCACATTCGCAAGCTTCCATGATTTCGGTACCGTTCTTTTTTCAAGAGAGAGGCGGTACAGGCGAGTCAACACAGTAGACAGTTCAGGTGCACATTGCCTTAACACTCTCGCTGGAATGCCGTCAGGTCCACTGGCCTTATTCACGTCTAGACTGCACAATATTCTTCAGACCTCTTTAATATGAACTGCGATCTCCGGCATCGAAGAGTCACAACGAGGTAAAGTTGGTGGTTGCTTGGAGCCAGCGTCCAGACGCGAATTGCTTGCAAAGAGAGTTGCAAATAAATTTGCTTTCTCACTTGCAGAGTGAGCCAGCGAGCCATCAGGTTTTAACATTGGAGGGAAAGGGGTCGACAGAAATTAGTTTCAACCGCTTTCGACAGGGACCAAAACTGCTTACTACTCGGAGGGTGCATTACTAGTTTGGCCCCAATACGTCCGATATGGTCAAAACGTGCCCTACATAAAACCCGCTTGCAGAACTTAGCGGCAGAATTAAAGGCTCTTTTCCTCGCGCGATCCCTACATGCTTTGACCTTTCGGTCGCGGGCCTTGATCCATGCTTGATATGCAGACTCTTTACGGGCCTCAGCGTGGGTGCATTCTGCACTATACCAAGGCTGGAATTTGTGACCGAGCGGAATGTCGGAGAATGGAATAAAATACTCCCCTGCTGAATCACGTCCGCAATCACTTCAGCACAGCACGAGGGGTCACCCGAGGAGAAGCACACTTGCCGCCATGGATAAGACGCAAAAAAGTGCCGCATCTCATCCCAGTCTGCTGACTCGTATCGCCATACTCGTCTCGTGCCTCTAGGACTCTTATCTGGAGGAGAGCAGGTCAATACGGATTTCACCAGGCAGTGGTCAGACGTTCCCGGCGGAGCTGAGACCGATACTGAATGACTGCCCGGATCAGTTGTCAGCAGAAGGTCCAAACAATTGGGTGTATGGGCGTCAACATCCGGCACCCGCGTTGCCACATTCCCCAGCTGGGTTAGATCAAGCGTTAAAGCAAACTTACGCGCCTCTAACCCGGCATGGTCAGTTTTCTGGTACGGGAGCAACCACTCTTTATGGTGGGCGATGAAGTCCCCCAGAAAAATGAGCTTCGCTGTTGGGTACCGTTGCTGGGCTACGTCGGTCGACTCCACGAGGGAATTAAACAGCGTTGTTGTCTCCTGGTCACCGCTGTGCGATCGGTATACGCCGATGTAGATAAATTTCTCCACGCCTGTGTCCCGATTTCTCAAAGCAACGGAGACGACGACACCAAATGTAATCGCGGACGTACACCCAGACTCCAGCCTGCTTCTTGAACTTGTGTTCCAGAGAGTAGCCCGGGTAGTTGAGGTACGCCACGTCCGACGGAGTTGTTATCTTCGTCTCTGTTACGAAAAACAGGTGCGGCTTCTCGGTCTCAAGATGGTGATGGACCGGATCGAGATTGGAGTGCAACCCCCTAATATTAGTGAGGTGCACTTTTAGTGGGAGGAAGTGCAGCCGTTGTTTAACCTTATTTTTCTTCTTAGCTTTGGTCATCATAGAGACTAGTTGGGGAGAAAAGTGTCGAGGAGCTGCTCAGTGAACCAAGTGGAACACTAGAGCAAAACTGACCCGGATAGACCCGGAGTGGACCGCGAGGAGTAAAGTAGAAGATACATTTTTTGGGGTGGTTTGGGAACCACCCCAAAAAATGTATCTTCTACTTGGGAGTGCTTCGTTCAATTTATTATGTTTCATACAGTAATATACCAAAAATAATTCCATAAAACAGAGATACACTGAAAATGTTTCGTCTGTAATTATATTTTTAATCCAAATTCAAACAAAAAGTAACTAATAACTAAGGTTACTATGTTACCTTGCTTGAAAAAAAAAAGCCTTTTTAAATGTAAATCAATATGTCTAAACAATCGTTGTATACAGCGCTACAATCACTATAAATCTTGGGAAACGCGGTCTGTAGCTTTAGTCCAGGACAAGAGCTCGATTTTGTAATTTTGTAAGAAGTAGCAACATTATGTAGCTCTGTTCTAATACACAAACTAAAACGTTTCCTAGAACATCGGTAAATTATGTATTCAAAAAATATAAAAAAGTGTAATATTTACAAACAAAAAAAAAATATCTCCTTAAACATTTTGTACAAAAAATAGTACAGGTAAGCAACTATACCCCTCAGTAGCTACTCCAAGCAAGTAACTACCCCGTCACCAATTAAAAAATGAACATAGTATGTATAATGTAAAACACATTAGTTTCTATGTATATAGCCCTTATAGCTTTATAGCCCTTATAGCTTTATAGCCCTTATAGCCCCATATAGCCCTTAATTTGGCAAGAGAAGGAAAGTAAAAAAACAGTATGTTTAGGATAATATTTGGAAAGTCGTGTATTAAGAGGTGTGAGAAAAAATAATAAAAAAAATCTCTCAGGTTTAGTTTTTCGAAAACAACATGTCCGTCTCACCGGACATTGCCAAATAAGTAACAGCCGATTTGAATATTTGACTGTTCGGTGTGGCGGACAGTATCAAAGGAGGGTAAATAATAAAAACCAATGATTTTTTATTAGGCAATTTAAAAAAAATGTAATTAAAAAATATTAAAATGTAATCTTATTTGGTGTGGAAGTCTAAGAAACAATTTCTGGCATTTTTGCCAGTTACAAAACAAAGTCGTGATTGGCATTTTATGCAGAACACCACAGTCTTTTTTTGACAATACCTGCAGCGTCCTTCTTCCATCGTCGATGGGAAATGACCTAGATTGTCAAATTTTACTGGGCTAGAAGGGCGGGCCACACGAGGTTTGACCACTTTTGGCATAGTTTTTTTGTTCCTTTGGGCACATCGATTTTCATTTAAAAGATTCTCGTACACAGCATATCTGACTGCTTTCAATGGTATTTTTCGACTGTTTCCATTCTTTTGTCTATGTACCAGCCAAGCGTTGTTGATACATATGTCTAGCATTTGTGCAAAAATACCCATGTACCACCTTCTTGTTTTGAACGGCGTTTTATACAGCGATACTAACATATCCGCGAGGTCAACTCCGCCCATATGTTTATTGTACTGCCGCACTATTTGTGGACACTCTACTTCTACTTTCTTCTTGTCGTCTTTTGAATATCTTACGATCTTCTCTACAGGCTCGCTAGCAACAAAAGAACTTATAAATGTCACGACCTTATTATCGTTCCAGCGAACAGCTGCCAAACGGTTCTTGTCACAGCTAACTTCAGCAAAGTGCCCTCTTGGCTTCTTTTTGAAAGCGTTTTCATCTGGTAAAACTTTTTCTGCACCTCTGATACGATTGTTACGTATAGTACCGAGACCGAAAATAACCGAAAATAATCCATATTTTTCACGTAAAACGTAGAACAATTCCGGAGATGAAAATAAATTATCACAATATATTATTGCTGGCTTGCGATCGATACTTTGACACAAAGCAATCACGACTTGAGCGCCAAAACCAAGAGATTCTTCTTCTTCAGAAAATGAATGATAGCGAAAGATGTCTTCACCTGCGTATAACAAAAGGTCATAGATGATGCCTGAGACACCGGCCCTTACATAATTTTTAAAACCCCACTTGTTAGGTTTGTCTTTCATGTATTGTTTACGTTTTCCAGCTTTTGTCCCTTTATACGCTATCATCATTTCATCTATACTGTATTGTGTTTCCTTTACTTGCTGTTTCAAACAATTTCTCCTTATTTTTTCCAACACTGGTCTGACTTTATGATACCGATCTCCATCATCCAGATTATTATTGGCAAAATGCAACCAACGTCTTATTTGTTGATAACGTTTTAGTGGCATAATATCAGCTACTTTACCATAATGAAATTTAGTCGACCAATAGTCGAGGTACGATGGCATTTGAACAATACCCATAAGTAAATGGATCGGTATGAAGTCTTTCAGCTCATCCACGGTCAACTGTATTGATTACCCCATTTCCTGAACTGGGTAGAAAGGAGATGGCCAAGAATTGTATGAGCCTGTGCCCCAAACAGTACAGAGATGAAATCTATGTCATTTGAAAGTACAGATTTTCTATATAAAGAATAAGAAAAGCGCATATAGCTACGCAGTAGTGGACAAAAGTTATGAAGGTTTAAGAAAGGTGATTTTGGAACTCTGTTTTTGTCATAATTACACAATGTAGATTATCATAAAGTTATAATTTCATATGTGTTATTATTGGTTTAAGTGTATGCATTTGTCTCAGATGTTTAAGATACATAGTAATATAGCTGAAAAAAAAGGAACTAGTTTTTTTTTGTAGTATAATTATACTAGACCGAAAATAAAACAATGTGCATTATTTTCTGCATTTAATCATTTAATGTTATTAGCACACTATCAAGAAATTTAGCTGGTGGAACAATACTTTCTTGGTGTCTCGCCCATCCCAAGTACCACAGAATTGTCATTATATATGCACAACATTCAACAGTCCGGTTTCCAGCTACACAATTACACCAATAACCTAAGATTGCATCTCTTGGTTGGTTTTGATTTGAGGGTTGCTCATCATATAAAATATAAGTATAATACTCACGCCTAGCAGTATGTCTCGATTTAATGCGACCTCTTAGCAGGACAGGGTGATTACCTCCTATGTGCATTACCAGTTCCTCAGAAAACTCTAGCTCTGGACTTATTTCAACTACATAAACACCTCGCTCTCATCAGAGAGCGAGGTGTTGCTCGCTCATATTATGGCGAACACATCAGTGTTCGCCATAATATGAGCGAGCCTGTCGTACCTGATAAGGTCCTAAAGAAATGAGTTTCAAATCGCTTGTATCTAAATGTGGAAAAGTATTAAGTTCTGGCAGGTTTGCATCAATACTTCTAAGTAACACTCTTCGTCTATTTAAATTAAAGTCCTGTATAAACTGACCTAAATAATTGGGCAAGTGCAACTTTGACATTGCTATTTGAACAATTTCATCTGCATTCTCGGGATTTTCTATCACTTTGTGAAACCTGTTTATAAGTGCAACAGCAACCCTAAAATCTTCCATCAAATGTGCAGAAGCTAAGTTAAAAAATATGTTTCTAAACAGTTTAAAATCACGTTTAAACCTGCCGTTAACCACTTCCACAACCCATCTACAAAGTGTTACACATGTGCTTTTATTAGCTTTAAGAGTCGATAACTGTGTTTCCCCTTCGTCTCTAGTTTCAGGTTTATGTACTGTGAAACCAAGAGCTTCTAAATTGGAAACAGAATCTCTGAAGCCACGGTCTAAAATGAATACATCATTTTGATGAAAGTATTGAAACAAGCCTCCATCGCTAGAAACCAAATGATTCATTATTTCTGCATCTGTTTGAGTTGCAGCAAAAGGACCAAACACATCTATAATATATCCATCGCAACAAACTACTAAAAATGGTTTTGTTAAGTTATGATACTTATGAAGACTGTAAGTATGTCTTTTTTGGTATTTATAATTCGAATTCTTTTGCACATAGAGGTATGTACCATCACATTGTACAATAGCCCACCTGTTAGAGGAATCAGATTGAGGATTTCCAAATAACTTCTCAGGTATAGTGGTGTTTCTTTCTGCTATTTCTTGGTGAGATATGTGAGACGTTCCAAGATGTAACGGAACAAAGTGATTAGTCAAACAGTTTCTTACAAGCTTCATCTTGTTCTGTAGAGTTGATTTAGGAATCCTAAAAAGACTAGATATCCTAGCATCACTATCACCGGTCCTATATTTGATTAAAAGCATTGCTAATGCGGTTTTTGAATTTTTGGGAACAACAGACTGTATTGGTATGCTATTATGCAATTCTATAAATTCCTGGGTAGTGCGCCCTGTCCAATAGTGACATACATGATTAGGCATTGATTCCATGTTTTCAAAATCAATAACATTTTCCTCACTTTTGTTATCTAACAAGCTTTCAATTTGACTTGCTGTGAAAGTATTAGTTAAACTTGTGTTTTCTAATAATAATTCCCATTCATTGGAATGTAAATGTTCTTCACATACCCTGGCACATCGAGGCACATAAAGTTTACTGTCCAAGAGCAATGCTGACTTAATCAAGGTAGGCACTAAATGACCTGCACTACGCTGACAGCCATCAAATATGCATCTTCTAGATGTATTAGCACAACGTCTATAATTCGGCAGGACAATTGTTGATACATCTTGAATGTTTCTTACTGCTGGTCCAGGAGGGAGAGGTGGAGGATTAGGCACCTGAATTTCTTGAATAGCTTGGATTCCTTCTATGTTTTCAAATCTGCCAGAATCAACATTTCTTCGGGCCACTTCACTTATAGCTCTCACGTAACAACCATGGCACAAAAAGTTGGCCGCTCTGACCTGAAAAAATATAAAACTTTACCACATTGTTCACTAAGAGACAAGCTGTTGAAAACAGAAAATAAGGATGAATGTTATGGTGAATGTATTTTGGAAAGTTAACGGCTTAACTGCAGGTTGGTTATTTTGAGAAGTTAGGTTTAGTTAACAGTACAGTACCATAATAAATATTAGAGTTTAGAGATTGAGAATGCCACATATGGGTCACAGCACAGTGATTCTTTAACTATTGTGTCAGATTTGCAGACTGAGTTTTAATGAATACTGAAAATAATTTACTCACATGGTGATTCCATGATGATACAACTAAGGCGAGAGATTCTGAAATGCTGTGCCTTCTTGCACGTGCAACTGATCTACCACAGCCATAGCAAACATTGTTGTGACCAAGTTGTCTTTCCCTTGAATTTGTTGCAAGGCATCTTCTAATCGCGTCATAGCAGGCACCGCAGACGCAGCTATGAGGTGACAACTGTGAATGAAAAATAAGTACTTATTAATCTAATATTCTAAGCCCACTAATTGAGATATACCAATCTGGTCGGTACCTACGTAATAGTCTATAAATATTTTAGCTAGCGAAACTAGGGCTTACCTCAAAAGTTAACCATTCCGATAAAAGAACAGTCATTTCAGGAGAAAAATGATGATATTACATGCCGCCTGATACGTTCTCTAACAGCGATACCACAATTAACACACGCTTGTAAAAGGTCCATTTTCCTTATTAAACTTATGTATTGCACTGTTTATAATTAGTGGAGCACTCGCGTGGGACTACGACACTTATTAAATAAAGGTGAAACACGATAAAACACAAATAGGAAGGGAAGCGAACGGATAACGACAAACGCGAAAGTCGGGTAAGCGTGAATCAAGTTTGACATTTCTGGACTGTTTTGACACTTGACGGACGGATTAAGTGTTGCCAATACTAAAGTAAAATAATTCTATCCCAAAATGTAAGGCTACATGTTTAAGCTGTTAAAATAAATAAAATCCTATCCGTCAGTGTGTTTTGATTATTTTGATATATTAATTCATTAATGGAAGGTTTGTTTTTATAAATAACATAACATAAAAAAAGTATTTTCATGAGTTTAGTTAATATGTTTTCCCTACTCTGATCTTTTTTAATATTATATGGCCACATTAAAGGTAGTTTAATGCTATAGAGTGACTTCAAACAGAAGAAATCACTTTGAATACTTTTAAACTTGATTATTTTCCAACAGCTGCTATGAAATGTTAATAGTTATTCAAAATTCTTTGTTTGTTTTATTTAAATTAATAGCATTAATTTTATTTTTGTACAGCTTGGGGTACATTTTGGCCATCGCCTTTGTTTGGTCCACAATATCTGTTAAAATATTTGGCGAAAAAAACATGTAAAAGTAATCCAAAGGTGAGGCGTGCTCATCCGGCGAGTCACCGAAATCATTTTCTTAAGCTTCAATTGACGCTCCGTGGCGAAATGATGCTTTTTCCACTTGTAATCTAGAAGTAGCTTTTTAGCTTTTTTGCGTCGTTTTGTTGCCGGTACTTTCGGCTGTTTGGAACGTGTGACTCTTTTCACAGACCTGGTCGGAGCAATGGGTGTGTTAGGCGTTGAGGGAAGTGAAGGAATTGCAGATAATGATGGTATGTTATCATAGCGGGAATCTTGAATATCTTGCAGAATCAGGTAAAAGCAGGGTTGTATTTTCGGGTTGTTGTTTCACTTCTTCATCAGTTTCAGAAATATTAATGCGTTCAAGCGAGGATGCAATGGATGGTGATGGTGAAGAACAGTTAGAAGAAGCGCAATCATCATGCATTTCACTCCACGCACATGCTGTTAACAAGCAAGAAACAAAAAAAAAATAAGGAAAAAACCAACACCATAAATCATACTTTCATTGGCATTGGCCGCCCCAGCGGACAAAGTCATTTGTGACAATATTTGTAAGTCATCACACAATAAAAATTGCACAGAATTAAAAAACTCAATTTTTGAGAAAATTTCTTTTGGCCTATACATTTATGTTTGTATAACTCGGCAAAATGTACTGAACTGCTGTATTTTTGTGATTTTGGGGTTCCTGCCATTGTAAAAGTTGGTCATGATGATTAATACAATTACCTCTTATTACTCTTATTACCTCTTATAGATATTGTGTTTTAAAACGGGTGTGTAATGTTAGGACTATTTCTAATATAACAACGAATGATATAATTTCGTTTCATATAATTTTCATTCGCTGCAAACATCTATTGTTATCACAACTTATGATTCAAATCCAAGTGATATAATTTCATGTCATAAAAGCTTCATTTAATCTCTGGATCTGTAAAACTGATTTTGAAATTTATTTTACCAATTGAAAACCAGGTTATTAGTGAGTGGCTATATATTAACCCGAAAAATACCGCCCAACGAAGTGGGCGCGGGTCAGCTAGTACTGTGTAACCGTCAACATGACATACCAAAAATCAAGGGAGCAGAATCCTGAAACTCAAGCATAGAATTAGTATATGCCTCCTGCGTACTTATTACTGTGTTATTATTTCATAGATTTTTCTTCTTATATCCCAGATTTTTCTTCTTATTTCCCAGATTTTTTTTTGATTTAATCTTCATTAGCTACACTTTCGGGGTGTAGATAATAATACAGGGTGTGTTTTTTTTTGCAGTTTTAGTTTTCATTTAAAATTGGGCTCGACACTCCTTTCAGTGTTTTTTGATAATCCTCATAGTTTCGGTTTTGCCCATGAAGGCACAGATATTAAGATGAGGGAAACTCAATTTGATTACATTTTTATCCTGACAGATTTCTGAAATCTGTCCCATAAATTAAACCGAACATTCTCAAGCAATTTGATGAAGGATGATGAAGATGAAGATGACTACCATTGCAGGACATGGCTTCCCTCAGAGCTGAACTGAAAAACAAATGGACATATTTTTTCCAAGCAGTGACCTAATGTAATGGTTCCATACATCATTGATGTGATGGAATCATTTATTAATTTATGGCAATCAATATCAATTTGGCGTCTTGTATTTTCCTTCCTGTGTAACTGGATCACGTTGAGATCAGAATCCTATTTTATTATATTTGTTCCATGCAATAATTACTATCGAACACGGTTTTGCTGATCTAGCTATCAAATTCCGGCGCACTTAGTGCGCCACAAAGCCAGTGCATATTCGGACAGCAAACCGCGTGCATTCGCCAGCCTATCATTAGCCATCATTTTAGCGTAGCTTCTCAATACTTAAAATAAACTGTTTTTAACCAGTGCAACAAAGTGTTTTAGTAGCCATCCAAATAGTCAATACCACGTAGGTTGCGACCCCAACAATATTTAAAAAGCTTATGATATTTAAATGACTTATTAATTTTGCATTGCAACCTTTTGCAGGATTATTTGTTTTAATAAGTTCCATTTTCCCCTCATGTACTCACTGTCCAACCAGGATTTTACAAAATAATCGTTAAATTTACTAATATTTTCGTGGGTGGTAAGGCAGTCTTCCATTATATAAAGCCAGCCATCTGATTTTAAATTTTGTGGCAGCAAAGCTAACGCTGAACACAGAGCGATGTTTTCTGAATATTTTATTTTTATTCAGATCGAGTTCTTTTGTTTTCTTCCACAAGGCTTTGCTAAAGTGGAAAGGTACCTTTGAAATCAGTCTTCGGAAAAACTTTTGTGGTACTGTTGATAACGGCTTTTTCATAATCTGTTCTAAATGAAATGGGATTAAAATTTGGAATTTGTGATTTAATTAGTCTAAACATTGTTGTATATATGGATTCTTTTTTGTCCATTAGCAATATGTATATGAAAGGCACAACATTATTTTTTTGAAAAGTACTACCGACATCTCCATAAATAATATACAATAGCCTGAAAGGCTTCACAACGCATAGTTCCATACCCCAGAAAAAATTTTTGCGTGTGTTGGATCAAAGACCTTATTTGCTCATGAGCAAACCTAATTATTCTTTTCTTTTAGTAACATTAGTCGAACAGAACGATTGTTTTGTAGCTCTGTGGTATTTCCACTTCGTCTGCGCGTTTGAACGTCGACTTTTTAATGTTATAGGCACTGTATCTGGAGTTGTAGAGGCCGGTCTTGATCAGTGTAAAATGTGGTATTTTTTTAACGACGAAATTCGTACCTTTGTCCTTCAACCTAACGAGTCCGTCGTTATAAATTGCTGGAATTGTTTTTGTCTCATTTTTTGCAGCTTCCATTTTGCAGCGGTATATCTCTTCCTTAATATTATTTATTTCCACACTGGGTTTACACACATTATGGTTAATAACTTTCACAACGTGGTTGCTCTTGTCGGTTTCAGCTCCCCCTTTGCAACTCCTTTTCACGCACCTCCATGTGGTATGGCCATCTTTTTGTTTTGTTCTCCTTTTATTGTATTGCAACATTACGTGTAATATTATGGACTCCCCTCGTTTAGATTTGATGTAAGCTGCGTCTTGGTCTTGTTTTATTATGGTTTTACTACAATTTGGTTTGATTTCCATTGTTCTGTTGTTGGTCGAGTAAAAAATATGGAATATATTTAATGTAGTCACTACAGCGGTTCTGAAACCTGACATGAACCTGACGTTCGTAATTTTTGTTCCGTGTAAAATATTTTCATAAGCCATGTAACCAGCCAACATTACGCAGGTAATAAAGCATCACTGCAAGCGTCTTGGTATCTCTTTGTTGTTTTGTTTTTGTAATTATTTTAACTGCGTATGTATATAATTGATAATGACAATTTAAAGTGACTGTTTATGGTTATGAATATTATTGTAATGAGTCTATGAAACTTCTAAATAAATGATTATTATTATTTTATTATTGAAAAGAAGTGAAATAAGGCCGAAAACTGTTATTAAAATACCTACAATCTACTGCAAAGGAACTTAAGAAGCTCTTATGCGTGTTAAGTTCCTTTTAGGGTTCCGTACCTAAAAAGAAAAAAACCGGTCAAGAGCAAGTCGGACTCACGTGTAAAGGGTTCCGATCGATTTTTTTTAACCCTTTTGACTTATAGGTTTTCCTTTAATCTATAGATAAAGATCGATTATCTCCATTTTTTAGGGTTCAGTATCCAAAAGGTGACCAACGGATCCCTATTACTAAGCCTCAGCTGTCCGTCCGTCCGTCCGTCTGTCAGTGGGCTGTATCTCAAGAATCGTAATAGGCAGTCAGTTGAAATTTTCACAGATTGTGTTTTTCTATTGCCGCTATAACAACAAATAATAAAAATTAAGGTTTATGGTACGGAACCCTTGGTGTGCGAGTTGGCACTTGATCGTTTTTTTGTTGGATTTTGAAGTGTCCTCTACCCATATACATTATGCATGTTAGATCGTGCGCCGTAACTAATGGTTCTATGCACTTTGGCACGGAGGTCACCAATAGCCTCGGTCCTTGCCTGACCAATATTATTAAAAAAAAAACACTGATAAAATAGCACGAGTTGCATATTCTACAATAGGCCGCCGTTGTCGGTAGCTGGCACACCCCAAGGCGCTACTGGCTTCGGGAGAGGTATACGGGTTTACTACAGCAATCAAGATAATCCCAGAAATACGGCCAACATTCCTATCAGCATCTAACAAAGGTTCATCTTTATCATTTCGTTATTTTATTTGTTGCTTTTATTTTATTTTACTTTACTTTTTTTATTTAATTTACGACCCTTGCCCACTTCGTTGAGCTGTGTTTTCGGGTTATTATTCGGTCAGTTGTGGCGGACATATTACGCGTTATCGCGAATCTGTGGGGCCAAGTCTGGGTGGTTTTTTGTTTACGCGACAACGACGATATCGCTGACTTTATCTTCTAGACTCTGTGAAGTTAGAGCCAGATAGCAAAAAAAAATTACGTCAAAACTGATGGCAGAGACAACGAAAGTCCCTGGAGCTTTAGACATAGACACGGGAAAAAATGCCGTCTGGCTTTCTATTGGTAAAATAATTTTCAAAATCGGTTCAGTAGATCCAAAGATTACCCCTACAACCTCACAAACTCACAAACTTTACCTCTTTATAATATTAGTATAGAAGTATAGATTGAGTATTAACTAACTGATATGCCAAATGAAGAAGTAATACTTATCTAGAAGTTTAGATGTTGCAAACTCTGTGATAGCTAACCTCAAAGAGGCTACATATCAAAGAGTTTAATCATGAATTAAACCACTTTGAATGACGTCATTCGTAACTTTGGTGGACTTGATGTCCATTCGGGTTTGTTAGGCCGACATCACACTGCGTGTCGAGTACTCGTAGAAAAATATGGCATGTATTTAACGTGGCGACAAATTAATCTGATTTAGAGTTTTAAAAATAATTAAAATGGATAGCAACAATAATAGGTTGGCAGCTACAGTGAAGTAGCATTTTAAGTATAAAGTAGTAGCTTATTTTGAGTTGTAAACTTTGTTTAAATTTTAATTGGCAGTGATTTTTTGGTGTTCATAAAATTAACTACTAGGCCCGGTAGACAGGCTCCTACTTCTGAATGCTTTATGAAAGAATAACCACGAAGGGGATGGCGGGGTCTATTCGCTCGCTTCGTTCGCTCACTCGACCCCGCCATCCCCTTCTAACCTAACCTGTCCGAGTCGGGGTGCCCCAAGTCCAAAGCTCGCTTCGCTCGTTCTTGCATTCAATGCCGCTCAACTTGGCCAGTCAAGGGAGGCCCGGTATGGCTTACAGAAGTACGTAAAACTGTTAATATTAGCCGCCAGAGTCATTATTTTTAATACCTCACCTATTATTTAATTGGCGCTGTTTAATATATTTGATATCTTATAGTAGCAGCCATTATTAGTAGCAGCTATAATTGTGCTAAAATATTTAATCGCTACCAAGTTATTTTTTTTTGTAACCAAGTAGTTAGTTGCCTAATAAGTTGTTATTCGCCTCAAAAATAATTAGCCGAAAAATATTAACCAAAACTGTTGTAGCTGCACTAAGCGCCTTATCGCGAAAAAATATATTACAATTATGTAATTTTTTTGTGCTTCGTTGTCATCAAGGAACTTAGTTTCGCCATTACCGAGCTGGTGGGTCGCATCAAATAATCTATCTTAATTATATTATGAGAAAATTTGCGGGTATAAATATCTTCATTGATCGCCGAAATACGACTACCGGTGTCGATTTCACACTTGGTCTCAAAGTTGTCTATGATTACGTTTATAAAATACGGTTTATTGTTCTTACCTGCAGCATCAATATCAAACATATCGTCTGAAAACAAATCGCAAATCAATCGTCAATCAATCGTCGGCAAATTTTTATGGACTCACTACTCATAAAAATTTGCCGACTGTCTACCCGTTTGTCACTACCTCTCAATAATTTGCACATCACTCGTAAATGACCTCTTTGTTTACACTAGTCACAATTGTAATTCACATAACGGCTCCTAGCCGCGCGGTGTGCGCTCCGTGCCCGCCGCGCGCTCCGTGCCCGCCGTGCCAAGTACGCCGGAGTACGCGGGCGCGCCCTCGGCCCCCGCGTGTGTAGTGAAGGTCTTCACCAGCCTCGCCGCCCAGCACCTGAGGTCGTCGTCGGCACCGTGCTGCCGCTCACCTCCGCGTGCTTCTCTGCAGCCTCCAGTGCTAGTGCTAACTCCACCGCTTCCTTGTATTCTATTTTCCTTTCGGCAAATATTCTAGAACGCGTCATTTGTCAAAATTACAAGTTGCTGCCAGATGTTTTAGCGCCTGTAAATATTCCATCAAGAGACACAGATCACACATCAACGAATAGGTGGCTTCGCCTACAATTGGTATTAACATCGGCACTTTTATGGGATTCTTTTTTTATCTTTTTGATGTTCGGGCTTTTTTAACAAACAAACAAATGTTTCTTCCTTGCAATATTATTATTAAATTATTTCGTTTATTTATTTTTCTACACATAAAAATTACATTTTTAAATATATTAAAAAAAAAACAAATACATTTAAAAATATAAAAAATAGTAGTCCGCCGGTGTCGGGAGTAGAGTCCAAGCTACCAGACGGGCTCCAGAGAACGGAACCTCCTCACAATACGAGCCGTATCGAGGAGTACTGCCTTCTGTATCAGGCCCTTTATCCAACCGCGTAACGCCAGCTTCTGCAGATGGTCGTCGAAGCTTTTGGCCATCAGGCCATTGACCGTAACGACTATCGGCACAATGACTGCTGAGTACACATTTCACGAGGTTTTCGTCATGCGGGATGGTAACATTAATGATCATTGTGCGGCACGCTAATCGGTCTATCACCATTATATCAGCCTTATTGGCAACAATAATCCTCTCAGTGATGATAGATCGATCCCAGTACAACGTAACATGGTCATGTTCGAGAACTGGGTCGGGCACATACTTGTGATACGGTACCTCAGAATCCACAAGTTTGATTTCAAAGCAAGTTGCTGATGGATAATCCTGGCCACTTGGTTGTGTCTGTGCAAGTACTCGCTGTTAGCCAGACGAGAACAACCAGAGATAATATGTCTGATGGACTCACCCGGATGGTGGCATGCCCGACACACGTCCACCGTCCCGTCCTTGATTTACTATATTATATTATTATAGTGTAGACGAACAATTTTTTACACAAACAAGTAAAAGTGAGCCTGAGCTTTGTACGGCGTGACTGTACAATGAATAGTTAAAAATATGAATAAAATCATAGTAACGTTGGAACAATGTTAATCTTGTAAAATCGCTACGATTTGTAATTTACGACCCCGTAAGGGGGCGTGGCGAGCGGTCACGATAACCCGAAGCCCGCGGTAAACCCTCGGCCCATAAAAACGGGCCCCTCACTGTGTTCCATAGTTAAAAATTACTCAAAAGGAGATACACCGCACACGCAACGTATGTATAATTACGTGTTGTGTACTGCAGTCGCGTCGCGGCGCCGTTATCTCACTGACACCTCGGGAGTCACCTGGTTTCTTTTGTTTTTTATCCTTATAGGTACGTTCAGGTTATAGGCTAAATAATTTTATTATCACGCTATGTGCTATGGAAGATAAGCAATATTTATTTATGTTGTGACGTAGAATAGTTTAAAATTGCAAAAATGGTTTATTATGCATTAGGTCACAATAGTAAAAACCGAGACTTCAGCTGAGTCTATGGTCGGAAACCAGTTGGTCTGTGGTCAGAGAGATTCTAGTTGGTCTGAAACATATACCTAAACGTACACACATCAAAGAAAGTTTGTGATCACTAGCATAAGCTGATATATTTTTAAAAAATTTAACTTTATCAAGAAAAATTGAGTAATTAATCAGAATGTAACAGGAATTCGATAGAAAGACAAAGACTGTTTAAGCAAACTTAAACAACAATGTATTAATAAAAGGTTCATATTCAATATTATTAATATGTTAGATAATATAACTCCTCCCCTGGCTCGAACACATGCGGAGATCCTCCTGGGCATGCTGAGGATCAAGTTATCCAGCATTTCTTGGGGTAACCTGTCCCATTCTTGAATAGCGGCTTCCCTGAGCTCTGGCACTGTCTGGGGACGTGGCTGACGGTTCCAAATAGCTCGCTTAAGAGCATCCCACGCGTGCTCTATTGGATTTAAGTCTGGTGAGCCGGCAGGCGTATGGTGTCGGTCGGTGCCGTATGGTGCCGTAAAAGAATAATACCATCCCATCACTTCCCGTGGGTGTCGTAAGAGGCGACTAAGGAACTCACCAGAGAATGGGCAGCAGCGTTCTCTGTAAAACGCAACACCATACACTGCGATCGCCAACCCGCCTGCCAAGCATGGCGATTATGGCAACCCCCCCCCCCTTTGAGGGAGGCCTATGTCCAGCAGTGGACGTCTCTCGGTTGTTATGATGTTGATGATGAGCCGGCAGGCCAGTCTAATCTTGTGATGTCGTATTCTTGGAGAGCAGCACTGACTCGTTGAGTTCGATGTGCGGGCGCATTATCATCGACCAGTACAAATTGGTGCCCATGGTTTACTCGGAATGGTCTGACAATTCCATCAATAGCAACTGCTTTATACATGTCTGCTGTAATGAAGCCTCGATACGGGATCAAAGGCGTTCTAGCTCCAATCATAATACTGCCCCAAAAGGACACCGATTTCCCGCCTTGCTGAATAGTTCCAGTGGTAAATCTTTGCCTTTCATGGTCTCCTGGTCTTCTGGTTATCTAGATAATTACTGATTCGCGATTCGTCAACGAAGAGACGGTTTTGCCAAATATTTTCTTCTTCATTTTGCCGAAGCCTAGCCCACTGCAATCTCCGTCGTTGACATTGCCGGGAATTCAGAGGCGCTCGCCAAGACCTCCGTGCTCGTAATCTAGCCTAGTGCAAGCAATTCCGAATGGTCTGAGTGCTAACTTCAAGCCCAGAGGCGGCCCGAACTTCTGCTTTATTTTATTAGCGTCACGGGCTGCCAGCAATCTAATATAGCGCTTTTGGGCAGCAGTCCAAACAGGTGGGCGACCACTGCGGGGTCGGTCAGCTAAATTACCCATCCCGTGGTACCTCTGCAACGTGGTCACGACACAGGATTGGAATATAGCAACTCTGCGTGCTATTTCTCTCGTGGTGTATCCTTCTTCTCTCATAGTTACTATTCTTGCTCGTAAAACTTCTGATAATCCTCTTGGCATTTTTTCAATTACAACTTTCGGCGAAAAAGTATTTTAAATCCGTTAAAATTGACTAAATCAGAATTCTGAATGAGAGTAATCTAGGATTGAAAAGCCATCTTGTATGGAAAAACAGTTAAACTTTTTTATGTTGTAACTCTATATTTATAATTTGTATATAAAGCTGAAGAAGTTGTTTGTTTGCTTGAACGCGTTAATCTCAGGAACTACTGCTCCGATTTGAAAAATTGTTTCAGTGTTAGAAAGCCGAAAGCAGAAAGGATATCATCACGCACTAAAATCAATAGGAGAGGAGCAGAGTTGCGCGGGTCAATTAGTTTTTAAATAAAGGATCTAAAAAGAAGAAATCATAATGTAATTTACCATAACAGAAAATTTTTCGATATTTCAAAGTGATTGCAAACTTTTTTTGATGTATACGTAACACAAAAAAAAACATGTGTTATGGACAAACATATACCTAAATATTCATCGATTCGAATTTCGTTGGAAAGTTTATGAAAAACATTGTATGTGCCTATAAAATTCAGGGTTTCCCTCGATTTTCATGGGATCCCATCATCAGATTCTGACTTGGTGACATTAGGACCACTTCAGGAGTATGGGCTTACGAATAAAATGAGAATTTATAAAATCGGTCCACTATTGGCGGAGAAATCGGTGAACATACATATAAAAAAAACATACACACAGAGGAACATCGATCCTCATCCTTTTTGAAGAACCCGGTTAAAAATGGAACCATTGGAGGAGTTTTTAATTATTAAAATGAGGCGGCTACAAACTTTTTCGTTAGATTTGAAGCTGGCCGCATGGCGCTCGATGGTTCGCCGGACTGACACGTCATGTCACACACATGCTCTGCATGCCTGTTGTTTCAAATTTGTTGGTTGTAATCATTTATCAGAAAATATTCTGTTGTACCTATTGTCATCGTAAGTTCTGCAGAGTAATAAATAAGAAATTTAGCTTGTGTTTTACAGTCTTGGTCGTTTCGGTATCTGTTCGGTCTGCAAATTAAAATTCACTTTTAATTTTCAGTTTTCAAATAATTGCATTCTAAAAAGAAACTGTTGTGTTGCTGTCGTTAGTTTTGCTCAATGATAAATGAAAGGGATACAGGTTGTGTCCTTATGGTTTTGATGTTTAGCTTTCTGCTTACTCTGTAAAATATAATTTTATTTGTTGTACGTGTTTGGATGAGTCTAGGGTTATTTCTGTTGTTAAATTGAATGTTTGTCATTTATATGTCGTTGCCTTTTCCTCTTTTTTATGTGTTTCCATTTTAATATTTTATTTTGTAGTTTCTCGTGTTATCATTTATGTTATAGTGATTATGTACTGATTCTCGTAAGTTCCTTGATGCAATTTTATAGGTAGCCGATTTTGTGTACCACGTTTGTAAGCAGATGACATTCAAAAATCAATCTAAACAGTACTTCTACCAAATTTTTGGCTTGCGGGTTATGCAATCTCATCAAAAACAATTTCCCTACCACCGCCTACTGAAATAACGTGGTCTAACAGTGGTAGTGAAAAAACTGGAAAACGTAAATCTAACAAAGCAGTATGAAGATAATATAAAATTTTGAATTGGTTACAAGCCAACAATCAATTATGTACATATGTTACCGGCAACCTGCATAACCCGGTATTTTATAGAATACCTAAAACATTCAGGTAATGTATAAATATTGTATCTATACTTCTATACTAATATTATAAAGAGGAAAGATTTGTTTGTTTGTTTGAAATGAATAGGCTCCGAAACTACTGGACCGATTTGAAAAATTCTTTCAGCAATGGATAGCTACATTATTTATTTATTTATTTATTGGTTCACCAACAATTGTTCACACTGGTTTAATGTTAAAAATACATGCAATAAATTATTATACATCAGTGCAACAATCACTTAAAGGTAAACACCGCATGCATAAGGAAGTTGTACAAAAAAAAAATATAAATTAGACTAATCTAGCTTTAAGTTAATGTTAATGTGTTCATAGGGCATACATTGAACACATTTCCTTTCAGAGCTAATGAAAGGTCACTTGGAGATTTTTAAGAAAAATTGGCTTTCAATTTGCCCAATCTGTCAAAGTGTAAATCGATTACATCACTACAGCTATTAATGACCTTGCAGAACCTCGCGAATGGAGAATTAGCGCCTAGAACTGTTCTTCTCTGTGGTGGGCAGAGAGGTGTTATTTGACTGCGAGGAATTCTTGAGGGGGCACGGAAATTAAAAAGTTGCAATATTTGTGGACAGTCAATTTTATGGGCCATTACTTTGCACACAAACATTGCGTCATTAATGCGTCGGCGCTCTTCCAGTGAAACCATTCTAAAGTGCTTCAGTCGGTTACTGTATGAACGTACCTTTTTGGTAATTCCTTTAGAAAACGCCAGGTGCCAAAGAAAACGCTTTTGTACGCGTTCAAGACGCAGCGAGTGAGCAGAATAGTGTGGCCGCCAGATAACGCTACAATATTCCAAAATGCCTCGAACCAAACTATTGTAAAGCATGACTTTAGTTTTGGAACTCCTGAACTGTTTAGAATTTCTCATAACAAAACCCAACATTCTAGAAGACTTCTTTATGGTATTATTTATGTGAGGAATAAAAGTTAACTTCTGATCAAATACCACACCAAGGTCCTTTATTGTGTCCAGCTCCACAACTTTGACTTCATTTATGTAGTAATCATGCTCTATTAAATGATGTTTTCGCGTGAATTTTATATGGTAACATTTACCAGGATTAAGTTGCATCTGGTTGATTTGGCACCATTGCACAAGTCTGTCTAGGTCACTTTGTAAGTCAGAGGCATCATCTTTTGATTTTACGACTTTGACAAACTTTAAGTCGTCAGCATACATAAACACCTTACAATAACTTTATTATCAGGGAGTAACATAGGCTATATTTTATCCCCGTACTCCCACGGGAACGGGAACTACGCGGGGAAACCGCGTGACGTCCACTACTATTTTATACTTTGGCTAGTTATTCTATATGTATAATACCGAATACGCAGCCGGCAATGTGTGTAAAAGATGATAGAAGGGCAAGGGGAGACGTGTGGAGGCAGGCAGTAACGAGACGAAGACATGTCTATCGTAGCTATATCGTAGAATTAGCCATTTCATGAAATGTCTACCTCAAACCTAATCTCGACGACGGGCTGCTATTCTTTCCTGCTCCGCCCAGAGCGGAAGGAGTCGTTTGATGATTTCCCGGACATGTGCGAGTCGGACTCGACCGAAGGTTCCGTACAAGTTTGTAGGTACATGTTACTTTAAATAAAGACTATTTTTGTTATGATTTAATTACAAATGTATAGTTGTCAGATTTTTCCCTATACTTGTAGTATAAGACGATATTACCTGCCAAATTTCATAGTTCTAGGTCAACGAAAAATATCCTATAAAGAGTGTCGAAATACACGTTTTTTAATGCCGCAAAAAACGTATACCATTCAGTAGTGATTCAGTCAGTATCAACCCGTACTGAGACATCCCTTCCAATGTCATTATCGAACCAGGCTCGCATCAACTGGTCCATCCTAGTCATCGTCCCAACCATGTTCTGCATGACTTCGATGTACCTGGCTTTATTCCTCGCTCGCATCTCCTCCACTCTAAGGCGGCGCTCTTCTACATTGACGAACTCAGTAGTCGCCCGCTCGAAGGGTGTCTGAGCCCATCTTGACGGACTCGTCCGGCTGGGTGACTGGGTGAGGGCGCCAGAGATAAAAGAGGTTGTTGTAGAGGAGGTTAAAGGTTTGCAGCGATTGGATGACACGGGGGTGGAGTTGGAATAGGAGTCGAACTTAGTAGTCGTGATGGTGGCGATATTTCTGAAAAACATTCGTGTTTATTTTTATTATAATAGAACTTTAATTAAGTAATAAATTAACAATAATAAAAACTTAAAGCAACTAACAACACCTAAAATTAACCTATATACAAAACTTACATCAAAAATTTCGTCCTCAACGCTGTCAACTGGTAATGTACTCAAGAGACTGGCGGCATTGCCACGTTGAATCGCAATACTTAGGCCCGTATTAATAAACGTTACTCAACCCGTGAGATCGCACTTGATTTGAATGTTGAGATGCTGATCGTATTAATAATCATGATTATTTATGTTCCCAAGTTGCGGATTAGGTTTGTGCCATCAACTGAGTGATGGACTGATTAATAAACGAAACTCAACCCTTAAGTATACAACGAGCGCGGGTTACTGAGATGCTATATCGTGAGTGCAGATAGACCATGACTTGAGGAGTGATTAGCGTGGCGCCAAAAATGGAGTTTGAAAATATTGAAGTGAAATGAATTATTACGATGAAGTAGATTACTATGACGATATTTTGTGGCCTTAGTGATTTCGTTTACCAAAACTTTATATAAGAGATGCTTCAAATCCTTTTGAGTTACCTAGTGAAAATTAAAAAAAAAACAGCCAAGTTCGAGTCGGGTTCCGTACTATAAACGAAAAAAAAAACGTTTCTTGTATTGGAGCCCCTTTAATTTTTAAGTTTAATTTTATTATTTCTTGTTATAGTGGCTATAGAAATACATAATCGGTGAAAATTTTAACTTTCTACCTATTACGGTTCTTGAGATACAGCCCGCTGACAGACAGATGAACGGACGGACGGACAGCGGAGGCTTAGTAATAAGGTTCCGTTGGTTACCGTTGGGGTACGGAACCCTAACAAGTAAGTAGTTAGGTAGGTACTAACTACTACTAATATGTGTACCTATTAAAAAATAGTTTTTATCTAATATTAATAGAAACAAACCCATTAATTCATATGATAATGTACCTAACGTAATTAATTTATATTCTTAAGATGTTCGTGCTGAACACAAACAGATGTTTATGTTTGACGTTCCTTTTTTTGACACTGATGCTACATTGCGTTATGTTGTTTATGCTTACTGAGTTAAGTAGTAAACAATTATTTCATATTGGGAAATAAATACACGTTTTTTTGACAATTTAACGCTTTCTTAAGTAGCAAACAACTTTATATCGTGTATTAGCGCTATTCATTAAAGATTTAATGAAATAAAAGTATTTAAATCAAAAGTTTTACATTTTACAACATAGCAATAACGAAATGCGACAAGTCTCATTCAAAACTTCGGTCAATCGTCATCGTTCACGCGATCAAGGCATCAAGTACAGCTAGGTGAGATGCTGATCTTGGTTACTGAGATACTGTATTTATGTGTCTATTAATAAGCAATAATCTTGAGATGCTGATGACGTCATAATGCCGTATCAAATGATAACGCATTTGAGTACGTTGTTGAGGGCCGTTTATTAATACGGGCCTTAATCTCTGCCCAAAGTTAAAACCAGCTCTTGGGTCACGGGAAGTGTCAACCAGCCGTTATTCAATTTTTTTGAAAAGACTGTGAACAGAAGGGCCCCACGGCCCGAGGGTTTCAACCCCAAACGACTCGAATATATAGTATATATTCGAGCCTTCGAGCTTACTCCGCTTGAAGTTTTCCGCAGCCGCAGCGGCAGCGTCAACGCAACACGATGAACTAGGAAGATGGGATATAATAAACCAATCTTCATAGTTTATCGTGTGTGTTCATTTAATATATATGAAATACATAATATGTATTTCAATACACATCCCGTGGTACCTCTGCAACGTGGTCACGGCACAGGATTGGGATATAGCAACTTTGCGTGCTATTCCTCTCGTGGTGTATACTTCTTCCCTCTAAGTTACTATTCTTCCTCGTAAAACTTCTGATAATCCTCTTGGCATTTTTTCAATTACAACTTACCAATAAGGTTACTATATTTACTTCGCTTGAAGTTTTCCGCAGCCGCAGCGGCAGCGGCAGCGTCAACGCAACACGATGATCTAGGAAGATGGGGTATAATAAACCCATCTTCATAGTTTATCGTGTGTGTTCATTTAATACATATACATGATATGTATTTCAACAAAAGAAAAGAAGATTCTCGATTTATCAGTACTTTACTACAAATAATGAAAAGCTTTAGATACCATCTATAAGTGCTTCGTTCAGAAATGGTTGCGATTCCACAAAGGGAAGTAACTGAGGGTCGGGACTAGGTGACGAAGCGCGAGAGTGCAACTGCTCGACTTGACCTCTGAAGTAATAAAATAGCGTTAATAATAATCACAGTCGATTGTGTGTTGTGCTTGCATCAACTGGTCCATCCTATTCATCGTCCCAACCATGCTCTGCATGACTTTGGCATGCCTGGCTTCATTCCTCGCTCGCATTTTCTCCACTCGTAAGGCGGCACACACAAAAGATTTTGTGTTCTTGCCAAAATATAACTCGCAAGTGTCTGCTCTTCCACACCAGGGAGCCACTGCTCCCTTGAGTGCCAATAGTCGCTCTTCAACTTCCGTCAATCTATTGTGACTTCTTGCCCACCTTCAGTCCCGGCTGCGTGTTTACGCATCTCGAGCGCTTTTTCTGGTCTTGTTTCCAGTCCTCCCACTCCTTAAAATAAACGTATTGAGTAAATTTTAACAGGTTATTTTAGAAGGCGCTGCCATCCGATGAATTCAGGGTGTCTGCTAGCTCTCGCCAAAGCGTTTTAGACCTCATAGACCCTTACATTCCCGAATTTTGGAAAGGTCACCGTGGCTATAATATAAATAAACATAGGAAGTTACTGGTTGGCTCTCGAAGTTTCATTGAAATTTTACCTCTCCATGAAATCTAAGAGAGTAAAAAACTGATGTGCAGTATGCCCTCGCTTCCATATTGAGCAAAAATTTATTATTTAGGTACTTACCACTTTTTGCTCAAGCAAAATTATAATTTAGGGCGAGAACAAATGTTTCCTTGTAAAATTCCAAAAAACAAACTGACTCTCAGCACAGGCGTCTGATGGCAGTAAGATTAGGGTAAACGGTATATCCCATTTCAATAGTAATTGGTCAATTTCTCGTAAATAAGCTAAGTTGGTAAAATTGTAATGGTTTTGGCGGGCTTTAGTTTAAATAGGCACTTGATGAAAACCCGGCTTCGCTCGGGTGATGTGTGGCTCATAATTCACATGTAGGAGAGCAGCTGTTCCGGCGCAAAGTACCGTCTCACCTTTGCTAAGATCCCCAACTTCTTTGCAGCCACTTGAGCTTTTGCCTCTATGAAAGGGCCAAAATTGAGGGTAGATGTTAATGTAACCCCAAGAAGCTCAAGTTGGTCGGTTATCGGCACGGTTGCACCTCGGAAAGATGGAGCTGGGTGGAATTGGCTCCGTTTAGCGGAAAATAGACACGCTTGGGTCTTAGCAGCATTGAACTTGACCAGATTGGCTTCGCCCCATTCTGAGACAGCCTGTAAGGACGTTCAAGCGCTCAACCATAGCCTCCCGGAGAGACCGGATCTACGACCCACCAGCTCGTGCGTCGGACACGTATCTCTCAGCAACAGTGCTGTCGTCTGCATACCCAAAGGTACCGGGTTTAAGCAGATCATTAATATGCAGCAAGAACAGTGTTGCCGAAAGCACCGACCCCTGAGGAACCCCGGCATTAATATCCAATAGTCCAGACGAGCAGCCATCAATGACCACTCGTATAGACCGATCCCTCAGGAAATCCGCGATCCAATCACACAATCCGGCGGGCAGACCGAAGGAAGGAAGCTTACTAATAAGGCTATCGTGCCAGACCCTGTCGAAGGCCTTCGAGATGTCAAGGGAGACCGCTAGTGCCTCCCCGTGCTTCTCTATGGCCTCACTCCAGATGTGAATGGCATACGCAAGAAGATCCCCAGTAGACCGATTTCGGCGGAATCCGTATTGTCGGTCACTAAGGACATCATTTGCTTCTAGGTATGCCAGGAGCTTATGATTCAGTACGCGTTCCATACTCTTACAGAGTATGGACGTTACTGAGATAGGTCTATAATTCGACGGGTCAGCTCGACTACCTTTCTTGGGCACAGGCTGCACGTTAGCTTGCTTCCAAGCCTTCGGCACTTTTCCAGTCTCAAACGAGAGGCGAAATAGGCGTGTCAAGATCGGAGACAACTCAGGCGCACAAGTCTTCAGCACAACTGCCGGTATCCCGTCGGGGCCACTAGCCTTGTTCACGTCTAGGTTACGCAGTACCCTACGGACGTCCTTCTGATGAATGCGGATGTTCGACATACTCGACTCGCATCCAGCAGGAGAAGCAGGGGGCTCCGCGCCACCAGGATCCAGACGTGAAGATTCCGCAAACAAAGAAGCAAACAAGTTCGCTTTCTCCTCAGCGGAGTGGGCCAACGTCCCGTCGGGTCTCAGCAGTGGTGGTAGTGAGGGGCGGCAGAAGTTCGATTCGACGGACTTAGCCAGGGACCAAAAAGCCTTACTACCTGCTGGGTATGAAGAAAGTTTGTTCCCTATTCGGCTAATGTGGTCAAATCGAGCCCTCCGCAACACCTTCTTGCAGGACTTGGCAGCCCTGTTGAAGGCTCTCTTCTTCTGACTCACATCATTTGCTTTGCGCGTACGAGCGTCGACCCATGCTAGGTACGCCGCGTGCTTAAGCGCATCAGCGCGATGGCACTCGGCACCAAACCATGGACGAGCTTCGCCAGACATTGTTACGTCAGAGAACGGAATGTAGTACTCCATTCCCCTCCGCAACACATTCGTTACGGCGTCCGCGCACGACGAAGCATCAGTCGAAGAAAAGCAAGTAGGCTGCCAAGGGTAACAAGCGAAGAAAGATCGCAAGCCATCCCAATCTGCTGACCTGTATCGCCATACCCGCCGGGTGCCTCTTGGGCTAGGATCGGGCGGGGAGTAGACGGACACAGACTTCACCAGACAGTGGTCCGAACTACCCAGTGGTGAAGAAATCGTCACCGAGTAGCGGTCTGGATCAGTTGTCAGCACAAGGTCCAAGCAATTGGCAGTGTGCGAATCAACATCCGGCACCCTCGTTGCCCCCTGGACCAGCTGGGTAAGATTTAACGCTAGCGCTAGCTTTCGCGTCTCTCGTCCAGCATGGTCTGTGCACTGGTATGGGAAGAGCCACTCCTGATGGTGGGCATTGAAGTCCCCCAGTAACACCAATTGGGCAGAAGGGTACCGCTGCTGAGCTGCATCCGCCGCCTCACTCAGGTGCTGTGTGAGCCCAGTTGTCTCCAAATCACCGCTGTGCGAACGGTAGACACAGGCGTAGACAATTTTGTCCAGGCCTGTGTCCACTATAACCCACAGAGTTGAGAACCTGGAGTCTTCAAGGTTTCGGAGACGCCGATAGCAGATGTCGTCCCGGGCGTACACACATAGGCCCGCGCGTGGTCTAAAGTGGTGCTCCAGGGTAAACCCTGGGTAAGACAGATATGACACGTCTGACGGACATCCGATCTGCGTCTCCGACAGAAATAAGAGCGCTGGTTTCTCCGTCTCGAGGTGGTGGTGGACTGCGGCGAGATTTGAGTGCAGACCTCGTATGTTGGAGAGGTGCACTTTGTGCGAGAGGGAGCTGTACAGCTTTTCTCTTATTTTTCCTGTTCATATTGAGTGAAGGAAGGAGAGGAGAAGGAAGTGAAATGAGGTTCCATGCTGCTAACCTTCAGGCACGCTCTGGCAGGACGGCATAATTGGGGGACTAGCCTGGAGACTGCGGGGACGCCCGAGCCCCCCGGGAATGTCCATCGGGCCCTCTCGTCTGGTCGCCAACCAGCACGATGTTGCATTCCGGGATTTTTCGACAGTTGGCGGGGCAGCCTTTCATGTGTGGCTAGCACACTACTTGGGCCCCCAACTACCTGCGGTCGGCCAACGGCGCACCGTGCCTCGGATCCCGCTACCCTCCGCGACTAGTCTCCCGATACGCCCATGTCAGCGCAAGCCTGGTTGGTCTGCCTGCATTGGAACAACTATTTCGACCCAACTCCTCTGAATTGGCTACACTGGGCATCGTACCGGAACGCGGCTAGGCCGCTTGGCGGTACGTCTTTGCCCAGTGGGTGGTCACAAGCCATCGTACTCCAAGTAAGTTTAAGTACTCCTAGAGAACTCGAAAGATTAAATAATTATGCTCACGGATACCATCTAGCCTTTGCAGATATGGTAGGTGGCCCGTGGACCGATACCGTCGTCAGCTCCGATCGGTATCTACAGCAATAAACGAAAAATGAGCGACATAATTCTCAAATAGAATTTCTAAGAAAGAAAGTGAAATTAATTACGTACCGGTATTTTATAACATTAAGCTACATGCCTTTGGATTACATTATTAAACTTTACATTTAACACATACTACTTGATGGATTTATAATTACTTTCTTCCAATTTATTTGTATTAATTCACATTAACAATCTTTGTGAAAATTCACCAGACACTGACCATATTTTCTTGAAATTTGTCAAGTGTCATTTTGATGGAATCTCAATTTAAAATATGATCAGAAAAAGAAAATTGTGTCTAAACGAATGAGGTTGAGGTTAAATTTGGGAAAGATGGTTTAATTGCCAAACCTGCAGAACACAATGCTGCAGTAGGTAAGTACTTACTACCTTTGAAAATAAAGAACGAAAATGTTGTTCATTATACAAATTGGCTAAATCAAAAATAATATTGAGAAACCAAGTTAAACAATTGCAATTTTGCAATGAGTACTCACCCGAGAAGTTGGCAAACAATTAAGAAATATTCATAAATATTCTCTATTATACACAGGTTGATTATCATGAAAATTCTCCATATACAACATTTTTCGTTAAATATTTATCACCTTTCAAGCCTTGTTCAGTGGTATTGATAAGTTGGATTTTTACATCATCGAATCTTCAAACTCGAGAGAAGGCAACATAGACTTGGCCATGAGTGAACACAGGATTAGGTAAAACTAGACCGATATTGTCGAAAGTTTGTCCCTGACTTTTATTTACTGTCATAGCGAATGCTATGCGGATAGGAAACTGGAGCCGACTAAATTTAAAAGGCAGGAATAAAAACTCTAGTTCCCACATGGGTACCACAAATAATTTTGGCATCAATTACACGTGAAGCAAACGCTCTAATAATAAGACGGGTTCCGTTGCGCACACTAACAGTCGGGTTTAAATTTCTTAAAAGCATTACTATACAACCAACTTTTAATTTTAGAATGTGTGATGGTAGTCCTGCAGGCGTTATAGAATTTAGGAATTGGACAGGATAGTTTAAAACGTCATTATGATCGCTCTCAACGACATCATTTCATCAATTTCTTGTAAAGCCAACTGTTTGGATAGTATTTCAGGGCGTGATCTTGTAAAGTCTTCTATAACATATGCTGAAAAGTTTTCCCAAAGAGCATAAGGGTCAGTTGGTTCACAAAATACGCAAATTAACGCAAATAGCTGTCGAAATTGCCGAGGAAGTTTAAAACCAATTGTTTCATCTAAACATCTTTCCCATTCTTGATCGTCAAGAAGGAGTCCCCTTGCTTGAGCAGCTTCTCGAAATGAGTTGTAAATAATATTTTCATGAGTTCTAACATCTCTGAAGCAAGTCGGCACTTTGACGTGAAAAAGTAATAGCCGGAAATAATATCGTTCTCGATCAGAAAAGGAATAATTAAACATTCTTGCAATTACTTTACCTGCCACTGATTGAGATATTCGTGGTTGCCACTGTCCATGGATAAATCTGAAATTTGTCGGAATTTCAGTGTAAAGATATTGTCGAGCACTTTCGTTGGTTTTGTTTAATTCAAAAAATGCTTATAATGTTGATTTTTCTGCTGATCTAGCTGCTGCTTCATGAACATTTTGATCTGTAAATACGACTGTTTGTTACTTTTCCAAATGAACACCTAACTGTATAATTGTGTGACTCATTTTGTGCATTGGAAATTCAAATATTCGCCAAACTGCTTCAGGAGCTGAAACACACCTGGTATCAATATAATCCTTAATTTCGTCACGGTGTGTGTTGCTTGATGTCGATTGATCACTGGACTCTTGTGGCGCTACCGTGATTTGCACCTTTTCTCGGTCGTAACCTTTATAAATATATTTATTTATATATTTCACACTTTGACAGTTGAACAAACATCCACATTTATGTGAGCATTAAATTTTTTACATAGGGATTGTAGGGCCCATCTATTATCATACTCGAAATCTTTCTTTTTTATTGTTCTTTCGTCGTCTCTTCTTCTTATTATAGCATAACCTCCATTTTGGGTACCATCTCTAGTTTCTTCGCAAAATGTCTTTGGGTAATTTTTAGAACATTCAGATCCAGTTCCATCATTTTTTATGCGGGGTGAATTCAAATATCCAGGACCACATGGCACATGGATCATGTTTTTTGACACAGTCTGAGAAAGTTCCTGGTCTGATGCCAATTCGGATTGCATGTAAATGTTATAAATCTGTTTTACCATGCTTGCATACAATTGCCATGGAATCTTGATAATTTTGCATCATGTGCCTCGGGGGCTTCCCACATAAGTTGATGGCAATATTATCATTTTACTAATGCCTTGACCCGATTTGCTATCATTATTGTACAGGCTATCCATTAATTGTTAAAATTTTCGGCTCTGAGCTGTGTTTAATTCATTCGAAGTAACAATAATCTTTGAGATTCAATCTTAACATAGGCTAAGATACAATTAAAAGTTTTTCGGCGCAAAACCATGGGCTAAAATTTTTACGAACAGCAAGTCTATACTGATAAAATTGTAGCATTGTAAGGCCGCTTCGAGCAGTTTGCCTCTCTTCTCTGTGTTGAAGATTTTCATTCCATCCGAGTTCTCCATAGTCAATATTGGGACTGGTTAATTTTAGTGTAGTTAAATGTTGAGAATATTCTTACATACATAAAAGTACAGAAAAATTTCTATTTCATTTCATTTATTTATTGCTTCAAATATGGTAGGTACAAGTTCTTATATACAATATTAAGTAACACACATTTGGCCAATATATAGCATGCAATAGTAGGTACAAGATTTTACTAAAAATATTAATTACTAGATAACCACATTACGTCAATTTATGTATCAATTAAATATGTCTGTGTTTTATTGTATAAGATTTACAGGGACACTTTTGAAAGAACTCATGTATTGAATAAAAACACTCTTGTAACAACCACTTCCGCAACGTTACACAAAACTTATTGAATGGTATTTGAGTAATTGACCTTGGCAAAGCATTGTAAATTAGGGGAGCCATATTAACGCAGCTCTGCCGAAAATGTTCTAGCTTTGTAACGGGCATTTCCAAATCTAAATGTGTAGGTTTCCTTTTATTTCCTTTTATGTGTTTCCCCACACAACTATACCGTATCTTATTCTGAGCAGACGTATGCGTGCGTGATACATCATAATGGCAGTACGCAAAGATGTAATAATTTTAATTCTTTTTGATTTTATTTGATTTGATTTTATTCGATTTGATTTTATTCGATTTGATTTTAATTTATTTTATTATTTTCTTTTATTAACATTTATTTCCACCAGGCGCTCAATTGATGACTCATCACGACGCGATACGTGTCCGTAGAAGGTGAGTATCCGAGATTGCACTATAGACGATATACGCCGAGTTTTTTGAGCATGGATTAGTTGGTACGTAACTCTGTCCATATTACTCCAAGCATTCTTCACCAACACCACATCTCCAGAGCATATATACTCTTCTCACTTTCTCGCAGGGTCCACGTCTCTGCTGTGTAGAGGTAAATCGGGAACACTAACACTCGCACAAGCCGGGTTTTGTCATTTAAACATTTTGTATCTTTTTAAAAGACAATGTCCCACACTCGCACAAGCCGGGTTTTGTCATTTAAACATTTTGTATCTTTTTAAAAGACAATGTCCCAATTCGCCCTGTGCAACAAAAGTATCGGACATACACGATAATTCATGTTCTATTTTATTATATCAGTTGCAAATACTTTTGTAACACGGACTAGCTGCAAGCCAAAATGAACATTAAAAAGTATTTTCGCGAATAATAACATGAATCGCCGCCATCATCACCAAATGTCATGTCAAAAAAGATTAGGGATGACCAATCGATTGTAATCAATTGATTTATTTTTTTAAGAACTGAAGTGTAATTATTTTTAATATGAATCATATTCTGAATTTATTTCGAATAAAGAGCAAACAGAAGATACAATAAAAGCATTCAATTACCATTCCATATATTATTCCCTAAATGTATACTTAATTCAAAAAAACCTACTGAGTATAGGTAATTTGTGCATGAGGTCATACTCGATTTTAAACAGATAGTAAGAATAATACTGAAGTGATCAAAACCTTCGTATTTCACCATGATCATTATTCAGGGTTTTCTTATGATTGTTTAAGAAAGTGTGTGGTTTACTTCTAACTAAACGATTAGGTATTTACGACAATTAATATAAAAATAACTCTCCTTTTAGGCTTCGCCGCAATCGGATAAAAATACTTATCGTTACTGAATATATTAAGTATTAGTATTATATTAAGTAAGTAGGTACTATAAATGTTTTTGTTATGTTGTACAAATGTTATTAAGTATTAATATTATAAAAAGTATCGAAGAATGTTTTTATAAGTACAGTAGGACATTGTCATCCTTGTAACAAAATCATAGGGAATATCGATAAGTTGTATCGTATTTTTACACACACTCCTATTTTTGACGTCACTAAATTGTCACTTGACTGTCTGTCAGCCACCTGTGCTTTCACTGTTTACATTAGTGTCCAAAGAGTATAGTAATAATTGTTAGTGTCGCTTGCTCTTTGTAATTGTGTCGGTGTGTTTTGGTGACTTTCGGGACTACTAATATTCCGACTTGGCTATTATAATGGACTCTGATTGCTTTCAAAAACGACTTACCTGGCTGTGATTTTCGGAGTACCGCTCAAACGATAACTTGGCAGTCATAAATGGACTAACGCATACGCTATGGAAAGTGTTTTTTGTGTAAATTGCGGCTCTGCTGGTGGTTCCATGTTGTTGGAAGATGAACAGATTCGTCATTGAGTACAACAATGGACTGCACCTCTTTTGGTAATTACATTTTTACTTTGTTTGCACCTATATTATTTTTTGTTGTACCTATGTTATTCTGTTTGCGATCTGTCAGACTTTTTTTTTACTAATAAGTTTCTATACTTGACCTTACACATTATGTTTGCAATTATCGTTTTCACAAAAAACATTATAATAGAAACAATCTGATAGGTAAATACTTTGTAAAAATACAATTGAACTAAGTATGTTTTTTTTTTAGGTTCAAGCTCATGAGCTCATATGCACCACTTGTTGGACAAGAGCTCAAGTGATGACTAACACTTCAGTAACAAGTAATGTTGGTAGAAACTATGCACTTTGCAATAGAACGTTGGCACCTCGGGCACGCTCACATCATCTGATTGCTCTGAGAACTGACACTCAACATAATGTGAATATCAGAAATATCATCATAGAAAGACTTATGCCATTGGAGGTACTATTATATATATTATTATTGGGCCATGTTTGACATTGGATTTGCAGTGGGTGCCATTGATCTGACTTGCTATTTTTTTGTTTAAGATACGTGCATCACATTATATTTGCCATCCTTGTTGGCAAATATGTGATCGTGCTGCCAGGCATTATTCAGCACCATCTTCATCAAGGGATACTCCTACAACAAGCAATCATCCAGGTTGTGCCAATTGTGGTATTCATTTCAATAGACAAAGACGGCATATTCTCCATAATGATGTAAGTCTTGTGCAAATACAGCAATGAGTTGCACCACAAATAGTAAGCTTTTACTTCCATTTGTAACAATTTATAATGGCTCTGTATAGAAGAGAAAATATAAAATAAAAAAATGTTTATTTAATACTTATAACATGTTTCTATATTACAGGTGAGTGCAAATGATTACATATGTGATGTTTGTCATACATTATTTGTTAATAGAGTTACCACAACATCACAAGATTTGCAAGAAGTACCAATGGTTGGTCATCAACATGATCAACATGTGGTATGTGGTTGTTTACTGTCACGAATCCAATGTTACTTCGTACAAGCAGAAAGTATCAGCCACATTTTAGATATTGTGCGAAATTGAGTCATTTTTTTTTGTTGTCAACCCTGAGAGGTGAGAGACGTTTTTGATTAGTTAACTATTGTAAGAAATTAGGCTATGGTAAACATCAGATACCCATGCAATAAAGGTCATTGACCCTCATACATTTATTGACTTTCCTAATAACAAAAACAGAAATAATGACATAAAGCTGTCCTGAATCAACTTCTATCGTGATTCTTTAGGTTTTCTAGTAATGAAAAACGGTTTATAATTTATTGTTTGAGTATCCACGAAGGGATATAAGGGAAAAATCTATGTACTTTATTGCATGTTTATCTGGTGCCGACCTTGTTGTCAACCCTGAGAGGTGAGAGACGTTTTTGATTAGTTAACTATTGTAAGAAATTAGGCTATGGTAAACATCAGATACCCATGCAATAAAGGTCATTGACCCTCATACATTTATTGACTTTCCAAATAACAAAAACAGAAATAATGACATAAAGCTGTCCTGAATCAACTTCTATCGTGATTCTTTAGGTTTTCTAGTAATGAAAAACGGTTCATAATTTATTGTTTGAGTATCCACGAAGGGATATAAGGGAAAAATCTATGTACTTTATTGCATGTTTATCTGGTGCCGACCATAGTATGCTTAAACTTGCCTGATGTGCTATTTTGTTTAGCTAATAGATCTTTTCTGGTCAGTTATAGTCATGCAATATTTGTAGTGTAAATTGTTTTATTTATTTTACTATAAATGCAATGTGTAACCAAGAATTTTTTTTTGTGGTAGATTCAGCCATCGGATTTGAATGAACTACAATTAAATAATTCCGAAACCATATGGAAATTACGAGGCAAAATTCACAACCGCCATATCAGCAATAAAACATATTTTGTTTACATAGTAATTGATTCAGCTCAAATTGGTTGACAAGCAATCGTACAATATTGCTGTAATTGCATCGTTGGGCGCAGAACCATCGGGTGCTGCGCCCATGTTGTGGCCATTATTTGATATTAAAGCTATGCGAGACATCAAAATAATATCGACCCCTGCACAGTTTTTAGACTATATTTTAATTACCAATTTAGATGAACAATAAACGTGAAATTAAAATCTGTGCTTTATTTCTTATTCAAACATAATCAGTAAGTTAAAGTAGGACTGTAGGTTTCCGCAGAAGGCGATGGCCGTCAGGGCTATCAGGGGGTATTGCACGATCTCCTACGAGGCAGGTTGTGCACTGGCCGGATCACCGCCCTGGGACTTAGAGGCGAGGGTTCTCGCCTCGCTGTACCGGTGCAGGTGGCGCGAGGAGGTGCGGACGCGGGGCGGACGCGGGGCGGACGCGGGGCGGACGCGGGGCGGTGAACCGATGCAGCGCGAGATCGAGTTGCGTCGGTCACAGCTCCGCGAGTTCATGGTGAGGGAATGGCGAGAAAGGCTCTCGCGACCTACCGCCGGCCTCGTCACTATCGAGGCCATACGGCCAGCGCCGGAGTGAGGAAGCACGACTCCCTGTCGTTTCGGGCGACACAGGTGCTTTCGGGGCATGGCTACCGCCGCGGACGCTCGGTGCTATCACTGCACCGACTGTCGGGAGGACACGGCGCAGCACACACTGGCAGAGTGTGTCGCGTGGGAGGAGCAGCGCCGTGCCCTCGTATCCGAAGTAAGACCCGACTTGTCGCTTCCAGCCGTCGCTCGTTCGATGGTCGGGAGCGCAGAGTCATGGAATGCGGTGATCTCCTTCTGTGAAGTCGTAATTTCGCAGAAGGAGGCTGCGGAGAGGGAGAGGGAGGCCGTGGCCACTCTCCCGTGCCGCAGCAGGCGAACCAGGCGTCGGCGGAGGGCGGACAACGCCCTCTTCCAGCCCCCATAGAAAGGTCTGGAGGGACGGTGGACTTGGGGTCGTCCGCCGGCCCTCATCCAGCAGGACCTGAGCGGCGGCGCGTACTGTTCCAGACGCGCCCCTATTGGACGTGCGGGGGAGGACACCTCACTTCTCCCGCAGGCCTGAGGTGGCCCGCGAAGGCGGGCCGGCACTAGCCGGGAATCGTGGTAGGCGCACTAGTTCTCACGATCCCCGGTCCTAGTGTGAGAAGGAACACCGGGTTGGTTTTTAGTTAGTAAGAGTCTGACAGGCCCCTTCACCTGCCCCAGGTGAAGGACATCCATGAGGATTTTCCAACCCGGCAAAAAAAAAGAAGGACTGTAGGTTTAACACAACTTACCGGCTACCTAATTGGTAAGGCTGTTTTCATAGTCACGCGTTTGAACAGCGCGCAATGTTTTATATATACACAAACATTTAATCTCACTCCAAAACCAATGCTAAGAATACAGGTATCCACTATCTACCTATGTTAATTAGATTCTATGCATTTAAACGTTGCACTTACCTATTTACTTACACTTAGGCTTTAGAAAAAAAAAAACTGCAAAGGTACCTAAATATTTAGGTAGGTACTGAAAATAGCTAAATGTATTATGATTTTGTTAATCAGTTTCTTAAAGATCACTCGGAGCTATGAAAAACTATATCTAATATTCGTTGTTATGGTTAGATTATAATAACCTCAAAATCTGATACTTTTTTGGACATATATCTTTTCTGCAGCTAGTCCGCTATGAAAATAAGATCTTATAGGAGTTTACTAATGATCAACAATACAACATATAATTTTCCGATGCTCCATGCCTCCAGGGCGAACAATGTATGGGCGCAGAGCAATCTCCTTTTCCTCTGGAGCCCTAACCACCGGTAGCTTGGACTCTGCTACCGACACCGGCGGACTACTATTTTTTTATATTTTTAAATGTATTTTTTAAGATATATTTAAAACTAAATAATAATAATAACCTTTATTGTGTCCAAAAGTTATACACAAACAATTTGGGTTTGGAGTCTTCATTTAAGCAAATGATGCCCGTATTAAAAGACTCCGCTCCTTCACAACAGTAGGTACTTAAAACACAAAGAAAAACAGTACATGGGTGTAGTAAAATAAAATATAACTATGTGGACGTGTGTGTGCGTGTGCATGAGTGTGGATGAGTTGTTGAGTGTACATGAGTGTTATGGATGTGTGGTTGTAAGTGTATGGGTGTGTAAATGTACGTGTAGGTATGGGAGAGTCACTGATCTGTGTGAGTGGGTCGTTTACTTTTATTAAGTTACGTTTTGTAGGGGAGTTTCAGTATTTTCATATGTCAGTGGTTTTATCCAGTCAATCAACATTTCTTTACATGTATGATAAGATTTTGCATATACGAAAATTTCTTTATTTATTTTGTTGTATAATTGAGCTGATCGTTTACTAAATTGCGTAGATCTGAATTTGGTCTTGGTTTTAGGAATTTGAACTATGTTGTGTTTTCTTCTCCTAGAATGTATATCCGCATTATAAGGTAAGGTTTTGTGCTTTTTTAAATTATTTGAGTAATGTATAGTTTCCTAACTGACAATACATCACTAAGTTTGTAGAGGTTTTCTGTAGAAAATCTCCTTTTTTTTAAATGCATTATTTTGAGCAGGGCTCGTTGTGCTCGCTCCAATAGGATGAATTTAGATTTTGTTGGCCCACCCCAAATAGGAATACAGTATATCAATATTGATTGCGCAAAAGAAATGTATATTTGTGTGAGCACATGTCTAACAGGCTTACCGCTACTCTGTATAGACCTAGGCAGCAAGTGACGCAGAGTCTTAAAAATCCAATTTAGCTTGCGGACTCTATTAGCAACTTGCTCAAGATGGGGGTACCAGCACAAACTATGATCCAGCATTACCCCCAAATATTTTGTGCTAGAAACTTTGCCAATGCTAGAACAGTTACAATTATCAACATTAGTACTATCACAACTACGTATAATGATTCGAAAATCGCCGGTTGGTTGAGTACGATTGCAGATACTGAAACTAATAAAGTTTGTTTTGGAGGTATTTAATTTGAGAACATTAGCATTAAGTCAATTTGCAACCTGGAACATTCCTGTTTCAGCACTTAGCTGCACATTATGCCATGTCTTACCATAGAAGGTGACAGCAGTATCATCGGCGTATGACAGGACTTTGGCATTAGGAATTTTCATGTTACACATGTCGTTTATGTATACCAAGAAGAGCGTTGGACCTAATACACTTTGGCACTCTGTTTCCTATCTGAAAGATAGCTCTTAAACAAATCAAGCGCGATATCTCTAATGCCTATTTTTTCCAGTTTGTTTATGATCAATTATATATCTGTTCCGTGTCTGGGTATTATTTGTATCTGTTTATTTATTATATACTTGATTGCTTTATGTGTCCATGACACCTCAACACAGGCCTGCGTGTGTTCATTTATTATTATTTGTCGGGGCTTAGAGAAAAAATATTGAACCGCTCACCGAGTGTAATGTTGTCGCATTACACACATCGACTGCACAATTGCATTTGCTTGCAATTTTTTGCAATGTTTTTATTTTTTATTTGTGTTGGATTTGCTCTTGACTCTAGTCTAGGTCAGCGACAAAGTCTACGATGGAGCGAGCTTACCCAGAAGGAGCCTGTGCACTCTAACTTTGAAAAGACTAGGGTTGGCAAATATTTTGCCATTACAAAAATTGCATGCCACTGGAAGTAGATAAGTACTTATTTTATTTCAATGCCTACCATACCCACCTACATACCTACTAAAATAATTTTGCTTTTACTCGCCATATTTACTAAGAGCCCTTTGCTGCATCCATTTTCCACAATTGTGACAACGTTTACCAAATGCAAGGAGATTCGGCTGATAGGAAAATGATGTAGGTATCATCAAACAAAACAATGATGAAAGACATTCATTTTATGAAATACTTACGATTTTCGGCATGATGTGTATAATTCAAACAAATTAAATCACTATGCAAAACTTAATGAATACTGAAAAAAGTACATTATAATTTTATTACGAAAAGAACTTCAACTTCAACTTTTAAGGTTTTGCCAATATTCTTTTTTCTATGGTTATGTTATGGCAATCGGCCATTTTGTTTTATTATTCGTAAGGTTTCGATTGTGCCAATATGGCGACTGCGATTTGTCTGTCAGCACCATTAGTGTTTAACAAATTAGTCGACAATCGACTTTTGCGGATACATGTTTTCGACTCGAAATCTTTATTTTTTAATATTTTATTATTCAGGTAAGGTTTCTATCGAGTCTGCCGTACTCTTTGACGAAATAATTAATATAGATTAATAAAATGACGCATTAAATTAAAAAACAACATGTTAAATTAACTTAAAAATCTAATTAAACATATTTTACGGGATGTTAGTACATAGTAATTGGCACTATAAAATATATATGTTACCGGCAATCTGTATAATTCAGGTATTCTATACAATACCTAGTGTAGCGACTTCGGCGTCTTCTAGTTACACGTATATTAATTTAAGTAAAAACAAAACCTTAAAGTGAATATAAATAAGGATATAAAAAACAGATAAATTAAAAAAAAATGCTACGTCGGTGAATTTTTTAGTTGGATATTAATAAATGAGTAAAAACGCAAAAAAAAACTTGGGCACGGTTTTTAAATTTGTTAATGTTACCTTTCTAGAATAAACGTGCTTCTAAACCAGTAGTGATTGCAATCAATAAAACACGGTCTAGGAGCGTCTCCAACTGCTAAATTGCATAAAAGATGCGGCTCTAAATGGTTTTTGCAACTCCTAGACAATATTCAAATAGAAAATAAGGAAACTAATTACCAGCTCAGAAGGAGCAGCACGTTATGCTAAGAACATGAAACAATTTAAACGTCTACGATTAAATATTTAGATCCAGAAACTGCACAAATCCTGGGCTGCGACGATCACGCGATCAATTGGCATAAGTACTCCATGAGAACTCGTACCAGACTAAATAATTATGCTCACAGATACCATCTAGCCTTCCCAGATTTGGTAGGTGGCCTGTGGACCGATACCGTCGTCTGCTCCGACCGGTATCGGTATTTTATAATAATAAGCTAAATCCTTTTGATTACATTATTTTCCTGAGCGATATTTCACATTTGACACGTAGATACTTGATGGATTTCAAATAATTTCATCAAATCAATTTTTTAAATTAATAGATAAGCCAGCTTCTTTAAATTTGTTCAAAACCTTTCTAAGAAGAGCAAAATGACTACGGAAGTCTTTAGAAACTAAAATCAAATCGTCGACGTATCCAAAAATACAGTCGTCGCTGGTTGATGAAAATTCAAAATTTACAGTCATGTCCGTAAGACGTTGCATTTCTGATACCGCATTTGTAAGACCAAACGGCATCCTGACAAATTCAAATAAACTACGTTGTGGAACAATAAAAGCAGTCTTTTCACAACTTTCCTTATCAGCGAGAGGGATCTGCCAAAAAGCACTCCTAAAGTCAAGGGATGTTATATATCTCGCACCACGAAGATTATCGAGAATATCGTGAATACTAGGGAGAGGATATGAATCCCTGATAGTAACGCTATTCAGTTTTCTGCTATCAACACAAAAACGGACGGAACCGTCCTTTTTAGTAACCATCACTACAGGACTCGTCCAAGGTGAGCGAGAAGGACGGATAACATCCATTTCTAACATTTTATCTATTTCTTCGTTCAATATTTTTAACTTAACCGGCGAAAGAGGGTAAAATCTTTGCCTAATTGGCTGACCAGTAAGTAGTATTGATCTTGTGAGAAAGCCAAGTAGTTTTTCCTAGACCAATTCTATCTGACGAAATAACTTGAAACTCGTCAATGACCTTCTGTAAACTCAGCTCTTGTGCAGTTAATAAAATATTACGGGGATGTATGTAACGGGCGTCACATACGCTAGATACTTCGGGGGAAAATTACTAAGAGTGGGAAGGAACATGTTCCTTTTAATATTCTTGTTAAAAGCCTTGCTAAAAACCGAAGTCAAACCGAATTTATTCCAAAATTCGATTCCTAAAATAACTGAAGACGTCATACAACGGGCTACCAAAAACTCATAAACAAAAGTTGTATCATTTTATTGAACTGGGAGAAAAACAGTTCCTAAAATATCAATAGGGGAGTTATTTGCGGAAATAACCCGAGGACAAGAACTATTAGTGTCTAACAAAATACCTAATTCGTGGGTTAAACTCTCACTAATCAAGGACATTTGAGCACCCGAGTCAAGAAGAACCTTAACTAAACGATCGCATAATATAATTTCAATAAAGGAACGGTTATCCAACGAATCAGAAGCTATCACCGGTGAAACAGTACGAGAAAAAGCGTTACTGCCTATGGGTTAAACATTTTTTTGGGTTGCATTTGGGACAATCCCGTATAATAAAATCAGGGATGCGGCATTTAAAGCACATAATCCCAGCCACATCTGGGCAATAACGATAAGAATGTCCAGTCTTGTTGCATTTAAAACATATAAGGGTTTGACTACCACATTGGCATGTTTTAAAATTAGTAGGGTTTAAATGCAGTTTTGAGGGATGTCTTGGAGATTTTTAGATGTGGATGGCTGACTAGGATCGTTCACACTAGAAACAGTTTTTGTATGTAACTTTCAAAATGAGATGCCGGCTCAATAAGCGAATGGATGTCGTAGAACTTTTTGATGAAAAATAATGGAAAACATTTGGGCTCTCGCTCTTATGGGAAATTATTTCTACCTAAATCCGGTTCGTCAATAGGTTTCCGTGATTTGTCGTTTAAATAGTTTACTCTTATAACAAAATCTTTAACGGATTGGTCGGGTCGTTGTTTCAAATTGCGAACTTCTTGTTCCCTACGAAATTAAAAATCTGCAGAACCAAAGGTTTTAATGAAAGCCAGCCTAACTTCAGAATAAGAAAAATGCGAGCGGCGAATCGACCTGTAGTACTGTTGAGCAATACCAGTTGAAAAGTTCGTGAAAACGTGTCACGACATAAGAATCAGTTATATTATCAGCCTCTATAAATTCATCTATACATGCGAAAAATTCACGAACGCAAGTATTCCCATCACACTTTAGGTCCCACCTCGAGAGTGAAATCTGTTTCCTGAAAAATTGTGGACTGTCCTCTGATTTTATTGGGGAAGGGAGAATTGACTGCGTTGAAGCACGAGACGTTCTTGGAGGAGGAGGTCTGGAAATAATAGGACTGCTACATCGCCGACGCGGAGTCATATATACAGAAAAATTTTCTTCAGCTATGTTTGACTACAAAACGAACAAGTAAACAATAATCTACTTGAAGTAAGACCGAGTAAGATAAATAGTAAAATGTGCAATAACGAATCAACCAATAACTAAATCAAGCAACAGTTGGCTGAGAATCAAAAGAGCAATTAGATCAAAGCAAAAAAACACTATGTGAACAGATAGACCTAGGCACAAAGGAAATAATCGATCATTCGCAATAGAAATAGTCAAGCTGTGGATAAAATCTAGACAAGCAATCAACCTAGTATACGAGCTTACTTTATTATACGAAGCCTCTAAATTCACACACCTCGCATACATTACAGGAGCTAACCTACAAACTAGCTATAAATAAATAAATAATAAGCCTTTTTATTTCCAACAACCTTACAAAACATGTGTTTCTAAAAAAACTACTTATATATAATATTTTATTCTGTTATTGGAACCCCACTTTGGGTATAGGCCTCCTCCAGCCTACTCCATGTTTCCCTATTTTTTGCTTTGCTTCTCCATTCCTTTCCTGCTGTTACTATTATTTCGTCTACCCATCTATTCCTCGGACGGCCTCTTTTTCTTTTGCCCATAGGTCCTTCCCATATTGTTGTCTCAACTGTCCATCTTTTGTCCGTGTATCTCGCTAGATGTCCTGCCCAACGCCACTTTTGTGTTAGAGCGTATTTGAGAGCATCTATTACCCTTGTCTTTTTCCTTATATGATCGCTTCTTATCTTTTGAATTTTTCTTATTTTCATTATGCTTCTTTCCATCGTTTTCTGACAGGTCGCTATTTTTGATTTAATGTTTGTGTTGTATGTCCACACTTGACAGCCGTACGTCAGGTTCGGTAGAATACAGGTGTCCATAATAGTCTTTTTCATGTGAAGAGGAAAAGGCCCTTTTAGGATTTCTTTTAAGCTCCAGAATCTTTTCCAACTCATATTCACCCTGCGTTCGACTTCTTCCACCTCGTTGTTGTCTCCAAATGATATTGTTTTGCCAAGATATATGTAGTTGTTTACGTAGTCTAACGATTTGCCACCCAATATGATTTTATTATTAGTGTTGCTATTTGTCATTACCTTAGTTTTATCATGGTTCATTCTGAGCCCGACTTTTTCACTTTCCACATCTAACGTGTTTATCATTTTTTCGAGATTTCCACTTGTTTCAGCGAAGATGACGATGTCGTCAGCGAATCTCAGATGTGTAAGTCGCTTCCCATTCACATTGATTCCATACGACGGCCAGTGTAGATTATCAAAGACAAACTGTAATACCGCTATAAAGAGTTTAGGCGACAAAGGATCTCCCTGTCTCACTCCTCGACATATTGATATGTTCGCTCCCCGTTGTTCCCATTTGACTCTGCTGATACTACCATTGTAGATGTTTTTTAGTACCCTAATGTATTTATCATGAATATCGTACTTAGCTAAGGCTTCCCATATGGCATTATGTGAAATCGTGTCGAAAGCTTTAGCATAGTCAATGAAAGCTATGTATAGTGGTCTATTGAATTCCCTATATTTTTCTATGACTTGCTGCATGACATGTATATGGTCTGTCGTCGAGAAACCAGAACGGAATCCTGCTTGTTCTATCGGCTGATGTTAGTCGATTTTTGGAGTCAGTCTGCTTTGTAGAATTGATGTGAATAACTTATACACACTTGAAAGGAGACTTATAGGCCTGTAGTTGCCAATTTCTTTGGGATCTCCTTTTTTATACAGTAAGATTATATCAGATTTCTTCCATTGTTCTGGGACCTGACCAGTATCTAGGACTTTGTTGAATAAGTGGGTAAGAGGGTGTAGCAGCAGAGCAAAACCAGTTTTTGGAGCCTCATTTTGTAAACCATCGGGTCCTGGACTTTTATCTTGCTTCAACTTTTGGATGTGTTTGATAATTTCCATTCCGTCCACTTGTGTTATATCAACTTTTTCCGGGGTGGTTTCGTGCTGCTGGTGAGAATAAGAAGTAGTTGAGCTCGGAAAGATGTCAGTTTTCTTTTCATACAATGTTTTGTAAAATTCTGCAGCACAGTTCATTACATCATCTCTAGATTTGGTCTCATTAGTGTTTCTTTTTAGATTTTGAATCCAGTTTTTATGTGTTGTTAGTTGCTTATCTGCTCTTCTGAAACTTCTATATTTATGTAGGTTGTTCTCTATTATTTTGTTTCGATAATTTTGGTAATCTCTTTTGATTGCTTTGCTTGTTATTTTGTACAAAGCGCTCAGTTCCTTTTTCATTTCTTTAGTTTTTTGTTTTGATTTTGCTAGTTCTGTTCGTTCGGTGAGCATATCTAATGTTTGTTTACTGAGAATTTTCCCAACAGTATCGACTTTTAGCTCCTTCTGTTTTGATGGTATACTCTTCTTGATTATGTTTTCTAAAGAATTGTAGAATGTTTGAACGTCGTGCTCGTCAAAATGCGTATTCAATTCTTGTATATTTTGTTGTAAATTCTTCAAATAACATTCTTGATCTTCTGTTGTTTTTATTGATTTGGGTTGTGATTTAAATGTTGCTCTGCTTTTTTTTTCCTTTTTTTAATATGTATGTAGCTCTGACTATGCGATGGTCTGAACTAAATCCTAAGCCATGGAGAACTTCTATATTCCTTATATTTTTTTGTTCATTCGATAGGATGAAATCAATCTGATTTTTAGTTTTTTCATCTGGAGACAACCAGGTCCATTTACGGTTTTTTCTTGTTTTGAAAAAAGTATTCATAATCGATAATTTGTTTTTCTCCTCTTTTGCTACGTTTGCGCGTTAAAGTCGCCCATAAGGACACGTTCTCCTGCTTGTTTTATTGCTGTATCTAGAATTTCGTAGAAAGAAGCGATATCCTCCTCTAGTGCTCCTTCTGTAGGGGCGTATGCTTGTATTATTGACAGTATTCCATTGTTAAATTTTATTTGTAGCATAGCGACTCATTCGGATAGACCTGAGAAATTTAGTATCTTGTTTTTGTGCTCTTTCCTAACTAGAAAGCCAACTCCATACAAGCCTGGCGTTGTTCCATTGTAGCAGAAGATGTAATCTTCATGTTCTTCAATGTTACACCCCATTCTCCTGACTTCTGCTAGACCTAGAATGTCTATTTCTATCTTCTGTAGCGAATATATTAATTCTATATATCTTTGTTCTGATCCTAGTGATCTAACATTAAATGTTCCAATTTTGATAACCTTATTTTTTTCTTCATTTTTTTTTGTTTTGACTTAGCTGGAGGGTTATGGTCTCTTTCCCCCACGGGGACCAGCCGGCTTGGGGGATTTTGTAAACGTTACGTTTTGTGAGTTATTTTTGTTTTTGTCGTTTTTCCGGTTGCTGGTATTTTTTTGTTGCTAGTTATTAATCTTTTCTTTAAGTGAGTTGCTTCTAGGGCGAGACATAAAATCGAATGCATTCTTTGCAGCCATTTTTTTGGTACCCGTTGCTGATGATAGGTGGTTTTGTACCTTGGACTTCTGGTTTGGGTTACAAACTAGCTATAGGTATGAAATGAAATTCAGGAAAAAAATATATTTGTGAAGAAATAAAAGAGTTTTATATTTCTATAGTTTAACAGGGTTAATTTAAATAAATCATGTTTACATATAATTCAATAAATGAAAAATATCGGCAACGTTAATCAATTGTTTCTGACGTATCACCAAATGGAACATTCGAGACTAAAAATCCACAAATATGGGCTTCTAGAATGTCTTCGATAGATTCAGGAATCTGGAACAAACAATAGGGATAAAACAATGGAAAACGTTTGTTCGACAAGAACAACCAAACACACAGTTGAAAAAAAAAATTACGGAGTCAAATTATTTATTAATATGAAAAAGTACTTACTTTTGTTCGGGCGCCATTTTGTAACGAAATAAAAGATTGGGGGCTTCGCTAGTAACACGTATATTAATTTAAGTAAAAACAAAACCTAAAAGTGAATATAAAAAAGGATATAAAAAACAGACAAATTAAAAACCTTTAAAAATGCTACGTCGGTGAATTTTTTAGTTGGTTATTAATAATAAATGAGTAAAAACGCAAAAAAAAACTTAGGCACGGTTTTTAAATTTGTTAATGATACCTTTCTAGAATAAACGTGCTTCTAAACCAGATAGTGATAGCAATCAATAAAACACGGTCTAGGAGCGTCTCCAACTGCTAAATTGCATGAAAGATGCGGGTCTAAGTGGTTTTTGCAACTCATAGACATTCAAATAGAAAATAAGGAAACTAATTACCAGCTCAGAAGGAGCAGCACGTTATGCTAAGAACATGAAACAATTTAAACGTCTACGATTACATATTTAGATCCAGAAACTGCACAAATCCTGGGAATCGGCGGCTGCGACGATCACGCGATCAATTCGCTTAAGTACTCCATGAGAACTCGTACCAGACTAAATAACATAATTATTTAGTCTGGTACGCACAGTTACCATCTAGCCTTCCCAGATTTGGTAGGTGGCTCGTGGACCGATACCGTCGTCTGCTCCGATTGGTATCGGTATTTTATAACAATAAGATTAATCCTTTTGATTACATTTTTATTTTCCTTGAGGATATTTCACATTTAACACGTACATGATAGCCTTCAAATAATTTCATCAAATTTATTTGTATTAATCATTGATATATAAAAAATCCCAAGATGCACAATCTCGAACAAATGCAACACTCGAAACCATCACCAAAGACTGACATGTATCATGTGTCATGTGTGAGTGCGTGTGTAAACAATTTTTTTGCAAATTCCAACACACGGATTGCTTAAAGTTGTTTTTACAAAGCAGTGTACAAAAATCAATGAAGTTTTACGACTGAAGTAAGAAGATAGAACAAGACTTGAGTGGAGACGAATATGCTTTATATTTTTTTTTATTTAACATTGTGTTAGTGTTTTAAGAGTTTGGTAAATTGTGTTGTCAACACATAATTATACTGTAATATGAGCATAAATATGTTTTTTGGGTAGCACATGTGAAAGTTAATCAATGAAACAAATTTTAAGTAGTTAAAATCATTTATTCAGACTCAAAGTAAAAATGTTTGTCGACACTTTTGAACGTTATCATTTTTAAAATAATATAAGAAAAAAAACTAGTCAAGTGCGAGTCGGACTCGCCCACCGAGGGTTCCGTACAAATTTGTAGCTACAAATTATTTTAAATAAACAGAATATTTTTTTAAGATTAAATTACAAATGTACAGTTCTCAGACTTTTTATAATAAGTACTTTTAAGACAGTATTACTTGTCAAATTTCGTGATTGTAAGTCAAAGGGAACTACCATATAGGTTTTCGACCCAAAACGTCCGGTTGACCTAGAATTGTCAATGTTGGTTAAAAACAAGGTCTCACAAGTGAAGGAAAAATCCCGAAAAATAAAAAAAGTTGAAAAATAAGGTAAATTTTGGTACTTACAAGTTCTCGCGAAAATCTAAAATTGCCCATATCTTTTTATCATGTTGACTCAGGACATTGATATTTGTATACACCTAATAGGGACTATAGACCTCAGTATCTAGTATAAATATCAACTTGATAGGACCACCCGTTCCTGAGAAAAGCGATGGTGATACAGGGACAAACAGACGGACAAGAGAGTGATCTTGTAAGGGATCCTTTTTTACCTTTTGAGGTATGGAACTCTAAAAATAAAGTGACTCTACTATCCATTTGGAAAGGTAGAATAGTAGAAGTAGAATCTTATGGAGAAGAACGGACAAGAAACTCCACAGTTACACACTTTAATTTTTCTTTTTTACAATATCTGGTATACAAAAATTTTGTTAATATATGTGAGGACTATGCACCTAAAGTATACGCTTGTTTACAAAGTGTGCTTTTAATATACGTTTTAAATTGTCTTTCTAATATAAAAAAATCCTTCTTTCGGCCAAAATACCCATACCTACATATGTATCTAAGCAACAATTATGTATCTAAAGCAATTAGCAAAAGTAAACACATTAATTTCCTTGAAGTAAGTTTAGTTTATTATAAAGTTGTCTTTTAGAATGAGATTTTAAGTTTTCTGTTGTTTTTTTTGGCGGTATAATGAAGACGAACGCTTTTATAAGACTAACTTTGTGATTGAAAAGAGCAGGTTGTTGAAGGGAATGTGTGTCAATACTAGAAAATATATTTATATGTAAGGTACGTTTTAAAACTAAGGAACACAAATAGGCCTTAGTTGTGTTTTGTTGACCATTTATGTGCTGTTCTCGTCTTATATACATACAGTGTAAACATCTTCACTAGCGTAGCACAGACCACCAAAATCCTTTAAATCTATTGGTTTGTGAAACCATAATTTTAATAATATTTTATGAAAAAGCGGCACTAAGGTTTCGTTCGTTCTTCATCGTAGTTACTTACAATCTTGAGGTCCTGTGGTATCATGTCCTGTGAAAAATATTTATGATTACAAAAAATAATTACATATTTGAATGAAGGTACGATACCATGTGACAAAGACGGGGCCCGCTAGGGCCAATGCTTGCCGGGGTTACGGGATTTATTCGAAAGAGTTACCGCGGCCCTGGAACGCAAAGGGCACTAGGAGGAACACGGATGGGTTTTAGTCAGTAAGAGTCGGACACTCCCTCCTGCTTCACCCAGAGCGGGAGGAGTCATTTGATGATTTCCCATCCTTAAAAAAAATGTGACAAATTCATTTTTCTGGCTAATGAAAGATACTTACCACTACCCTCGGAACAGCCGTTTTAAGAAGACGTTTTATTCCTTTTGCAGTGACATACATATCTGCGTCCAAAATATGCTCTGAACAAACGACACAGATTTATTTGGCTTAAAAAAATCTTCACGCCTTTGTTGGCCGACGATTTTTGTCCATTCGTATTGGGTCACGAGGAAAACTAAAATATAAAAATTTGAAATAAAATGTGCAAATAATACAAATCGTTTTGTTTAATAGTAACCCGTAATTTATACGAGTCCGAGATAAGTTCAAAATCGAAAACAACACTCTTCGTCATCATCCCGACTACCGACAGAAGTGAAGAATTTTTAAGTTGTTTATGTGACGTATTTTGCCAGAGCGACAATGATTGAACCCATGAGTGGTCGCCTAATTATTCGATATAATATTTACGAACATAAAAAAATCGTCGAATTAATGACCTCTTCTCCTTTTGGAATTCAATTAGAAACTATATTAAAATACTTGACGCATAAATATTTGTTAAAATCTCAATCCAAAAATATAATAATTTATTAATAAAAAAATTAGACAATAGAAAAATCGACTTTTGTGTGAGGCATTCCTATCTACCTGTGGACCTGATGAGGACGATAGTTGTGCCTATAGTTAAGAGTAAAACTAAAGATGCGTCAGACAAGGACAACTATAGACCAATTTCGTTAGCCACTGTGACGGCTAAGGTGCTTGACCGTGTGTTTGAGCATAGGATAAGTGCCCAGCTCAAGCCACATGATGCTCAGTTCGGTTTCCGAGCCGGGTTGTCCACTGAGACTGCTATTCTGGCGCTTAAGCACACGGTTTAGTACTATACTGATAGGAATACTCCTGTGTACGCTGCTTTTCTGGACCTTTCCAAGGCGTTTGACCTGGTTAATTATAATATCCTGTGGTCAACATTGAGACAGAATACCATACCTCATGAGTTGGTTAATCTCCTCGAGTTTTGGTATAACCACCCAATTAACCAGGTCGGGTGCATTGTCTGGTGAGTATGGGCTGGAGTGTGGCGTGAGGCAAGGTGGCTTAACCTCCCCAGGCCTTTTCAGCCTATACGTCAATCAGCTGGTTGAGGAGCTCAGCAGCACTGGAGTCGGATGCTCTATTGATGGCAAGGTCATTAATAGTATAAGTTATGCTGATGACATGGTGCTGCTGAGTCCTTCGATTGATGCACTCAGACGGTTGCTTGGGGTGTGTGAACAATACGCCACGGCCCATGGACTCCTGTACAATGTCAGGAAGAGTGAGGTCATGGTTTTTCGTGTTGTTTCCAGAAAACCTAAGTCGATTCCTCCAGTCTTCCTTTATGGGGAACCACTTAAGAGAGTGTCTCAATTTAAATACCTTGGGCACGTTTTGAGTGAGGATCTGAGTGATGATGATGATTTGGAGAGAGAGAGAAGAGTGTTGTCGGTTCGATGTAATATGTTGGCCCGCAGGTTTGCTAGGTGTACCAAAGAAGTGAAAATTACACTGTTTAAGGCATACTGCCAGACTTTTTACACCTGCAGCCTGTGGATTAAGTATACGCAGAAGGCCTACAACGCTCTTCGTATTCAATATAATAACGCCTACCGGGTGCTGCTGGGGCTTCCACGGTTCTGTAGCGCGTCGGGCATGTTTGCTGAGGCAGGCATAGATAGTTTTGAGGCTATCATGCGCAAAAGGGCGGTCTCCTTGATGCGTAGGATACGTGGAAGTCCCAACAGCATCCTAAGCGTTATTGCTGAAAGACCGGACTGCCCTTTCCTGGCGCACTGGTCCCGTAGGCATGCCTGCTGGCCCGGTGCAAAGGGAAAGTTTATGAATTAAACTTTTTTGATTAATTTATTTTGTTTAAGGTTACTAACATAGTTGTAAGTTTTTCTGTTACTAACTCATTATGGATTTTAATTTATGTCCGAAATAAATGATTATTATTATTATTAATAAAAATAACAGGGTCATTTGTATTATGCGACTAAAAAAAAGGAGGCTGTAATGCTTCGTTCTTACACCGGCAAAGCGGCCATTGAAATATGCCGCATTATACTTGGACCGTTGAGTGAAGATTTGAGACAAATTAAATCAAAATCACATATTGTGGTTTATATATTGTGGACGTTCCAATTAGGGCTTCTGGAACGTCCCGGGATCGATTCAATGAAACAGCCTTTAAGCGATTTAAGAGATCATTATATTGAGCAGGTGCTCTCAAGAAAAACTTTTACAGAACTTTTTCCTAAAAACAAATCAATCATTTTATGTCAATATTTAAACCTATTCTAAATTCCTAATTCTATACCGGTATATAACAACATGTTTCCCAATTCAAAATTTCACTTTATATATAAAAACCACTTAGCTTTATTGTCCAGGCGTTCCAGCTATCGCCTGATCATGAACAACATCTCGTCATCCTTCGAGATGCTTTATAAAAAATAGGGCTTCGTGCTATATACGCTTAGCACACGCGTTACTATTTTACTATTTACCCGGCGCCTCCACCACTTGTGGACGTTCCAATTAGGGCTTCTGGAACGTCCCGGGATCGATTCAATAAAACAGCCTTTAAGCGATTTAAGAGATCATTGTATTGAGCTGGTGCTCTCAAGAAAAACTTTTACAGAACTTTTTCCTAAAAACAAATCAATCATTTTATGTCAATATTTAAACCTATTCTAAATTCCTAATTCTTCTAAAGCTTTTTTAATTATTAAATTGACGGAGGTTCCCGGAGGGTGAGCCATCCAAGGAGGTTGTACCACAATATTAAGCCATAAAAACCACAAAAACAAATCAATGAATTCTTTTACTTACCGATAATGCGATATCCCATCCTTTTTCAACATTTTTGACGTAATATTTTTGCAATATGTCAACGAACATTTTGGCATTTTTGACAAGCATGCAGTGAGGCGAGCGACGTGAGACTGTTTGACGTTTGCGCACAATTTTAACTTATGCGCTTGTTCTATGCGGACGTTTTTGAAACGCTGAGTGTGTATCTTGGGTTTTTTGTATATATCAATGGTATTAATAATATTAATTGATTTGTGATCAGAATTCACCTGACACTAACTATATTTTTTTGAAATTTTCCAATTGTCATTTTGATGGAATCTCAATTTAAATAATGATCAGAAAAAGAAAATTGTCTGTCCAAACGAATGATAACCTCATTCGTTTGGACAGACAATGAAAAAAAAAAGATTTTAATTCCAAACCTATAATGCAGAACACAATGCTGCACTATGCTATGCTGCAATAGAATACCTCGAATCTCTTCTACCGCTCTATGCGGAAGTCTGCTTTCGACACAGAGGTACTCCTAAACAAACTCGAGCGGCTGCAGAGTATTCGCTTTATTTCTGGCCTCCGCAAGTACGACCATGTGTCGTAGTTTCGGGCCATATTGAAGTGGCTGCCAATTCGGCGTCGACGAGATACCCATATCCTATCCCTTCTCTATACTATCCTGCACAATCCTAATTCGCCTCAATATCTTTGTGAACGCTTAGAGTAAGTAACTCATTCCATGGGGTAAAACCTATCGCACTGCCACTTCTCTTCTCCTTCGCACTCCGCGTCACACTTCCAACCATTTTGATGGCTCCTCATCGGTTACTGCAGTAACCGAGAACTCTCTTCCACACTCTCTAGTCGACAGCGCTTCTCTTGATGTCTTCAAGAGGAAAATTAAAGAGCATTTCCTTTCACAATGATATAATATTAGTAGATATGTATTAAGTGTAATATATATTTGTATTTATATATTGTATGTAGCAATATTTATATATAGGTATTATTTGTACACTGGATCCTACCCTCAATGAAAACTAAACTTTAAATTAAGCTCGCCTTTGTACGTGTATTTTATTAGACTGTATCATTTATATTGTTTTGGTGTACAATAAAGAATTAAGAATACCTGGGACGTTTAGGCAATGTATGAAATATTGTAAATATTATTGCTTATTTTCTTTATTTACATTACTGTACATAAATAATTACATTTTTAAATACTTCTTAGCAAAAAAACATTTAAAAAAAATCATTTAAAAATATAAAAATCAGTAGTCCGCCGGTGTCGGGAGCAGGATCCAAGCTACCGGTGGTTCGGGCTCCAGAGAAAGGAATTATTATTGCTTATTATTATTACTTTACCTAAGTAATTAATATGTAAATAATTGAGTATGTCTTGTAACCAATTCAAAGCATCTCTAATGTTATTGAAATTAACTTCATACTGCTTTGTTAAATTTACGTTTTCCAGTTTTTTCACTACCATTATTAAATGATAAATGATAAATGATATTTATTTTGCAAATAGGTTACAAGTAACTCTTTTACACGTCAATTTTTTTTTTGACGTATTTATCTAGATGAGGCCGGATGTTTCCTAGCTGACTACCCTGAGAAGAAACACCGAAACAAACTCAGAGGTCACAGTCTCTTTTGAAGTCCATACAATTGCCAATAACATATGAAAAACATGTAGGTTAAGGTCTGAGGTGGCCTTTTGAGGAAAGCACCACGCAGGTTTGAGTGGGCTTGTCCAGACAGTGCAAGCCTTTGTCAGTAATCGTGCAGCTCAACTCAAAACTTTGAGGAGCTCAACGAACCGACGAACAATACCAAAGTAAGGACATTTGGGTAAGCCGCATAATATACTCAAACTGCCAGACAGTCATGAAATCAATCCTTAAAATAACGACCTACATAGTCCTCACACTTACAATACATTCTTTTTTTTAAGAACCATGCAGATTAGTGTCTGAGATGGTCTTTAGAAGAAAGAACCACACAGATTTGAGTGAACCTGTCCAGTCAGTGCAAGCCTTTGTCAGTAGTCGTGTAGCTCAACTCAGATCCACATAGGAGCTCAACAACTCGACGAACAATACCAAAGAAAGGACATTTGTGTAGGCCGTACAAAGCACTCAAACTGCCAGACAAACATTAAAGTTACTCAATGAAATAAAAAATAATCCACATAGTCCCCATTCATAATAAAAATAATGATAAATTTAATGTCAAATTGTATATGAAAAATTAAATTAAAATGTCAAATTGTATATAATAAAAAGAAAAATGTCAAATTGTATATAAAAAAAAATTGTACAAAAGTCAAATTGTGTATAATAAAAGAAAATGTCAAAAGTAAAACTAAAAAATTGATAAAAAAAATAAAAAAAAAAATGTCAATGTATAAACCAAGCAAATAAATATACATTGACAATAATAATAAAAACAGAGACTGTGCAAGTGTATTTCATTGGAACAGCTCAATCCCAAGCCTTTTTGTCTTCAAGATAATCTTTTATGGTGTAAAAAGCCTTCTGGCAAAGTTTACGCTTTACAAATGCTTTGAATTTATTTATGCTTAGATCTTGAATGTGACTTGGAAGTTTATTATAAAAGCGTATACATTGGCATCTAAATGAGCCCCCTATCTTTTTAAGCCTGGTTACAGGAACAACAAATTTATGTTTATTCCTAGTATTAACATTATGTATATCACTGTATTTTTTAAACATTTTAATATTTTTATGGGCATACAAAATATTTTCATAAATAAACTGAGAAGGGACAGTCATTATATTTATATCTTTAAATTTATCTCTGAGGGAGTATCTAGGACTTAATTTATAAATTGAACGAATAGCTCTTTTCTGCAAAACAAAAATTGTCTGGATATCGGCAGCATTCCCCCATAATAGAATACCATACGACATGACACTGTGGAAATAACTAAAGTAAACTAAACGGGCTGTTTCTAAATCAGTTAAATTTCTAATTTTTCTGACAGCGTATGCAGCAGAGCTAAGTTTTTTCGATAATTTATCTATATGTGGTCCCCACTGAAGCTTAGCATCTAAAGTTATGCCTAAGAACACAGTAGTATCTTCAGGAGTCAACTCTTTACCCCTTATTAGCACACTAGTATCCACTTGCCTAACCTGAGGCATCGTAAACCTAATACATTTAGTTTTTTTTTCATTGAGATTTAAGTTATTAACATTAAACCAGTGTACTATTTTTGAAAGAACGTTATTTATATCGTTAGTAACCGGTTGCTGACGTTTAAGTTTAAATAAAAGTGAAGTGTCATCTGCAAACAACACTATTTCTTGACTATCCTTTATGAGGTAAGGCAAGTCATTAATATAAACAAGAAACAAAAATGGGCCAAGAATTGAACCCTGGGGGACACCCATTGTTACGATACAGCCAGGAGATCTTTTCCCGTTCACGTCAACTCTCTGGATCCTATCACTTAAGTATGAAGTAATAAGATCCAGTGAGGAGTTCCGGATCCCGTAGTGGTGTAGTTTCCTGATCAATGTTTCATGAAAAACACAGTCAAATGCCTTGGATAGGTCGCAAAAAATTCCCAGGGCATCGCATTTGTCTTCCCATGCATTATAAATATGTCTTAAAAGTTCAACACCGGCATCAGTTGTTGAACGACCCCTTGTAAAACCAAATTGTTTGGTATGTAGAAGTTTGTGTCTGTTAAAAAATCTTTGCAACTGCTCTAAAATAAGCTTTTCAAATATCTTACTAAAGGTGGGTAGCACTGAAATAGGTCTATAATTAGTGGGGTCAAATGTACTACCCGCTTTAAACAATGGTATTACTTTACTATGCTTCATTAGGTCAGGAAACTCACCACAATCAATACAATTATTAAAAATAAGTGCTAAAGTAGGAGCCACAATGGTAATAATGGACTTTGCAACGTCCACTGAATTATCCCATAAATCTGCAGTCTTTTTCACATTCAAACTGTTAAATGTTTTAATTATATCTGTACCAGTGACATGTTGGAAACTAAATTCGGAATCGCAAACTTTAACATTTTCTTTAAGCAGAGACTCTGCTGCAGTGGGTGATGAGTTCAGAGATTTTGTTGTTAAAATAGGAATCTTTGAAAAAAAATTTTCAAAAGCCGAGGCAACCTGGGAGTCAGAATTGATTACAATGTCATTAATTACAAGGCTGTAGTCACTACAACGAGGTTTATTAGACCACTATGCTCGTATGACAATGGTAACTGCTCAGCCAACTCTTCGACCTTTTACGCAAATAAAATGGCCTGCCTCTTAAACCCTTTCTGGCCAGAACCGCCACCTAGTTTAACTACTTTTAGGAATGGTCTAATCCGTGATATCAATCGAGTCTCCATTTCACTCAGAATTTTGAGTTCCTCGGGAATTAGGACCTCATTCATGGTATTCCAGTAGGCGGTGCAAGGGATCTTGTTTTTGATGAGATTATTATATTACACACATGCCAGATGATTTTCTGGAGAGTCTTTTGGTAGTAAATAGCACTGTGTCTTGTGCATTTTTAGATTGATTTTTGAATTTCATTTGCTTGCAAACGTGGCACACAGGATCGGCTACCTATAAAATTGCATCAAGGAAATTACGAGAATCAGTAACAAATAAGTATCTCTGGCGAATATAATCATGCCTAGAGATACGTCTCATATTACTTAATCTGACCTCCCGTGAGAGCGGAGATTCTACGTCTCGGGCCTAAGAGGCATGGTCGCTTATTACATCGAGGCGTAAATCGCGTGATTGCAGCAATTCTGCTTCTCTTATTTCTGTAGCTTCTCTCGCTGAAATCTTAATCTGTCTTCTAAAGATGGTGAATCGGCACGAGCACGTGCAGGATGTTCTTTCATACGTTTGAGCCTGGACACTCGTGTATCACACGACTCGTTTCGACGCTTTTGTGCGAGTTGTGTTGCCGTTTTTGTATATTTTTTTTTCAAAAAAGTCAATTCAATTAAAAACTTTAGTTATATAAAGACAGACGGATAAAGCAAATGCTTTACGAAATAAATATTTCGTGCAAGGAAAAAAACAGCATACAAAGACAGCTGTATAAATCATAACACTAGAAACTACAAAATAAAATATTATTAAAATGGAACCCTTAAAAAAAGAAAAAGCCGATTGTATGGCAACGACACATAAATGACAAAATATTCAATATAACATATCAACAGACAAAAACTCCTAGACCCATCCAAACACGTACAATAAAGAAAATTACTACCGGTTGCATTTTGGGGAATGTGCAATGTGCATAATTTAATTCTGCCAAGCTCGTTTCATCATCGGATCACAAGATGACCGGCGATGCGCCACCGGTACATTTATTTATTTTATGTATTTATTTCGTAACAATTGCTTACTATACTAACAGTCTTCACCAAAGCGTATAGTAAGCCAAAAACATAAAATTTATCTTAACAACTAAAAAAATTAATACATGCTTGAATCATCGAACCTTGAGTCCAAGTAAATACGTCAACCTCCGGTTCGTGAGCAATCAGGGCGTTCATCAAACTAATCGCTTGGGCCGTTGGTGCATATCGAGCTGTAAGGGTACGTGACGGTGGAGCCGCGAACAGGCACCGCGAGGCACCGGCGCGCGACACCCGCTGTCGGTCCGGAGCGAACAGTGCAAAGCGAGCTAGCGTGGTGGCGTCATCTATCTTATTGTTGAGTAATAAGTAGTAGTGCATCACCAGCGAACATTTACGTCGCAGTTCTAGCGTGTTGATGCCCACCATTCCCGCGACAAACAGAGACGGATACAAATAGGGATAGTACCCATATAATTTTTTATACAGATAGCGAGCAAATTTGCGTTGAACCCGTTCTATCATCAGCTTATATTTTTGCTCGTGCGGATCCCACACCAGCGAATTGTACTCCAGTTTGCTGCGCACAAAGGAATAATACAAGACCATGATAGCATTCTAGCATTCTGTCCGTAAACCTACTTGCCTGCCTCATGACAAAACCAAGTGATTGGAAGGCCTTGGCACAAATATTATTAATATGTTGATTAAAAGTCAGGTTCACGTCCAATGTCAGTCCCAGATCCCTAATTTCACTGACGCGCTCCAGGGGGACCCCTGATATGTGGTAATTATACTGAATGGGTGCTCGAGAACGAGTAAAAGTTATGGTCTTGCACTTAGAGACGTTAAATTCTAAATGGTTAACTCCTCCACCATCTCACCACCATATCGATATCCCTCTGAAGCGCCTCACAGTCATGTACGCTATTTATCTCCAAGAATAACTTTAGGTCATCAGCAAACATAAGACACCGTGCCGTCCTGACGACCTTGGGCAGGTCATTTGCCATCACGATAAATTGTGTCGGCGCAAGAGTACTACCCTGGCTCACACCGGAGCAAGTTGTAAATGTGCCAGACTTGTGCCCTAAGAGTTGGACGTACATGTTGGACATCCCACCCACACGCACAAAACGTTTTGGGAACAAATTCATAGTGCGTACGGCAAAGGAGTGGAATTCCCTGCCGGAGTCTGTATTTCCTGATAGCTACAACCTAGGCAAGTGTGCTTCATCTTCGACCATAGCATCGCTTACCATCAGGTGAGATAGTGGTCAAACGCGAGCCTAACAATAGTAAAAAAAACATCTTTTTAGTTGTACTAGGAGTAGCCTGACTTAGGGAAAAGTGCAATTTTCACTCAAATCGATTCAGTAGTTTTAGAGGTAGAGAGTTAAGTGTGTATCAGTTACTAGGAAAACGTATCGTTGGCTTAACAGTTGTTTCAATATTTTGCACGTAGGCCTTAGTTACACAATCACAATTAAAATTCCAAAATGTGGCTTAGTAAGAAAAGAAAATAGTAATCGCGTTATCGTTAGATGGCAATATAAAAATGGTTAACAGATCGATAACATGTATTTACGTCTCAGGTATACGAATAGTAAATTTTACAACAATTATGAAGCCAAACAACAAACGAAAACGAAAATGAATCATATTTTCCAGAGCGAACAGAGAGTGTAACGAACAATACTAAAATACAACCTGAATTCCTATTATTACTGAGCAGAACTAACCAACACAACAGAATATTTTCTCGTAAGATGCTTTCAATAAATTCGGTACCACAGGCGACATGCAGAGCATTGAATATGACACGACGTGTCATTCGGCGAATCATCGAGCGTCATGCGGCCAGCTTCAAACCTAACGAAACAGTTTGTAGCCGTCTCACTTGTATCATTAAAAACTCTTTCAATGATTTCATTTTATACACAAAATTACTTCCAACAATTCGATCAGTATTTTGATGAGCATTTAGGTACATGATTATGTATGTGTTTATGTTGTTATGTGTAGTCAGATGCCAGAAAATCGGACACCAGTCTTGTTAACGGGTTGTGGAGGCCAGATAGGCAGCCCCATACAAAATACTAGTATTCAGCTGCATCCGGCTAGAATGGTAGCCGACACCAATGTAGAAATACATTGGCTCAAATTAAATGAGTTATTATCACCCACTCGTGGACCGATCTTGGCTGTTATTATGTAGCCACGAGGTAATAATAAAACTGATTTTCTGCTTTTATTTTAAAGAGGTGCAAAAGTTTCTTTGTTTGGGAATCTCTGGTGGTTTTGAATTAATTACATATCTATCTACATTAATTCACTCATAGAAGTCTTCTCTGACCAAGTGCCGAGTGACTTCCTTTTATTCCGAAAATGCAAAAAACAGGTTTCTTGAGCGAGTCTAGTAAAAAATATATAATTAATGTACTTGTTAACCTGTATCTATACTTACTTAATATATAAAGCTGAAGAGTTTGTTTGTTTGTTTGCTTGAATGCGCTAATCTCAGGAACTACTGTTCCGATTTGAAAAATTCAGTGTTAGATAGCCCATTTATCGAGGAAGGCTATAGGCTATATATCATCACGCTAAGACCAATAGGAGCAGACGAAGTTGCGCGGGTCAACTAGTTTTAAACATAATTCCATTCCGATTATTCCTTCATTAAATTAACAGTAGTTACTATAATAAATACTAAAATTAATCCGAATGCAAACTTAATAAACAAATGCAGGCAGACGTCTGTATTTGTTTGCTTTGCGCTGCTAAATTAATTAATATCGATCGACAGAGATGGCCGGTAACACAAAAGTAATTAAATGGTACTTCTCGATACAGAAAAAAAGCTTATTGTATGTATGTGTTGTGTTGTGTTGTATTGTCATTGTGTGTTATTGTATTTGTCAGTAGTGGCCTGGCGTGCGTATTTATGCTCAGTTGATGCCAAAAAGACTTGCTTCGTTTAACATTGGACTTGAGCATGCATAACTGTCAAAATACTGGTGTGTTAAACACGAGGACTTTCTGCAACGAGGCTTTTTGAAACGAAAAGGTGAATTCATATTTAATATAACTTTGGACTTGAGCATACATAACCACCCAAATCCAAATTACTAGTGTGTTAAACACAACGAAGACTTTCTGCAACGAGACTTTTTGAAACGGAAAGGTGTATTTATATTTAATATAACTTTGGACTCGAGCATACATAACCACCCAAATCCAAAATACTAGTGTGTTAAACACAACGAAGACTTTCTGCAGCGAGGCTTTTTGTAACGAAAAGGTGTATTATATTTTAAAAATTGCTTCTGCCTGTGCAAAATGAACGAGTCTTCAAGGTAATATGTTTTTTCTAACAACTATGTTAGAAAAAAATTATTAAAAATAGTATGGGAGGTAGGTACACCTTGTTGAGTTTGTCACCGCGGCCCTGGAACGCACATTAGGAAGAATACGGATGTGTTTCAGTCAGTGAGATTCTGACACTCCCGGGATTCCACTCCGCCCAGAGCGAAAGGGGTCATTTATTATGATCACCTTGTTATTTGGCGAATTTACAATGATTTCCTTGAAAGTGGTTCATCTGCGTGGCAGAAGAAGTATTTAGAATATGACTTCACCTTTCGGTTATACCCTGTATAAGTGTGATGTTAAGGGACCTGTTATTTCCTTGACGACTTTTGATTCTAAAAAAAATACCTTTAAAAATATCCCTCTTTGTCCGTCTGTCACAGGGATGCATCAAATCGATTTTTCATAATTTATTCTTTCAGATAATACACCTATCATTCTACCTATTATGGCGTGAATCAAGATCCATGTATTCGTTATGGATGATGTGTTCTGCCATAGCGAGGACTGGCACTATCTGTAGTGAACTGGCATTGTATTTGGCTGGCAGACTTACGCAAGACCAGAGTATTAGTAAAGGTAATAGATAATTAATATGATGGTTTTTTATTGAACACAATATGCAATCTTATCCTAAGCCATTAAGTGCGCCATTGTACAGTGTTTTTCACTAGTGCATAAAGTTTTAATTAATCCTAATTCATCACCTTCATGTATGTCGGTTTTAGTAAGTTTCGAGTTGTGAAGGGGTCAAAAGTAGCTCGAAATGGTTCTTGTAATATAACACACGACTGCTGCGTCGCCACTTCCTTTTTCTTTGAACTTTGGCTGGACACTGCCGCGTGTCTAATTCTTCCGATACTGACTGATTGAGTGACTAAGTGACTTACTGACAATGCACAGCCGAAACTACGGGTCATCGAAAGCTAAAATTTGAGGGTTTCCTGAAATACTTACGGGAACGGGAAAAAAACGGAATATGTGCGTACGTAAACACGGGCAAAAGATAGTAAATAAATAAAAGCGATATTTTTCGATGGATGTGACCAAAAGAGAAAATTTTCAGCCCTTTTGTTCCGTAGATAATCAGTTATAACAGTTACTTACCGTCCCACAGCCACATGTCAAAGGCATCTTCTCAATCAGAGAACGGTCGTCATGCTTGCTTAAGATGGGTTTGCAATTACAAATTTAAATGAATTGTTAGTCCAGGTTTCTTCAATATGTTTGACTTATTGTTTATACTTTTCTCTAAGAAAAAATAGTTAAACTCACAGCTATAACTGCAAAGAATCAACAGTCATATACACACTATTATTCCTGTGCGTCTCGCATCCATCGGCTACCCGCGACCTTCACCAGGTCATTGGTCCATCGTGGTTGTGGCAACGCTTGCGAGGAGGCCAATGTCCAGCAGTAGATGTCTTTCGGCTGATATGATGATGATGATGATGAAACTTAATTCATATATTTTTAAAAACTTCTAAAAAAATATTATCCCACCGGTATCGGGAACAGGGTCGAAATTATTATTGTTATTTCGTCTATTTATTTTTTTATACATATATTTTACATTTTTAAATATATCTTAAAAAAAAAAATCATTAAAAAATACATTTAAAAATATAAAAAATAGTAGTCCGCCGATGTCGGGAGCAGGGTCCAAGCTACCAGTGGTTAGTGCTTCAGAGAAAGGAACCTCCTCACAATACGAGCCGTATCGAGGAGGAGTACTGCCTTCTGTATCAGGCCCTTTACCCAACCGCGTAACGCCAACTTTGACAGGTGGTCGTCGAAGCTATTGGCCATCAGGCCATTGGCCATAACGACAATCGGCACAATGACAGCCGAGTCCACATTCCACATGCCGACAACCTCGTGTGCTAAGTCGAGATACTTAATTTGTTTCTCTTTCTCAGCTTTCACGAGATTCTCGTCATGTGGAATGGTAACATCGATTATCATTGTGCGGCGCGCTAATCGGTCTATCACCACTATGTCAGGCTTATTGGCAACAATAGTCCTGTCAGTAATGATAGACCGATCCCAGTACAACGTGACATGGTCATTTTCGAGAACTGGGTCGGGCACATACTTATAGTACGGTAGCTCAGAATCCACAAGTTTGTATTTCAAAGCAAGTTGCTGATGGATTATCCTGGCCACTTGGTTGTGCCTGTGCAAATACTCGCCGTTAGCCACACGAGAACAACCAGAGATAATATGTCTGATGGACTCACCCGGACGGTGGCATGCCCGACACACGTCCACCGTCCCATCCTTCATAATATGCCTCCGGTAGTTATTCGTCAAGATAACTTCGTCCATAATCGCACAGATAAAACCTTCAGTTTCTCCGAAGAGATCACTGAAACGTAGCCAGGCCACGGATGCTAAAAAATCTACGTCGGGCCCATGAAGAGCCCGATAGAAGCGCCCGTGAAGATCCTTGCCTTTCCATACCTCCTTGCGGTCATCTGTGGTAAGTACCACAGGTTTGCGCCAGTTCTCTTTAGCCATGGATAACGGGGTGAGTCCCTTGTCCAATGCGACCACATCTCGGTGCATACCCACATCAGCTTTGAGAAAATATTCTCTGAGACTGCACATCTCGCGGTTGTGGAGAGTCTTGGCGTTTAAAAAGCCTCGACCTCCACACTTCCGCGGGATGTACAGTCTCATCACCGATGATCGTGGGTGATGCATCCGGTTTGCGGTCAGCAGTGTACGGACCCTCCTATCCAGGGCGTCAAGTTCAGTTTGAGTCCATTTGAGTATGCCAAAAGAGTACATTAATACCGGAATGACCCAACCGTTAAAGGCGCGCACCTTATTTCCGCCCGACAAAAGGCTATTCAAAACCTTTTTCAGGCGGCCAAAGAAGCGCTCCTTCAACGATTGCTTCATGTCAGTACCATTAATTCCCAACGCTTCCGACATACCCAAATACTTGTAGGTTTCGGTTGAGCTGAGGGATCTAACCCGTAGGGAATCCGAGAGTTGAATTCCCTCGGATTCCATAATCTCCCCTTTCTTTACATGCATGACTGCACATTTGTCCACACCAAATTCCATCCTGATGGCACTACTGAAGGTTTCAGTTACCTTCAGTAGCTCCATCAGCCGCGAATTGTTGGGGGCAAAGAGTTCCAGATCATCCATGTAAAGAAGGTGAGATATGGCCTGACCACCTCTTCTCAACCGATAGCCTAGACCTGAATCCTCCAGTAATGTGCCTAGAGGATTCAAAGCTAAGCAAAACCAGAGCGGACTCAAACTGTCGCCCTGAAATATTCCCCGTTTAATCCATACAGGCTCATCGTTCCCTTGAATCGGTCGACATCCTGGATATCGAAGGACTGTTTTCCATTGCCTCATACATGAATCAAGGAAGGTGCGTAGAGTTGCATCTATTTTGTACAACTCCAACACCTTCATGAGCCATGTATGTGGCACAGAGTCGTAGGCCTTCTTGTAGTCTATCCAACATGTTGCCATAAGCCAACAGGTTCGTCGGAACCTGTTGGCTTATGGCCATGTCTATGAGGAGAAGCTCCTTAGTACCACGGGACCCCTTCCTACATCCATTCTGAGAGGCGGACATAATTGAGTTAGTCTCAATATGCTCATTGATCTTCACTCTCAGAATGGATGTAAGAAGTTTATAGACCGTCGACGAACAAGTAATTGGTCTATAGTTCTTGGGTTCCGCGGGACTAGCGGTCTTATGGAGCAGGTGGGTAACGCCAGTTGTTAGAAACTGTGGTAGCGACCCAGACTCTAAGGATGATTGGAATTGAGTTGCCAGGAGCGCGTGTGAGCCGCTATACCATTTGAGCCAGAAATTATGCAGTCCGTCCGGTCCAGGAGATTTCCAGTTCGGTAACGGACGGACTGCTTTGGCTACATCTAATGGGGAGATGTTAATTTTTTCGCTCTGTGACACGGGACGTGTAATCTCGAGGGCTGATATCAGTCCCCGAAAATGCCCGTCTCACAAAGCGCATCACGCGTGGCCGTGTGTTGCCCTCCCTGAAGCAGTATAATTTACCGATGAGTGCTCTAGCCCCATCGATACGCCGCTCGATCCTACATTGCCAGGCTGGTGCAGCAGGTTTTGGTCGAATAGCTTCATCACAACTATTAAATTTGACATTTGCTAAACGACATGCCGCAACAGCCCCGCAATACAGGATTGAGTGCGTATCAACGAGACTCTCGCTGCTTTCAAAGATGTTCTGCAGCAGCGAGTCCAAGGCACACACCAGCGCCCTATTTTTTTGTGCATGGGTAACCGTGGTAATCGGGGCCTAAGTTCGGTCGGAATTGATCTATACTCGCGAAGCGCATCCTCCAGTGCGATCCTCAGTCGTTCGTTGCTCTGGCTACTTACCGTGACAACCCTATCATGTACCTCATCACTGACGTCGTTGGGACAGAGACAGCATCCTGACACGATACGCAGTAAGGTTAGTTCCCTTCTCGGTAGACCCATAGTATGCGCGCATGACGTTTTCATTCATGAACTGCGTCCATCTCATGCGCTGCACACAACCACCGGCAGCGGGGACCCGGCTCGGAGCCGGTTGGCCCCTAGGTCCCAAGCCCCTCGGTGGCCGGCCTCTCCCCTGCCGACGCCCAGGTGTTGGCGACGTCGGCGGGGAGAAATACTCGCCGCTGGAGCTCGACGCGACTGCGGCCGCCGCCGCCGGTGACTCTGGTAATCCGCTGTCTGGCGGCGGCGAGGCGGAGCTCAGCGACGGGTCCGGGGATGGTGGGCGTGCGCGTCTCGAAGCTGCTCTCGTTGACATTGCTTCATTATTTTTATTCGTCGTAGTTTTGCATTATAAACATAGGTGACGTACGTCAACTGCCGAGTCAGGTTATTTTCTTTTCTTCTTGTTCATTTTGGTGCCTTGTTTCCGGAGAGTTTGTTATTATAAATTTATTGTTATTTCGTCTATTTATTTTTATATACATATATTTTACATTTTTAAATATATCTTAAAAAAAAACATTAAAAAATACATTTAAAAATATAAAAAATAGTAGTCCGCCGGTGTCGGGAGCAGGGTCCAAGCTACCGGTGATTAGGGCTCCAGAGAAAGGAACCTAATCACAATACGAAAATAAATTTATTGTTATTATTATTATCCATTTATTTCGGACAGAATCCATATAACAAAGAAACTGTGCAGTGTTAGTTAGTTGATCTATCAAATCTAGATTAGATTTAGACTCAAAAGCCGTGGTTACGCGGACTTAACGCCACAAGCGATATATTCAAGGTATATCCTAGATTCCTAGAATAATTGATAGACTTGATTCATCATCGTGCTTGCCTCGATATCAATGATGAATGACACAGTAATGGTGGCGATTAAGTGCTTATAACTTATGTAGCATACGTTGACGTATGAAGGGAGCTTGATCGTCAACACTCATTTCTTTTATATAACTAAGATAAGTTTACAATTCTGCAGATTTACATAAAGGGTACTGAACATTAAAAAAAGAAAACAAAAAATAACTCCTGAAAAAGAATTTCAGGACATTTTTTGTTTTCATTTTTCAGGGTTGATCCCATAGTATTTTTTTCTTACTTTTGATAGGCACGCGTTTGACCACTATCGCATATATATACATATATTATTTGTACTGATGAGCATATTTAACAGCATACCCCCAACATATAGCTAATGAATTAAAAGTCACCCTGTTCATTTATTTCATACTTTAATATAAAAAAGGCGATTACTAAATTTGGGGATTTATACTGACAGTTAAACCATAGTGTATCATCATGCATATAAATTAGCAATATATCATAACTAGAAATATATATATGACACATTTTTCAGAAAAGAACCCAAGCCAATACAAGACGGTGAAACGCTGGTACTCCATCGTGATATCGCAACGGCCTCAATACATCAGTGGGTCCATCCTATCCATTGGTCTCAGCACTCCCATACTTGTACTGGATCTGAGCATCAATTACATGCTGATTATGGTTCAGGTAGATACACAAATTTAATTATAAAATGTTTAGTTCATACAAGAAAAGTATAGAAATAATTAATTAAAGAAAATGAAAGAAGACAGAAAAAAACCGGCCAAGTGCGAGTCGACTCGCGCATGACGGGTTCCGTACCATCGTATTTTTATTATTTGTTGTTATAGCGGCAATCTAAATACACTATGAAAATTTCAATTGTCTACCTATTACGGTTTATGAGATATAGCCCGCTGACAGACTGACGGCTGGATGAACGGACGGACAGCGTAGGCTTAGTAATAGAGTTCCGTTGGTTACCTTTTGGATACGGAACCCTAAAATGGTTTTCTAGCGTCCTGCATACCCACATGGTTATAGAAATGACAAAACTAATAAATTTCTGTAAGATTTCTGCAAGACCAAAAAGCAATGTGTACACATCTATACTTCTATACTAATATTATAAAGAAGAAAGATTTGTTTGTTTGAATTGAATAGGCTTCGAAACTACTAGACCGATTTGAAAAATTCTGTTGGCATTGGATAGCTACATTATCAGGGAGCAACATAGGCTATATATTATCCCCGTACTCCCACGGGAACGGGAACTACGCGGGTGAAACCGCGTGACGTCCACTAGTGGTAAAATAAAATAGCCCATCTTCTCTTTACCCGTGGGTGATATAAAAGGAGACTGAGAGTATCAACACGGTGCGTAGGATTAAGTATTTAACCCCACGAACGCAATATGATAAGAAAAAATAAAAAAAAAAGATAGTTCGAAGGCGTCCAGCTTTATAATATTCTACCAACAGGTATCAGGAGCACATGTTCTCTTAATATATTCAAAGATAAACTCAAGCAGTACGTCACTAATTTATTTATATATATATATATTATAAGCAGCGTGAACAAGTTGGAATTAAAAAAAAAGATAACGAACACAAAATAAATGTTATAATTCCTTAAACAAATAATTTACAAAGATAAAACTTAAATAAACGCAAATAACTAGTAAGTACGTCTAGCTAAAACCCGTCCTAACAGTCGAAGCGCCCAAAATGAAATGGCCGAGGAAATGAGCTCGCCGCTGGAGCTGTCCATCTGCCCCACTCCTAAGCTTCGTGAAGTCATTCAGCCGCCGCACCGTCGATTCCAGGATTCTCCGCTAACACGGCCTCTCCTGACAGCGGCGCGTCCTCGCCCGCTTGATTTAGGGGTGGAGTAACTTCACTGGAGCTGGACCCTGAAGTAACATCTTCACAGCCATTTTCGTTAGTGCCTGAAACAGTTACATTGTTTGCGTTAGTTCTACATTTATTTCCAGTCGCATAACTGAAAGAAACAGAGGCCTCAGCGTGCTTCAGTACAGTAATACTGCACAATGCTCTTGGATAGAAGAGCCGCATCGTAATTGTTAGACAATAATCAGAAACAGAGCCCTCGGGATGTTATTAACTCACATCAAGTCCAAGTACCAATTACTTTGAACACCAAGACAGAGCCCTCAGGATGTCCAAATACTAAGCGTCACCAAGACAGTCCTCGATTAGATGAAGATCTCAACTTGTAATCATTAAGGCAGAGCCCTCAGGATGCCAAAGCCCTTTTGAAACTCACATGACAGAGGCCTCAGCTTGTCCCAATTCAATTACCAAATTATTTCATGCATGAAACAGAGGTCGACATGTTTCAAACAAGAAATAAGTAGGTAGGTACACTTACTACCAAAAAATGCACTGCACACATCAGGCGTCCATTCTCCACGCCACAAAGTTATGTACTCTGCGGCCGCTTGCGTGGTTTTACCATACGAATCCGCTATAAGTTTCAGTTCATAACGTCCATGAGGCAATACCTTAATAATTTGGTATGGGCCACGCATACACGCGTCTAACTTGCCCTTGGACTGGCTGTCCTTGTGCACAAAAACAACGTCATAAACAGTGAAACTGCGCGGCGGCTTCCGTTTTTCATTAACGCGGGCGTCTTGTCGAACTTTGTTCTCGTCCAGAAGTTCGGAGGCGCGTTGTCTGGCCAGCTCACGCAGGGACTCCCTGTTGGGACTCGTTCCTTCCAGGGCCACATCGCGCACAACAGAGCGTAGGACGGGTGTCGTAGCTTGGCTGCCGGATAATAAATTCATAATGTAATGTTCAGAGTGAGCTGTAATTTGCCTAATATGTCTGACCACTTTTCATTTCTAAAGTTAACTTCAACTCTTATCATATTTAGAATAGTCCTGCAATATCGCTCAGCCTGACCATTACTCTGATGCATTTCAGGTATTATTAAATATAATTCGCCCCCTAATTCACGTACCCAAGTTGCAAACGGTGAACTCTCGTACATTCGCCCACGGTCAGCGACAATCAATTTGGGCATACCAAACATTGATATTGCCGATTCAAAAACGCGTTTAAGTTCGTTCGCATCTTGTTTACGTATCGGATACAATAGGCAGAATTTTGTAAAAGCGTCAACAATGATTACAACAAATTTAAATCCGTTAGAAAACAGGGAGTGGCCCCAAAGCATCGCTATGTACGCATTCAAACGGCATATTGGGCTTACTCCATGATTCTATTGACTGTAACGGTTGTCTTGGAACTTTTTTTTATGAGATAAGCAGACAATACAATGTTGTACATATTTTTTTACAAATTTAGCAAGGCCAGGGAACCAGAAATGATTTAAAATTAGATCAATCGTTTTATCTGTACCGATATGATGGTGCTCATCGTGAAAGATTCTTAAAAGGCTGAGACGATATCCTTTCGGTATATAACACAAATAACGTGGTTCTTCACCAGTTCTTACATATTTGTAGTAAAGGACATCGTTTCGCTTGATATAACGATTAGAATCGAGTTCACCCGCATCTAACTTTTGCAACAGAGAATGCGTTTCTTCGACCGCAAACTGTGCCAAATGTACCCAGTTATGTGGTTTCTGTATTTTGCACACATTTACTGGATTGCGACTCAAGTAGTCAACATGAGATAAATTGATGCCTTTACGGTACTCTAAATCAAAGTCATAGTCCTGTAAATACATCCACCACCTAGCAACTCTTGGCAACAGATCTCGCTTTCTTTGTGTAAGTTTTAAAGCGTTGCAATCAGTTACCACTTTGAACTTTATGCCAATAAGGTAGTGCCGAAAGTGTTGTAGTGCTTTTACCACTGCCAACGTTTCCAACTCGTAAGAGTGGTAACGTGGCTCGCCCCCTGAGTTACTTTACTGAAATACGCAACATAAGAATTGCCTCACTTGCTTTACGTTGCCTGGGATTGGGGCATTGGTTAACGATTCAACCTTATGGCGGCTCGGTCTAACCTGACCATTACTAATTAATCTACCTAGGTTTTCAATCTCCTCAGCGAGAAAGATACACTTTTTCAGGTTTATAGAGAACCCTGCTTGAGTTAATGTTTGTAAAGTAGTCCACGCACATTCTATCACTGCCATCCTTTTTTTTTACTAGCAATATTGGACTGGAATATTCGGATTCGGACTCATAATTTTTTTGTCAAGTAGTTCCCGGATAATATCGCGCACACGCAATTTCTCTTCATGAGATAGTTTATACGGTCTGTAAACTATAGGTACACTACTACTAAGCTTAATATGCATAGAACCGGTATTTACAGTAGATGTGGCTGTACCAGTAATAAGGAATTCTGAGAAGTCCGCGATAATTGATAAGAAATTATCCTTTTCAATACCTAACAACGGTGTTTTAATAAGACGGTGCGTGTTCGATTTTATGGGTAATACCTGGTCTACTCGCATAAGACGCTGCTGACCTTTCGATCTTATGTACGTGATTCCGTCTCTGTTTAAAACATCGGTACCGATAATGACTGGAGTACTCATATATTTATCGGCGATTACGTAAAGTTTAATTTCTAATGTTAATTCAAGAAACTCGACGGTTAACACTGTAATGACTCGAATGTATTTTCTTTTCGCCTAACCCACAAAATGAACGAAATGACGGAATTTGTTTGCATTGGAAATGCTTGATAAGGTTATCTGAAATAAGGGATGCTACTGAGCCACTATCTATTAATATGTCCACAGGTACACCTTGAATAACGGCTGTAGCTATATCATTTTTTTTTTTAGTCACCCTCAGTATTACGACAAAAATTAATGTTTGACTTCCCTCGTGACTCTGAACGTTGCTTTGTAAAACATTCCTCTGCGCTATGACCCGATTTTTTGCAAAAGGAACATATTATTGGCTTGTTAGAAGTATTGTTTGAAGTTGAATTGTTATTATTGGTACTGGGGGTAGATTGCAAAGACTTTGTACGAGCTTGTTCGTCCATTTTTATACGTTTGGAACAAGAATTTTGTTTGTGACCGAAGCTGCCACAGGAAAAGCACTTTGACCTACTGTCACCATGATCACGTTTGAAATGGTCACCATTATGGGGCCTAGTGTCGGTATGACTTGTACGTTGATTCGGTTTACGAATAAGAGCCGATGTAGCGGGCTTAACATAAATCGAGAGAAAGCTAACTAAATCTTCTGGTTTTAGTTTGGCATTGGTCGCGACGGCACGTATCTGTGGATCGACTATACCGCGTAAAACTATCGCACTCAGAAGTTCATCACTTAATCCGCCTACTATTCGAAGACGTAATAGGGATCGTCGTGCATAATCAGCATACGTAGTGTAATGGTCGGAATTTGTACTCATGACTTGAAATAAAATGTTTGCTACATCTACCTTACGCGGACACAACGGCTTAAACTCTCGTTTAAAGTTTGATCAACTCCGATCATTCGTGACCCACTCATTTAGCCACTGTTTCGCGTCTCCTTTTAAACAATTTCCTATTCTAGCTAAACATTCACGGTCATCCCAACAATTAATACTACACACATGATCGACTTCGTTACACCAAACATCAATATCATTAATAGCAGGGTCAAAATTAGAGATATAAATATGGTTTGATCTTACCGCGCTCAGCTTGCCAATCGCACTTACAATTTGGTCAGTCATTTTACCCATCGTGTCGTTATAACCAACCGAGGTTTCGTGTGCAGGAACCGACAGGTCGATAGTTGAGACGCCGAGCAGAGACTGCGCAGGCGCCGCTATGGCGGGCGTCAGCGTTTGCGCGTCGGCGCTTGGCGACAACGTGGCGCCAACACCATCGCACGATCCCCCGCGTTCGATACCGTTCCTACTTTGATTACTACCCACATTTTGCTCTAATTAATTAATACGGGTCAACATAATTTGAAGAGTTTTTTGCAAATCTAAATCTGGGGTACGGTCCCGCGTCTTGCTACGTCTGCTGGATTTATCTTTACTCCGTTTGGGCATTCTGCTAGCACAATATTCGAACTGCAGAACGTACCCGTGGGAGCCACTACTTACTATAAGAAATTAACTAAAATGCAATAACTCGTCAGAATGCCAAATCTTAGTGTAGATAGCTATGAGAACTATCCCACTTCTGATATAAGCAGCGTGAACAAGTTGGAATTAAAAAAAAAGATAACGAACACAAAATAAATGTTATAATTCCTTAAACAAATAATTTACAAAGATAAAACTTAAATAAACGCAAATAACTAGTAAGTACGTCTAGCTAAAACCCGTCCGAACAGTCGAAGCGCCCAAAATGAAATGGCCGAGGAAATGAGCTCGCCGCTGGAGCTGTCCATCTGCCCCACTCCTGCGCTTCGTGAAGTCATTCAGCCGCCGCACCGTCGATTCCAGGATTCTCCGCTAACAATATATATTCATTATTGAATTTTATTTAATTTCAAATTTTTTTTTGTATTGTCTTGTTGTTTTCTTTTATCATATTTTTGATTATGTGATTGTGGTCTTAACTTAATGTTTCTTATAGTTATTAGCTACATTTATTTGAATGATTTTATTGTAACTTTAGTTGTTCTTTGAAGCGCGTAATTAATATTTTCTCTGTTTTCTGTGAATAACGCCGCTGATTGCATAATTGTTTATTATATATGTATATTGTATTCTATATTATGTAATTGTTAAATATTCCTAATAAATACAAATAATAAAAAAATTGAGGAGTTCCTGCAGGTGTTACTTATTTATGTAATTAGGGAAAACAAACAGTTACGCAAAAATGTTACAAAATAAGTGTTTAAAAATACAAAATAACTTATGTGTAAGTCACGACGTTATCCACATTTTAAACGCAATATTATATTTACGGCACTAATTTCACACGAAAAACATTGAATAAAATACAAATAAAAACTGGCCAAGTCGGACTCGCGTGCAAAGGGTTCCGAACGAATTAATTTTTACATGTTATTTTATCACTATAGACTTCTTATAGGTTTTCCTGTAATCCATAGGTAAAGATCTATAATCACCATTTTTAAGGCTCAGTAGTTTCGGAGATAAGGGGAATGGTCATTTTTCGTCTAATTTCTTGAATAACTTCAAAACCATTTATTTTAAAATTATGAAATTCAACAAAATTGGTCCAGTGGATCCGGAGAAAACTGGCTGTGACAGACGGACAGATAGACAGACACCCGAGTAATCCTATAAGGGTTCCTTTTTTGTTCTTTTTTTTTACTATTTATAGGCTCGCGTTTGACCACTATCTCACCTGATGGTAAGCGATGATGTGGTCGAAGATGGAGCACGCTTGCCTAGAAGTAACCTATTCACTCTTGACTTAAATACTCCCAGGTTATAGCTATCAGGAAACACAGACTCCGGCAGGAAATTCCACTCCTTAGCTGCACGCACTATGAATGTGTTCCCAAAACGTTTTGTGCGCGTGGGCGGGATGTCCACCATGTACCGATGGCGCGTCGCCGTTCGTCTTGTGGTCCGATGATGGAACGGGCTTGGCGGAATAAAATTATTTAATTCCGTCGCACATTCCCCAAAAAGCAACCGGTAGAAAACCGACAGGCTAGCAACTCGTCGTCGATGCGCAAGACTTTGGAGCTTCATCGCGACGAGCTTATCATCGCCGATGATCCTCTTAGCTCGTTTCTCAATTGACACACCACACAATCCGGCGGGCAGACCGAAGGAAGGAAGCTTACTAATAAGGCTATCGTGCCAGACCCTGTCGAAGGCCTTCGAGATGTCAAGGGAGACCGCTAGTGCCTCCCCGTGCTTCTCTATGGCCTCACTCCAGATGTGAATGGCATACGCAAGAAGATCCCCAGTAGACCGATTTCGGCGGAATCCGTATTGTCGGTCACTAAGGATATCATTTGCTTCTAGGTATGCCAGGAGCTTATGATTCAGCACGCGTTCCATACGCTTACAGAGTATGGACGTTACTGAGATAGGTCTATAGTTCGACGGGTCAGCTCGACTACCTTTCTTGGGCACGGGCTGCACGTTAGCTTGCTTCCAAGCCTTTGGCACTTTTCCAGTCTCAAACGAAAGGCGAAATAGCCGTGATAAGATCGGAGACAATTCAGGCGCACAAGTCTTCAGCACAACTGCCGGTATCCCGTCGGGCCACTAGCCTTGTTCACGTGTAGGTTACGCAGTACCCCTTTTTTTTTTTTTTTTTTAAGGATGGGATATCATCAAATGACTCCTCCCGCTCTGGGTGAAGCAGGAGGGAGTGACAGACTCTTACTGACTAAAACCCATCCGTGTTCCTCCCAATGCCCTTTGCGTTCCAGGGCCGCGATGTCCCTTTCAAACAGTTTCCGCAACCCCGGCAGGCACTGGCCCTAGCGGGCCCCATCTTCTATGCTGACAGAGGCGCGCGTGGAACACAGCGCGCCGTCGACCCAGGACTGGTTCTGATCGGACGGCGAACCACCCAATGCTCGCCGTCCACAGACCCGCGCCTACGGTGGCCGAGAATCGCCCTGCGACTCCCGACGCCCGGGGCGTCTTCTTCTGTTGCGGCGGCTGGGGCGTGAGGTTTCCCTCTGTCTCACGCGTTCGGCCTCCTCCTTTGCTAGCATTACTGCTTCGCAGAAGGAGGTGACCGCTTCCCATGCCTCCTCGCTCCGGACCATGGATTGGACCAGGGCCGGACGCGAGAGGTCGCCGCCGCCGATCGCCTCGACGAGGACACGACGGTGCTCCACCCAAGCAGGGCAGACCTCCACCGTATGCTCCACCGTGTCCTCCGGCCGATCATCGCAATTTTGACACCCAGGCGTGTCCTCCCGCCGAATCCGAAACAGGTATCTCCCGAAATATCCATGTCCGGTGAGTACCTGCGTCAGGCGGAAGGTGAGGACGCCGTGGCGCCGCTCTAGCCACTCCTCAAAGAGGGGACTTATCGCCGCAATTGTGGCGTGCCCAGCGCTGGGTTGCGACAGTCGTTGTCTCCATACTGCCATGAGATCCTGCCGGAGCTCCGTCCGCCGTGCTACGATTTGCCACGGCAGAGGAGTCTCGCCCCGGCGTAGCGCCTCCACGCGCCATTCGTAAATGAGCGCGAGGGCTCTCGCCTCCAGATCCCATGGCGGCAGTCCGGCAAGGAGGCTCGCTGCCTCGCCAGAGACCGTGCGGTATCCCCGGGCCAGCCGGATGGCCATGACCCTTTGGGACGCGTTGAGGTAACGGGCAGGACGCTTCCTCAAAGTAGGCGCCCACACCGGCGCCCCGTAAAGGGCCATGGACCGCACGACCCCCGCGTAGAGCCTCCGGCAGGAGGCGTTTGGGCCCCTTAGATTGGGCAGAAGCCGCTTGAAGGCAGCCCCGGCCCGCCCCAGTCTGGGAGCCAAACGTCGGAAATGCTCGACGAAGTTCCAACGGCTGTCGAGGACGAGACCCAGGTACGTCATCGTCGACCCGACGCCGATGTGAACCCCTCCCACCGTTATTTGGGATCCCGATGGTGGAGGTTACGCAGTACCCTACGGACGTCCTTCTGATAAATGCGAATGTTCGCCATACTCGACTCGCATCCAGCAGGAGAAGCAGGGGCTCCGCGCCACCAGGATCCAGACGTGAAGATTCCGCAAACAAAGAAGCAAACAAGTTCGCTTTCTCCTCAGCGGAGTGGGCTAGCGTCCCGTCGGGTCTCAGCAGTGGTGGTAGTGAGGGGCGGCAGAAGTTCGATTCGACCGACTTAGCCAGGGACCAAAAAGCCTTACTACCTGCTGGGTATGAAGAAAGTTTGTTCCCTATTCGGCTGTTGTGGTCAAATCGAGCCCTCCGCAACACCTTCTTGCAGGACTTGGCAGCCCTGTTGAAGGCTCTCTTCTTCTGACTCACATCATTTGCTTTGCGTGTACGAGCGTCGACCCATGCTAGGTACGCCGCGAGCTTAAGCGCATCAGCGCGATGGCACTCGGCACCAAACCGTGGACGAGCTTCGCCAGACATTGTTACGTCACAGAACGGAATGTAGTACTCCATCCCCCTCCGCAACACATCCGTCACGGCGTCCCCGCACGACGAAGCATCAGTCGAAGAAAAGCAAGTAGGCTGCCAAGAGTAACATGCGAAGAAAGATCGCAAGCCATCCCAATCTGCTGACCTGTATCGCCATACCCGCCGGGTGCCTCTTGGGCTAGGATCGGGCGGGGAGTAGACGGACACAGACTTCACCAGACAGTGGTCCGAACTACCCAGTGATGAAGAAATCGTCACCGAGTAGCGGTCTGGATCAGTAGTCAGCAAAAGGTCCAAGCAATTGGCAGTGTGCGAATCAACCTCCGGCACCCTCGTTGCCCCCTGGACCAGCTGGGTAAGATTTAAAGCTAGCGCTAGCTTTCGCGTCTCTCGTCCAGCATGGTCTGTGCACTGGTATGGGAAGAGCCACTCCTGATGGTGGGCATTGAAGTCCCCCAGTAACACCAATTGGGCAGAAGGGTACCGCTGCTGAGCCGCATCCGCCGCCTCACTCAGGTGCTGTGTGAGCCCAGTTGTCTCCAAATCACCGCTGTGCGAACGGTAGACACAGGCGTAGACAATTTTGTCCAGTCCTGTGTCTACTAAAACCCACAGCGTTGAGAACCTGGAGTCTTCAAGGTTTCGGAGACGCCGATAGCAGATGTTGTCCCGGGCGTACACACATACGCCCGCGCTTGGTCTAAAGTGGTGCTCCAGGGTAAACCCTGGGTAAGACAGATATGACACGTCTGACGGACGTACGATTTGCGTCTCCGACAGAAATAAGAGCGCTGGTTACTCCGTCTCTAGGTGGTGGTGGACTGCGGCGAGATTTGAGTGCAGACCTCGTATGTTGGAGAGGTGCACTTTGTGCGAGAGGGAGTGCTGCCGCTGTACAGCTTTTCTCTTATTTTTCCTGTTCATATAACAACATTTGAGTGAAAGAAGGAGAGGAGAAGGAAGTGAAATGAGGTTCCATGCTGCTAACCTTCAGGCACGCTCTGGCAGGACGGCATCATTGGGGGACTAGCCTGGAGACTGCGGGGACGCCCGAGCCCCCCCGGGAATGTCCATCGGACCCTCTCGTCTGGTCGCCAACCAGCACGATGGTGCATTCCGGGTTTTTTCGACAGTTGGCGGGGCAGCCTTTCATGTGTGGCTAGCACACTACTTGGGCCCCCAACTACCTGCGGTCGGACAGCGGTGCACCGTGCCTCGGATCCCGCTACCCTCCGCGACTAGCCTCCCGATACGCCCATGTCAGCGCAAGCCTGGTTGGTCTGCCTGCATTGGAACTACTATTTCGACCTAACTCCTCTGAATTGGCTAGACTGGGCATCGTACCGGAACGCGGCTAGGCCGCTTGGCGGTACGTCTTTGCCCAGTGGGTGGTCACAAGCCATCGGCCGAAGCCTACCACCAGTTACTGTCACCTGATTAGCACCACCCGGGGACCACGTGTAGGGTCTAACATTAGGTAATCTCCTACGGACGCGGGTGACTCGGCCCCCAAAAAGTTACCCTGGTTGTTCGGAACCCTAAAAATGATAAAAATTGATTAAAATTCACAATTTTTCCACTAATTAAATAAAATGTGTTTAGTTTATTATTTGCGGCTAGTACAATGCCGTCTGCAGACAGCATGGTCCACGGTAATGGTGCGGGTAGGTCCTTAGTGAGATAGTCCATCATCAGAATAAAAAGTGAGGGGCTTAACGCAGAATCCTGGTGGACGCCTACTTTAATCTCAAAAGCCTTGCTTAAACTTGCTGGACTTCGAACTCGAACGACAGCTATCAATATATATATGTGTGCTAATAAACGTCCCTTAGTATTTTAAATAAATGTTAAATGTCATTGTCTTCCTTTTATTTTAGATGTATGTTATTTAGAAGAAATAAATGTTTATGACTGAGCCTTTCAATTGGTATAGTAAAAAAAACAGGTTTTTTTTTCATATATAGCGGGTTTTATTCCCCGTTCAGACAGGCGATTATTGAAAATTCAGCATTCAGTATTTTATTCTATCCACAACATTTAAGGTACTTTTCCTTCATTTGGCAAAGTCTTGGGACGCCCTCTAAACTATTTTAATACTAGAAAGCTGAAAAGTTTGTTTTTCGTTTGGTTAAATGCGCTAATCTCAGGAACAACTGGTTTGAATTGAAGAATTGTGGAAAGCTGTAGGCTACCTTACATTACGCTACGACCAATAGGAGCGGGAAAAAAATGGAAAATGTGACGCAGAAGAAGTAGCACGGGCCAGCTATTTAAAAAAAAAACAATCTTGACGAAATTTGGCACAGAGTTAGATTATAGTTTGAAATAATGAATAGAATACTTTTTATTTCGGGAATATGTTCCCTTGGAACAATTTTCGACAATCACGCGGGCAGAGTCGCGGGCGGCAGCAATAAATAATTTTTTTTAACTTTCTAGGACATCTGGAAGTGGGTTACATTTTTGATCTATATGTCAGTGAGTCAGTCATAAAAATGCCGGTTTTTAAACATTAATATATCAATAACTGTTTTAGCTTCATTTATGAAATTTTGAATTCTAGACGAGCTAAGGAGCTTTAATAAATGTGCATAAATTTCATGCATGTAGGTTGAATAGGTTTCGAGTTCTGAAGGGGACAAAAGTAGGTTGAAATGATTCGTGTAATAATTACACACGGCTGCTGCGTCGCCAGTTCCTTTTTTTTTTTCTTTAACTTGGCTGGACACGCTGCCGGGTGTCTAGATATGTCGTATTTTAAAAGTAAACGTATGTGTTTAAATTGCTAACTAACAAGTAACAGTGAGCCTGTGCATTTTACGGCGTGGCTTTACAAATAACAGGGCTTTACAAATAACAAGGCTTTACAAATAACAGGGCTTTACAATTACAAAAAACATGATTAAAATTATAGAAACGCGATGTTAATCTTTAAAACCGTTACGATTTGTAAAGCCAGTCATTTGAAAAAAAAAACATAAAATGAAATAGTTATGTACGAGCTACGCTGTACATTGACCCTAACTAACTCGTCCTACTTACAGTGAAACGTTGCAGTTGGTTTTACAACATTAAGTGTACATTACTACCTCATAACATGTTATTTTTAGGAGCAATAAAACCTTTATACCAATTGGTTGTTTACTCACTTAACATAACATTCAACATAACATCCCGATACACAACATCAACATAACATTTTCACTGTTGGGAGTTACGCCCCAACATATGGTCCTTCGAGCAACTTAGTGTTGTGTGATTTACACCTTTTACGGTCACGAATCGGTTGGACTGGTCTCTCAGAAGCGAGTCGCCCCAGTAACCAATTGAGAAGGCGCATATCGTAGAGGGGAAAGGTTACACAACACGAAGAACCAAGAGTTTGGAGCAGCAGTCGACGCTCGGAACAGAAGAGTTCATTTTGAAGTCAACAAGAAAAACAACATTTCGTCAACTGATTTATACCAGAATCAGAACGAATTCTACGACAGTATAAAGAAGATCGGAATAAACATCAAGAAAGATGGTTGGGACAGAAAAAACGCCGACTATTTCAAACGCCGTAAGGCAATGTTGGAAAACCTGTGGTCAGAATACCAATTCAATCATGATTGCCTGTTTACGGTACAAAGTGGAAGTCATCCCTACTTTACGAATGACTGCTATAACATAACGCTGCAGTGCTACAAAGAAGTAAAGGAGCTTATTCTTCAACAACACGAACAACTCACGACCCTCGCTCGTTCTCCAAGGGAGCAATCGGTACAAACAAGAACATCGGGAGGTGCCAACCAACAAACAGGGGAAGGAACCTCAGATCAAACAAGACAGGAACAAGAAGCCTTGAAGAGGGAGGTGGCAGATCAAGCTAGAGATGCCAATCAAGATAATCCAAACAGGGAACGGTCACCTCCTCTTATAGGATCCAATAGCAAGCTGGACGACATGATGCGCAAACAGACGGCAAACTTCAAAGCCTTCATGAGTTGCGAACATACACGTGGAGTTTCTATCTGAAAAATGGGAATTTTAGGACGGTCTGCAATCACTACAAACGCGCTGGTCAGCTATTGAAAACCTTCATTGGGAGATAGAGTGCGAAACCAACGGAGAGAAGATGATAGTGTACGAAGAACGCTACACTAGGTATGAAAACTAGTTCCATGAACTGAAAAAGGCTTTGAATACCAAAATGCGCTCATCGTGAGAAAACAACACCGAGATTAGAGATACCAGTCTTCAACGGTAACTACAACCAGTGGATCCCATTCAAAGACCTCTTCACAGAAGCAATACACAACAACAATTCCCTTTCATCTGCTCAGAAGATGCAGTTTCTGAAGAGTAAGGTGCAAGGAGAAGCGGAACGCTTGATTCAACACCAACAGATAAGTTCGGATAACTACCTAGTGTGCTGGGATATCCTTAATAACCGATACAACAGTGAAAACCTTATCTTCACATCGCACATCAACATGCTTTTCAATCTGCCAAACATGCAGCAACAGTCAGTGGCCCAAATCAAGAAATCCATGACGTCTGCATAGAATGCTTACATGCGATAAAGAATTTAGGAGTAAATGTCGACACTTGGGATCCGATTCTTGTACATATACTATCGCAGAAGCTAGATGCAGACACATATTCCGAGTACAATGACTCGCTGAAGAATTGCCGAAAGCTGCCAATACTGAAAGATATGTAAGATTTTCTAGAAGCGAAGTTTACATCGTTGGAAGCATCACGCCGCAAACAAGAAAACAATCAAAAACCAAATCTTAAAGATTTTTCTAAACGCTTAGTTGACACTTCGCGCGACCCAAGGGCTGGCTTTTACCTCGGACAGAGGATAAGCATTGCCATACAACGTGGCAATGCCGTCAGTCTTTTGGGCTCACTTCCAGTGGACATTGGAATTTTTTGACGCCTTATTTTAGTTAGGATATTTTATTTTAAGTGTATATGTTTAGTATAGTTTAATTGAATAAAGAAATTTTATACCAATTGTACACAAAAACAAAAAAAAACCAAATACATCATCGAGTCAACATCAAAGTTCTTTGAACTCCAAAAAACAATACAGCAGTAATCAAGCAACTGGCAACAAGAAAATTACGAAATCGTTCCATGCGTCAACATTTCGATGCCCTCTTTGCGATGACGAACATGGCATGTACAAAGGTGAAAAGTTTTTAGAAATGCTGAATCAGTCAAAACCTGGCACACTAAATAAAATGAACCTTTGTGTAAATTGCCTGTTCTGCCATAACGGAAAGAAATGTACGTCAGCTCACCGATGCCGCAAGTGCACGGGTCAACATAATACATTGCTACACGATGTATGTATCAAGGACAAAACAGAAAAACAAACAAATTCTTCCCGTGTATCAAAGGACGATGATACTTCGGAGATACTACTAGCGACAGCTGTAGTAAACATAGAAACAGCTGATGGGCCTCAAATCAAATTGCGAGCCCTACTCGATCAAGGGTCTCAGATATCTTTGATTTCGGAACATGCCGCTCAACTTCTCGGTGTCAAGCGCGAGAGATGCAAAGGAGTCATCTTTGGAGTTGGACAGAAAGAAAATCACTGCAAAGGAAGGACAACAATTACTTGCAGTTCTGTCTACAACGACTTCAAGTTCCAAACGTCTGTCTTCATCATGAATAACTTGATTAAGAATTTGCCAAATAAGACCTTTGCAAAACCATCTTGGTCCCACATACAGAACATCCATCTAGCAGATCCAGACTTCTATGACAGCCGTCAGGTGGATTTACTATTTGGAGCTGACATTTATTCGCAAATCATGCTAGGAGGAATAATAAAAGGCGATGACGTCACTCAACCTATAGCACAACAAATCTACTTAGGTTGACTTTTATCCAACCTATCGGTGGAAAATTAAACATGCATTGAGTACTACACCAACACTACACAATGCCTGGAAAGTGGGAAATATAAAGTCAGATTGCCGATGAAGAATGAAATTAAGAGCAGACTGGGGTCGTTTAAGCCAATGGCTATCGCCCAATTCAAAACTTTAGAAAGAAAGTTGGAAAAACAAACACATTTGGCAAAGGCCTATAAAGACTTCATGGCTGAATATATTGATCTAGGTGATATGACACAATCAACAGTCAGTAATAAAACACTCGAATGTTACCTACCTCACCACGGCGTGCAACGCGCTGAATCAACAACAACAAAGTACGGTGTGGTATTCAATGCGTCAGCAACTCTGCTCTACAGGATACAGTTTGAACGACCTCATACAAAGGGCCTAATCTTCAACAGGACCTACAGACATTATTGATAAAATGGAGGCAATACAAATATGCGTTTACAGCGGACATTGAGAAGATGTTTCGTGCTATTTGGGTGGCCCCTGCAGACCAACACATGCAACAAATTGCATGGCGGGAGTCACTGTAACAACCTCCAATCCGCGCATATCAACTAACAACCGTAACATACGGTACCAAGGCAGCGCCGTTCCTAGCCATGATGACCCTCAGGAGATTAGCGACAGATGAACGCGAACAGTTCCCGGAGGCTTCAAAGGTCCTGGAAGACTCATTCTACATGGATGGCCTCGTTCATGGAACACATACAATCGAACAAGGAAAGAAACTGATTACCGATCTGAAACAATTGTTAAAAAATGGAGGGTTTAACCTTCAAAAATGGTCAGCAAACAATAAAGAACTTTTGGAAGATATCTCCGAACAACACAACAACGACAAGATTGTCTTCAACTTCAAAACGGAAAATACACAAGAAACTTTAGGCTTGTACTGGAACTCACCTTTCATTGCAAAATTTCGTAAGTGAACAAGAAACAGACCAAACGCAGCCTATTAGCCGAAATATCAAAACTATTTGACCCACTCGGCTGGCTGGCTCCCGTGTCAACAAAATTGTGGGATGGAAACTTACAGTGGGACGACGAAGTGTCCGGCAATATACATGCAGAGTGGTGCAAGATACAAGCGGACGTAAGGGCGATAAACTCTTGCGAAATACCTAGATGGCTAAAGTGTGGCGAAAAGCAGACAATGGAGTTACATGGGTTCTGTGATTCTTCTCTGGATGCCTATGCCTGTGTAATCTACGCACGGGTCCACCAATCAACAATACTTGTAGCCACGAAGTCAAAGATTGTACCACACCGAAAAACAACAACATTACCTAGACTGGAACTGAATGGAGCGCACCTTCTGTCGCAACTAATGCGCAAAGTCAAACAGTTATTGAATCAATATGAAGTACTCGTATACGGCTAGACTGATTCCATGGTGGTCCTGGGCTGGTTACAAAGAGACTCATCCCGCTGGAAAGCATACTTGGAAAATAGAGTACGAAGCATTACTGACGTCATATCCCGATCATCGTGGCATTACGTCAAAACAAAGGAGAATCCCGCTGACGCCGCAAACAGAGGCCAATACGCTAGTCAGCTGAAAGAAAATCAACTGTGGTGGCAAGGGCCTACATGACTACCATCACTTAAAACAATGAACATAGAAAAACATAATTATAGCACAGACCAAGAAGAAAAAACAGCCCGGAAACAAGCCAATGTAGCCCAACACAACATAGAAAATCCGAACATTGTGGAAAAATTATTGCAAAATCACAGCTCTATCGAACATATTATTCGCATTGTTGCATGGATATTCAGACCATTGAACCCAAAATGGCGACAACTACCAAGATATCTGACGTTGCACGAATTGGATAACGCAACGAAACTGCTCGTTAAACAAACTCAACAAAAATCATTTGGCACAGATATTTGCTATTTACAAAAATATAACACGGTGCAGTCTAACAGTAAAATAAAAGCGCTCACTCCGTTCATTGACCATCAAGATATCCTACAAGTGGGAGGAAGATTGAAAAACGCCTTGCTGACCGAAAACATGAAACATCCGATGATCATTCCACATGACAGTCGATTAACACTTCTTCTCATCGACCAAGCTCATTGAATGACGTTTCACGGCGGCCCGAGACTCACCCTATCACATTTACGTGAGAAATATTGGATCGTCGGCGGAAACCGTACAACAAAGATGAAAATCAGAAAATGTGTGACGTGCCGCAAGAACAACCCAACAAAGGGACACCAGCTGTTGGGTAACCTACCGAGCGCAAGAGCAAATCAAGCGCTGCCCTTTTACCATACAGGGGCGGATTACACTGGATTTGTGGACGTCAAAATGAATAAAGGCAGAGGAGCAAGAACAACAAAGGGCTACATAGTCGTCTTTGTATGCATGGTGACCAAAGCTGTGCGTATTGAACTGGTATCAGATCTCACTAGTTCAGCATTTTTGGCAGCCCTAAACAGGATGGCAACAAGAAGAGGCGCCCCTCGTCACTTATACAGTGACAACGTTACAAACTTTGTCGGCGCAAACCGCCAACTCGTGGAGCAATACGAAGAAATCGAACAAACATACAAAAACGACCAACTACAAAAGGAAATTGCGGAGATGAAAATTGAATGGCATTTTAATGCTCCCGCTTGGCCATCAGCGGGAGGATTTTTTATTTTTTTTTATTTGTGATGGGTTTGCTCTTGACTCTAGTCTAGGTCAGAGATGACAGAGACAAAGTCTACGATGGAGCGAGCTTACCCAGAAAGAGCCTGTTCACTCTAACTTTGAAGAGATTAGGGTTGTATGCGTTTGGAAACACAGACGCAGGCAAAGAGTTCCACTCCTTTGCTGTGCGCATTATAAAAGACGTTTGGAAACGCTTAGTGCGAATTGGTGGAATAGTAACAAGGTAGGGATGGTAAGATGCAGTGCGTCTGGATGTCCGATGGTAGAAGGGGGCCGGTGGAATGAGGTCGTGGAGTTCTTGGGCACACTCACCGAAGTACAATCTGTAGTAGACCGACAAGCAGGCAACCTTACGGCGATGAGCCAAGCTGTGTAGCTTGGTATCCACCAGTTTTTCGTCACCGATGAGCCTCTTAGCTCTGCGTTCTACCGAGTCAAGCGCGGCAAGCTGATACTTAGCTGAGCCATCCCAATTAGGATTTGAATTAGGTTTGAAGGATTATGGGAACGAGCAGTCAGAAGCCTAAAACGCCACCTGAAACGAGTAGTAGGCGAACAAAAACTAACATTTGAGGAGTTTACCACAATCCTATGTATTGCCTTGCCTTGTCCAACATCCATGAAAATTCCTCGGTTTGAAGATTACATAACTTTTGCAAGTAGTAGATAGGCAAATCTTCATGTACAAAGAGCGCTCGTCGATCAATGTGATTTCCACAATGGTTACGTTTATTCGTTAAAAACTCACTATTAATAAAAATATACTTCGAAACATGTTCAAAACAACATTTTGATTTGTCATTTAGACTATAAATTCCATAGAGATAGAAAATATACGGAGGCGCCGCGACATTCTATATCTACCTTTGCTTATACAAATATGGGTGAAATACGAAACAGATTGTGAAATATCGTTTTGTTTCATTCTTTCTAATGTGGTAATCGTATTTGATAAAAGAGACAACAATATTTCAGTTGTTGCTCATAATGGCAACATTTTCTTGTGACGTTGTGACAGTTGCAGGGAAGTGCCGTTTTCGCCATTTTATGCGACAAGTCTCGTGGTAGTTCTGCTGTAAAATGAGTGTTTACTTTTGTATTTATTTTGATTTGAAAACAGCCATTCAAGATGCCTGTGCGTTGTATTGTGGAGTGTGGTGCACGAAAGAAGGAAAATCAACCTCAATTGTCTTTGCACAGGTTAGTAACCGGTTTTCATGCAATATTACACATAGTAATACATTTTCGATGAAAAAAATGCTAAGCTACCACGTATTTATGGTTGTAGTTTTCATATTTGGGCTTATTCTCGTCCAACAGACCTTTTTTTAATTTCATAATTTCATTCGTTTGTTTACAATAATATGTCATGATGAAATAGTGTAGTACCGTTGCCGTAATATTTTCCGATACTAGTTCCTTCGCTGCGCTGATACAATATCGGTATAATACGTGTTCTAATCGGTTCGAGTGACATTGCTAGGTCCGGCTCGCTGTTCACAGCACTGAGAGATCGTTCCGCAGACTTTTATGATGATTGGTTATACAAGATCCGGAAATAAGACATCATTTTGTTATTTGTTTTAATTTTTAAATTACATATTTTAACAACTCGAACCAAATGATTTATTGATAAAAATATTAACCTTTTTATAGGTTTCCTAAAAATGAAGGATTAAGGAAAAAGTGGTTAGAGGCTATTGGATAAGAAAATATTAATATAAATATTATATTAATAAAATAAAAAATAAATAAAAAAAGCAAAGAAAGGTACATTTGTTCACTTTACTTTCAAGAAAGTGTTCAATAGAACACTTGATATAATAAGATTACAAGAGAACTCTGTTCCTACAATATTTTCGGTAAGTGTGTATTAAAATGATTGATTAACCTCTCTGTTCTGTAGAGGTTTAAACTACGGGTACAAAGTAGCGTTTTCAATATAACTTAAGGATTGAAGTAGTTTTTTAGAACTCTGTTCCTACAATATTTTCGGTAAGTGTGTATTAAAATGATTGATTAACCTCTCTGTTCTGTAGAGGTTCTACAGGTTTAACAACAGAAAAAAATTAAGCGCTTCCACGAAAGGATACTCTGACGAAATCCGAAAGTTCGCATTAACGTTGCATTTTTATCCCCTCCTATGATTATATAAGTCGAACTTACAATACATGCTTACTCACACAAGAACTTTGAGCAAATGGTACCAGCATGTAAATTGGGAACCGGGATTAACGAAAGAAGCATTTGTTTAAATATTAAAAGGCAAGGAAGTGCACAGTGTCATACCAAATGTTTATTGAATAAATAAAACACTTATGTTGATTTTTACCGAAGTTTATTTAATGAATAAGTAAAAGCGAGGTGCGATGCACAATTTATGGTTGTGTTTTAATATTTTAAAAATAATCTGCATTTTATGAGCAATGGAAGCTGGTGGTAAGTTTGTTTTTGAAATAGGTGTATTGGTACGTTTGTAAAATATTACAAGAAATGCAATTTACAAATACCACTATCTATTTTCGTACCCACCAAATTAGTATCCCTCGAATTGTCCCGGAAATGAAATGACTGTATCTGGCAAACCTAGTCCACATACCTACCAGAAGCTATAGACCAGATATAAAATAAGCGAAAGTAATGCAAGTAAACGTGTTTTTAAAATCTGTGCAGAAAAAAAACTCACATTAACTGTCACTAACAGAAAGGAGTAAGCCTTTACTCATTTTTTGTTACAACAGATTGTAAGAATATAAATTATACTTTTGATTCAAACGTGATGTCTAGTAAGACTCGTAATACTAGTATGTAGTATTAGTATCGATACTTTTTATAGAATGGTTATATTAACACTATATTCCCTGATTGGTACAACCCTAGCATTGGCAGCCATTTTATGCGACACTTTGAATTGTAGGTATGCACCTTTTTTTGTAGGTATTTCCAGTCCATACTTTTTATATGTCTATGATAAATTCAGACATTAATACGTCAGGGTTCTGTCAAATAAACTAAACATGTGTGGAATGAAAAGAGGTTCAAGGAAAAATATAGAACACAATAAAAGAGGTCTTAAGTTTTAAAATATCTATCGCACACAAAACATTTCCATGGGTCTACCCGTAATTATAGGTATAGAAGTGGCGACGCTCTACAAAGCTGAACAGTTTCTTAAACTCGCTCCATAAGTATCTATGAGTCAAAGTTTTTTTTTATTCTTTTATTTAAGTATAAGTTGTTACGAATACACTCACTTTTTGTTTACCCATAAAATACACTTAATTTTTTGCATTTTAAGCAACGTGATTGTATTGATTTTGTGGTTCCGTAATGGGCTGTATAATATTATATTCAGCCTTTACAATAGTCATGGGTCGTACTTGTAAAATCGAGTACCAGGGCTTCCAAGTACGTCCACCTTTAGACACCAGCGCCAAAAACCAGGGCTCGAGATACTTTCAAGTATTTTCTTTCTGCATCGAAAATTGATCCGCAACTTTATACAAATAAAAAGCACAATCGCGTTTACAAAAAAAACTCCTTCAAAGTAAAATACTTGCATAGGAAATGATTCCGAAACGTAATACCAATAAGGAGCAGAATCGCGTGGAGTGCCGACGGAGGGAAAATATTAAAATACTTTGAAGTCTTGCGAGTATTTCGGGTCGGCACTTGGTCAGCGTACTTGCAAGTAAATACTTGGTATGAAAACCTGGTCGCGTAAATACGCACCTTCCCTACTTTAGAATTTTAATAGTATCACATTGTACTAGGTAGCCTGTTGCAATTTTCACATAATATTTGTGAAATTGCAAAAATTCTATGGGCTCTTGAGAAACACTAAAAAATACTAATAAAGTTTCGGTGATACTTACTCGAACTTGACCGGTTTTTGCATGGAAAAATTGATTATGAAGTGAATCATGGCAAAAAACTGCTAGAAAATGCGTGCTTTAGATGTTTCCCTGTGAGGTGTCTTGGAGCGACGTCATGCATATTTTGCCTCAAGACAGTCTCAGCAAAAAATGTTTTAGAGTATGCTTGAACATTTTTTTAGTCTGTCTGCACTGATTCTTAGCTAAATAATTAATGTTTTTCATTATTTTTGTAATGTGTAACACGTTGACACGATCTAATTCACATGTAGTTTTGTCCTGACATTTTATAATTATGGGAGCTGAGCATGTACCATAGACAAATTTGGCATAATCAACAATTTGTCAGGATTTTCTTAGGGAATTATGCTTTATTAAACAAAAACTGGTTGGACATACAATTGTAACCCGTTAAATGTCACTTGTCACCAGTAAGTTTTAATAAGTACGCCCCAGGTTGGCTACATAATAATACCAGTTGACCCGCGCAACTTAGTCTGCTCCGCTCCTATTGGTCTTAGCGTGGTGATATAGAGCCTTCAACACTGAAAGAATTTTTCAAATCGGACCAGTAGTTCCTGAGATTAGCGCGTTTAAGTAAACAAACAAACAAACTCTACATCAGCTTTACATATTAGTAATAGAAGTAATGGGTAATAGATTATCACGCTATGTGCTATGGAAGATGACACTTATTTGTTACTGATTCTCGTAATTTCCTATATTCAATTATATTGTGACGTAGCGATTTCAGGTAATGTGATTCGCAGCAACATCTCTTGGTCAACATGATTGTCATTATTGATAATTCTCGTAGTTATGCGCTGAGCCGAGAGATGACGCCTAAGTCGTATTTGAAAAGGCAATTAAGTCTTATCAAAAAATTGATAGTTTAAAATTAATCTCAATTAAAAACAATATCAGGATAATATTTCAGGTTTTTATATTGCAATAGGTCATAATAGTAAAAACTCAGGCTTGGTTTTAGTCGAATTGCAGCTGAGTCTATGGTCGGAAACCGGTTGGTCTGTGGTGAGAGAGATTCTAGTTGTTCTTAAACATATACGTAAACATACATATGGACATAAACATATGCATAAATATTCATCAAAATACTGGTCGACATATTGAAAGTTTTGTTATAAAATAGAACCATTGGAGGAGATTTTAATTATTAAAATGAGGCTACAAACTTTTTCGTTAGGTTTGAAGCTGGCCGCATGGCGCTCGATGGCTCGCCGGACTGACACGTCATGTCACACTCATGCTCTGCATGTCGCCTTTTGTTTCTAATTTATTGTATGTAATCATTTATCAGAAAATATTCTGTTGTATCCTATTGTTATCGTAAGTTCTGCATAATAATAAATAAGGAATTTAGGTTGTGTTTTACAGTCTTGGTCGTTTCGGTGTCTGGTCGGTCTGCAAATTAAAATTCGCTTTAATTATCAATTTTCAAATAATTGCATTCTATAACAAAAATCTGTTGTGTTGCTGTCGTTAGTTCTGCTCAATGATAAATAATAGGGATACAGGTTGTCTTTATGGTTTTGTTGTTTTGCTTTCTGCTCGCTCTCTAAAATATAATTTGCTTTAATTTTCTTTGTTGTACGTGTTTGTATGGGTTTTTCTGTTGTTATATTGAATATTTTGTCATTTATATGTCATTGCCATACATTCTGGTTTTTTTATGTATTTTCATTTTAATATTTTGTTTTGTAGTTTCTCGTGCTATGATTTTTATGTAACTGTGTTTTTGTGTGTTGTTTTTTTCTTTCCACTAAAAATGCTTTATCTATCTATCTTATCTAAGAACTTTAGTTATATATAGATATATATAACTAAAGTTTAATTGCAATGCCTTTATGAAAAAAAAAATGCAATACATGTCTCAAAACAGTTTCGAAACGAGTCACGTGATGCACGAGTGTCGAGGCTAAACGTTTCACCATCTTGAGAAAATAGATTAAGATTTCAGCGAGAGAATGCGTTCACTGTAATGAGCGACTATACCTCTTTGGCCAGAGACGCAGAGTCACGCGAATTGCTTCTCGCCGTTGTGACCATGCCTCTCAGGCCCGAGACGTAGAATCTCCGCTTTCACGGATTAAGTAATATGAAACGTATCTCTAGGCATGCTTATATTCGCCAGAGAAACTTATTTGTTACTGATTCTCGTAATTTCCTTGTGTGCCACGTTTGTAAGCAAATGAAATTCAAAAATCAATCTAAACAAATGCGCAAGACACAGTGCTCTTTACTACCGGAAGACTCTCCAGAGAGCTTTCTGGCTTGCGTGTTATGCAATCTTATCAAAAACAAGATCCTACCACCGCCTTCTGGAATAACATGAACCATAACCATTGTCATACGAGCATAGTGTACTAACAGTAGTAGTGATAAAACTGGAAAACGTAAATTTAACATAGCAGTATGAAGATTTAAATAACATAGAAATGCTTTGAATTTGTAACAAGCAAACAATCAATTATGGACATATATGTTACCGCCAATTTGTACAATATTTCATAAACATTCGGGTAATGTATGAAATATTGTTAATTTTATACTTTGTTTAGGTATTCTATACGATAACGAATGTAAAAGATGATAGCAAGAAAAAGGGCGACGTGTGGAGGTAGGCAGTAACGTGACGAAAATATGTCTATCGTAGCCATATCGTAGAATTAGCCATGTCATGAAATGTCTACCTCAAACCTGAGCTTGACGACGGAGTCCCGCTGCGTGGGACTTCTATTCTCTCCTGCTCCGCCCATTCCATCCTTAAAAAAACCGAACAAGTGCGAGTCGGACTCGCCCACCGAAGGTTCCGTACAAATTTGTAGGTACATAACTTTAAATAAAGACTATTTTATTTTGTTATGATTTAATTAGAAATGTATAGTTGTCAGGTTTTTACCTATAGGTACTTGTAGTATAAGACGATATTACTTGCCAAATTTCATAATTCTAGGCCAACGGATGTCGAAATATACGTTTTTTGGGGCATGAACGGCCATATCTTTTTTTTACGTTAACTTAGAAGTTACTTTTTTTCACAGCTTCAAGGGACAACACCTGAGTAAATTTTATTTCAACTCGATACCTCCACGCGTTCCCGAGATGTAGGCTATCTAAAACTGAAATAATTTTTCAAATCGGCCCAGTAGTTCCTGAGATTAGCGCGTTCAAGCAAACAAACTCTTTAGCTTTATATATTAGTACTAGCTTTTGCCCGCGACTTCGTACGCGCATGTCCAGTTTTTTTCCGTTCCCGTAGGAATTTCCCATTCCCGTATAGCCTATAGCCTTCCTCGACAAATGGGCTATCAAACACTGAAAGAATTTTTCAAATCGGACCAGTAGTTCCTGAGATTAGCGCGTTCAAGCAAACAAACAAACAAACTCTTCAGCTTTATATATTAGTATAGATATAGAGTATAGATTGGAACCACAAACATCACTTTTCCCGTACAGCAGTGCAGTATAATGGCAGACTGACTCGAGCAGCAGGATTACAGTCGTGCTCCTTATATCCCGCAAGACTGAGATTTTTGGCCGGTGGTAGTTGTATAATAAACGTAACAGGATAACACAATCAAAACTAAGCTCCAAATGAAGTGTGATGAGAGGTTTTTTGAGGTTTACACTCGGTTTAATGTGGTTTCTAAAGTATTTGCTTTTGTCATCTAAATAAATGATATAAGTATTTTATAACTATCTATTCTTTAATATTATGTATTACAAATGCGAAAGTTTGTATGTTTGGATGGTTAGCTGAATTTGTTACCTAATTCGTCAGAACTGCTAAACCAGTGGTTCTTAACCTTTTAGTCATAAGGGACCATTTGACCAAATTTCCGTCTTCCCATGGAACACCATCTTTTCGGAGGTAATAGATAGAAGTTAGTTTTTTTTACCGCATAATCTTGACTAAAATTTGAATCTAGTTCAGTGCTGCTCAAGGCCAAACGCATGCCAAAACTGACATCCAATCGATTTTGGTGCTTGTCTCTAAAATTTTCAAAAGCGCCGAGAACCTCTGATGGCATAGATTTGCCGATGAAACAACATTAGGTAGCATGTAGCACTATTTCGAAACTTTTGGAAGAAACATTGTTATTTTTCTTTAAGAAATGTTGTTTTCTAATTCATTTCCTGATTTCCTGTCTCAAAAACATCTTCCAAGTTAGTATTCTATAGCATATCAAAAACTTCTTTATTTCGAAGCCTTGCATTGAAATTATTCAGCTTTGCGAAAATATTGCATTATATAATGGCTACGCGGACCACTTCAGGTTCTGCCAGGGACCACCAGTGGTCCGCGGACCACCAGTTAAGAACCACTGTGCTAAACGGATCTTGATTTGGCAATGAATTCATAGTCTGGTAAAACAAATAGGATACTTTTTATACCGGGGGTATGTTCCCTTGGGATAGTTTTCGACATTCACACGGGCGGAGCCGCGGGCGGCAGCTAGTAATTCTATATTACAACAGGGTGCCATCATATCGAAGTGGTGCCCAAAGTTCTAGATTATGTAGAACCTTTTGAGTTTAAATAGAGTTCCGAACCCAAAGGGTAACCAACGGAACCCTATTAATAAGCCTCCGCTGCCCGTCCGTCCGTCCGTCCGTCTGTTTGTCAGCGGGCTGTATCTCAAGAACCGTAATAGGTAGACAGTTGAAATTTTCACATTGTGTATTTCTATTGTCGCTTTAACAACAAATAATAAAAATTAAGGTTTATGGTGCGGGACCCTTCGTGTGCGAGTCCGACTCGCACTTGGCCGACTTTTTTAAACCTTTGAGCTCCTCTTTCAGTTTTGAATTCGTTTATAGGTGTGTTGTGTGGACACAATTAAATAAATGATAAAGAATTAATAATTCAAACAATTACGTTTTTATTTTTTTCTTTAAACCAGGCAACATGACTCATATTGCAGTAGCACAATGTAATATAAAGCAAACCAACAAAAAGACTTTCATAATACGTGTTCGCGTCGGTATCGTCACATAGATTTATATAACTCGCGTGCATACGAGCTTATGTAATAGAATAAGATAGTTATAGTTTAATCAATTTGTTGTCGAATACTTGAATTTATTAAATTCATATTTTGTTGTCGTTTTTACCCGGAATCATAAGACGTTCATGGGGATATTAATTTCTTTCAGTAAATAGATAGGAAGGGTACACACTCCCCTACACATTCCTGGTAAACCCCTAAAAAAGGTATCTTGGTAAAGGTAATGGTTAAGAAAGTACACAGGTATCGAACATTGCACAATACCGACACAGGACAGTTACTCAAAAAGGCAATAGGGTGGACAGACAAACCACCATTTACAGACACCTTCCTTTACTAAACATACAGAAAATCTAGGTATTCAGGCTTTAGACAATCGGCACTAGAAAGCTAGCGCTAAGCTCTACATAGATAAGGCATAAAGCCAAAATTTGGAAAAATGTAAAAATCTAAAACAGATTTTTTCCCCTTCCGGGTTTCTGACCTTATAGTACTTCCACCCTTAGAGACCCCTCTAAGGCTTTGAAAGTTGTGTATCTGGATAGAGGGATTATGCACCTACCGTAAGACATGTAGCCCAACAGCCCTTAAGGCACAGTTTTTCGGGAAGTCAACCCTTAATAGTAAACAAGTTCATACTTGTAATTAGTTTCGATAGTTAAAATGCAACAAGCCCCTAAGTGGGCAGGGTTCAAGGGTTGATTTTCACCCCATTCGGCGGGGAATTTCGGGGCTTTACAGACAGGTTCATCAACCACTATCCAGACATAGAATAGACCTAGATATAGCTAGGAATGTACAACAGTTAAATAAAAGTTATAGTTAAAAATAAACTAAAACAGTTAGCGGTTTATGGGCCTCGTTAGGGTAAAGTAACATAGTACAATAGTAAATAGACCAAAAATAGAAATTTGTAGTCATTGTCATGAGGAAATATAGAACTTTTAACTAAATAGTAAAGTAGACGCAAAAAAATTCCCTTAAACCGCTAGCTGCAGTGTCAACAGTAAATTATCTGCATCTTCATTTATTCCCTGGTAAGCAAACATCCCTAACACCAATCTATCCCGAAGACAGCAAGTACGAATAGCAAGAAAGAAGAACGTTACACGCGTGGTACAGAGACCTCAGTATACAGGTACAGGACGTCAGCGCGGCTGGACGCAGTTGGGTGGTCACAGTTCACATCGAAGGAATAGAAGAAGGATAGACCTACCCCAAACACACCCTCGTTCCAGCCGATCACGCCCGTCTGGTACAATACGCATTATCATTTCCCGTTCCTAATGTGCACCTGTGATTACTTGTGCATTTACGAGCTCTGCCTCCTAATTTTCAATGATTCCATCAAACACCCTGATTCAATGCTGATTCAGTAACACGTCTACTGCTTGACCAGCGTCTGAAACGCTTCGGAACGTTTGAACTATTGCGCTTCGACTCCCTGTTGAAGGGATCTATCCTCTTAAATTAAGAGCTGGGCTACTTGATACGACAGTTCGGCTTTTACGAGTTCTTCTAGGTTTATCCAATATCTTCTTCACCATGTGTTTTAAATGTTTCCAAGTTTTATTCCGACAAGTCGCGGTAGGTTTTGGTTGCGTATTTGTGCAACCAATAACGTCAGGGTCTACTGTAGTTTTCGGTTTTTCGGTTTAACTGTACTTATTTTGCTATGACGGGGCATTGTTTTATGCGTGTGATACATGGAATGTTTGTAAATATAAGGTATATGTTACAATTAAATGCAACGAAAATCTTTGACAGTCGTGCAGTCGATTTATTTCTGACAGAAGTCAATTATAATTTTATTTGCAATAAATGTAATTTTTATAATAAGAACTAAAAAGAGGATTTACATAAAGACTAAAAAGTTTCTAATATTTTGTGTTCTCCAAACACGAAAATTTGGCTTCGTCTACCTGGTAGCTGGCTCTGGCCTTGTCTTCATGAATTTCGACAGTGTGTGTCGGATCCTTTAATTTCCATCCAAGAAACTGGAGTGCGATGAGAATTAAGCCGCTTGACCTTAAGGGAAAACAAATAGAAGTATAATAATTTAGTTAAAAACTAACACTTGGGTCTACGGAATGATGTGCCAAATGGCGCAATGCTGAAATGCTGTTAAATAATTTTCCTCCCACTCGCTTCTTTTATTAATTACTTATTGTATTCATATTTTTAGAGTTCCGTACGTCTGTATGAAATAAGGAACCCTTAGAGGATCGCTCGTGTGTCTGCCTGTCTTCCCATCTGTTTCAGCTAATGAACTCAAATTTTATTATACATATGAATATATATGTCCCAATTACCGACGTATCTTAAATAAAAGAATTTGGAATAAGGGGTCTCACTTATGGGTTGCTTAACTTAGAGTTTACGCCTGTTTTATTTGATACTAGATTCCGCCCGCGGTTTCGCCCGCGTGAACGTAGAAATTATCCCACGGGAGCATACTCCCGAGATGAAAGGTATCGTATGTCCTATTCCGGAATATAGTCCACTCCTCTGTCAAGTTTCATCCGTATCCGTTCAGCCGTTTGTGAAAAGACCACAAACAAAATCACGTTTTCATTTTATGTTAGTACTTAGGATCCCAGTAGCAAAACCTCCATTTCATACACATAGATTACTAAAATCGTAACATTTCCTATTGGCGTATTCGGGTATTAAGTTTTCGCAAGGTTCTATCAGTAATGTTTTTGACCTTTGTCATGTAGCAGCGTCGTCGTTAGAGCAGCACTCGGTCTAAGAGCGGAGTAATTTGGTGCGGTCGGTGAAATACCGCTCTCTTATCAATAATCCGGCTTCGACTCATTTCTTATTTCCAACTTGATAATCCTCAATTGTATGTTGTTCACATCAGTTTACATAGTTGGTCTGCTTGTGTTTAAGTAATTTATTTGTGTTAGTAACCTATGTTTGTAACCAAATAATAAAATATGACTTTAATTTAATTTGGACAAAGTCGATCAAATCATTCAAGACACACTAACTTCTATCTTAAATGTGGCTCTGGATGACCGAGCGTGGCTGCAAGCCACACTACCCATTCGCTTTGGTGGGCTCGGCATCCGCAAAATTTCTAGTGTAAGCTTACCTGTTCCTGTCTTCGGTCAACAGCACTGAAAAGTTAACCAAAAGGATATTAACTCCATCATTGGTTAACTGTGAAGTGCCTTGCTTGACCGATGCAGTGAACGCCTGGAAAGTGGCTTGCCCGAATACGGCGTTGCCTGATAACCCATTCTCCCAAAGACAATGGGACGAGCCGCTCTGCAGATTGGTACGGAATAACCTCTTAAATACGACCACCAATACTGCGGAGCGTGCCCGCCTGCTGGCTGTGGGTGAATGGGAGTCTGGTCTTTGGCTGCAGGCACTACCGTCACCCAACGTAGGTACTATGCTGAGTGACAGTACTTTCCGGATCGCTACGTGTCTGCGTTTGGGTGCTCCTAGCGGAGCTGCACATCGCTGTCAGTGTGGTGAAGCAGTCGACCGCCTCGGACACCATGGCCTGTCCTGTAGTAGGAGCGCTGGACGGTTAGCACGGCACGCTAGCATTAATGACATTATCCGTCGGGCTTTTGTCACCGCCGGGGTGCCAGCTGTTTTAGAACCCAACGGCTTGGCACGCGACGATGGGAAAAGGCCAGATGGGATGACCATAATGCCTTGGAAGGTGGGTAGGCCTTTGGTGTGGGATGCAACATGTGTCGATACCCTTGCACCATCCCATCTTCTCAGCACGGTGGGCTGTGCTGGAGCGGCTGCTGCAGGTGCAGAAAACCTCAAACGGCGCAAATATAACAACTTAATTGGGAGTTACATATTTGAGCCGTTTGGCGTTGAAACACTAGGCCCATGGGGTCCGAGTGCGCATCGAGTCTTTCGGGACATTAGCAAACAACTTGTCGACTGTTCACGTGACCAGAGGGCTGGGCTTTTTTTCGGCCAAAGAATCAGCATTGCCATTCAACGCGGCAATGCTGCCAGTGTTCTGGGCACTTTTGCCACTGACAGCGATGTGGATTATTTTTTTGATGCCCAATGATTTATTTTGTTTTTACATATTATTTCGTGTTAATGAGTGTATACCTACTCTTGCCATAAATATTGTCACAAAGAAAAAAAAAATTTTTATTTTTATTATTATTTATTACTTTTACAGTGTGTTTGTTTAATACATAAATATAAAACAATTTAAAATATAAAAAGCTTATTCGAAGTGGTCTCCATTGGCTGCTATACAGTCCTTTAAACGTTGAGGCCAGTTATCAATAGAAGCACGCACTCTTTCCATGGGAAAATTCTTCACTGCCAATCGTATGGATTGTTTTAGGGATTCCAAATTATCATGGCGTTTAGAGCAAGCCGTACTCTCTAAAACTGACCATAAATCATAATCCAGCGGATTAAGATCGGGACTAGACGACGGCCAGTCTTCAGCTCTAATGAAGTCCGAAACGTTCGCTTCCAACCAAGACTGCGTGGACCGAGCTTTATGACCCGGCGCCGAGTCTTGTTGGAAGGACCATACTTGGTTATTGAATATGGTGTTGTTAAGGGGCTTTACTACCTTCTCAAGAATGGTATCTTGATACACTTGTGCCGATGTTTTGATACCTTTTTCACAAAAATATGGCTTAGTCACTCCTTCATAGCTAACACCCCACCAAACCATCACTGAAGTTGGATGATGACCACGTTGCACTCTGTCGACTGATTGGGAAGCTTCCTTAGAGCTTTGAGCATAAATGCGGTCATTTTGTTTGTTAAAATGTTGCTCAATTGTAAAGATTTTCTCATCCGTAAACAAAATTTTTCTGTGACCTCCCTTTGCGTACCGCTTCAGTAGTTCAATACTCAATACTCAATACTCAATTCTTTATTGCGTTCCATATGTATAACATAGATGGTATATACAAGTTTAGAGAACAATATGGACCCTGTCGGGCACAGCAAAAATTAGGAGAGAGGAAGACGGCTAAGTAGCATTTCAAGGTATTCAATATTTTCAAAAATTATTTTAAATGTAGAATTGTATGTATAAATATGGATATATTTATTAGGTCCGAGTTTGTATTATAGGAAAAAAAAAAAATGTCTAAACGTAATCGGTAAATAAATGTCAAATTGTATGTATCATTATGTATATATGAGTTCGAAGACTGTGAATTGATTGTAAAGAAAAAGAATAATAGGTCAAAAAATGTCAAAATTAAATAGGTTAATAAATGTCAAAAAGTAATAGGTAAATAAATGTCAAAAAGTAATAGGTAAATAAATGTCAAAATTTAATAGGTAAAAAATGTCAAATTGTATGTATCATTATGTATATATATTAGGTCTGTGTTTGTTGGTGTACTATTATTATAAATTGAATAAGAATAATAGGTATTTTGGAATTGTTTGAAGTATATTCATTCATTAAGATTAATTATGTTATTGTTTGTGTATTCATATTTCTTTTTTACGTTTGATTTTTATACGTACCTGTGTTTGGTGAATAAGAGAGAGAATAATTTTACTTTACAATTAATTTGTCATCAAAAAACTCTTTTACTGAGTAATATGATTTGGATTCCAGAAATTGTTTCAATTTATTCATAAATATATTTGTTTTGCTTACTTGTCTAATATCATTTGGAAGATTATTATAAATTTTTGTGGACATTACTAAAGGGCTGGTTGAGTGCATTTTAAGTCGGGATTGAGGTATGTTTATTTTGTTTTTGTTGTGTCGAAAATTGAATCTTGTTTGTGTTTCTTCACAAGTTGTGTAAAAATCTGGATGTTTTCTGACAAATGTACATAGTTCTAAGATGTATAAACAGGGAAGTGTGAGTATTTTATGTTTACGGAAGTGTGGTTTGCAGCTATCTGTTTGATCTATGTTGGTTATTATTCGAATTAACTTCTTTTGTAAGATAAATATGGTTTGTGAATCTGTACTGTTACCCCACAACATGACCCCATAGCTAAGCCATGCCTGGGCATATGCGTAGTAAGTGACAAGTGCAGTCTGCAGGTTAGTAGTTTTTTTAATTTCGCGTAAGGCATATGCAAATTTTGATAGTTTAGCTCTTATTTTCTGTATATGGGATTTCCAATTTAGGTGGGTATCTATAGACAAACCGAGGAGAGTAAACTCATTGACTTGTTCCAGTTTTGTATTATTAAAAATAAAATTTATTTTTAATGGAGATTTTTGATGGGGATGAAAAGTAATTAATTTTGTTTTGGTGTAGTTAATCTCTAGATTATGGTTATCCATCCAGTTTACAGCTGTAGAAAGAAGAGAGTTTAATTTGTTGTTTATATTATCATCGCTCTGGCATGAGGTGAGCAGGGAAATGTCGTCCGCAAATAGAACACATGGTCCATTTATTATTTTAGGGAGGTCATTTATGTATATAAGAAACAACAAGCAGCCTATTACACTCCCTTGGGGAATTGATGCGTTAACTGTTTTACTGTCGGATCTCATTTTAATTATTTCATGTGTGTTCTCATCAAAAAATTCGATTTCTACTAGTTGTATCCTATCCTTTAGGTATGATACAAACCATTCATGAGCCTTTCCGCGTATTCCTATCCCATGTAACTTGTCCAGTAGTATTTTAAATTGCACCTTATCATAGGCTTTAGTCATATCGAGCAGCATACCAATGGCATAGTTTTTATTATTAATTGTAGTTAGGGCCTCTTGTACGTATTTGTAGACTGCTAACGTTGTAGACCTGTTTTTACGGAAACCGTTTTGGCAGTCGTCAAGTATTTTATATTTTTCACAAAACGAGTACACGCGGTCACACATTGCCTTTTCAAAGATTTTAGACGCTGTTGGTAACAACGCGATGGGGCGATAGTTGTTAGGGTCGGTTTTAGAATTTTTCTTGTGTATGGGTTTTATCAGTGCGTTTTTAAGTTGATTGGGAAAGGTTCCCTCTTCAAACGATTGGTTAATTAATTTATAAAATGGTAGGGTTAGTTCATCTGCGCATTGCTTAAGTAGAAATGGGGGAAGTTCGTCTACTCCATGGCTCTTTTTATTTTTTAAGTTTTTTATTATTTTATTTACTTCATAAGGATCGACAGGGCTGAGGAACATGGTGTTTTCTGTGGGGCACATCACAGGGGCTCCTTTTGCTGATGAGGCTTTTTCCCCAATAGAAGCGAAGAAGTCATTAAAAATATTAGATATTTGCTTAGGTTCGGCTATTAATTTGTCATTGTGATGTAATTTTATGTTATGTTTTTCCTTTTTTATTGATTTGTTTGTTCTTTCATTTATTATGTTCCACATAGTTTTTACTTTATTTGTCGACTTTTTTATTTTATTTATATATTGCAGTTTTTTTGCTGTTATTACCGATTGTTTAAGGATTTTTTCATATTTTTTATAATGTTTTGATAGTATGGGATTGTTTGTTTTAATGGTAAGTATTTTTAGTAGTCTTTTGTTTTTGCAAGATTTTTTGATTCCCTTAGTTAACCAGTACTTCTTATATATAGTTTTGATTTTTATTTTCTGCAGCGGAATACACATATTTAGAATTTTATTTAAAACATTATTAAAGGCACTATAGTTTTCATTTATATTTTTATTTGGTTGTATTATTTCATTCCAATTTTGATTTTTTAATTCATATTTAAAATTTTCTACGTTTTGGGTGCTATATAACCTTTTTTTCGCGAACCAGTTTGTTTTTTTATTGCTGTCGCTAAGTAATTTCGTGTGGAAGATGGTTGCACAGTGGTCTGAGAAACCTAATTCTTCCACGGTGGTATAAGTATGCCTATTATTAAAATTTGTAAAAATTAAGTCTAAGCATGTTGAGGTAGTTTGTGAAATACGTGTGGGGACTTTAATATGTTGCATGAATTTATATTCCAACATTAGATCCAAGAACAGATTAGTTTTTAAACAGCTGTCTAACATATTTATATTTAAATCTCCTCCTAATATCACGTTATATCTTGAATATTTCCTATTAATATAATACATCATTTCTTTTAATTGACGAGTAAATACTTCCTCCTCTCTTCTATTCCAATAAATTGTAATTATAAGTACATTCTCATTAGGTAGTTCTATTGCACATAACTCTATACAATATTCAACAGACATATTGCTAATTTTACAGATTTCTTTGTACTCGAAATGGTTTTGTAACAAGATACAGACGCCGCCGCCTCCTCGAGTACGGCGACAATAAGATGCTGCAATTTTGTAGCCACTACATTGTAAGATACTCAATTTTTCTGGAGATAGCCAAGTCTCACATAGGCAGATGGCGTTATACATTGTTTGTTCATGGATGAAGGCTTCAAGCAGATGTTGTTTATTATAGATGCTTTGTATGTTTTGATATAAAACTTTAAAATGTTGTTCTGTGGTTTCGAAAAGTATTATTTATATATTCGTTATTATTGGATCCGTAACGTAGTGTAGTAGGTGGTACTAGAGTGTGTCTGGTAGTGTTTGCGTCATCTTGGTTCTGTGTCAATGTTCTCTTTGCGTTATAGTCAATTGTTGAATTCGCTTTGCTGGTTTGTTGTATTACAGTCTGTTCCCTTTGTTTTCGTCGTCTCTGTAATGATTCTTTGTCAAGGAATCCAGATACACATAAGCCTAGGCTTTTTAGGTATCCTGCGTTTTCTAGGATATATTTGGTCATCTTTTTACTGATCAATTCCACCCGCAGCGGTCGTCTGAGTCCGTTTCGTCCTATTCGATTAAGCTCTTCGATATAACCAGTGAGGTCGATATTTAATGTATCTTGGAACGCATACACTACCCTATCTTCTAGATCTTTTTCCGTTTCTTTGTAATATTCATTTAAGCCGTGAATAACAATAATTTTGGAGGTATCGTTCAGGTTAAAAGGTATATTTTTGTTTTGTATCTCAGATATTTCTGTTTTCAGTTGTCTGTTTTCAATCTCAAGTTTTTGTATTGTTTGTTGTTTTTGTTTGTTTGTTTTAGTTGTTTCGATTTTACCACCCTTTTCTTCTTTAAACTATCAGTTAAAAAATGACCAGTGCGTCTCTTATAGGCTGCAAGTCCTAAGTCATCTTTTAAAATACGCGACATGGTTCTGGGTGCTATCTTCATGTCCCGAGATAAAATCTTTTGCTTTCGGACAGGATTTCTTCGAATTCTTTCCCTTACTGCTTTGACCACCTTTTTCGTACGCACACTACGTGGACGGCCAGATCTTTTTCTGTCACAAACAAAACAGAGGAGGTCTCATTGTACCTATTAATAGCCCGGTACACAAACATTTGACTAATACCAAGCGTATGGAGAGTTTTAAAAATTGCATTAGGCTCCATACCAACTTTGTGTAATGCAATCACAGCGATTCGGTTCTCTTTATCACCCCACTCCATTTTAATATCGCAAAATTTTGTACAATGTATTGGCGCCAAAATTAGAAAACTCAATGAACAATCGTATAAAAATGACAGATTCCAAATTCAAACGTAATTTCTTTCTTATTTTTAATTGTAACAGTATTTATGGCCAGACTCTAGTATAGCTACTAGATTATTTTCCTACCCTGCTTAAAGTTGTAATTTAATAAAATCTCAGTAATGCATTCCGTTGTAGCAAATACTAAGGAGAACTTATTCTAATATTAAGATTAAAATGGATGAAATAAATCGATACTGTCTGTTGTTTGTATAAGAGTTAATGAGACAAATATATAAAATACATTTCAAAACGCAAACGGCTCATCCCACTGTCTCTTGTATGATGGGTTGTCGGGTAGATTTACATTCAGGCAAGCGAGTTCCAGGCATTCACAGCCTCGGTGAAGCACAGCACATTAAAATCAATCAGTGTGGAAGCTAGGATATTCCTGATTAATTTATCAGTGCCATGAACCGAAGATATAAAAGCCGGTAAAATAATACTGGTAATTTTGCGGACGCCGAGGCCTCCCATACGAATGGGAAGAGTAGCTTTAAAATTGAAGATAGTGTATGCTTGATAATTTGGTCCATTTTTTCTAAAAGGTGAGGGTGCTTCCACATATGCGAAGCACGAATGAAATATGTCAATTTAGGACCGAAACAGCAGTAACGAATTATGGTGATAGCCGAATGCATGTTAATTTTTAACAGTCTTTCCGAAACGTCTTTGAAATTTTGAATTTTTTCTTCGACAAAATTGGGAAAGGAATTCTCAAAGATTGGCGACCCAAGGAGGCGAAGAGAGCTTTTGTCCATAATTTTGATTCCAGGGGCTATTGCGTTGAATTTTAGGTGAGAAAGTGTGAATTGTAGGTCAGTACTGTCAGACAAAAATAATTCGCATTTAGAAAAGTTCAGATCAAGTCCAATGGAATGAAGTCGATTTTTTTTAAATTGTAGATCATTTAATACCAAATTTACATCGCCTCCAAGGGTACCATCATCGAGGGTTTTGTTGGGTGAATAGCTAAACTAAAGATCACTGGCCCGAGGGGATCACCTTGTTGACAGCCAACAGCGGATTCCAAAAGGTTGTCCCGATAAAGTAATTTAGATGGTTGTCTATAACATTGTCAGAGAAAACTGAAAATTTGAGGTATTTCTTTTTTAGATTCTGCCAACAAGGTGTCCCTATTTACCGAATTAAATACATTTTACCTCACAACCCCCTTTGGCCGTAACCCAACTGCAGGGGCTGAAATTTACCTCACCATAAAATTTACAACAAATCTTGGCTGCCATACGACGGTAAGTAATTCCGACGGCAATGGGACGAATACCGCCATCTCTCTTGCGTACGGCACATAAGTTGGCCCCGTACAAGATGTCGATGACGGCCTCGTTTACCTTGCCGGAGAGCATGAGGTTAATCAGAGCCGTGAGCTCCTTCAAAAGCAACTCACCAGCTTCCCCGGCGCCTGAACAGATAAGATCCTTTAGGTGGTGCGGACTAAGGGCGTCGAGGCCGCCAGCAGAGCCACTCCAGAAGGAGCAAACGGCTGTGATCCCCTCTCGACCTGTAATGGTGAGGGTGTGAATATCCGAATCAGGGGGGTCGGGAAAAGAAAGACCATCCGCTGGGGGAGGATGTTTGCTCTCCAGAGCTGCGAAAGTATCTGGAGAACACGGAGCCACCACATCACTACTGAAAAGAATCCTGGCTGCTCCGCTAATGTCACCTTCCCCTAATTTAGATTCGACCAGATGGGAAATACCTCTTAAGGAGGTAAACCTCTGTGTCGACAATTTAGATTCCAAATTTCGAGCCGAAACGTTACAGTTTTCTTTAATTTGGGCTGTTAAAGTCTTTTTGGTTGCCAAATTCTTATTAACATGTAAAATTCTGTAGGAAAAAGTGAGATGTTCCCAGGCACTTTGCGAGTTCTCCCGGGCGGCACGGCGAACGAGTCCTGCTAAGTGTTGTGCCACTAGAAGTCTAGCACCGCGGGGAACTCGCTTTAAAACAGGTACAGAGTTTTTGAATTTTGCAAGAGTTTTCCAAAATGGGTCAAAGGATGTAGCTGGTGTAGAAGGCACAGAAGATGAAATAACAGGTTCTGAAGTGAGTGCATTCTGAGATTTATGCACCTTTCCAATATGAACATTCAGACCCCACTTACCTTTAAAAAATCGTGCCTGGGTGCAGAGAGGACACCTCTCCAGGATGTCTAGTGATGTCGAAGGTTGACCGGCACTATCTTGCAACACAACACTGCTACCACTTTGCATTTAGTAAAAGAAATATTTATAATTAAATAACTAGGATAAAAAACCAAAGAAAAAACACAAGTAAAAAAGTCAAATGATGACAGCAAGTGTCAATTGAGAAAACGCGCAGTCGCGCTGAGTGCCTGGGGCGCCGCGACTTGTCCGTGGCAGCGCCCTAGGCAACCGTTGCCTGGCGACACGCGGGCCGACGCGGCGTCTCGTCCCAATCGTCGTCGCCTCCAGATGACGTCGTCGACTTCTTCTAAACCGCGCAACAATGCCGCGCAACTGATTTTTCGCCAGGTTTTTCCACTTTTCACTCCACCATTAAGCATTAGTTGCAGAGCTACGAATCGTTGCTCATTCTTTACTTAGCGTTGTTGGTTTTCACAGACTACCCATTTCTCAATCTAACCGACTGTAACCGCAGATAAATATCTTAAAAACTGTTTTAGTCACAAAATTTTGTTCGCATTTAAAAGTTATGTTTATATAGTTCACAGTAAATTGTTTGTTGAGATAACATTTTCACACACCAATTGTACTATTATCTTCACTATTACAGTGTGTTTAAGTGGATACTGTTCGTTAAACTATTTTATAAAATTTTATCACGGGAGCACGATGTTTACATGGCAACTAACGGCATTTAAAAAAAAATCTATTTTGAATTTTGTAAGAAGTTCATTAACGGTTCCGTTAAAAATATCGCTATCGTTATGTGAAATGGATCGCTTTGCGCGACGAGTAATGGGTATTTTCGTTCTTTGGATCGATGTTTCACTCGACATGCTGTGAGAATTCATAATGTGAGAAAATACCACTATTTTGATGCCGACATTGGGACCAAAGGGTAATGTCTCCGTTCGTTCGGTACGAGTGCTGTCGGAGAATTGGCCCCCAACTCTTTCGGCAGTCAGTCTTCAAACCGATGGTCTATGACTACTGTTGACAATTGATTGAAATAGCCGATCTTATTTTTATGTCATGGGTTTTCGCTGCTCAGCTTCTTGAAAGTATAGCGTGATGATAAGCATTGCTAAGGTTAGACCCATACGTATCTGCAATATTGTACCCTTTTGTGGCTTCTTAAAACAATTCCTCACTTAACAGTTTGAAAAAAAGTGGAATAAAAATTTAAATGTTATTTTAAGTACAAAATAACCTATTTTATTTTTATTTTGACAATATTATGATGTAAAAATACAGTTCAAAAGAGAATAAATCCGAAAATAATATCTGTTGGTGAAGTTTGAACCATGGACTAATTCTCGTTCAAAATAGACATTTTTGAATATTGCTCATCCTCCAAAGTACATAGCGTGGTAAAATGTAGCCTGACCATACCTATAAGGATTATTTATGCGAAATTTGAACAAAATCTGTTTATTAGTTTTCGCGCCAATTGGAAATATACACCTCAAGATTTACTATTTTATTATATGTATAACCTAGGTTATAATATAATTTACCTAGTGTAGCGAAATAAAAGATTGGGGTCTTCGCTAAACATACGTATATAATTTTTATATAATAACAAAACCAAATAGTGAATATAAAAAAGATATAAAAAACAGACAAATTAAAAAACTTTAAAAATGCTATGTCGGTTAGTCGGTGAAGTTTTTAGTTGGTAATGATTAAAAACGCAAAAAAGACAGGCCCGTTTTCCAAAATCTTTAATGAAGCCTTACCAGAACAAACGTGCTTCCAAACCAGATAGTGATTGCAATCAATAAAACACGGTCTAGGAGCGTCTCCAACAGCTAAATTGCATGAAAGATGCGGCTCTAAGTGGATTTCGCAACTCCTAGACAATATTCAAACAGAAAAATAAGGAAACTAACTACCAGATCAGAAGGAGCAGCACGTTATGCTAACAACATAAAACAATTTAAATAGTCTATGATTAAATATTTAGGTCCATGAACAGCACAAATCCTGGGAGTCGGCGGCTACGACAATCACACGATCACACTTTGCGATCGCACTTAAGTACTCCAAGAGAACTCGAAAGAATAAATAATTATGCTCACGGGTACCATCTAGCCTTCGCAGATATGATAGGTGGCCCGTGGACCGATACCTTCGTCAGCTCCGATCGGTATCGGTATTTTATAACATTAAGCTAGTTAGTTGCCTTTGGATTATATCATTATACTTCACATTTAACACATGCTACTTTCTTCCAATTTATTTATATTAATTCATGTTTACAATCGTTGTGAAAAATTCACCAGACACTAACCATACTTTCTTGAAATTTGTCAAGTGTCATTTTGAAGGAATCTCAATTTAAAATATATCATAAAAAGAAAAATGTGTGTCTAAACGAATGAGGTTAAATTTGGAAAAAAAAAGATTTCATTGCCAAACCTGCAGAACACAATGCTGCACTAGGTAAAGTGTGTAATCGACAATAATATTTCATACATTGCCTAGACGCCCCAGGTATTCTTAATTTTTTCTTGTACACCAAAACAATATACATACAAAGTGGTTATGATAATACGACAATAAATGAAAACATTGACAATACTAGTTCATATGAACAATTGTAAGCTATCAAAAAAACCCTAACATCAAAATAACCCTAACATCAAAATTTAAAAAAATAAAATTTCAAACAAACTAAATGACATAAAAGTGGAAAGAAAATAGAACACCATTTATAAATGGTTCACTAACCTGTGATAGAGTAGCAATAGCGCGGTCCTGTAACGACTTGATCTTTTGGCGCCATTATTATTAATGCTCAGTAAAAATAATAACACTGAATCACAAATGTATTAACGAAATAATTAGGCACCTTTCACCCGCATGTTATTTATTAATCAAATTATTAATCACTATCAGGATCACTGTTCAGTCACGTAGCTAGGTAGGTACCTATTAAAGTTACTAAATTTTTCGTGTTTCAATATGGCCACCATTAACTCGAATACACAAACTGCACCGCCGTAGGAGATTATTCCTAACGTTTGATAAGAGGTCCCCGTTTGCAGCCATATGTTTTAATTTATTAAAAGATAAGATAATTCTATCTTTTAAATCATCTACCGTATCAACAGCTGTTGAGTACACCTCATTTTTGATGTGACCCCACAAGAAAAAATCTAATGGTGTGAGGTCGGGTGACCTCGCTGGCCACCGCGTTGGTCCATAACGGCCAATCCACTGCTGACCGAACATTTGAGACAAACGCTCTCTTGCTGACACCACTGAATGAGCTGGTGCTCCGTCTAGCTGGTACCACATCTGCCTGTACACATCAAGCGGAAGCTCATCCATGTACTCGGAAACGGGTCCGTTGAGGAGTTCTAAAAACTTTTCACCATTTAAATTTCCATCAATAAAAACCGGACCTATTATGGTATTTCTATGAATGCCAGCCCAAACATTGACAGCAAATCTGTACTGGTGCGAAGTCTCTCGTCCTAGACGCGGATTCACGCGGCTCCAGTAACGTAAATTCTGTCTGTTCCATAACCCGTTTCTTGTAAATGTACTTTCATCAGTCCACATCACATTGTACAGGAAATCCGGATCCTCTAAATGTTTCGTTTCTATCCAGCGACAGAAGTTTTCCCTGACTGGTTTGTCTCGAGGCAACAACGCATGCAATTTCTTATACTTATACGGCTTCCGTTTGTCGCGTTTTAAAATTTTTAGTATAGTTGCATGGTTAACACGAAAATATCGACCTGCCCTACGCAAACTACACGTCGGATTGCGTTCGAAATAATTTAAAATTCGTTCCTCAAGAGCCACTCTTGCACGTGGAGGAGCACTATCAATATGCGGGATTAAGGATCTATTTTCTCGTATCCTCTGGACAGCTTGGACAATAGTGCGCCCGTTGGTTGGACAAACTCGAGTGTCCCCAAACCTCTGTCGGTATGTCCGTATAGCCATAGCGGCGTTTCCTAAACACTCTCCATAAATTAACACCATGTCCGTGTACTCCGAAGCTGTGTAATTGTAACGAGGCATAATTAAAACAAAAGAAAACACTAAAACAATAAAAACTAAACGTCTAACTTCGCACAATTCACTTACGACCAGTAACTATTAAACTAGATACCTATTAAAATGTTACGTGTCCTGTCACTAAAATAAGCGTCCAATATCGCACTAATTCGTCGTAGATAAGGATTACAAAACAAACACACGAGCGGCGGGCGGCGGTACACAAAGTTGGTAGGTACTCGGCGGCGAATCACACAAAGTATGTCCTGCGGCACTCGTGCGCTTAGAAAGCGATATCGCGTGAATCGTCACAGGATTGTAGCGACACACTGACCGTGACCTAAATTTATTGTTGCAATGTTTCAACAAGAAAGCGAAGTAACAAACGAAACTAGATTTATCTCTTTCGCACAAACCAATTTTTCTATTTCATGAGTGCTTAGCTATTTCCGCATGTATTATTTTGTTAGAGTTAGGACTCTAATGGCAAGCTTTATGACTCTTACAATTTAGGCGTAAGGTATAATTTGCACTGAATCAAATGTAAAAACTATTATGGTGCTGGTTGGAAATGTGTCTTTAATCTTTTGATGTGCATACCGATGCGGGGGTCGTTAACCTGTCAGTACTTCCCTATTAATACATACATCGTGTAGCAAATGTTAAAAATGAAAAATAATTTCTTGTGACTAAACTACTGGATATATTCAAATGATTTTTTATATGTAGTCTGAGAATGTCTTGAGGTATGCGAAGTTTAATTTATTGTCGTATTATCTTAACCACTTTGTATATGAGACAGTCGTAATAAAGTACATGTACAAAGGCAAGCTCAACAAAAGCAAGGGAGTGTATGTTAGGTATAGCATTTTTGTTAAATATATGTAACAACGAATTATATAATTTCAAGGTGAATAATGGTAATGGTTATTTCGTGATTACTGGTGATTAGGTAAATAATACAATGCCTTCTTTTCAATTAATCTATTATAATATAAGTACAAAAATAACAAACAAAAACACTTTATATACAAAGAATAATACTCAGTACCAACTTATTCAACTTTTCTCAGTTTTTGAGTTTATTGCGAACTGATAGACGCGGTGGACTTTGATTTATAAAAATGTAATAATGAAGAAACAAATCTTGTCATGAAGAGTGGTTGAAACCATACAAACATGGTTGCCTGATAAGGGTGTCCGATGCCAGTGAAATACCTTATAACGGTTCCGAACGTCCGAGTGAAAAATGAGGACCCATATAGACTCACTCGTGTATACGTCTTTCTGTCACAGATTTGCTCTGAATCTACTGTTCAGATTCAGTTGCAATTTCGTACACATAATATGTACTTTTGTGACCGAAATTTGAACGCGTAACTTATAAATAAATAAATTTTAAATATGGTGTCACTTTTTGGGGACAAAATGGCAAATTTAATAAAAGTCTAAACTGTCCCTTACAATTTACCAAATGCTTATTGTCAGGTTCTGAAATATTCATGATTTTTTAAATAAATTATTTAAAAATCATGATTCGAGCGACACCATTCAGTAATGACTCAGTCAGTATCAGTTCGTACTGTGACATCCCTTCCAACGTAATTATCGAACCAGGCTTGCATCAGATAGACCATCCTTATTACCGTCCCAACCATGCTCTGCATGACTTCGATGTGCCTGGCTTCATTCCTCGCTCGCATCTTCTCCACTCTAAGGCGGCGCTCTTCCATATTGACGAACTCAGTAGTCGCCCGCTGGAAGGGTGTCTGAGCATATCTGCGACGGACTCGTCCGGCTGGGCGACTGGGTGCTAAAGATAAAAGAGGTGGTAGGTTTCCAGCGATTGGATGACACGGGGGTGGAGTTGGAATAGGAGTCGAACAAAGTAGTCGTGATGGTGGCGATATTTCTGAAATACATTCATGTGTTTATTTATTTTTTTATAATAGTACTTTAGTCAAGTAATAAATTAACAATAATAATAACTAAAATTAACAAATACCCTAAAATACTAAAATTAACCTATACACCAAACTTACAACAAACTAAAATATAGCATTAAAAAATCGTCCTCAACGCTGTCAACTGGTAATGCACCCAAGAGACTGGCTGCATTGCCACGTTGAATCGCAATACTTTATCTTTGCCCAAAGTTAAAACCAGCTCTTGGGTCACGGGAAGTGTTAACTAGCCGTTTCGAAATTTCTTTGAAAAGGCTGTGAGCACAAGGACCCCACGGCTCGAGGGTTTTAACCCCAAACGGTTCGAAAATATAGTTACCAATAAGGTTACTATATTTACGACGCTTGAGGTTTTCTGCAGCCGCAGCGGCAGCATCAGCACAACATGATGAACTAGGAAGATGGGATATATGCATTTCAAATGTATTCAATATTATTTTTAACGGACTTCAACAAAAAGAGAAGATTTTCGATTTATCAGTACTTTACTACAAATAATGAAAAGCTTTAGATACCATCTATAAGCGCCTCGCACAGAAATGGTTGCGATTCCACAAAGGGAAGTGAATGAGGGTAGGGACTGGGTTGCGAAGCGCGAGGGTGCAACTGCTCGACTTGGTCCCTGAAGTAATACAAAAATAAATTGCATTAATAATATTTACAGTGGACTGTGTGTTCTTGCCAAAATAGAACTCATAGAAGTCCCTGCTCTCCCACACCGGGAAGACCGAGACCAGGAAGACCCACCACAGCCACTTCTCCCATGAGTACCTATAGTCGCTCTTCAACTTCCGTCGATCTGTTGTAACTTTTTGGCCCACCTCCAGTCCCGGCTGCGTGTTTCTGCATCTCGAGCGCTTTTATTTTTGGTCTTCTGTTTCCAGCCAGCGTATAAAATAAACGTATTGAGTTAATTTAAACAGGTTGGATTTTAATAAGAAATAAGTGCCCGTCTATGGAAATATAGGTTCATAACTTTCGCCATTTTGCCTTGTTTTAGAAGACGCCGCCATCCAATGAATTCAGGGTGTCTGCTAGTTCTTGCCAAACCGTTTTAGACCTCATACGACCCTGAACTTTGTTACTTTTTGGCCCACCTCCAGTCCCGGGCGCGTGTTTCTGCATCTCGAGCGCTTTTTTTTTGGTCTACATTTCGCCATTTAAACCTTGTTTTAGAAGACGCCGCCATCCGATGAATTCAGGGTGTCTGCTAGTTCTTGCCAAACCGCTTCAGTCCTCATACGACCCTGAATTCCCGTATGAGTTTTGGTAAAGTCACCGTGGCTGTAACATCAATAAACATAGGAAATTAATGGTCGGCTCTTGAAGTTACATTGAAATCAAAATTACTTCAAAAATTTTACCTCTCCATAAATTCTAAGAGAGTACAAAACTGCTGTGCAGTAGTGCACCAGCTGTATGCCCTCGATTCCATATTTATCTAAAATTAGTTAAACACATTAATTAGACTGATACGGAACAGAAACAGAATACACTAAAAGAAGCCTTTATTTAGGTACTTACCACTTTCTGCTCAAGGAAAATTGTATTTTAGCGCGAGAATAAATGCCTCCTTCTAAACAACATCTCTGCCCATCCCAACGGGGAAACGAGGCTTGATGTTATATAAACACCAAACTCCATTTTATAATTTATCGATAAAAAAATATCGACAACCTCTCATCACTAAATCAATAAAAAATTATCGAATACAATTTTTCGTCAGTGTCCCAACACTAGATCTGTCAATATGACAAGCCAGAAAAAAAAACTATGTATTGACAAATGCCAAGTAGAAGGAGCAATGACAATTACAAGGAGCAATGACAATTTGAAACAGTTTGGCGGCAAAAGTTCCGAAAAAACAATTAAGGAATGACCGGTAATAAGAATTTAATTATGCGATTTTCTAAAGAAGTTTATAAAAACCATAAGGGGAATAAGGAATCATTCTGAATTAAAAACTTTATGGAATAAAAGTAACATTAAAGAAAATTTATTTTAGGATATCTTTAATGTGATACTGTCCTGAATGGACTGAATCACAATCCTCAAGTAAAAATATGGTTTTTGAAATGACTCTAGCTACGCGACATTTGATGAATCTTGCGCTAGCTTTCCAGAAAAATAATCAGGATGTTCTAGAGAAATTACGTCTCCATACAATATCACCTACGTGCAGAGTGATAGCCGTTCGATTGGCATTGTATGCCCGTGAGTTACGGAGAAAAGCCAAAGAAAGGTTATCAGCAACCTTAGCATAAACTTCGACTAGAGAAGACAGATTCGAAGCGTGACAATTACGACGGTCGTAGAGCTTTGAGTCTGACTATTCGCACGGCTAGGATCCATAAAAACTTCTCTACCGAACATGAGAAAATTAGGTGTAAAACCTGTGCTAAATTAATACCAGAGTTCAGATAAAATTTATCTTTAGGTAACAACTTAGACCAATTTCTTTGATTCTCACCTACTACTAAAATACTTAAGCATATAACAATACTCTTAGATTATATCGTTCAACTGTATTTGCTTGAGGTGATTAGGCGTGAAAGTCGTTGAATCAATATGAAAAGATCTAAGGAAATTTAAAAAACGACTACTACGAAATACTGTAGCATTGCCACAAAAAATAGCACGTGGTTCTCCAAATTGAAAAATATCTCAGATTCTAACGCTTTAACATAGAACTAGCATTAACCTTCTTAAGCGGAACTAACCAAATATATTTAGAAAATACATCGACCATGGATAAAATATATTTATACCCATAATAGGCAATCGGTAAAGGACCAATTAAATCAACAGAAATTAATTGCAGAGGTAAATTCACATCTTTGGGACACAACATTGGACCTCGTGGTTGAGTATTAACGATTTTGTAAGCCTTGCAAATTCCGCAATGCCTCAAAGTCTCAGTAACATCCCGGAACATATTCGGCCAGTAAAATGTCTCTCTTATCTTAAGATATGACTTCATGACACCTGGATGAACTGAAGGAAAATCATTATGTACTTCCCAAATCGCGGCAGGTACCTTCTCAGCAGGTAATACAACACGCCAAGGATCTGAAGCCAAAGGAGAAGTGATAGGCATACGTCTTTAAAGAACACCATTCTGAATGACGTAAGCAGGAAACATTTGAGGTGTATCATGAGCGCCTATATAAACCTTTTTATACCATCTATCGGTAGTTTGCTCAGGTCCTTGATCAAAAGTGACCGGGCTAGCATAAATTCTATATAAAGCATCCGGAACGACGTGTTGTGTCCTCTTGCGATGGACAATGTCAAAGGTATATTGCGAAATGACTGTTGCCCAGCGTGCTAAACGACCAGAGGGGTTGTTTAGGGTAAGAAGCCACTTCAAAGTCATATGATCGGTAATGACAGAAAATTTCATTTCATCAAGATAACAGCGAAAATGTTTTATTTGAAACTAAAACTGATAAGAGCTCGCGCTCAGTAGTGCTATAATTACGTTCAGCTTTAGAAAACAAACGGGAATAATAAGCTATAGGATGTTCGACGTTATCAATTGTCTGTGAAAGAACTGAACCAAGAACAACAGCTGACGCATCGCATTGTAGAACGAATGGTTTAGAAAAATCAGGACACGTGATAACAGGAGTATTTATTAAAGCCTGTTTCAACTTTATAAAAGCTTCATCAGCTGCGTCATCCCAATCTATAGGATCTCGACCCTTTCTCTTACCAATGAGAGCGGTGAGTGGTGCAATAATTGAAGAAAAACCACCAACAAAACGTCTATAATATGAACACATTCCAATAAAACCGCGAAGAGATTTAGCAGTATTAGGAGTTGGAAAATCCCTAATAGCATCAAGCTTACCTTTTTTCATTTACAATATAACCCAGATACTTCAATTCGCTTTTACAGAATTCACACTTTTTTAAATTAATAGATAAGCCAGCTTCTTTAACTCTGTTCAAAACCTTTCTAAGAAGAGCAAGATGACTACGGAAGTCTTTAGAAACTAAAATCAAATCGTCGACGTATCCAAAAATACAGTCGTCGCTGGTTGATGTAAATTCAAAATTTACAATCATGCCAAAGGGCATCCTGACAAATTCAAATAAACCACGTTGTGGAACAATAAAAGCAGTCTTTTCACAACTTTCCTTGTCAGCGAGAGGAATTTGCCAAAAAGCACTGTCAAGGGAAGTTATATATCTCGCACCACGAAGATTATCGAGAATATCGTGAATACGAGGGAGAGGATATGAATCCCTAATCGTAACGCTATTCAATTTTCTGCTGTCAACACAAAAACGGACGGAACCATCCTTTTAGTAAGCATCCTTTTTAGTAACCATCACAACAGGACTCGCCCAAGGTGAGCGAGAAGGACGGATAACATCCATTTCTAACATTTTATCTATTTCTTCGTTCAATATTTTAACTTAACCGGCGAAAGAGGGTAAAATCATTGCCTAATTGGCTGACCAGTAGTATTAATCTTGTGAGAAAGCCAAGTAGTTTTTCCTAGACCAATTCTATGTGACGAAATAACTTGAAACTCGTCAATGACCTTCTGTAAACTCGTCAATGACTTTCTGTAAACTCGTCAATGACCTTCTGTAAACTCAGCTCTTGTGCAGGTAATAAAATATTACGGGGATGTATGTAACGGGCGTCACATACGCTAGATACTTCGGGGGGAAAATTACTAAGAGAGGGACGGAACATGTTCCCTTTAATATTCTTGTTAAAAGCCTTACTAAAAACCGAAGTCAAACCGAATTTATGCCAAAATTCGATTCCTAAAATAACTGAAGACGTCATACAACGGGCTACCAAAAACTCATGAACAAAAGTTGTACCATTGAATTGAACTGGGAGAAAAACAGTTCTTAAAATATCAATAGGAGAGTTATTTGCGGAATAACCCGAGGACAAGAATTATAAGTGTCTAACAAAATACCTAATTTGTGGGTTAAACTCTCACTAATCAAGGACATTTGAGCACCCGAATCAAGAAGAACCTTAACTAAACGATTGCATAATATAATTTCAATAAAGGTTCGGTTATCCGACGAATCACAAGCTATCACCGGTGAAACAGTACGAGAAAAAGCAATTTTAGGGTTGCATTTCAGGCAATCCCGGGTAATAAAACCAGGGGTGCGGCATTTAAAGCACACCATCCCAGGCACATCTGGGCAATAACGATAAGAATGTCCAGTCTTGTTGCATTTAAAACATAAAAGGGTTTGACTACCACATTGGCATGTTTTAAAATTAGTAGGGTTTAAATGCAGTTTTGAAGGATGTCTTGGAAGGTTATTAGATGTGGATGGCTGACTAGGATCGTTAACACTAGAAACTGTTTTTGTGGGTTTTTGTATATAACTTTCAAAATGAGTTGCCGACTCAATAAGTGAATGGATGTCGTAGAACTTTTATGGCAAGTAATGGGAAAAATTTGGGCAACATGTTATGGGAAATTATTTCAACTAAATCGGGTTCGTCAATAGGTTTTCATAATTTGTCGTTTAAAACGTTTACTCTTATAACAAAATCTTTAACGGATTGGTCGGGTCGCTGTTTCAAATTGCGAACTTCTTGTTCCGTACGAAATTCAAAATATGCAGAGCCAAAGGTTTTAATGAAATCAAGCCTAACTTCAGAATAAGAAAAATTCGAGCGGCGAATTGACCTATAGTACTGTTGAACAATATCAGTTAAAAGTTCGTGAAAACGTTTCACGACATAAGAATCAGTTATATTGTCAGTCTCCTTAAATTCATATATACATGCGAAAAATTCACGTACACAAGTATTCCCATCAAACTTTAGGTTCCACCTCGAGAGTGAAAACTGTTTCCTGAAAAATTGTGGACTGTCCTCTGATGTTATTGGGGAAGGGAGAATTGACTGCGTTGACACACGAAATGTTCTTGGTGGAGGAGGTCTGGAAATAATAGGACTGCTACAACGCCGACGCGGAGTCTCATACACAGAATTATCTTCTTCAGCCATGTTTGATTACAAAATGAACACAATAATCTATTTGAAGTAAGAACTAGTAAGAAAAATAGAGAAATGTGCAATAACGAATCAACCGGTAACTAAATCAACAGTTGGCTGAGAATCGAAAGAGCAATAATAATAATAATAATAATATATTTATTTGCGTAAAACATGGTATAAAAAGATGTTACAGTACAAAAATGGAACATACATGTTTTGCCTAGATTAAACACAGCATGCAAATTTGTAATAACAATTTCCTCAACAAAATTACTATTATACTACAACAACGCTATTTTCGTTCTAGAAATTGTTTTATACTATAGAAGTTGTTGTTAGTTAACCATTCACACAGTTTATTTTTAAAAGAATATCTGGAGTTTAACATTTTCAGATCAATAGGTAATTTGTTATAAATCCGCACACACATAGACAAGCAGCTTTTATTGTACTTAGCAAGCCTGGGAGCACTGTTAAGTACGAGTCTGTAAGGATCTCGTCGGCTTCGAGGATTCATATCGTTTGCTATTTTAAATAACTCCTTGTGTTTCCATACAAACATACATATTTCATTAATATACAGACAAGGTAGCGGTAACAAGCCAAGTTTTTTAAATACTGGCTGACATGATTCTTCAGGCTGAAGTCCGTATAGAGCCCTAATGCATTTTTTTTGAGCAACAAATGTTCTATTTTGGTCGGTACTGTTACCCCATATTATAAGTCCATAACGTAATAAGGATTCCACATACGCATGGTAGGCTAATATAGCTGTTTTTAGATTAGTACTTTTTTTTACTTGTCTAAGAGCATACACAAACTTATTTATTTTGCTTGAGACATTGTCTACATGTACTTTCCAATGTAGATCTTCATCAATTGTAACTCCTAGGAACTTGGTATGTGTTACTGGTTTAATTTTGGGTATATTTAATTTGAGGCTAAATTTATGATTATTCGATTGATTAAATTGTATATAAACGGATTTGTCAAGGTTTAATTTCAAGTTATGTATATAAAGCCAGTTAATTAAGATGTCAATTGTATTGTTAATGTCAGTTTCGTGGTCATAAATTGTATTATATTTTTTATCGGATGTCACAATAATTGAGATGTCATCCGCAAACAATATGCACTTATGTTTCGTTATTTTAATGATGTCATTTATATATATCAAGAATAAGATCGGACCTAGTATGCTTCCCTGTGGGACACCAAACTTATTACATCTATATTTCGACGAGTGTAGCGTTACTTCTTTTTCTTCGTTAGAATTAGATCAAAGCAAAAATAAAACACTAGGTGAACAGAAAGACCTAGGTGCAAAGGGAATAATCGATCAATCGCAATAGGAATAGTCAAGTTGTGGATAAAATCTACACACAAGCAATCAACCAAGTATACGAGCTTACCTTATAACACGAAGCTTCTAAATACACACACCTCGCATACGTTACAGGATCTAAGCTACAAACTAGCTATAGGAACGAAATTAAATTCAGGAAAAATGTATGTTTTCTTGAGAAGACATAAAAGAGTTTTATATTTCTATAGTTTAACTAAATGAATTTAAATAAATCATGTTTACATATAATTCAATAAATGAAAAATATCGGCAACGTTAATCAATTGTTTCTGACGTATCACCAAAAGGAACATTCGAGACTAAAAAATCCACAAAGATGCTCTTCTAGAATGTCTTCGAAAGTATCTGGAATCTGGGACAAAAAATAGGGATAAAACAATAATAAACGTTTGTTCGAGAAGAACAACCACACACACAGTTGAAAAAATAATAATTTTCGTAGTCAAATTATTTATTAAAATGAAAAATATTTATTTCATCATTTTAAATTAAAAGTAATATTAAATAAGCAATAAATCCTAACTATATGCATATGAATATACAAAAACAAATACACTCAGGCGTCGAAGAATTCCTCCGCATCGCTGTCATCCGGAAACGTGCCCAGAAGACTGGCAGCATTGCCACGTTGAATGGCAATACTAATTCTTTGAGCAAAGAACGAGCCAGCCCTCTGGTCATGCAAAGTGTCGATCAGTCGGCGAGAAATATCCTTAAAAAGGAGACGCGCACTCGGACCCCATGACCCTAGTGTTTCGACCCCAAACGGCTCAAAACTGTAATTACCAATAAGGTTACAGTATTTGCGCCGCTTGAGGGCCTCAGCAGTCGCAGCAGCAGCGCCGGCACAGCTCGCCGTACTTGGAACATGTGATGGCGCAAGGGTGTCGACACATGTAGCGTCCCACACCAGAGGCCTACCCACCTTCCATGGCACCAACGTCATACCATCTGGTCTCTTCCCATCGTCACGTACCAAGCCACTAGGTTCTAATACTGCAGGTACGCTGGCGGTGACAAGAGCTCGACGAATAATATCATTGATGCTAGCGTGCCGTGCTATGCGGCCTGCGCTCTTGCATCAGGAAAGGCCATGGTGTCCGAGGCTGTCGACAGCTACTCCGCAGTGACACCGATGTGGAGCAACACAAGGTGCGCCTAAGCGGAGACAGACCGCGTTCCGAAACGATGCGTCATCCATCATAGTACCTATGGTGAATGACGGGAGTGCTTGAAGCCACAAACCCGACTCCCACTCTCCCACAGCTAACAGACGTGCGCGCTCAACAGAATTTTACATGATTTATGAATCAAGTTATTCCGTACAATACTGCAGAACGGCACATCCCGTCGTCTCTGAGAGGTCAGGTTGTCGGGCAAATCCGAGTTGGGACAAGCCATTTTCCAATCATTCAACGCATCGGTCGTACACGGTACCTCAAAATTAACCAGTGAGGATGATAAAATATTCCTGGTTAATGTATCAGTACTGTGGTCCGAGGGGAGGAAGGCCGGAAAACTAATACTTGAAATTTTGCGGACGCTGAGTCCACACATGCGAATGGGAAGTGTGGCTTGCTGCCATGCTCGGTCGTCCAAGGTCTCATTTAGGATTGAAGAAAGTGTGTTTCTTATAATTTGGTCTACTTTTTCCCAAAGATGTGAATGTTTAGATGAAAAAGTACTTACTTTTATTCGGGCGCCATTTTGTAGCGAAATAAAAGATGGGGTCTTCGCTAGTCATACGTATATAATTTTTAAATAAAAACAAAACCTAATAGTGAATATAAAAAAAATATAAAAAACAGACAAATTAAAAAAAACTTTAAAAATCTGTCGGTGTGTCGGTGAATTTTTAGTTGGTTATTTAGTTGGTAATAAATGATTAATATCGCAAAAAAGACTTAGGCACGTTTTACAAATTTGTTAATGAAACCTTTCCATAAGAAACGTGCTTCTAAACCAGATAGTGATTGCAATCAATAAAACACGGTCTAGGAGCGTCTTCAACTGCTAAATTGCATGAAAGATGCGGAAGTGGCTTTTGCAACTCCTAGACAATATCCAAACAGAAAATAAGGAAACTAACTACCAGCTCAGAAGGAGCAGCACGTTATGCTAACAACATGAAACAATTTAAAAAGTCTATGATTAAATATTTATGTCCATAAACTGCACAAATCCTGGGATTCGGCGGCTGCGACAATCACACGATCACGCTTCGCGTTCGCGCTTAAGTACTCCCAAGAGAACTCGAAAGATTAAATAATTATGCTCACGGTTACCATCTAGCCTTCGCAGATATATGGTAGGTGGCCCGTGGACCGATACTGTCGCGTCGTCAGCTCCGATCGGTATCTACACCAATAAACGAAATATGAGCGACATCATTCTCAAATAGAATTTCTAAGAAAGAAAGTGAAAATATTTACGTACCGGTATTTTACAACAATAAGCTAATAATAAATAATAAAGCTTTATTATACTTCACATTTAACACATGGTACTTGATGGATTTGTAATTACTTTCTTCCAATTTATTTGTATTCCAGTCACTGACCATATTTTCTTGAAATTTGTCAAGTGTCATTTCGATGGAATCTCAATTTAAAATAAGATTAGAAAAAGAAAATTGTGTCTAAACGAATGAGGTTGAGGTTAAATATGGGAAAAAAAGATTTCATTGCCAAACCTTACAATGCAGAACACAATGCTGCACAGGGCATTATTGCAACACAAATCTTTCATCAAAGAAGAAGCCGATACATACGGAATTATTTTTGAATGATATAGTGCTCGAATAATATAATCATTATTCGTGTGTATGGCACACAGACACGTGTTCCTACCATCGATTTTAGGGAATAAAACCCAAAATGGTCGATTTCTTCGGAATGTTTCATAGGAAATATGCATACGAGTATGATTCACAAAAGCCTTATTTTTTTTTTACTTTAGTTAAGCATACGTTTGACCACTATCTCACCTGATGGTAAGCGATGATGCGGTCGAAGATGGAGCACGTTTACCTAGAAGCAACCTATTCACTCTTGTCTTAAAGACTCCCAGGTTGTAGCTATCCGGAAACGCAGACTCTGGCAGGGAATTCCACTCCTTAGCTGAACGCAGTATGAATGTGTTTCCAAAATGTTTTGTGCATGTGGGTGGGATGTCCACCATGTACCGATGGCGCATCGCCGCCGTTCGCTTTATGTAAATTCAGAAGTGAGTCAATTAAAAAGCGAATTTGTTTCTTAATCTTTTTCCTTGTGATAGTATCTTTTCTTCCAGACGTGAATCTGCTATGTTCATCTTGGACTAAAAAGTCATGGATTGCCTTTCTTATTTCTTGAGTCTTCATCGTTTTTATTTCCAGTTTACTACTTGTTCTTATACATCTCATTCTATATTTTGCAACTTTAGACTCAAAATCCAAGAACTTTTCTCTTTAAATGATTATTTTCTGCAACAAGTCGTCGTCTATTCCGTGTAGCCGTGTGGCTTGATGGAGGTGTGTTCACTTGCACAAAATCACGTTCCCTTTTCTTGATTTTTTCCTTATCGCGTTTCTTTTTCGTTTTTCACTCCATATTTTTCTTATCTGCCTTTGCTCTCTTGGCGTGTAGTCTTTAATGGTCTTCATTTGACCTAGTTGTTTTTTTTTTTCTTTTGTATCTCTCCCTATCCTTCCTCTTTCTTTCTTCGAAAGCTACTTCATCCATTTTTGCTCGAGCACGGCGTATACTAAGTTTTTTTCTGCTCGCGCCTGCGTTTCTTTTCGTCTTCTTCGGAAAGCTGCCCTGATCGAATTGTTCGTGACATAGTAACTGAAACAAAAGATCCCAACCGTCATGCGCTGCAAGCAACATAATACAAAACAAACGAATGTGGAAAGCAAAAGTGAGCAAAATTAATGATGAAATTATTAAAAAGCGAATGAAAGCGAAACGCGACTGTTTTTTATAAACGCAGACAAATGTCATTGCTTATTCACTTCTGTTGACATACATCCCTTCTGTAGACACTAAGTCTACAGTAAAGATGTCTACACGAGAGACACATTGCCATAAATCAAAGATGACATCCTTTATTACGAGTTTAGAATTTAAGCAATGCGGTATTTGCAAACCGCGCCCATAAGCTTATAATATCTTGATGTTTTTATTTATTTGTAAGGCTACTTACTCACATATCTTTTGCACAGGAAAGACACACTGATCTCGACCGAAAACTTGTGGAATTAAATAAAATTGGGGTTTTTCGTGTCACACGCACTTTACGTAAAATCACAACCAAGCAAATGACAGAGAATACAGTGCTACCAACACAAAAAAAATAAATTAAAACGATACGTTGACCTTCGGCAAATTTTGCCTTATATTATGCATCTACAGAAGTAGACCTGAAATTTGTGAACAACATGTTTACACGTTTTTTTTACAAAATTGTGAATTACATATGTTTTAATACGTTATGGTATGAATATTTGATAATATAACTCATGTTGAAACGATATAAAATTATCGAAAGTACGTGTATATATTTTTGATCATCACTTAAACTCAACTTCTTGGTATCCGAACAGTCTACAGAAGGAGATTTTTTCAGATTCAAAAGCAAAAATAATAAAGTTCAGTACAGCGCGATTTTTTTTATTAAACATGACAAGTCTTCATGACGAAATATTTATTAAATGTATTTAATGTTGATATAATATTTAAATAACGGCTTTACGTTGCATGAACATTTTTTTTCGTATTTTGTGTTTGACCCATGTGCGTCGGCCAAACGCAACAATTCGATCACACCAACCACTTAGCCGCAATTATTCAAACAGTAGTGCTGCTATTCTGTAACAACATTTTCGTGTTTCGACAACGGAATCCGAGGTGAGTATCAAATTCGTATAAACATAAGACCTTTATGTTGTGTGTTGTGTGTGCTGGACTGAACTGCGGCTACTCCCTGGGTGCTTGGAAAGCTTTACCGGCGAAGCTCGTCTACAAATAAATCCTACGTCGGCAGAGCTAACTGGAAATGGCTATACTCATGGAAATGGCTAACTAAAAAAAGGTTAAAATATTCCTATTTGTAAAAAGAGTTTTTCCGCTTACTTCTAAGCAAAACAATAAAGGCTTTGACTGGATAAAGATTATGCAAAAGATATTCACTAGGTACTCTACGAGTACTATAACTACTATACTTATAACCTTCGCGACTATAAACCTTAAAGGGGTAAGCAGAAATGTGCTGTTGTATTCCAAAGTTCATATTGGTTGCATCAGTCTTTATGAGGTGACAGCGAAGGATTCACCAAGTTCTTGTCACCCGGAACCATCACGACCGTGAAGCTTAAAGGGGTATGCAGAGTTGTGCTGTTGTAGGATAATGATCACAGTTGGTTGCAATAGTACTTATGAGATGAAAGCAAAGTCTTCGCCAAGTTCTTGTCACACGGAACCTTCACGACTATAATCCTTAAAGGGGTATACAAACATGTACGGCACAGTTGGTCTCATTCGTTTTTAGGGTTGCGTAGTCAATAAGGAACCTGCCTGTCTGTACAACAACCTTTAGTTCGTTGACTGATTTACACACGCAATAATAATGTACATGGCAAATCGAGCAAGCGCTTTGCTATTTATTTCTGTATAAGATTCGTAAGCTTTTTGAAGGGAGTTGACGAGATTGAATCCGAAACCAAATATAATTCCATACCACGCAAACACATTTATGACGTCTAACTTTTTTGCCATTGATTTTTGAGTGTTCATCGTAAAAATAATATAATTCAAACGAGCTAGGAGCTGTAAAATGATGAATGTCTTATTCACCGACGTTTCTTGTGCTTTTGCAATTGACGATATTTTCGCGCAAACACATTTTTGGTTTCTAATTTTTTTCTCCATAGGCCGATTTTTTGTATTCATCTTGAAAAATAATATAATTCTAACGCGCTGTAAAATTATGTATGTGTCATTCAATGAAGCCTTTTGTAACTCTTGCATTCGACGACTTTATTTCTGCCAAAACACATTTATGGCTTCTTACTTTTTTCTCCAAAGGCCGATTTTTTTGTGTTCATAATAAAATATAACACATTTAACAAGCTGTAAAATAATACATGTCTCATTGACCGACGCTTTATATAACTCATGCATTCGACGTTTTCTTTTCTCGCAAAACACATTAATGCATTCAAACTTTTTTTTCCATAGGCCGATTTTTTTGTGTCCATAATAAAAAATAACACACTTTTCACGAGCTGTAAAATGATGTATGTCTCATTCACCGACGCTCTATTTAACTCTTGCATTCGGCGTTTTCTTTTCTCGCAAAACACATTTATGCACTATAACTTTTTTCTCCATAAGCCGATTTTTTTGTGTTCATAATAAAAAATAACTCACTATTCACGAACTGTAAAATTATGTATGTTTCATTCACCGACGCTCGTTGTTCGATGGTTTCTTTTCTCACAAAACACGTTTATGGCTTTTAACTGTTTTCTCCATAGGCCGATGTTTTTGTGTTCATAATAAAAAATAACTCACTATTCACGAACTGTAAAATTATGTATGTTTCATTCACCGACGCTCGAACTCTTGCATTCGATGGTTTCTTTTCTCACAAAACACGTTTATGGCTTCTAACTTTTTTCTCCATAGGCCGATTTTTTTGTGTTCATAATAAAAAATAACACACTTTTTACACGTAGTAAAATGATGTATGTCGCATTCACCGACGCTCCTTGTAACTCTTGCATTCGACGATTTATTTTCTCACAAAACACATTTATGGCTTCTAACTTTTTCTCCATAGGCCGATTTTTTTATATTGATAATGAATAACAACACACTTACAACAAGCTTTTAAATGAGATCTGTTTTATTATCCGACGCTTCCTATTATGCCACCAATCATTGTTTACATTTTAATTTTTTAATGATCGATAACTTTTTTTCCATAGAGGATTATTTTTGGTTCCATAACAAAAATTGATGCCTTTTCAATAAGCTTTCAGAAAATATAGGTCTCATTCGCCGACGCCACTTAGACCGGTTCCTCCCCATCTCCTTTGGTACGACTACTGGCCTAAGTTAACAATACAGGTTTTTATTATTAGATTTTCACAACTAACACCCAAAAGACGATTTAAGCGGTGTAAAGTTTGTATTGAAAAATCTTATTCATAATTGTCCCCAAAGGCGATTAAAGGGGTGACTAAGTTTGTATGGAAGATCTGTATTTGATTTAGTTAATAAACTTGAAACTTGATATGAATAAATATAAGTAAATGATAAAAGTTGCCATTATGCGTTTTACACAACTTTACTACCCCCAATTGAAATAAATGTTTATTATTCTATTTGTTTTTGTCGCCGTAGTACTAAATACAGGTTTTGCCGTTCCACTTGGTCCAATAGCATACTCGGAAATTCGGTGGCAATGCCTAATTCTTCATCATTTGCTGGTTCAACTGCCTCGTTATAATTGTTGGCTACATAAATATTGTGTAGCACACAACACGCGTTATTTATTTTTGTTTTTTTATCGGGCTTATTATAGAGGACTCTTATCCTTCAGTAAGCACCTAAATCTTCCTTTAAGCAACGCTCTAAGTTGCGCATGATTTTTTTAATGTTTCGCTGTACCGAAACGCAGCTGTTCCTTCCTCTATCTAGAGAATTGGTGTTAGGGACCATGGCCTCAGGGTGTAACCACTGTCACCTAGAAGATAATAATAGCATGCGAGAAAACAACTATTTTTACATAATAAAGTGTACGTTTCGACTCATTGTTTATTATAAGAATGAACCTATTAAATGATAATTGTTATAGCCTGCTCTGTGCAGATTCTCCAGCAAAGGAAGAACTCTCATTACATCATAATATTAGCATTTGTAACTGTAATTATTGAACTTTTGGAACCGCTGTAACTTTTTTATTTGATTCATTAGAGTAATGCTGCTATAGAATAAAATGTTGAGATTATTCGGATCTTCATTTTAAGATAGGTAAGAAAGTGCTAGAACGCTGGGCCCATTCTGCCCATTCTTCTTTCATTTTCATCTTTATCGCTAACACATTAGGTTCAAGGTCGATTGGGAAAATGTGACAGTGACGGTTAGCGTAATTTTCTTTCTGAAGCTGCTAAAGTAGCCTTTTTAGACCCGCTGGTATGTCAGTCTGTACTTGTTATATGTATGTACATGAAAATGATGAAAAATGAAAAATGGCCTACAGATAGTTGCTCCGGGTCTGGGTGTTTGTGTATGTGAGTTTTTATGTTTGTGAACGCACCCACGATACAGGAGAAATTCCTAGTGTGGGGCAACGTTTTAATAAAAGTAAAGTAAAAGTAAAGTATACCTATAACAAGTACACGTTAGTTAATGCCTTGATTGTTCTAAAAACTGCGCCTGTGAAATGCTGAATTCCCAGATCAAAGTGAAACCTCTAGAAAACCTATATTTTTTACTTCGGCGATTTTTTCCACCCCAGTTTTCACAATTACCTTGGAAAACAAATGCACGATAAACGAACCTTGGTTCCGTGTCTACATGTTTGTACAACTTCTTGTAAAATAATCCGTTTTGAACAAAGTTACTTAAATCAGCTGTACCTAATTTATAAAGAAAGAAAAACAAAAAGTTTCAGTACAATCGGAGCAAAATAAAATGAAGAGTAGTAAAATCTTCTGTTTTAAAAAACATGAAAGAAAGTGTTCCTCCAGGTTGCGCTTGACAAGTCCTGACGGTAAGCGACTGAAAAATCCTCGCAAACACTGTTCTTTTGCTAAATATGTTATTTTTCTTACGTACAAAGACAATTGAAGTCTTACATTACACTACTAGCTTTTGCCCGCGACTTCGTCGTTTTTTCCCGTCCCCGTAGGAATTTCGGGAAATTCTCTCTTGGTGCTCCCCTACATTCCCCAAGGAACCTACATGCTACCGCTTTCTACGGCCAGTAGTTTCGGCTGTGGGTTGTCTGTCAGTCACTCAGTCACTCAATCGCTAACCGCGAGTATTTCTATGTAGTTTATGAGGCTTTCTTTGAATACCGGATCCCTAAAACGTCAAAAACAATAGCAACAATGGGTCATGCGGAACCCCGTAGCGGAACCTTAACAACTCGATGGCAAACTTTATTTTCCTTTTTTTTAATTCCTTTGTAACAATTTTGAAACTGAAGCCATAAGAAGATTATAAAAGTATTGCTTTGATTATTCTCTAAAATAAAGGCTTCCGCCACAGCTGTGCAAGAACACCTTTGGGTTAAATTGCTGGTCCATTATTATCAACAGATAATAATGTAATATAAAAAAATATCGTGTCACGGTGTTTGTTACCGAACTCCTCCGAAACGGCTCGACCGATTTTCATGAAATTTTGTGTGTATATTCGATAGGTATGAGAATAGGTGGTAAGGTATTTTTTTTTTGTGTGCCAAACAGCTTTTGCCGAATCAGCTAATTATATAGAAAAGTCTTTCTTTATTGAGTGACTGACTGACAGCCAACGGACAGCCGAAACTACTGGTCGTAGAACGCTAGCGGGGAGCACTAAGAGGACTTCCCGAAATTCCTACGGGAACGAGAAAACACAGGATATGCGCGTACAAAATCGCGGTTAAAAGCTAGTATACTCTAAAATCCACAGCTCATAGTCTAATGGAAAGTTTTTAATTGCGGAATTTTGAAAGCTTTCACGTGCGGTTTAGACGAAACAATTTCCAAAACTGTTGTGATATTCTGGTCAAAGAGAAACCTCATAAATAATGTTTTTAAAAGAGCGGCAATATTGTTGGCCCAACTTTTACTAAAGCTCGTCGGCAGACGGTTCCGTACGCTCCGTTACTTCCTGCTTTATATGAGACTAATAAAACCATACACTGAAGTGTGTTTTTGTGATTATTTTCGCTGTAGTTACCTATTTTCGGGTACCAGTACTGTAGCTCAATCGGAGGAGCAATAAAGCAATATAAATTGAAGAACCAGTCAAATATAAAATATATAGCTGATACAATAAATAAATTACTGTTTATTTCAACAAAGGATCATGTTAGCACACACATTACATACATACATAAAATAATCACAAAAACATATATGAAATAACATTACATTGAAATTTATGATAGCCGCATTATTGAAATAAAACATTATAGTAAAATTAAAATAACCAAATCATATGAATACAATTAATCATTAAATTAAAAATAAATTAAAATCCAGACTTTTGGTACATGAGAAAAATGAAATCAAAATAACATAAATAAATTACAACCTAGACTTGATATGTAACTGCATACAACGCCACAGTATTGGGCAGTCAGCTCGGCCAGCCACAACGCTCAGGATGCTGTTGTTACTCCCACGGACACGACTTATGCCCGGTGCTAATATTCAACGATTAGTTATTGTACAAAAGGTGCGATTCGTTTTTGAGTTACGAATAACAGTCGTTAAAAAGCATTCCTAAAAAAAGCGTCATCTACCGGCGACGAACTGTTCTCGGTTACCAAATTACCAAGTCCCTCCGTCGATACATGTGTAAGACTATTGTTATTGCTTATGTCCGACCCCTGTCGTAAATTCATACTTTGAATATTATTTGTAAAAGTTTTATGTCCGTTCCTATTAACAGAATGATGTATTTGTTTCTAATATCACTAGTTTACAAGGTTTTTGTCCTGGAACGGAAAAGTGTTTATTCTTAATTAATGAGGTGCTGCAAGTTTAGAAAAAAAATATTTAAAAATCCAACACGTCACATTTCGAAAATACTCCCCATATATTTTTGCAAAGATAACGAGACTAAAAATGAATTAGTGTCGACGTTTTTGATATTTTTTAATAATCCAAATGCTTTTTTTAGCACCTTTGAAATATTAAAAAAGCTGCTTGAACATCCGCACGTGTAATTTCAACCTTGGTTTTATGATTTAAGCCAAATGCTTTTAGCGATAGGAGTAACAATCAGTTTCGTGGTTGCATGGTGGGTCTTTATCATTTGCTTGCAATTTCAACAATCTATTTAAACTTGCATTCCAGCAGCTTAGCGTTCTTCTACATTTTTCAATAAACACTTGAGAAACCCACTTTTATCCCGATGAGAGACCGGAATTTTCAAGTAATAAAATATAGGCATATTTGAGTGTTTTCTTTATAGAATATTCTTTCTTAGATACAATAAGTTCACCAAAAACAGCCAGAATGTACTCTAATCAACCTTTTTGACCTTTTGAAAACAAACATTTATGAAAATGAAGACTAGCTATTTCGAAACAAACTTGCGGGTAGTAGTCGAAACTAAAAGGGGTCGATATCTTCCATCTGTGACGTGATAAAAATTAAAAATGTACATGTTTGCATTGAGTTATTGAACCTAATTAAAAAATATGTAATTTACTGCAAGGACATTTTTTTTTTTTTTGTAAACTAGTGTATTTATTAACGTCCGGCAATAACCCTTTTGTAATCCGCAATAATACATACCTGATGAGCAGATGTGGATAAATTTCGACTAGTAAACTTTGTACAGACGATTTGTCTAGCTTAAATGTAATTTGGAATTCGCTATTATCCAAGATATTATAACGGACGACTCTCGTTTTGTAGTTTCTTCGATTAGAACTACTTTCTTCAGCTGATTAAGAGTTACTCCAGTCCGATACCCTTTCTAAATCACTCAATTCACTATCTGAACGAGACATTTTATTATAATTTACAGTTGTTAGCACAATAAGTAAAACTTATAGAGACAACCGACCAACAACCGACCGAAATCGAGCGGTAAAATATTACTTAACGTCTCGTAACTTTGACAGCTCGTTGACCTTTCCTTTTTTTATAGGCACACCATAGCCCGACATCTGCATACATTTGGCCTACTATCCGTAATTCGATACCCTCCCATCCGGACGAAGCAAGCTGTCGGTTACTTAACGTCTGTCTAACGGTTGTCTAACGAGACGTTTTTTGTAGGCACGATTTTGAATCACGCCTCGTAGAAAATACTACTATGCATAAGGAAAACGTATCGTTTCTTGTTTATAGGCACCGGGCAAATTCGATACCCTCCCATCCGTACGCAGCAAGCTGTCGGTAACTTATCTATCGAGACGTTTTTTATAGGCACGATCTTGAATCACGCCTCGAAGAAAATACTACTATCCGATTCGTTTCTTGTTTATTGGCTCCGGGCATTAGCAGGGATGCGGCTCTCTTTCGAAGGATGGCATGAAAGCCATCAACACACGCATCGGCAAACATGCTCGATGAGCTACAGTGACGCGGCAGCCGCATCAACATCCTAAAAGCGTTGTTATACTGCACGCGTAGGGCGTTGATTGTCTTCTGCGTGTATTTGACCCATAGACTGCACGTTTTTGGGGTGGTTTTGGAACTACCTCCTCGCGGTCCACCCCGGGCAACGGCACCACAGGCTTGCCTGTGGTACGGCAGAACGATTCCACTAAAAGCGGTGGTAGGCTCCGCAAAGAGCCGCCTGGCTCGCTACTACCATCCCACCGAAGTCAGTAGCCAAGCAGCTAGCTGTGTTCCGTCGGTGTGCGGCAGTGCCAGTGCCTTTGGGGGAGAAGGAGATTGTCAGTTGCTCTGCTCAGAACCGGACTTGACCGCTGGGCTGGGCTTTCCGGGTAACTCATTTTGGAGGGTAGCGGGATCCGAAGCACGGTGCCAGCCGTTGGCCGACCGCAATTAGTAGGGGGCCCAAGTAGCACGCCAGCCACGTGTCAAAGGCTGCCCCGCCAACTAGCGAAATATCCCGGTATGCTCCACCGTGCCAGCCGGCGACTGGATGGGAGAACCCGGTGGCCTTATCCGGCGGGGTTCGGGCGTCCCCGCAGTCTCCATATGAGTTCCCTACAGGTTAGTTTAGCTCTAGTGTTCCACTTGGTTCACTAAGCAGCGCCTCGACGATTCGACTTTTCTCCCCAACTACTCTCCACGATGACCAAAGATAAAAAGAAAAACAAGGTAAAACAACGGTTGCACTTCCTCCCACTAAAAGTGCACCTCACTAATATTAGGGGGTTGCACTCCAATCTCGATCCGGTCCATCACCATCTTGAGACCGAGAAGCCGCACCTGTTTTTCTTAACGGAGACGAAGATAACAACACCATCGGACGTGGCGTACCTCAACTACCCGGGCTACTCTCTGGAACACAAGTTCGAGAAGCAGGCTGAGGTCTGTGTGTACGTCCGCGATGACATTTGTTATAGTCGTCTCCGTTGCTTTGAGAAATCGGGGTTTTCTGTCATATGGCTACTTGTGGATACAGGCGTGGAGAAATTTATTTACATCGGCGTATACCGATCGCACAGCGGTGATCAGGAGACAACAGCGGTGTTTAATTCCGTCGTGGAGTCGACCGACGTAGCCCAGCAACGGTACCCAACAGCGAAGCTCATTTCTCTGGGGGACTTCAACGCCCACCATAAAGAGTAGTTGTTCCCGTACCAGAAAACAGACCATGCCGGGTTGAAGGCGCGTAAGTTTGCTTTAACGCTTGATCTAACCCAGCTGGTGAATGTGGCAACGCGGGTACCGGATGTTGATGCCCATACACCCAATTGCTTGGACCGTGCTGACATGATTGCGGACGTAATTTGGCAGGGGATGGAGTATATAATTCCATTCTCCGACATCCCGCTCGGTCACAAATCCCGGCCTTGGTATAATGCAAAATGCACCCACGCTGAGGCCCGGAGTCTGCATACCAAGCGTGGATCAAGGCCCGCGACCGAAAGGTTAAAGCACGTAGGGTTCGCGCGAGGAAAAGAGCCTTTAATTCTGCCGCTAAGTTCTGCAAGCGGGTTTTACGTAGGGCACGTTTTGACCATGTCGGAAGTATCGGGGGCAACCTAGCATTGCTAAGCAGTTTTGGTCTCTGTCGAAAGCGGTTGAAACGAATTTCTGTCGACCCACTTTGCCTCCAATATTGAAACCTGATGGCTCGCTAGCTCACTCTGCAAGTGAGAAAGCAAATTTATTTGCAACTCTCTTTGCAAGCAATTCGCATCTGGACGCTGGCTCCAAGCAACCACCAACTTTACCTTGTTGTGACTCTTCGATGCCGGAGATCACAGTTCACTTTAAAGAGGTCCGAAGAGTATTGTGCAGTCTATATGTGAATAAGGCCATCGGGCCTAACGGCATTCCAGCGAGAGTGTTGAGGCAATGTGCACCTGAACTGTCTCCTGTGTTGGCACGCCTGTACCGCCTCTCTCTTGAAAAAAGAACGGTGCCGAGATCATGGAAGCTTGCGAATGTGCAACCGGTACAACCGGTACAACCGGCGGAGATGAAGTTCGTTCCTTGAGAGAGGCCATGGTAGAGCGGACAAATTTGACCTTAAGGCTTGTCTTCCAGTGGGGTGATGACAATGTGGTCACTTTTAACACCACCAAAACACAAGCGTGTTTTTACCGCAAAAAGGAGTCGTTTTGACCAAACTCCTACTTTTCGGGGTGCATCTGTTCCTGTAACTGATTGGCTCGAGTTCCTAGGCATGGAGTTGATATCCAGTCTCAACTTCGGCGCCACCATCGAGTACAAAGCCCAAACCGCGGCCAAAAAGCTGGGCATCCTAAATAGGGTGAAGCGATACTTTAGGACTGGACAGCTTTTAACCCTGTGCAAAGCACAAGTCCGATCCTGCATGGAGTATTGTAGCCACCTTTGGGATGGCTCAGCTAAGTATCAGCTTGCCGCGCTTGACTCGGTGGAACGCAGAGCTAAGAGGCTCATCGGTGAAGTAAAACTGTCGGATGCCAAGCTGCATAGCTTGGCTCATCGCCGTAAGGTTGCCTGCTTGTCGGTCTTCTACAGATTGTACTTCGGTGAGTGTGCCCAAGAACTCCACGACCTCATCCCACCGGCCCCCTTCTACCATCGGACATCCAGATGCACTGCATCTTACCATCCCTACCTTGTTGCTATTCCACCAACTCGCACTAAGCGTTTCCAAACGTCTTTTATAATGCGCACAGCAAAGGAGTGGAACTCTCTGCCTGCGCCTGTGTTTCCAAACGCTTACAACCCTAATCTCTTCAAAGTTAGAGTGAACAGGCTCCTTCTGGGTAAGCTCGCTCCATCGTAGACTTTGTCTCGGTCATCTCTGACCTAGACTAGAGTCAAGAGCAAACCCACCACAAATAAAAAAATAAATAAAAAAAAACGTGCAAAAAGAATGGCAAAATGCCTGGAACAAGGTTACTTTCACAGCCCTGGAACAACGCGCAAATCTACGAGCCAACATATTGCAACGGACAGCCGACGCTCCCTCTCAATATCCTCGTGGTCAGAGAGGTCTTGCGAGACCCAGTCGTCGAAAATTAGATACAAAAGACAGTCCACCAAAACGCTCTTCCTACTGTCTTATTTTGTAAGAAGCAGTGCCATAAAACGCTAGCCCCTAGCATCACATGTACTTGAATCTACAGGGTTATTTGAGAACACATGATTATAAACTTATACTTCCGAGACCAACCCTGAAAACACGAAAATAATAACAGCTGTTTCATACATTTTCATTGGCTAAATATTGCATTTGGTATGAAACTTGAGTGTGCCCAAGAAATCCACGACCTCATCCCACCGGCCCACTTCTACCATCAGACATCCAGACGCACTGCATCTTACCATCCCTCCCATGTTGCTATTCCACCAAATCGCACTAAGCGTTTCCCAACGTCTTTTATAATGCGCACAGCAAAGGAGTGGAACTCTCTGCCTGCGTCAGTGTTTCCAAACGCTTGCAACCTGAATTGACTTCGAGCACTCAGCGCATACAGACGTGCCCATCAATTCATAATTATTAAATATAATAAATTAACGTTTGCATAAATAGTGACCTACTTTTTGTGTGCATACTATCGTGTCTGACAAGTACAATTTATAAGTGCAGTTTGATCAAAAATGGTCTGATTAGTATATTATAATTTGAAAAAATGGAAGGCAGCCCCTTTAACCGGAGTGGGTTGACGCGACGCAGCCCCCCACCAACACCTACATCGGCACAGCCCCAACAACCAAGACGTGACCAAGCCATGGAAGACGAGCAAATGGAGACAATTTCGACTCCCGAAATTCAGAGCTGGATGAATTCTATCGAGCAGTGTTTAAGTGAGGTATGTACGATTGCTTCTGATGGGAAGTTGAATTCCGAGCAGAAGTTAAAAATAAGCAATCTTTGCCGTAAGGTCGGACATGGTGTTTCGCAAATGGCGGTTCAGTACCAGTCACTTAAGCAATATGCTTATAAGACCCACAACTCTCTCAACATATTGACAGAAGACCGCAACATTAAGGACTACGTTATGGAGATGAACCGGACCATTAAGGAGTCCTGTGCAAGGCAGGAAAGAGAAACAACATCGTTTGCAGATATGGTGAAGAAGGGGTCTAACAGCTTTGTTCGTCCTAATTCTTTTAGCTCCGTGGCCATATTTCCTAGTGATCATTCAAAGACAAGTGAAGAAACCAAGAACATAGTCCAAAAAATCATATGCCCTGGTGATATGAAACTGAAGGTCAGAGGTGTACGCAAAATAGGTAAAGGAGGACTTATAATTAGCACGGAGACTAAGGAAGACCTGGATAAGCTCAAGCAAACAGTACAACTCGCTTCGGCAGCTCTCACCGTCGATGAACCTCGAAAGCGCAAACCACGCATAATAGTTATAGGGGTCCCTGCATCTATAGCTGAAAATGAGGTTTATAAATGCATTTATGACCAAAACTTGGCCGAAAAGCTACCGAATATCTCCAGAGATACATTTTTGACCTCAATAAAACTAAGCCACAAATCTGGCAGAAAAGATGCGGAGAACTGTAACTACATTGTAGAAGTTCCAGCTCATATCCGGAAGGCTCTCATCACACAGGACCGATTATTTGTAAATTGGACATCCTGCCCAGTTCGAGACTTCACACTGGTGACAAGATGTTACAAGTGCCAGCAGTACGGTCATGCAGCCAAGACGTGCAAAGTAGCTACCTCTACATGTGGACACTGCGGTGACGAAGGGCACACTATTCAAGACTGCACAAAGAAAGCCGCTGCGCCAAGATGTGCAACATGTTTGCGCTTCAAAAAACCAGCCAACCACAAGACGGGAGATCCAGAGTGTCCTGCTAAAAAAGCTGCCGAGAACAGGTACTTAAACTCGATCGACTATGAAGGCGCCTAAGAGCGCCACATATTTATTTATATTTAAGACTTACTAGTTTATATTCTTCTTTACCCTAGATATGGATAACAACCTGATTTCCGATATAGATAACACATTTGTACCCGTTTCAAAGTCATGCCAGGTTGAGGACTGCGTACAATATCTCTCCGATTATCAAAAGTCACTTACCATACTAACCCAAAACATTCGCAGTATTTACAAGAATATAGATAGCTTTAACATTTTTCTTCATAGACTCAATTTTCGCCAGGATAACCTCCCAGAAATGCCAGGATACAACGTATTGTATACAAAACTCAACAACAACCAAAATGACGGTGTGGTGGTCTATTCTAAGGAAACATTAATGATCACAGTCGAAGAACCTACTCTACAAGACTGTACGAGTAACTGTTTAATCATCAAAATCGGTACAACTACAGCAATAATCGCTATATATCGATCCCCTTCCGCTAGAAACTTGGATTCTTTTAACGCTTCCTTAAACCAGATTTTTCAAGACCTAAGCTCTTTTAAGAATGTTATATTAACAGGCGACATAAATATAAACATTAACTCTGGAAACTGCGATGCAGGGACTCAACAGTATCTTAATATCTGCTCATTCCATGGCTTTCTACCTGCACACACTTTGCCTACTCATCATAGCGGCTCCTGCCTCGATCATATGATCATCAAATCCAGTTTATCGTATGTTACGCTTGTTACTAACTCAACAATTACTGACCATCACGCTGTTCTACTAACCCTAAACTTAATGCTGCCTAAGCCAAATCGTCCCCAGACCAAAACCCAATTAAACACAAACAAACTCGAATATGATTTAAGCAAACTTGACTTTAACCCAGTTTATAATACTGCTGACGCAAATTTTGCTTTATCGTACTTAATAAAACATGTTCAATCAGCAATATTACGTAACACTACTGTTATTACGACAAATAAGAAACTTTATAATGTCAAACCTTGGATTACTCCTGGCCTTATTCGGTGCATAAGACACAGAGATAAACTTCATCAGGCATCAAGGAGAAACCCAGCTGATAGTATCATAAAAACCACATATAAAAGATACAGGAATTTTTGTAACAACCTTTTAAAGAGCTTAAAAAATAATTACGATAAAAATGAACTAAAGCGAGCAGGAAACAACAGCAAGCAACTTTGGAAGCATATTAAAAACGTCACTTATACGTCAAAACAGCGTGAATCAAATTCGAGTTTATTGCTAACTAATAGTTCACCTCTTTTATCAGCCAACCTTGTCAACAACTTTTTCGTGAATGTTGGGAAAACTCTTGCCGAACAGATTCCAAAGAATTACTGTGTTCAATCACCTTCCCAAGAATTGAATAAAGTGCGCGCGCTAAAATCTATTGGCTTGCTGGACACTGACGAGAACGAAATAAACCGAATTATTTGTGGACTGAAAGACGACTGTGCAGTGGGATGGGATAATATTAGCAATAAGATCCTTAAACAATTCAGGCATATCCTGGTACCTCCCTTAACATATATATTTCGTATTTGTCTTTCCGAAGGCATTTTTCCTAGATGCCTAAAAAAAGCAGTTGTAATCCCTATCTTTAAATCCGGGAACAAAGATTTTGTTAATAACTATAGGCCAATATCATTACTCCCCTCAATATCTAAATTACTAGAAAAAATTATAAACAACAGACTAGTGAACTATTTAGAAAAAAACCATCTATTATCATCTGCGCAATTTGGTTTTAGAGCCAAGCTATCCACAGCCGATGCGGTGCACCACCTGACCGATTACGTTTCAGAGGAACTTGGCAAAGGAAACCAGACCCTGGGGATCTTCCTTGATCTAGCGAAGGCCTTCGACACAGTATCTATTTCTAGGCTCCTTACTAAATTAGAGACCATAGGAATAAGGGGAACGCCGCTGAAACTGTTTGCTGACTACCTAGACGACAGATATCAATGTGTTAGAATAGACGATATTACGAGCGATGAGCAAAAAACTACTGGTTTTGGTGTTCCTCAGGGAAGCATTTTGGGCCCAACCCTTTTCCTGATTTATATGAACGATTTGTGCAATTTAAACATTAAAAATGGCAAAATTGTTTCATATGCTGACGACACGGCCTTAGTATTTACCGCTAAAACCAGTAAAGAATTGTACGAATACGCTCAAATAGGTTTCAATACTGTGACTAAATGGCTTCAAAGCAATTTACTAACATTAAATGCTGACAAGACAAAATATATTCACTTTTCCATGCGCAATCCTCAATTTAACGCTACTAACCCTCATCTGTTTGCACATAAATGTGGATTCCATCACTCAACCAGTACATGCGATTGTCCATTTATCCTCCAAACATGCAACATTAAATATCTCGGAGTTATTATTGACAATACACTCTCTTTTAGACCACATATCGAAAGTCTGGTTAAAAGAGTACGTAAATTAATATATGTTTTTAAAAAACTGCGGACGATTGCAGATTCAAAATTAATCACACAAGTTTATTTGGCCCTAGGTCAATCTGTAATTCAGTATTGTATCACTTCATGGGGTGGAGCACCCAAAACTCTCTTACTCCCTCTTGAGAGAGCTCAGAGAGCCATTTTAAAAGTAGCCAATTTCTATCCATTTCTCTATCCCACAGATCTCCTATACAAATCTTGCAACGTACTAACTGTTCGCCAGCTTTTCATTATGCATTTGGTATTAAAACAGCACACCATGCTTTCTTATACCACCGAAAATACAAATAAGAGACGGAATGATATTGTATGTGATTCAAATGCGGTTTCAAAGTATGTGTTTGTTAAAAGATTTTTTACATTTTTAGGTCCATTTCTGTACAATCGATTAAATAGAAAACTAAGTATCTACAAGTTAAATTATTATAGCTGTAAAAAAACAATTGTGAAATATTTGCTTAGTATCTCTTACGTAGATACAGAAGATCTTCTTTTTGTCTGTAAATAAATTATGACGTGTCCTTTAAATGAAGTTTTTATTATAGTCAATTGATTTGATTCATTGTTAGTTATTTTAAGATAAAATGTATGTATAAGCACTTTCTAGCCTGAAGCACAGGTCTATCAGGCAAATTAGCAACTGTGTTCTAAAAAGTTTAAGATTTATTTTATTGTAAATGTGCCCCTTTAATTTAAATAAACGATTTTATTATTATTATTATTATTATTATAACCCTAATCTCTTCAAAGTTAGAGTGAACAGGCTCCTTCTGGGTAAGCTCGCTCCATCGTAGACTTTGTCTCGGTCATCTCTGACCTAGACTAGAGTCAAGAGCAAACCCACCACAAATAAAAAAATAAATAAAACAAAACGTGCAAAAAGAATGGCAAAATGCCTGGAACAAGGTTACTTTCACAGCCCTGGAACAACGCGCAAATCTACGAGCCAACATATTGCAACGGACAGCCGACGCTCCCTCTCAATATCCTCGTGGTCAGAGAGGTCTTGCGAGACCCAGTCGTCGAAAATTAGATACAAAAGACAGTCCACCAAAACGCTCTTCCTACTGTCTTATTTTGTAAGAAGCAGTGCCATAAAACGCTAGCCCCTAGCATCACATGTACTTGAATCTACAGGGTTATTTGAGAACACATGATTATAAACTTATACTTCCGAGACCAACCCTGAAAACACGAAAATAATAACAGCTGTTTCATACATTTTCATTGGCTAAATATTGCATTTGGTATGAAACTTGAGTGTGCCCAAGAAATCCACGACCTCATCCCACCGGCCCACTTCTACCATCGGACATCCAGACGCACTGCATCTTACCATCCCTCCCATGTTGCTATTCCACCAATTCGCACTAAGCGTTTCCAATTGTCTTTTATAATGCGCACAGCAAAGGAGTGGAACTCTCTGCCTGCGTCAGTGTTTCCAAACGCTTGCAACCCTAATCTCTTCAAAGTTAGAGTGAACAGGCTCCTTCTGGGTAAGCTCGCTCCATCGTAGACTTTGTCTCTGTCATCTCTGACCTAGACTAGAGTCAAGAGCAAACCCATCACAAATTAAAAAAAAAAGAAACAACTGATATTTTTTTCGAGTTTTCAGGGTATTGGATGATCCCTGAAATATTGAACGATGCATCAACCAACAGAAAATTGAATTAATACACAACCTTCTCATTAAAATAGCTCTCCTTATAATCCAAATAGTATATATTCAATATATTCAATTTTATTAACAGAGTGTTTAAGACTGTCAATGATTTACGAAGTCGAATATTTTTGCTGTCGCGGTACAGTTATCCTTTGGAGCTACAGACTTAGACGATAAACGGTTAAAACTGTGGATACCATATAACTGAAAACGGCAAAGTTTTCAACCAATACTTCCATTCAGAAAGGCTACCAGTTACAAAGTGTTCGACTGATCAGATTTTTTTAGCAACTTAGCTGTTTCTGTTAATACTTTATTTACCAGAAATAGACTGCCAGCTGCTTAGCCACTTTTTACAACCTGGCGAAATGGGGTTTCATAGACCCGTCGGATGCACTATGTGAGTGCGGTGCTCCTGTTCAGGACATAAGCCACACGTTGGAGTGCCCCAAGTACCCATGCACTTGTACTTTGGAGTATTTGATGAATGCCAGCGTAGCGACGCTGTAATTGATGTAGCCACCTTCTGGGCCCAAAAAACTGAGAAGATAATCATCGAATCGAAAAGAAAAACCACTTTTAGAATTTAGAAAAGGCACGGATCCCTAAACATAGCAGAAACAATTGAAACAACGGTTCTCGTGAGTCACATGGTGAAAACTCAGCAGTTTGATGGAAAACTTTTTGTTAAAATCAACAACACACCCTTTTTTTCTCAATCAATTTTGAAGAATTTTTCTCTGTCATTTACATTTTATTTAATTGTTATTGAATTTACTCTGGAAAGACAATCAAAAGAAGTAAGTAGTCTTAATTATTTTGTAAATATGTACAGGCTTGTTCATTAAATATTCCAACACAAATGATTACTTCAAATACTGAAGAGCGATTCTAAATTAAAATTCTGTATCTTTTTTTTAACAAAGTGCAAGTAATTAGTATTTAACAAAAGCATGTGGGTATTTGTTATGAACAAGCCTGATAGGTTTTGAGTAGATTACCTAATCAACAAAATCTCATAAAGTCATAACGAAAGTTCAGTAAACTACGAAACTACTCTTAAATTAGTGACTGGTATGATAGTCTGTTTCACAATTAAAACCAAACTTTATCCAATTGAAATAAAAACTCATTTTACTACCCCAAAACACATTTCATTCATATCCAAACCAGACGTCAGATTCACCTTCAGTAGTATACAATAGTGCGTACCCTGTCGCACAGCTAACTTATCTCCCTCTCCCCTAGCATACAAGTCAGGTCGCCATCTCTCTATGCAGCATCACCTGTAACACTACAGGTGATGCTACAAATATACAGATGTCGTTAGTACCCCTGCAGTATTTACAACTCTTGATTTATCGGTTGACTAGATGTCGTTTTTTATTTGAGTCCAGTTTCTGAATCGCGCTGTTAAGATTCTCCGCGAGAGAATGACCCTCGCCCGTACATTTCGTCTGGCTGCCTCTCATGGGCCAATTTGACGAGTGGTTCAAATTGACCCAGAGAGGAGGTATAAAGACTTTATATTAATACTGAATGAAGTATTGTCAGTTTATTTGTAACTGGTGCTACTTCATTCAGTGACATGAGTGTACGACTGTACGTACAATGTCTACTCATATCGATTTTTCACTCTATAAAAGGCAGAAATTTAAAAGCATTAAAAATGTCGCTGTCGGTCAGCTCATTCGGCGATTCGATTTCATTATTGACGATCACTTGCGCTGTGTAGCTGTGTACGATTAATTGATGATTTGAATGATGATAAATGAATTTTGTTTTTCAATCATTCCGGTTACAAATGACTATCTAACAAGCATTGATATCTAAAAAACCCAAGATGCACAGTCTCGAACAAATGCAACACTCGAAACTGTCGTCAAAAACTGACATGTATCAAGTGTCATGTGTGAGTTGTGTGTAGGTATACTATATTTAAACAATTTTTTTTTACAAATTCAACCTTACACGGATCGCTTAAAGTTGTTTTTACAAAGCATGCGAGCGATGCGACGTTTTTGAGATGCTGAGTGTGTATCTTGGGTTTTTTATATATCAATGCTAACATGTCAATGTTTTTAATTGTCATAGTAATTCTTGGATTTAGATTTATTCTGAGGAATGTTTATGTGAGTGTGCAGGCGAGTCTAGAGGGGTATGTTAGTACGAAATGCTTAAGAAAACCTGCCAGAATGTATAGTTTTATTTTGTTTTTTCCGAGTATGCATTATTACCTACTGAAATTCATAAAGTATGAAAGCACCAAGCATTATTCTTACGAAGAAATATGTACCTAAGGACGATAACATAATTTGTAGTTGAAAAAAGTGACCGTGACGTCGCGGTCAATTCTTCAAGTAAGTACTAATATATGATTGCAATCGTGAATTTTTTGTGATAAAATACATTATTATCAGAAAATTAATCGTAGTTGTGAGTCGAATATTTTCGTTTAACCTACACGTTAAAAACGAAACATGCATCGACACGAAAATCAAGCATTTAGATCTAAATGAGACGGAGACGTAGGTACTCAACGAAGGTAGGCTTAAAATGGTCTTAAAATACATAGTAAAAATATGTGTAGCATCAGGAATTTATTACTCTAGTATTTCATAGCCCAGGATATTTTTTTCGCCGTAAATTTACAACTCATTCACCACACAAATGTTGAACCATGGTTCGATAGATGGCGTTGGGATCGAATTGAATCGCGCTATGGTTTCGTTACAAGCCCGAGTATAACCTCTACGAAGGGACATTTGATATTTACTTTGTACCTAGTTTGTAAGTTAGGTTAAGTCAAGTTGGCTATCAGCTAATCATTAGAACTAGGCAATATTTTTGGATAAAGTCGAGCGGGATTGTCGCTCGGCTTTTGTAGTACTTGAATGAAATCTATAACTTTTGAATTTGGAGTTATCGTTGGACTTACTTTACTTTGGTGGAAAAGTTTGTAAGGGTAAAGTGTAGAGTTTGACAACTTCAAATTCTTTCAAGCTGGGGGTAAATGTGACACGATAAAGTTTGACCTGCTGAAACGCAGGTGACGCAAGTCCACGTAGCGCAGGGCAGAGCAGATTCTGTAATGCATGAATCTACTAAGAGCTGCGTACGCTGCGGCGCAGCCACGTGCGAGTGCAACGCAGTCATACGCTCGTGGCCTGTTTGCCTGACCTGCAAACCTGCAAAATCTGTGCTGTGCTGCGCCACCTGCATCTTAGCATACGCTTAACCTAATGAAAGATCGAAGTGATTGTTTTCTGTACTAAAAAAAACCGGCCAAGTGTGAGTTGGACTCGCGCACCGAGGGTTCCGTACGAATTTGTAGCTACAAATTACTTTAAATAAGGACTATATTTTTTATGATTAAATTTGACAAATGTATAGGTTTCAGACTTTTCCCTACACTTATAGTATAAGGCGGTATTACTTGCCAAAGAAGAATGCCCATTTTTCACCTGACTATGTATAGAAATGAAATAAATCTTAAAATGCAGCTTATTGAATTGTGTGTTAGATACGCTTATCACAATGTTAAAAGAAACGCAGGAAAGAAATATTTTTTAATTTTTCTTTATGCTTATTCTACCTCAAGGGTTAACGTATTACAATATTTTGAACGCATCTCAACTAGCTTTTTCACGATGTTCCATGTTACACACTGATACTTGACTTTATTCAACTCTGTTTCGGAGTTTTATACATTATTTTACGTTTTATTTTATCAATAAGTATTTTTTATTTGTCTTTGTATAATATAGGGTAATTAATAATAACATAATAATTAAATAAATTAGTCACGTAGCATATAATTGAGATCGCACGAGTGAAACGGATTTTTTTTACATTTGACAGTTCTGCGATTGGCATTGGCGCAGTCCTTCGTTGTTGCGCTTGCCTCTTTCTTTTTACGACCCTGTTTACCACCCCTGGACCTCGATATCTTCCTCATCTGACGACCTTTGCTTACCATACCGTTGTAAATCTCTTGACAATGCCGGCTATACCAAAAAGTCGACGTATACTACTTGTATCAACTGCAACGTCTGCTAAAATACGTTTCGGTGTTATCTTGTTCATGAGCTCAACACAACAGTTATTTCGTTACTTAGCGAGTGGATATCACCAGTAATCGTAAGTATTTATGCTTATTATTTAAAATAATATCAAATTAATGAAAAATATCTCAATCATGTCTTAATCAAACTAACAAAGCTTCTATATAATGTATGACATATCACAAACTGTGTGCTTGTTGTTAATGTGGAACCATTTTTTTAACATGTGCTGCTGACATTAAGTTATTGTATCAATATTGTAAATAAAAGAAGTATATATTGATTTTCCTATTTCAGATTACTGCGGAAGATTACATTTGTGGCACATTTCAAGAAAACAATATTATGTCTACATTTTAATAGAAAATAATGTGTCTGGCAGAGCTGGTATAGTCGAATATTATTGCAATTATTTGGTCGGTCGACGAACAAATGGATGTTGCGCTCACGTAACGACATTGGTGTGGTACCTTGGATGGGCCAAGTATCAAGAAAATATCTCTGCTCCAGTAGAATTACTGGATGCCGTAGTAATAAGAGATTTAGATGAAAATGATGATAATTAATAAATCTTTCCACTTGAACATATCTTTTTATTTGTTTTTCCCATTTTGTTCATTCATAAGATGAATGTGTTGGGTAGAATATACAAGAACTAAGTTTGATTTTTTGAAGTAGGTATAGAAAGAAACTATCCTTTTTTAAATATAGTTAGCGAGTAAGTACTTATAGTAACAGTAGTTAATGCTCGACACTCAATTTATACTGACAATCATCGAGAGTCTAAGCAGTGACGTAAGGGGGTTTCAAGGAATAAACAAAGTAAAAAAGGCGTTTTAGACCATAGCTACGTAAGTATTCCTATTTTGTGCTAACCGAGCGGTAATAGTTAGTTCTAGCACATTTATTTCTTTTTTAGCTGTTTGGTAACAGCAAATCCAAACCTAAAAAGTAACATTCGTATTTTTTGGAGTTCATGGCGTTTAAATCGTAAAAATGACTGCAGGACATTATTTTCTAAACTCAAAGGTAGTCTTTCTACCATATCTCATAGCTATACATGTACTTTCATTATTAGGTTTTTAAATGTATGGGAAGTTTGATTGTTCTTTCATAGTTCTAGGTCAACGGGAAATACCTTATACATTTTGATTCCCTTGAGAGTGTCGAAATACACGTTTTTTGCGACCAAATCTTTTTTTACGTTAACTTAGAAGTCTGTTTTTTTTTCACAACTGCAAGGGACCATAGACCTGAGATATGGTTTTAATTTCAACTTGATACATCCACGCGTTCCCGAGATAAACGGTCTTGACAGACAGACGGACGGACTAAAAAGTGATTCTATAAGGATTCCATTTTTTCCTTTTGAGATACGGAATACAAAAATAATTTTTAGGGTTCGGGTTGTTCATCTATACTAATATTATAAAGAGAAAAGATTTGTTTGTTTGTTTGTTAGAATTGAATAGGCTCCGAAACTACTGGACCGATTTGAAAAATTCTTTTAGCATTGGATAGCTACATTATCAGGGAGTAACACAGGCTATATATTATCCCCGTATTCCCACGGGAACGGGAACTACGCGAGTGAAACCGCGTGACGTCCACTAGTAGTGAATAATTACTATTTTCTGGATGTTTCATCAGGTTGGTTGTACAGGACTCAAAGTCCATCCAAAAAAGTGCAGTCAACGTGACAAAATTACTAAGCCCTTTCATTTGATACCCATATTGAGGGAGTTGTAAAAAATATGTAATCCGCCATTTTGTGGCGGTCATCTTGGACCGATTTTCATCAAACGTGTCTAGGAACACTCCTGACTAATTCACTTTTCAAACAAAAGAAACAAAATCATAATCGGTTCATCCGTTCGGGAGCTACGATGCCACCGACAGACACACACATGTATACCATCACACACGTCAAACTTATAACACCCCGTCGTTTTTGCGTCGGGGGTTAAAAAATAGTTTCGACTTTTAAATATCTAGGACATGTCAAGATGACAACTTAAAAATATGATGACGATATGGAAAGGCAGAGGAGGTCCATTGCGGCGGTGTAGCGCGTCTGACAGGTGCGCCGAGCAAGGTGAAGATCATTTTTATGCAGTATTGAGGAAAAGGGTCGTCTCCTTTATGGCCAGAATAAAACATTCAAAAAACATTACTATCCCTTAGTATAACAAGAGGTTTGAAAATTAATACCTGTTACCTTATACTTGGTACGAGGGTGACACTAAAAGTTTTTAGATGAAAAATTTATTTAAATTTCGAATTAAGAACTCTTTGAGAATTTGTAGGTCTGAATTCATATGTCATTTGTTTTTACAAATTAGCGACACTTTAAAAAGTTGTGCGTCGATATGGACTTGACTAGACACAATTTTCACTCAATGGTTTATTGCGACTTTCGTTGCGGTCTTGCTCAACAACAATGGTAAATAAAATAGATTACGATTAGTATTTCATGACGAAGCCCCGTCCCGTGCCACTATTGACAAAATAATGGTTTGATGAGTTTAAACGTGGTCGAACCAAACTCACTGACGATTCGCGAGAAGGACGTCCTTCTACGGCGACTACTGAAAACAACGTCAATGCTGTGCGACTTATGATAGAAGGGTGACATATCAACAGACTCGGGCAGCTTAAGGCGTTGGTATGAGTCAAGAACAAAGTCTTACATGCACATTTAGCCATCAGAAAGCTTTGTACTAGATGGTACCTCATAATTTGGCGGAAGATCGAAAACGCCGTCGTTTGGATTAGTGACGCTCAATGTTTGAAAAGTATGATAGAGGTGATTCGAATGCTGCATATGACATCGTCACAGGTGATGAAAGCTGAATATAATTATTGTTACGAACCCGAAACTAAAAGACAATCTTCGTGATGGATGTTTCCATTCTTTCAAATTCAGACCAAAGTAAAGAAGGGCAGAAGTCAAGGGAAAACGATGATTGCCTCATTGGATAGACGGGTCATTTCGCAACAATTGCCGTAGCGGATAATAGGACTGTTACTGCAGATTGGTATGTCAGTCATTGTTCACCAGTTGTCCCAAGAAGCAGGATCCTCCTCCACGACGACAACACTCCAGCTCACTCCCTCGACACTCAGACGGACTATCGAATATTTGTAATCGGGTTAGTAAATTGGAAATCATCAAATGACTCCTCCCGCTCTGGGAGAAGCAGAAGGGAGTGTCAGACTCTTACTGACTAAAACCCATCCGTGTTCCTCCTAATGCCCTTTGCGTTCCAGGGCTGCAGTGACTCTTTCGAATAAATTCCGCAACCCCGGCAGGCACTGGCCCTAACGGGCCCCGTCTTCTATGCTGACAGCTCTTTGAGGCGCGCGTGGAACCCAGCGCGCCGTCGACCCGGGCCTGGTTCTGATCGGATGACGAGCCACCCAATGCTCGCCGTCCGCAGGCCCGCGCCTACGGTGAGCTCGGAATCGCCCTGCGATTACCGACGCCAGGGGCGTCTTCTTCTGTTGCGGCAGCTGGGGCCTGAGGTTTCCCTCTCTCTCTCACGCGTTCGGCCTCCTCCTTCGCTAGCATTACCGCTTCGCAGAAAGAGGTGACCGCTTCCCACACCTCCTTACTCCGGACCATGGATTGAACCAGAGTCGCCGCCGCCGATAGCCTCGATGAGAACACGGCGGTGCTCCGACCAAGAAGAGATGTAAACGATTGACTAACTGATAACGCAGTGTTGTGTACACTAGGAAAAACACTGTCACTAGAAACGAGTAACAAAGTATTGTATTTTCGACTACAATATTTAAAATGACCTAGTTTGCATTTGGAAACATCGTGACCTGGACGAAGACGACTCATGGATACATTTGAACTCTGAGCTTTTTTAATACGAGCCTGTACTGAGAGACTTCGCAATAAAATGATCCCGATCACACGTGGGACATGACAAAGATTTTAATGACTTCTCAGGCACAGCACTGCTCTTAGGTTTGGTCGCTGGTGTGATGAGTTCTCTTGTAACGGTTGCTGATGATGATGAAATTAGTGAAAGCAGATAATCAGGAGGTTCAGGAAAAGTATTTCTGTGCTCTTCGCACTGACGTTTCGTATGGTCATTATGTAAATGACAAGTACATCAACGAAGGCGTTTTGAACTGGTTGATGAAGGGTTGCCAACCGTTTAAGATTTTTATTTGTGGCGTCAATTATGTAACGTAGTGACTTACTTGACTCTCTATCAGTAGGCTGAACGTTAAAGAGTGCCTGCACATGATGGTTGAATAGCAATCTTTTGTTATTATACCTCTCACAAATTAAACGTCATATATTCACTTGAAAGACTTCTCCCACTCTGGGCGTAGTGGAACGGAATCATCATCATATCAGCCGAAAGACGTCCACTGCTGGACATAGGCCTCCCTCAAACGTCGCCACAACGACCAGTCCTGTGCGTGACTTACTTGACTCTCTATCAGTAGGCTGAACGTTAAAGAGTGCCTGCACATGATGGTTGAATAGCAATCTTTTGTTATTATACCTCTCACAAATTAAACGTCATATATTCACTTGAAAGACTTCTCCCACTCTGGGCGTAGTGGAACGGAATCATCATCATATCAGCCGAAAGACGTCCACTGCTGGACATAGGCCTCCCTCAAACGTCGCCACAACGACCAGTCCTGTGCGTCTCGCATCCATCGGCTACCCGCGACCTTCACCAGGTCATCGGTCCACCTAGTGGGAGGCCTTCCAACGTTACGTCTTCCGGTACGCAGTCGCCACTCTAGAACTTTTCGGCCCCATCGTCCATCTGTTCTGCGAGCAATGTGCCCTGCCCACTGCCACTTTAGTTTGGCGATCTTTCGGGCTATGTCGCTAACCTTGGTTCTTTTGCGGATATCATCATTCCTGATTCGATCATGCAAGGAAACTCCAAGCATTGCCCTCTCGATTGCCCTTTGAGTGACTTTGAGCCTTCTGTTGAGGCCCATTGTAAGCGACCACGTTTCAGTTCCGTATGTCATCACTGGCAACACGCACTGATCATAGACTTTCGTCATGAGACACTGTGGTATGTGGAACGAGAAGATACCGAGCAACTTCCCGAACGCTGCCCAGCCGAGTCGGATTCGACGGTTGACCTCTTTCTCGAAGATGGCCCTACCTAATTGGACCGTTTGACTTTCGTCTTGAGACACTGTGGTATGTGGAACGAGAAGATACCGAGCAACTTCCCGAACGCTGCCCAGCCGAGTCGGATTCGACGGTTGACCTCTTTCTCGAAGATGGCCCTACCTAATTGGACCGTTTGTCCTAGGTAGACGTACTCGTCTACAACTTCGAGTGTAGAGTTTCCGATCTTGATTGGAGTGGGTGCTACATGGGTATTTACCATGATCTTGGTTTTGTCCATGTTCATTTTGAGACCCACTCTTTCGGAAACTCTACTGAGGTCATTGAGCATTGTACTGAGGTCCTCCGTAGTCTCAGCCATGACGACTATATCGTCGGCAAATCGAAGGTGACTGATGTACTCGCCATTGACATTAATGCCTAGCCTTCTCCAGTCAAAACCTTGAAGACATCCTCCATTGCGGCTGTAAACAGTTTCGGAGAAATGACGTCTCCCTGCCTCACACCCCGCTGCAGGAGGATAAGTTTCGAGGTCTGATCCTGAAGTCGGACTAACATGGTGGCGTTTTTGTACAAACCTTTCAACACCTCGATGTACCGATAGTCGATCTGGCAGCGTTGGAGAGACTGCAGCTCAGCCCAAGTCTCGATCGAATCAAAGGCTTTCTCGTAGTCCACAATCGCTAAGCAGAGGGGCAGATTATACTCTTCTGTATAACATGACGGAGCGTATGTATGTGGTCTACGGTGCTGAAGCCTTTTCGGAATCCGGCTTGTTTGGGAGGCTGGAAGTCGTCAAACCTGCGTGCTAGACGGTTCGTGATGACTCTGGAAAACAGCTTGTAGACATGGCTTAGAAGTGACATAGGCCTATATTCTTATGCAGGGCATTGTCACCCTTCTCAAAGAAGAGTACCACCACACCTCTACTCCATGCCTGTGGCGTTTTCCCTTCAAGTATGACGCAATTGAACAGTTCCTGAAGGGCCTTAAGGACCGGTTTCCCACCCGCCTTCAGGAGTTCGGTGCTCACCCGACGCCAAATTGTTTTTAAACTGCTTCAGAGCCATCCTAATCTCATACAGGCTAACGTCCGGGATGTCCTCGGTATAGTGCCGGGTCAATCTAGCTCTTGGGTCGTTAGCTAGATTCGTTTCGTATTCGTGGGATCCTGGGAATGTCCGACTCTTACTGACTACAACCCTCTGTGTTCCAGAGCCGCGGTCACTCTTTCGAACAATTGGGCCATGGACACGAAGTCAGAGGGCGCGGAGCTGCAGCGGCGCTAGAGCGGCGTAGTGTTGTGTTATGAGAAATAGTGTCTTGTTCGCTAACAAAATGTCTAAACAGTGGCGAAAACATCTTGCTGATGCAAATTTTGAAACGCATTTTGGAACGTCTGTCGTTAAAAAATAATCATAACCATAATCATCATTTATTGCATTCATGTAGTTTACAAGTTATTAGGTTTCATACGTGAATCCTGCTAGGCCACAGCAATATAAATTAATAGTTTAAAGAGCTACAGTGTCACAATAATAAACAAACCACTGAGCTTAAACAAAAATACTAATTTTAACATGTTGCCATCATTTGCTAATCCTTGTTTTATTGAGTACAAAATAAAATACACAACACGCCAATGCAGATGCGAGGGCACCGCTAGACGCCCGCTAGTCGCTCGTACGCCGCCGTCGCGCCGCTCCCCGTATAAATCTGTGCATTGGAACGCGCCGCTCGCCACGCCGCTGCCTCTGCCACACCGCGCCTTCGTGTCTGCAGCCCTCCGCAACCATGGTTTGGGCCTATGTAGCCATAGCAGTTAGTCACCGCTTTTATTACCACTGGCAAGTGCGAATAAAAGCGGTGACCGAACTGCGGGCGAAAAAAACTGGCCAAGTGCGAATCGGCCTCGCGTGCAAAGGGTTCCGAACGAATTTTTTTTTAACATGTTATTTTAACACTATAGACTTCTTATAGGTTTTCCTGTAATCTATAGGTAAAAATCTATTATCTCCATTTATTTACAAAATTTTGAGATCAGTTGTTTCGGAGATAAGGGGGGAATGGTAATTTTTCGTCTTATTTCTTGAATAACTACAAACCATTTATTTTAAAATTATGAAAAAAATGTAGTTAAAACCCTCACAGTAAGCCCTTTCATTTGAAATATCACACGATATTGTACAACAAACTTTTTTTTAAATTTTCTAGATTGTGTAAGTGACCCCCATGTTAAAAATTTAACAATTAACGTAATGTGTCCGTATTTGGGTCACAGAAGTCCATATGTGTACCAAATTTCAACAGAATCGGTTCAGTGGATCCGGAGAAAACAGGCTGTGACAGACGGACAGACAGACACCCGAGTGGTCCTTTAAGGGTTCCGTTTTTTGTTCGGAACCCTAAAAACGAAGAAAATTGACGACACAGCGTTTCTATACTCGACGTAGAAGGAATCATTCGCTTAAAGCAACAATGTTATGTGCTCCGGCGGAAGCTGTGTGCCCATAACCGTGCTTATACGGAACCGCACATTATTTTGCAGACTCACACCGCCGTGCATACTGTGCGCTCAGCATTTTGTAACTATCATTTAATGTAATTTGTTTAAGTACATTAATTCAATATATCAGTGTTCAACGGACATTTGCGGTGGTCGGGTTTATTTCATCATCATCCCCATAGAACTGTCCCTTCGTCATCATTAAGTGTGGGGATCCCCTACATTTGTTTTGGTCCTTCGAGATAAGCATCAAGACCTAGTCGCGGTACATTGAGCTAGCGCGCGCACGGCTCAAGTGACGATCTCTCGCGAACGTGGTTCTGTGATCAAACCAGTGAACTCACTAAACTCTTTTGTTTTCATTCATTAATTCGTCCTATACTAGAGCAACTTAGCTTAGGTCAACAATACGGTCGTGGTAAGCAAATCACGGTGTGAAATCATCATCATCAGGCTCTTTGGAGCCCATCATCGGGAGGCGCGAAGGATCAGCGTCCGCAATCAGCAGCATCATCACGTGGATCGTCATATTTCCAAGTAAGACTGTTCCTTTTACCTACCTACATCATGAAAAATCTTATTGCTCGTCAATCGGAAATCATCGCCAAATTCACTACCATCAAGATCAACTTCGGCAAGGACTCAGATTCCCGCAAAACTGCGGAATACCTCAGGAACCGTTTAGACACGATCGACAACCTCTGGGGAGAGTTCGAGCAAAACCATAAGAAAATAATGGAGCATAAAGATGTGGCAGGCGACTATTTTCTCGACGACATGTATCAAAATGGCAAAGATAACTATCAAACTGTACGGAATCTCATTTCGTCTTATGGCAAATCCGACAAATCAACTCAACCTGATGGCAAGTTAGACGAGCCTGGTCATAGGTATCAAAATTGATCAAATTTCAGACAAATGGGAACTTGAGGATGAGTTCAAAAACATCCAAGCAAAGCGGACAATGATCGATGCGCAACATTTGCAAATCGATCATATCCTAGCTGGAGGTGACTTATCATACGACGAGGAGTTCAATAATCATGAATTGGTCTACAAAAACATCAAAAGAGAGTTGAATAGGAAAATCTCCTCAACAACTCATTTAGAGAGGTCCACACCGCACATTGACATACCGTCATCGGCGGAAACTACACCCGATGGCCAACATTTTATGACTTGTTCACTGAGACAATTCATAACAACAAATCGATCACGAAAACTCAGAAGATGCATAAGGGAAAACTTAAGGGGGAGGCAGAGTGTCTCATTTACCATCTCCATATATCATCGGAAAACTACGATACCGCGTGGGATATCTTATTACACCGATACAATAACACACAAGTACTTTTCACGAATCACATCGAAATGTTCCTAAACCATCCCAACATCCAAAGGCAAACCTCATTAGACATCAAAAGGTTGTATGATACCTCAACCGAATGTAATCACGCAAAACACAATCTCGGTGTTGATACGAATACATGGGATCCGCTCTTGGTCCACTTACTTTGCAAAAAACTGAACCCAGATACATGTGCCGCTTACAAAGAAGCACGCAGGAATCCTCGTGACCTACCAAAGCTAGGAGTTAATGTCTTTCCTCGAGAGTAAATTTACTGCTCTTGAGCCCATTAAAAATAATAAGGAACCCTCATCATCAAGCAAACAGAACCCAAATCAATCGCATAATAAGCAAAACAATTATAAAGGCTTCAATAACAAAAATTATCAGGCCATCATCACGCAAACTTGATATGCACTGTGTGCAATTTAAATCATGCCCGCAATTTGCTATCGTGCAAAAAAATTATGAATATGACATCAGATGTACAATTGAAATTAGTTTTGAAATCAAACATTTGTCGAAATTGCTTATTCAGCCACGACGACAATCAATGCACTTCGACGAAACGTTGCAAAACCAGTCAAGGTGATCATCATACAATACTTCATGAAGCGTGTGTCTCATCATCAAAATTAGCTCCTAAAGCAACCTCATCATCATCATCTCAAATAACCACTTCGTCACCAAAATCATCAAACAGACAATGTAACGTTAATCATGTCGCAGGGGATGACGAAGAGTTATTGCTGACCACGCTATCAATCAATTTCAAGGGTTCCGACGGTAACTACGTGACCCTTAGGGCACTCCTAGACCAGTGATCACAAATAAACAAAAACACCATAAAGCATAATGTAAACACGGCTTTATATCAGAAACATATTACATTGATACAAGAGTTTCTACAGAACTACAGTTCCTTAACTCGCTTTGTAAAAATCGTCGCTTAGATATGGCGTTTCATTACGCAATCACGAGGCAACCACGCACCAAAAACAGCTGTATTAACTGTATTAACGTCATCAGAAATGGTAAAAGCATTGAATGTCATCCTCAAAGATGACCAATTCAAGCAATTTCATGAATATATATTGCTTATCAATCAAAAGGGGCATATGCATCCTAAAAGCAAAATAGCATGTCTTAATCCATTCATGGATGTGCACGGTATCCTTAGAGTGGGTGGACGGCTGAAAAACGCACGCATCAACGACTCATCAAAGCACCCTATCATATTATCAAGCCATAGTCGTCTCACTGATTTAATCATTGATCAGGCTCATATTACCACATTACACGGAGGCCCCCGACTGACACTTTCATACATGAGACAGGAACTGGATCATTAGTGGAATCCGTACGGTCAAAACAAGGCTGAGATCATGCGTTAAGTGTCAGCGCTTTAGTCAAACACAATATTAGCAAATCATGGCCGATCTTCCACAGCCACGAGTCACCCCGTCACGACCTTTTTCTCATACCGGTGTTGACTTTACTGGACACGTCGAGTTGAAGGCCAACAAGGGACGTGGAATCAAAACCGTTAAGGGGTATATTGCTGTGTTTGTTTGTCTACCAAGGCTGTTTATCTGGAACTAGTTTCGGATCTAAGTACTCCAGCATTTTTAGCAGCCTTTCGTAGGTTCTCGGCTCGACGTGGAACACCAAGTCACGTTTACAGCGATAATGGCACGAATTTCGTAGGTGCCAACCGTATCATAAAGAAGGAGTATCAAGACATCTTAGCCACTACCAACACCGATTTCTTCAATAACATTAATGACATGAACATAAAGTGGCACTTCAACGCTCCTGCATGGCCAAGTGTAGGCGGCCTTTGGGAGGCTGCGGTGAAAAGCCTCAAATATCATTTAAAGCGTATCATCGGAGATCAGAAACTCACGAGGAGTTTACTACACTCCTATATCAAAGCGAGGCGTGTCTGAACTCAAGGCCCCTCTGTCAGCTGACAGAAAGCCCAGAAGACGACGCCCTTACGCCAGGTCACTTCTTGATTGGCGGCCCGCTTCTATCTAGACCGCAAACTGATCCAGATCACATTGTAGTGACCTACACTGCACAATCATACGAGCACATCATACGTCCGGCCGCCGTCGCAGCGCGCGCGCACTGAGCATTCCGCCAGGGCGCGCGCGCGCGCACACCGGCCGGCAGCCCGCTCCGATCGTATGCGACGCCACCGGCGGCCTGCGCCTGCGCTGGTCGCCGCATCGAGTAGCGACAACTAGACTAGCTAGCTAGACTTGTGTAAGTAATGAGATTGTTGCATTGCGCGTCATATAACCCGACCGCGTACTGTTCCATTACCTATGACTCGACCAAATTAAGCATTGCGCATGACTCTCAAACATGACGCGCGGCGCAACAGAACACTATCGCGGCGCGCTGTTAGGTTCGGTGTTCGTATTATCTCGGTAATTTTGGCTATGTGTGCAAGTGAGATGGAGCATGCGCCGATCGGCTGGCTGCTAAATAAGTGAACTATTATTTAGAACCGTATGATTCAAGATATAAGGTTTACGTTTATTAACACCGCGGACTGCCGAGGTATAGTTACGTGATGTTTTAAATCATGACTGTCGCACTACGCGCACTGTAGGTAGTCAAATATGAACGAGCGGGACTTATTAAAAAAATATATTTATTTAATTAAATACACGTGCGCTCAGCATGAGCATTGTAATAAAGAGAACACCTTAATCTAAGTTACATAGGTTTATATACTGGTGGAGAGGTTTGCATGTGTGCGTCTGTGGCTGGTTCTCACAATGGATCAGCAACAAGAAACTGTTTATGGGTCTGGATCATATTCTAATTGATTTGGCGACCATTACTTAGGAATTTATTATGGGTATTTAAAGTTACTCGGAACTAGTGGGTCGCATGGCGTGATGTTAGTTTACTAATACAGTTCTTGGTAAGGGTTGGCCATGCATAACTCCTCCCTCCATAAGAGCAAAATCACCATCCGAGGTTACAGTACGAGGTTGATGATTTTGTCTAAGCCTACGCAATAATATGCCTCTATAGCGGTACAATATAACTAGTATTAATACGAAAAGTAAAATGACGTAAATTAAAATAGTTCCTATACTAACACTGTGCACGTTCACAAAATGACTTTCACTATTTTTCACTACACTGTTATCTTTTAATGCGTGTGACAGGAACTGCAGGTTTTCCAAATCAATCTCGTCTATATTGATAGTTTTGTGTAGCGCGATGTCCTTTGGTGTTATTATACTGGGTAGATGTATTGATGGTGAGCTGCGGAAGGTAACTTCTCCTGTTTGAAGACGGCGTTTTCTTAACGTAGTTGTTCCAAGTTTAACTTCACAGGCGTTGTTAAGGGTTAGGATGTAGGTGCCCATGATGTCGTGTTGGCTCCTGTCGTCGTCACAGTTTTCTGTCAGGAACGTGGGATATCCTGCGAAGATAATCCAAGAGTCCTGATGTATAGATTTTATTTTAACATCAGATGCGTTGACTGGAAGAGGCAGGCACGATGTTATCCTCGTGGAAAATGTCATCAGATCCTTGATGCAGCTATTTTCTTCATCTGAAGACACGTTGCTCTCGTAACAAAGGAACTTTCCTTCGTCTATTTCTCTGCAAGGCTGGGAGAGTGACACTATTTTCGACCCTTTCGCAAGGATATGGGAATGTTTGGGAGTGATTAGAAAGGATGAGCCCAGGTGGGGGTTATACATGGGAAAAGGATGTAGGGTGTAATAGTTGTAGACATCTAATTGGACTGTTGGTATTGACATAATAAAAGTTATTTGTTTGCCTTTTGTATAGGCTTTGATGTCAATACAATGTTCAATATTAACTAAGTTTTCTGTAATGGCTTTAATTATGGATCCAATAGGATTGATAAGTCCCCTTTTTTACTCTTATGTTTGGAATTAACTGATTGTAACGTTCTATAGTTATGTTCATTATATATTGGGTTTGCAACTCTGCATCAACAAGACTACCATCTAAGACATATACTCTTAATTTATCCTTTATATAGTTAGAAATATCGTTATACTTTTCTAGATTATATTCTAAGCTCTTATAAACTAAATTTAAGTCTAGTCTCTTAACTATATGCCAATTATAGAGGCTTAGTGACGCTTGTTCTTCTTTAACGGGAAGGATTCCCGGATTGTCTTCAATCCTTTGAAGTTGAAGGCCCAAGCCCAGGGCTGCTTGCATCGTTACCACCAGGATGAACCTGTGAAGGACGCTTAATGTCTTTAACGGGTATTTTCTTAGTTTTTCGGGCTTTATTTTGGACAGCTACCGTATTTCTCTTAACTTTACCTATAACTGTTGCTTTTTGGTATCTAGGTTTATCTTTACTACGTCTAGTACTAACTCCTTTCATATAAATTTTATCTCCTTCTTTAATGTCGAATTGTTTTTCACCACCTCGTTTTTCTTTGATTTTTTCTTTAGACTGTATCATTTTATTAGTTAAGTAATTGTATAGATATTTAGTACGTTTAAAATGGTCCTTTACTAATTGTTGGGTGTAGTTTTTATTAAAATCTACCGCAAAGGTACTTGAAGCATCAGTATGTCCAAAGACTACTTCAAATGGTGTTGAACCAGTAGCTGAATGAATAGACTGGTTGTATGACATTATGGCGTACGTCATAACAGATGCGGCGTCGGTTATCTTCCTTTCGTACTTCGCAAGTCGGTAAATTTCTATGATAGTAGAATGGAATCTTTCTATTAGTCCCATAGAGTTTGGGTTGTGAGGCGTGCCTATGTGTAAATCTATCTTATAGAAAGTTAACATTTCCTTGAGTAAATTGTTGTTAAATTCTGAACCTGGATCTACACTAATTCTTGATGGTACACCATATATGGAGAAATACTTTATAAGTGCCCGTACAACTTCTGGTGTAGATCTACTAGAGATTTCAAATGCTTGGCCTAGTTTACTGAATGCGTCTACGATTGTAAGGAAATAAGTTCCTTCTATTGAGAATATATATATCTATGAATATTTCTTGAAAAGGTTTTGTTCGGGTTTGAGTCAATTGTAGCTCGGGTTTTAGTGGCTTTCTATCGTACTTCATTTGCTTACAAAGTTCGCACGAGTTAATGATACAAGCTACAGTATGTTCTAAATTGTTCCAATAGTAAGTCCTTTTTAAATGGGCTACGGTTTCTCTAATGCCACGATGACATGTCTTTCCTTCATGATATTTTAGGACTATCTCCCTCTGTTCATTTTCGTCTTCAACGTAAATGACTCTTTTAGTGCATTCATAAATGTTTACTGCGTCTTTTTTAAATAAGGTTGTTATTATTTTAGAAAATTCTTTACGGTGACGTTCGTCTTCGAAGTAGATGTAATATTTTATTTTAGGACGGATATACTCTTTTAAGAATTCTTTTATTAATTCCGGATTATCTGTGGGCATGTGTACTTCAAACACCTTTTGTTTATCTCTCGATAAATTTTTAACACTACACTCATTTTTATGCCAGGTGTATACGAGAATCTGATTGGGTTTTGTATCTATGGCTTCCTTTAGTATTGGAATGTCAGATGAATCTGTATTATTTTCGGAATGGACAGTTACTAAAGAAGATGTGTCTGCTCTTTCAGATGCTGTAGCTGTTTCACTTCCTATTGACGGTATCGAATAAGGTGACTTAGGTCTGAGTTCAGAGTTACTGGATGAAATACTAATAATGTCTTCTTTATCAGATAAAATGGCAATAGTCTTTGAGTTATCGGTGTTCACTATCATTGAAACATTGTCTAAGGCATTTATTTTGATTCTAGACAATGCATCTGCGTTACTGTTTTGTTTACCTGGTTTGTATTTAATTTCGTAATCGTATTCAGAAAGTCTTAAGTCTCCATCTTGTGAGTCTATTTCCTGGTTCGTTAATAGAGTTTAACCATACTAATGGTCTATGATCGCTTAATATTGTAAACCTTTTACCGTATAAGTAAGGTCTAAAATGTTTGCATGCCCATACAACTGCTAATAGTTCCTTTTCTATAGCGCTGTAACGTGTTTCAGCGTCATTCAAAGTTCTACTTGCAAACGCTATGGGTTTGTCGCTACCAATTGGACCTTGAGATAGGACCGCTCCTATTGCAAAGTTAGATGCGTCCGTTGTTAGAAGAAAAGGTTTCTCAAAGTCTGGAAATTGTAATAGGGGTGCGTTAGTAAGTAATTCTTTGCATTTTTCAAATGCATTTACAAAATCTTGAGTTATGGTGAGTTTATTTTTCTTTTTAAGACAGTTTGTCATAGGTTGCGTTATTTTAGAAAAATCTTTAATGAATTTACGGTAATATCCTAAACCTAGAAAACTTTTGATTTCTGTTGGTGTTTTGGGCAAAGGGAATTCTAAGACAGCTTTAATTTTGTCGTTATTTGGTTTAGGACCGTCTTTAGTTATTGTGTGTCCTAAATATAACACTTCTTTCTTAAGAAATTCGCATTTGTCAAGAGTTACTTTAAGGTTCGTTTCTCTAAGTCTATCAAATATTTTTTTAAGTTTATCTATGTGTTCTTGAAGGCTGGTTGAAAATACAATGATATCGTCTAAATAAACAAGACAATGTATGCCTTGAAGTCCACGGAGTACATTATCCATCGCTCGTTGGAAAGTAGCTGGGGCTGTTTTTAAACCAAAGGGCATACGGGTAAATTCGTAATGTCCCGATTGTGTTGTAAATGCTGTTTTTGGTTGGTCTTCTTCTTCTACCTCTATCTGATGATATCCACTAGCTAAGTCTATTGTAGTAAAATAGGATGCTCTTCCTAGCCTATCAAACAAGTCCGTGATGTTTGGTAGTGGGTATTTGTCATCTATTGTTATCTCGTTAAGTCGTCTATAGTCTACAACCATCCGAAACTTCTGTTCACCTGAAGCGTCCATTTTCTTGGGGACTAGGTGTACAGGGGCACTCCAAGGTGAGTGTGATTCTTTAATTACTCTATTTTCTAAAAGCTTATCTACCTGTTTCTGTATTTCCTTATTTTGACTAAAAGGGTGTCTATATGGGCGTATGTAAATGGGGTCTTCGTTTTTTGTACGGATCCTATGCTTAACTTGGTTAGTAAAAGATAAGGGTACGTATTCACAATGAAATATATCTTTATACTCGATACATAGCTTAGTTATTAATGATTTTTCCTCTTTGTTTAGGTGATCAAGACGTAACTTGTTTAAGTTTTCATTTAATATTTTTTCTAAATCGGAGTTATTATGGTTTAGATTATGAATTACGCAATCATCTGTTAGATCCTGTTCTATACTATGGACTTTAAAGGGTTTTGTAAATGTTATAGTCATCTCAGTGTCGGTAGTGTTTTGTATGACAGTCTGAGCTAAAGAGTCTACGCAGTTAACTAAAGCGTCAGGCATACGAACTCCTGGGCAGAATTCAATATGATTTAAAATTGCATTTCCGTTTTCTAACATTGTTGGTACTCTAACACGCGTTTCCGATCTAGGGGATAGTACTACCTGATAAGATGGATTATATAAAATGGGAATTTCTGTAGTTTTTGTTTTTAAGACTTGATTTTTCATGTCTATGGTAGCTTCTAGCTCTTTTAATAGATCTGATCCTATAAGACCGTTATATGCTTTATCTACGTTATATATGTAAAACTTATGGTGAATGTCTGTATTAAAAGTGTCTGTTAAAGGTATATATGCAACTTCACTATGTTTGCTACGTCCATGTGTACTAATAACTTCAAATGGTTCTTCAGTTTTGCAATATTTAAAGTATTGGTCAGCTAACTCTGAGTTAATAAAAGATCGTGTACTACCTGTGTCTATGAGAAAGATAGCTTCCATTTCTGGTAAATAAATGTGTGGTAATCTAAGACCACTATAATTTAAATTAATTACTTCGGTTTCTGGTCTGTTTGGTCTGTCGGAGAGGCTTCTATCTGAAAATTTACAGGCTCATTTTCATTTTGGGCACAATTATTTTGTGGGTTGCTTTCATCTAATAACATTACGATGTTCTCGTCATCTAACAAAAATATCTGCTCACAGTTAGAATCTGGGTCAAGCTCAAGTGGCTCTTCAATCATGTTATTACGGACTGTTCTCATTGATGCATCTGTGTTTTGTCTAGGCTGATTGATTATGCCAAATCGGAATTGTTGATTTGGGTTGGCTTTAAAGAAACCTGATTGTTTGTAATTATTTAATGTTCGCGGAATCTGTTGTGGTTGATGAGTTATTGCTTTTGGGTTTGGTTGATTATTATTAGTATTTAGTTTAGGTCCTTGTGGTTGATTCGCTTTTTGGATATTATTATTGGGATTTGAAATAAAATTGGGTCTAAAACCGTACATCTGTTTAAAACCTTGATTATTGTTTATTGGGATACCAAATTTATATTGAATTGGAGTCATAAGGTTTGGTCTAGTATTGTTTGATTGGTTAGTGTTATTACTAGAGGTTGTCTTAATCTTGTTTCGGGCATTGTACCTAGTTTGGAAATTAACTTCCTCAGTTACTACACTTAACGCGGATTCTGGTGTCATACATTTGTTTAGTCTTACGAACTTAATCATATCCTCCGGTAAGTTGTACATGAAGACGTTTAAGGCAGTGTTATTATATATAATATATTTTGCTGCTTTAATTCCTTCATCTGTAAGAAGGTTTACTTTCGATATGAGTGAGCTCCTAACATTTTGGATGCGGTGGCAAAAGTCTATATATGATTCTCCTTGTTTTATCTTGAGGTTTCCTAATTCTATGCTAAGACAAGCTTCGGATCTCGGGTCTCCAAAGTGTTGGACAAAAAGTTCTTTTAGGCCTTCCCAAGTGGTTACATTTTCACGTTCACTAATTAAAATGGCGGCTTTACCGACTAGTCTACTTGTAATGCAATGGAATAAGTAGGTTTGTTGTGCTGGGTTGTTCTCCCCTCTAAAACTTCTAATTACATATTCACATTTTGAAATAAAAAGATTTAATAACTTATCATCCCCATCAAATCTTGGAATGATGCTTTGAATTTCCTTAGGGATAAGTTGAATATTCATTATTCACAATTTAATTTTAAATAAGACACACAAAAAATATTACGTAGTTGGCGATTTTGGTCCAAACAACGTGGTTACGCTAAAATGTGTATAACGATTAATGTTTGAATCATTAACACGAACGGAGTAAAATGGCAATGTGAGTCCAAATTACTTCAAAACTAATACTAAAGATTTGGCGATTTTAGTCCAAAAATATTAAACGTTAGATGGCGATGTCTAGTCCAATTAAACGTTACTTAGAGTTAGGACAAGGAAAAGAACAGTGCGAAAAAGGGTCTACTCACAGACTGCTCGATCCCATGCCGGTTCTCTTAATACTGCTGCTGTTGTTGTCGCTGTGCTGTTGCTGCTGTTGCCGTTGAGCTGCTGCTGCCGTCGATAGGCTGCTGCTGCTGATGGCTGCTGCTGATGGCTGCTGCTGCTGATGGCTGCTGCTGCTGATGTTACGCGCGCGCTGTTCTTTTGACGAATTTGTTTGTGTAGGTTCTTTGCAGACTAGAAGTCTATGCGTCGAGGTAACGTTGCGACCGATTTATGTGTCTATCAACGGTTACTGTTCGCGACTTTACTAATCCGACCCGACTGCGCCAGTCAAATATGAACGAGCGGGACTTATTAAAAAAATATATTTATTTAATTAAATACACGTGCGCTCAGCATGAGCATTGTAATAAAGAGAACACCTTAATCTAAGTTACATAGGTTTATATACTGGTGGAGAGGTTTGCATGTGTGCGTCTGTGGCTGGTTCTCACAATGGATCAGCAACAAGAAACTGTTTATGGGTCTGGATCATATTCTAATTGATTTGGCGACCATTACTTAGGAATTTATTATGGGTATTTAAAGTTACTCGGAACTAGTGGGTCGCATGGCGTGATGTTAGTTTACTAATACAGTTCTTGGTAAGGGTTGGCCATGCATAACTAGGTAATACCGGGCGCATTGCGTTTGGCGATTGTCATATCACACCATAACATAACGCGCAGGATGTATATCTTCTACCGAGCATTTCATAACAATATCACCGTGTGGCGCGTCATTTCGCGTCATGTTTGGAGTCATGGTGTAATGCAGCATTCCTCGGTACGAAAAGTAATGTCATATTACATGACTTTAAAACGCACTGTTTTGCACAACTCTATAGCTAGCACTGACTGATGGAAGGGGCGCTGCATGTATTTATGTGTCGCGCTGCTCGCGCGCTTGCTTCGTCGTCCTCAGCCGCCATTTAGTTTGAATCGCTCCTATTGGCGCATAGTTCTTCGTTACCACCACTACTTTTATGATAGAATAATGTAATATAAATAAGGTTTTATGACAATAAATTATTCCATTTCAATCCGCATACGCATTCGCCTTTCATTTCCAAGAAACCTCTAAAACATAAACCAGTCAACAAGGTGGCAACTTATCCAATCAATGAATAAACAGCTTTGGAAAAGGTGGTCAAGCGAATATCTACAGCAACTGCAGGCTAGATCAAAATGGCGTAAGCCAAGCAAGAACTTTGAAATCGATGACGTCGTCCTTATCAAGGACGACAACTTGTCACCCGGAAAATGGGCGCTAGGACGTATTCAAGCAGTTCATCTTGGAAAAGATGGAGTATGTAAGGGTAGTCAGCTTAAAAACCAAAAATAATATCATTCAACGTCCTTTCACCAGACTTGTGTTATTGCCAATAAACGAGGAGACAACACAGGATCAAAATATCAACCATCAAAACAAATCGGACGAGCGAAGCAAGAGAAAACGAATTCCTCGCAACAACGTTTCATTCAAGAACCTATTCACTAGCTTCTTGCTACTATTTTTCATGTTATTATCATCTACTTCAGCGCAAAATATACCTCATCATGAATCGTATAATCTGACATGATCAGAACCAAGCCATATACTTCGATAGAATATCCAATCTTCAGTACATCCAGGATGAATGGCGTCTAGTTGTCTACTACAACATGACATGAACATGACTACATGATGATGATGATGAACATGACGACCTATTGGAAGGGCTTAGCTGACATCAAGAGTTACGTCAATCATATCAAGTCATTTTGCATCACCCATGCAAGTAAACAATATCAGAGTATCACGCATCAATTAGAGCACGAAATAAGCGAAATTGAACATTATGATATGTTACTTAAATATCAAAGTCCGAAGAGGCTGAAACGAAGCCTAGTAAACGGCGTGGGTTATATTGCAGACTCGTTATTCGGTTTACTAGACGAAAGGTTTGCTGAAAAATACAAGGGTGATATCGAGCAGATCAGCCATAATGAAGAACACCTACAGAAACTTATAAAAAATCAAACAAGCATCGTAGAATCAGAGTTGAACATCGTACGCCGTAACGAGGACATCATGAATAAACAATTTTCATTTATTAAACAACGACTTCATTTTGAAGTCGTTGTTTAATAAATGATGATATGAATAAATGATGTTTTATCAACTGAGGTGAATAACGTACGCTTTGCAAATGAAGATAGCGCTTATATCACCTCATCAGCTCTAGCAGCATCAATAATCCTCTCAAATATTCGTTGGATTCAGCAGACGCTAATCAGTACCGTAACAGATATCACACACGGCCGCATTGACAGTCATTTGCTGTCACCGGAGCAGTTATCGTATCAGCTGAGCACCACCTCCAGTCAACTGAATGGTAAACTTACGATACCTGTGGACTTGAGGAACGTCAAGGATCTGTACCGTTTGCTACGGGTGTCAGCAAGAGTCTTCTCCAACTACTTAATCACTGAAATCAAGGTTCCACTATTCCGCAAAGGAGAGGACCACAATATTATCATCTCATAGCCTACAATCTGCAAGGATACAGCACTTCTATCAGAAGCAGACCTACAATCATGTACTCATGTTCCCAACGACATCTTGTTATGTTCATTAAACATGCCATCTACAACATAAACATGAAGCAGTCTATTTGCGAAATCAAAATATTCAACGAAAAACAAATATTCCACTCCATAAAATCGTCATGTGACGAGCAATGGATCAAATTGCACAGACCGAACAGCTGGTTGTACACTTATTGCTCGTAATGCAAAACTCGCATTATTTGCGCCGACGGAATCACAATGGTGAGCCTTGCTGGCAACGGGATTATTACCCTAGGTCAAGGTTGCACATTGAAAGGAGAGACTTTTAGTATTTATGCTCACAACAATTTTATCAATCATATCAATATTCATCATCACATCGAAGTCCCAGAGGTGTCCGTACTAAACAAAATCATGAAAACGTCTGTACCAGAGAACTTCACTGAGGCTGTAGATCATCATATCATTTGGAATCAATTAAGGGCTCAGATTGACGAGGTTAAGGAACAATCATCTACAGATCTGAGCATTCACGACATTCAGTAGTGAAGTGTTCATAATCAGTGGTGTAGACCGGGCTACCTCGCCCACGTTTTTACGCTCAGTGCACTTACAAGATCACGATGATTAAAAACGCGTAGTTTAGAATAATCGTTTAGTTTTATCGCATTTTTACCATTAGCTTCCTATATAATTATCAATGTACTATTCAATATCATTTTACTATATTACTTGTTTCTTGCTATTTTATCTGTCAATCAATCATATCAGTTGTCCCACTTGGGTGGGCAGGATGTACGGAACCGCTCATTATTTTGCAGACTCACACCGCCGTGCATACTGTGCGCTCAGCATTTTGTAACTATCATTTAATGTAATTTGTTTAAGTACATTCATTCAATAAATCAGTGTTCAATGGACATTCGCGGTGATCGGTTTTATTTCATCATCATCCCCATAGAACCGTCCCTTCGTCATCATTAAGTTTAGGGATCAGGACAGTGCTTGTTTGGACCTGCTCGTATAAATGCAGTTGTTTGTTTCTGGTTTTTATTTTACACTAACTTTTTGACTTGGTCAACTTGTAGGGTGTGCTACGCGGACTAGGTAACCTAGTCCGCGTAGCACACCCTACAAGTTGACTGTGGTACTCCGCAGTTTAGCTTCCTACCAATGTTATATTTATTGTAAGCCTCGGTAGCACCGTGAAAACTAAGTAGATGAGAGCACGTAACACTAGGACGCACTACTAAGCACGTGATTCGATTGACAGCTTAGTAGTGCGTAAAACTCTTTTTACGCACACTTCTAAGCTTTATTTTCTACTGGAGAATTATTATAGAACTCATAGCTTTTGCCCGCGATTTCGTACGCGCACATCCCGTTTTTCCCCCGTTCAAAAAATAATTTTCCAAATCCGACTGGTATTTCCAGAGATTTGTGCTTCCAAACAAATAAACTCTTCAGCTTTATTATACATGTATTAGTATACAGGCTGATGCTTGGGTTTAACAGCTCATTTGAGCTATATTTTAACTGTGAAGTTTTACAAAATTTCTACAGATTATATTACTCCCAGAGATTACCTCATTTGAACACAGACTGTCTCATTTTTCCTCTTCATTTTTTTTTTGTTTATCTTCGTATTTTATAACTACGAATTACCTAATTAACCTTGTTCTACAGAATGTTATGGTCTGTTAACAGTCTAAGCAGATGCAGGGATTATGAATAGAGTGCCTGCCTATCTGTCCGAGCTGATTAGACAAACTCATGAGTTGGGTAAATGTGAGACCATATCTTCCATTTTGGAAGACGAAAACAGTAAAGCTAAACGACATTCGTTTTCTATCAACCTGGCGGCCAACCTTCCTTATTGATTAGCATTTTCCCATCGCAAGAGCTGCCACTAGTTAAGTTATAAAGAAATGTAGCAGCTTTATAGCTTGATATTAAGAAGCTTTTGCGTCATTAGCACTTGTGTCTCCCGCGCAATATGGCTCCGTTACCGCCGCGCGTCTTGCTAACGCCCCTCCGGGCAACACTGGGGAATCTCGTAGCTTTTTATCTTACTGATATTTTATAATCTGCTCATTCTTACTTGCGGTTTATGTATAAGAATGAACGGTTTTCTTCTCTGGAGCATCGTAAAGAGATGCAGTAATGTTACTAGGGGAGACTGTTGTTGTGTGCACGTGTCTGTACCTTCTTTAGAGTTCCGTTTTTCCTTTAGAGGTATCTAAAGGAAAAACGGAACCCTTATAGGATCACTTTGTTATCCGTCCGTCTGTCTGTCAAGACCCTTGATCACGGGAACGCATGGAGGCATCGAATTGAAATTATTAAAACCATATATATACTCAGGTCTACCGTAGACCAGAGTATATGGTTTTAACCCTTGAAGCTGTGAAAAAATCAAGCTTCTATGTTAACGAAAAAAAAAGATACGGCTGTTTATGCGGCAAAAAACGTATATTTTGATACTCTCAAGGGAATCAAAATGTATAGGGTACTTCCCGTTGACCTAGAACTATGGAAATTGGCAAGTAATACCATCTTAAACTATCGTATAGGGAAAAGCTGGAAAACTATACATTTGTAATTTAATCATAAAAAAATATTGTATTTATTTAATGTGTCATTTGTATCTTGTACAGTTGCTAGTTGTACGAAACCCTCGGTGGGCGAGTCCGACTCGCACTTGGCTGGCTTTTTTTCAAATGGAAACTTTCAAAAGGCGCCCATCTTGAGGAAAAGATAAGACATAGTATAAGTCTAAATACTCAGTGCACAGAGATATGATCTGTTATGCTGGTCTCTGAGAGTGTACTAACTATTCTAACATCGGCCCTCATTCAGTTCTTCAACGAGGTAATTAAAACTTGGAGCTAACGCAGCCGGCGCGTGTTAAAAACAGTGTGGTTTTAATTTGAGCTGATAAATGCGATATATTACCAAGATTAGAGAGCTTAATGAAAGTGGTTGAGAACACTTAAAATAATAGGCAGGTAGTCGTTAATTGTCTAGAAACACAACAGGCTAGTTTCCACCATCAATAATAATAATAATGTGTGTTCATTCTGGTGTAGTATTTGGTCGGTGCCTGTCAGTCATACCGAGGGTGACTGGACTCGGGACGTCGAGCGCGTGTGCGATCTGATATCAGAAATGGGGGCAATTACCATCAGCCCCCAAGATGTAGCTTGTGCAGTCCGTCCGTTGCCTAACTGGAAATCTCCAGGGCCGGATGGGCTGCACAATTTCTGGATTAAATGGTTCACAAGATCGCATGCTTGCTTGGCGTCTCAATTTCAGTCTGCTTTAGAGTCTGGGTCGCTACCCCAGTTCCTAACCACAGGAATAACCCACCTGCTCCATAAATCAGGTAGTACCGCGGAGCCTAAAAATTATAGACCGATCACATGTTTACCGATGGTCTATAAAGTTCTTACATCCATTTTGAGGGCAAAGATTAATAGTCATATTAACATCAACAACATCATATCTGCCTCTCAAAATGGGTGCAGGAATGGGCCCCGCGGTACTAAGGAGCTACTCCTCATTGATATGGCCATTAGCCAACAGGAAAGGATGTGTCGATATGCTGGATAGACTATAAGAAGGCCTACGACTCGGTGCCTCATACATGGCTCATGAGGGTGCTAGAATTGTATAAAATTGATGCAACGCTACGCACCTTCCTGATGTCTTGTATGTGGCAATGGAGGACAGTCCTTCGCTATCCAGGATGTCGAAATATCCAGAGGAATAGCGAACCGGTAAGGATCGAGCGGGGTATATTTCAGGGCGATAGCTTGAGTCCGCTTTGGTTTTGCCTAGCCTTGAATCCTCTTAGCACACTGCTAGAGAATTCAGGGCTAGGCTATCGGTTGAAGAGAGGTGGTCAGGTTATATCTCACCTTCTTAACATGGATGATCTGAAACTCTTTGCCCCCACTAATCTGCAGCTGATGAAGCTACTGAAGGTAACTGAAACTTTCAGTAACGCCATCAGAATGGAGTTGGTGTGGACAAATGTGCGGTCATGCATGTAAAGCGTGGAGAGATTATGGAATCCGTGGGAACTCAACTCTCGGATTCCATAAACCTGAGATCCCTCTCTTCAACTGAAACTTATAAGTATTTGGGTATGTCGGAAGCGTTAGGTATCAATGTTACTGACATGAAGCAATCGTTGAGGGAGCGCTTCTTTGGCCGCCTGAAGAAGGTATTCAATAGCCTTCTATCAAGCGGAAACAAGGTGCGCGCCTTCAACGGTTGGGTCATGCCTATTGATGATGAGTATTGATGTACTCTTTCGGCGTACTCAAATGCACTCAAACGGAACTTGATGCCCTGGATAGGCGGGTTCGCACACTGCTTACTGCATATCGAATGCATGCGTATATACCGCGAAAGTGTGGAGGTCGAAGCTTTTTAAATGCTAAGACTCTCCACAATCGCGAGATATGCAGTCTCAGGGAATATTTCCTAGCTGTCAACGTGGGTATGCATCGAGATGTAGTGGCGGTGGACAAGGGACTCACCCCGCTCTCCTTGGCAAATGAGAACTGGCGCAAACCTGCGGTGCTTGACACTAACGATTGCAGGGCGGTATGGCAGAGTAAGGAGCTTCACGGACGCTTTCTCCGGGCCCAACATGGGCCCGACGTAGACCAACTAGCGTTTCGGTGATCTCTTTGGAGAAACCGAAGGTTTTGTTTGTGCAATTATGGACGAAGTTATCATGACGAATAACTACCGGAGATTTATTGTGAAGGACGGCATGGTCGACATATGTCGGGCATGTCACCGTCCGGGAGAATCAATTCGCCACATTATCTCTGGTTGTTCTCGTCTAGCTAACGGAGAATACTTGCATAGGCACAACCTTGTAGCCAGGATTATCCATCAGCAACTTGCTCTGAAATACTCTCTTGTGGAGTCGGAGGTGCCGTATTACAGGTATGCGCCCGACCCAGTTCTCGATAATGGCAATATCACATTGTACTGGGATCGGTCTATCATCACTGACAGGACTATTGTTGCCAATAAGCCTGACATAGTGGTGATAGACCGACTAGAACGTCGCGCAATGATTGTTGATATAACAGTCCCTCATGACGAGAACCTCGTGAAGGCCGAGAAAGATAAAAAAACTAAGTATCTTGACGTGGCCCGCGAGGTTGTCGATATGTGGAATGTGAACACAGCAGTCATTGTGCCGATAGTCGTGACGGCCAATGGCATAATTGCTAAGAGTCTCGACCAACATCTGCGGAGGCTCTCGTTGGGCAGCTGGATCAAGGGCTTGATCCAGAAAGCAGTACTCCTGGACACGGCGCGCATCGTTAGGAGGTTCCTCTCTCAGGGGCCCTGTCCACCGGTAGCTTGGACCCTGTTCTCGATGCCGATGGGCTACTATTTTTTGAATTTTTAAATGTTCTTTTTTATGTTTTTAGAAAAATTAAAAAATATTAATAATATGTAAATAAATAAATAAATAAATGGAATAATATTTATTTATTTGCAAAATACGACTGACACATACATTTCACGTCATTGTCACCAGGGGGTTTAGTCACTGACAAAATTAATGCGCGAGAGATGGGTGAAGTACAGTCAATACAAAAATTTGGGCCCTGCCTCCTAAACTAGGAATATCCTGTATCTTAGGAGGCAGTGTCTTCGCTTAAAAAGAGGACAAAACAAATTATGAGCGTACAAGCAGACTCGTGTAGGTGACTACATAGTCCAATCAACGGGGCATATGTAACCCGAAAAATTCCTCTGCCAGTGAGACTTGGTATTATGATAAAGTAAGGTAGGCAGATTACAGATGTACGATAATCCAACAAATTTTGTTACGAGAAGTTAGGTATTTTTACCTAAATATGAAAATTGCTTATAACTAACTGGGAAAAAATCCTCTGACTGAAATACCTTCTGTATACGTTCGAATGTATTAGTTAGAATAATTATGTAAAGTTATCCAACATTTTTTCGATTTCGGAGATACCTCAAATTTGACTTTTAACATTTTGCACTATAACTACCGCTGAAAAATTGCTCTGCCATTTTTTATTTTTTAATATGTTTTTATATCCTTAAATACATAGCTTTGTTAAGTTATCCAAAAGATTTTCCTATTTAAACTTTGTTTTTTTTTTATTTTTGCTTAATTACGTAATGTGAAAAATTTCTCCGTCCATTTTCATACCTTTATTAGTCATATGATTTTATATTGAAACAGATTTGTCAATAATCCAACAAATTTTCGAACGTTCATTATTTTTTTTAGGATAGTTCGCTGATTTCATTTTGCTCAGGTTATTTTAATACGTTTATTAGTATGAGTCACTGTGTTTTAATAGATTTTCCAATAAGCCAATGGAAATTCGGCCTAATACCAAAGTTTTTACAATCTCAATAATTCTTAAGTACAAACATTGCCGTCGCTTAGCAACGATCGGTCGTCAACGCGGGCGTCTTGATTGTCTCGCTCGAAGTACGAAACGGAGTAGTTGTGTTGTTGTGTACCTATCTACCTGTGCAAGGAACGTTTGCTTAAAACAAAACACTACAAAGCATAAAATATCCTTAATTTCGGAAGTCGGTGTTTTTGGTTTTGTTTTTTTATTTTTAACACCGACTTCGGAAATTAAAGTTATTTTATACTTTGTATTGTTTTGTTTGAAAGTCGGTTATATTTTTTGTAAAAAGTTTTTAATTTTTCACTTTTAAGTGGGGATACTTGTACGACGTCTTCGTCTACGCACAAATTGAAATAAGCAAATATTCTCATAAAATAAAAACTACTGAACCCAACTGAATCAATTGAAAAAAATAATGTGATTATACCTAGTCGATTATGTATGTTAGTTAATTACTGCAGCCTGCCTAACTGTAAAAGTAATTTAAAATTATTGTAGGCACGTGTTGTTATATTTAAAAATTGTTAACCAAATAAAAGTAATGTGATTATACCTAGTCGATTATCTATCACTAGTGGACGTCACGCGGTTTCACCCGCGTAGTTCCCGTTCCCGTGGGAGTACGGGGATAAAATATAGCCTATGTTACTCCCTGATAATGTAGCTATCCATTGCTGAAAGAATTTTTGAAAACGGTTCAGCAGTTTCGGAGCCTATTCATTTCAAACAAACAAACAAACAAATCTTTCCTCTTTATAATATTAGTGTAGATAGTTACCTATTGTACCCTGTCTAACTGTATAAGTAATTTAAAATGATTGTAGGTACGTGTTATTATATTCCAAATAATTATGTAAACCCAATAAAAATAATGTGATTATACTTAGTCGATTATCTATGTTAGTTACCTACTGCAGCCTGCCATACTGTTTAAGTAATTTAAAATGACTGTAGGCACGTGTTGTTATATTTAAAATTTGAAAATCAAATAAAACTAATGTGATTATACCTAGTCGATTATCAATATTAGTTACCTACTGCACTCTGTCTAACTGTATAAGTAATTTAAAATGATTGGGGGCCGAGTCACCCGCATCCGTAGGAGAATACTTAATGTTAGACCCTACACGTGGTCCCTGGGTGGTGCTAATCAGATGACACTAACTGGTGGTAGGCTTCGGCCGATGGCTTGTGACCACCCACTGGGCAAAGACGTACCGCCAAGCGGCCTAGCTGTGTTCCGGTATGATGCCCAGTGTAGCCAATTCAGAGGAGTTGGGTCGAAATAGTTGTTCCAATGCAGGCAGATAAACCAGGCTTGCTGACATGGGCGTATCGGGAGACTAGTCGCGGAGGGTAACGGGATCCGAAGCACGGTGCGCCGCTGGCCGACCGCAGGTAGTTGGGGCCCAAGTGGTGTGTTAGCCACACATGAAAGGCTGCCCCGTCAACTGTTGAAAAATCCCGGAATGCACCATCGCGCTGGTTGGCGACCAGACGAGAGGGCCCGATGGACATTTCCGGGAGGACTCGGGCATCTCCGCAGTCTCCAGGCTCGTCCCCCAATGATGCCGTCCTATCAGAGCGTGCCTGAGGGTTAGTAGCATGGAACCTCATTTCACTTCCTTTTCCTCTACCTTACTCACTCAATATTACCAGGAACAATAAGAGCAAAGCTGTACAGCGGCAGCACTCCCTCTCACACAAAGTGCATCTCTCTAACATACGAGGTCTGCACTGAAATCTCGCCGCAGTTCATCACCAACTAGAGACTGAGAAACCAGCGCTCTTGTTCCTGTCGGAGACGCAGATCGGATGTCCGTCAGACGTGTCGTATCTTACATACTCAGGGTTTACCCTGGTGCGCCACTTCAGACTACTGGAGCGGGCGTATGGATGTACGCCCGGGACGACATCTGCTATCGGCGTCTCCGCTACCTTGAAGACTCCAGTTTCTCAACGCTGTGGGTTATACTGGACACAGGCCTGCACAAAATTGTCTACGCCTGTGTCTATCGTTCGCACAACGGTGATTTGGAGACAACTGGGCCCACACAGCACCCGAATGAGGCGGCGGATGCGGCTCAGCAGCGGTACCTTTCTGCCCAAATAGTCTTACTGGGGGACTTCAACGCACACCATCAGGAGTGGATCTTCCCATTCCAGTACACAGACCATGCTGGACGCGAGACGCGAAAGCCTACGCTAGCGTTAAATCTTACCCAGCTGGTCCAGGGGGCAGCGAGGGTGCCGGATGTTGATTCGCACACTGCCAACTGCTTGGACCTTTTGCTGACAATAGATCCAGACCACTACTCGGTGACGATTTCTTCACCACTGGGTAGTTCGGACCACTGTCTGGTGAAGTCTGTGTTCATCTACTCCCCGCCCGATCCCAGCCCAAGAGGCACCCGGCGGGTGTGGCAATACAGGTCAGCAGATTGGGATGGCATGCGATCTTTCTTCGCTCGTTATCCTTGGCAGCCTACTTGCTTTTCTTCGACTGATGCTTCGTCGTGCGCAAACGCCGTGACGGATGTGTTGCGGAGGGGGATAGAGTACTACATTCCGTTCTGTGACGCAACAATATCTGGCGAAGCTCGTCCATGGTTTGGTGCCGAGTGCAATCGCGCTGATGCGCTTAAGCACGCGGCGTACCTAGCATGGGTCGACCCTCGTACGCGCAAAGCAAATGACGTGAGTCAGAAGAAGAGAGCCTTTAACAGGGCTGCCAAGTCCTGCAAGAAGGTGTTGCGGAGGGCTCGGTTTGACCACATTAGCCTAATAGGGAACAAACTTTCTTCATACCCAGCGGGTAGTAAGGCTTTTTGGTCCCTGGCTAAGTCGGTCGAATCGAACTTCTGCCGCCCCTCACTACCACCACTGCTGAGACCCGATGGGTTGCTGGCCCACTCCGCTGAGCAGAAAGCAAACTTTTTTTTTTGCTTCTATGTTTGCGGAATCGTCGCGTCTGGATCCTGGTGGCGCGAGGCCCCCTGCTTCTCCTGATGGATGCGAGTCGAGTGAATAAGGCTAGTGGCCCCGACGGGATACCGGCAATTGTTTTGAGGACTTGTGCGCGCCTGAGTTGTCTCCAATCTTGACGCGCCTATTTCGCCTTTCGTTTGAGACTGGAAAAGTACCGAATGCTTCGAAGCAAGCTAACGTGCAGCCCGTGCCCAAGAAGGGCAGTCGATCTGACCCGTCGAATTACAGACCCATCTCGGTAACGTCCATACTCTGTAAGAGTATGGCACGCGTGCTGAATCGTAAGCTCCTAGCATACCTAGAAGCGAATGATATCTTTAGCGACCGACAATACGGGTTCCGCCAAAATCGGTCTACTGGGGATCTTCTTGCGTATGCCATTCACATCTGGAGTGAGGCCATAGAGAAGCACGGGGAGGCACTAGCGGTCTCCCTTGACATCACGAAGGCCTTCGACAGGGTCTGGCACGATAGCCTTATTAGTAAGCTTCCTTCCTTCGGTCTGCCCGCCGGATTGTGTGATTGGATCGCGGATTTCCTGAGGGATCGGTCTATTCGAATGGTCATAGATGGGTACTCATCTGGACTGCTTGATATTAATGCCGGCGTTCCTCAGGGGCGGTGCTTTCGGCAACACTGTTCTTGCTGCATATTAATGATCTGCTTAAACCCGGTACCTTTGGGTATGCAGACGACAATACTGTTGCTGAGAGATACGTGTCCGACGCACGAGCTCGTGGGTCGCAGATCCGGTGTCTCCGGGAGGCTATGGTTGAGCGCTTGAATGTGTCCTTACAGGCTGTCTCTGAATGGGGCGATGCCAAACTGGTCAAGTTCAATGCTGCTAAGATCTAAGCGTGTCTATTTTCCGCCAAAAGGAGCCAATTGGGACGGATCTGCCAGATACCAGCTTGATGCCCTTGAGTCAATTGAGAAACGAGCCAAGAGGATCATCGGCAATGAGAGGCTCGTCGCGACGAAGCTCCAAAGTCTTGAGCATCGACGACGACTCGCTGGTCTGTCGGTTTTCTACCGATTGCATTTTGAGGAATGTGCGACGGAATTGCATAATTTAATTCCGCCAAGCCCGTTCCATTATCGGACCACAAGTCGAACGGCGATGCGCAACCGGTACATGGTGGACATCCCACCTATGCGCACAAAACGTTTTGGGAACACATTCATAGTGCGTACAGCTAAGGAGTGGAATTCCCTGACCGAGTTTGTGTTTCCTGATAACTACAACCTGGGAGTCTTTAAGTCGAGAGTGAATAGGTTACTTCTAGGCAAGCGTGCTCCATCTTCGACCACATCATCGATTACCATGAGGTGAGATACAGTAAAAAAAAAGAAAAAGATTATAGGCATGTGTAGGATTTTATTCAAAATATGTAAATCCAATAAAAATAATGTTTATACCTATTCGATTATCCATGTATACAGCCCGCCCTTGTTATTTATTTAACCAAATATTGTCTGAAATTGATTTCTTGACTGACTTTTTTATTCTTAACTCGATATCTCTTCAACAGGTGTCCTTCTGAACATATGTAGGTACTTTTTAAGCGAATTTTTTGCATAGTTTACAAAGTCCTCAAGGAGGTATCAAACGTTTATTTTAGATCCATATAGGTAATAAATATTTTTTACAAATATAGGTTACGCCGTAGTAAAGTCAACACCACATCTAGTTATACAATACTGTCAAATTAATCTAAATGATTTTAAACCTGAAAATTTTGATGGTTAAGTTCAAAATCGAATTATAAAATTTAACAGTCTGTGCTGCTGTAATAATAACAATAGCAACTAAACTAGCTTACACTACTCCAAAAGTAGTGCGTGGCAAAGCAGCTCCGAACGGTCAAGTGAAGGTCAACACTTACGCTCTAGCACAGGGATGGCGAACCTATGTTGGTGCTCGTGCCATTTTCATAAAAAAGTAATAATAATGTAACCATGACGTGCCGCCAAAAAAAAACTTGACTTGGTAATTTAATGGACAAAAATAACACTAGATGCTGTAAACTGAATTCTTTTTGTAACTATAAATTCATAAAACAAGTATAATGTTATCAGTTTTGTGCTGCTTCAGATAAAATTAAATTTCTGTTGTAATAGCAACAACAGTGATGGTAAGTAATCTTGTATAGGTGTGCCCAAATTATTTTGCTGCGTGCCACCACGGGCACGCGTGCCATAGGTTCGCCGTCCCTGCTCTAGCATAATAACTCGGCGAACTATTCTAAAAAATATAATGAACGGTCGAAAATTTGTTGGATTATTGATAAATCTGTTTTAATATAAAATTATATGATTAACAAAGGCATGAAAATGGACGGAGAAATTTTTCACATTACGTAATCAAGCAAAAATTAAAAAAATATGTTTGAAAAGGAAAATCTTTTGGATAACTTAACAAAGCTATGTATTTAAGCATATAAAAATACATTAAAAAATAAAAATACATTAAAAAATAAAAATTGGCAGAGCAATTTTTCGGCAGAAGTTATAGAGCAGAATGTTAAAAGTCAAATTTGAGGTATCTCCGAAATCGAAAAAATGTTGGATACCTTTACGTAATTATTCTAACTAATACATTCGTACGTATACAGAAAGTATTTCAGTCAGAGGATTTTTTCCCAAAGAGTTATAAGCAATTTTCATGTTTAGGTAAAAATACCTAACTTCTCGTAACAAAATTTGTTGGATTATTGTACATCTGTAATCTGTATTACCTAATTTCATCACATGCTAAATTTCATAGACGGGAGAATTTTTCGGAAGTCTCCATACAACAAATGTCCTCGTTGACTGGACTAACACGAGTCTGCTTGTACGCTCATAATTTGTTTATAGATAAGATATTATTATGTAAACTAAATATATAGATAGTCCATAGACAAGATATTATTATGTAAACTAAAATGTAAAAAAGTAGTTTTATTTGGTACATATGGTTTGTGTTGAGTGTATGAGTGTAGAGTAATTTGTGTGGGTTGTCGTGTCATGTGTAAATGATGTGGGGAGACGGGTGTATGGTAAGAGATTGGTGTGGTGTGTTGTGGTGTGGTGTGATGTGATTTGATGTAATATAATGTGATGTGATGTGATGTGATGTGATTTGATGTGATTTGATGTGATGTGATTTGATGTGATGTGATGTGATGTGATTTGACGTGATGTGATGTGATGTGGTGTGATATGATTGATATAACTGAATTAGCCAATCCAGGCAAGTAGACTTTCAGTTGCCTCATAGTCTTGTTCTTTTATCCACTCCTCAATTTTAACTTTAACTCTGTAAGTGTATATTTCAATTATGTTTATTTATTATTGTGTATATGTGTGAGCTTAGGACTTAATGCTGGCGTCTAGCAAAAGCGGTCTTATGAGTTACCGTGAAAATAAAAGGTGGTTTTTACTTACGGCGAGTTTGGTCTGAAGGGGGGACTTTAGTGTGTTTCCTCAATACGGATCGTAGCACAAACAGTTGCCTAACAGTAAGCACATTTGCGTCTTTGTATAATTGTGTAGTGGGATACGTAAAGTGCTTCTTTGACATCACCTTTAGAACAGCTCTTTGTGCTCGCTCCAACTTGAGAAACTGTCCGCGCTGCGCCTCCCCACACTGTGATGCAGTAGGTGATAACGGACTGACAGATGGATATATACACTATTCTAATCGTGTTAAAATCAGCAAAAGATCTAAGCAGCTTGAATACATAAATCATTCTCCTAACCCTAGCACTAATAGTATCCAAGTGTGAGTACCAGTTGAGTCCGCTATCAATAACCACACCCAAATACTTAATATGGTTTACCTCACGAAGAGAAAAGCATGAGCGGGGTATATGGCCATTAAATGTGTGCGCGCTAACGCCGAAGCCTGTAGGAGGTTTAGTACAGGGGTGAAGTTTGAACGGGATGAAGAGGGTCTTCTCCAGGTTCAGAGTAAGGAGGTTTAGCTGCAACCAACTGACTACAGATTTAAGTGACAATTCGGCAGTAGTTCTCAGATGCTCCCAATCAGTTCCATGAACAACAATTGCCGTGTCATCGGCATAGGTATTCATGCCGATCGAGCTTTGCTGTATACCCCTCACAAATTCCAAAATATTCATTTTGGAATTTGTGAGGGGTATACAGCAAAGCTCGTTGATGTAGACCTGGAAGAGGGTCGGGGCAAGCACGCTTGCCTGCGGTATACCGAAGGTGGTGGTTTCCTCTCTACTAACATGGTCTCCAACTCTAACACATAGTCTACGGTTAGTGAGATAGCTAGCAAGAAAATCATGATCTAAGCCACGTATTCAATGTCTTCCAACTTTGACAGGAGGGTGGGAACAGAAACTGTGTCAAATGCCTTTTTTAAGTCTAGGAATAAACCTAGGCAACTTACGTTTGCAATCTGTGGAGGCGGTGGACGAGCTCAACTCGGATCACCGGCCGGTTATTCTGGAGCTCACTCCCAGATTCGGTCCCACGGACCCCTCCCAACCTCTTCCCTCCCGAGTGATCACTGACTGGCGCAAAGTAAGTGAAAAACTGAGAGTCACCACGTCGCATCACCTGGATAAAATCCCAGATCACATTGAGTCAGCTGCCGACACGACGGCCGCGATCGGCTCGCTCACGGAACACGTACAATCCTTGTTCCTGACGTCACATCGGACCACACACGACGGTACATGGTCTTGTACGCCCCACCGCGATCGTCGTCATCGCTGCAGCTGCGGCCGCCACTCACTCGCCGTCGTCTTCAACGCGCGCACACATATCGGTTATCTTTAACTTGGAATCAGTACCTACAATATAGTATTTTTAAATATCGAAGTAGTTTTACTCAATAGCCAAGACCACCAGCAGCACACCTGGAGCTTGACACTCAACATATGGTCCTTCGAACAAAGAAGGTCGCCGTCTTTTTGCTGTGCACGCGTAACTCGCCATTCTGTGGACTTTGGACTGACCGTGCGTACCGCGAGCTTGCTACGAGCTACGCCGTAGAGGACACATCAAGAACAGTCTACCCAGAGGGACATTATTCTGAGTGAGTCCGTTCCATTACCTATCCTTAATTTCCTGTCTTTTTGCTATCTTCTTCCAGGAATTTAAAATAGTGCTATACGGATCAGCATAAATTGATCTCTTCATAATAGCTTTTAAACAAGTTATATTATATCAGATTATATAATCAGTTCATCTTCATTTTGCTCAATAACTTCCATTTATTAAATTAGTTCAAATCCTTTGTTTGCTTATCGCACGTATGGATGCTTTAGCGCGTAAACAACCTCATTAGTGTTTCTTAGATTTTTACATATTGAACCGATTTGCACAACAGGCTTATCTACATACTCAGCTGATTCACCATTAACTACACCAGTTATTTACGCATTATTTTGTAACTTGCTTATATTTTATTTAGTTCTTTGTCTTGTTTGCACTTCGGCCATTTTGTTTTGTCTTAATTACCTTACTACCGACACATTATGTCTGAAGCAAAATTAAAGGAACTAATAAAGAAGTGTGGTGGCTTCAAAGCTAAGCTTACGCATTTTAATAACTTTTTAAGAATATTACCAAGCACCGGTTTAGACAGTTTCCAAGCAGCAGAATTAACAAGCCGTCTTAGTTTAATGGAAACTTTATACAAGGAATTCGACGTGTTACAGACAGATTTGGAGCTGTTGTCGGAGGATGCGGACGACATGTATGCCGAGAGGGAGCAGTTCGAGACGCAGTACCCTGCGCTGGTAGCCCGCGCGAGGATCAACCTCGCCCCTGCGCGCGCCCCCTCGCCTGCGCTCGTGTCTGCCACCTCCATCGAAGACCTCCCACGTCACGGCTCTGGCCGCAAACACGACTTTGTTCGGCTGCCCAAGATAGACTTGCCTCGCTTCGACGGAGACTATCAGCACTGGCTTGAATTCCGAGATACGTATCTTTCACTTATTCATCACAATAACAGCATACAAGACATTAACAAATTTCACTATCTACGTGCAGCCTTAACCGGAAACGATAGATCTTTAATGATAAAAAGCATCGATTTCAAAGCTGATAATTATAGTATAGTATAGCTTGGCAGTTATTGTTTGAAAGGTACAACAGTGAAAGATTACTCATTAATAATCACGTGCAGGCATTATTTAACATTGAACATATTCAACGTGAATCTAGTAGCTCATTACGGAACATGATTGACGTCACAAATAAAAGTCTTCGTGCCTTGTCAACATTAGGACAGCCTACTGAACATGGGGGTCTAGGGGAAACTCTTATAATACACATAATGTCAGAAAAACTAGACAGGGTCACACGTAGAGAGTGGGAAGAGTATAAAAATAATTTAGATGCTTTTCCACATCTAAAAGATTATCTTAAATTTTTATCCAACAGCAGATTTACTTGAATCCTTAAATTACAATAAAAACACAAAAAAATAATAAGAACACTTACGAAAACAACAAAACTAAAAACTATCTTACAACTACTAACACAAAACCAATCAATCCAGACAATGTGAAATGTCCTATGTTCTCAGAATCACTTTTTATTCAGTTGTCAGCCTTTCAGAAATCTTGATGTCGAAGCACGCATCAAAAAAGCTTCAGAAAGCAATGTTTGTATGAACTGCCTTCGACCTGGTCATACAGTAAAGCGTTGCAGTCTATCGCATTGCAAATATTGCAATGTCAAACATAATACCCTCTTACATAGGGAATTAACAGCTGAAAAACCAACAGGGGATAACATTGCATTGTCAACAAATGTTTTATTACCCTGTTCATACAATAATCAGGTTCACATTTTGCTATCCACAGCTTTGGCAAAGGTGAAAGATGTCAACGGAGAGCTTCATACAGCCAGGATCCTGTTGGACAACGGCAGCACCTCTAACTTCGTCACCCAAGACCTCTGTGGGAAGCTTGGTCTGGAAAAATACAGCACTAGCTCCACCGTCTCAGGTATAAACGGTCAAGTTTCTAATACCTCAGAAAACTGCAGTCTTCATTTGCAGTCCTGTAATGGTGGTTATCAGGCGAAAGTAAGCTGTTTTGTTTTACCTAAGATCACACAATCGCTGCCTGGTTCTTACGTGGATAAAAAGTACATTACCATCCCGCCAGGTATTCAATTAGCAGATCCTTCATTTAATATACCTACTGCTATTGATATTCTTGTAGGTGCTGAGGTATTTTGGGACGTCTTAGGTTCCGATACCATTAATTTAGGCAATAATCAACCTAGATTGCAGTCATCCAAACTAGGTTGGCTTATTTCTGGCCGCACCAGTCAGCCTCGTACACAACCTGTTTGTCACTTTCTTTCACAAGAGGAGTCTGATCAACTGACTCGTTTCAGGGAACTTGATACAGTGTCGTCTGCTACCTGTTTTTCTTCAGAAGAACAAGCTTGTCAAAAGCTCTTTCAAGAGACCACACGTCGGGATACGCAAGGTCAATTCGTTGTCACCATACCATTGAAGGACTCGCCTGAGTGCTTAGGTGACTCTTATGCAATGTCGAAGCGTCGTTTCCTTTCCCTAGAGCGTAGATTTGAACGGGACTTACATTTAAAAACAGATATTTACAATTTATGCAAGAATACATTGACCTTCATCATATGACAGAATATTCAAAAACAAATCAATCAGAACTTAATTACTTTTTGCCCCATCACGGTGTTGTACGCGAGTCTAGTTCTACCACAAAACTTCGCGTGGTTTATGACGCTTCAGCTTCCAGCACCTCGGGCAAGTCCTTCAATGATATTCAGATGGTAGGTCCAACTGTACAGGAGGACTTGCTATCCTTACTTTTGAGATTCAGACAACGCAAGTTTGTTGTAACGGGTGACATTGAAAAAATGTATAGAGCCATTTTAGTTGAGCCATCTCAGCGCCCCTTACAACAAATTGTTTTCAGATTCAATTCTTCAGATCCTTTAAAAACGTATGGACTGAATACAGTTCTATTGAGTCAGCCATAAAATTATGTCAAGGGGTTGTTAATAATCTCGAATCCGCCAAGTTCCACATTAGAAAGTGGCAATCAAATAGTCCAAAGATATTAGAAGCAGTCACTAATATTAACACAGAAAATCGTGACAAAAAATTAAATCTTAATGACACTCCTAGCAAAACACTTGGGCTATACTGGCACTGTAAAACAGACAGACTATTTTTTTCAATAGATTTAAAACAAATTTCAAAAATTACTAAGCGTAATATTTTGTCTTTAATTAGTCAGGTGTTTGATCCTCTTGGCCTCATTGGGCCATGCGTAGTTCAGGCCAAACTTATTTTACAGCAGCTTTGGATACTTAAATGTAACTGGGATGATGAAGTACCAACAGAAATAAAATCACAATTCCTTGAGTTCATACAGTCACTTCCAGCGCTTAACTCAGTTCATATTCCTCGTTGGGTATTCTGTAACAATGCTTTTTCAATATAGTTGCACACGTTCACGGATGCTTCTGAACGGGCCTATGGTACGTGTGTTTACGTTAGAACGGTAGCGGTCGACGGAACAGTTTGCGTTCGCCTTAGTTCGCCTTTTACTCAAACTTGAGGGTTTGGGTGTGAGGGGCGCTCCACTTGATCTATTCAAGAGTTATCTTACCAATCGCTCCCAACTAGTGGCTATAGAGAATTATAAAAGTGATGAACTACCCATTCAGTATGGCGTGCCTCAAGGAAGCATTTTGGGACCCACACTATTTCTTGTCTTTATTAACGACCTTTGCAGTCTCCAAATTCCAAATGCTACAATAGTTTCCTTTGCAGACGATACTGCTATCACTTTCACTGCAAACTCATGGTCGCAACTCCAAGCAACGGCACAGGACGGCTTTAATTCTGTGTTGAAGTGGCTTTTTTCTCACACTCTGACTCTCAATGCCAATAAAACTAACTTCATCACTTTTTCAATTTCCAACAGCTCCCAACCAAAAACCCCAATCTGTATAAAAGCCCATTCTTGTCTCACACAATCACAACTTAATTGTCAATGGTCCTACTCTAACCTTAGTGGAACAAGTTAAATATCTTGGGATAGTTCTAGATAAAAACCTTAATTTTGGATTACACATCAACTCACTTACTGGTCGTTTACGTAAGCTTATTTATATTTTTAAAACCCTGCGACATGTAGCCAATCCTTTAATTATCCGGAAGGTATATTTTGCTCTCTGCCAGTCAATCCTCATGTATTGTATCTCTTGCTGGGGTGGTGCTGCAAAAACCTTACTTATGCCACTTGAGATCGCTCACAGAGCTATTTTAAAAGTGGCGACATTCAGACCGATTTTTTTCCCAACTACCGAACTGTACAAATCTTGCAATTTACTTAATTTGCGACAGCAATTTATCCTACAAATAGTTTTACTACAACACAAGAGAACACCTTTTAAGCAAATGTCTAAACGTCGTAAAGACCTTATCTGCACAGTTCCACCGGCACGCACTGCTTTTATAAAAAAATTCGCTCTATATCTTGGCCCTTCACTCTATAATAAAATTAACGCAAGAACTCCAATTTTTGGTTTAAAACATTTTATTTGTAAAAATACTGCTCGCACATTATTACTTAATTTAAACTACAACGAAACGGAGGAATTTCTAAGGAAGTGACTCAAACACATTCATACATTACACACAACGTACCAATAATAAAAACCCAACACGCACTACACTATTTACAATTATTCCGCACACAATAACACTGAACATATATATATATATATAATGATTTATATATTTTTTTTATTGTTTACCTCGTTTTTGTTTTTTTTTTCTGTAAAATTGTAATTTTATTGTCCAAATACTACCTTTGGTTTTTCGTTTGTTCCCGTTTGTATAATATTAATTTTCTATGTAAGTTAATAATACACTGCTGCTCACGAACTAGGTATATGTAAACCACTACGTTACCACAGGGGATCGGAACTGTTTCATCTAAACACAGGTTACGTCGTAACCTATCTAGAGGAACAGTACTGCACCCACTAACTAGATTTAGAAACTTTATATCATGTTACTGAATCCGCAATGTAATCTAGTCCTAAGTTATTGAATAAAATTATTATTATTATTCTCTTTATTTGTTATCCTTACATACTAATTTACATTTTTAAATATTTCTTAAAAACAACACATTATAAAAAAAACATTTAAAAATATAAAAAATAGTAGTCCGCCGGTGTCGGGAGCAGGGTCCAAGCTACCGGTGGTTAGGGCTCCAGAGAAAGGAACCTCCTCACAATACGAGCCGTATCGAGGAGTACTGCCTTCTGTATCAGGCCCTTAATCCAACCGCGTAACGCCAGCTTCGACAGATGGTCGTCGAAGCTTTTGGCCATCAGGCCATTGGCCGTAACGACTATCGGCACAATGACAGCTGAGTCCACATTCCACATGTCGACAACCTCGTGAGCTATGTCGAGATACTTGATTTGCTTCTCTTTCTCAGCCTTCACGAGGTTCTCGTCATGCGGGATGGTAACATCAATTATCATTGTGCGGCGCGCTAATCGGTCTATCACCACTATATCAGGCTTATTGGCTACAATAGTCCTATCAGTGATGATAGACCGATCCCAGTACAACGTGACATGGTCATTTTCGAGAACTGGGTCGGGCACATACTTGTAATATGGTACCTCAGAATCTACAAGTTTGTATTTCAAAGCAAGTTGCTGATGGATAATCCTGGCCACTTGGTTGTGCCTGTGCAAGTAGTCGCCGTTAGCCAGACGAGAACAACCGGAGATAATATGTCTGATGGACTCACCCGGACGGTGGCATGCCCGACACACGTCCACTGTCCCGTCCTTCATAATATGCCTCCGGTAGTTATTCGTCAAGATAACTTCGTCCATAATCGCACAGACAAAACCTTCAGTTTCCCCAAAGAGATCACTGAAACGTAGCCAGGCCACGGACGCTAAAAAATCTACATCGGACCCATGAAGAGCCCGATAGAAGCGCCCGTGAAGCTCCTTGCCTTTCCATACCTCCATGCGGTCATCTGTGGTAAGTATCACAGGTTTGCGCCAGTTCTCTTTAGCCATGGACAACGGGGTGAGCCCCTTGTCCACTGTGACCACATCTCGGTGCATACCCATATCAGCTTTGAGAAAATATTCTCTGAGACTGCACATCTCGCGGTTGTGGAGAGTCTTGGCGTTTAAAAAGCCTCGACCTCCACACTTCCGCGGGATGTACAGTCTCATCACCGACGATCGTGGGTGATGCATCCGATTTGCGGTCAACAGTGTGCGGACTCTCCTATCCAGGGCGTCGAGTTCGGTTTGAGTCCATTTGAGTATGCCGAAAGAGTACATTAATACTGGCATGACCCAACCGTTGAAGGCGCGCACCTTATTTCCGTCCGACAAAAGGCTATTCAAAACCTTTTTCAGGCGACCAAAGAAGCGCTCCTTCAACGATTGCTTCATGTCAGCAACATTAATGCCCAATGCTTCTGACATACCCAAATACTTGTAGGTTTCGGTCGAGCTGAGGGATCTAACCTGTATGGAATCCGAGAGTTGAATTCCCTCAGATTCCATAATCTCCCCTTTCTTTACATGCATGACTGCACATTTGTCCACACCAAATTCCATCCTGATGGCACTACTGAAGGTTTCAGTTACCTTCAGTAGCTCCATCAGTCGCGAATTGTTGGGGGCAAAGAGTTTCAGATCATCCATGTAAAGAAGGTGAGATATGGCCTGACCACCTCTTCTCAACCGATAGCCCAGACCTGAATCCTCCAGCAATGTGCTTAGAGGATTCAGAGCCAGGCAAAACCAAAGCGGACTCAAACTGTCGCCCTGAAATATTCCCCGTTTAATCCATACAGGCTCATCATTCCCCTTAATCGGTCGACATCCTGGATAGCGAAGGATTGTTTTCCATTGCCTCATACATGACTCAAGGAAGGTGCGTAGAGTTGCATCTATTTTGTACAACTCCAACACCTTCATGAGCCAAGTATGTGGCACAGAGTCATAGGCCTTCTTGTAGTCTATCCAACATGTCGACAGATCCTTGCGGGATCGACGAACCTGTTGGCTTATGGCCATGTCTATGAGGAGAAGCTCCTTAGTGCCGCGGGACCCCTTCCTACATCCATTCTGAGAGGCAGACATAATTGAGTTAGTTTCAATGTGCTCATTCATCTTCACTCTCAGGATGGATGTAAGAAGTTTATAGACCGTCGACAAACAAGTAATTGGTCTATAGTTCTTGGGTTCCGCGGGACTACCGGTCTTATGGAGCAGGTGGGTAACGCCAGTTGTTAGAAACTGTGGTAGCGACCCAGACTCTAAGGAAGACTGAAATTGAGATGCCAGAAGTGCGTGTGAGCTGCTATACCACTTAAGCCAGAAGTTATGCAGCCCGTCCGGTCCCGGAGACTTCCAGTTCGGTAATGGACGGACTGCTCTGGCTACATCTAGTGGAGTGATGGTAATTTCATCCATTTGTGGTATAGCTTCACACACGCGCTCGACATCGCGCATCCAGCCACCCTCGGCATGACAGACGGGCACCGACCAGATGTTTCGCCAAAATGTACTCGTGGCAACATCATCTGGGCGGCACACGTCTGTCACACTATGTTCAGGTCGCTCCCAAGCTCTGTATACCCACCTCTCATCGCTCTGGAACATGCGGTTTTGCGAGTATCGGTCAACCCGCCGCTTATACCGCCGAATACAGCTTGCCCATGCACAAACTTTCTGCTTCAGGAAGTCGATGCGCTCTGTGACACGGGACGTGTAATCTCGAGGGCTGATATCAGTCCCCGAAAACGCCCGTCTCATAAAGCGCATCACGCGTGGTCGTGTGTTGCCCTCCCTGAAGCAGTATAGTTTGCCGATGAGTGCCCTAGCCTCATCGATACGCCGCTCGATCCTGCACTGCCAGGCTGGCGCAGCAGGCTTTGGTCGTATAGCTTCGTCACAACTAGGGAACTTGACGTTCGCTATACGACATGCCGCAACAGCCCCGCAAAACAGGATTGAGTGCGTATCAACGAGGCTCTCGCTGCTTTCGAAGATGTTCTGCAGCAGCGAATCCAAGGCACACACTAGCGCCCTATTCTTTTTGTGCATAGGCAACCTTGGTAATCGGGGCCAAAGTTCGATCGGGGTTAACCTATACTCGCGAAGCGCATCCTCCAGTGCGCTCCTCAATTTATCATTGCACTGGCTACTTACCGTGACAACCCTATCATCTACCTCATCACTAACATTAACGGGCCGCGGTGTGATTGCGCCACAAGTTGGCGCCTGTACCGCGGTCTGAGTCGGGGTCGAGATGATAAGGTTGCCGAGTACCTCTGAGCGCAGCCTATCAAGTGCGGCATCGTCCAACCTGTGATTACGTTGGATGACCCGCACCTGATCCGACAATCGTTGAGCCGAGACGTTCACGGTTGGTTCCAGGTCCAGAAACAGAGACAGCATCCTGACACGGTACGCAGTGAGGTTAGTTCCCCCCTCTGTAGACCCGTAGTATGCGCGCATGACGTTTTCATTCATGGACTGCGTCCATCTCATGCGCTGCACACAACCACCGGTAGCGGGGACCCGGCTCGGGGCCGGTTGGCCCCTAGGTCCCAAGCCCCTCGGTGGCCGGCCTCTCCCCTGCCGACGCACAGGTGTTGGCGACGTCGGCGGAGAGAAATACTCGTCGCTGGAGCTCGACACGACTGCAGCCGCCGGTGACATTGGTGATCCGCTGTCCGGCGGCGGCGAGGTGGAGCTCAGCGACGGGTCCGGGGAAAAACAAAATAACAAAAAATCATCCTACTTAACATTATCAGAATTACAATCATCAAAGAATCTTATATTACAGATTTCTCAGTAAGAAATGTTTCCTGAGGAATATACATGTCTTAAAACCAATCAGGTCTTACATAAAAAGAATCGATTGATAAGTCTTTCTCCTTTCATTGATTCAGACAACTTAATACGCGTAGGTGGACGTCTTAATAACTCCAACTACAGTTACGATGTAATGCATCCTATTCTATTATGTAGCAAACATCACTTGACAAAAATTATCTTCGAAAAAGAGCACAAAGCGCTCTTTCATGCAGGGCCTCAATTACTTTTAGCACACATTAGACTCACCTATTGGCCTTTAGCAGGCAGGAACTTAGCTAAGCACGTAGTGCGTAACTGCGTTCGCTGCAATCGCTTCAAAGCTCAGCCTATTCAGGTCATCATGGGCAACCTACCAACTGACAGGACTCATCTCGAGTACCCATTTTTGAATACAGGGGTTGACTATGCCGGGCCAGTGCTGATAGCCAACCGTAGGGGTAGAGGATGTAAGTTGACTAAGTCTTACATTTGTGTTTTTGTGTGCTTTGCAGTCAGAGCCGTGCATCTGGAGCTGGTTTCCGACCTCACCAAGGAAGCTTTCCTAGCGGCTTTCAGCCGTTTTATTAGTCGTCGGGGCAAGCCTCAACGCGTGTACTCCGACAACGGCACTACATTTGTGGGAGGTTTCAATGAGCTTTCACGCTTCTTAAAATTTTCATCAAACGATATAGAATCAGATCTTGCAAACAAAGGCATAGAATTCAAATTCATACCAGCTTACAGCCCACATTTCGGTGGAATTTGGGTAAGTGCAGTAAAGTCCACCAAACATTTATTGCGTAGAGTCATGAGCCTTACTCATTTAACTTATGAAGAGCTCTCAACATGTCTGATTCAGATAGAGGCTATTTTAAATTCCAGACCTCTGGAAATTCAGAGTCTCTTTATCATCATCTTGAAGCCTACTCTTCCCTTCAACACAGGGAATATATTCCTGACGTCACATCGGACCACACACGGCGATACATGGTCTTGTACGCCCCACCGCGATCGTCGTCGTCGCCGCAGCTGCGGCCGCCACTCACTCGCCGACGTCTTCAACGCGCGCACACATATCGGTTATCTTTAACTTGGAATCAGTACCTACAATATAGTCTTTTTAAATATCGAAGTAGTTTTACTCAATAGCCAAGACCACCAGCAGCACACCTGGAGCTTGACACTCACAATCCGTCCTGGACGAATGTTCAAGGGAGGCTCCGGTGACGGACGATCATCGCTGGAAACTCCTGAACGATGTGCGTGAACTGTTGACCGAGAAGAACGCGGCCGTCCGTGCCTACAGCTCTTTTCCCTGTGCTAGTAACAAAGCTTTCATGCGTTACCTACAGCGTAAAGTAAGTAAGCGCATCAAAGAGTTTCGTGACAAGCAATGGGATCAGATGCTCAGTGATCTCCATCCCAATCACCTCGCATTTTGAGAACTTCAGAGGAAGTTGCGCGCCTCCGAGATTACCACTATGCCCCCCCTCACACGCCCCGACAACACTCTCGCGTTTAACGACGACGAGAAGGCCGAATGCCTGGCTGACAGTCTAGAGGCCCAGTGTTCCCCAAGCTCGAACCCTGTCGACCCGGCCCACCTCGCCGAGGTGGACGCCGAGGTCGAACGTAGGACCTCCCTCCCTCCCGTCGAGGACCCCGACGACCCTCTCCCTCCCGTCACTCCGGATGAGGTGGAGAAGATCATCAGCCAACTCAGACCCAGGAAAGCCCCTGGGCGCGACGGCATTACCAACAGGGTAGTCCGACTCTTTCCCAAGACTCTGATCGTGTTGATGACCGCCATCTTCAATGGCGCTCTGTCCAACAACATGTTTCCGCAGCAGTGGAAAGAGGCTACCGTGATCGGCATTCCCAAGCCAGGTAAGCCCAAATCCTCCCCGTCCTCCTACCGCCCCATCAGTCTGCTCAGCTCGCTCGGCAAGATCTACGAGAGGCTTATATATAAGCGTCTCAGGGATTACGTCGAGCGAAAGAGCCTCAGCCCTAACGAGCAGTTTGGCTTTAGAGCCACTCACTCGTGCGTCCAACAGGTTTACCGCATCGTTGAGCATATCAACGGCCGCTATCAACGCGGCTTGATGACGGGAGCCCTGTTCTTCGACATAGCGAAAGCTTTCGACAAGGTCTGGCACAACGGTCTGATATACAAGTTATATCAACTCGGGGTGCCAGATCGTCTCGTGCTCATCTTACGAGACTATTTGTCGAACCGCACCTTTCGATTCCGTATCGAAGGTGCGCTTTCCACCCCCCGCCCCATCCGCGCCGGCGTTACCGCAAGGCGGTGTGCTGTCGCCTCTTATTTTCACGCTGTTCACCAGCGATATTCCCTTCAATACCCAGTCGCAGTTAGCGCTCTTTGCCGACGACACGGCCATTTACTACTCTGGCAAGAGTGGTAAATCCATATCTCAACACCTCCAAACGTCTGCCAACCGCCTAGGCGGTTGGTTTCGGAAATGGAGGATTGAGGTCAACCCCGAGAAAAGCCAGGCGGTCCTGTTCCGCAGGCCGCGGGCTAGACTCCCCCCGATCCTTCCACCGATCAAGATGTTTGGTAAGCCGATCCCTTGGGAAGAGCGAGCCAAATATCTAGGTGTGATTCTCGATAAGAATCTCAGCTTCCGTGAGCACATTAAGGCGGTGCGCTCGCGTGCCGCCTTCGCTCTCGGTAGGCTCCACTCCATGCTGAACCACAACAGCAAATTGTCCCTAAAATGCAAGCTGCGCATTTACACCACTTGCATTCGCCCCATCATGACTTATGCGTGTGCTACATTCGCCCACGCAAAGTCATACCGGATCCATAGGATGCAGTCCCTCCAAAACCGTTTTCTCCGAAAGGCCACGGGTGTCCCGTGGTTCGTTAGGAATGAGCGACTCCATGTCGATCTCAAAGTCCCGACCATCAAGCAGTTCATGAAACGCCTCACTAAGCGTTTCATTGAATCTGCTGAAAAACACCAGAACCCTCTAATCGCATCGGCTACCCGATACGCTCCCTCCCAGATCAGTAAGATCCGCCGTCCACGGCACACCTTACTCGAACCCGACGATCCCATTACCCTTGTCCAAGAGAGCTGTAGGGAAACCAGTACTCTGAAACAAGCACACAAACCGCGACCCGCCACCTTCCGGCCTCGCCGCCGAGGCCCCGCGCGACGTCCCAGTAGTAATAATAGCAATGTTGTTATTGCTCCCCGTCTTTTGCCTAACGAGCCAGCCCGCGCCGCTGAGCCATTAGCTTTAAACCCCCTAACTAATATTGTCATGACCCAGCCTGTCCCTTGCTGCTCCCGATAACGATGCCGCTGAGCCGAGGCCCGTACCCCACAGGGGGTGCCCCCAGCGAGCAGAGTTGTAGGTTTAAGTTTTGTTTGCCTTGGCTGGGGGCTTTAGAATCATTCTGAGGCCACCACAGGCTAGCCAAGTTGAGTAGTAACCACCCTTCTAGAGGTGAACTACGAGCGGTCCCCGACAAAAAAAAACCACTCGGCCATTTTATTCGAGGATTTCGCCAAGCTCACATCGCTTCTGTCGTAATTTGTATCTTTATTAATTAATTATTTGTGCTAATTTCCTGATTGTTTTAAAATTAAATAAAGTTAGGTTATTTTCGTGTATTTCATGTTTTTTTTTGTTGTAAAAATAAAGCTGCCGCTTAATTCAGAAGTGGGATTGACTCCATAGTCCTTCCTAGCTCTGGTCATCAGCGAACAGATTAGTTTTGGTAGTTTAAAAATGGCCGAAAGGTCCTCAGCTCGCGGTAGAGGTAGGATTAGGCGCGATCCAAATAGCGAAGATGGCGGGCTTCAACAAACGCTGGGAGCTATTCTTGCGCGTCTAAATGCGTTAGAAAATAGCCACATACCCTCAACGAGCACCGAACCATCGGATGCGCATTCCACTGTGGTGCCTAGCACTGTTGCTATGCCACCACCGCAGTCATCATCGCCAGCGAGACCCGCATCGTACCTCAGTACAACTGGGGAGTCGCATGCGAGTAATTCAACGATGGATGTCACCGATCGCCTCATAGGAGCATTGAGCGCGTTGTCTAAGGTCAGATCTAAACATTATTATATTTCCAACTTCGACCCTAGTTTACATGATATCGATTCTTGGTGCGAGGAGGTAGAACGGGCGCGTTGTATCAATGATTGGGATGATAATGAGTGTTTAGCTCGGATTGCTCACTGTTTAAAGGGGGATGCACGCGCTTGGCTCAGCGAATGGGTCACAAACGACCGTTCGTGGACCAATTTTAAATTAGAGTTTAAACCGTTATGTTCACGAAGAATCGATATTGCTAATATTCTTTTTGACGTTATGTGTACCAACTCCGACAATTATTCTACGTATGCGGAGTACGCAAGACGCTGCGTCTTGCGTCTTAATATTGTAAAAGGCCTGAGCGACGAGTTGACAGTCGCGATTGTAATACGTGGAATAACTGACACACAGGTACGTGCAGCTGCAACTAATGCTAAGCTTTTACCTAAAGATCTTGTCGATTTCTTTTCGATTTATACAAAACCGAAATCTAAAACAAGTGTTAGTTCCGTGAAACCTCAAAATAACGATAGACACCTAAATTTACGAAGCGTCCTGTTAATAATAAAAGTGACATTAAGTGTTATTCGTGCGAGTCCACTGGTCATATACAACGTTTTAGTCCGAAACAATCGAAAACAAACGACTCAAAGTCGAGTGAATCATGTTCGTTATCCCCATAGACGTGTTGATAGATAGTGGCTCCCGCGTATCGTTAATTTCTGAACTTGAGTTGAAACATTTTAAATGTGCACAAGTACCCACGTATCAAGTATTACGTGGTATAGGTGACCAAAATATTCAGTCTAGTAGTCGCGTTACTTGAATTATAGAATTTAGCGATATTTCGTTAGAAGTCGATTTGTTTGTTGTTCCTCAAAAATGCATGACTGTAGCAGTGCTAATACATATATATATAGTTTATAGTTTATTGGTCCATTGTTACATAAGAATAATATGACAAATGGTAGAAATACTTAAAAATATGCTTACAGTAACAAAGATAAATAATTAGCATAGTCATTTAGCGGTGGTCCCCAAACTAGGCAGCGCCTGTATCTTGAGGGCCTGGTTGCGTGAACTTACATTTTTCAAAACAGTTTTTCTTATTACAAAATTTGTAAATGGACATTAATCAAATGAGGGTAGTAGACTAAAAATACAAAAACTAACTTAAAATCAAATATTAGTAAATAATGAATATGTATGTATGAGTGATGAAATGCAGTTTCAATCATGAATCGGAGTATCAGAAGTTTGGGGGATGTGGAGTTTGCAGCTATCGAATAACGATTTCCTCAGTTTCGATGTATGTATAGGGAAAAAAGCCAGCTTATTGTCATTTTTCTACATGAATGGATGTTAAGACATTTAATGTCACATTTTTTGCTTATGTTATTGTAGATGAGTGTATGTAAGTAAAAAGGGCATCGTCTGGCCAGATTACTGTTTGCGTTAGGAAGAGGAACATGGAAGATTCGATTTGAGATCAGCCTTTGGTAGTCAGGTCTATTTTTTAAGGATTTGTGTGCGTGCAGTATAGCAATAAGGATAAATAGTTGCCGTACTCGGAGGACTGGAAATGTGTCGTAAAGCAGATCAGTCGGGAACCTGAAGGGTTTTTTAAGCATCACCTTAATTACAGCTCTTTGAGCTCTTTCTATTTCAATAAATGAACTTTTCCCGGCTCTTCCCCAGACGGAGATTCCATACTGGAGAACTGATTGGCAGAGACCGAGATAGATTGTTCGGAGAATTTTGGTAGGTGTGCATCTCTTAATTTCTTCATGACGCATATTAATCTTCTCACGCGGCTTGCAAGTAGGTGTATATGTGGTTTAAATGATAAATTTTCGTCAATAGTAATTAATACCAAGATATCTAACAGAGGGAATGCGGTCTATAGTAGTACAGGTACATTTTGCAACTGGTGTATTGTAATCGAAACAGCATGTGTGAAATTTGAGTGATAGATAGCGGGGAGGACTGGAAGATTTGGTTTTAAAAAACGTGATTAGCATTGTTTTTTTAACGTTAAGAGTTAGCAAATTCCTACTAAGATTTCGAAGAGATTATAAGAAGGCCATTTTTACCAGACTCGTATACTTGCTGCCATGTTTTGCCGTGAAATAAAATTGCCGTGTCGTCTGCATATGAGATTATTTCAGCATTTCCGAATGTTGTGGTAAGTATATCATTCATATACAAGACAAAAAGCCTTGGATGACTGCTTGTGTACTTCGATGTATTAATCTCCTTAATAAAATGCAAGTGCAAACTAAGAAAGATTCCTATAATATAATACTAAAAAACGCTTTCAGACGTTTTCGTAACTATTGTACAAACTTAATAAAAAAACTAAAAAGAAAATCACAAAGAGAACAAATAACTAGGTCAATAAACAATCCAAAACAGCTTTGGCTAAAAATTAACGAAATTACACAATTTAAAACCCCTAAATCAGACAACTCTAATCTACTTAAGATCACACCACACCCTCTTGATTCTCTTAACCGTATTAACCAGTTTTTTGTTACAATTGGTAAAACATTGGCAGAAGAGATAATTAAAAAATCTAACCTCTCTAATCCTGGCTCTTCCTACCTAAGGAGTGAACAGCATACTACATCGTTCGTTTTGCTTCATACTGACCCGCAGGAAGTAGATGGCATACTCATGGGACTCGATTCTGAAAGCTCACCTGGCTGGGACGGTATACCTACAAAGTTTTTGAAAATGTCTAGGGACTTCATGGTCCCTCTATAAGCCAACTTGCTAACCTGTGCTTCAAAACCGGGATATTTCCAGAGGCTTTAAAGCGATCTATGGTCACGCCTGTGCATAAGGGGGGGGACCGGAACGATGTCAATAACTATCGACCTATATCGGTTATATCACGCATCGCAAAAATTTTAGAAAAATTACTAAATAACAGATTAATTAGTTACCTTAATAAACATAATATTTTATCTTCCTCGCAGTATGGGTTCAGAAGGGGTCTATCTACACAAGACGCTGCGAAGGCATTAACTGGCGATATAGTCAATAATGTAGATAAAGGACTGAAATGTCTTACAGTTTTCTTAGACTTAAAAAAGGCATTTGACACCGTTTCTGTTCCCATCCTTCTGCACAGACTCGAAACAATCGGCATAAGAGGTACGGCTCTTTCTCTTTTTGGTAGTTACCTATCTAACCGAAAACAGCAAGTTAGAGTTGGAAACCTCACTAGTGATGAAAAAATTTTATGTTTTGGAGTACCCCAGGGCAGTGTGCTTGCCCCGACGCTGTTCCTGATTTATATAAATGAGTTGTGTAATATTGGGAACAGCGGCGGACGAATTTTTTCATATGCAGATGATACAGCGGTAGTTTTCACTGGTGACTCTTGGGCTACCGTGCGTGCTGCTGCTGAACGTGGACTAGCGGTAATAGCAAGTTGGTTACATGCTAATCTTTTAACCCTCAACGTAGCCAAAACTAACTACATCTGCTTTACTCCAAATCAGAGGACACAGCCAGGTGCTGATTTTGGGATCGTGATCCACGAGTGTGCAACCTCTCACTATCCTTGTAATTGTCAACGCATACAGCGAGTCAATTTCATTAAATATCTTGGTGTAACAGTTGACCAAAGACTGTCCTGGCACACCCATATTGAAAATACCATGGCCAGGGTCAGAAAACTTACATGGATTTTTAAAACGTTACGACATGTGATGCCACCGTTGCTACTAAACAAAATCTACACGGCCCTGGCACAATCGGTTATCACATATTGTATACCGCTCTGGAGAGGGGCCACCAAGACCAAATTTCTAGACCTAGAAAGGGCTCAAAGGTCTCTCATTTAAGTTATGTACTTTAAACCCTTTCGTTACTCCACATACAACCTTTACAAGTTAAGTAATCTTCTTACTGTAAGGAAATTATACGTATTGAACATAACCATACATCTGCACAAGACCCTTTCTTTTGATCTATCTAAGCTCGATAAAAGACGCAAGGACATTGTGGCCCATTCCACTCCGGTCTGTACGGTATTTGCTAGGCGTCAGTATAACACTCAATCTACCTATATTTATAATAAATTGAACCATATATTGAATATTTACCCCATGTTGTGGTATGAATGCAAACATTCTCTATCGGAATGGTTAAAATCACAAACATACGATGAAATTGAACTATTATTAACCAGAATATGCTAAAGTAGAACCTGCACTTTTGTGCACACACAATTTTGTGCTGTAGAACAATTGTATGAGAAACAACAAAAACTTTTATTATTTTATTTTTTTATAAAAAAAGTCGGGTCGAGAGCGCTGCCTTGAGGAATACCAAAGTTAATTGACAGTAACCCACTAGAGTAGCCACCTACATTTACTAGTTGCCGGCGATTAGATAGATAGCTTTTAAACCAGGCCGCCAGGGAAGCTTGGGTCTCTGATAATCACGTCAATATGCGGTCAGAAAGATTTTTGCCGAGGGAAGTGAAATAAGCATTACATCTATTGAGTGAATCGACAGGTTCTTTAGTGTTAAAAAGCGACTGGGAACAATCACTTTTTCCAATATTTGGCTTGTAAATAGATTTTATACAGTCCCACAGTTTTTTAGGGTTACCTTGGTGTTTTATTATGAGTTGTCTGTTGTAATCGGTTTTCAGTTTGCGTAACAAGTTGTTGCAAAAAATTTTGTACCTATTATACACGAGTCGCATTTCATCGTTTGGATAGGATCTGAGGTCTAAATGAAGATTATCGCGGTGGCTCATGCATCTCATGAGGCCTGGCGTTATCCAGGGTTTAAGATTATATTTGGTCCGACTGATTTTAACTCTCTGTTTGTTTTGCGATTGAGCTGGAAATGGTTTCAATTAGTAGATTAACTAAAGTATTAGTGCAGCTAGTGTCTAAGACCATACACCAATCTGTGCTGTTCATATCTGCGACAACTGCTTCTTCGTCAACTTTGGTTTTCCACCGGGGTCTAGTTTTGGTATTTGTGTGTTTTTGTTCTATGGCTGCCATGATTATATCATGATCCGTAATAAACGATTTACCTACGATCCCTACAGATTTTAAGTTTGACTTGACAAAGATATGGTCGAGACAGCTGAGCCCTCTGGTAGGCTTGGTAATCGCAGGTAGAAGCCCATGCGAGGCCATGAGACTCAGATGTTCAACGTGATTGATGTTTGTTGTGTTATTTATAAATATCAATGTTAAGGTCTCCGGTTACTATGATAGTCGGGTATTTTTTTAATTGTGTTAGAACCGTGTCTAAGGAAAACATAAAATTGTCAGTATTAGAAAAAGAAGGAGAGCGGTAAATTCCTAAGACGGCCACTTTATCGTCTAGTATAGCAAGAAGACTATCCGACTCTGTGACTTTTGTGTCCAATACAGAAAAATTCTAGGAGTTTTTGAAATAGATGACACCTCCGTTCTTATTATGTTGTGTATATGTACGGTACGTGGAATACCCTGGTAGCGGCTCTAATATCTCTAATATCCAACACTCAGTTAAGACTATAACGTCAAATTCGGTATCTAGACGTTGGAAAGCTGTGTAAAAATTGACAAAATTGTGCTGGTAACTCCTAATGTTAAGTGAGAGTATTTTAAAATCAGTTGACTTTGGTAGCATTTTCCTACAGTCTTCTAATTTATCATAAGTGTGACAATGTATCGTAACGTTTTTGTCAATGTCCTGGATGACATCAAGTAATGCCATTTGTGAAGTTATTGAAAATTATATTAACTGAAGTCGCCATTAATATTGACATTGTTACTATAGGTGTTTCGTGAGCATGAAGGTGTAGGAAAATATAAATGCTAAAAGGCAGGTTTAAATGTGTTTTGGTTGTATTTTTGAAGTAATTAGGAGTAGGAAATTGTGTGTTTGACACATTAAAGTTTGTGTAGATGTTGTTATGTCGCGATGATTTTGCTAAAGTACATAGCGTGTTTATACATTGAACGGGTAAAAGAACACGATAACATTTCAAAGGAATATAAAATCTAAAAATAAAATTTGAAATTCTAAAAATAGTGTGAGATTTATAAGTTGAATGAGATCTAAAAGTATTAGATAATCTAAAAATACTAGTCATAAAATTAAAAAGTTTATACTGTGTATCGTTATAAAGGGTTATTTGTAGGCATTCGTTAACTTTTAGGATACTACTATGTAAGCAAGTGAGAATGTTTAAACTATTTAAAAATAATCTAACAGTCAATAAAAACTTATAGAGCGAAGTACCTGCCCAGTGTGTGATCGGGCCACTGTGGTCGCTGGAGTCGGTTTTGTCCAGCGGAGGCGCGGTTCCAAACAGGCGATACAGATCATTCGTTTGTTTGATGTGGATAAGAGGGTTTGCTTCTTGTTGACGGATAAGAATTGATCCGTTTTTGATCCAACAGAATTTATACCCGTGTTCCTTTGCTGATAGTTTCGCAGTACGAAATAACTGCCGGTTATCCCGGGTGAGTCGTTCATTGCTGAATAGTTTTCTCGAAGGTCCTTCTATTTGGATGTCGGAGGAGGTGAGGTTGCGCCTTATTCTTGCGGTCTTTAAGAACTCATCGCGTTTGTATCGTCGGACAAATCTGACCACCAAATGTCTCGGGGAAGCATCGGCATTATTTGTGGCCTGTTGACGGCGAGGGCCGACTCTAGTGGCGTAGTCCAAATCTTGCTCTTCTAAATTCACACCAATTTTTTGTGCCATTACTCGGATAATATGTTGCGGGTTTTCATTTTTCAGTTCGTTAATCCCGCTAATTTCTATCTCATTTATAAGAGAAGCTTGTTGTTGGTTGCTTAATTGTTCATGTAGGTCATAAATTGTTTTGTTTAGACAAATTATCTCTTCTTCACGTTTCTCCAGTATTTTGATTCTGGACTCGTTGTCGTCCAGGCGAGCGAGAGAGTGCAGCGAGTGAGGAGCATAGTTAACGTTTTAATATGTTCTTTTACCTCTCCTACGTCCTCTCTGAGTAGCTTAATTTCCGACGTAAGTGAGTTCAAAGGGTCCGAACCAGTTTGCATATAGAGCTTGGTATCGGCGGGGACAAATTTGGTTTTTGTGTTTTGTTATTATCAGTAGAGACTCTAGGAGTTTGCGGGACTGACAATGTCAGAGACATTGTCAGTTCTTTGCTTCATTTGGTTCGCAGAATGGACATATCCAGCCACGTTTTAGTTCTTTAGACGGTTTTGAGAGGTTCACACAGATATAGTGATAAAGATGATCACATACAGAGCATTTTATGTGAGCGGCTTTTACCGGTTTGTTACAATTGAAACAATTGTTTACCATTTTGAATCGTAAGTATTGACGATGTGATTTTGGTACGTATTATTATTATCGTTAACTGCCTACTGCGAACCCGCTGCGCACAGGTGTTTCTTGTAACAAGTGTAGTGGTCGTCGAGCGACTTGCGCGGAACAAAGGTCGTAAGCGCCGTGGAATACGCATCGCTTACGCGTGTAGGCCAACTGAAGTTTGCGGGTCACAAACACTTTTAATTTGGATGAATTGTTGTTGTATAATCAGTTATCTGTTAGAATTAGCTTAACACACTATATCACTTGAACGGTATCAGTTATGTTAAAAGGTTTATTGAAAAATTACACTTTTGCACTTTAAGTACTGTTTTGAGATTTGTTTTGAGAGAAATTGGTCGTGCGCTGTGTACTTGTGTGGGGCGGTGACGCATTCTAATAGGAACCGGTGTGTTAAACCGGGATGGTGTGACGTATATACGTGCCAATAATCAACAACGGATTATGCGGATTCCTAGTAATAGTGATAAAAATGTATTTCTGGTTAACTCAAATGATCAGTTTTTGATTAACACGCCGCTGGTAAGTACTGATCGTCAAAAATTATTATCTGTCATTAATGAGTTTAAGTAATTTTTTATAATCGGTACTGCCTTAACCACGGTTACAACCGGTAGTATGCAGATTCGATTGACGAGTGATGCGCCTGTTTGTTATAGACCTTATAGGCTTTCAATTGAAGAAAAAATAAAAGTCCGTGAGATTATCAAAGATTTACTAAGTAAGGGTATCATTCGTGAATCTGAGTCACCATATGCCAGCCCGATAATCCTAAATCCATAAAAGAAAAAGGACGGCAATGATCGTATGTGCGTGGACTATCGAGCGTTAAATGCAATTACGGTTAAGGATCGCTATCCATTGCCTCTAATAGAAGACCATATCGACCGGCTTGGTAAAAGCAAGTATTTCAGCTGTTTTGATATGGCTTCAGGCTTCCACCAAGTGATCCTGGATAGCGATTTTGTTCCCAAGACCGCTTTTGTGACCCCAGAAGGTCACTTTGAATATCTTAAAATGCCTTTTGGGCTTGCGAACGCGCCGGTAGTTTATCAACGGATCATCACTAAGACTCTGAAATCGCTTATTGAATCCGGTAAAACACTAGTATTTGTCGATGACATTATAGTATTAGCGTCAACCATAGATGAAGCTATACAAAACCTACGCGAAGTCTTACGTACGCTTACGTCAGCAGGGTTCTCCATTAATTTAAAGAAAAGTACGTTTGTGGCCACAGAAGTCGAATATTTAGGTCGGACTATATCTGAAGGTCGATGAAAGCTAAGTACAGAGGTTTATTAAATTCTAAATATTTTTTCTATCACCTGGTCAACCACTTGAATATGATCCATCGTGCTGAAACCGCTTCTGAAACCGGCTTGTTCGATCGGTTGGTGAGCATCGATGACTGGGGCTATCCTTTCAAGCAGACAGGAGGCAAAAAGTTTATAAAAACAAGGCATTAGGCTTATAGGACGATAGTTGCCTATATCACAGCTGGGTCACCTTTTTTATATAGTAGTATAATTTCCGATGCCATCCATTGATGTGGCACAGCTTCTTCACCAAGTATTTTATTCCATAGGATAGTGATTTGTGTCAGTAGTAGAGTCTTCGCAACCTTGATACATTCGTTTGTGATTCCATCCGGTCCTGGGCTTTTTTCTGGCTTAAGTCTCATTATATGTTTCAATATTTCATTTTCTGTAAATTGGTGTGTTGGAGAGGTATCTGTGTAGCTATAGGAAACCATGTTTTGATTTTGTGTGTCTGATTGTCTTTATAGATTAGCGTAGAAGTCAGTAGCAGCATTTATGATTTCTGTGCGAGATTTGCATTTTTTGTTGCCAGACTTGAGAAAAGGAACCCATGTTTTGGCTTGATTTAGCTCTTTATAAGCTTTTTTGGCAGATCTAGTAGTATTGAGGTGTCTTTGTATAGTTATTGTTCTGTAGGTAACGTAGCACCTTTTTATTTCTTTATTAGTAAGTTTATACAAAGTTTTAAGTTTTTAATTGTCTTCTAGGCTTAATTTGTTCGCCTGGCTTAATTTGTTTGTTGTTTGAATCAATGTTATGCCCCATTATCTCACAAATGGTGGATTCCAGCATCTCGGATTATCAGCATGGCTTCAGACGTGGGCGTTCAACGGTGACTAATCTGGTACCCTTTGTTTCTGAAGTATCACGTGAGGTTGACAAGGATATGCAGACAGACGCGATATACACCGACTTCAGCAGCGCCTTTGACAAAGTAAATCACCCCATACTAGTTGAAAAACTGAGATGGTTTGGTATCGGAGGTGAATTGCTGGAGTGGTTCAAATCATATTTATCAAAAAGACCTCAATATGTAGTGATAGGCAGCTTTAGATCTGAGGTATATTGCGCGCACTCAGGAGTTCCGCAGGGATCTCACTTAGGGCCGTTGTTGTTCCTCATCTTCATCAACGATTTAACCAATCACATACGATATAGTAGAATTTCCCTGTTTGCTGATGATCTTAAAATATATAAAGTGATAAACTCCCAAACTGACGCTGATTTAATTCAAGATGACTTGGATAATATTCAGCGTTGGTGTGACATTAACGGTATGAGTCTAAATGTTAAAAAATGTCATCACATATCATTCACTAGGAAAAAAACACCAGTTCACACAAAGTATGACATTGGTGGCGTAATACTGGACCAAGTGAATGAAATTCGAGATCTCGGTGTGATTGTTGACAGCAGGCTGAAGTTTACCTCGCACATCGATAAGGCAGTGACAAGGTCCGCCCAGATGCTTGGATTTTTAAGGCGTAACTCCAGAGGTTTTAAACTCGAGAAGACCAAAGTGTTACTTTATAATGCCCTAGTACGCAGCAATCTTGAATATGCAAGCAGTGTGTGGAGCCCTTTTTATGCAGTCCACTCACAATGTGTGGAAAGCATACAAAGAGCCTTCACAAGACACCTTGCTTTCTCTACAAAGGATTTTTCACACAGAAAACCTTACACAGAACGTTTGAAAAAATTTAAAATGATTACCCTTCGCGATCGTAGACGTCTCTTAGATTTATGCTTCCTCCATAAAGTTATTAATGGGAATGTTCAATGCAGTTACCTTTTGCAAAGCGTTTCCTTAACGGTTCCAAGAACTTACCCACGGGCCAAAAAAATTAAACAGGTTTTTGACACGTCGTGTGTCAAAACCAACCTAGGCTTGCAGTCTCCCATTGTAAAAATGTGCAATGTGAATGTGATGTGAATGTGATGTGTGCATGTGTGTGTGTGTGTGAGTTAGACATATTCAGTGACAAGCTACCGCGGTTTCGGAAAAAGATCACACTATCCTTGCCAGGTTGTTCTCAGTAATTTGTTGATAGTATTTTGTTGATTTGATTTTATTTTAATTTATTTTATTGACATTTATTTCTACCCAAAGCTTCGATTATTATTTGATGATTTAATTTAATTTATTTTATTTTATTTTATATGATAATGATTTTAATTTTAATTCTATTTTAATTGTTTGACATGTTATAATTCTGTTTTAATTTTTATTTTTATTTTCATTCCGTTGACATGTTATGATTTTAATTTTTATATTTAATATTTTGACATTTTTAATTTTAATACTTTTAACATATTTTTTTCATTTGTATAATTTACTTTTTTTGCAATAACTCTTATAACAAATTGTATTTTTAGTTATAATAGAAAGCTTTGTTAAAAATTTGTAATAAATCTTATTATTTCAAGGCAGCAAGCACTATAGTTCTGGTGAGCGCTATGTACGCCTTAATTGTCATGTGCATTAGAAATATTGTTATGGATCTTTTTTTTATTATTGTGCAATGTATGTGATGTGGCTGTACTTAATATAAATAAATAAATAAATTTGGGCTTATTTTGTAGTTCGCTTCTTTCTTTCATGAGTTCTAGCGCTTTCGCGGATAGGATTTTGTTCTTATGTGATCCTTTAATGTTTTGTAGACTTATCTTGATGTAGTGCATGATTTGTTGGTAGTACTCCTCCACATTATAGTTGTTTTGATTCTTTATAAGTTCTGGTATAAAGCTGTAGAGGTTTGTAAGGTACTTTTCCTGCTCCGCTAGAGTTTTTTAGCTTAGTAGATGTATTAGAGAAATTGCACCTACTTTTCTTTGTTGTATTTAGGTGTATTGTTGCTCTTAGTAGTCTGTGGTCCGATCTAAAAGAGAAAGATGGTAGTACTTCATATTTAGAGATCATGTGGTGCTTCGTGGTCATGATATAATCAATTTCATTTCTTGTGTTTTTATCTGGAGAGATCCATGTCCAGCGGTTTTTTGGTTTTAGTTTGAACATTATATTTATAATTTTTAGATTGTACTCTTGCGCGTATTGAATTAGTCTCGTGCCTCGAGCGCTTCTGATGCCGTAACCATATTCTCCTGTAGCGGAACGTTCGTACTTTTCTGGAATTCCGATTTGAGCATTAAAATCGCCTATAGAAAATACGTACTCAGTAGATGTGGAATCATGAGCTTTCGCTAAGTCCTCGTAAAAACTGTCTATTTCCTCCTGTGATGAGTTTTCAGTGGGAGCGTACGCTTGAATTACTGCAAAACACAGGTTTTCCATTTTGATTTCCAGTACGCACACTCTTTCAGATATTCCACTAAATTGTATGATGTTATTTTTGTGTTTCTTCCTTACTAGAAAACCTACTCCATATAGTCCTCTTGTTTGCCCAATGTAGTAGAAGATGTATTCGTCGTCTTCGATTATCTTTTCTCCTAGGCGGCGAACTCCGCTCAAACCTAATATATCATGTTTAATATCTTCTAGTGCAGCTTTGAGCTCAATATATTTTTGATCTGAAGATAATGATCTTACGTTGAGGGTGCAAATGTAGACAGTATTTTTCATTTTGACACTTGTTCTTGGGGGGTTTTGGTCGAACTCTCCCGCGGTGACCAGCCGTACTGGGAGATTAGGGGTTGGAAGAGGGTCCGGTTTTGATTGCTATGCTGTGTTGTGGTCTGATGTCTTCGATTGGCTTTGAGTTGATTCTGTCTGAGCGAGAATTAGTTTGGGCTTTTGTAGTATATAGTTCTTCATGTCCCCTCTATTTATCTTAGGTGGTTGTTTACTAGTCTGTTGAAAATTTTGGTTGTAAGGGTGGAGCGTCTCCGGGGACTCTGATAGGTTTCTCTTGCTTGATTGTTTCTGTGGGGGGTTTTTGTTGCTCAGTATAATAATTTTGTCGTATTTTATAAAAGCGGTGTTTCCTGCATCTTTTTCTTTCTGTAGTTGGACTTGTAGCTCCTTACGCTTAATTAAGACTTCGATTGGGTAGTCTTCTTTTAAGTAATAGGGAGTATTTTGAAGGTTATGTTTGTTTTTTTGTATTTTTAATTTGAAACCTAGAGTGTTGAATGTTATTACTATCGGTCGAACTTTTTTACCCTTTTTTCTATACCTTCTAACAGCTTCTATGTTGTAAGTGTCGCATGAAATTCTTATGTATGTATTTATTATATTTATTACCATTTTTTCCAGTTCATCGTACGACTTTTCTATCTCTTCTACGCCAAAAAAGATCAAATTTTTGCGTCTACACTGTCTCTCTAGGTTGTTAATTTTATTTGATTGCTCTTCTATTTTTTTCTCCAAAAGCTCATTTTTCAATTCTAAGTTATTGAACTTTTCGTTGAGGCTGTTGATTATTGTACCTTTTATATCTTCTTTCATCTCTAGCATGTCTTGTTTTTGCTGCTTTATATCTTGTTGCATGCTAATTAACATATTTTTTATTTCATCCATGTTTGTTTAAAACTCTCTTAGCGCCTATGGGTACAGGTAAGTACTTCTTGGCTTAGCGGCGATCGACTTGTCTAAGCGTATTATGAAGTGTCCTAAATGTTGCGAGATGTCCTGGCTAGAAAGTTCTGATAGATCATAATAGATGGCACTGATAGATACTTTGAAGTTATGGTTTCTGATCCTTTTGGTTTACTCACAATTTCAATGCAATTCAAGTTCCAGTTTTGTAGTACACATGTGCTACACTAATATTTTGCACTTGAATAATGATATGTTCTTGGTATCTGAACGAATTTCTAGTCTCATTTGATAGAACTATTTTATGCACTTTTTAATAATTTTTATTGTATATGCACTATGTTTTATATATTTTTCGAAATAGTTTATGCACTGGTTTGATATTTGATTGTATCACTTTGTTTTGGAACACTTGAATTATTTTAAAACTTATTAAATAGCGAGTGCGATGTTGACAGTGTCGCAGTGGCTCTCTAGTATTAGTAAACAATAAAACAAAAATCCAAAACGCGCTTTTCCTGCCAGGATTTGAACTCGCGCCACCTATCATGGGAAGCGCTGGCCGTAGCCGCGAAGCCAATCTTTACTTATACTGCCCTGCCGAAATAAGCGATTCATTGAAGTGTTGAGCCTTAAGTTGAAATATCCGTCGATTAGCACAGTGCAAAGGTCAATTTTCGTAACAAAGAAAAATGTAGTGTCGTGTATTTTAACGGTTTGCTTTTTTAAAATCTTTAAAAATTTCACAAAATCCTTTGGTTTTTGATGTACCGTTTTTTCTAGTTGACCAATGTTTTCTGGTATAATTTTATTTCCGAAAAAACTTCACTTGTGTTGTTTGTTTTGATTCCACTAAATGTTTTGTTTATTTCTTCACGTTAACTTGAACGAAATCGACTACAAAAAAGCTTTTGATTCAATTTCACACGAGAGCATCTGGAAATCGCTGAAAGTACTAAACACAAATGAAAAGTATATCAATATCCTAAAAAATATTTACTCTAACAGCACAAGTAGAGTCAAACTGGATAGAGTAGGCGAAGTAATCAATATAAAGAGAGGTGTCCGGCAAGGAGACCCGATCTCACCAAAATTATTCATAGCTGTCTTACAACACGTAATGGGAGAGCTGCCATGGTCTAATCAAGGTATGAATATGAATGGGATTTTTTTAAGTCATCTCAGATTTGCCGATTACATAATTTTATTTTCGGAAACCCCTCACCAATTAAACAAAATGGTAAATGAATTAAACCAGGCTAGTATAAAAACTGGTTTGGAAATGAATCTGGAAAAAACTAAAATTATGTCTAACCGCAGTGCAACGCCCATCTTAACAAATAACACACCTCTCGAGTTTGTCAACCAACTACATTTACTTAGGAAAACAAATCTTCTTTAGTAAGGAAAGAAACACTGAAAAACTTAACCGAAGAGTGGCGATTACCTGGAACAAGTTCTGGCACCATAAGGAAATACTAAAATCGCAACTTCCGCTACCGACCAAGAAAATAGTCATGGATACAGGACTTCTACCGTGCCTCACCTATGGATGCCAAACTTGGACCTTCGATCTCAAAACCTAACAACAAAAGCTAACAAAGCTTTAAAAGGGGTTGATACCAATTCGGTGAGAACTGAACAAAGCGAGAACTGAAAGAGTTTCTCATTGGCGGTAATAGTTTCAACATTTTATTCAATGCAAACTTTAGAGTGAGATATTGCCTGGCAAAGTTGCCACAAGGTCATGTTCCTACTTAGACGTTTTTAATGAAAACTTGGACCTAAGCTTTTGTATTACCCTGACGGTAACAGATTTCCTTACACAACGACAGTTAGGATTAAAGCTACAGAGAAATCAGAGCTATCACAACTTTTCCTAAAAAGCTTTTCCATTTTTCACTACCGTGTTGCCTACTAAGTATGCGAGTTAATACGGATGAGATTAAAATAAGATTAATTCATTCAAACTGTACAGTGTAGCGACGACCGTTATGTTCGTAGGTTAACGTAGACTAATTCATAAACGTTGCTCCTTTACATGAACGATAGACGGAAAAATGGTCTGGCTCAGTTGATTTTCTTATTGTAAGCTCCGATGATCATAAAATCATAACTGACCGGTGGATTTGTTTTGAAATCTCTTTGTCGAGATGTTGCCCGAGGCCAAGTACCAATTGACGTTGTGAAGTAATGAAGTAGATGATGCGTTAGCATCAATTTAGTTTTTGTGAACAGGTTCTGAGTTCAGTGGGTCAGTGACTGTACCAGAGTATCGAACGGTAGCCCTGGATGGTATAGACGGGAGAGTCTGGATCAGGGTATCGTTGCGATAGCTCTAGGTTGTGTTGTCAAGAGAGTTGACTCGGCATTCCCGTGGGGAAGTGCGAGTGTAGAAATTGTGTTTTACGGAGCTATGAGATAGCTGTTGACTGTGAATAAGATACCTGTTGTTTTGATTAATGTTTTTTTGATGACTGTCGGTGGTACTTGGACTCGATAATCCCAAATACTAGTAAATCGCTAATCAAACTCAAACCCAAGAATTTATTTCAATCGAACTACTTTTCATCAAACTTCGAACTGTTGTGGCCAATTAATCAAAAACATGAAGATTAGGAATAGCTCTGTGTATTGAAACGTTGTTGAGAATCTCTCATCTCTACTTTCGCGATAGGAAATAGGTGAAATACGCCTTTAATTAACCGTGTCAAAAAGCTTTATCTGTAGAGTTTTTAATAAACGAAGTTGCAAGACCGTTGTCATGAGCTGACAGTAGATGAGTAGTGATATAGATACCAGAGTCTACATTTATGAGGTCCGAAAAAGGGTACTAGAGAGCGATGTGCGGAGTATGATAAGGTTCCTAAGGTTTGATGGTAGAATGGCAGCTAAAATAACATTTTTTTTAACGATTTCGTTTTATAAGAAAATGAAGAGCGAAGTCAGACTGGGTTAGATGGGAAGTTAAAAGGTCCATTAATGGTAGCAGAGGTTTTGGATGATAATTGCTACACGTTGAAGGTTGAACCCCAAAGTGTGATTAGAAATAGGCTCTCGATAGGGTAAAAAAAGAGAGGGAGACCATAGGGTCATGTACCAGTCGAAGTAGATGGTAAAAGTTAAAGATGCTCACAGTGATAATGAGCATGCCGAGGCGGGGAACACGTGAGTAGACTTCTCTTTTGGCCGTCCGACCGCACCAGAGCCATTACGTAGTCGTAGCCCGGTAGAAATCGGTGTCTCTTGAGGTAACTCAAGTAGTCCGTGGGTATACGGTGTGCGTGTGGCTCTGGCGGGGGTCGTGGTCTGTGATGACCGTAGTGGTGGTCCACATGTGTGTAGATGCAAGTATTTCGAGGACAATGGTGTGATTGTTACTCGTGGTCTATGGTGACCGTAGTGGGTGAAAGTCCCACAATGCTCTACACACATGGTGGATGCACATGTTTGAGAGGCGGTCCCCATGTATGTGAATGCAAGCATTTCGAGGGCAATGGTGTGATTGCTACTCGTGGTCTAGAGTGACCGTAGTGGGTGAAATTCCCACAATGCTTCACATACATGGTGGATGCGTATGTTTGTGGGGCGGTCCTCACGTGTGTGAATGCAAATATTTCGAGGGCAATGGTGTGATTGCTACTCGTGGTCAATGGTGACCGTAGTGGGTGAAATTCCCACAATGCTTCACACACGTGGTGGATGCGCGTGTTTGAGAGGTGGTCCTCGTGTATGTGGATGCAGGTATTTCGAGAGCAATGGTGTGATTGCTACTCGTGGTCAATGGTGACCGTAGTGGGTGAAAGTCCCACAATGCTCCACATACAGCGAGGATGCACTTAGTTCGGCTATGAGAGCCGTGGCGATAGAGTTGTTTACTTGTGTGAGTGGTTCCCCGAGGCTTTGTTGCAATACAGTTGATTTTTGATGTGGATAACGATGGTACATGGCCCTGGGTGATGATTTCAATGTTTAAAAAGATTTCAAAGTTTTTTTTATGTGTGGTGTTAACTGAAAAGTAATGTTTTGTGAAAACAATTAGAGGATAAAGTTTTTCTGAGCCATATTGTGGTCAGGATTGGCCGAGTCGAACAGAGTAGTGCTGTTGAGTTTTGGTTGCAGGTTAACACACGAGGCCGTGTGATAGCAGTATGGCCGTGTCGGAAATAAGTCAGTCAATAGAACAATCGGGACACCAACGCCATCTAGTGGCGTTCGACGGAGTCTAAGACGGTGTGCTCGACAGAGGCTGAGCTCAGTCTACTTGTGGCGGTCGAGCAGTGCACACGTCTAGAAACCGCCGCGTGTTCCGAATACTTGTTCAGTGTACCTATTGTGTGAGAATATTGTAATTGAGACTTTCGAGTGTCAATAATAATTTGATTTAAAAGCAAACAGTGTTTCTATTGCGCAATAACCAACACTTCCCATAAAACGCCCACTGAAGTTCCAATATCCTGGCTGATGTAACCTAGAGAGTTGTACCATCGCTGACATATATATCTTCATTCATTTTATTTTATTTACTTAACATACAGTTGTCAAATTCTTAGAATATTTTTATCAACTTACCTTTGATGCTAAATAAATATCATCTGGTGCTTCATTCAAAAAACGTTTCGATTGCTGAGCTGCGAGAACTATCCATTTTTTAGAGGTAAAACCATCTGATATTTTTTTTTAATAACGATGTTAGTTTGGCGTATTCCTTGATATTCACTTTGTGGTTTGTGTTAATAGTGCTTTTAAGCATTGAGTATATAAACCACAATGAAGATGGTTTAATTTTATTAGAAAACTCATTAAAATAAGATAAAAACACACTTTCGGAAAATGATTTCACTCGTTTTTCGTTTTTCCATGTGATGAAATTCTCATAAATTTTCAAATAATTAACTCTGGATGTTCGGGGCAAAAGGTATCAATGACTTCTTATGCCACATTTTTAATTTCTTCTGGAGTTAACGTATCACTTCCGCTGCTAGAAGTATACATTTTTCAAAAAACAATATAAAATTTTCACTGTAATTCAATTCGCGCCAAAGAAATCGAAAAGGTTGCGATTCGATTCGTGCCAATTCATATCTTTTTTTTTTGGCAATGGTCGTACATTTATTCTGCCATTGTTCCCGGGAATAAAAAAGGCGCTTATTGGCTGGTAGAAAACCAGTTGGTCATGCTTGTAGCCTGCGATTGGCCTGTTGTGTGGTCAGAATAGCGTTGATTGGCTGGTATAAATCTAGTTGGCCATGATTGTAAAGATCAAGCCTGCGATTAGACAATCACCTGGGATTTGTGGCTTTAGGGCGAAAACAATGCAGTAATGGATTTTCATAGAATAGAATAGAATACTCTTTTTTATGTACACAGTGCAGTAATGGATTTTCGTACATACTTTACTGCACTGTTTTACTCTGAAGCAGTAAAGTGCCGCTTTGTTCTCACTATCTAGGTTAGTTATGATGAAGTTATTGCGTAGTTGGAAGAAAAAATATAGACTTGATATTCGAAAATCAATAGTCTAGATTACCACCTTGATTTAGTGGTAACACAGCTACAGGGCTGGGTTGCTTTTCGGATGGCGCTGATTGGAAAAATAACAATGACTTTAACATGACCGACGCTAAGCCAGTTTCAACCCCAATGAAAGTCGGTATGAAATTAGAAAGATCGACAAATTCCCATAGCGATCTGCTATATCAAAGCTTAATAGGGTGTCTAAATTATTTAGCTTGTAATACACGAACAGACATAGGACATGCTGTGAGTGTATTTCAAATGTGAGAAACGGGTAAGGTATTTGAAGGGCACGTTTAACTTTTGTCTCATTTTTAACGAGGCTACGTTGATGCAGATTGGGAAGAGGCACTAGATAGAAATTCTTTCACAGGGTTAATTTTCAAGTTAGGCAAAAATATAGTGTTATGGGAGAGTAGGAAGCAAGCGACAGTATCCTTGTCCTCCACAGAGGCAGAGTACGTAGGATTGAGTCAAGCTTCGAAGGAAGCTCTTTATGTAGTTTACTGAACAATTTGACAACAATGGATAGTAAAGCGGTAGTAATTTATAATGACAATCAGTCGGCGCATTAAATTGCAGCTTACAAAATGATGCATAATAGAACAAAGCATATAGATAGATATCAAGTATCATTTTATTCGTGAGTGTGTACTGGCTAACAAAGATGAAATAAGGTACATGCCAACTGATAAAATAATAGCGGACATCGTAACTAAAAGTGTTCATCATCATCATCATCATCATATCAGCCGAAAGACGTCCACTGCTGGACATAGGACTATCGACCGGTCCTGTGCGTCTCGCATCCATCGGTTACCCGGGAGTCAAGGGTAGACGGGCTGCCGGGCACTAGGGGCCATTTTTTGGTTGTGCTTTTCATTTGGGGGGGGGTTTGCCATAATCGCCACGCTTGGCAGGCGGGTTGGCGATCGCAGTGTATGGTGTTGAGTTTTACAGAGAACGCTGCTGCCCATTCTCTGGCAAGTCCCTTAGTCGCCTCTTACGACACCCAAGGGTTGTGATGGGATGGTATTATTCTTTTACGGCACCATACGGCACCGGCCGATACCATACGGCGGAAAAGTGTTCACAGCCCGAAAATTAGAGAATTTTTTAAAGGATTTATCCCTGTCAAATTATTCTATTATGGGGGCGTATTGGAGGTCGCATATATGTTAGTACTGGCCTGTGTAAATTATCTTAGTTACACATGTATGTAGCTTGAAACTATCAGATCACTGCTACTCTCTTTATTACCACCAATTATCCAATAGTGGCGACCGCGTACCGGAAGACGCAACGTTGGAAGGCCTCCCACTAGGTGGACCGATGAACTGATGAAGGTCGCGAGTAACCGATTGATGCGGACGCGCAGGACCGGTCGTTGTGGCGACGCTTAGGGGAGGCCTATATCCAGCAGCGTTTCGGAAGACGCAACGTTGGAAGGCCTCCCACAAGGTGGACCGATGACCTGGTGAAGGTCGCGGGTAACCGATGGATGCGAAACGCGCAGGCCCGGTCGTTGTGGCGACGCTTGGGGGAGGCCTATGTCCAGCAGTGGACGTGAAATAGTGATAGCATTATAATCGGGGACCCAACCCCTACCACCTCTGACCCCTTTTACCCCTCTCCTCCTGCCACCGGATACTAATGTCCAGCTCCGTCCTGTAACTATACCGCAGTTAATACACCTCACTTTAAAACAGTGGTTCTTAACCGGTGGTATGTGGACCACTGGTGGTTCCTGCCAGAACCTGAAGTGGTCCGCGAAGCCATTCTACAATGCAATATTTTCGCAAAGCTGAATTATTTTAAACTGCAATGCAAGGGTTCGAAATAAAGTAGAGATTGATATTCTATAGAGTACTAACTTGGAAGATGATTTTGAAATAGAAAATGAATTAGAATACCTACAATTGTTTTTAGAGATAATTACCAATATTTCTTCCAAAGTTTCGAAATACCTAACGTTGTTTCATCAGCAAATCTACACCCGCAGAGGTTCTCGGCGCTTCTAAAAATTTCAAAGACAAGAACCAGAATCAGCTGGACGTCAGTATTGGCATTCGTTTGGCCGTGAGCAACGCTGAACTGGATTCAAAAGTTAATCAAGAAGTTTAAGTTTTTTTACTGCATAATAATGCAGTAAAAAAACTACCTATTATCTATTATTACTACTAAAAAAAACTACCTATTACCTTCGAAAAGTTGGTGGTCCATGGGAAGACAGAACGGTCAAATGGTCCCATATTACTAAAAGGTTAAGAACCACTGCTTTAAAAAAACAGTTGACTATGTCCTAACGTAAACACAATCAAGTCAAGTCCGCATTAAGGTGTATAGTAGGCTCAATAACCTTGAGCATCTGGGCCACACATTCATATCTGCGCCGCACACACAAACATTTCCGTAGCGCACGCGCTACCTCAAAACTATTATCAAAGATTATGCGAGGACGCAGACATGCGCGCCAAGCCGGCTTTTTTGCCTACGACTACACAAGAGTATGGCGATTGCACGGCTAATTTTTAGTTTAGATAGATACATACGTTACGCATATTTTTAATCACTGGTCTCATTTTTTATACGAATGTGGTTAAATAGAAGTAAAACAATATAGGTCAGATAAAAACAATTTTGTGAAGCAGTTTCGTCTTTTCTGCTTACGATCTATATAAAGATACTCGAAACTCGAGGTCAAACTGTTCCTTCCGTCCAAACCTCGAGTTTCGAGTATGCAGTGTACCTACTACTTTTTGTTTCTGTCTATACTACTTTATAGTCTCGTAAAAAATTTCAAATAAAAAAAGTACATTGTAAAGTAAATGAAATAAATAAATTTTAAGCCTATTTCAGCTCTGCTAAATAATTTTGTAGCAATTTCATTAACTCAAAAACTTCAGATTCTCTTGATTCCTGTGAAAGTTTTAGGTGTTTAATTGATAACGTTTTTATATCGGTTTATTTTGTAAACTGGAAATACGACGATGATTGTTGAAAAAACCCGACCAAGTGACAGTGAAGACACACTGGAGAAATGTCTCTGAAAATAATTACCGATGTAAATCCTTATTTAACTACGGAACCCTGCAAATTACCTCCCTTTACGTGCGCTGCGAAAATGATTGATGATATAATAAAATAATTAACTCGTATTTTAGAGGACCCATCAATATCTACAAACAGAAAAGGCAGTGATACCAAATGCCCAACTATTATTGTATGTCACTTTTTTATTTAAAAATTAATAGATACGACATGACAGACCAAAGCAGACCACGTTATTCGCACCTTGGTATCAGTTTTATCAAAATAAATCGTACTTTAATTCACTTATTTTTTTGAATTACTCAAATCGAACATTCAAAAGATATCATAATTTTATCAAAACAATTTAATTTAGCCAAACGGGCCCACAGACGCGACTGACACGCCGCATATACCGACCGAATAATGAAAATAAATATTTGTTTATGAACTTGTGTTTGTTTATGTTTGTGTTGAAGAGCTGTACACCTACCACAGTGTATTTCTTTTAACCCAAAGGTTGACTAAAAGAGAACTCCTCGTAGCATTAAGTCCGCCTATGTACCACTATTGCTCATGAAGTTTAAGTGAATAAATAAACTTATATTGATTTTTAATTTTTCTTTAATATTAGTCAGTTTGTTGGTAACAAAAGAAATTAAGAATTAACGTCCGCTACGTTTGAAAAAAAAGGAGCAGACAAAAATAAAACCCGAGCGACGCCGATAGTATTTTGATAAAAGTTGCTGTATGAAACTGTACAATGCGCCCACGCGCTCAATCAAGCTGGCTCCTCTGCAAAGAGCTAGTCTATGAACGCACACTAATACAAAAGTTCGTAAATATTTGCACTAACACATTCATATACGCGTAGTCGGTCGATAGCGCGAGCGGAGCAACGAGCGACACAGCCTCCCCGTCTCAGTGCTAACGCACGACTGCCGCCTTCGCCCAAACAGAGCTTTATAAATATGGGAGACTCAATATTGTTGCAAAATATTGATTGATTTACATGAGCAATGTTCACTTTGTAGTACACTTTACCAGCAATTTTTCCATGTAAAAATATTTTTAAACTTCGAAGCCGTTTGGAAGAAATATCCAAAAAAATAGCGTGTTTTTTAATTTTTTTTACAGCAAAACTATATGTCATACGAAAACAACAATTGTTCATATTGTTGTTTATGAATCTACCATATACATATATTTTTTTCCAATCTTTTGACCCAGCCGTTAATGGGGAATATCCTTTAGAAAGTAGCCTTTTGACGGCTCTGAAGCAGAGGTAGGGCCTTAACAAGCACTAGATAATCTTCGGGCAATGGAATCCAGTTCATGTAGAATAGCTATGGTCGTTAATCACACAGTTTTCAAAAAACCGCAAACAAACAAATGTCAAACGTATAAAAAATGGCGGGTGTCGAGCGATTGTCGAACCTGTCATGCCGTTTTGTTTCGTTGTTACAAAAAACAAATGATTTATTAGTTCATAGTATTCACGTAATGTACAAAATATTATTTTTAATATTATAATAAAAAAACATTTTACAGTCTGAGTAAGTATTTTCCTTGTTAAAAGAAAAAAAATATTTATAACAATAACAATAATAGTATTCAAGTAATTTACAAAATATGTTAATGAAAAATCATTTTACCGTCAGAATATTTTTTAACGTACGAACGTTTATCCAAAATGGCGCGCTGTCTCTATACAACGTGTAACAGCATAAACACAATATCTCTTAAGGGGTCATTGCACTCATCATTATGAACAACTTTTACTATGGGACCAACCCCGAAATCGCGAAAAACAAAATCAGCTGGTCAGTACATTTTGTCGAGTTATACGCACAGAAATGTATGGGGGAGTCGACTTTTTTTCGCGATTGCAGTTTTGGTCCCATCCCAAGTTGTTCATAATGATGAGTACAATGACCCCTTAAGAGGTAATGCGTTTATTCTGTTACAGGTCGTATACGCCGGAAACGCAGAACAACTATTTTTGTTTAAATATTTATTCTGAAGTTGAACAAGAGTACAAATAGTTTTGTAATTTTTATTTGTTTACTAGCTGACTCGGCAAACGTAGTTTTGCCGAATAAAAAGATATAAAAAATAGCCTACCACCTATTCTCATACCTACCGAATATACACACAAAATTTCATGAAAATCGGTTGAGCCGTTTCGGAGGAGTTCGGTAACACCGTGACACGAGATTTAATATATAAAAAGGGCCGTCCACACATCCGGGTCAGGGCTGTCCGAGTTCCGGGTCAGGGCTATCCGAGTTCCCGTCAGGGACGGGCCGTCACCAGTGTCCACACACATCCGGGTCAGGGCTATCCGAGTTTCGAGTTTTTCGTTCAGTGTTCACACATTTTATTATTTGTAAGTATTTAAATAATGTGGATTAGATCGTAATTAATTTTATTTTGTCAGACAAGTTCTATTAGTTTTTCTGTTCATTTTGCACAAGTGCTCTTGAATCCCTGTCGGGATACGGCCCGGACTGAGATAAAAATCGGATAGCACTGTCAGGGCGCCTGTGCGTCCGTGCGTGCTCCGGGACACTGACAATCCGGAACACTGACAATCCGGAACCTCCTGACACGGATATGTTTGAGCAAGTTCGTACAAATCGTATGTACCATTTTTCTCCGTCCCGTCCGTGTCCCGTCAGGGACGGGAACCCGGATGTGTGTGGACGGCGCTTTAGAGTAGATAATAAGATGTCTATTCAAGTAAATGCCACTAACTAGGCATTTTTATTCAAGTCTTTTTTATTTATTTTATTACTAGTTGACCCGCGCAACTTCGTCTGCTCCGCTCCTATTATTCGTTCGTTCGCGTCTTAGCGTGATGATATTTATCATACACTGAAAGAATTTTTCAAATCGGGCCAGATTTCAGCTTCTTACGACGTATTTTTTTATATATTAGGATTACAGTGTTACCGGTTTGGTAGAATCGATTACAACTGCCTCCGTGGTCGAGTGGTTTATGCGTTTGCCTTGTGATCTGGTGGTCGTGGGTTCGATCCCCACGGGAAACATACTTTGTAAAGTTGTTCCCAGTTTGGCTAGGCCATTGCAGGTTTGAATCACCTGATTGTCTGATAAAGGGATGATTCCGTGCTTCGGAAGGCACGTATAAGCCGGTGGTCCCGGCCGCCAAATGGCGGTCATCAAATAAACCATGTCCCCTTGAGGCGGTTTAAAAACTCTGACACTAGGGTGTGTGGGGTCGTTAGACCTTACTGCTTACGTGATAAGAAGATAAGAAGAAGAATCGATTTACTGTGATAATCGATTTTTTAAATAGATATTTGGTAGGTACTGAATGAGGAGACTTATTGAATGAGGAGCTCGTAGCTAAGTAATAACAGTCGCACGGGTCGATCGACCCGTAAGTATGTTAAAATAGTCACCCGTCCTCAGACCGACCTCGGCAAGTGTTGCTTAACCTTGAAGATCGACCCTTGCGATGACTATACAGATTGTAAAAATAATCGTCATGTTGTCTTTGTTGTTGTCTTCTTCGCTAAACATGACGTTGATGGCCGTACAAGTGCAGTGATCGCGGCGACCCCGCAAGGGGACGCGGCGAGCGGGCATAGACTTTCATCCCGCGGCTGCAGGTTGTGCGTGCCCGTCAGAGGCGGCGCTAGATCTCGCGTGGACGTCGGCAAATTAGGTTCGCGAGGCCGCCTTTTTTCCCAATCAAGAAAATATTAAATTACGTAAGCAGAATTATAGTTAAAATAATATTAACAACAAGTTTTATTAAATATTTTATTGCTATTAAACAAGTTTTATTGCTTATCAAATGATGACAAAACTTACATAAATAGAAGTTAAAATAAACGAACTTTTCGGCTTTTGGCCTCACTGAACTTTTTCAGGATTACGTCATAGCTAATACCAGACGCTATTTCAGCTTCAATTGATAGAACTGATAACGAAGATAATCTCTCTTGACTCATCGTGCTTCTCAAGTAGGTCTTAATCAATTTTAACTTTGAGAAGCTTCTCTCAGCGGAAGCTGTACTGACAGGAACTGTGAGCATGATTCTAATTGCTATATAAACATTTGGATATATTTCTTCCAAATTATTTTCTAAAATATATTGAATGAGTTGTTTCGCGTCGTTGATAGAGTCTAGTGAATTTGTTTTTAAAAGTTGGAGTTCTTCATACAGTTCGAAAGGCTGTATGTCGTTGTTTTCGCCTTCCCGAAGTATTGTACCTAAATCATTACAGCACTTGAGGAGATCTTCTTTTGATATAGAATTTAAATATCTGATATCATAAATAAAACCAAATCGTTCAAAATATTCATTGAGCGCTTTAAATCGACATTCGGTATCAACTATAATAGCATCCATCATAGGGTTAAAAAAGGTAACTCTGTACTGCATTTCAAAAGATTGAATAGGTTCATCAATATGTTCATAATCGAACATTCGTTTTCTCCTGGCTGTTCTTTTTTCTTTAAATTGAGTCTCAATTTCGAAAGTACTCTTCTCTACAAATAATCGAGCTTGTGCGACACTATTGTCAAATCCTGTATTACGGAATTCTTGAATCCAGCTGCAAAATGACCGTAAAGTATCAATAGCGACTTTCAAGTTGACTTGAACCGTTTGCCATAGTTTGCTTATATTGTTCACACGTAATAAAATCTCGTACCATACGTGTATCGCAACAACAAACTCAAAAGTTAACATTTCGTTGAAAACTGCGTCACAGTCGCTGAGAGTTTCAGAATCATCACTTTTATTTTTCAGGTCATTCACACATTTCAGATAAAAATTTGTTGACAATTTTGAGGCTAATATTTTTATAAGCACGTGCGTGCTTGTAAACATACTCGAACAGCTAAAAATTTTAGTTCTTGAAAAAAAAAACACTAGCACAGTTTGAATTTAAAACTACATAAACTATCCACTTTTTAAAATTTCGATATCCTTAAAGAAATACATTGCAATTAAGACTTATAAAATTATTATATTGATGTTGACAAATACTTTACGTTAAAGTTGTTATAAAAGTTCATATTGACTTACCTTATCTTATAACCTTCGAAGTATGAACGAAATCACAATATAAATTAACACTTTTGTCCACTAAATCATCACTCAACCACCGGGGTACTGACTGACTTTACAACACAATAAATGACTTTACAACACAATAAAAAGAAATTTTGTCCATGCGAGCCTAGTCTGCGAGTGTTGCGTTGCATTCACAAAAGGAATGATTGTTTACGTTTCGCTCGCAGAAGAAATACAAAGACGACACGGGTATTCCCCGTCTCGCGCACGAAGTTGTTTAACTTTCATAGTGTTGCCAGACTATTCTGCCCGTAAAGTGCTCATAGCACAAAAACTACTGAACTTCTAGTTTTCGAGAAACTCACTCACTTAACAAGTTATACATGAAAATAAATAAAAATGAATAACTAAATTTTAAATAATAATTATTTTTTGCGAGGCCCCCTCAAGCGCGAGGCCGTCGGCGGTCGCCGACGTCGCCGACGCCTAGCGCCGCCACTGGTGCCCGTAAATACGGGCACGTCGTTGGGTGGCCAGTATAGGCATGGCCTAATGGCAGGCGCGCGCGCGACATGTCGCTGCGTGCCTATGTGTATCTGTCATTGTGTCGGTAGAGGGCGCCGCGGCACTGTTTTACAGTGCCGTTTCTTCACGACCCTACGGCGGTCAGTCCCCGCCGGGTGAGACATCCGGTTGCCCGGAGGATTCAATATGTGCCGGGCATTTCTGCGGAGAATCTTAACACCGCCATTCAGAAAAACGCGTCATAAGTATAACGCCACCTATCGACAATGTGGTTGAACTGTCAAATATAAGATCGAACTCAGAACCTCACAATTGTTACAATAAATAATTATTAGACAGTAAAATGTTCACTTTTCTTTTACAACGTATTAAAAGTATAACAAATAACTAAACAATATGTTTTGTGTTCTTTTCACGAATTTGTTACTACTATTTTTTTCAATAGATGGTATTGCAGGTATCTGGAGTCTCAATGAAAACTACCTATTGTTACGAGCTTCGGGTTCGTGACAATAAAAACGGCCGATAAATTAACCAAAACTGACACTTTAATTTAACACTCTAATTAGCACTTTAAAACACACTAATTATAACACACAATCGCACTACTGAACACTTCACTTCACTATAATTCGCAGTTGAAGATCGCTCTCGAAGTTATCATTTGTATCGCCAATTCAATACTGACCCCAGTCGCCGGATGTCCGCCCTTTATATACCGACAGTTGTTTCTAAAACCTGTTCTAGTATGGAACTTCCGGAAAGTTCGGGTACATACCGGTCCCGACTGACCAGGTGTCGAAACATCGAGAATGTTCTAGCATAGAAAATTCTAGAAACATCTTGACTCCTTTGATCTGGTTAGTTCCCGCTACTTGATACTAGATGGCGTTAGCAGCACGTATATGTCGTTATGTAACCAGCATTAATTCTGGCCGGCTTAAACTTAAAAATTTAATATCTTTTGATTTTGTGGGTCGATTTTGATGAAATAAACGCTAAATGTTACTCGGGTTATCATTTAATTTTTTTAAGTACCTAGATTTGGACCGCTATCTGTGGTTTATGCGTAGTGCTCCCACAAACGCACAAACGCACAGACAAACAGGCACAACTTTAAAAATTACATTTTTGCGTTTTATATCTTTTTCCTAACTTTTCTATGTAATTTTTATGCAAAAATATTCTATGTACAGACACGGTTAGTCTACGATTTTATTATATGTATAGATAAGTATAGCTTATACTATGTAAGTAAGCTTAACTTTCGGAGTTTTTATTTTAGGAATGTGGTGTTTACCTCTAAGTGATTGGTTACACTGTAAAATATTTTATATTTATTTTTCGACTAGCTTCTGCCAGCGGCTTAGCCCTAGTGGTCCCTAGTGAACATACTCCCGGGATAAAAGTAGCCTATGTCCTATCTCAGGCTCTAGACTATCTGTGTACCAAATTTCATTTAAATCGTTTCAGTAGTTTTGGCGTGAAAGCACGACATACAGATAGACAGACAAGAGTTACTTTCGCATTTATAATACATATTAGTAACAATTAGTTTGATAATTTATGACTTACAATTGTTTAGCCCCCCCTATGTATATGACGAAATCTTGTATTGAAGTCTTGATCATCAAAGGCTCAAAGTTTACTCCCCCTCGTTTTTAACTCAATTTTCGTCATAACATAATGATAGAAATCCTTATATCTTAATTCGCAGAAATGATAAAAATCACAAAAAAACAATACCTATTCCACAAAAAAAAAAAATAACAGTAAAATGCTCTGACAGCCCTTGAACTCGGTCTGATCACCGGCGTATGAACTCGTTCCAGCTTGAACTAAGTTAATTTTGTGTTGGTAAAACCAAAAAATCGGCCTGGTCAGACTCACTCGAAGGGCCTTTCCGTACCATGAACCAAATAGAACACGTTTCTTGTATGCGAGCTCCTTTAATTTAATATTTCTTATCTGTTGTTACAGCGCCAATAGAAATACACACTCAGTGAAAATTTTATCTGTCTCCCGATATTGGTTCTTGAGATACAGCCTGCTGACAAACAGACAGGCGGACTGACAGACGGCCAACGAGGCTTAGTAATAGGGAATCGTTGGTTACCCTTCGGGTACGGCACCCCTTAAAATAGAGTTTTGATAGATCAACGCCTGAACCGAGTTCAGCTTCACAACCGCGATCAGTTAAAAATATATAAATATTTTTTTTTTACATTTTACTACCCTACCTACCAACCTACCCCCTACCTACCTACCCTACCCACCTACCCTACCAACCTAAATTAATATCGTTAATATTATAAATGAGAAAGTAACTCTGTCATCTTAAAGGCTGAAGCGGTTTGGAAGGATTTGGATGAAACTTGGCACACGAGTTGACTAACATAGGATATTAGTTACCCTTTAGGTACGGAACCCTAAAAAAGGAAAAATGTTTGAGAATGTACAAACAAATAGCGTTCTTTCATATGTATATTCTATACATCCATATAGAAGGGGTTTAATAGTAACAACGATTTTTTGTTTTTTTCGCATTTTACTGGTTGAATTTAGGACGAAATTTTCGGCGATATGTGACTCGACACGTCTGGCAACATTGGTTACAATTGTCAGACAAGGACTATAATAGTAGCAGTAGCATAACGCCTCATACTAATTTTTCAAACTTGTTATTGTTTCTTCGCATGGCTGCCTGGGGTGCATCGCAATTTTGTTCTCAGCAACGTAACAGCTGCGCGAAGTGTCGGTCATCGGACGTAGTCGCTTTATTATCATTATTTGGCCTAAATATACCGTCGGCTGTCTCGGCCGCCGGGCGTCGGCTCTGTATCTATAGTCTTTTTTATGAGCCTGTATCGTTCCTCCGTGTTTCGTTATGCTGTCATGTAAATAAGGGGTTATTGATATTTTGACTGTGGCGTCTGGCGTAGCCCTACCCCTTGCAGCCATTTTGTGAAATTTGTAACGAGGCGCACGTTTTCTCCTCAGTCAGTTTTTTGACTGCGGGGCTCCAGGAGCTAGAATTCTTCAGTCGTCTTCTCAAAATGTAAGTTAATTTAGATATCTAAACTTATATTATGTTTGCAATTATTGTAAGTGGTTTAAATGTTTCGGCTTTTTATCCCGATAAAAAAAATCGGTTCCCTTGTGATAAATTACCGAACCGGAGCTGCGAGAAAAAGCTAGTCGACTTTATTTAATCATGTTAATGAGTAAAACCGTGGTCAGTGGGTTATCTTAGCATGTAGTAAAAAACCCCATGTAGAACCACATTCAGAAGGTTGTCTTAGGGGCGGCATTAATGTAAACTTATTCCGTTTGCAAAATATTGTAATGTTATTCCTTGTTATTTATTGTTTTGTGTAAATCAAGTTGTGCCTAATTATTACTCAATGTTATAGGCAAGCTGTTCCAATAGACAAAATCCTGTCCAAACAACAGAGTATGTAAAATACTCATAGAAGAAGCACTTTCATGTTATGTTATTTCAAATCAATTTCCCAAATTGTCTTCCTCTAATCTTGCTATTTATACAAATATATTTATAAACAAAGAAAAAATTACTGGCAAACTTTCAAGTGGTGCGCTTCGCAAGGTGCAGGTTATCATTGTCATCTACATAGATTATTAGGCTAAGCTTGTGGCAGAATAAAAGCTATATGGGTCTATTATCAAGGTTAATCTATGCTTGCCTGCCTGATGTCAGTCCGTGGATGGGCTCAACAACCATATGAACATCTTTATCAGTTGAAATTGTAGTCAGAAACCATAAAATCTGCCAACAGTCTTGCAATGGCTATCGTTAATAGTATTACCAATTTACTGATTTGTTGCGGTCAGACAGCTGGATGCTCCATGTAAAATTCTGTGCTTCAGCTTGCAATTTTGTGCTTGAGATTGGGAAAAGGTTAGGTAGATTTATTGGTAGTAATGTAGGGTCTTTGGCATAACAAAGTTGCTATGACAAAACTGTTTTCCTAAATACTTGTATGTAAGGAACATGTAAAACAAATGACCTAGCCATAGCAGCCATTCTGAAATTATCAAATAAATGACAAACAGGCCATTATTTTTATATATAGACTGTTAGGAATTTTTTGACAAAAGGCCTTTGGCAAAATTAAAAAATAATAATGGGGCCGTTCTCCAATGATGCAATTACTGCCAGGATTTCATTATATTGTTAGATGGGTGGTTTTTTTAAAGTGTAAGGTGTGGATGGGCAAAACCAAAAGTATAAGAAATAGGGAAAAACACTTGAAGGAATCTTGGGCCTCTTTTGATAAAAACTAACTGCATCTTTGAATTTTTGGAAAACCTTTTTTTTTAACCAGGAATACTCATTACAGTGTGTTATTTTGGAAAACATTGTATTTAACCATCTGAAATTTGTATTGCTTGTAAGGATTAAATTTTGGGAAGTAATTCTATTACATATGGAAAAAAGAAAACCCCTTTTTTAACATATTTTTTTTTAAATTTTCTGTTCTTAACTACCTACCTTAACAATAACTGATATTTTCTTGAAAAATGTAGTGATGCAGTTTTAGTTTTCAATAACTGATATTTTCTTGAAAAATGTAGTGATGCAGTTTTAGTTTTCATCAATTCGGTCCTGAGACTCCGTTGAGTGTTTTTTGGCATTTCTCATAGTTTTATGATTTAGCCAACTACGCCCACCAAAGATGTAAGTATTTAACACACCACTTCCTTAGATATGTTTGTATTGTATTCCTGTGAATATTTTCACATACTCATTTTATTAAGAGACAATGAAGTTTACTATTGATTTATTTTATTACTTATTTATTCACTTTATGCCTAAAATCAAATATAGTGCTGCATTAAAACTAATAATTTGTTTATTTGTTAAATTACTGCGATTTCTTCAAAACTCATGGTCATAAGTGACTTTCAGATGCATGTGCTATGTTTGTGGAACATATATTTTAATCCCAAAGTAGCTTTCAGACTGATGAGGTACAGGTACAACATGCACATATACCTTTTGTTTATCAGCCCATAAACAGCTTTTTAACTCATAAATTATAAAGAACTTTGTCAGTCTTACAAACAACCATGGGTCTAAAACGGTGGTTTTATCAGAATCATAATATTAATCACCAACAATCTGTCAAATTTCATCTTTATCGCTAACGCATTAGGTTCAAGGTTGATTGGAAAAAATTGACAGTGACAGGTAGCGTGATGTGCTTACTGATAGTGCTAAAGTGGCCTTTTTAAAATTGCCAGATGTTATTGATTTATAGACTTTTTGCGACTTTTGAAAGTACTGTGGTATTTCATAATGCATTATTTCTCTAAGAACCTTACTTTCGATTACTGTCCACTACTTGTAGGGCCACCACTGGAGGACATCGAAAATACTTTTAAAAATTTCTCGCTGTTTAACACTGGGGGAAGGCGTCACAACTTTCTAAATGATTTCTATTTGCCACCACTGGTGGACAGTCACGGATTATTAAACATTCCTTATGGCCAATGCTGGGCGTTAGTTCCCAATTCAAAATTCTCAATGTAACTGGAACACTGTAGGTTTTCTAAAGTTGCACCTATGGCTAACTCTTCAGGAAGTATAGTTTTATCTTTGTAACTTAAACAGAAACTTACTTATTTTTGCTTTCTTTTGTCCACAGCTAATACTGGAAACATTGGCAGTGCTCAATATTTAAAGATGGCCAAGAAACATCAAGATATGAAATGTAGACATCTTCATCAGTTACCACAGTGCCGTCAAAGTAAAAACAACAAAAAGAAGAGAAAGGAACATGACAGCAAATGTTAGGAGCCTCATATTCAAACTTTTCAACATTCTTGATAAAAATCATTCTGTTGAGTTTTTACTCAACTGGTTGTTTTACGTATTGTGTTTGAAAGTCTAAAAGGTATTTGGAAAAAAAAAATACTGGAAACACTACAGAAAAATTGCCAGTAACCTCAGGTGCCAACTTCTCACTTGTCTTGATATAAGTCATTTCGTTGATAAAAGTTGATATTCTAATGAGTCTGAAAACCTAAGTCACCAAAAAAAATGGCATTGAAACATGAAAGCAGAATTTTTGCGAACGTCATATTCAAACTCTTCAGCGTGCTTGACAAGTTATTCTGTTGAGTTTTAACTCAATTCGTTGTTGTACTTATTGTGTTTGTACGTCTAAAAGGTAATTGAAAAAAGATTCTGGAAACACTAAAGCAGAATTGCCAAAAGCTTGAGGTTCCAACTCCTCACTTGTCTTGGTATAACTCTGTTCGTTAGATATTTTTTTGTTTTGGTGTCAAGTGCTTAATGTGTCTGACAACCTAAAACGGTAATTAAAAAGAAAAGATTGAAACAGGAACTCTTCAGCGTTCTTAATATAAGTCATTGTATTGAGTTTTTACTCAACTAGTTATTTATTTACTTATTAATAATTATAACACCTAACGAGATACCTCCAAGGCGAAGTTGATGTTGTTGTACGTATTGTCTGAAAGTCTAACATATATTTGAAAAAAAAAAACATAGACACACTAAAGCAGAATTATTAGGAGCCTCATATTCGAACTCTTCCAACGTTCTTGATAAAAGTCGTTCTGTTTTTACCCAATTCGTTGTTGTACTTATTGTGTTTGTACGTCGAAAACATCATCGAAAAAAAAAACTAGAAGTACTACAGCAAAATTGCCAGAAGCCTCAGGTACCAACTCCTTACTTGTTTTGATATACTTAACTCATTTCGTTAGATATTTTTTTTTTGATGTTAGCTCCTTATTTGTGAGAAAATCTAAGTCATTAAACCTGAAAGCAGAGTTGTTACGAGCCTCATATTCAAACTCTTCAACGTTCTTGATAAAAGTCATTCTGTTGAATTTTTACTCAATTCGTTGTTGTACTTATTGTGTTTGTACATCTAAAAGGTCATTGAAAAAAGATTCTGGAAACACTAAAGCAGAATTGCCAAAAGCTTCAGGTTCCAGCTCCTCACTTGTCTTGATATAACTCTTCGTTGGATATTTTTTTGTTTGGTGATAAGTCCTTAATGTGTCTGAAAACCTAAAACGGTCATTAAAAAAAACATTGAAACATGAACTCTTCAGCGTTCTGAATATAAGTCATTCTATTGAGTTTTTACGCAACTAGTTATTTACTCATTAATAATTATAACACCTAACGAGATACCTCCAAGGCGAAGTTGATGTTGTTGTACGTATTGTGTTTGAAAGTCTAAAAGGTATTTGAAAAAAAAAAGAACATAGAAACACCAAAGCAGAATTATTAGGAGCCTCATATTCAAACTCTTCCAACGTTCTTGATAAAAGTAGTTCTGTTGAGTTTTTACCCAATTCGTTGTACTTATTGTGTTTGTACGTCTAAAAGGTAATTAAAAAAAGATTCTGGAAACACTAAAGCAGAATTGCCAAAAGCTTCAGGTTCCAGCTCCTCACTTGTCTTGATATAACTCTGTTCGTTAGATATTTTTTTGTTTTGGTGTCAAGTGCTGAATGTGTCTGACAACCTAAAACGGTAATTAAAAAAAAACATTGAAACATGAACTCTTCAGCGTTCTTAATATCAAGTCATTCTATTGAGTTTCTACTCAACTAGTTATTTATTTATTCATTAATAATTATAACACCTAACGAGATACCTCCAAGGCGAAGTTGATGTTGTTGTACGTATTGTCTGAAAGTCTAACATGTATTTGAAAAAAAAAACAGACACACTAAAGCAGAATTATTAGGAGCCTCATATTCGAACTCTTCCAACGTTCTTGATAAAAGTCGTTCTGTTTTTACCCAATTCGTTGTTGTACTTATTGTGTTTGTACGTCTAAAAGATCATTGAAAAAAAAACTGGAAGTACTAAAGCAAAATTGGCAGAAGCCTCAAGTGCCAACTCCTTACTTGTTTTGATATACTTAACTCATTTCGTTAGATTTGTTTTTGTTTTGATGTTAGCTCGTTATGTGTCAGAAAATCTAAGTCATTAAAAAAAAATTAAACCCGAAAGCAGAATTGTTAGGAGCCTCATATTCAAACTCTTCAACGTTCTTGATAAAAGTCAGTCTGTTGAATTTTTACTCAATTCGTTGTTGTACTTATTGTGTTTGTACATCTAAAAAGGTCATTGAAAAAGGTTCTGGAAACACTAAAGCAGAAAACTCCTTACTTGTTTTGATATACTTATTTCGTTAGATTTTTTTTTTGTTTTGATGTTAGCTCGTTGTGTCAGAAAATCTAAGTCATTAAAAAAAATTTTTCAACCTGAAAGCAGAATTGTTAGGAGCCTCATATTCAAACTCTTCAACGTTCTTGCTAAAAGTCATTCTGTTGAATTTTTACTCAATTCGTTGTTGTACTTATTGTGTTTGTACATCTAAAAGGTCATTGAAAAAGATTCTGGAAACACTAAAGCAGAATTGCCAAAAGCTTGAGGTTCCAACTCCTTACTTGTCTTGGTATAACTCTGTTCGTTGGATATTTTTTTTATTTGGTGTCAAGTGCTTAATGTGTCTGACAACCTAAAACGGTAATTAAAAAAAATCATTGAAACATGAACTCTTCAGCGTTCTTAATATCAAGTCATTCTATTGAGTTTTTTACTCAACTAGTTATTTATTTACTCATTAACACGTTGACTGCCAGCCCGGTCACCGGTGACCGGACCCCGTCTTGTATCCACGCGCCGTGTTGGTCACCGGTGACCTCAACACAGACCTGTTTTTGGGCAAAATTATTACGCCGGTGGCCACGTTTATCGTACATTTAGTGTATGCAAGTGACCGGAGCGGCGCTGTAGACTGTTACTACAGCGTGGTTTCGGCGTGTTTATGAAATTGTGTGAAATGTGGGACAAAAATGAAGAAAGTGAGTGAAAAAACATAACCGTCATAAAAATCAAGGATTTATTTTTCTCAATGTTTGAAATGTAAGTAATACACAAGTAATTAGGCATTCTAAAATACAAATTAAACGAAGCGATGGAACTTATTGAAACAAGTTAAACAAAAATATGGTTCATTTGGACATTCTTTACAAAACGTTGCTACTTTCTTTGTTTTATTTTTGGCTGATTTTGAACCGTACATTGCCACACAGTTTTTGTAACATTCTGAACAAAATCGTCTAGTGTTTCTTACGTTACCCTCCTTTTTCAATAATTGATGTTTCAGTCTTTTTGGTCTATCTATTCTTTCAGGTTCTGCGTCCTTTCCTGCATCAACTAAATACTCCACTGACTCTCTTCTAAACTGTACTATACTTTCACTTTTTTTTTTATTTTCGTTATACATAATCCATGCATTAACAATAGCTGTATTCAATATAAGTTCTATTCCTAATTTTTTATACCATTTAACCGTTTTACGTAGTGGCGAGGAATATGCGGCCATTTGATCGCTCATATCAACTGCGCTTTTTGTTTTGTTGTAGGCTAAAACCATTCTTGGTTTGCGAATTACTTTACCCTTTTTAGTTATTTTAGAAAATCCTTTAGAATGTTTCGTGGATAACATCAGCACATCTCTTTTGTCCTTCCACTTTAATACGCATATTCCTCGTTCATTCTCCCTAGCTATTACTTCGCCAGGTTTTAATTTGGAGTCTACTACCGCTTTTGGCAAACCTCTTCTATTTTTCCTCAGAGTACCCACCAAATGGGTGTCCTTATCAAGTAGTTCATTGGCCAGCTCCAAGCTTGTATACCAATTGTCTGTTGCAAGTGTGTGACCACAGCCCAGTATGTGCTCACAAAGAGACATTACCACTCTTGTGGGTGTGGTATTCACTACTTCATTATTTTTGCCAGCGTATAGTTCCAATTTGCATGTATATCCTGGTAATGTACAGAGTTTGAATAACTTCATACCATATTTGTGCCTCTTGCTTTTGTTATATTGTCTAAAGATTATGCGACCTCTGAAAGGCACTTGGCTTTCATCAATACAGATATCTTCCTTAGGTGCATATATATTTTTAAACGTTTTGTTTAAACTATCTAAAAGAGGTCGTATTTTGTAAATTCTGTCAGACACATCAGCCGTATCATTATTCGTAAAGTGCAGTTTCTGCAATAGTAATTCAAATCTGTTTCGGCTCATAACAGATGCAGCAAAGGTTTGCCCAAAAACCCTGTCGGTGCTCCAATAAAGGTTTATTTTAGGTAGTTTAACTAGTCCCATATACAAGATTAATCCGAAGAACCGTTTTATCTCAACTTTTGTGGTTGGTTTCCAGTTATTTGAGCGAGACGAAGGCTTTGCACTAGGTCCTTGTTGCTCTGCAAACAAATTGGTTTGAATAGCAATTTCTTCGAAAATTTCATCCGGTACCATCAAGCTAAAATATTCTCCTGGAGCAGCATTTCGAAGTTGCGAAGCAAATGGTTGTCTCATACCTGAAAATGAAACAAAGATACACCTTATCATACGATTTAACATACAAATATTAATATAGAAACTTTACCGACCGACCGAACAACCCGACCGATTTATATGTATAAAATATACAAATACAAAAAATAACCTAGGAATCAAACCCGGTAGCGCTCATAGATCTGTATAGCGTCTATTACTATTTTAAAATCGTAAAAGGCAAAACTTTGTTACTAACATCTTGAAAATGGTTGAACGGATTTTGATGTTTGACACAGCAATATGTTACCTATAGTCTAAAGTAGAACAAACAAAAAACAAAACAAAACAAACAATAAAATAATATAATATTATACCTGTTAGTTCTGTAAACGCTATAACAGATGGTTGATGTCCTTTTGGTTGAAGCCATTTTTGTGACGTACTCGCTGATAATCTATCAATATTTTCATTAACAAATTTTTCCACGTCATCAATTTCACTCTCAGATTCACTAGGAATAACCATACGTTTGCGTTTTCGGTTTTTTGGAGGATAGATATTATAATCTTCAATCTCTGATTCTTCATTTTCACTCAACACATTTTTTCTAGCAATTTCATCAAAAATACTAGCTTCCAGTAAGTCAATGTCGCGCAAATCATCTAATGAAATATCTATAAAATTCACATCGAAATCTTTACTATTCTCCATGTTGTAATCACCCAATTTTACAAATTAAAAAGCACGAGCGTCCGTCACGGGTGAACCGTCCAAGCGCTAACAGACGACTGCGGGGTGCGGGTGACCGGAGAAGTGCCCGCCCCGGCGCCCCGTAACGGAAATTCACATTTTTACTATCAAGGCGCCACGTAGGTCACCGGTGGCCTCATGCGGTTTTTTCGAAATAATTATGAAACGCAGCTTCTGATCGAATCCAAAATTAGATATATTTTAAAATATTGATATTGCCCACCTATTTTCATCAAAAAGTTTTTTACTGATTTTTCTCATTTACACTACGGCAGTCAACGTGTTAATAATTATAACACCTAACGAGATACCTCCAAGGCGAAGTTGATGTTGTTGTACGTATTGTGTTTGAAAGTCTAAAAGGTATTTGAAAAAAAGAACATAGAAACACCAAAGCAGAATTATTAGGAGCCTCATATTCAAACTCTTCCAACGTTCTTGATAAAAGTAGTTCTGTTGAGTTTTTATCCAATTCGTTGTACTTATTGTGTTTGTACGTCTAAAAGGTAATTAAAAATAGATTCTGGAAACACTAAAGCAGAATTGCCAAAAGCTTCAGGTTCCAGCTCCTCACTTGTCTTGATATAACTCTGTTCGTTAGATATTTTTTTGTTTTGGTGTCAAGTGCTTAATGTGTCTGACAACCTAAAACGGTAATTAAAAAAAAAACATTGAAACATGAACTCTTCAGCGTTCTTAATATCAAGTCATTCTATTGAGTTTCTACTCAACTAGTTATTTATTTATTCATTAATAATTATAACACCTAACGAGATACCTCCAAGGCGAAGTTGATGTTGTTGTACGTATTGTCTGAAAGTGTAACATGTATTTGAAAAAAAAAAAACAGACACACTAAAGCAGAATTATTAGGAGCCTCATATTCGAACTCTTCCAACGTTCTTGATAAAAGTCGTTCTGTTTTTACCCAATTCGTTGTTGTACTTATTGTGTTTGTACGTCTAAAAGATCATTGAAAAAAAAACTGGAAGTACTAAAGCAAAATTGGCAGAAGCCTCAAGTGCCAACTCCTTACTTGTTTTGATATACTTAACTCATTTCGTTAGATTTGTTTTTGTGTTGATGTTAGCTCGTTATGTGTCAGAAAATCTAAGTCATTAAAAAAAAAATTAAACCTGAAAGCAGAATTGTTAGGAGCCTCATATTCAAACTCTTCCAACGTTCTTGATAAAAGTCATTCTGTTGAATTTTTACTCAATTCGTTGTTGTACTGATTGTGTTTGTACATCTAAAAGGTCATTGAAAAAGGTTCTGGAAACACTAAAGCAGAAAACTCCTTACTTGTTTTGATATACTTATTTCGTTAGATTTTTTTTTTGTTTTGATGTTAGCTCGTTGTGTCAGAAAATATAAGTCATTAAAAAAAAAAAATTTCAACCTGAAAGCAAAATTGTTAGGAGCCTCATATTCAAACTCTTCAACGTTCTTGCTAAAAGTCATTCTGTTGAATTTTTACTCAATTCGTTGTTGTACTTATTGTGTTTGTACATCTAAAATGATATTGAAAAAGATTCTGGAAACACTAAAGCAGAATTGCCAAAAGCTTGAGGTTCCAACTTCTCACTTGTCTTGGTATAACTCTGTTCGTTGGATATTTTTTTTATTTGGTGTCAAGTGCTTAATGTGTCTGACAACCTAAAACGGTAATTTAAAAAAAACATTGAAACATGAACTCTTCAGCCTTCTCAATATCAAGTCATTCTATTGAGTTTTTACTCAATTAGTTATTTATTTACTCATTAATAATTGAGTCGACCAGTTTCAAAGTCGGCAATCTGACTTTTAGTAATTTTTCGGTTAAGTCAAAAAAACGCCTAACTTGGTGGTAGTAGTCTTTAGGATTACAAAATTACTTTTGAAATTTTCTTAAATATTCAACAGAACTAATTAGTCATGGATTTTACATCTCTTTACCTAGCATAAGGCATAAATTAAATATTAATTTTGCAGATTGCCGGATATGAAATTAAGTTATTAAGATAGCCGGGTTTGAAACTGACATATGTGCAGATTGCCATTTTTGATACCAAATACCTGCTTGTAAAATCAGGGTTGTCACAATAGCATAGAAATGTATGATGACCTAAAATATGAGGGATATTTAAGGGGACTTATAAATAAAAAATGAGCTCATAAAATCAGACTTTTAATTGCACTTACTTCTTACACTAATTTTAAATTAAGAATCTTATATACGGAGATCTGGGACCTCTTCTAACGCCTCTTCGCAATAATCTGAAGGTGGGATAGTCGATGCATCAAGCGACTCCTGCTCATCAAAAATATTACAATAATATGACAAAGTGGGAATTTCTTTCCACTCAGCACCAAAATGTTTGCACAACAGCCTCTTTACGTCCGATAATTTATCTTTATTAACCGCTACAATACTCGGGAGTTGCACTGGAATAATATTGTTTATATTTTTATTTCTTTGGCACACATTCTGTGCCTGTGCCGTGTCAGAATTATAGTACAGCTCGCCTTTAATCAGCACATTCCCCGCGATTTTAGAGCGTCTTAGGACGAATCTTTTGCATTGTTTAAATTTCATCCGCCAAGATGCTGTAGGCTTAAAAACATTTTTTACTGCATCTCGCCAATTAAAAACTGGGCAATCATTGCCCAATTTTATCAATGTTGACGTTTCACCAAGCACATCTCTTATTTTATCCGGGTGTAAAATTACGTCCATTTTTCGTAGCTTTTTTTCAGCAATCCCAAACTGACGATCTGCTGGCATAAATGAGTGTCCCGTTACTGGAAAGACCAATTCTATTGTTTTTATATTTTTGTGATCCAACAACCATTTAGAGCACGTGCCCAAAAGAATGCAATTTTTGTTTTGGCCCCCACATCCATCTGCGACCAATCGAATTGTAGATATATTTGTCAAATTTGTATTATTAAGTCTGTGAGTTATTGCAGAAGCTACTAAGTTTGAATCTTTATTAAATTCATTTTCTGTGCAATAATAGGTAAACACCCGCTCCTTTACAAGAGGAGCATTAGATGGTCCCTCAACCACAGTAAAATTAAAGAAGTATATCTGCCGAGAGTAATACGCTGTTTGGTCCGGAACCTTTGGCAGTGGCAGGTTTTTTTGGCAATCATAAGACAATATTTTGAGATTATCTGAAGCATCCTTTAGTTTATCATAAAAAGCTTTGGCTCTCAATGAGTGAGCCCTTTTTTCAATAATTAATAAATTTTTCTTCTGGGGATCAGTTTGAGCAGCGATTTTTCCAGTAAGCTCTAAACATTTGGAGCAGACATCAGTTTTTGGAGTACCGAATCCCAAATTGTAGTTCGTGTTAAAAATATGACGGAAATATGATTTTTTTACAGCAGCATTTGAATACTCACTGTGTTTGTAAATTTTGTAAAGTTTATTTTATATTCAAATCTGAGGGTAAGTACTTTCTTTCTGCAGTCTTGGTTTTCCTACAATGGTGTGCTTCGACACAACGTAGTTGCTGTATAAAATTATGAACAGATTCTTTTTGAGCAGCAAATAAACCCTCTTTACGATTTCCACCTGAAAACAAAGATTAAAACGGCATTCAATAAACAGCTTGAAAAGAAGATAGGTAGGTAAAAGAAATTGGATGAGTGGAATAGGTACAATTCTTTGAAATAGAGAAAAAAAGCAAAAAAATAACTTTACCTCGGTGTTCAGTTATTATTAAATCCCCAACATAAAAATATCTATTCATGACATATTGTACTCTGTGTTTTGTAATACCAAATAATTTCAAAAAACTTTTTTTGACATATTGGTACTTTTTTGCCACCCACAAAAACACCATACTTTATAGTGGTTACTTTCTTGCCTTTGAAACCTGCCCTTTGCTTGACAGGTTCCACTGTGCAGTATTTTAATATAATTGAATCTTGATCTTTTTTATTTGTATAGCTGTAAAATTTTTCATGCAATTTTTTCAATTGCGACATTGTTAGTGTATCACACTTAAGCGCCTTAGAGTTATGGTTACATACTTTCTCTGGCATTGATTTTGGGGAATATCCAAAAAAAAAATAGAAAATACGTAAGCAGGTAAGTAAGCAGAAAGAACACCAATAAAACCAAAGTTAACCCAAACAGCATGCCAGCTCATGACAGCCCTAGCTTAAAACTAACCTCAATTTCTTAGCTTGGTTTCTTGACCAATTTTCGGGATCTCTTTTGCGTTTTCTTGCAAATTTATTAGTAACAACGCTGGGGCTTGACTCCATTATAACTTTTCACATTCAATCACTTAATTGTAATTAGAAAAACACTAAGAACGCAATAAAATCTCCGTACAATAATGTGCTAGCGGCCATTACACCACGCTTTCGAACGCTCGCTTCTGATTGGTCGATGACGTAAGATGGCCGATTTTGAAAACGAAATATGAACAGAATGCCACATTTGATCCTAACCCAAGATTTTGATTAGATTTTTATATAGCAGATTGCCGCTTTTGTTAGGTAGCTTCTAATGTAAGCGATTTTATTCAAATTTATCTGTGTTACCACATTTTTTGAAAAATGCACAGATTGCCGTCTTTGAAACTAGTCGACTCAATTATAACACCTAACGAGATACCTCCAAGGCAAAGTTAATGTTGTTGTACGTATTGTGTTTGAAAGTCTAAAAGGTATTTGAAAAAAAAAACAGACACACTAAAGCAGAATTATTAGGAGCCTCATATTCGAACTCTTCCAACGTTCTTGATAAAAGTCGTTCTGTTGAGTTTTTACCTAATTCGTTGTTATACTTATTGTTTTGTACGTCTAAAATATCATTAAAAAAATACTGGAAATACTCAGGTCCTTACTTGTTTTGATATACTTTACTCATTTCGTTAGATATTTTTTTATTTTGTTTTGATGTTAGCTCCTTATGTGTCAGAAAATCTAAGTCATTAAAAAAAAGTTAAACCTGAAAGCAGAATTGTTAGGAGCCTCATATTCAAACTCTTCAACGTTCTTGATAAATTCATTCTGTTGAATTTTTACTCAATTCGTTGTTGTACTTATTGTGTTTGTACATCTAAAAGGTCATTGAAAAAAGATTCTGGAAACACTAAAGCAGAATTGCCAAAAGCTTCAGGTTCCAGCTCACTTGTCTTGATATAACTCTTCGTTGGATATTTTTTTGTTTGGTGATAAGTCCTTAATGTGTCTGAAAACCTAAACCGGTCATTAAAAAAACATAAAAACATGAACTCTTCAGCGTTCTGAATAAAAGTCATTGTATTGAGTTTTTACGCAACTAGTTATTTATTTATTTACTCATTAATAATTATAACACCTAACGAGATACCTCCAAGGCGAAGTTGATGTTGTTGTACGTATTGTGTTTGAAAGTCTAAAAGGTATTTGAAAAAAAAAAGAACATAGAAACACCAAAGCAGAATTATTAGGAGCCTCATATTCAAACTCTTCCAACGTTCTTGATAAAAGTCGTTCTGTTGAGTTTTTACCCAATTCGTTGTACTTATTGTGTTTGTACGTCTAAAAGGTAATTAAAAAAAGATTCTGGAAACACTAAAGCAGAATTGCCAAAAGCTTCAGGTTCCAGCTCCTCACTTGTCTTGATATAACTCTGTTCGTTAGATATTTTTTTGTTTTGGTGTCAAGCGCTTATTGTGTCTGACAACCTAAAACGGTAATTAAAAAAAAACACAGTGAAACATGAACTCTTCAGCGTTCTTAATATCAAGTCATTCTATTGAGTTTCTACTCAACTAGTTATTTATTTACTCATTAATAATTATAACACCTAACGAGATACCTCCAAGGCGAAGTTGATGTTGTACGTATTGTCTGAAAGTCTAACATGTATTTGAAAAAAAAAACATGACACACTAAAGCAGAATTATTAGGAGCCTCATATTCGAACTCTTCCAACGTTCTTGATAAAAGTCGTTATGTTTTTACCCAATTCGTTGTTGTACTTATTGTGTTTGTACGTCTAAAAGTTCATTGAAAAAAAAACCGGAAGTACTAAAGCAAAATTGCCAGAAGCCTCAGGTACCAACTCCTTACTTGTTTTGATATACTTAACTCGTTTCGTTAGATTTTTTTTTGTTTTGATGTTAGCTCGTTATGTGTCAGAAAATCTAAGTCATTAAAAACAAAAAATAAACCTCAAAGCAGAATTGTTAGGAGCCTCATATTCAAACTCTTCAACGTTCTTGAGAAAAGTCATTCTTATAATTGTACCCAAAATCCTTCACTAACACCGGGTTTTTAAAATAACAAGTCACATTAACATTCGTAGTTTATCGTTCAACAAAATCACACATAATGCAATAGTTTCACACGAACAGGACTTACTATGAACATTTGTCAGGCTCGACGGTTGGTACAAGAATGCACGTCCGTAAACAGAGTCCAGTAATGTATAAACATGGCATTAGTCAATTGAGCGACTATACTCATAACAAATAATGCTAGCAAACTCCAGTTTGCTAGCTGTAGTCAAACTAGCTACTACACAGAACATATTATACTCTAAGGAGAAGAATAACGACTTCATACATAAAAAGTATGAACTGTTTTGCTGCACGCCATCTAGTGGCACCCCAAAACAATCAAAGGACGCGAATAGGGCGGGAAATTTCAAATATTTTAAATAAAATTACCGCTTCAAAACTGAATTTTTCTTTCTAGTTGTGCAATAAGAATGCCTTCTTATCTCAAATTAGCACTATTGACGTACTTAATATATTATGCTAATTTGAAATAATTTTCCATTCCTATTGCACAACCAGAAAGAAAAAAGTAACTTCATTCATTTCCAACTTTACTAAACATAAAAAAACAACCAGAAATTGTGATAACTTTATATATTTATAGGTGACATAATCAGAACGAGTATTTAATTTTATTTGTGTTTTAAAATATCAATTTTTCTTTTTAGGGAAGTTTTCCAAGATTCCTCTGAGAACTGACGATTTTTTAACGAACAGTACCTCTTTACGCAAATATATAATATATTATCTATAAAATAATTGACATTTTTCTCCATATGTGCTGGACAAGCTTTTAAAAACTCATGATCAACTGATTGCACAACTTTTTCTTTTACTATTTTAAGCACACGCTTTTCATGTCCTATTTCTTCAAACATTCTGTTTGCCACCGAAGCACAGGATTCCACATAACTTATAATATTACTATGAGGATAATTTAAGGTCTGCTTTTCAGAATTGTATTCTTTAAATTGGATAAATAGATGTTCTACAGACGAATTTTCCTTCGAAATTAAAATATTACGACAGCTTGTGCAGGTACAATCAAGTCTTTTAATTAAAAATCCACAAACATATGCACATGCCTGAGCTTCACCATTTGATGGTTCTGCATTACATAAATTTTCAATTTCCTCAGACAAATCTGAGGAATTTGAAATATTATGTAAAGTTGATATTGTATCATTTGTGCATATGTTTGTGGATTTGGTCAACAAATCTTTATAATTATCTATTATACTTTCGCAGTAATCGCTTTCGCAGTTTCCTGTGCTTAGGTGAGCTAGGTTGCTCAAGATAGAGGTCTTTAGGGCTGCAACAAATTGTCCAGCTGTTGGATTGTAATTTGCACCGCAATTACCCCGAATGCAACCAAACAAGTCTTCCAATGGGTCCTGCTGTAGTCTGCGGGTGGCAAGACTTTGAACATTTGCATGTTTATTACGGAGTTTACTCCATAAAAGTTCGATTGCATTCAGGGTCCAAACCCATCCTTCTTGTGAAGGTGGTGTGCGTGTGCAGCCTAAAAATTTTAATGAATTAAAAAATAATTTCATTTCCTTAAATAACTGGAGATGTGGTGTGGTTTGTTTTAAATTTGTCGCATGTATTTTCCCGCGGCGTAAATCTGAGGAGTCGCTGTTGACAGAGTCAAATAGCATGTCCATTTTCGATATGAGACCTGCAGTTACAGCGGCTTCCGAAGTCAGTACGCCTGAAAATGGAAGTAAAAATGTATTCAAACAATGTGTTTATTGCTTAGTGAATATTAAAAAAAAACCGCGTTCTGTTAATAGATTGATATTCAAAAAAATTCAAAATATTTTATTTCACATAGGCCTACATGGGCATGTGTAAAATGTCAGAAGCTAGTGCACGGTTCACAATTGGTCATTAAAATAATATTATTAAAACATTATTTATATACCTTCTGAAATTTTTGCCATCATCCCAGCAGCAACCGTATGGCTCAAGATTTGTGCCTCCAATTTCACCTTCATTTTTTGCTTGCTGTTTGGATTGAGGTGTTCTAATTTTAAGCCCGGAGCAAATACAAAATTGGGATTCTGATTGTCCAGATCATAAAAAGTTTTTATATGACTCCATTTTGCAACACCTAAAATAAGCAAATTCATTTAATAAGTAAATGAAATGTGTAGGTATTTATCAATATTATCCTAAATGTGAACACTTTTTATAATATTCTTAGTTCATACCTATTCCAATTTTGTTGTTTGATGTTATTTGTGTAGTGCACTGGATATTGTATTTCAGAAATAAATTTCTGAAACACTTTAGAAGATGAGGCGGGTCATACATACTGATAATTTCTATATCATCAATAGTAATGAAGGGTTTTTCACAAGTAGCACCCAAAATGGACAAAGCTCTTCGATTTACCCCATCCATGTCGCAAACCGTCGCCGCTATGCTAAGACCCGCCTCACGACATTCACGTACTATCTGAAAAAATAAAATAAAAACATTGACAATTAATTACACACACACACACATGATTACTTAATTTAATTTGTGGAAACTTTCTTGGGTTATGTATTACTCAAATTCAGTATCTAAAATTATTCTTTAACATTATATGTTACAAATTACTTTTTCTAAATATACAATATAATATTTAAGTGTGCACAGTACTTGAGAAAGGTAACAGTATGATATAGTTCTGAGTTTTATATAAAACTCAGAACTATATTATACTGTTATGCTGTATGGTAGCTGTAAAATTATATTTTTTTGGATTGCTTTGATAACATTACCTCTTTTATCAAGACTGCTAGACGGTCTGCTGTTACATACTCGCTGGATAAGTAGTAAGCCAAAGGCTGCTTAATCTTTTTTCTAATGCCAGCTAACATGAACACTAGAGCATGTGTTGCTAATTGTGGTGATCTGCCTTGAAGGCCATGGTCTTGGAATCCTTCTATTGTATCCGTCTTTCGGTTATACATTATATTTTTTTTAATTGACATTTCATCAAACATGATAATGTATTCATTGTCAGATGCAGTTTGAAGTCCTACTGTTTTCTTTAATACAGAGAAAATACATTTGTTGACTCCCACTTCGAGGGAGAGTTTGCTCAAAAGACATTTTAAAGTCGATTGAGCTGGTAGACAAAACAGTCTTCTCATCAGTCTATAACAAGTTGGTGATCTTTTATATAATCTCAGCGCTGTTATTTTTTCTTCCATTGTCCATCTCCTTCCTTTGTTTTTTTTTTAAAGTTTTTTATCTGTGCTTGCAGCAACAAGGCAAATGTGGGTGTCAATTTTTTCATCAGTTTATCAACCGACTCGTTTTTACTTATTTCTTTCAGGATGTCCTTATTTTTCAATTTTTTTATTCTATTTCGTAATTGGCAAATATGTTTTAAATGTTTTCTGCATTTTGCCAACAGATATTCTTCTTTTGGAGTTTTAGTTTTACTTGTTGGTATTTAAGGAGTGTTAATTTCACCCGTCACTTTATTTTCTTCAAGCAACACATGCGAGGTCCCAGGTAGAGGTTCAAGTATTGGTTTTTTATAGGTTGGTTTTGGCTCAGAATAGCAGTTGGTTACATCTTTCAACACTTGCACTTGACAATATGAAGGACCTGGTTGAGGTTCAGCCTGGAATTTAAGTAAAAAAATTGTTGTAGTAGTTATATTAGTAACAATAACCATAATACTACTACAACAATACCTAGTTGTAAAATTGAATATACAATCTCAAAATCCCTTAAACATTCTATAACCTTTGTTTTTCTATAGAATTTTAATGCAGCTCCAACTTGGTTGGCTAATTTAACACAGAAAAACTTATTGAGTATCGCTCGGGAAATGTATTTTCTTGAGATAAAAGTAACCTATATTTTAATCCGGGTTATGGTCTGTGTGACAAATATCATCCAAATTCGATTAGCTATTAAATTGCCAGTGGTTAAAATAACAAGCTTTCAAAAATCTTCATGAACTTTTACATTTATAATAATATTCATAGGATATCTCTTAACCTTTCAAGTAGCGCAATTAAAGATGGTGTGCGAACCCTGGCATTCGCTTCAGGGTTAATAAATTAAAGCTCTAAACCACCATCCTTGTTTTCCCTATTGCAAAAATTTTATTATGAAACTACTAATTACTACCATGAACTTAATATGTTACATGTCAAAAGATTGTATTAGTTATATAACTAAACAAATAACTTAATTACCTCTTTGATGTCATCTGGAACTGCAAATCTATGAAGCTTCTTGGAAGTATCAGGGTAATCACTAAATGATGTCCTTGGAAAATGTCTATTGCAGAGCATTTTATGTTCTGTATGAAGTTTATGCTGGAATTCTGGTGACCAGTATTCTTTATCAGGAAAGCAGTACTTTGCCCATAATTCACAGCTGAAAAAAAAAAATTATAACTGTATTAAAATAAGAAACTTATTAAGATGGTTGATTGTGAACCAGAATCAATATAAATTATTAAAAAACTGCTGTACTATATTTGTTTGTCCACCGGTATTGCTTAGTCAGTTCAATAACAATAGAAAAGTAATTGTCTCATTCGTGACATTTGAGCTCATAGTTATTTGCCATAGAAGTATTTCCAAATCTATTGAAATTTATGTGGTCGAATAAACTAAGGAAAGGTATTTTGTCTTTTATTAGAATGTTTTTCAAATACTTTTTGATCTTTAATCACCAAAGCAATATTTGAGCAGTGACTAGAATAGTTAAGTTACTTGAGAATTGGTCTTAACTGATGTGGTAATTATAAACTTCAATTCAACAACATGCATAATACATAAATTGGAAAATTGAGTGCAGAATAGGCAGGATGTGGAAGCCTCTTTAGCTGTAATTCAGTAGCTTTTGTTGTTGTAACATCATCTTCGAACAAGTACCTACCTAAGAAGGTATCACTGGTTCGAAGCCCTGGTACAATTCAGACAATATTCCTTAGGTAATTCATCATAAATTAGGTATATATGTACATACCGTAACGTGTTCGTTTTGCCGGGTTTCGGAAAGCGAAACAATGTAGTTAGTGAGTCCTCAGCTGGTGAACGTCCACACTTAAGACATCGTCGTCGACTTTCCGCGTTTATTACCGACGACATAGTTACGTTTCAAGTCACTTTCTCGAAAAAGGTACAGAAACAGAGTCACTTTCTCAAAAAAACACACAGAGTCACTATCTCAAAACACATAAACTGAGTCCATATCTCGAAACACACATTCAGAGTCGCTATCTCAAAATATTTGGAACGCACAGAGTCGAAACAAACAAAAAAAAACTTAAAAGTTACAACACAAGACGCTACAGCATACAAACAACTCCGCCATCTTGTTTGGGACGAACGAAACGTCATCAGTCGTAATGACATCAGTGGTATGATTAGGGACCTAAATCCCATAAAAACGTAATTTTTTAGTCTAGCGTATTAGGTCCCGATATTTTTTTTTAACTCTAGCCACACTTGAAATAGCCCTTGAAGGTATGTCGTTGTTTCGACGTATAGAGTTGACACCCCCTGAGCTACTATTTATATTTTAAAATAAATGTGCTAAAATAGTGTAGTTAACTAGGATTGTTTACAGCTCGGCCATCCACCATTCAACGAGTACTCTCGTTGTACAAGATATTTAAACAATTCATACAATCAATAAATTTCTGCTTATTGCTAATTAAACAAATTATATAAACCAATATACTGTTTTTTTGTGGACCTTTTCGTGATTAAAAAATATAAAATATTTCTAATAAAAATTAATTCTCAATATTCAAAAGTACATTACATACATATTAGTTAATGTAGGCTACATGCTTGTCCTTTAATTTGACACAAACTTAACATACTTAATAATTAACAAATTTTGTAATAGCCCAATACTTCACATCATACTTCATAATAGCCAGTGACTTGTCTAGGCCCGTTACGCGGTACTGAAATTACTATAGCCCGTGACCTTTTTTTTTTTTTTTTTTGCGCTGGGAAAAAATGCATTACGCACACCCTCCCATCGGGGGATGGGGGGGCTGTGTGGGACTCCCCGGGCTAGCCCGGTATACCCACTAAAATAACCCAGCGGCATTCCCGCATCGTCTGAGTGGAGAGGGACTGGGAGATCGGCAGAGCCTTTACGTCCAGCCCCCCTCCGACGTCCGCCCGCCTTCACGGCGGGCCCTTCACGCCCTCCCCGTTGGGGGAGGGCCGGGAATGTCCGACGAAGGTGGTGACGGGTGCAATGCGGGCGAAGGCGCCCCCGCGCCTGTCGCCCGCCCATCACCACCACGAGGAGGGAGAAGGCCGCGCCTTCTCCGACCTCTTCTTCGCCTACGGAGCGGCTCAGCGAGAGGGTCGTCCTCCCGCGCACGCTCCGCCGCCTCCTTTTGCGAGATGACGTCCTCGCAAAAGGAGGTTACCGCTGACCAGGCCCCCTCACTCTCCAGCATGGCGCTGACCACGCCGGGTAGTGAGAGGTCCGGGCCGACCACCGCGGTGAGACTGCGGCGCAGCTCGGACCAAGCCGGGCACACCTCGAGGGTGTGCTGTGCCGTGTCCTCTGCCGCGCCGCAGTCGTGGCACGCCGGAGTTTCCTCCCTCCCGATCCGGTGCAGGTGAGATCCGAAGCAGCCATGCCCGGACAACACCTGGACCAGACGGAAGGAGAGGAAACCGTGGGAGCGCTCGAGCCAGTCCCGCAGGACCGGACCGAGCGCGTCCAGGGTTCGGCGGCCAAAGGTGGCGGAGGCGAGGTCCTCCGTCCAATGGACGATGATGGCGTCCCTCGCCTTCCGCCGCACGGCCTCCCGCTCCTCCGCGACGGGGCGCTCCCCGAGCGCCCTTCGCCGCGCCGTCCACTCGTACACTCTGGCGAGCACCCACGCCTCCAACTCCCAAGGAGGGGTGCTCGCCAGAGCGCACGCCGCCGAGAACCCCACCGAGCGGTAAGCCCTCGCCACCCGCTGTGCAATGGCCCTTTGGGGCCTGCGGATGGCGGTGGCATTCTCCCTCCTATGGAGGGAGTCCGCCCAGATGGGGGCCCCGTATAGGGCCATGCTACGCAGGATGCCGGCATACAACCGCCGGCATCGTGCGTTGGGCCCGCCCAGGTTCGGGATAGCCCGTGACCTGGCTTAGCCCCGTTAACTGGCTCTTTATTATTACTATAGCCCGTGACCTGGCTAAGCCCGTTACCTGGCACTTATATAACTGTAGCCCGTGACCTGGCTATGCCCGTTACCTGGCACTTATATAACTATAGCTCGTGACCTGGCTAAGCCCGTTACCTGGCACTTATATAACTATAGCCCGTGACCTGGCTAAGCCCGTTACCTGGCTAAGCCCGTTACCTGGCACTTATGTAACTATAGCCCGTGACCTGGCTAAGCCCGTTACCTGGCATTTAAATTAAATTACACTAGTTTACAAAAAAAAAAATGTCCTTGCAGTAAATTACATATTTTTTTAATTAGCTGCTATAACTCAATGCAAACATGTACATTTTTAATTTTTATCACGTCACAGATGGAAGATATCGACCCCTTTTAGTTTCGACTACCCACAAGTTTGTTCCGAAATAGCTAGTCTTCATTTTGATAAATGTTTGTTTTCAAAAGGTCAAAAAGGTTGGTTAGAGTACATTCTGGCTGTTTTTGGTGAACTTTTTGTATCTAAGAAAGAATATTCTATAAAGAAAACACTCAAATATGCCTATATTTTATTACTTGAAAATTCCGGTCTCTCATCGGGATAAAAGTGGGTTTCTCAAGTGTTTATTGAAAAATGTAGAAGAACGCTAAGCTGCTGGAATGCAAGTTTAAATAGATTGTTGAAATTGCAAGCAAATGATAAAGACCCACCATGCAACCACGAAACTGATTGTTACGCCCCTATCGCTAAAAGCATTTGGCTTTAATCATAAAACCAAGGGTTAAATTACACGTGCGGATGTCCAAGCAGCTTTTTTAATATTTCAAAGGTGCTAAAAAAAGCATTTGGATTATTAAAAAATATCAAAAACGTCGACACTAATTCATTTTTAGTTTCGTTATCTTTGCAAAAATATATGGGGAGTATTTTCGAAATGTGACGTGTTGGAATTTTTTAATATTTTTTTCTAAACTTGCAGCACCTCATTAATTAAGAAATTCATTTTTAGTTTCGTTATCTTTGCAAAAATATATGGGGAGTATTTTCGAAATGTGACGTGTTGGAATTTTTTAATATTTTTTTCTAAACTTGCAGCACCTCATTAATTAAGAATAAACACTTTTCCGTTCTGATATGTATGCGAACGTAGGGACTAGTGAAACGACAGATAGCTGGTAGTACACTGAGTTTATTTGTCAAGCGACACAACTTACATTAGGAGTGAATACAACTACCCTCATATACTAACTTATATAACATTCCTTCCCCTAGCTTGACAATATACATACATAATTTAATTCTTAGTAAAAATGTTTATAATCGACCCGAGGTACAGTTCGCAGTTTTTTACCATCAGCCGTTTGCCTTTCTGGCTGTAGAGTCTGGCCTGACCCTGACTCGCCGAGAGCTTCATCTTGAGTCGCTTCCGTTGCCTCATAGAATTCTTCGTCTTCTTCTATTGAATTGCCAGTTTGTGTTGTCGTGTCCACTAATTCTTCTCTCTCTCTATTTTCCTCCCCTCCCGTATCTGACGCACTGTCATCCACTGGAAGCGTTGTGTTTGGTGGTGAAGTTTCTTGTGGAGTAATATCTTCGACTTCTATTGGGCAATCGCTTGGCTCGTGGTAATTTGTTGCTGTTCCTCGGTATGCTATTAATTGATTTTTGTGTTTTTTTTATATTACAACTACTGATACAGTCCTTAACGATATAAATAACTTTACCGATTTTTTTTATTATTATACCTTTATTCCATGACCCTTGCTTATTTAAATTGTTCTTTTTATATAAAACATAATCCCCAGCTTTAAAATATTTACTACATTTGCTGTCCCTTGATGCCTTAGACTGCAAACACTGTTTGTTTTCGACGTTTCGAGTGAGAGTGACAGGTGCCGGTAAAGGTGAGTTTGGTTTGATCAAATCTAATCGCGATCGCAATTTGTGTCCGAAAACCAACTGGGCAGGTGAACAGCCTGTTGATGAATGAATGGAATTTCGATAGTCAAATAGATATTTACATAACTTGTTATTTAATCCTTTCGTGTTACTGTTACTTAATAAACTAGATTTAATTCCCTTCTTCACCACCTTCACATAGCTTTCTGCCTGCCCGTTACTTGCCGGATGATAAGCCGGTGACGTCACATGCGAAATGCCGTTTGATGCACAAAACATTTTGAATTCTGAGGAAGTAAACTGCGTACCATTATCACTAACTATAGTGTGCGGTAAGCCAAATCTTGCCATGTATTCGTACAATTTACTAATTAGCGACAATGATGACGTACTTGTCCCCATATCATAAGCTTCTACCCACTTTGAGTACGCATCTGCAATAACTAAGTACGAACGATTTTGTAGGGGGCCGAGAAAGTCAATGTGAATTCGATAAAACGCTTGCGGCGGGTGTGGCCACAGCGCTAGCGGTGCTCGCGCAGGTAACTGTCTCAATTGTAAACAAATCTCACAACTCGCTATCATGTTTTCTACCGCGTTATCTATTCCGGGAAACCAAAATCTGCTGCGCGCTTCCGCTTTCGTTTTCACAATTCCTAAATGAGATTTATGAAGTTCTGTTAGTACTTTAGTTCTAAGTGTCTCTGGTATAACAACTTTGTGCCCTCGCATAATACAACCACTTTCATACGACAACTGGGTTTTACATAAAAAATAAGGTTTGATAAATGTATCTGATATTCGCTCTGGCCAACCCTTAACAATATATGAACGGACTTTATTTAACGCTCCATCCTTAGTAGTTTCATCGCGAATTTGTCTGAGCGTGACAGGTAGACTGCCATCGATAACAAAATTTACGTACGACGCGCGATCTTCTACCGGTACTAAACTACTGTCGGCTTCGTAGCCGCACCCCCCACTCAGCGCCGTTGATTCACACTCAGGTAGACTGGCGCGCGATAAATAATCTGCGCTGTTATCAGCGCTGCGTATGTATTCAATGGAGTAATTATATCCGCTTAGAAACATAGCGTAACGCTGCAGCCTATTAGCCGAAACCTCTGGTATTCCACGATATGGACCAAAAATAGATAAAAGGGGTTTGTGATCTGTACGGAGTACGAACGGAACCGCCCTCCCGTACAAATACTGGTGAAAACGTCGCACTCCGAATATAATTGCTGTTGCCTTCTTTTGCAATTGTGAATACCGCTTCTCTGCAGCATTCAGTGTGCGAGAGGCAAACGCTACTGGACGTTCCACTCCATCAGTACCTATCTGCGATAAGATCGCACCTAATCCACTGGGCGAGGCGTCTACCGTTAAAATTATCTTGGAAGTGTGATCATAATGCGCTAGTACCTGTTTTGAAGCTAAACATTGTTTAATTGATTTGAAAGCTTTATCATGTATGATCTCCCATTTCCGTTTATTACCTTTTTGCAACAATGAATAAAGCGGGCTCAATATCGAGGACGCGTTAGGTACAAAATTCCTATAATAGTTGACTAATCCTAGAAACGACTGTAACTTATTCACGTTTGTAGGAGTAGGTGCCTCGATAATTGCTTTGACCTTTTGTTTTGATTTACTCAACCCATTCTTATCTATAGTATAACCTAAATATTCAATTTGGTTCTCAAAAAACGCGCACTTATCTTTTGTTAGACCTGCATCTTGCAGTCTTTGTAATACTGCGTTCAATCTTTCGAAATGTTGTTCTTTAGTTTTTCCCGTTATACAAATGTCGTCAAGCATACACATTACGCCGTCCAACCCTGATAATAAACACTCCATTGCCCGTTGGAAAATAGCTGGGGCACTGGCGAGCCCAAAAACTAACCGTGTATGGGTCATTGTCAAATTTAGCGCAGGTAATCGTGACTAAAAATTATAAACTTATAAAAAAATAAAAATACTTAAACTTGAGTTTTCTTTGTGTACATGCCTGTTAAAACAACTGAATATGGTCTGTTACTGACGGCCGCGATGTTTAACTTATAATTAATGATTTATTCCAGATTTTGTGGCTTAGGGTGTAAAAAAAATACAACTCTGTTATCACTACGTATTGACTTTTATTACGAAATTAAACAATTCAGTCGCAATTATTTTGGCATTATTGTTAACTACAGTCTTTTATCTTATAATCACATTTGGAATCACAACGTTTTTTTAAAGTTTAGTAATCATTAACTTATTTTCTAAACAACTCTGTTACTTTTTGAATGTTTGCAAACTTTAAATTTTACCGTATTACTTCAAATATTTATATGTTAACCGCTAACTGCAACATAAAATTGTAAAAATATTTTTAAAATTGCCATACTATATCAACTAACTTAGTGTAAAAATCTTAATGAAGTCTTTTAGCCTTCGGGACAGAAAAGTAACAGAGTTGTAGCGCAGTAACATAGTTGTTAGTTTTCTTATCTTACTTGACTAAATCAGACTCTGTTGGGGTTGAGATCATAATTATTAACATAAACTCCAATAACAATAACAATCAACATTATTGCTGGTAAGTATTTACCAATACCAGCTTTATGAAAACAAAAATAAAAAATCTTAAAAGAGTATTAGTATCAGAAAAATGAAAGTCTCTTATTTCTCAAAAATGTCTAAAGCAGTATCAAATTGGCAGTAGGATATTCTTGTACCTTTACATACTTTTATTAGTTATGGAACAATAGCAATTAAATTATCAAAAGGCACATAAGATATATCAGACTCAACTAATTTAAATTTGGTTGCAGTATGATCCATTGACTTACAAAATATAATTTTAACCTCACCATCATCTTCTACTTCAGATAAGGCCTTACCCAAATATATGTAGTCTTGTTTTGGGCTGGACATTTCCTTATCTGGAATACTCTTTATTATGTACACCATATAAGTTACAGAAAATATAGATGAGAAACATTACATAGGGTGACACAATGGGCGGCCTTATCGCTAAAAGCGATATTTTCAAGACAACCTTTGGATGGATTCTAAAGAGAAAAAGGAGATACAGTACTGTAGGTAGTCTTAGGTGTACTATTTATACAAACATCAATACAAACTAAATAGATAAATTTTATACAATGATAATTATGAAACAGTAGCGGAGAACTCTAGTAACAAACGCTTTAAAGAGAGAGATAGTGGTTCTTGACCAAAGTTTTAAAAATGGACAAAGATTGAGCACGCCTTATCGATACAGGCAAGGCATTCCATAAGCTCACCGCTTGAATCGTGAAAGAATTATCATAGAAGGTGGTGGAATGCATCGGCATTTCTAGTCTCAAGTTTTCCGATGACCTCAGATATCTATTATGTGTGTCATGAAGGAACTTGAATCGTTCTTTAAGGTAAGAGGGGGTTGTAGGATTGAACAGAATACTGTAGAGCAGAAATAAAATATGAGAATCCCGGCGAAGACGTATGGGAAGCCACTTGAGTTTTGTCCGAAATTCAGAAATGTGATGATATTTGCGCAAGCCAAATATAAATCTATGCAAAGGTTTTGAACACGCTCAAGTTTATCTAGTTGTGGCTGAGTGAGATCGAGATAACTGACATCAGCATAGTCAAGGATGGGAAGCAGAAGGGACTGTGCATGCGCAGTTTTAATGGCAGTAGGAAGGAAGTTCCGCAATCGTCTAAGGGACCTGGCAGATGCAAAGATAACGAATGAACATGAATATTTTCCTTCTCGATCAAAGCATCGTCACTTTGTTTTGATGTGCTGTGTTCTGTCAAATAAGGGTTGGAAGATTTTTCTTTTTCTTTCAGAAGTGTACATAACAATACGGAGTGCTCTGGCCCTATTTTTACGTTTGGCATTTGCAGTTCGCCATTTCTTTTTTAACGCTCTATGTTCACGAGCTGATAAATCTCGCACTAAGCGTTTGTTTGCATTATCTTCTCCCTATCTTTTCTTCTAGATTCTGCTTCTTTTCAGGATTATTTTTACGCCGTTGACGGTACCGTCGCTGTTACTCAGCAGGCGTGAGAGGCATCTCGAGATCTCGAAGAAACAATACTAAACCTGAAACAAAGTTTTTGAGTTCATAGAAACATTTCATTTATAGGACTTAAGAAATTACCTACATAAGAAAATCCATTTATGAATAAAAAATACGTTTAAAACATGAAAATTAAGTGCAAAGTTAAAGAATTATATTCATAATTCCACTCTGTTACTTTGTTAACAACTCTGTTACCCCGAGGTAGTAACAGAGTTGCGTAGTAACAGAGTAGTAAATTTTGCTTACTACAAGACATAAATCATGAAGTAATGATCAAGTAACAATCTTTCTTTCATATTTAGATTATTAACCACTCTTACAACATACTGAACATAAAATAACTTAAAAATACGTTTATCTACTTACGTAAATAGTAGGTAACAAAGTGGATGCACAATAAAAACACGCAGCCTGATCCACGCCTCATGGTCGACTAGCACCTTCCGCACCCCGCCACCCGTGCTCCCGATCATCCACAATGAATGCCAACGTCCCGCTCTATCTAGTACAAAATTTAAGCAGCGCCATCGCTATTTTACGTTGTGAATTACTTGGTAACATAACATTCCAGTTGTATTACACCATACGCGGGACGAAATTTCAGAAAATAATTATTAATTAGAATTGTAATACTTACCCGTTTAAAGACATATTCTAACATTCTAACTGTAATCTGTTTGTAGTTATAATTTATTTAAAGCGTGTTGGTATGGTAGAAAATAGCAATTTTTTATTCTTATTGTAACAGGTTCCTACTAGGGACATATAGATTTTGTAAGAAATACCGCTCTGTTACCAGAAACAACCACAATGTTACTTTAAAAAAAAAAACTAAAAATAACAAAACTTAGTCTTAATTTTACTAATCAGTGTTTAGTAATGTGGTGTATTGTGTGTTTAATGTATTTTTTATACAAAAATGTGTATTTTATCCGAATTAAAAAATAACACTACACAGGGACAAGGTTTTCTGCGCAAAATTTGACAACGACCCGTATATACAAACAATCCGCGATGAGTATTAATACAAGTTATTTTTTGAGACGACTCGTCTAATACAAACTGTGAATAGGCTTGCGAGAGATCTAATTTGCTGAACTGCTGTCCCCCGTGTAATTTTGTGAATAGTTCTTGAGCTGTCGGTAACGGATACTGGTCGACAACCAGCTGTTTATTTACGCTTACGGAATAGTCTACGCACAACCTAATTGAGCCATCGCGCTTTAATATAGGCACAATAGGCGAGGCGCAATCAGAGTGTTGAACCGGTTTTAGTACACCTATACGTACCAACCGATCGATCTCGTCGTTTACCTTATCTTTAAGTGCAAATGCTATAGGACGGGCTTTGAAAAAAACCGGTTTTGCGTCATCTTTTAATTGTAACTTGACCTGATATTTTGTAAAAACACCTAGCTCGTCAGAGAAAACAGATGGATCTTGGGCTTTTAACTGCTCAGCAATGTTATTTGATTGAAAATAATTTATTTGCGACATTTGTAATCTGAACAAACAAATAAAATCTCTTCCTAAAATTGGGGGTCCACCATCACGTATCACTCGCACATTAACTATGTGTGTTTTGCCTAAATAAGTAATTGGCAATTGCACTATTCCTAAACAATCTATGACACGACCTGTATACGTGAATAATCGGTCAGTCGTTAGTGATAACGGCAACAATTTAAAATATGTTTTGTACACTTTCTCGGAAATCGCTGTGACAGCCGATCCGGTATCAATTTCGAACTTCAGATGTATATTTTGTATCGAAACTACTAAAGTCATAGGTTCACCGCTATGAGAACATAATATTTTATTTTACTTACCGTCATCGTCACTCTCGCTCGACCCGCCCGTTCCGACGAAATTTATCTTTTTGCACATTCGGCGTAGATGGCCTTTTACGTTACACTTTTTACATGTATAGCTTGCAAACCGACACAGACGTTTTATGATTTTTGTAACCGCACACGGAACACTTTTCCTTGTTAGCACTGGGTTCGTTTGTGGTGGTCGCGCGTTCGTTTGCGGTGATCTTGAACAGCGCCTCGCTCGACGGCGGCGCCTGCATCGACGCCGACGATGATGCTGCTGCTCCTTTACGTGCACTGCGCACGCTCTCCGCCAACTCCACTGCTTTGGCCAGTGTCAACTCTTGAAGGTCACGTGCGAAAAGCTTGTCCTTCTCCGGTCCCGGCAGCATACCCATAACAAACCGATCACGCAGCGCCTCTTCTACATTCAGAAACCCGCAATGTATAGTGAGGCCCCGAAGCCTCGCAGCCCACTGCGAGAATGTTTCTTCTTGACCTTGAGTAGCAGCATAAAAATTAAACCGCTCGCCGAATCCACATTTTTTTCGGTGTAAAATGACTGTCGAGAAGTGTGAGAATGTCTTCGTATGGCACCTGCGTTAGTTATTTCGGTAACGCCAAGTCAGCCGCCAGTTTGTAAGTGCTGTCGGCGAGTGCACTCAGCAATATTGCCCGTCTTTTCACACCCTTTGGATCCTTAACCTCATCAATATCATTCGCAATGAACCATTGTGAAATTCGTTGTTTATAGTTTTGCCATGTATGAGTGTTATGGTCAAAACTTGACAAAATTCCAAAATGTGACATTTTTTTTCTTTTAAAATAGTCGCGGGTACTCGTCGCCACTGATATGTATGCGAACGTAGGGACTAGTGAAACGACAGATAGCTGGTAGTACACTGAGTTTATTTGTCAAGCGACACAACTTACATTAGGAGTGAATACAACTACCCTCATATACTAACTTATATAACACGTTCCAGGACAAAAACCTTGTAAACTAGTGTTATTATAGCCCGTGACCTGGCTTGTGGTACTAATGTGAATATGCAAAAATTATACCATAACTTTATTTAATCAACCCAGGGCAATTTAAAAGAATCTCATGACAACGAAAGTACGTAAACAATAATTCTTATTAATTATCTGAGTCATTTCCTTTATCGTCGGATGCCTGAGACTCTGACGACGAAGGCTGTTGGAATGCCGACGGAGCATTCACGAGACCAAATGGCATCCTGCAGTATTCATATTGCCCATCAGGCGTTACGAATGCCGTTTTGTCTCGCGACTGTTCCGCGATTGGTATTTGATAATAGCCTGATGCTAAATCAAGAGTTATAAAGATTGAACTACCAGTAAGTAAGTCGAGTTGGTCCTCGATTCTAGGCAAAGGGTAATGTTCACGCACTGTTTAGTGCACGATAATCTACACAAAGACGTTTCTCCCCTGACTTTTTATTTACTAGAACTATTGGGCTGGCGTAGGGTGAATTACTTTCTCTAATAACCCCGTTATCTAACATTTCTTTGACCATTTCCCTTACTAATTGTTTTTCACTATAAGATAGTCTATATGGGCGGTAAACTACTGGTTCCGAGTTAGTAAGATGGATTACTATTTCAGTTTCCTTAGCGTATCCTAAGTCATGTAAACCGAAGGAAAAACAAGTAGGGTACTTATCAATGACCGATTTTAAATAATCTTTTTGCAGCGACGTTAAGCCTGCTCCACATTTCAATGACGATTCATCTGCACCGTATGTATCATTTAATTCGACCCTATTCACAAGTAAGGTTTCATTAGCAACGATACCGCGCGTTATCAGGTCTTGCGTTTTAAATTTTAAATCCTTTGAGCAAACATTTTGAATTAACACGAACCCTACACCTTCATTCAAATTATATTCACCGGGTAGTAATATTCTTCACCCTCGCGACCCCTTAAGGAACCATGTACGTAAATATGTCCAGTATAGTCTTCGTTAGTTTTTACGGTAACATTTTTAATTTCATTACTATTTGCAACAGTGTCGACTGAACAAAAAAGAGGGTATTTTACGATTCCGGCCTTTTTATTTCTTTTGAATATTAGGTCTGAACAGGTCTTCACAATTTTGACAGATGGACGTTCAGTAAATGTGTGACCTACTACCAGTGGAGCGTTTAACAGATGGTTATCCACTACTAGTAGTTCCACGTCCTTTTCCTCTGAGCCCTGAATTTCTATTGTACACAAAGTCATGCCAATTGGGCAGTACGGATCACCACCAAACCCTCTAAGCATTGGTCCTGCGGTTGGATTCCAATTTAACTTCAGACATTGAGCATCGCTAAGACGAATCAGAGTACCTTCGCTGCCTAAATCTACATAGCCATCGATAATTTCATTGTTTATTTTAACAGGCATTTTATATTTAGAACTGGTGCTACCTAAAGTTTCAACCTTTAAGACATTTTTAGTCATGGTAGTAGCTTCACTGTTACTTTGATTAGTCTTAGGACAGGTGCCCGTTGAATGACCCATTAACCTACAATTATTACATCGCAACTTGGGCTTTGGACATCGATAAAATGTATGACCCTTCTCGTTACGTTATAGCACGTTACGTTTTCAATTCTATAATCCTTTTGTGAAGTATTACTATTTTGAGTGTTATTACTACTACTAGTCGCGGGAAGTTTATTTCGCTTATCCTTATTGATATTAACGTCGGTCGAAGTCTTATCCTGGCTAACTTTAATAGTTTTCAAAAACTTTAGAATGTGTTCAGGTTCGGTAAACCCTGCTGATTGGGCCCCCAATCGAACACCCCTATTCTCTCATAAACAGTCTACTGCTCATTTACCAGATATTTCGCACCTATTAAGCAAGTTCATCTTCGCGTAGTAATATAGCTCAAGCGATTCTCCAAATTTAACCCTTTTACTCAACATTTCTGTTAAAAGCTCTGCATAATTGTCACGTGAAGGAAAGGATTCCCGTAGCTTAGTCTTCCATTCTGCCCAAGAGTACAATAAAGTAGGCAAGCCTTGGTACCAGGTCTTTGCAACGCCAGTTAATTTTTGTAAAGCGTAATGAATAGTATGTTTGTCGTCCTAACTGTAAATTTCTGCGCATTCTTCGATTTTATTAATCCAAGAATTCACTGACTGTTCTTTACACAATGGATCAAATTCTGGCAACACATTATTATGGATCGGAATTTTTTCCCGCTCGCCACTATTATTGTTCTTTAAGTCCCTCATCACATCGATAAACTTATCAAAGAAATTAATTTGTGATTCAGCATACCTCGGTTCACGTCTTGAACTGCGTTCTTCACTTGATGACGATGCAGGACTTCGGCGCTGTCTACGCCGGTGGCTAGATGTCGAGGCTCGTTGTTTCGAGACATCGCGTTTGACACGGCTTCCACTCCTACTACTCTGCTTCGCTCTCTCCGAGCGCCGTCTTCGACGCAGCTCGGTGCTTGATAGCTGCGATTCACTTGAACGGCTTCGACTTCTCGATGATTCGCCACTTACCCCGTTCTCATTGCCTCTACGCTTTGGCATCTTGATGTGACCTCGACAGAATAAGAAGAAGTGATTTAGTTTATAGCTTAAACTAAATACATAAGTAGGTAGATGGATAAAAAAAATAATTTATTGTAAAATCATACAATAATAATTTATTTAAATATCCTAAGACTGCAATTAATTGCACAACAATACTATCAAAGCGTTTTAAGTGCGTTGCATAAGGTAAGGAATAAAGAAATCCATTCACTGGCTGGCAGAAATGCTTGTAGAAACTGCACGTGGTTCCAACTTTTGCTTCTATCTATATGTAGGTAGAACTCAAAGATTTAAATCTACCGGTAGGCTTATAGAACAGCATCACAGATTCAAATTATTTTGTAACGTAACGGAAAATAGAGCAGTTAACTATATAAAAATAAAAATAAATTTTTACACTTACGTACCTTTTATTGGTGGGCGTTATTATCCAAAAGGAGATCCGCAAACAGTCCTAATAAATTAGGCCTCAATAAACAAAAATGAAATAATTTGGGTTTTCAAGGAGTAATATTAGTCTTTAATCCTGTGTAATTAGTTTTTTTATATGACATGGGATACGAAAATTAAAAAATAAAAACTTTATTTCAGACAGTAGTCAATAAATCCCATTAACATATTTGTTTCCGCTCTTTTATTAGGTAATGAGTTCTAGTGATTTTAATATGAGGTGAAACTTACAGAATGTTGAATTTAAATTCCTTAGCTGCACATGGTCAGGGATTTTAAAGAAAAAAAAAACCAATTCAAGTTAATTGAAAATATTTTATTAATTGTTTTCCACATCATCGGTTATTAATATACTATCGAGATGCTGGGCGGGAGGTACCACATTGTCTTGGTACCTAGCCCACCCTAAGTACCATATTATACATAAAATATGTGCACAGCAGCCTACTGTTCTCTTGCCTACATTACAATTGCAATAGTGTTGTAGTATTGCGTCCCTACCGTTAAGAGAGCCGTCGACCAAAATATAAACAAAGTATATTTTACGGCCTACATGGCGCGATTGTATTTTGCCTCTTAGCAGCCAAACACTATTTTCAGTCGACAGCTCTCTCAGTAGACTGCTGTCAACCTCTCTGCATACCTCAATTATGAAAGATCCATTGGCTCTTATGTGCTCGTCGTAATAGGAACGTGCCTGTTTTATTTGGTACGTTCCTAAACACACCAATATCAGTTCATTGTAGGTGAGCCGGGGAAAATCACTGACATTATTGTCATCCACATTTATTCTTTGAAAATTCGTTCGTCTTCTATTTAAGTTATTATTAATAACTACAGTACTTAAACTATTTTCTGAGTACATTTTCTGATTTACTATATTAAGAATTTCCCCAGCATCATTCCTGTCTTCGATAAGAGGGTGAAAGGCATTAATCAGGGCAGCAGCTACAGTAAAATCTTTCATCAAATTGCGAGATGCGGCATTAAAATACTCTTGGCGAAAAAGCTTAAAGTCACGTTTAAACCTACCATTAATCACCTCTATGACCCAACGACATATTGTCACTGCCCTGGAACGATTAGCCTCTAGTGTAGATAATTGTGTTTCACCCTCTTGAACTGTGGCTAGTGTATAAACACGGTACCCACAATTGTTTAGTAATGACAGAGAGTCTCTAAAGCCCCTATCCAGTATAAAAACATCATTTGGAGCAAAAAATCTTCTTAATGGTTGATTTTCATCACGGAATTCTTTTAACGTTATTTCAGCATCTGATGTTGTTGCTGGATAGGGGCCAAGCACTTCGATAATATATCCGTCTGTGCTGACAATTATAAACATTTTTACAAGGTTTCGATACTTGTGTAAAGAATAAGTATTTTTTTTATATAAATAATTGGAACTCTTTTGTACATAAACATAAGTACCATCAGCTATCACAATTGCACTGGTTCTATTGTTGTCTCCATAAATCCCATTGGGAATCATAAGATTTCTCTGGGCAATTTGTTCTCTGGTTATGTGATTTACACCTAAGTGCAGAGGGACATAGTCTTGTACTAGGAAATCTCTAGCCCGTGATATTAAAGAGGATGTTGTCCTTGTTGGTACTTGAATTAAAGAAGAGATTCTTTCAAATGAGTCTCCTGTTCTTAATTTGATTAAATATGCTGCTAGGGCAAGCGATCCATTACGCATTTGTGAGAGCCGAGGTACTTCATTAAGTATTTCAGCAAATTGCTGTTTAGTTCGACCAAACCAATAGTGGACTAAATGGTCTGGCATATTCTCAATATTATTAAAATCTATACTTAGAGGACTTGCATTTAATGTCATCAAGTCCTGTATTTGTAAAGCAGTAAACATGTGGTTGCTATTGTGAGGGGGATTATTCAAAAAATCCCATGAACCATGACTTACATGTCTGGAACATACACGGTTATTCATAGGAACATAAAAATTGTAGTTTTTTAGAAGTAATTGTCTTAGAGAGAATGGTATGGTAAGACGTTCAGTGCGATGGCAGCCCGAGACAAAGCAACGATTTTGTGACTCTGCAGCTCTTGCATATAAAAGCATCATTATGTGATCTCGAACATTTGGTGGTACCTCAATAGTAGGCTCAGGAATAGGATTGTCACTGGATTCTCTTGATGTTCTGACTACATGTGGAGCTCTGTCAGCACGCTGCCAGCATGGATGACAAATAGAGCTTGTAGAAGTTACCTATAAAAAAAAACATGTTTTATTTATATTGTATCAAAAATCCTAACACCAACTCAGAAAAATAGTAGAATCAACGACTGCAGTAGAAAAAAAAATGAACTTGTTTATGTGGGAAAAATAACACTATGCAAACAAAATGACTATTTTGAAAATCAATACATATTACTATGGAAAAAAAACATTGAATGTAATTCATTTATGTGGGGATTAACAACACTGTATAAACAAGCCAGGACTAGAAACTTGTTTGTTACTCTTTAAATAGCTATATGTGCTGTCAGATTATTAAGTACTTACTTGTCGAGGGTGAATCCATTCTGTTATAACATCAAAAATATAGCGTTCACGCTGTGTTGAATCTTGTGTCAGTGTATGGGATCTCATGCGCAATAAAGATCTTCCACAACTAATGCAAACATGACGATGGCCAACATTCAAGTTAGATCCAATATTCGAATCAGCACTGGTTCCTGGCAATGACTGTGTAGCTACCATCCAGCATGAGTCGCACACATGGTCCGATGCAGTGACCTGAAATATAGATTAACTATAAATATACAAACGCTTCATTGCTACATATCTTTGGTACCAAAGTGATAAGCACCTGCGTATGCAGGTGCATAGATGGTGGTGCATTATTTGTTGTTTCCTGTTTAACAAGCAACACACAAAATGTAAGTATAGGTGGTGTTTTTTACTTGCGTTCGTTAATAATGCAAGCTTTATATAAAATTAAACAAACCAGTATATCATTTTATCCAACCTTGCAATGAGTGTTTAAGTCTAATAAGTAATTAAAATAACAATAAAATAACACTTACTTGACGTGGAGATATCCATTCTCTAATCACCGATAGTATGTCGATTGAGTTTAGCGAGTTCCTTCTCATGCGAGCAGTGGATATGCCACAATTGATGCAGCGGAGATTATCCATCGTAAACAACAGGTAACAATGTCAAAAGGCAAATACGGAGTCCAAAATGCGTGCAAAGTTCAATCGGTATTTCTGGAAGAACGGAGTCCAAGAACGCAATAGGGTCGGTCACAAAGGCAGTCACAATCGTCCAACAACACAGCAAGGGTCGGTAATTAAAAGTAGCACACAAAGTAAAGATATAACGTAAGCCCACAACACGAGCGAGAAACGTTATGACGCTATCCGGCAATCTGTTGTTGACAACCGATTGTTTGACAAGTGACAGCCGTATCGAGTGTTGTAGTTCGCAAAAATGCAAATCGATTTTTCTAAAAAATCAGTAAAATAAGTTAACAACAATAAAAAAATACTTTATCTCTAATAATTGTTTCGCAATAAACTTATAAAAATACTTTTTGGAGTGAAAAGAAATATTAATCGAACATTATAGTACAAATCTTTTACTGCAAAAAATATTTTTATTTAAAAATGGCTTAATATAGTAACATCGGTTGTTATTAACAACTGCAGCACGAGGAATACATCAACTGACTTTTCTTTTTTATTAATTCCTTATTCCTAGGGTTTTTCGAGAAATGATAGAATAAAGTAGGGCTTATAATTATTTAAATATTTTTTCGAATGGTCTAATACTTTGTCTATCGAGGCCATGGCTCGCCGATCTCCTTTGTTGAGTTTTATACCACTTCTGAGATATAATTGTACCCAAAATCCTTCACTAACACCGGGTTTTGAAAATAACAAGTCACATTAACATTCGTAGTTTATTGTTCAACAAAATCACACATAATGCAATAGTTTCACACGCACAGGACTTAATATGAACATTTGTCAGGCTCGACGGTTGGTACAAGAATGCACGTCCGTAAACAGAGTCCAGTAATTTATAAACATGGCATTAGTCAATTGAGCGACTATACTCATAACAAATAATGCTAGCAAACTCCAGTTTGCTAGCTGTAGTCAAACTAGCTACTATTTATATTTTAAAACAAATGTGCTAAAATAGAGTAGTTAACTAGGATTGTTTACATTCTGTTGAATTTTTACTCAATTCGTTGTTGTACTTATTGTGTTTGTACATCTAAAAGGCCATTGAAAAAGATTCTGGAAACACTAAAGCAGAATTGCCAAAAGCTTGAGGTTCCAACTCCTCACTTGTCTTGGTATAACTCTGTTCGTTGGATATTTTTTTTATTTGGTGTGAAGTCCTTAATGTGTCTGAAAACCTAAAATGGTCATTAAAAAAACCATAGAAACATGAACTCTTCAGCGTTCTTAATATAAGTCATTGTATTGAGTTTTTACTCAACTAGTTATTTATTTACTCATTAGTAATTATAACACCTAACGAGATACCTCCAAGGCGAAGTTGATGTTGTTGTACGTATTGTGTTTGAAAGTCTAAAAGGTATTTGAAAAAAAAGAACATAGAAACACCAAAGCACATTAGGAGCTTCATTTTCAAAATCTTCCAACGTTCTTGTTAAAAGTCGTTCTGTTGAGTTTTTACCCAATTCGTTGTTGTACTTATTGTGTTTGTACGTCTAAAATATCATTAAGCCGCCGAGGATGTGGTGAAAATAGTAACGTGGAGGTTGTGGAGGGTCTTATTGACCCTGTATATAATTGGGTTTAAAATACCTAAATTTATATTAATGTACCAAATATTAATCAATATTATTTATATTACGTGTTATTTTTACGGTTTTATCGAAATAAAACGCAGATAAGAGTAAAAAATAATATAATTAAATCATTTTTAACAAAGTACTACAAAATAATCAACTTTTGCATAAACTTTCTAAAATAACACTAAAAATAACTAACTTCTTAGACGATTAACTTTTAATTTGGTACATACGTAGAGATCAATTAGTTGCACTTACAGTCTTATCATCAAATTATGAATTACAAATCATTATTGTCTGTGATTGCAGCACAATCCTGGCAGAATGAAATAGTGTGTTCTGGACAAATATACTTATGGCAATCTTCACAAACATTGGCTGTCTTGCGATGGCGAGCATAAGGACATACTTGGCACCTTTTTCGTGCACCTGAAACCCTAACAGGAGCTTCTTGTTCAGGTTCTCCGATGAATTCTCTGATTCTCTTGCGTTGCTGTCTCGGCAATTGAGGTGTTTCTTTGCGGCCCTGCAAGTGTTCAGTAACAAGCAATCGGCCTAGTGTTTTTATAAAATGGCGACGCTTCTGAATAGTCTGCGTGTTAGACCCGTGTATAATATACGCATTGATGCCAGCCATATTGAGTATTGCATAGAAGACAGTGAGGGGCCATTTTTTCGAGTTGCGACTAACATCGTATGTCGCCGACAACTCGTCTGCTACGTCTACTCCACCTTTAGTGGTGTTATAAAATGTATTTATCTCAAGTTTTTTTTCTCTCCTGTTGATTCATCAATTTCAGCGCTGTGGTGGAGACTAGACATTAGTATGACAACCTTGTTTTTTTTTTGGAATATGAGACACGAGCGTTATATCCTTTTGAAAGCCAAATTTCGATGAAAATATAGCTGCACCGCGAGTATTGATAAATGACGTTGGAAGTTGCCTCTTGTTCTTGCGCACCGTACCAACAGATGTAAGTTTGTGCTCATTCAGCAGATGAGATATTAATTCGTAACTGGTGAACCAATTATCGAAAGTGACGTTGCGGCCAGTTTTCGAAATGGGCAATACTTGACGATTCACCACGTCAAAAGGTTTATTGCTCACAAAAAATGGCCCTTCTGGCTGCTTTCCTGCATAAATCTCGAGGTTGAAAATATAGAAACTTTTTGCGTCAACCAAGGCTAATATTTTTATTCCGTATTTGGCAGGCTTTGATGGAATGTACTGACGAAATTGACATCTGCCTCTAAACGCAAGCAGCATCTCATCGATGGTTACGTATGCATCCAGTATATATGCCTTCCTGCAGTTCTCGACAAATATTTCAAATACTTGACGTATAGGGGCCAAGTTGTCGAACAGTTTTCTTTCATTCCGTGTAGATTTATCATCAAAGCGCAGACAGCTTTGTATCAAATGAAATCGCTGCCGCGACATTGTCAACCTAAAAATTTCGACTCCTGTACCGTCTGAAGCCCAAAGATCGATAGTGTTTTGTCTACTAGAGCGATAAAATCCAGCAATGTATAATAGTCCAATGAAAGCCTTCAATTCGAGTGAAGGAAAGAAATGGATATGATTATATCCATTTCTTTCCTATAGTGAGGGATAGCTTCACAAGCTGAATTTCTTTCTCGAATTTGCGAGTTTGCGTGATTCAGCATTACAGAGAGCATAGTTTCGGGACAAAACACACTCCAACATTCAAGTTCAGACTGTGCCGACCTCGCTGCTGGGCTTACACCGGGTGTTTGGCGTATGATGTTTTCAGAGCGTGTGCGGACATGTTGGTAAGGAGGATTTTTAGACCATTTAGTCCCATCTTTGCCAATATAATATGAATTCGTTACCTAGCCATCCGATTCCTCTCCTTCTGACATATGTGGGTTCTGATGTTGCAATTCAGATAGTGGTACGTTATCCTCGCCATCACTGCGTGCATTTTGCTCAGTATCACTATTTTGACTGCGCGTACTCAAATGATCTTCCTTTTCGCTACCGTCGGATAACAAGTCATCTTCACTGTCAGACTGCATTAAAACAAGACGTATGCGTTCATCCTCAAGCTCCTGGCTATTCATTGTGTACGAAAAAACCTAAAATTATAATAATATTAAGTAAAAAATATAATTGAAACCTTACATAAAAATGTTACATCGCGGTTGTCGCGGGGTCATATTTACCCTTTTTGACTGTGCGCACGTGTTGCTCCCGTCGCAGGCGGCGGCCAACTGAACAGGGGCGCGGGGCGCGCGCGCCGATCCCTTAGCAATAGCTATTGTGACGTTCAAAACTCTTCGATCGCAGAATAAAAAACTACACAGGATTAAAAATTGACAGGGTCAGAATGACCCCCCCACATCCTCGAAGGGTTAAAAAAATACTGGAAATACTAAAGCAAAATTGCCAGAAGTCTCAGGTTCCAACTCCTTACTTGTTTTGATATACTTAACTCATTTCGTTAGTTTTTTTTTTGTTTTAATGTTAACTCCTTATGTGTCAGAAAATCTAAGTCATTAAAAAAAATCCTTGAAACCTGAAAGCAGAATTGTTAGGAGCCTCATATTCAAACTCTTCAACGTTCTTGATAAAAGTCATTCTGTTGAGTTTTTACTAAATTCGTTGTTGTACTTATTGTGTTTGTACATCTAAAAGGTCATTGAAAAAGATTCTGGAAACACTAAAGCAGAATTGCCAGAAGCCTCAGGTACCAACTCCTTACTTGTTTTGATATACTATTTTTTTTTTCCTTCTGTGGCAACTGAGCCGATGACGACTATTCTGCCAGTGTCATGTGGTGACGGCCGCGCAGTGAGGTGAGCCGTCGAACTTTGCACTTTGTGGTAGATCTACAATATTAGTAGCTGTAAGGACAATACAATATTTGGTTAGTTAACATAGAATACTTTTTTTAAATATATAAATACATGAATAAAAATATACATTTGATTTTGAAAACAAAATAAAAACAATTTAATAATTATTACACACGCTACATTTTGATATCATTATCATTTAAGAATTTTGATAGGAGTTGGATAACTTTAGGAGAGAAATTTGTCAAGAGGGAATGGAAGTTAATAGGGAGAGGGATTTTAATTTTGGGTAGCATTTGGTACAATTCGAAGGAATGGGAATTTGAAGGACATGAAAAAAAGATATGGTCTAAGGTACCATCGTCAAGGCCGCATTCGCATAAGGAGCTATCACGGACACGGATTTTATGTAGGAATACTGGACTACAGCAATGGCCGAGTGCACTATTGCCTGGATGCTACTTCGAGAATCTGAAAAAATTACTGAGTTTTGTATTCTATGGGATAAAATGAAATTGATGGCTTCAAGGATACCGATTCATTCACCTGTAAACACTGAAGCTTCTGGAGGACATTGGAATAAAAGGGCTATTCTCGAGTTTTGGTAATATGTAGAAACACCAGTGCATGCCGTTGCCGATAATTTAGATGCGTCCGTATAAAATAAGTTCCAACCCTCCCAGTATATCTTAATAGCCCGATCGAAATCGCCTTTTACGTCCTGGGAGTTTTTGGAGATACCAAGTCCTAAAACGACCTTTGGCTTGAAATAGACCACCACATATGCGGAAGAAAAGACTGGAAGAGTAGGGTATTGACAAACGGGTGAAGAGAGCTGTTTAAGCTCTCTGTACCTATTTATCAATGGGAAGTGTTTATTGTTCCTATAGGAAGAGACATTTAGAGAGAGATAGACTTACTCCAAAATGGGGAGTAAAGGATGGGACGAGAGGGAAAAGACTTTTGACAAGAAACGATCTGCTAAGTATTGTCTACGAAGGTAAAGAGGAGGTTCTGCACATTCAACCTGGAGGGCATTTATGGGAGAGGATTTCATGGCGCCAATCACGATTCTAAGACATTTGGCCTGGACCGCATCTAGTCTACGTAGAGCTTCTTTGTTACATGGTTCAAGTAAGTAACTACAGTAATCTAGTACGCTTCTGATCAGCGCGTTGTATACTAGTTTAAGGTGTATGGGTGAGCACCCCACCAGACACCTGCCAATTCTTTTAGAACCGAGACTGAGCGCTCACATTTTTGAACGGTGTTATTAAAATGCTCCACTCCCGACAGTTTGGAATCCAGGGTCACCCCCAGGAACCTGGCCTTCTCTTTAATTGGGATAGCTTGGCCAACAATATTGATGTCAACGCGAGGGATGAGTCGTCTGCGAGTAAAAACAACTGCTGCACTTTTTGGAGCACTTAGAGATAACCCGTGATCTAACAGCCATTGGTTTAATGAGGACAAAGACGTGTTCATAGATTGCGCGGCACTTTCAATGGATTTGCTACAGACCAATAATGCAATATCGTCAGCATACTGGAGAATTTTACAGTCATAATTTAGACAAGAAGGGAGATCATAAGTATGAATATTATATAAAGGGGGCCTAAGTACGGAACCCTGAGGTAGGCCCCTCCAAGCTGACCTTGGTTCAGAGTTCACCCCAGGAATCCTAAGTATGATGCTACGGTCTTAAAAGATACTAGATATGATCTGGCGCATCCTGGCCGGGATTCTCAGCTGTTGCATTTTCTGCCTGAGAACTGGGAGGAGGACAGAATCATAGGCGGCTGAGATATCTAGGAAAACGACTACCACTGACTCATTCCTACTGAGGGCCAGCCGGATTTCTGATGTGAGGATGCCCACACTGTCAGCTGTACCCAGATTTTTCCTAAAGCTAAATTGAGATGTTGGCAGCAGTTTTCTGCTCTCCACAAACCATTCCATACGGTTTTCAATTAGGTGTTCCAAGAGTTTAATAAGTATGGAAGATAAAGCAATTGGTCTGTAGGAACAATGATCACTAGGATCCTTACCAGGTTTCAATATTGGAACGATGACTTGAACTTTCCACTCATGAGGAACATAGCCAGACAGAAAACAGTAATTGGCCAAGTCCAAGTAATACTGGTGGGTCTTATCCCCGGCTTTAACAATGAAGGAGTACGGAAAACCATCCATCCCAGGAGCAGAGTCACTTACATGGAAGAGGACAGACTTAAGTTCGGCTAAAGCAAATGGTCCATCCAGAGGATCATCTGATTCCAGCTGGGAGTTTGTTGAAACACATTCATTTACGCTGGGAACGTAAGCCGGAGCCAGCTTAGAGAAAAATTGGTGACCCAGCTCTTCAGACAGTATGCTCCCGGTCGGTGGTTTCAGACTATTCCTGTACGCCCTCAATCTACGCCACACAACTGAAGCTGGAGTGGATGGACTCAATGAACCGCAATACTTCCGCCAACCTTCTCTTTTTTTATTTTTCAGTAGTTTCTTGGACCTAGCCAAAACATGTTGATAGTTGATAAGATTCTCCAGGTTCATGTCTAAGTTGAACTTTTTTTCGGTCTCATTCCTAGCTCTGATCACTGCAGAGCAATCCCTATCCCACCATGGCGGGGATGGAATTTTGCCGGATGGCGGTTTTTTGGTAGGGAAGCAGTCGTCCGCTGTAGCGGATATGGTGTGGGAGAATGACGAAAAGCACTCGCGTGCAGTTTCGTCATTAATGGAAGGAAGGGATGAGACACGTAAATCTAAAATTTTTGAGTAAAGGTCTATCTACATCTACTGCATTCAACTGGTATTTTAATAAGGGTGGAGAGGATTTATCAGGAGAAGTTTTGGAGGGGATTTCAACCATAATGGGATAGTGATCACTCCCATAAGTCATATCCAGGCGATTCCAATTTAAAAGGCTGGCTATATTAGATGAACAAAACGTCAGGTCAACACAACTGTTGTTCTGTCCCGGCAAAGCCCCACGTGTGGCACAGCCGTCATTACGAACACATAAATTAAGTTCATCTAATATATCCACTAAACCCGTGCCAAAGTTGTCGCAGGTTTCTGAACCCCATCTATAGTGATGGCCATTAAAGTCACCCATAACAAGTAATGGGCCCTGTACATTACTCAACAAACTTTTTATTGTATCAAGGTCTTCAATTTGTGGGTGTGCAATATAAAAACAAAAAAATATTTATATCCTCAGCCTTCACAGCAACAACATTGATGTCACCTACAAAGGGTAGAGGAATCGGGGAGAATGATACCTTGTTATTGATGAACAAAGCACATCCTCCATATCCATCTGATCTGTCATGTCGAACATCACTAAAACATGGGATCCTGAAATTGCTTCCAGGACGAAGCCATGTCTCAGTAATGCTGCAGATCGACGGTTTATATTTATTAATTATATAGAGGAAGTCAGGTTTCCTGGGAGTAATACTCCTGACGTTCCACTGGCGAAAAGTCAGGGGACGGAACATTGTGAATATAGTTCACTATGGATGACAGTTTGTTGGCAACGTGGTCTGGTAGTGATTGGGCAGGGTTAGCTAAAACAATCATAAGCATATTTGATATTATGTTAAGGATGTTTTCTGAGGAATTAAGATTGGGACTAGGACTGTTTGCACTTTCCCGAGGGTAAGCACAACCATTTTGCACTGGAGAGAAAGAGTAGTTCTGAGTGAGGGCTTGATGAGCCTGTTTGTCATAACTAGGGGAGAGAGGGGCGTGGTACTTTGGTTTGAGGAAGAATGTTTTGCGGTATGATTTTTGGATCTGAGGAGGGGGAGATGGTCGGGAAGACTGAGTTGGACTGGCTAAGGGTTTGATTCTGTTCTGGGGTGTTCTAGACACTTCAGCGTATGATCTCGAAACTGGAGGGAGTATCTGGCTTGCTTCCGCATAAGAAACAGATTTCTCAGCCATAAGTGCTTTCATGCTCTTCTGCCGACCCAATTCAGGACAAGCCTTATCGGTGGCATAATGATTTCCAGAACAAGATATACAAAGGGCACATTCAGTGGGAACTTGGCAGTCGTCACCTGGGTGATCTTCAGCACATTTGAAACAGCGGGGTTTACGTGTGTGACCATATCGACAACAATTAAAACATTGAATAGTTGGGTACATGTACCTCTCGACTGAAAGAGCAGAATAAAAACAATACACACGTTTGGGTAAAATTTGGCCATCAAATGTCAGAATAACTGTCTGAGTGGGTTTCCATTCTGTAACACCAAGAGAACTCACCTTTCGGTTCATTCTTCTGGCTTTAATCACGGGGCCACATCCAGCGGGAACCTTGATGTTCTCAATAATTTCGTCCTCTGTCCATTCAACAGGTACATCCCTCACGAGACCAATGCGACTAACATTATATTGTGGGACAGATGCAATAACACCATGTTGAACCAACATTGGACTAATCAGAAAGCTATTCGCGTCCTGGTGAGACTTAAAGTCGACTGCTAGTCTGTTCCTTCCTACACGTTTAAGACTTCCGAGAACGACGTTATTGAAATTGTTCTTCTGTAGAAACATTCCAAACTTAATAGGATGTAGAACAGTACCAGAGGTTTGGCCATCCTTTAGCGAGACGTGGACAACAAACGGCGGGTTATCCCTCAAGTTGTATGAGTGTCTACCGATTGTGTTTTTAGGTTGCTTAGGAGGATTGATCGGGGTAGCCGGGGGAGAAGCAGCAGGTCTTTTTCTATGAGTCGATTCGGAGTCCATTGGAATTTCTTGCGGTTTTTCATCGGGATGGGTAATCGTTAAAACTGGAGTAAAATCAAAGGGATCGGGAGGGTCTGGGGGCTTTTTGTTATCCTTGATGGATAACGGTTAAAATTCTTAAAATTAAGTAAAATTTATGTTAAAACGAACGTTATGATACAACACAAACACAAAGAATATTCTCGATTGAAGTTCACACTGATAATCTAAAAAATTCGAAACACAAACACGTGATTAACCTTCACCGCTACCAACGAAAGAGTCCTTGATATACTTCACTCATTTTGTTAGATATTTTTTTTTTTGTTTTGATGTTAGCTCCTTATGTGTAAGAAAATCTGTCATTAAAAAAAAATTAAACCTGAAAGCAGAATTGTTAGGAGCCTCATATTCAGACTCTTCAACGTTCTTGATAAAAGTCATTCTGTTGAGTTTTTACTGCATTCGTTGTTGTACTTATTGTGTTTATACATCTAAAAGGTCATTGAAAAAAGATTCTGGAAACACTAAAGCAGAATTGCCAAAAGCTTCAGGTTCCAGCTCCTCACTTGTCTTGATATAACTGTTCGTTGGATATTTTTTTGTTTGGTGATAAGTCCTTAATGTGTCTGATAACCTAAAACGGTCATTTAAAAAAACATTGAAACATGAACTCTTCAGCGTTCTTAATAAAAGTCATTCTATTGAGTTTTTACGCAACTAGTTATTTATTTATTTACTCATTAATAATTATAACACCTAACGAGATACCTCCAAGGCGAAGTCGATGTTGTTGTACGTATTGTGTTTGAAAGTCTAAAAGGTATTTGAAAAAAGAAATAGAAACACTAAAGCAGAATTGTTAGGAGCCTCATATTCAAACTCTTCCAACGTTCTTGATAAAAGTAGTTCTGTTGAGTTTTTACCCAATTCGTTGTACTTATTGTGTTTGTACGTCTAAAACATCATTGAAAAAAAAACTGGAAGTACTAAAGCAAAATTCCCAGAAGCCTCAAGTACCACTCCTTACTTGTTTTGATGTTAACTCCTTATGTGTCAGAAAATCTAAGTCACTAAAAAAACTTAGAAACATGAGAGCGGAATGGTTGGGAGTCAACTAGTTATTTATTTATTTACTCATTAATAATTATAACACCTTAACAGATACCTAGGCGAAGTTAATGTTGTAGTTCGTATTGTTTGTAAATCTAGAAGATCATTGAAAAAAAAGATAGGTACACTAAAGCAGAATTGCTAGAAGCCTCGGGTGCCAACTCCTCACTTGTCTTGATATAACTCATTTTGTTAAACAAAATTTGATGCCCTTACGTCTCTGCAAACCTAAGATATTGAAAAAAAAGGCATTGAAACATGAGCGCAGAATTATTGGGAGCGTCATATTCAAACTCTTCAGTGTTTTTGATAAAAGTCGTTCTGTTGAGTTTTTACTCAACTCGTGTGTATTGTGTCCGAAAGTATAAAAAGGTAATTGAAAAAAAAAACATCATTTCGTTCGTCTAAAAGTCTAATTATATCGAAAAAAAGTACAGAAACTAAAGCAGAATAATTATCTAGAAGCTTCATACTCGAACTCCGTAACCAGCTTGATAAACTAATTATTTTGGGTAAAAGAAAATGTACTTGTTTGAAAGTCTGGCAAAATAAATAATGACAAAAATCTTAGGACAGAAAAACCAAAGCAGAAATGCTATGAGCTGTATAGTGGTATGCGGTACAGATTGTTAGATAATAATATTAAAAATAATCACAAAAAAAAACTCCTGCAAACCAACATTGAAGAGGGAGGATCCTCCGAACTGACGGTTTTTGTGTCTAGTAGGCTACTGACCGCTAGTAGAAATTGGTAGCGGCATTGATGCCGCTACAGTTGAGAGCTTATCAATAAATCTATGACATTTGCAATGAACTTGGACACAATATTCTGTCCCGGGTTATTGCAAATGTCACCGTGGAAAAATTTATCCTTCCCTAAATTTTTCTTCTGATACAGCAGCTCTGGGAATATTGTGTCCAGTCATGGCAAATGTCACTCCGTGGACGAACTTAGAGGAAAGTGACCAAATATGGAATACCATTTTGATTTTTATGCATAATTTGCACAAATGGTGTAAACAAAAAACTTTTTGTACTAATTATTAACAATCATATATTTGCCCTTAAGTTCGTAACAATTGTAGGTTATGTTAATAAGTTCGAGGTAACAAACATTTTCAAAAACTAAATATCGATAAAGGTCTATATATGAAATAGGTACCACAAATTTGGAATACTACAATAACTATCAAAAATTAACCTCAATTTATAAGATATTCTTTGAAAACTTTGGTGTAACATAGATAGGAAAACAAATTATTTACAAAAATCGCAAATTCAGGTATCAAACTCTGGCCCGGCGCAATCAGTATGTGCCCAGAGCAAAGAGTATAGTAATAAATATGGAATAGAGAACCCTCTCTTCGGAATATTTGACAACTATATTGATTGGGCCGCCATCTGGTACTAAATCCGTTGAACTAATCCCAAAATCTATAGGTGCGTACATACTACATAGATATATATCTGTATTATTGAATAGGTTTTCTATGGGAAGGCGGGTAATTTGAAATGCAGGCCATATGAAAACCAGTTTTATAAACGTTTTGTATTTGTTCCATAGAAATTCGTGATTAGTATTATCAGTTCTTGATTAACTTATAAAATAAAAATAAAAAACAAACACAGCTAGTGTTTGCAAAATTGAATGTTTCATAAAGCCAGCATAAAATAAAAATGATGATTATGTTTTAAGTCATTTATTGATCTTATTAAGGCGATGTTTGTTATAATAATCATGAGCATACATTTAAGTTTCATCCTAACCATCGAATGTAAGCTTCCCTGCTAAAATCCGGTTTATTGACTTGCACCAACTATAAATTAAGATATTTATTGTTACATCTGTAAAGTATTCTTTCAACTTTTCTTTATGTGTTTCACATTTGAATGGAAACTGCACAAATATTTATATTACTGTTTTTATTTCTTTTTTTATTCCAGTGTTTAGCATATCACTTTTCAAATGTGAAACATATATACTTTGTATACTAAGAAAACATTCTTGCAATTGTTTAGAAGGATAACATAACAACATTTTGTCAGGAAAATATTCTTTTGCTGCAATGTAGGAGTTTTTATCATTTTTACTGCATAAAACAGTTTTTCTGCATGTTTCGCATTTTTATTATATTTTTGAGACATTTCCTCAAGATCCACCCACACACATGATTTCTCTGGCCTAAATCATTTGGAAGTTTTACATCCTTTAGGACTTCCTCTCTAAGCGTTATTTCTTTTTCTTCAGAAACTTCGATTACGGGGGCAGTATTAGTATTTTTCGTAAAAAAATGGAGTAATTGTAAAAAACTATTGTTATCTTCGCAATTTGCCTGAGCTGAATGAGCGTTTAAATGATTAAATACTAGTGGACGTCACTCGGTTTCACCCGCGTAGTTCCCGTTCCCGTGGGAGTACGGGGATAAAATATAGCCTATGTTACTCCCTGATAATGTAGCTATCCAATGCTAAAAGAATTTTTCAAATCGGTCCAGTAGTTTCGGAACCTATTCAATTCAAACAATTAAATATTTCCTCTTTATAATATTAGTGTAGAAAATCGTTTTGAATGCATCTTCAAATGCCATTACATTGGGTGCGATGTTTCTTGCCCCGCAATTTCTAAAACTTCCGAAGAAATTCTCAATGGGATCTTGATTAAAATTTCTCGTCAACATTGAGTCAAAAGAATATTTTTGTGATAAAATTTTCCACAATTCTTGAATGCCATCAATTTTTTTTACAGATGGTACAACAGTTTCAAATTTTCGGATTTATTTCCCTACTTTTTTTGCTTGTTTGAAATTTTATACTTTTTAGATATTGGCTTTTAGCCACAACTGATGGTGAGGGGAATTCCTTCTTACAGGCCCTTTATAAATCTTACCGTTTGGAATTTCAAAGGTATTACTATTTAGACTATCAAATAAATTATCCACTAAAAGTGTAATGGGTATAAGAGAGACTCTTCGGGTAACTTTCCTCTTGCGGTTAAATGATCTGTGGTAACCGCCACACTATGGCTAAAAATCTGTGCTGCAGTCTTCACTCGCATCTTCTTAATTTTATCGCGAACGACGTGTTCTTCTGTCAACTTTTGGAGGCAGCTCAGTTCTCCACACGATTTATCTGCAGTATATAACTGCTGGAAATATTCCCATTTTATTGATGTAATTTTATTTCCATCTTCATAATCAGCTTATGTCATGCTTTTATTGAGAAGATTGTTTCTCAAACCTTTTAATAAATGTGGAACATCATATATAGGAATAATTTTCTCTCCATTCATTTCAAACATGTCAAGAGGCATGTCCTTCCCTTTTCTCAAATACTTTACTTTTGTGTCTTTTATTAAGCCTTCTATGGCGCTTACATTAAACGTACTTTGGTCGCACACTGTACATAGAATAATTAGACCAGTTTTTTGAACATTGTTAGTAACATCTTTTATAATTGATTTTAAATCAATTTTGTTTAGGGCATTGATGAAGAAATAAGCAACTGGTTGTTTATAGTGCTAACCATAAAAAATAGAGCATGGTTTGCGATATGTTTTTTACCAATACTGGTAAATCCCTTTAATTCATCACTTGATGAGTCATAATGAATTTGTGGCATTATCGACATCTCATCGAATATGAGGGTACACAGTCTGTCTTCAGTATCCAAATTAGAAACTGTCTTTTTGAGCTGGTCAAAAATGATTAAATTAATGCCAGGGCTTAATTTAATTTGAGCTAACAAGCGCTTTTAGGATTTTGCCGAAGGTAAAACAAAAAAATTCGACTTTAAGCCGTAACATTTCGGACTCCTTTTAAACAACGAAAGGGAAAGAACCTTCTCTTCAATGGGAAAACGCCGTCCAGTAGGTTTTTTTCCTGCTTGAAAATACTGCATATTGTTGGTGTTTTTGCAGCTGGTGTCATATTCTTGACAACTTTTAGGAAATCCGATTTCTTGAATTGCTTTTCGGCATTTTCCAGTCGCGACTTCAAATCTTTTCCCCGCATTCAACGATGACACACCTGTCTTCTTAAATTTTTTATATTTTGTAACAACCAACCTGTAAAATACAATAATCGTATCAATCATCATTGTTAAATGAATGTCGTGAAAACTAAAGTATTACAAGTTACATATTTGAAAAAAATATTCAGCATTTCATTTCAATTACAAAAAATAACTTGTTAACAATAAAAAAGCAAATAAGAACAATCCCATGAACTTTAATTCTTGAAAGCCTACAGTAAGATTTGATAAGCTTCATCATCATCATCATGTCAGCCAAAAGACGTCCACGTAATTGTTAAAATGTGTAACATAATATTAGCAAATCTGTGCACGTTATGGGTTGCTTAACTCTTCATCTTGTACGTGGCATGAAGGTTTTACAAAAAAAAAACAACTGATGGTAAACCTTTAATATTCAATGCATTTTTTTTTTCAAAAATGATGTCAGATTGAAGTTTGACGATCGTTTCAGGAAAAACTACGAGAAATATAAAAATATAAGAAACAACAGCATATGACCCTTTTGCGTTGGTGTTGATCACTTTTTTCCATTCCCATATAAAAATCAGCAGAAAAAAAAAATTACGACGTTACGTCATTCTACGGAAAAATTCAGCCACTTTTGTATTTTTTTTTAATGTTAAGCTGGATATTTAAGAAATTAAAAAGTGACATAATAATCTTGAGTTATTTTGAAATGGAAAATAAATTTCAAAATATACTAATGCGCGCAAAATCGATCGCCTCAGTGTCAACTCAGCTAGCGCAGCGGGAGGGCGTATCGCTTCTTGTCACTGGAGCTCGCAAACACTACGTATGAATTTTAGCAAGAATATACTTCGACTACTACAACTTGGTCCGTTGAGTATTTATTTTGTTTTCAGTACTGATATTAAAAATATAGTTGTGAATATGTCGCAGTAACATAGATAAAGCCGTAATACAGTACCGTACCGTATAGTACCGTAACATAGTTAAACGAAAGCGATTCTTTACTATCGCTCTGCTATTCTATACAGCTCTGCTCTGCCGTTGAGAGCCGCGTACAACGGCGTAAGAATGAGAAAGGCGCTGAATACGCGGCGAAGACGGTAAGATGTCCGTGACTACCGAAGGACCACCGCCGCCAATCGCTTCCATATTTGGTAAATAATTGGTACGCAATAGCTACTAATTCTAAGTACTCGAAAAAAAAAAATTGGTACCTTCGTAGTTTTTGACGCTCTTTACTCATTTAGTATTGTGCTCTGAAAATGGACATTTCTATGTGCGATATTTTTATGGTCTGGCTTCTTTCAAAAGAAATAGATAAAATTAAACGTAAAAAAATATACGCTGTCGAATTGAGAACCACCTTCTATTTTAGAAGTCGGTTAAAAAATAAAACGCAAACGACAGTGGATCGACCCAGTACAGGTACAGTCCAAGAACTAGATCGAAGGATTGAGAATTTATCTCTCTCTGACAGAAATACTTTTTCTTGTCAGTTTCTTCGATCTAGCTCTTGGACTATACCTACCTTAAAAATGTAACTCATTTTATCTCCTAAACTGACTAAATCTAAAAAAATAAAGACCCGATTAAATCTGTGACTTGGCGAAAACTTGCGACTAATTAGCGACTATTGAGAGAGAAAACAGATCTTGTTCGGAGTATCGAACGAAGGATCTGCTAAAGCCAAAGACGAGATTGTGGTCAAAACATTTGCCACAACTTTCCTTTTCGGTAAAATAGTAGTTAATATCTTTAAAACATAAGCCTTAATAGTGATAACAAAACTAGGGTCGACGCGTGATTTAACTTTAATGAGAACCATCGAATTTAATGAAATCATTGATTGGCCTTGGATCACAACCTATACCTGAAATCGAACCCTTAGTTGGTATTGATCTTAATACTATAGCAGTACCGCTCTTTGATTCCACTGCAATTAGCGCAGTGGCCAGTACTATTTGACTATGACTATTAGCAAAACAACTTACAACATTAGTGGAATTACTCTGGGTTGAAGTATCAACAGAAATGCTGCTTTCTGCAACTTGATCAGTTTTGTTACTATCACCAACTGATTTGGAGACATTCTTGAGATGAAGAAGACTATGATGCTTCTTTTTACATATATGACATCTGGAAGACTGGCGGCATGCATATACGGAGTGATTTGCCCCTAGACAGTTATAGCATAAACCATTTGTTTGGACAACATTACGACGCTTATCTACATCGAGACCGGCGAACTTTTTACAATTAGCCAGCTTGTGGTTATCTTGACAACAAATACAAGATGTAGTTGATACATGAAGCGATTTGATTGGCGCTTTACGATTGGACTTGATTGATGACGTTGACCTTCGCTGTTGTCTAAAAATTCCAAAGATCGGAATCTTTGTTCAAGAAAAGACTTGAACTGATTCACTGTAGGCAAGTCGTCTGAATAATCACTAATTTTCATTTCCCATTGTTTTCTTGATTCAGTGTCCAGTTTTAAACTCAATACATAAATAACTATAATATCCCAATGCTCAACCAATATACCTAAATTTTTCAAAGCATGTAAACATTCGTTAGAAGTATCTAATAATTCCTTAACTGCGCTGGAGGATTCGGTTGCAATATTTTTTTGACTCATAATACGTTTGATTATACAATTTGCTAAATATTTTTTATTATTATATCGATTCTCTAATTTAGTCCAACAGGTTACATAATTACTACTAGTAATAGGAATGTGCCGTAAAAGACATTCTGCCTCTCCAGACAAATGTGATTTTAAATAATGCAGTTTCTGAACATCGTCTAGTGGGTTATTATCGTGAATTAACGATTTAAATAAATCTCTAAAACTAATCCACTCAGAATAACTTCCGCAAAACATAGGCAACTCAATCTTTGGCAATTTTACAGAACAAATCTCTTTAGAACCCTTCGCAGACGATTCAGACACTTTACACAAACTGTCCGAATATACAATTTTTTTTAATGCTTCCCTCAACTCTGCTTTATAATCAGTAAATAATTTTTCTGTGGTCTCATATACATTTTTTATGTTATAATCCGATTTTTCGAATTCAATAGACTTAACCGATGATACAATTCTTATGCGAGTTTCAGAAAACGCTGACCAGTTAGCTTCTAAAATTTCTAATCTAGTTTCTATGTATGAACTGGTTACTTGCTCCTTAGGTGATTTCTTAAAGTTAGACCTTGCCTTACTGATAGTAGAAAGTAAATTACACTGTAAATTACTCAAAGCTTCCATATTTAATAAAGATAGTCCTTTAAATAAACTGTTCTTGAACGTTATACTAAGTTCGTGGACAACACGTAAAAAATCACAAGTCTTTGAACTTAATACACTTCTCTGCAAAATCGGACATGGGTTCCCCGTAGTTCACTTTTTCTTGAAATTATTCTAAGTCCATGCACACGTTAAAGTTTCTAAGTCCAAATTGTTAGTTAAAATGTTCTAAGTTAATTAGGTCCAAATTGCTTTTAATGGTTAAGATTCAATTTATTAATTAATTAATCACTCTGATATAATAAAGTACTCACAGAATATACTCGTATCACTTCACTGTCACTCACTTCTACGTAGCTCGTCGCAATGATATGCGGGATACTCTCCCCCCGCACCTCAGCTGCTGCTCACGCCAACACGAACTGGATAGCCAGCACCCAGCGATGACCGTTGTGTACCACTTGTACATATACGCCTAAGCGCCAACCTTGTACGGCCCGCCGATGCTGCTCGCTCGCCACTGACCGCGTTGACGTAATGACGTAGCAGGTTGACCATTCAACCTGACTCCACAAACAAGGACAATGCACACCAATCCTTTATCCGGCTCGAAGGACAACACACAACGGTACAACGTCCCAAAAATATCTCGAAAGAAATAAAACAAGTGCGTCCAGAGTAAGACAATTTATTACATAAAAAACCGAAGAGGTCATATTCTGCAGGAGAATCTTAACACCGCGATTAACAAAAGTGACGTCACGGCACAACGCCATCTGTTATTAAATAGCGGTACTAAGCTGAAAAATGACAAATGTTTACTTTCGATAATGATTTATGTAGTACTTATTTAAACAGATTAGACAATCATCTTATCTAACAATAACGTCATCTAAAAATGCGCCGGGCTAAAATACGTTCTTGATGCCTAGCCCACCCCAGATAGAACATTTAATAAGAGAAACATCGGTGAGGTTCAGATAAGATTTTTCATTTATTTTTTTTTCGATTGGATTTCTGTCGGCTTACATTGGGGTTTTGCTTGGATACAAATTTTATAGCCTAGAATTAGGAGTTCATATCATTCCCTTTGCGTCAATTCCTGCTTTGTCAATTTGTGTAATATACCTTCATACATACCTCGTATTTACAAGCGCGTGACTTCACTATAACCACAACCCACCGAATTCGGCGAAGAGACAGCTGATCGCCTTAAATGGGCAAAGGAATTTATTTTTGAAATTTAATAAATTTTTGTTATTTCCTGGTTTATTATGATCGAGGACTGAAAAAAATGTGGAAAAATCTACTTATTACAGTTTTCGTGAAAGTCTATGTACTCCGGGAAGCACATTGCCAACTATAGTATAAAAAATGGAGCACAGTGCCAAGATAGCAATTAAACACGTATTAGTAAAATCTATTCTTTATTAAACATAATTCTTATTCAAAAACGTTTATTGAGTGGGAAACTGGCGAAAGCTATTCCTTTTGTTATTTTCTCTTACCACAAAACACATGCATATTGCACTTGGTTCTTCCCTCTTTGCAAAACCTACAGCGTGATTGCTCATTTGCCGATTCTGGAAAATGTTTGACAGTATCGTATCTGACACTGTCCACTGGCTGTTAGGCTCTAGGTTTCTGAATGGAATCTAGGGTCCTTCAAATAAATCAAGCCCAAACTCTTTTAGAGACTTTTTAGGTCTCCCATCTCGCCTGTGAAGAAGCCAGCCGTTAGAAATGCATATATCCAGCAATTGCGAAAAATTACCCAAACAAATTTGGTACAAAGATGTCTGCTAAATCTACGCCTCCCATACTGCTTCACAAGTTGAGGGCAGTAAAGATTGACCTTGCGTTTGTCTTCCTTTGAATATCTCCTTATCTTTTCAATGGGATGAGAATCCACGTAGGAACTTATAAGCGTTACCACCCTGTTATCGTTCCACTTCACGAACGCCAACTTGGTGCTATTGCACACAACTTGGGCACTGTATCCTCTGACACTGGACAAGTAAAGAAGTTGTCCGCGTAATATGATGGATGGTTATTCAAATATATATTCATTGATTTTAAATCACAATTTAATCAAGTATAATTCACTCTCGCTAACATAACCATTGTTTATTTTAAATACGAGGTATCGGTACTTAAATTCATTAAAATCTTGTGCAACCTTCAGCGTTTATAACATCTTGCAACATTTCTCGCATTGACGCAACCGTATTGTAACATACATTATTGCCTCTTAAACTATTCCATATCTCGTAGACGTGTCGGACTAGCTAGCTTCTCTGGTTCTAGCTTGGTTGCTGTCCCACTCTTAGACCACCAGTCCCACAAATTCTCAATTGGATTGAGGTCAGGGCTTTTAGGCGGCCACGTTAACGAACTCGCGAAATCGCGATTGCGATTGAACCAGGCTTTAGTGAATCGAGAATTATGAACCCCTGTTTTGTTCTGCACAAAATCAATAGGCGTCAATTCGGGAAAGTAAAACTTCGTATCAAATACTAGTATATTGCTTGCTATTCATTCGACCACTGTTTTCGGCCAATTCACCGGGTCCACTGGAAGCCATCCAGCCCCAAACTCCGAAGCTTATCCGGCTACTAGATAGCAGTATATTTTTTCCAATTAACTAATATAATTAGGCCGCAATAAATACAAACGTTCATAACAGAAGAAAAAAGAAAAAAAAATTGTGAACTGTTACTAATTAATTTAAATATTGAACCCTAAAATCGGCTGCGCAACACGCAGCACCCTAAAAAAACTGGCCAAGTGCGAGTCGGCTTCGCTTGCAAAGGGTTCCGAACGAATCTCATTTTTGTAACATGTTACTTTAAGACCACCCTCGAGTAAAGTATCGAGTAGACTAATCGCTAGTTAAAGTAACCCGTAACTGCACGTGTCAATTTCAAGAACTTCGAGTTCTAGTCACTAATCATTTGATTAAACTGACCCGTAACTTACTTGCCACGTCGTCTGCGAATTAGAACGTTAACTTGACAGTTGAATTAAATCACAGAGTTTAGATTAATGAACATTTGTCTATCTGTTTCTAAAAATGGATTTAATTGATCATCAATTGGATGAATAAGAATATTCTACGCTGCAACGGATATCGAGGATTCGTGTATTTAAATTCCGTGTGCATAACTTAATAAAACATAAAATAATTCCTAAAACACAAAGGTGAGTACCATTATTACAGTTTTTTAAATAGGTTCATTCCTTCTACACTTTGGACATAAAGATTGAATACGATGTTCTGTCAGTAACCTACATCAGTAGGTAACTACTTATCTAACAAAGAAAAAATCTTGATTTCAGAAATCAAGCAGTTTCAATAAAAACAAGGGTACTATTACGTTGAGGTATCTCGCTACTGGATCCTACTTAAGAAGGATCCAGTAGCCAGCTGATTTTTGTGGTGTCAGCCTACCAACAGCAAGCCGTATTGTTAAGAAAGTTACTGAGTGTATCGCTCAATTACGACCAGTTACGATAAAGTTCCTTGACGACATAAGTACACTACGTAATGGTTTTTATCAAATCGCAAGTTTCCCCAGGGTAATAGGAGCTCTAGATTGTATCCATGTTATTATACAGTCACCCGATGTGTTATATTTCTGAATTTTATCATATTATAATAATTGATTATTAAGACTCCGTCCTGCCAAACGATTGATTTCGGTCAATTTTGTTCCGTAATTGTTAAAATGTGTAACATAATATTAGCAAATCTGTGCACGTTATGGGTTGCTTAACTCTTCATCTTGTACGTGGCATGAAGGTTTTACAAAAAAAAAAAGAAAAAAACAACTGATGGTAAACCTTTAATATTCAATGCAATTTTTTGTTTCAAAAATGATGTCAGATTGAAGTTTGACGATCGTTTCAGAAAAACTACGAGTAATATAAAAAATATAAGTAACAACAGCATATAACCCTTTTGCGTTGGTGTTGATCACTTTTTTCCATTCCCATATAAAAATCAGCAGAAAAAAAATGACGACATTACGTCATTCTACGGAAAAATTCAGCCTCTTTTGTATTTTTTTTTAATGTTAAGCTGGATATTTAAGAAATTAAAAAGTGACATAATAATCTTGAGTTATTTTGAAATGGAAAATAAATTTCAAAATATAACATGCGCGCAAAATCGATCGCCTCAGTGTCAACTCAGCTAGCGCAGCGGGAGGGCGTATCGCTTCTTGTCACTGGAGCTCGCAAACTCTACGTATGAATTTTAGCAAGAATATACTTCGACTACTACAACTTGGTCCGTTGAGTATTTATTTTGTTTTCAGTACTGATATTAAAAATATAGTTGTGAATATGTCGCAGTAACATAGATAAAGCCGTAATATAGTTATATCCCTAGGGATATAATTATATACCGTAACATAGTTAAACGAAAGCGATTCTTTAATATCGCTCTGCTATTCTATACAGCTCTGCTCTGCCGTTGATAGCCGCGTACAACGGCGTAAGAATGAGAAAGGCGCTGAATACGCGGCGAAGACGGTAAGATGTCCGTGACTACCGAAGGACCACCGCCGCCAATCGCTTCCATATTTGGTAAATAATTGGTACGCAATAGGTACTAATTATAAGTACTCGAACAAAAAAATTGGTACCTTCGTAGTTTTTCACGCTCTTTACTCATTTAGTATTGTGCTCTGAAAATGGACATTTCTATGTGCGATATTTTTATGGTCTGGCTTCTTTCAAAAGAAATAGATAAAATTAAACGTAAAAAAATATACGCTGTCGAATTGAGAAACACCTTCTATTTTAGAAGGCGGTTAAATAATAAAACGCAAACGACAGTGGATCGACCCAGTACAGGTACAGTCCAAGAACTAGATCGAAGGATTGAGAATTTATCTCTCTCTGACAGAAATACTTTTTCTTGTCAGTTTCTTCGATCTAGCTCTTGGACTATACCTACCTTAAAAATGTAACTCATTTTATCTCCTAAACTGACTAAATCTAAAAAAATAAAGACCCGATTAAATCTGTGACTTGGCGAAAATTTGCGACTAATTAGCAACTATTGAGAGAGAAAACAGATCTTGTTCGGAGTATCGAACGAAGGATCTGCTAAAGCCAAAGACGAGATTGTGGTCAAAACATTTGCCACAACTTTCCTTTTAGGTAAAATAGTAGTTAATATCTTTAAAACATAAGCCTTAATAGTGATAACAAAACTAGGGTCGACGCGTGATTTAACTTTAATGAGAACCATCGAATTTAATAAAATCATTGATTGGCCTTGATCACAACCTATACCTGAAATCGAACCCTTAGTTGGTATTCTATTGAGACCTAAGAGCTGGACTGCGGACTCCGTCACAAAGGAAGCCTGAGACCCCTGGTCTAACAGGGATCTTAATACTATAGCAGTACCGCTCTTTGATTCCTCTGCAATTAGCGCAGTGGCCAGTACTATTTGACTATGACTATTAGCAAAACAACTTACAACATTAGTGGAATTACTCTGGTTTGAAGTATCAACAGAAATGCTGCTTTCTGCAACTTGATCAGTTTTGTTACTATCACCAACTGATTTGGAGACATACTTGAGATGAAGAAGACTATGATGCTTCTTTTTACATATATGACATCTGGAAGACTGGCGGCATGCATATACGGAGTGATTTGCCCCTAGACAGTTATAGCATAAACCATTTGTTTGGACAACATTACGACGCTTATCTACATCGAGACCGGCGAACTTTTTACAATTAGCCAGCTTGTGGTTATCTTGACAACAAATACAAGATGTAGTTGATACATGAAGCGATTTGATTGGCGCTTTACGATTGGACTTGATTGATGACGTTGACCTTCGCTGTTGTCTAAAAATTCCAAAGATCGGAATCTTTGTTCAAGAAAAGACTTGAACTGATTCACTGTAGGCAAGTCGTCTGAATAATCACTAATTTTCATTTCCCATTGTTTTCTTGATTCAGTGTCCAGTTTTAAACTCAATACATAAATAACTATAATATCCCAATGCTCAACCAATATACCTAAAATTTTCAAAGCATGTAAACATTCGTTAGAAGTATCTAATAATTCCTTAACTGCGCTGGAGGATTCGGTTGCAATATTTTTTTTACTCATAAAACGTTTGATTATACAATTTGCTAAATATTTTTTATCATTATATCGATTCTCTAATTTAGTCCAACAGGTTACATAATTACTACTAGTAATAGGAATGTGCCGTAAAAGACATTCTGTCTCTCCAGACAAATGTGATTTTAAATAATGCAGTTTCTGAACATCGTCTAGTGGGTTATTATCGTGAATTAACGATTTAAATAAATCTCAAAAACTAATCCACTCAGAATAACTTCCGGAAAACATAGGCAACTCAATCTTTGGCAATTTTACAGGACAAATCTCTTTAGAACCCTTCGCAGACGATTCAGACACTTTACACAAACTGTCCGAATATACAATTTTTTTTAATGCTTCCCTCAACTCTGCTTTATAATCAGTAAATAATTCTTCTGTGGTCTCATATACATTTTTTATGTTATAATCCGATTTTTCGAATTCAATAGACTTAACCGATGATACAATTTTTATGCGAGTTTCAGAAAACGCTGACCAGTTAGCTTCTAAATTTTCTAATCTAGTTTCTATGTATGAACTGGTTACTTGCTCCTTAGGTGATTTCTTAAAGTTAGACCTTGCCTTACTGATAATAGAAAGTAAATTACACTGTAAATTACTCAAAGCTTCCATATTTAATAAAGATAGTCCACAAACAAGGACAATGCACACCAATCCTTTATCCGGCTCGAAGGACAACACACAACGGTACAACGTCCCAAAAATATCTCGAAAGAAATAAAACAAGTGCGTCCAGAGTAAGACAATTTATTACATAAAAAACCGAAGAGGTCATATTCTGCAGGAGAATCTTAACACCGCGATTCACAAAAGTGACGTCACGGCACAACGCCATCTGTTATTAAATAGCGGTACTAAGCTGAAAAATGACAAATGTTTACTTTCGATAATGATTTATGTAGTACTTATTTAAACAGATTAGACAATCATCTTCTCTAACAATAACGTCATCTAAAAATGCGCCGGGGCTAAAATACGTTCTTGATGCCTAGCCCACCCCAGATAGAACATTTAATAAGAGAAACATCGGTGAGGTTCAGATTAGATTTCTCATTTATTTTTTTTCGATTGGATTTCTGTCGGCTTACATTGGGGTTTTGCTTGGATACAAATTTTATAGCCTAGAATTATCATTCCCTTTGCGTCAATTCCTGCTTTGTCAATTTGTGTGATATACCTTCATACATACCTCGTATTTACAGGCGCGTGACTTCACTATAACCACAACCCACCGAATTCGGCGAAGAGACAGCTGATCGCCTTAAATGGGCAAAGGAATTTATTTTTGAAATTTAATAAATTTTTGTTATTTCCTGGTTTATTATGATCCCAGAGGACTGAAAAAAATGTGGAAAAATCTACTTATTACAGTTTTCGTGAAAGTCTATGTACTCCGGGAAGCACATTGCCAACTATAGTATAAAAAATTGAGCACAATGCCAAGATAGCAATTAAACACGTATTAGTAAAATCTATTCTTTATTAAACATAATTCTTATTCAAAAACGTTTATTGAGTGGGAAACTGGCGAAAGCTATTCCTTTTGTTATTTTCTCTTACCACAAAACACATGCATATTGCACTTGGTTCTTCCCTCTTTGCAAAACCTACAGCGTGATTGCTCATTTGCCGATTCTGGAAAATGTTTGACTGTATCGTATCTGACACTGTCCACTGGCTGTTAGGCTCTGGGTTTCTGAATGATTCTCTCCCCTTCTCCATACTTCCACTGGACTTGACGACTTTTCCAGCCCGACAGAGTCCTTCAAATAAATCAAGCCCAAACTCTTTTAGAGACTTTTTAGGTCTCCCATCTCGCCAAGAAAGAAGAAGCCAGCCGTTAGAAATGCATATATCCAGCAATTGCGAAAAATTACCCAAACAAATTTGGTACAAAGATGTCTGCTAAATCTACGCCTCCCATACTGCTTCACAAGTTGAGGGCAGTAAAGATTGACCTTGCGTTTGTCTTCCTTTGAATATCTCCTTATCTTTTCAATGGGATGAGAATCCACGTAGGAACTTATAAGCGTTACCACCCTGTTATCGTTCCACTTCACGAACGCCAACTTGGTGCTATTGCACACAACTTGGGCACTGTATCCTCTGACACTGGACAAGTTAAGAAGTTGTCCGCGTAATATGATGGATGGTTATTCAAATACATATTCATTGATTTTAAATCACGATTTAATCAAGTATAATTCACTCTCGCTAACATAACCATTGTTTATTTTAAATACGAGGTATCGGTACTTAAATTCATTAAAATCTTGTGCAACCTTCAGCGTTTATAACATCTTGCAACATTTCTCGCATTGACGCAACCGTATTATTATTATTATTGCCTCTTAAACTATTCCATATCTCGTAGACGTGTCGGACTAGCTAGCTTCTCTAGTTCTAGCTTGGTTGCTGTCCCACTCTTAGACCACCAGCCCCACAAATTCTCAATTGGATTGAAGTCAGGGCTTTTAGGCGGCCACGGCAACGAACTCGCGAAATCGCGATTGCGATTGAACCAGGCTTTAGTGAATCGAGAATTATGAACCCCTGTTTTGTTCTGCACAAAATCAATAGGCGTCAATTCGGGAAAGTAAAACTTCGTATCAAATACTAGTATATTGCTTGCTATTCATTCGACCACTGTTTTCGGCCAATTCACCGGGTCCACTGGAAGCCATCCAGCCCCAAACTCCGAAGCTTATCCGGCTACTAGATAGCAGTATATTTTTTTCCAATTAACTAATATAATTAGGCCGCAATAAATACAAACGTTCATAAAAGAAGAAAAAAGAAAAAAAAATTGTGAACTGTTACTAATTAATTTAAATATTGAACCCTAAAATCGGCTGCGCAACACGCAGCACCCTAAAAAAACTGGCCAAGTGCGAGTCGGCTTCGCTTGCAAAGGGTTCCGAACGAATCTCATTTCTGTAACATGTTACTTTAAGACCACCCTCAAGTAAAGTATCGAGTAGACTAATCGCTAGTTAAAGTAACCCGTAACTGCACGTGTCAATTTCAAGAACTTCGAGTTCTAGTCACTAATCATTTGATTAAACTGACCCGTAACTTACTTGCCACGTCGTCTGCGAATTAGAACGTTTACTTGACAGTTGAATTAAATCACAGAGTTTAGATTAATGAACATTTGTCTATCTGTTTCTAAAAATGGATTTAATTGATCATCAATTGGATGAATAAGAATATTCTACGCTGCAACGGATATCGAGGATTCGTGTATTTAAATTCCGTGTGCATAACTTAATAAAACATAAAATAATTCCTAAAACACAAAGGTGAGTACCATTATTACAGTTTTTTAAATAGGTTAATTCCTTCTACACTTTGGACATAAAGATTGAATACGATGTTCTGTCAGTAACCTACATCAGTAGGTAACTACTTATCTAACAAAGAAAAAATCTTGATTTCAGAAATCAAGCAGTTTCAATAAAACAAGGGTACTATTACGTTGAGGTATCTCGCTACTGGATCCTACTTAAGAAGGATCCAGTAGCCAGCTGATTTTTGTGGTGTCAGCCTACCAACAGCAAGCCGTATTGTTAAGAAAGTTACTGAGTGTATCGCTCAATTACGACCAGTTACGATAAAGTTCCTTGACGACATAAGTACACTACGTAATGGTTTTTATCAAATCGCAAGTTTCCCCAGGGTAATAGGAGCTCTAGATTGTATCCATGTTATTATACAGTCACCCGATGTGTTATATTTCTGAATTTTATCATATTATAATAATTGATTATTAAGACTCCGTCCTGCCAAACGATTGATTTCGGTCAATTTTGTTCCGTAATTGTTAAAATGTGTTCCATAATATTAGCAAATCTGTGCACGTTATGGGTTGCTTAACTCTTCATCTTGTACGTGGCATGAAGGTTTTACAAAAAAAAGAAGAAGCAACTGATGGTAAACTTTTAATATTCAATGCAATTTTTTGTTTCAAAAATGATGTCAGATTGAAGTTTGACAATCGTTTCAGAAAAACTACGAGAAATATAAAAATATAAGTAACAACAGCATATAACCCTTTTGCGTTGGTGTTGATCACTTTTTTCCATTCCCATATAAAAATCAGCAGAAAAAAAATGACGATATTACGTCATTCTACGGAAAAATTCAGCCTCTTTTTTATTTTTTTTTAATGTTAAGCTGGATATTTAAGAAATTAAAAAGTGACATAATAATCTTGAGTTATTTTGAAATGGAAAATAAATTTCAAAATATACTAATGCGCGCAAAATCGATCGCCTCAGTGTCAACTCAGCTAGCGCAGCGGGAGGGCGTATCGCTTCTTGTCACTGGAGCTCGCAAACTCTACGTATGAATTTTAGCAAGAATATACTTCGACTACTACAACTTGGTCCGTTGAGTATTTATTTTGTTTTCAGTACTGATATTAAAAATATAGTTGTGAATATGTCGCAGTAACATAGATAAAGCCGTAATACAGTACCGTACCGTATAGTACCGTAACATAGTTAAACGAAAGCGATTCTTTACTATCGCTCTGCTATTCTATACAGCTCTGCTCTGCCGTTGATAGCCGCGTACAACGGCGTAAGAATGAGAAAGGCGCTGAATACGCGGCGAAGACGGTAAGATGTCCGTGACTACCGAAGGACCACCGCCGCCAATCGCTTCCATATTTGGTAAATAATTGGTACGCAATAGGTACTAATTCTAAGTACTCGAAAAAAAAAAATTGGTACCTTCGTAGTTTTTGACGCTCTTTACTCATTTAGTATTGTGCTCTGAAAATGGACATTTCTATGTGCGATATTTTTATAGTCTGGCTTCTTTCAAAAGAAATAGATAAAATTAAACGTAAAAAAAATATACGCTGTCGAATTGAGAACCACCTTCTATTTTAGAAGTCGGTTAAAAAATAAAAAGCAAACGACAGTGGATCGACCCAGTACAGGTACAGTCCAAGAACAAGATCAAAGGATTGAGAATTTATCTCTCTCTGACAGAAATACTTTTTCTTGTCAGTTTCTTCGATCTAGCTCTTGGACTATACCTACCTTAAAAATGTAACTCATTTTATCTCCTAAACTGACTAAATCTAAAAAAATAAAGACCCGATTAAATCTGTGACTTGGCGAAAACTTGCGACTAATTAGCGACTATTGAGAGAGAAAACAGATCTTGTTCGGAGTATCGAACGAAGGATCTGCTATAAAGCCAAAGACGAGATTGTGGTCAAAACATTTGCCACAACTTTCCTTTTCGGTAAAATAGTAGTTAATATCTTTAAAACATAAGCCTTAATAGTGATAACAAAACTAGGGTCGACGCGTGATTTAACTTTAATGAGAACCATCGAATTTAATGAAATCATTGATTGGCCTTGGATCACAACCTATACCTGAAATCGAACCCTTAGTTGGTATTGATCTTAATACTATAGCAGAACCGCTCTTTGATTCCTCTGCAATTAGCGCAGTGGCCAGTACTATTTGACTATGACTATTAGCAAAACAACTTACAACATTAGTGGAATTACTCTGGTTTGAAGTATCAACAGAAATGCTGCTTTCTGCAACTTGATCAGTTTTGTTACTATCACCAACTGATTTGGAGACATACTTGAGATGAAGAAGACTATGATGCTTCTTTTTACATATATGACATCTGGAAGACTGGCGGCATGCATATACGGAGTGATTTGCCCCTAGACAGTTATAGCATAAACCATTTGTTTGGACAACATTACGACGGTTATCTACATCGAGACCGGCGAACTTTTTACAATTAGCCAGCTTGTGGTTATCTTGACAACAAATACAAGATGTAGTTGATACATGAAGCGATTTGATTGGCGCTTTACGATTGGACTTGATTGATGACGTTGACCTTCGCTGTTGTCTAAAAATTCCAAAGATCGGAATCTTTGTTCAAGAAAAGACTTGAACTGATTCACTGTAGGCAAGTCGTCTGCATAATCACTTATTTTCATTTCCCATTGTTTTCTTGATTCAGTGTCCAGTTTTAAACTCAATACATAAATAACTATAATATCCCAATGCTCAACCAATATACCTAAATTTTTCAAAGCATGTAAACATTCGTTAGAAGTATCTAATAATTCCTTAACTGCGCTGGAGGATTCGGTTGCAATATTTTTTTGACTCATAAAACGTTTGATTATACAATTTGCTAAATATTTTTAATTATTATATCGATTCTCTAATTTAGTCCAACAGGTTACATAATTACTACTAGTAATAGGAATGTGCCGTAAAAGACATTCTGCCTCTCCAGACAAATGTGATTTTAAATAATGCAGTTTCTGAACATCGTCTAGTGGGTTATTATCGTGAATTAACGATTTAAATAAATCTCTAAAACTAACCCACTCAGAATAACTTCCGGAAAACATAGGCAACTCAATCTTTGGCAATTTTACAGAACAAATCTCTTTAGAACCCTTCGCAGAAGATTTAGACACTTTACACAAACTGTCCGAATATACAATTTTTTTTAATGCTTCCCTCAACTCTGCTTTATAATCAGTAAATAATTCTTCTGTGGTCTCATATACATTTTTTATGTTATAATCCGATTTTTCGAATTCAATAGACTTAACCGATGATACAATTCTTATGCGAGTTTCAGAAAACGCTGACCAGTTAGCTTCTAAAATTTCTAATCTAGTTTCTATGTATGAACTGGTTACTTGCTCCTTAGGTGATTTCTTAAAGTTAGACCTTGCCTTACTGATAGTAGAAAGTAAATTACACTGTAAATTACTCAAAGCTTCCATATTTAATAAAGATAGTCCTTTAAATAAACTGTTCTTGAACGTTATACTAAGTTCGTGGACAACACGTAAAAAATCACAAGTCTTTGAACTTAATACACTTCTCTGCAAAATCGGACATGGGTTCCCCGTAGTTCACTTTTTCTTGAAATTATTCTAAGTCCATGCACACGTTAAAGTTTCTAAGTCCAAATTGTTAGTTAAAATGTTCTAAGTTAATTAGGTCCAAATTGCTTTTAATGGTTAAGACTCAATTTATTAATTAATTAATTACTCTGATATAATAAAGTACTCACAGAATATACTCGTATCACTTCACTGTCACTCACTTGTACGTAGCTCGTCGCAATGATATGCGGGATACTCTCCCCCCGCACCTCAGCTGCTGCTCACGCCAACACGAACTGGATAGCCAGCACCCAGCGATGACCGTTGTGTACCACTTGTACATATACGCCTAAGCGCCAACCTTGTACGGCCCGCCGATGCTGCTCGCTCGCCACTGACCGCGTTGACGTAATGACGTAGCAGGTTGACCATTCAACCTGACTCCACAAACAAGGACAATGCACACCAATCCTTTATCCGGCTCGAAGGACAACACACAACGGTACAACGTCCCAAAAATATCTCGAAAGAAATAAAACAAGTGCGTCCAGAGTAAGACAATTTATTACATAAAAAACCGAAGAGGTCATATTCTGCAGGAGAATCTTAACACCGCGATTAACAAAAGTGACGTCACGGCACAACGCCATCTGTTATTAAATAGCGGTACTAAGCTGAAAAATGACAAATGTTTACTTTCGATAATGATTTATGTAGTACTTATTTAAACAGATTAGACAATCATCTTATCTAACAATAACGTCATCTAAAAATGCGCCGGGCTAAAATACGTTCTTGATGCCTAGCCCACCCCAGATAGAACATTTAATAAGAGAAACATCGGTGAGGTTCAGATAAGATTTTTCATTTATTTTTTTTTCGATTGGATTTCTGTCGGCTTACATTGGGGTTTTGCTTGGATACAAATTTTATAGCCTAGAATTAGGAGTTCATATCATTCCCTTTGCGTCAATTCCTGCTTTGTCAATTTGTGTGATATACCTTCATACATACCTCGTATTTACAGGCGCGTGACTTCACTATAACCACAACCCACCGAATTCGGCGAAGAGACAGCTGATCGCCTTAAATGGGCAAAGGAATTTATTTTTGAAATTTAATAATTTTTTGTTATTTCCTGGTTTATTATGATCGAGGACTAAAAAAATGTGGAAAAATCTACTTATTACAGTTTTCGTGAAAGTCTATGTACTCCGGGAAGCACATTGCCAACTATAGTATAAAAAATGGAGCACAGTGCCAAGATAGCAATTAAACACGTATTAGTAAAATCTATTCTTTATTAAACATAATTCTTATTCAAAAACGTTTATTGAGTGGGAAACTGGCGAAAGCTATTCCTTTTGTTATTTTCTCTTACCACAAAACACATGCATATTGCACTTGGTTCTTCCCTCTTTGCAAAACCTACAGCGTGATTGCTCATTTGCCGATTCTGGAAAATGTTTGACAGTATCGTATCTGACACTGTCCACTGGCTGTTAGGCTCTAGGTTTCTGAATGGAATCTAGGGTCCTTCAAATAAATCAAGCCCAAACTCTTTTAGAGACTTTTTAGGTCTCCCATCTCGCCTGTGAAGAAGCCAGCCGTTAGAAATGCATATATCCAGCAATTGCGAAAAATTACCCAAACAAATTTGGTACAAAGATGTCTGCTAAATCTACGCCTCCCATACTGCTTCACAAGTTGAGGGCAGTAAAGATTGACCTTGCGTTTGTCTTCCTTTGAATATCTCCTTATCTTTTCAATGGGATGAGAATCCACGTAGGAACTTATAAGCGTTACCACCCTGTTATCGTTCCACTTCACGAACGCCAACTTGGTGCTATTGCACACAACTTGGGCACTGTATCCTCTGACACTGGACAAGTAAAGAAGTTGTCCGCGTAATATGATGGATGGTTATTCAAATATATATTCATTGATTTTAAATCACAATTTAATCAAGTATAATTCACTCTCGCTAACATAACCATTGTTTATTTTAAATACGAGGTGTCGGTACTTAAATTCATTAAAATCTTGTGCAACCTTCAGCGTTTATAACATCTTGCAACCTTTCTCGCATTGAAGCAACCGTATTGTAACATACATTATTGCCTCTTAAACTATTCCATATCTCGTAGACGTGTCGGACTAGCTAGCTTCTCTGGTTCTAGCTTGGTTGCTGTCCCACTCTTAGACCACCAGTCCCACAAATTCTCAATTGGATTGAGGTCAGGGCTTTTAGGCGGCCACGGCAACGAACTCGCGAAATCGCGATTGCGATTGAACCAGGCTTTAGTGAATCGAGAATTATGAACCCCTGTTTTGTTCTGCACAAAATCAATAGGCGTCAATTCGGGAAAGTAAAACTTCGTATAAAATACTAGTATATTGCTTGCTATTCATTCGACCACTGTTTTCGGCCAATTCTCCGGGTCCACTGGAAGCCATCCAGCCCCAAACTCCGAAGCTTATCCGGCTACTAGATAGCAGTATATTTTTTCCAATTAACTAATATAATTAGGCCGCAATAAATACAAACGTTCATAAAAGAAGAAAAAAGAAAAAAAAATTGTGAACTGTTACTAATTAATTTAAATATTGAACCCTAAAATCGGCTGCGCAACACGCAGCACCCTAAAAAAACTGGCCAAGTGCGAGTCGGCTTCGCTTGCAAAGGGTTCCGAACGAATCTCATTTCTGTAACATGTTACTTTAAGACCACCCTCGAGTAAAGTATCGAGTAGACTAATCGCTAGTTAAAGTAACCCGTAACTGCACGTGTCAATTTCAAGAACTTCGAGTTCTAGTCACTAATCATTTGATTAAACTGACCCGTAACTTACTTGCCACGTCGTCTGCGAATTAGAACGTTTACTTGACAGTTGAATTAAATCACAGAGTTTAGATTAATGAACATTTGTCTATCTGTTTCTAAAAATGGATTTAATTGATCATCAATTGGATGAATAAGAATATTCTACGCTGCAACGGATATCGAGGATTCGTGTATTTAAATTCCGTGTGCATAACTTAATAAAACATAAAATAATTCCTAAAACACAAAGGTGAGTACCATTATTACAGTTTTTTAAATAGGTTAATTCCTTCTACACTTTGGACATAAAGATTGAATACGATGTTCTGTCAGTAACCTACATCAGTAGGTAACTACTTATCTAACAAAGAAAAAATCTTGATTTCAGAAATCAAGCAGTTTCAATAAAACAAGGGTACTATTACGTTGAGGTATCTCGCTACTGGATCCTACTTAAGAAGGATCCAGTAGCCAGCTGATTTTTGTGGTGTCAGCCTACCAACAGCAAGCCGTATTGTTAAGAAAGTTACTGAGTGTATCGCTCAATTACGACCAGTTACGATAAAGTTCCTTGACGACATAAGTACACTACGTAATGGTTTTTATCAAATCGCAAGTTTCCCCAGGGTAATAGGAGCTCTAGATTGTATCCATGTTATTATACAGTCACCCGATGTGTTATATTTCTGAATTTTATCATATTATAATAATTGATTATTAAGACTCCGTCCTGCCAAACGATTGATTTCGGTCAATTTTGTTCCGTAATTGTTAAAATGTGTAACACAATATTAGCAAATCTGTGCACGTTATGGGTTGCTTAACTCTTCATCTTGTACGTGGCATGAAGGTTTTACAAAAAAAAGAAGAAGCAACTGATGGAAAACTTTTAATATTCAATGCAATTTTTTGTTTCAAAAATGATGTCAGATTAAAGTTTGACGATCGTTTCAGAAAAACTACGAGAAATATAAAAATATAAGTAACAACAGCATATAACCCTTTTGCGTTGGTGTTGATCACTTTTTTCCATTCCCATATAAAAATCAGCAGAAAAAAAAATGACGACATTACGTCGTTCTACGGAAAAATTCAGCCTCTTTTGTATTTTTTTTTAATGTTAAGCTGGATATTTAAGAAATTAAAAAGTGACGTAATAATCTTGAGTTATTTTGAAATGGAAAATAAATTTCAAAATATACTAATGCGCGCAAAATCGATCGCCTCAGTGTCAACTCAGCTAGCGCAGCGGGAGGGCGTATCGCTTCTTGTCACTGGAGCTCGCAAACTCTACGTATGAATTTTAGCAAGAATATACTTCGACTACTACAACTTGGTCCGTTGAGTATTTATTTTGTTTTCAGTACTGATATTAAAAATATAGTTGTGAATATGTCGCAGTAACATAGATAAAGCCGTAATATAGTTATATCCCTAGGGATATAATTATATACCGTAACATAGTTAAACGAAAGCGATTCTTTACTATCGCTCTGCTATTCTATACAGCTCTGCTCTGCCGTTGATAGCCGCGTACAACGGCGTAAAAATGAGAAAGGCGCTGAATACGCGGCGAAGACGGTAAGATGTCCGTGACTACCGAAGGACCGACCACCGCCGCCAATCGCTTCCATATTTGGTAAATAATTGGTACGCAATAGGTACTAATTATAAGTACTCGAACAAAAAAATTGGTACCTTCGTAGTTTTTGACGCTCTTTACTCATTTAGTATTGTGCTCTGAAAATGGACATTTCTCTGTGCGATATTTTTATGGTCTGGTTTCTTTCAAAAGAAATAGATAAAATTAAACGTAAAAAAAATATACGCTGTCGAATTGAGAACCACCTTCTATTTTAGAAGTCGGTTAAAAAATAAAACGCAAACGACAGTGGATCGACCCAGTACAGGTACAGTCCAAGAACTAGATCGAAGGATTGAGAATTTATCTCTCTCTGACAGAAATACTTTTTCTTGTCAGTTTCTTCGATCTAGCTCTTGGACTATACCTACCTTAAAAATGTAACTCATTTTATCTCCTAAACTGACTAAATCTAAAAAAATAAAGACCCGATTAAATCTGTGACTTGGCGAAAACTTGCGACTAATTAGCGACTATTGAGAGAGAAAACAGATCTTGTTCGGAGTATCGAACGAAGGATCTGCTAAAGCCAAAGACGAGATTGTGGTCAAAACATTTGCCACAACTTTCCTTTTCGGTAAAATAGTAGTTAATATCTTTAAAACATAAGCCTTAATAGTGATAACAAAACTAGGGTCGACGCGTGATTTAACTTTAATGAGAACCATCGAATTTAATGAAATCATTGATTGGCCTTGATCACAACCTATACCTGAAATCGAACCCTTAGTTGGTATTGATCTTAATACTATAGCAGTACCGCTCTTTGATTCCACTGCAATTAGCGCAGTGGCCAGTACTATTTGACTATGACTATTAGCAAAACAACTTACAACATTAGTGGAATTACTCTGGGTTGAAGTATCAACAGAAATGCTGCTTTCTGCAACTTGATCAGTTTTGTTACTATCACCAACTGATTTGGAGACATTCTTGAGATGAAGAAGACTATGATGCTTCTTTTTACATATATGACATCTGGAAGACTGGCGGCATGCATATACGGAGTGATTTGCCCCTAGACAGTTATAGCATAAACCATTTGTTTGGACAACATTACGACGGTTATCTACATCGAGACCGGCGAACTTTTTACAATTAGCCAGCTTGTGGTTATCTTGACAACAAATACAAGATGTAGTTGATACATGAAGCGATTTGATTGGCGCTTTACGATTGGACTTGATTGATGACGTTGACCTTCGCTGTTGTCTAAAAATTCCAAAGATCGGAATCTTTGTTCAAGAAAAGACTTGAACTGATTCACTGTAGGCAAGTCGTCTGCATAATCACTAATTTTCATTTCCCATTGTTTTCTTGATTCAGTGTCCAGTTTTAAACTCAATACATAAATAACTATAATATCCCAATGCTCAACCAATATACCTAAATTTTTCAAAGCATGTAAACATTCGTTAGAAGTATCTAATAATTCCTTAACTGCGCTGGAGGATTCGGTTGCAATATTTTTTTGACTCATAAAACGTTTGATTATACAATTTGCTAAATATTTTTAATTATTATATCGATTCTCTAATTTAGTCCAACAGGTTACATAATTACTACTAGTAATAGGAATGTGCCGTAAAAGACATTCTGCCTCTCCAGACAAATGTGATTTTAAATAATGCAGTTTCTGAACATCGTCTAGTGGGTTATTATCGTGAATTAACGATTTAAATAAATCTCTAAAACTAACCCACTCAGAATAACTTCCGGAAAACATAGGCAACTCAATCTTTGGCAATTTTACAGAACAAATCTCTTTAGAACCCTTCGCAGACGATTCAGACACTTTACACAAACTGTCCGAATATACAATTTTTTTTAATGCTTCCCTCAACTCTGCTTTATAATCAGTAAATAATTCTTCTGTGGTCTCATATACATTTTTTATGTTATAATCCGATTTTTCGAATTCAATAGACTTAACCGATGATACAATTTTTATGCGAGTTTCAGAAAACGCTGACCAGTTAGCTTCTAAAATTTCTAATCTAGTTTCTATGTATGAACTGGTTACTTGCTCCTTAGGTGATTTCTTAAAGTTAGACCTTGCCTTACTGATAGTAGAAAGTAAATTACACTGTAAATTACTCAAAGCTTCCATATTTAATAAAGATAGGGACAACACGTAAAAAATCACAAGTGCAAAGTCCTTTTTATCCACTAAAATGTTCTTTATTTCACAGATAACTTTCACAATTTGTTCTAGTTATTTTACACATTCACTCATGAAATGATCGTACTGACCCCGAACAAAGGATGGCTGGCTATATATAGGCTGGCTCGTCACTACCCCACTCTGGGCTTGGCTCGATAACGTGGCGTGGCTGGATTGGTGGGCAACTATGGCATGTCGAGTAGTGACGTGGCTATTGGCTGGCTTATAGGCTCGTCGGGGCATCCCCGGTTGGTCAGCTGATGGCAGTGCGTTACACTCGGCCGTCCTGCAACAATTGCTCCCGCAATGGGAATAAAACACTCCATTAGTTACCTATAGCACTTGAGTAACTTATAAATAGGGGCAAGTCTAACTCTCCAAGAGATCGATAAGGTCCTCTGTCTCGACCTGTTCATTAGTGCTACTTTCACTATCCGACATAGGCGCTACACTTTTGTATGGCCTAATAGCATCTGCAGGGACTAACCCAGTGAACTTCTTGTACCCTCTTAGTCCCTTTATACTCCTTATTCTGTACCTATCGCTGCCTAACACTTTCACAACTATGTACGGGCCAGAGTAAGCGTCATCTAGCTTAGTGTTAACTTTGCTAGTACTGCTGACTGGGGCTTGTTTCCAAAGTACAAGGTCACCCTTTTTATAGGTCATGCTATGCTTACGCTTCCTATCATATTGTTGTTTCATCCTAGCACTGGCTGCTTTATTATTAACTACTGCCTTGGCACGCCTCGTCTGTACAGGTTCTGCAACCCGACCCGGAATGGTCACATCGCATATAGACCTACTGGCTCGTGCAAACATTAGATCATATGGTTTATAACCTGTTGATGCACTCGGCGTGTTGTTAATACCCCATATGATGTTAGGTAAACTGTTATCCCAGTTGTTACCTGCCTCACTCGGTTCAGTAGCCCTAAGTGCATCCAAGATGGTGCGATTTGTTCGCTCCACTTGTCCATTTGCTCGTGGACAAGCAATAGTACACAGAGTATGTTTGAATTGCTTCTCAGTTGCAAACTGTTTGAAGTACCTACTCGTAAAAGCCTTTCCGTGGTCAGATACTATGCGATCAGGGAACCCAAACAGGCTGAAAATATTTTTCAAAGCCCGGACCGTCTCTATTGAGTTTACAGTTCGGGTAGGCTCAACAATCACAAACTTTGAAAAGGAATCTGTTACCACCAGCATGTATTGATAACCCTTCTTTGCCTTACAGAAAGGTCCAAGGTGATCAATGTGCAACATTTTCATCGGTTCCGTGGGTTTAGGTATGGGGTATAGTTTACCTTGTTTCTTTCCATAATCCCCTTTTCCGTACGCACAGTGAAGGCAACTTGACACGTATTTCGTAATGAACCGTGACATCTTTGTAAACCAAAAGTCGGCTTTAATAAGCTCTGTGCATCGTTTCAGACCTACATGACCAATGTCATCGTGATGCATTTGCAAGATTTTCCAGCGTGCAAAACTCGGAACTACCAGGCGATTACCGTTAAGTGTCTTACGGTACAATCGATTATCAATTAATGCATAATTGTTCACTATATCAGAGTCTGTACAGCCACTATCTATTAGTTCAATTATTTTATTTAACTTATCGTCTTGTCGTTGAATTGTATAAAACCAATCTGTGACTTCTAGGCGATTGACATTAACACTGTCAATGACCGGATTGATCGGTTCCGAACGTTCGGATACGCGTACGTGTTCATTGATATCTACTGTGCCTTGAGCGACTGGGATTGATTGAAGGTTGACCGGGACCGGGTTTCGACTGAGTGCGTCTACATGTTTCATTCGCTCACCCGGTCTGTAGTCAATGTCAATGTCATAATCTTGTATAGCAAGCCACCAACGCGCGACTCGGGGAATTAGGTCACGTTTTGTTAATGTAGCGCAGACCGCGGTACAGTCAGTAACTACCCTTACTTTTTTTCCAAACACATAGACGCGAAACCTACGCAGTGATTCGACCACTGCTAATGTCTCGAGTTCATAGCTGTGATAGACGCTCTCTTCTCGGCTCGTTACGCGACTATAGTACATTGCGGGGCGTAAAGTGTTGTCATTTTGTTTCTGCATAAGTATGCCGGCAACACCTAGCTTGCATGCATCCGTGTGAATTTCTGTTGGCAGCGAAGGATCGTAAATAGCTAACACGGGTTCACTACATAGCTTACACTTGAGTTCTTCAAAACTCTTTGTTTGTTTTTCACCCCAGACCCATGGAGTGTTTTTCTTTGTGAGTTCTGTGAGTGGCCGGGCTATGACAGCGAACTTATAAATAAATTTACGGAAGTAACTGCATAGCCCTATAAATTGTCTGATTTCGTGTACATTGCGCGGTGTAGGGAACTGAGAAACAGCTGCCAACTTTAAAGGTCACAGCTCATTAGAGCCACCCTGCACCCACTCCGCACCGCCTCGTCGTACGGCGTCCACTCGTTGTCGACAGGTGGTTCACGGGTGGACGCCACGTTATCACCAAAACGTTGCACGATCAACCAGTGAACCCCGCGCGGTCAACGAGTGAACACCGCGTGGTCAACGAGTGAACGCCGCGTGGTCAACGAGTGGACGTCGCTTAGTCCACGAATTTTCGAGTAGTCTGTTAACAATTGGCATTATTAGGTCTACACGTGTGTTTCGTAATGTCAAATTTTACAAACCTTGAATTGGCACTCATAGCAGTCGCGCTTGATGAAGAAGAAAATGAAAGACGCAACAAAAAAAAGAAAGCTTATTGGGTGCACGAAATGTTTAAACAAAGAAAAAAAGAGGGCGAATATTGGACCGTTCGTAGGCATTTGTTAGCCGACGAAGAAAAATTTTTTTCGTACTATCATATGCCGCAATGTGTGTTATAACATCCTGTCTCATATTGAAGACTCGATAACAAAGAAAAACACAAAGTTCAGAGAAGCGATCACACCCGAAGAGAGATTGGCTGTGACTTTAAAGTAAGTAAAATTTATACATTTACTACCTCGCGACACATTAATAAGTATACCTACTGTGGATGTGTTATTATGTTAGTCTTAGAAAGTATTTTCATCGAAATTAATTAGTCTCCTCTGCACCATTGATGGCGCAAGTAAAAGGTGCACACGGGAAAAGTATGGTGAAGTAGTTGTATTAATATTAATGGTGCAAACGAAACTAATAAGTTTCCTCTGCACCATTAATGGTGCAGATCAATGGTGCATAAGGTACAACGGGCAATTGTCTAAGAGCCTTCTATTTTTACCCGACTACGGCGAAACAAAAGGAGGGTTATGTTTTTGACCGGTATGTCTGTATGTATGTGGATATTTCTCTACTAACTGGGCAACTTTGAACAGTCCTCTGCCAAGTTCGATGTCGAATTACTAACAATATAAAAATTAAATTCCTTTTTCATATTAATATTGATATAGTTTGCGATTATTAACATGCGTGCAATCATTTTTTTCTTTTAAAGCATGGTTATTTTGTCTTAAATCGGCTACAGAGGACTGTTTTTTAACCCTAGAAAAAATAGAAACTTTTGTTTTAAGAATATTTGCAAAATCCTAGTCATTTATCAGAAATATTAGTTATTTAAACTCATTTTAATTTAAATCTGGGTTTGGGACACTCCAGGGGACTGTTTTTAGACATATTTAAAAAACCATAACAAACAAATTAAATGCTTTTTAAAATAAAAAAGATAGGTTCCTAAAAACTATGTTCATCTTTTATGGAAATTGCATTGTTGGGGATGATTTACTATTAAAGAAGTAGTTAAAATTGACTGAGACAGTAAGTTGCCCAGTTTGTAGAGAAATGCCCATGTATGTATGTATGTCTGTCTGCCTGTATGTATGTATGTATGTCTGTCTGCATGTATGTATGTATGTCTGTATGTCTGTATGTCTCTCTAAATGTATGTATGTAAAAGTAAAAAAAGTAAGAGCATACTAAATCAACCTTTATTTTTGTAACTTCGACATGAATTTGCCATTCATTAAGTACTAATCATTCAATTTCTTAAAATAATTAGAGAGTAATTTCAAAGTATAGGAGTAGAAATACTTTTAAAAATCCGTTAAATCTTTTTCAGTATCACTCAATACTGGTGTGTTCAGCTGTCTGGCATTCCTTTCTGGATCATAGTTCGGTGTAGTACTGTATCCTGCAGTTGAATAATTTCCAGAAGGTCCTGGAGTTGAATAATTTCCAGAAGGTCCTGCAGTTGAATAATTTCCAGAAGATCCTGGAGTTGAATAATTTCCAGAAGGTCCTGGAGTTGAATAATTTCCAGAAGGTCCTGCAGTTGCATGTATTGCATTACTGCCGTAGTAATTATTTCCTTTTTCATTGATTTCTCGGAGTTCCATTTGTGAAACAATATTAAAAATTTCAGATTTGATCATTGCTTTGTTGTATTCATTAAATTTCTTCACCGTTGCAGCTATACCATAAAAAAATTTGTCAATATCATCTTCCTCCTTTTTTTTTCCTTTAGTATATATTTCATTAACAATGACGATGCAGTAGATCCATCTTCCACTTCCACCCTTGACCTTTTTATATTTGGAAACTTGGATGTCGTTGTAGACAAGCCAGATGTTGGACGATCATCTATTATTGAAATATCTGATTGGTAATCCGGAGCAGACAATTGAGAATCTTCATTGGCAGTACTTTCCTGATCACTATCTCTGAGTAGTGATGATACAGTTGCTCTTTCTTTATAATACGGTAGCAAAAAACTCATTTCATCCTCGTATTGCCATTTTTTATCACTTATTGCAGCTTGACCACTTTTGGTACTTTTTTTCTTAATAGCCCTACGATGAGCTTCCCTTAAATTGGACCACGTTTTCTTGCACATTGATACTGAAAAAATGAAACAGTAATTGTAAAGAATGATACATAAAAAAGTTAGGGAATTTGTTTAGTATCGAGTCAGATTCCAGCCCTAAAATATTAACTAAGTACAACACATTCTTGTTACACCCTATTTTGCTTAATACAATCTCAAAAAACTTTTATATTTCAGATATTTGACAAGCGGCGCTTCTGTCAGAAATTTATCTACAAGCTTTAGATTAGGCGAAACGACTATTAGTCAATAATAGCTTTGCACACCGCAAAGCTATTATTGACAAAATGATGGGTGTTTTTATGCCAACGCCTACAGCTGAAGATTGGGAAAAAATTGCGGAAGGGTTTAATGACAGGTGGAATTTCCCAAACTGCATTGGTGCCATAGATGGCAAGCATATAAATATAATAGCTCCACCCAACAGCGGATCGCTCTACTACAACTATAAAAACATTTTTCGATAGTTCTCTTGGCCATAGTTGATGATAAATACAGATTTACAGTTGTTGACATCGGTGCTTATGGCAAAAACAGCGATGGTGGTATTTTTGCATCTTCGAAAATTGGAAAACGAATTCAAAATACTAGGTTCAATATTCCAAATGACAAAGCATTGCCCGGGACAAACGTAGCACTTCCACATGTTTTTGTGGGGGATGAGGCTTTTCCATTACAAAAGAACTTATTGAGGCCATATTCTCGTTCTCAAAACCCGTCTCAGGACCAAAAAGAATTTAACAATCGCCTGTCACGCGCACGCAAAGTAGTCGAAGATGCATTCGGAATATTATACCAAAAATTTGAAATATACAACAAAAATATTCGTTTATGTCCAGACATTGTTGATAATGTTGTTTTGACAACATGTATATTGCAAAAAACAACATGTAAATTAGACTGCAACCCTCCACAAAATAGAAAAATAGATCAAGATATAAAACAAACCCTCAAAATTTGCACTTATAATGTAAGAACACTTGCATCAACAGAACGATTCATTGAATTGACTAATGCTCTAAAAAATATTAACTGGGACATTCTAGGCCTCGCAGAAATCCGAAAAATGGGGTGTAAGATCGAAGAGCACAGCGACCTTATCTTTTGCTACATCGGTGAAACTAAAGGACTACATGGAGTGGGATTTCTAATCAAAAAAAAATATAAAAACAACATCACCAACTTTATAGGAATCTCTGAAAGAGTAGCTCTTTTAAAAGTAAAATTTGAATGCTTCTCTTTGTCAATAATCCAAGCATATTCACCTACAGAGAGATCATCAGAAGAAGAAATTGAAAAATTCTACAAAGACATTGAATATGCTCACAACAAGACGGAAGGAATGGTCATAGTAATGGGAGATTTCAATGCGAAAATAGGTTGTCCAAAAACAAACTATTACCCAGTAATGGGAAAACATGGTTACGGAGTGTGTAATGAAAGAGGTGAACGTCTCTTAAGTTATGCTTACCAACACAAACTGTCAATAATGAACTCCTTTTTCAAAAAGAAAGAGAGCCGTAGATGGACATGGTTATCACCTGACCAAAAAACTTATAATGAAATTGATTTTATAATGACAAATCACCATAAACTTATAACTAATATCGAGGTACTAAGCAAATTTGAATTCTCTTCCGATCACAGATTAGTGAGAGCAACATTAGTTTTAAGTCGTCCAGTAAAGAGCAGGAAAACTTACACAACACCATTTAATATCCCCAAGACAGAAACAGAAATCAAAAACTACATCGAAAATCTACGAACTCACACAGAAAATATAGAAACAGACAATATTGATAGCCAAACATATTACAATATCTTGGAAAGAAGCATAACAGAGAGCTTAAAATACAAAACTAGTACACCTCCTCTTCAACACAATATTTTCTCCAAAGACACAATACAACTTATAAAAAGACGCACGGAACTACTACACACAAAGAATAAAACCAAAGAAAGGAAACGAGAACTTAGCAGAATATACAAAGAGACTAATAGGTCAATCCGTAAGGACTACAGCAACCACAGATACGAGATTATTTCAAGAAACATCAATAACTTTAGAAGTACCAAAAAAGCCTACAAGGAGTTAACTACACACAAGTCTTGGATTCAAAAACTTGAGCATAACTCACTAGAAACAAAATCTAGAAAAGATGTAACAAACCATGCAACAATCTTCTACAAACACTTATACAGGAAACAAAATAACACTCAAATTGAAGCGCAAACCACCCAAATGAACACGACTGACTGCATCAGACAGATTGAAGACTCCGAAGTTTACGAACATATAAAAAAGCTGAAAGCTGAGAAGAGTCCCGGACCAGATGGACTAAGCAACGATGCCCTTAAAATCGGAGCACCTATTTTAATACACCATTTTACGCAATTGTTTAATAAGATACTAGACGAAGAAAAAGTACCAAAACAATGGTGTACATCAGACATAATTCTACTCTTCAAGAAAGGAAGCCCCTTAGATATAGGGAATTATAGGCCCATAAGCCTGCTGGCAAGTATATACAAACTATTTTCATCCCTAATTCTAAAGAGAATATCCGACGACATTGACAAGCAGCAACCAAAGGAACAAGCAGGTTTCAGATCAGGCTTTAGCACAATCGACCACATACAGACATTAGAACAGGTCATAGAAAAATACAGAGAATACAATAGACCTCTGTATGTGGCCTTCATTGATTACAGCAAAGCTTTTGACAGCATCAGCCACTGTTCAATCTGGAACGCACTACAACAATCAAATATTAACCATAAATACATCAATATCTTGAAATATATCTACACAAAAAGTACGAGCAGAGTCAAATTAGAAACTAGAGGAGACGAAATAAACATAGAACGAGGAGTTAGACAGGGAGATCCTCTATCCCCGAAGATATTTATAGCAGTACTTGAAAATATTTTTCAAAAACTAGACTGGAAAAACAGAGGAGTGTACATAAACGGACACTATTTAAACCATCTGAGGTTCGCTGATGATATTGTTATAATTGCTGAAACTGTCAAAGACCTAGAAGAAATGATGAGATCACTGGACTGCGAAAGCTCCAAAATCGGCCTAGAAATGAATGTAAGCAAAACTAAGATATTAACCAACAACCACGAACGCCCGATAGTGATAAAAGGTAACAATATAGAATACGTCAGTGAATACGTTTACTTGGGGAAGCAAATCTCGTTCAAAACGTCAAGCAACGAAGAAGAAGTAAAAAGAAGAATCAACGCAACTTGGAGGAAATTCTGGGCATTAAGAGAAATCCTAAAAGGGAACTACAGCCTGCACATGAAAAGGACTATATTTGATACTTGCCTATTACCCTGCTTGCTGTATGGTTGCCAAACTTGGATATTTACAAATAAAATAAAACAAAAAATCAAATGCAGTCAAACAGCAATGGAAAGGAGCATGTTGAAAATTAGAAGAATTCATAAAATTAGGAGCGAAAACATTCGTCAAAAAACTAAACTTACCGATGCTCTCAGGCACGCACTCTTACTTAAGTGGAAATGGGCTGGACACATCTCACGATACCCAGACAGAAGATGGACCATTGAAGCCACACGATGGAAAGGACCAACGGGGAAAAGGAATGTTGGTCGACAAATAAGACGGTGGGCTGATGACATAACACACGTCGCAGGAAACGACTGGATAAAGTCAGGCAAGGACAGGGAGTCATGGAAAAGGATGGAGGAGGCCTTTACCCAAACAGGGGTCCAAATCTCTTAAATAATACTAACATTAATTATAAGTACCCTTTCTTAAATTTAAGCAACAACTTACTAACAAACATTGTAATATTAATTGAAAGTGAGATTTGGAATAAATGGCTTATTTATTTATTTTATTTATTTTATTATATTGCATAATGTAATGCGAACTTATAATATCGAATGCAACGAACAGTATTGCCCCAGTCGCAGGTCAGCGCATCAAAACTTAAATCAGGAGGCATTCAGTGATCTACGTCACATTGGTGGAAACAGTACCGCTTTCGACGTACGTGATTCGTTTGCTGCTTATTTCAAATCATCGGTTGGGCAGCTACCATGGAATACTTAATTTAGTATTTTTTTTTTTTATTATGCACTAATCATCACGTACCTACATATGTGTAAATGTCTAATTAATAACGAATTATGTGGAAGTACCTTGTTTCGCATTATACCGTTTGAAAAAATATCAATTTGGCTCTTGTTCATTTGATATACATTGTAGGTTAGATTTTTTTTTGTCCATTACTAGCTCGCAATGTATAATCGAATTAACATTAGACTATATTAATATTTTGCGAAACAAGGGAAAACCGAGTTATGTAACAAGTACCAATCTATTGTACTATCTTTCTTTAAATATTTGTAATAAATAAATATTACCTGGTATCGCTAAGGTGTTGCTTATTTCCATCCATGCTTCTTCCTTTTTTACAGTGTCACTGTACTTTGAGTCACTTAGATCATACAATAAATTATATTTACGAACTTCTTCGATAAGTTTTACTTTATTCATTTTAAAAACAAAAACGATACGTCCGACTCGTTCGAAAGAAATGCTGGGAATGAAGGGAGGGTGGGGAGCGGCGCATGCGCAGTCAACGCAGGGCAGCGAGTTGTCACCGAGTGGTCCACCCGCCGTCCGCGCGTGGACGGCTTACGATAGAGGCGATCCGGTGACGCTACGGAGTTGATGTAGTGAGCGCATACCCATACAAGTCCATATCAAGAATACTAACCGCACGAGGCGAGGCGGTGCGGAGTGGGTGCCGGGTGGCTCTAATGAGCTGTGACCTTAATTCACCCGGCTGTATACTGTTCGGAGAAATTTTATGACCTAGGTAGGTGATTTCTTTTTGTAGAAATGAGCATTTACGTATATTTAATTTCAGGTTTTCAGTTTGAAGTTTAGTAAGTACTTTCATTAATAGCTCTATGCCTGTGTGCACGTCAACCGATGGTAACAATAGGTCATCTAGGAATGCTAGAATCTCTGTGCTGCCTATGGACTCTACTACTTTATTAATTAAACGCATAAAAACTGATGGAGCATTAGCAAGACCGAAGGGAACTCTAGTATACTCGTAGTGGCCGTGTGGAGTTACGAATGCAGTTTTATGTGTATCTTCTGGACTTATAGGCACTTGGTGGTAACTTTGAGCCATATCTAGACTGGTAAAATAATTCTTGCCTGCTAGCTGGGACAATTGGTCATCAATGTTAGGTAGGGGAAAGCGTTCGCGTATAGTAATTGCGTTTAATGCGCGATAGTCGACACACAGTCGTCTATCTCCGTTTTTCTTTCTAACAAGTATAACTGGTGAAGCATAACATGACTCAGATTCTTTAATGATACCGGCACCTAATAGATCAGAAATTTTAGACTTGACCGTTTCCAGCTCGTTGTGGGAGAGTCTATAGGGACGGTATTTAATAGGTTGGTCGCTCTTTAGCCTTATCTGCATCTGAACTAAATTGGTGCATCCTAGGTCGTTAGTGTCACATGCGAAACAGTCATCATATTCGATTAACAATTCGAGTAATGCCTTACGTTCGGCCTCTTTTACGGGGCCTATCTCTAAATCGGTTATAGCTATACCTCCTATCTCTTGCGGGTTTTTAGGCTTTGCTAGGCTGGTACTTAACACACACTTGGACAGAGGTGATAATAAGGTAGTGGCATTTAGACTGACCTGGCTAATTGATGCTTCCTGGCAACTCTCGGCCCGCAGCAGAACAGTGCCCTCGCTCCACTCCACATCCTTGCTTCCAGTATTGACGACCTTCAGGTAGCCCTCGCTGCCACTGAGCAGGGTGGCTGGCAGCGAGTAGGTGACCCCGTGAAGGTCAAAGTGTCGGGTTGGTGTGACCACATCGTTGCCGCTTCGATTTCCACGAATGTGGACCTTGATGATGGAGGTCCCTGGTGGTATGCGTTCCTTCGAGGCGACAGTAACCTTGAAACGTTCGTTTTCTTCAGCTACATCCATGCGAGTGAGGATATCGGGTTCAATCATCTGAAGTAGAGCAGTGCCGTTTCTAACTGTCAATGACACTCCCTCGTTGTTTATGATGGGCTGACCAACCAGTAAATTGACTCCGTCCATCTCGACGTCAGTTAAATGGGCGGTGCATATCATGTCAAGACCGTCTAGTTGTAGATTGAATTGTACTTCACCCTTGCTCTTGATACTACTTCCATTAAATCCTTTTAGCATTATAAATAAATAAATAAAGATGGCTTCACATCTAAGTCAAGAAGCTCCGCAACTTCTGTTTTGAGTATATTCACTTGACTACCGGTGTCGACATATGATTTCACATACACGCCATTGATCTTGGCAGTCTTCATATAATTGTTGTTGTAGTTTTGAATTAGTTTTATATCCTTGACGGTTTTGGCCGCGTTATCACTACCCTTAATGTTACTTGGGCAACGTGGCGCTATGTGACCTTGAGAACCGCATTTAAAACATGTTCGCTGATCGGGTAAAGGGCAATTTCGAACCAAATGCCCAGTCTGTCTACAACGTGGACAAGGGTCCGTCTCAATGTTAATAGGTCCTTTGTTCCCTTTGTTCTCTGTTCCCGCGCGAGTAATTCCCTTGAATGTAATACGAGCCGTGTCGGTCTGTTGCTGCGGTGTGCGATAATCGTCTAACGCGGACAAAAAGTTTTCGTATAGCTCATCCGGTCGATCGCACTGGAAGGCCCTCGCATTCGATTGTAAAGCTGGGGGAAGTCCCCGAATAATACATGATACTGTAGCGGCGTTGGATAGTTTGCATCGAAAACACATGGCATTTTTCTCTTGATAATACTTAGTCATAGTTTCGTGTGGCATTTTCTTTCTGTTGAGCATTTCTTCCAAAATATTTGCGTAATCGCGATGTTTTGGAAATAGCATCACTTTCCAATCCTCCCACGAATAGTCATACTCTTCAAGGCGATTGTACCATTTACGAGCTTGGCCTCGCAGTTTATCTTGTAGGTAAAAGGATTTTGTTTTTTCGTCCCAATCATGGATCTCACCTAATTGATCAATTTTCTTGAGCCAGGTTTGCACAGTACAGTCCTCGTTTTCCGGATCAAACTCAGGAATCAAAGATGCTGCTCGATGTTGTTTAGTGCGGGAAAAAACAGGTACCTCGCCTTCCAGGTCTTGCAGTGCCTTCTGTACTTCTTGTGCCATCTTCGTTATCTCTCTCCTCATCCCCAGAGTTGGCTGTAGAAAATTCCCGACTGACACCGGAAATATTCCGCTCCGCGTCGTAGTTATGTGGGCGTTTGAGTCCACTCGTAGAACGTGTTTGCATGTTTGTAGGTTTTAATATCCCGCTTCTGAATTAGTAAGGGATATATAGTGCAAAGTCCTTTTTATCCACTATAATGTTCTTTATTTCACAGATAACTTTCACAATTTGTTCTAGTTATTTTGCACATTCACACATGAAATGATCGTACTGACCCCGAACAAAGGATGGCTGGCTATATATAGGCTGGCTCGTCACTACCCCACTCTGGGCTTGGCTCGATAACGTGGCGTGGCTGGATTGGTGGGCAACTATGGCATGTCGAGTAGTGACGTGGCTATTGGCTGGCTTATAGGCTCGTCGGGGCATCCCCGGTTGGTCAGCTGATGGCAGTGCGTTACACTCGGCCGTCCTGCAACAATTGCTCCCGCAATGGGAATAAAACACTCCATTAGTTACCTATAGCACTTGAGTAACTTATAAATAGGGGCAAGTCTAACTCTCCAAGAGATCGATAAGGTCCTCTGTCTCGACCTGTTCATTAGTGCTACTTTCACTATCCGACATAGGCGCTACACTTTTGTATGGCCTAATAGCATCTGCAGGGACTAACCCAGTGAACTTCTTGTACCCTCTTAGTCCCTTTATACTCCTTATTCTGTACCTATCGCTGCCTAACACTTTCACAACTATGTACGGGCCAGAGTAAGCGTCATCTAGCTTAGTGTTAACTTTGCTAGTACTGCTGACTGGGGCTTGTTTCCAAAGTACAAGGTCACCCTTTTTATAGGTCATGCTATGCTTACGCTTCCTATCATATTGTTGTTTCATCCTAGCACTGGCTGCTTTATTATTAACTACTGCCTTGGCACGCCTCGTCTGTACAGGTTCTGCAACCCGACCCGGAATGGTCACATCGCATATAGACCTACTGGCTCGTGCAAACATTAGATCATATGGTTTATAACCTGTTGATGCACTCGGCGTGTTGTTAATACCCCATATGATGTTAGGTAAACTGTTATCCCAGTTGTTACCTGCCTCACTCGGTTCAGTAGCCCTAAGTGCATCCAAGATGGTGCGATTTGTTCGCTCCACTTGTCCATTTGCTCGTGGACAAGCAATAGTACACAGAGTATGTTTGAATTGCTTCTCAGTTGCAAACTGTTTGAAGTACCTACTCGTAAAAGCCTTTCCGTGGTCAGATACTATGCGATCAGGGAACCCAAACAGGCTGAAAATATTTTTCAAAGCCCGGACCGTCTCTATTGAGTTTACAGTTCGGGTAGGCTCAACAATCACAAACTTTGAAAAGGAATCTGTTACCACCAGCATGTATTGATAACCCTTCTTTGCCTTACAGAAAGGTCCAAGGTGATCAATGTGCAACATTTTCATCGGTTCCGTGGGTTTAGGTATGGGGTATAGTTTACCTTGTTTCTTTCCATAATCCCCTTTTCCGTACGCACAGTGAAGGCAACTTGACACGTATTTCGTAATGAACCGTGACATCTTTGTAAACCAAAAGTCGGCTTTAATAAGCTCTGTGCATCGTTTCAGACCTACATGACCAATGTCATCGTGATGCATTTGCAAGATTTTCCAGCGTGCAAAACTCGGAACTACCAGGCGATTACCGTTAAGTGTCTTACGGTACAATCGATTATCAATTAATGCATAATTGTTCACTATATCAGAGTCTGTACAGCCACTATCTATTAGTTCAATTATTTTATTTAACTTATCGTCTTGTCGTTGAATTGTATAAAACCAATCTGTGACTTCTAGGCGATTGACATTAACACTGTCAATGACCGGATTGATCGGTTCCGAACGTTCGGATACGCGTACGTGTTCATTGATATCTACTGTGCCTTGAGCGACTGGGATTGATTGAAGGTTGACCGGGACCGGGTTTCGACTGAGTGCGTCTACATGTTTCATTCGCTCACCCGGTCTGTAGTCAATGTCAATGTCATAATCTTGTATAGCAAGCCACCAACGCGCGACTCGGGGAATTAGGTCACGTTTTGTTAATGTAGCGCAGACCGCGGTACAGTCAGTAACTACCCTTACTTTTTTTCCAAACACATAGACGCGAAACCTACGCAGTGATTCGACCACTGCTAATGTCTCGAGTTCATAGCTGTGATAGACGCTCTCTTCTCGGCTCGTTACGCGACTATAGTACATTGCGGGGCGTAAAGTGTTGTCATTTTGTTTCTGCATAAGTATGCCGGCAACACCTAGCTTGCATGCATCCGTGTGAATTTCTGTTGGCAGCGAAGGATCGTAAATAGCTAACACGGGTTCACTACATAGCTTACACTTGAGTTCTTCAAAACTCTTTGTTTGTTTTTCACCCCAGACCCATGGAGTGTTTTTCTTTGTGAGTTCTGTGAGTGGCCGGGCTATGACAGCGAACTTATAAATAAATTTACGGAAGTAACTGCATAGCCCTATAAATTGTCTGATTTCGTGTACATTGCGCGGTGTAGGGAACTGAGAAACAGCTGCCAACTTTAAAGGTCACAGCTCATTAGAGCCACCCTGCACCCACTCCGCACCGCCTCGTCGTACGGCGTCCACTCGTTGTCGACAGGTGGTTCACGGGTGGACGCCACGTTATCACCAAAACGTTGCACGATCAACCAGTGAACCCCGCGCGGTCAACGAGTGAACACCGCGTGGTCAACGAGTGAACGCCGCGTGGTCAACGAGTGGACGTCGCTTAGTCCACGAATTTTCGAGTAGTCTGTTAACAATTGGCATTATTAGGTCTACACGTGTGTTTCGTAATGTCAAATTTTACAAACCTTGAATTGGCACTCATAGCAGTCGCGCTTGATGAAGAAGAAAATGAAAGACGCAACAAAAAAAAGAAAGCTTATTGGGTGCACGAAATGTTTAAACAAAGAAAAAAAGAGGGCGAATATTGGACCGTTCGTAGGCATTTGTTAGCCGACGAAGAAAAATTTTTTTCGTACTATCATATGCCGCAATGTGTGTTATAACATCCTGTCTCATATTGAAGACTCGATAACAAAGAAAAACACAAAGTTCAGAGAAGCGATCACACCCGAAGAGAGATTGGCTGTGACTTTAAAGTAAGTAAAATTTATACATTTACTACCTCGCGACACATTAATAAGTATACCTACTGTGGATGTGTTATTATGTTAGTCTTAGAAAGTATTTTCATCGAAATTAATTAGTCTCCTCTGCACCATTGATGGCGCAAGTAAAAGGTGCACACGGGAAAAGTATGGTGAAGTAGTTGTATTAATATTAATGGTGCAAACGAAACTAATAAGTTTCCTCTGCACCATTAATGGTGCAGATCAATGGTGCATAAGGTACAACGGGCAATTGTCTAAGAGCCTTCTATTTTTACCCGACTACGGCGAAACAAAAGGAGGGTTATGTTTTTGACCGGTATGTCTGTATGTATGTGGATATTTCTCTACTAACTGGGCAACTTTGAACAGTCCTCTGCCAAGTTCGATGTCGAATTACTAACAATATAAAAATTAAATTCCTTTTTCATATTAATATTGATATAGTTTGCGATTATTAACATGCGTGCAATCATTTTTTTCTTTTAAAGCATGGTTATTTTGTCTTAAATCGGCTACAGAGGACTGTTTTTTAACCCTAGAAAAAATAGAAACTTTTGTTTTAAGAATATTTGCAAAATCCTAGTCATTTATCAGAAATATTAGTTATTTAAACTCATTTTAATTTAAATCTGGGTTTGGGACACTCCAGGGGACTGTTTTTAGACATATTTAAAAAACCATAACAAACAAATTAAATGCTTTTTAAAATAAAAAAGATAGGTTCCTAAAAACTATGTTCATCTTTTATGGAAATTGCATTGTTGGGGATGATTTACTATTAAAGAAGTAGTTAAAATTGACTGAGACAGTAAGTTGCCCAGTTTGTAGAGAAATGCCCATGTATGTATGTATGTCTGTCTGCCTGTATGTATGTATGTATGTCTGTCTGCATGTATGTATGTATGTCTGTATGTCTGTATGTCTCTCTAAATGTATGTATGTAAAAGTAAAAAAAGTAAGAGCATACTAAATCAACCTTTATTTTTGTAACTTCGACATGAATTTGCCATTCATTAAGTACTAATCATTCAATTTCTTAAAATAATTAGAGAGTAATTTCAAAGTATAGGAGTAGAAATACTTTTAAAAATCCGTTAAATCTTTTTCAGTATCACTCAATACTGGTGTGTTCAGCTGTCTGGCATTCCTTTCTGGATCATAGTTCGGTGTAGTACTGTATCCTGCAGTTGAATAATTTCCAGAAGGTCCTGGAGTTGAATAATTTCCAGAAGGTCCTGCAGTTGAATAATTTCCAGAAGATCCTGGAGTTGAATAATTTCCAGAAGGTCCTGGAGTTGAATAATTTCCAGAAGGTCCTGCAGTTGCATGTATTGCATTACTGCCGTAGTAATTATTTCCTTTTTCATTGATTTCTCGGAGTTCCATTTGTGAAACAATATTAAAAATTTCAGATTTGATCATTGCTTTGTTGTATTCATTAAATTTCTTCACCGTTGCAGCTATACCATAAAAAAATTTGTCAATATCATCTTCCTCCTTTTTTTTTCCTTTAGTATATATTTCATTAACAATGACGATGCAGTAGATCCATCTTCCACTTCCACCCTTGACCTTTTTATATTTGGAAACTTGGATGTCGTTGTAGACAAGCCAGATGTTGGACGATCATCTATTATTGAAATATCTGATTGGTAATCCGGAGCAGACAATTGAGAATCTTCATTGGCAGTACTTTCCTGATCACTATCTCTGAGTAGTGATGATACAGTTGCTCTTTCTTTATAATACGGTAGCAAAAAACTCATTTCATCCTCGTATTGCCATTTTTTATCACTTATTGCAGCTTGACCACTTTTGGTACTTTTTTTCTTAATAGCCCTACGATGAGCTTCCCTTAAATTGGACCACGTTTTCTTGCACATTGATACTGAAAAAATGAAACAGTAATTGTAAAGAATGATACATAAAAAAGTTAGGGAATTTGTTTAGTATCGAGTCAGATTCCAGCCCTAAAATATTAACTAAGTACAACACATTCTTGTTACACCCTATTTTGCTTAATACAATCTCAAAAAACTTTTATATTTCAGATATTTGACAAGCGGCGCTTCTGTCAGAAATTTATCTACAAGCTTTAGATTAGGCGAAACGACTATTAGTCAATAATAGCTTTGCACACCGCAAAGCTATTATTGACAAAATGATGGGTGTTTTTATGCCAACGCCTACAGCTGAAGATTGGGAAAAAATTGCGGAAGGGTTTAATGACAGGTGGAATTTCCCAAACTGCATTGGTGCCATAGATGGCAAGCATATAAATATAATAGCTCCACCCAACAGCGGATCGCTCTACTACAACTATAAAAACATTTTTCGATAGTTCTCTTGGCCATAGTTGATGATAAATACAGATTTACAGTTGTTGACATCGGTGCTTATGGCAAAAACAGCGATGGTGGTATTTTTGCATCTTCGAAAATTGGAAAACGAATTCAAAATACTAGGTTCAATATTCCAAATGACAAAGCATTGCCCGGGACAAACGTAGCACTTCCACATGTTTTTGTGGGGGATGAGGCTTTTCCATTACAAAAGAACTTATTGAGGCCATATTCTCGTTCTCAAAACCCGTCTCAGGACCAAAAAGAATTTAACAATCGCCTGTCACGCGCACGCAAAGTAGTCGAAGATGCATTCGGAATATTATACCAAAAATTTGAAATATACAACAAAAATATTCGTTTATGTCCAGACATTGTTGATAATGTTGTTTTGACAACATGTATATTGCAAAAAACAACATGTAAATTAGACTGCAACCCTCCACAAAATAGAAAAATAGATCAAGATATAAAACAAACCCTCAAAATTTGCACTTATAATGTAAGAACACTTGCATCAACAGAACGATTCATTGAATTGACTAATGCTCTAAAAAATATTAACTGGGACATTCTAGGCCTCGCAGAAATCCGAAAAATGGGGTGTAAGATCGAAGAGCACAGCGACCTTATCTTTTGCTACATCGGTGAAACTAAAGGACTACATGGAGTGGGATTTCTAATCAAAAAAAAATATAAAAACAACATCACCAACTTTATAGGAATCTCTGAAAGAGTAGCTCTTTTAAAAGTAAAATTTGAATGCTTCTCTTTGTCAATAATCCAAGCATATTCACCTACAGAGAGATCATCAGAAGAAGAAATTGAAAAATTCTACAAAGACATTGAATATGCTCACAACAAGACGGAAGGAATGGTCATAGTAATGGGAGATTTCAATGCGAAAATAGGTTGTCCAAAAACAAACTATTACCCAGTAATGGGAAAACATGGTTACGGAGTGTGTAATGAAAGAGGTGAACGTCTCTTAAGTTATGCTTACCAACACAAACTGTCAATAATGAACTCCTTTTTCAAAAAGAAAGAGAGCCGTAGATGGACATGGTTATCACCTGACCAAAAAACTTATAATGAAATTGATTTTATAATGACAAATCACCATAAACTTATAACTAATATCGAGGTACTAAGCAAATTTGAATTCTCTTCCGATCACAGATTAGTGAGAGCAACATTAGTTTTAAGTCGTCCAGTAAAGAGCAGGAAAACTTACACAACACCATTTAATATCCCCAAGACAGAAACAGAAATCAAAAACTACATCGAAAATCTACGAACTCACACAGAAAATATAGAAACAGACAATATTGATAGCCAAACATATTACAATATCTTGGAAAGAAGCATAACAGAGAGCTTAAAATACAAAACTAGTACACCTCCTCTTCAACACAATATTTTCTCCAAAGACACAATACAACTTATAAAAAGACGCACGGAACTACTACACACAAAGAATAAAACCAAAGAAAGGAAACGAGAACTTAGCAGAATATACAAAGAGACTAATAGGTCAATCCGTAAGGACTACAGCAACCACAGATACGAGATTATTTCAAGAAACATCAATAACTTTAGAAGTACCAAAAAAGCCTACAAGGAGTTAACTACACACAAGTCTTGGATTCAAAAACTTGAGCATAACTCACTAGAAACAAAATCTAGAAAAGATGTAACAAACCATGCAACAATCTTCTACAAACACTTATACAGGAAACAAAATAACACTCAAATTGAAGCGCAAACCACCCAAATGAACACGACTGACTGCATCAGACAGATTGAAGACTCCGAAGTTTACGAACATATAAAAAAGCTGAAAGCTGAGAAGAGTCCCGGACCAGATGGACTAAGCAACGATGCCCTTAAAATCGGAGCACCTATTTTAATACACCATTTTACGCAATTGTTTAATAAGATACTAGACGAAGAAAAAGTACCAAAACAATGGTGTACATCAGACATAATTCTACTCTTCAAGAAAGGAAGCCCCTTAGATATAGGGAATTATAGGCCCATAAGCCTGCTGGCAAGTATATACAAACTATTTTCATCCCTAATTCTAAAGAGAATATCCGACGACATTGACAAGCAGCAACCAAAGGAACAAGCAGGTTTCAGATCAGGCTTTAGCACAATCGACCACATACAGACATTAGAACAGGTCATAGAAAAATACAGAGAATACAATAGACCTCTGTATGTGGCCTTCATTGATTACAGCAAAGCTTTTGACAGCATCAGCCACTGTTCAATCTGGAACGCACTACAACAATCAAATATTAACCATAAATACATCAATATCTTGAAATATATCTACACAAAAAGTACGAGCAGAGTCAAATTAGAAACTAGAGGAGACGAAATAAACATAGAACGAGGAGTTAGACAGGGAGATCCTCTATCCCCGAAGATATTTATAGCAGTACTTGAAAATATTTTTCAAAAACTAGACTGGAAAAACAGAGGAGTGTACATAAACGGACACTATTTAAACCATCTGAGGTTCGCTGATGATATTGTTATAATTGCTGAAACTGTCAAAGACCTAGAAGAAATGATGAGATCACTGGACTGCGAAAGCTCCAAAATCGGCCTAGAAATGAATGTAAGCAAAACTAAGATATTAACCAACAACCACGAACGCCCGATAGTGATAAAAGGTAACAATATAGAATACGTCAGTGAATACGTTTACTTGGGGAAGCAAATCTCGTTCAAAACGTCAAGCAACGAAGAAGAAGTAAAAAGAAGAATCAACGCAACTTGGAGGAAATTCTGGGCATTAAGAGAAATCCTAAAAGGGAACTACAGCCTGCACATGAAAAGGACTATATTTGATACTTGCCTATTACCCTGCTTGCTGTATGGTTGCCAAACTTGGATATTTACAAATAAAATAAAACAAAAAATCAAATGCAGTCAAACAGCAATGGAAAGGAGCATGTTGAAAATTAGAAGAATTCATAAAATTAGGAGCGAAAACATTCGTCAAAAAACTAAACTTACCGATGCTCTCAGGCACGCACTCTTACTTAAGTGGAAATGGGCTGGACACATCTCACGATACCCAGACAGAAGATGGACCATTGAAGCCACACGATGGAAAGGACCAACGGGGAAAAGGAATGTTGGTCGACAAATAAGACGGTGGGCTGATGACATAACACACGTCGCAGGAAACGACTGGATAAAGTCAGGCAAGGACAGGGAGTCATGGAAAAGGATGGAGGAGGCCTTTACCCAAACAGGGGTCCAAATCTCTTAAATAATACTAACATTAATTATAAGTACCCTTTCTTAAATTTAAGCAACAACTTACTAACAAACATTGTAATATTAATTGAAAGTGAGATTTGGAATAAATGGCTTATTTATTTATTTTATTTATTTTATTATATTGCATAATGTAATGCGAACTTATAATATCGAATGCAACGAACAGTATTGCCCCAGTCGCAGGTCAGCGCATCAAAACTTAAATCAGGAGGCATTCAGTGATCTACGTCACATTGGTGGAAACAGTACCGCTTTCGACGTACGTGATTCGTTTGCTGCTTATTTCAAATCATCGGTTGGGCAGCTACCATGGAATACTTAATTTAGTATTTTTTTTTTTTATTATGCACTAATCATCACGTACCTACATATGTGTAAATGTCTAATTAATAACGAATTATGTGGAAGTACCTTGTTTCGCATTATACCGTTTGAAAAAATATCAATTTGGCTCTTGTTCATTTGATATACATTGTAGGTTAGATTTTTTTTTGTCCATTACTAGCTCGCAATGTATAATCGAATTAACATTAGACTATATTAATATTTTGCGAAACAAGGGAAAACCGAGTTATGTAACAAGTACCAATCTATTGTACTATCTTTCTTTAAATATTTGTAATAAATAAATATTACCTGGTATCGCTAAGGTGTTGCTTATTTCCATCCATGCTTCTTCCTTTTTTACAGTGTCACTGTACTTTGAGTCACTTAGATCATACAATAAATTATATTTACGAACTTCTTCGATAAGTTTTACTTTATTCATTTTAAAAACAAAAACGATACGTCCGACTCGTTCGAAAGAAATGCTGGGAATGAAGGGAGGGTGGGGAGCGGCGCATGCGCAGTCAACGCAGGGCAGCGAGTTGTCACCGAGTGGTCCACCCGCCGTCCGCGCGTGGACGGCTTACGATAGAGGCGATCCGGTGACGCTACGGAGTTGATGTAGTGAGCGCATACCCATACAAGTCCATATCAAGAATACTAACCGCACGAGGCGAGGCGGTGCGGAGTGGGTGCCGGGTGGCTCTAATGAGCTGTGACCTTAATTCACCCGGCTGTATACTGTTCGGAGAAATTTTATGACCTAGGTAGGTGATTTCTTTTTGTAGAAATGAGCATTTACGTATATTTAATTTCAGGTTTTCAGTTTGAAGTTTAGTAAGTACTTTCATTAATAGCTCTATGCCTGTGTGCACGTCAACCGATGGTAACAATAGGTCATCTAGGAATGCTAGAATCTCTGTGCTGCCTATGGACTCTACTACTTTATTAATTAAACGCATAAAAACTGATGGAGCATTAGCAAGACCGAAGGGAACTCTAGTATACTCGTAGTGGCCGTGTGGAGTTACGAATGCAGTTTTATGTGTATCTTCTGGACTTATAGGCACTTGGTGGTAACTTTGAGCCATATCTAGACTGGTAAAATAATTCTTGCCTGCTAGCTGGGACAATTGGTCATCAATGTTAGGTAGGGGAAAGCGTTCGCGTATAGTAATTGCGTTTAATGCGCGATAGTCGACACACAGTCGTCTATCTCCGTTTTTCTTTCTAACAAGTATAACTGGTGAAGCATAACATGACTCAGATTCTTTAATGATACCGGCACCTAATAGATCAGAAATTTTAGACTTGACCGTTTCCAGCTCGTTGTGGGAGAGTCTATAGGGACGGTATTTAATAGGTTGGTCGCTCTTTAGCCTTATCTGCATCTGAACTAAATTGGTGCATCCTAGGTCGTTAGTGTCACATGCGAAACAGTCATCATATTCGATTAACAATTCGAGTAATGCCTTACGTTCGGCCTCTTTTACGGGGCCTATCTCTAAATCGGTTATAGCTATACCTCCTATCTCTTGCGGGTTTTTAGGCTTTGCTAGGCTGGTACTTAACACACACTTGGACAGAGGTGATAATAAGGTAGTGGCATTTAGACTGACCTGGCTAATTGATGCTTCCTGGCAACTCTCGGCCCGCAGCAGAACAGTGCCCTCGCTCCACTCCACATCCTTGCTTCCAGTATTGACGACCTTCAGGTAGCCCTCGCTGCCACTGAGCAGGGTGGCTGGCAGCGAGTAGGTGACCCCGTGAAGGTCAAAGTGTCGGGTTGGTGTGACCACATCGTTGCCGCTTCGATTTCCACGAATGTGGACCTTGATGATGGAGGTCCCTGGTGGTATGCGTTCCTTCGAGGCGACAGTAACCTTGAAACGTTCGTTTTCTTCAGCTACATCCATGCGAGTGAGGATATCGGGTTCAATCATCTGAAGTAGAGCAGTGCCGTTTCTAACTGTCAATGACACTCCCTCGTTGTTTATGATGGGCTGACCAACCAGTAAATTGACTCCGTCCATCTCGACGTCAGTTAAATGGGCGGTGCATATCATGTCAAGACCGTCTAGTTGTAGATTGAATTGTACTTCACCCTTGCTCTTGATACTACTTCCATTAAATCCTTTTAGCATTATAAATAAATAAATAAAGATGGCTTCACATCTAAGTCAAGAAGCTCCGCAACTTCTGTTTTGAGTATATTCACTTGACTACCGGTGTCGACATATGATTTCACATACACGCCATTGATCTTGGCAGTCTTCATATAATTGTTGTTGTAGTTTTGAATTAGTTTTATATCCTTGACGGTTTTGGCCGCGTTATCACTACCCTTAATGTTACTTGGGCAACGTGGCGCTATGTGACCTTGAGAACCGCATTTAAAACATGTTCGCTGATCGGGTAAAGGGCAATTTCGAACCAAATGCCCAGTCTGTCTACAACGTGGACAAGGGTCCGTCTCAATGTTAATAGGTCCTTTGTTCCCTTTGTTCTCTGTTCCCGCGCGAGTAATTCCCTTGAATGTAATACGAGCCGTGTCGGTCTGTTGCTGCGGTGTGCGATAATCGTCTAACGCGGACAAAAAGTTTTCGTATAGCTCATCCGGTCGATCGCACTGGAAGGCCCTCGCATTCGATTGTAAAGCTGGGGGAAGTCCCCGAATAATACATGATACTGTAGCGGCGTTGGATAGTTTGCATCGAAAACACATGGCATTTTTCTCTTGATAATACTTAGTCATAGTTTCGTGTGGCATTTTCTTTCTGTTGAGCATTTCTTCCAAAATATTTGCGTAATCGCGATGTTTTGGAAATAGCATCACTTTCCAATCCTCCCACGAATAGTCATACTCTTCAAGGCGATTGTACCATTTACGAGCTTGGCCTCGCAGTTTATCTTGTAGGTAAAAGGATTTTGTTTTTTCGTCCCAATCATGGATCTCACCTAATTGATCAATTTTCTTGAGCCAGGTTTGCACAGTACAGTCCTCGTTTTCCGGATCAAACTCAGGAATCAAAGATGCTGCTCGATGTTGTTTAGTGCGGGAAAAAACAGGTACCTCGCCTTCCAGGTCTTGCAGTGCCTTCTGTACTTCTTGTGCCATCTTCGTTATCTCTCTCCTCATCCCCAGAGTTGGCTGTAGAAAATTCCCGACTGACACCGGAAATATTCCGCTCCGCGTCGTAGTTATGTGGGCGTTTGAGTCCACTCGTAGAACGTGTTTGCATGTTTGTAGGTTTTAATATCCCGCTTCTGAATTAGTAAGGGATATATAGTGCAAAGTCCTTTTTATCCACTATAATGTTCTTTATTTCACAGATAACTTTCACAATTTGTTCTAGTTATTTTGCACATTCACACATGAAATGATCGTACTGACCCCGAACAAAGGATGGCTGGCTATATATAGGCTGGCTCGTCACTACCCCACTCTGGGCTTGGCTCGATAACGTGGCGTGGCTGGATTGGTGGGCAACTATGGCATGTCGAGTAGTGACGTGGCTATTGGCTGGCTTATAGGCTCGTCGGGGCATCCCCGGCTGGTCAGCTGATGGCAGTGTGTTACACAAGTCTTTGAACTTAATATCTTTCTCTGCAAAATCGGACATGGGTTCCCCGTAGTTCACTTTTTCTTGAAATTATTCTAAGTCCATGCACATGTTAAAGTTTCTAAGTCCAAATTGTTAGTTAAAATGTTCTAAGTGAATTAGGTCCAAATTGCTTTTAATGGTTAAGACTCAATTTATTAATTAATTAATCACTCTGATATAATAAAGTACTCACAGAATATACTCGTATCACTTCACTGTCACTCACTTGTACGTAGCTCGTCGCAATGATATGCGGGATACTCTCCCCCCGCACCTCAGCTGCTGCTCACGCCAACACGAACTGGATAGCCAGCACCCAGCGATGACCGTTGTGTACCACTTGTACATATACGCCTAAGCGCCAACCTTGTACGGCCCGCCGATGCTGCTCGCTCGCCACTGACCGCGTTGACGTAATGACGTAGCAGGTTGACCATTCAACCTGACTCCACAAACAAGGACAATGCACACCAATCCTTTATCCGGCTCGAAGGACAACACACAACGGTACAACGTCCCAAAAATATCTCGAAAGAAATAAAACAAGTGCGTCCAGAGTAAGACAATTTATTACATAAAAAACCGAAGAGGTCATATTCTGCAGGAGAATCTTAACACCGCGATTAACAAAAGTGATGTCACGGCACAACGCCATCTGTTATTAAATAGCGGTACTAAGCTGAAAAATGACAAATGTTTACTTTCGATAATGATTTATGTAGTACTTATTTAAACAGATTAGACAATCATCTTCTCTAACAATAACGTCATCTAAAAATGCGCCGGGGCTAAAATACGTTCTTGATGCCTAGCCCACCCCAGATAGAACATTTAATAAGAGAAACATCGGTGAGGTTCAGATAAGATTTTTCATTTTTTTTTTCGATTGGATTTCTGTCGGCTTACATTGGGGTTTTGCTTGGATACAAATTTTATAGCCTAGAATTATCATTCCCTTTGCGTCAATTCCTGCTTTGTCAATTTGTGTGATATACCTTCATACATACCTCGTATTTACAGGCGCGTGACTTCACTATAACCACAACCCACCGAATTCGGCGAAGAGACAGCTGATCGCCTTAAATGGGCAAAGGAATTTATTTTTGAAATTTAATAAATTTTTGTTATTTCCTGGTTTATTATGATCCCAGAGGACTGAAAAAATGTGGAAAAATCTACTTATTACAGTTTTCGTGAAAGTCTATGTACTCCGGGAAGCACATTGCCAACTATAGTATAAAAAATGGAGCACAGTGCCAAGATAGCAATTAAACACGTATTAGTAAAATCTATTCTTTATTAAACATAATTCTTATTCAAAAACGTTTATTGAGTGGGAAACTGGCGAAAGCTATTCCTTTTGTTATTTTCTCTTACCACAAAACACATGCATATTGCACTTGGTTCTTCCCTCTTTGCAAAACCTACAGCGTGATTGCTCATTTGCCGATTCTGGAAAATGTTTGACTGTATCGTATCTGACACTGTCCACTGGCTGTTAGGCTCTAGGTTTTTGAATGGAATCTAGGGTCCTTCAAATAAATCAAGCCCAAACTCTTTTAGAGACTTTTTAGGTCTCCCATCTCGCCTGTGAAGAAGCCAGCCGTTAGAAATGCATATATCCAGCAATTGCGAAAAATTACCCAAACAAATTTGGTACAAAGATGTCTGCTAAATCTACGCCTCCCATACTGCTTCACAAGTTGAGGGCAGTAAAGATTGACCTTGCGTTTGTCTTCCTTTGAATATCTCCTTATCTTTTCAATGGGATGAGAATCCACGTAGGAACTTATAAGCGTTGCCACCCTGTTATCGTTCCACTTCACGAACGCCAACTTGGTGCTATTGCACACAACTTGGGCACTGTATCCTCTGACACTGGACAAGTAAAGAAGTTGTCCGCGTAATATGATGGATGGTTATTCAAATACATATTCATTGATTTTAAATCACAATTTAATCAAGTATAATTCACTCTCGCTAAGATGACCATTGTTTATTTTAAATACGAGGTATCGGTACTTAAATTCATTAAAATCTTGTGCAACCTTCAGCGTTTATAACATCTTGCAACCTTTCTCGCATTGACGCAACCGTATTGTAACATACATTATTGCCTCTTAAACTATTCCATATCTCGTAGACGTGTCGGACTAGCTAGCTTCTCTGGTTCTAGCTTGGTTGCTGTCCCACTCTTAGACCACCAGTCCCACAAATTCTCAATTGGATTGAGGTCAGGGCTTTTAGGCGGCCACGGCAACGAACTCGCGAAATCGCGATTGCGATTGAACCAGGCTTTAGTGAATCGAGAATTATGAACCCCTGTTTTGTTCTGCACAAAATCAATAGGCGTCAATTCGGGAAAGTAAAACTTCGTATCAAATACTAGTATATTGCTTGCTATTCATTCGACCACTGTTTTCGGCCAATTCACCGGGTCCACTGGAAGCCATCCAGCCCCAAACTCCGAAGCTTATCCGGCTACTAGATAGCAGTATATTTTTTCCAATTAACTAATATAATTAGGCCGCAATAAATACAAACGTTCATAACAGAAGAAAAAAGAAAAAAAAATTGTGAACTGTTACTAATTAATTTAAATATTGAACCCTAAAATCGGCTGCGCAACACGCAGCACCCTAAAAAAACTGGCCAAGTGCGAGTCGGCTTCGCTTGCAAAGGGTTCCGAACGAATCTCATTTCTGTAACATGTTACTTTAAGACCACCCTCGAGTAAAGTATCGAGTAGACTAATCGCTAGTTAAAGTAACCCGTAACTGCACGTGTCAATTTCAAGAACTTCGAGTTCTAGTCACTAATCATTTGATTAAACTGACCCGTAACTTACTTGCCACGTCGTCTGCGAATTAGAACGTTAACTTGACAGTTGAATTAAATCACAGAGTTTAGATTAATGAACATTTGTCTATCTGTTTCTAAAAATGGATTTAATTGATCATCAATTGGATGAATAAGAATATTCTACGCTGCAACGGATATCGAGGATTCGTGTATTTAAATTCCGTGTGCATAACTTAATAAAACATAAAATAATTCCTAAAACACAAAGGTGAGTACCATTATTACAGTTTTTTAAATAGGTTCATTCCTTCTACACTTGGGACATAAAGATTGAATACGATGTTCTGTCAGTAACCTACATCAGTAGGTAACTACTTATCTAACAAAGAAAAAATCTTGATTTCAGAAATCAAGCAGTTTCAATAAAAACAAGGGTACTATTACGTTGAGGTATCTCGCTACTGGATCCTACTTAAGAAGGATCCAGTAGCCAGCTGATTTTTGTGGTGTCAGCCTACCAACAGCAAGCCGTATTGTTAAGAAAGTTACTGAGTGTATCGCTCAATTACGACCAGTTACGATAAAGTTCCTTGACGACATAAGTACACTACGTAATGGTTTTTATCAAATCGCAAGTTTCCCCAGGGTAATAGGAGCTCTAGATTGTATCCATGTTATTATACAGTCACCCGATGTGTTATATTTCTGAATTTTATCATATTATAATAATTGATTATTAAGACTCCGTCCTGCCAAACGATTGATTTCGGTCAATTTTGTTCCGTAATTGTTAAAATGTGTAACATAATATTAGCAAATCTGTGCACGTTATGGGTTGCTTAACTCTTCATCTTGTACGTGGCATGAAGGTTTTACAAAAAAAAAAAGAAAAAAACAACTGATGGTAAACCTTTAATATTCAATGCAATTTTTTGTTTCAAAAATGATGTCAGATTGAAGTTTGACGATCGTTTCAGAAAAACTACGAGTAATATAAAAAATATAAGTAACAACAGCATATAACCCTTTTGCGTTGGTGTTGATCACTTTTTTCCATTCCCATATAAAAATCAGCAGAAAAAAAATGACGACATTACGTCATTCTACGGAAAAATTCAGCCTCTTTTGTATTTTTTTTTAATGTTAAGCTGGATATTTAAGAAATTAAAAAGTGACATAATAATCTTGAGTTATTTTGAAATGGAAAATAAATTTCAAAATATAACATGCGCGCAAAATCGATCGCCTCAGTGTCAACTCAGCTAGCGCAGCGGGAGGGCGTATCGCTTCTTGTCACTGGAGCTCGCAAACTCTACGTATGAATTTTAGCAAGAATATACTTCGACTACTACAACTTGGTCCGTTGAGTATTTATTTTGTTTTCAGTACTGATATTAAAAATATAGTTGTGAATATGTCGCAGTAACATAGATAAAGCCGTAATATAGTTATATCCCTAGGGATATAATTATATACCGTAGCATAGTTAAACGAAAGCGATTCTTTAATATCGCTCTGCTATTCTATACAGCTCTGCTCTGCCGTTGATAGCCGCGTACAACGGCGTAAGAATGAGAAAGGCGCTGAATACGCGGCGAAGACGGTAAGATGTCCGTGACTACCGAAGGACCACCGCCGCCAATCGCTTCCATATTTGGTAAATAGGTACGCAATAGGTACTAATTATAAGTACTCGAACAAAAAAATTGGTACCTTCGTAGTTTTTCACGCTCTTTACTCATTTAGTATTGTGCTCTGAAAATGGACATTTCTATGTGCGATATTTTTATGGTCTGGCTTCTTTCAAAAGAAATAGATAAAATTAAACGTAAAAAAATATACGCTGTCGAATTGAGAAACACCTTCTATTTTAGAAGTCGGTTAAAAAATAAAACGCAAACGACAGTGGATCGACCCAGTACAGGTACAGTCCAAGAACTAGATCGAAGGATTGAGAATTTATCTCTCTCTGACAGAAATACTTTTTCTTGTCAGTTTCTTCGATCTAGCTCTTGGACTATACCTACCTTAAAAATGTAACTCATTTTATCTCCTAAACTGACTAAATCTAAAAAAATAAAGACCCGATTAAATCTGTGACTTGGCGAAAATTTGCGACTAATTAGCAACTATTGAGAGAGAAAACAGATCTTGTTCGGAGTATCGAACGAAGGATCTGCTAAAGCCAAAGACGAGATTGTGGTCAAAACATTTGCCACAACTTTCCTTTTAGGTAAAATAGTAGTTAATATCTTTAAAACATAAGCCTTAATAGTGATAACAAAACTAGGGTCGACGCGTGATTTAACTTTAATGAGAACCATCGAATTTAATAAAATCATTGATTGGCCTTGATCACAACCTATACCTGAAATCGAACCCTTAGTTGGTATTCTATTGAGACCTAAGAGCTGGACTGCGGACTCCGTCACAAAGGAAGCCTGAGACCCCTGGTCTAACAGGGATCTTAATACTATAGCAGTACCGCTCTTTGATTCCTCTGCAATTAGCGCAGTGGCCAGTACTATTTGACTATGACTATTAGCAAAACAACTTACAACATTAGTGGAATTACTCTGGTTTGAAGTATCAACAGAAATGCTGCTTTCTGCAACTTGATCAGTTTTGTTACTATCACCAACTGATTTGGAGACATACTTGAGATGAAGAAGACTATGATGCTTCTTTTTACATATATGACATCTGGAAGACTGGCGGCATGCATATACGGAGTGATTTGCCCCTAGACAGTTATAGCATAAACCATTTGTTTGGACAACATTACGACGCTTATCTACATCGAGACCGGCGAACTTTTTACAATTAGCCAGCTTGTGGTTATCTTGACAACAAATACAAGATGTAGTTGATACATGAAGCGATTTGATTGGCGCTTTACGATTGGACTTGATTGATGACGTTGACTTTCGCTGTTGTCTAAAAATTCCAAAGATCGGAATCTTTGTTCAAGAAAAGACTTGAACTGATTCACTGTAGGCAAGTCGTCTGAATAATCACTAATTTTCATTTCCCATTGTTTTCTTGATTCAGTGTCCAGTTTTAAACTCAATACATAAATAACTATAATATCCCAATGCTCAACCAATATACCTAAATTTTTCAAAGCATGTAAACATTCGTTAGAAGTATCTAATAATTCCTTAACTGCGCTGGAGGATTCGGTTGCAATATTTTTTTTACTCATAAAACGTTTGATTATACAATTTGCTAAATATTTTTAATTATTATATCGATTCTCTAATTTAGTCCAACAGGTTACATAATTACTACTAGTAATAGGAATGTGCCGTAAAAGACATTCTGTCTCTCCAGACAAATGTGATTTTAAATAATGCAGTTTCTGAACATCGTCTAGTGGGTTATTATCGTGAATTAACGATTTAAATAAATCTCTAAAACTAATCCACTCAGAATAACTTCCGGAAAACATAGGCAACTCAATCTTTGGCAATTTTACAGGACAAATCTCTTTAGAACCCTTCGCAGACGATTCAGACACTTTACACAAACTGTCCGAATATACAATTTTTTTTAATGCTTCCCTCAACTCTGCTTTATAATCAGTAAATAATTCTTCTGTGGTCTCATATACATTTTTTTATGTTATAATCCGATTTTTCGAATTCAATAGACTTAACCGATGATACAATTTTTATGCGAGTTTCAGAAAACGCTGACCAGTTAGCTTCTAAATTTTCTAATCTAGTTTCTATGTATGAACTGGTTACTTGCTCCTTAGGTGATTTCTTAAAGTTAGACCTTGCCTTACTGATAATAGAAAGTAAATTACACTGTAAATTACTCAAAGCTTCCATATTTAATAAAGATAGTCCACAAACAAGGACAATGCACACCAATCCTTTATCCGGCTCGAAGGACAACACACAACGGTACAACGTCCCAAAAATATCTCGAAAGAAATAAAACAAGTGCGTCCAGAGTAAGACAATTTATTACATAAAAAACCGAAGAGGTCATATTCTGCAGGAGAATCTTAACACCGCGATTCACAAAAGTGACGTCACGGCACAACGCCATCTGTTATTAAATAGCGGTACTAAGCTGAAAAATGACAAATGTTTACTTTCGATAATGATTTATGTAGTACTTATTTAAACAGATTAGACAATCATCTTCTCTAACAATAACGTCATCTAAAAATGCGCCGGGGCTAAAATACGTTCTTGATGCCTAGCCCACCCCAGATAGAACATTTAATAAGAGAAACATCGGTGAGGTTCAGATTAGATTTTTCATTTATTTTTTTTCGATTGGATTTCTGTCGGCTTACATTGGGGTTTTGCTTGGATACAAATTTTATAGCCTAGAATTATCATTCCCTTTGCGTCAATTCCTGCTTTGTCAATTTGTGTGATATACCTTCATACATACCTCGTATTTACAGGCGCGTGACTTCACTATAACCACAACCCACCGAATTCGGCGAAGAGACAGCTGATCGCCTTAAATGGGCAAAGGAATTTATTTTTGAAATTTAATAAATTTTTGTTATTTCCTGGTTTATTATGATCCCAGAGGACTGAAAAAAATGTGGAAAAATCTACTTATTACAGTTTTCGTGAAAGTCTATGTACTCCGGGAAGCACATTGCCAACTATAGTATAAAAAATTGAGCACAATGCCAAGATAGCAATTAAACACGTATTAGTAAAATCTATTCTTTATTAAACATAATTCTTATTCAAAAACGTTTATTGAGTGGGAAACTGGCGAAAGCTATTCCTTTTGTTATTTTCTCTTACCACAAAACACATGCATATTGCACTTGGTTCTTCCCTCTTTGCAAAACCTACAGCGTGATTGCTCATTTGCCGATTCTGGAAAATGTTTGACTGTATCGTATCTGACACTGTCCACTGGCTGTTAGGCTCTGGGTTTCTGAATGATTCTCTCCCCTTCTCCATACTTCCACTGGACTTGACGACTTTTCCAGCCCGACAGAGTCCTTCAAATAAATCAAGCCCAAACTCTTTTAGAGACTTTTTAGGTCTCCCATCTCGCCAAGAAAGAAGAAGCCAGCCGTTAGAAATGCATATATCCAGCAATTGCGAAAAATTACCCAAACAAATTTGGTACAAAGATGTCTGCTAAATCTACGCCTCCCATACTGCTTCACAAGTTGAGGGCAGTAAAGATTGACCTTGCGTTTGTCTTCCTTTGAATATCTCCTTATCTTTTCAATGGGATGAGAATCCACGTAGGAACTTATAAGCGTTACCACCCTGTTATCGTTCCACTTCACGAACGCCAACTTGGTGCTATTGCACACAACTTGGGCACTGTATCCTCTGACACTGGACAAGTAAAGAAGTTGTCCGCGTAATATGATGGATGGTTATTCAAATACATATTCATTGATTTTAAATCACGATTTAATCAAGTATAATTCACTCTCGCTAACATAACCATTGTTTATTTTAAATACGAGGTATCGGTACTTAAATTCATTAAAATCTTGTGCAACCTTCAGCGTTTATAACATCTTGCAACATTTCTCGCATTGACGCAACCGTATTGTAACATACATTATTGCCTCTTAAACTATTCCATATCTCGTAGACGTGTCGGACTAGCTAGCTTCTCTGGTTCTAGCTTGGTTGCTGTCCCACTCTTAGACCACCAGCCCCACAAATTCTCAATTGGATTGAAGTCAGGGCTTTTAGGCGGCCACGGCAACGAACTCGCGAAATCGCGATTGCGATTGAACCAGGCTTTAGTGAATCGAGAATTATGAACCCCTGTTTTGTTCTGCACAAAATCAATAGGCGTCAATTCGGGAAAGTAAAACTTCGTATCAAATACTAGTATATTGCTTGCTATTCATTCGACCACTGTTTTCGGCCAATTCACCGGGTCCACTGGAAGCCATCCAGCCCCAAACTCCGAAGCTTATCCGGCTACTAGATAGCAGTATATTTTTTTCCAATTAACTAATATAATTAGGCCGCAATAAATACAAACGTTCATAACAGAAGAAAAAAGAAAAAAAATTTGTGAACTGTTACTAATTAATTTAAATATTGAACCCTAAAATCGGCTGCGCAACACGCAGCACCCTAAAAAAACTGGCCAAGTGCGAGTCGGCTTCGCTTGCAAAGGGTTCCGAACGAATCTCATTTTTGTAACATGTTACTTTAAGACCACCCTCGAGTAAAGTATCGAGTAGACTAATCGCTAGTTAAAGTAACCCGTAACTGCACGTGTCAATTTCAAGAACTTCGAGTAGCACTAATCATTTGATTAAACTGACCCGTAACTTACTTGCCACGTCGTCTGCGAATTAGAACGTTTACTTGACAGTTGAATTAAATCACAGAGTTTAGATTAATGATCTATCTGTTTCTAAAAATGGATTTAATTGATCATCAATTGGATGAATAAGAATATTCTACGCTGCAACGGTTATCGAGGATTCGTGTATTTAAATTCCGTGTGCATAACTTAATAAAACATAAAATAATTCCTAAAACACAAAGGTGAGGACCATTTTTACAGTTTTTTAAATAGGTTAATTCCTTCTACACTTGGGACATAAAGATTGAATACGATGTTCTGTCAGTAACCTACATCAGTAGGTAACTACTTATCTAACAAAGAAAAAATCTTGATTTCAGAAATCAAGCAGTTTCAATAAAAACAAGGGTACTATTACGTTGAGGTATCTCGCTACTGGATCCTACTTAAGAAGGATCCAGTAGCCAGCTGATTTTTGTGGTGTCAGCCTACCAACAGCAAGCCGTATTGTTAAGAAAGTTACTGAGTGTATCGCTCAATTACGACCAGTTACGATAAAGTTCCTTGACGACATAAGTACACTACGTAATGGTTTTTATCAAATCGCAAGTTTCCCCAGGGTAATAGGAGCTCTAGATTGTATCCATGTTACTATACAGTCACCCGATGTGTTATATTTCTGAATTTTATCATATTATAATAATTGATTATTAAGAATCCGTCCTGCCAAACGATTGATTTCGGTCAATTTTGTTCCGTAATTGTTAAAATGTGTAACATAATATTAGCAAACCTGTGCACGCTATGGGTTGCTTAACTCTTCATCTTATACGTGGCATGAAGGTTTTACAAAAAAAAAAGAAAAAAACAACTGATGGTAAACCTTTAATATTCAATGCAATTTTTTGTTTCCAAAATGATGTCAGATTGAAGTTTGACGATCGTTTCAGAAAAACTACGAGAAATATAAAAATATAAGTAACAACAGCATATAACCCTTTTGCGTTGGTGTTGATCACTTTTTTCCATTCCCATATAAAAATCAGCAGAAAAAAAAATGACGACATTACGTCATTCTACGGAAAAATTCAGCCTCTTTTGTATTTTTTTTTAATGTTAAGCTGGATATTTAAGAAATTAAAAAGTGACATAATAATCTTGAGTTATTTTGAAATGGAAAATAAATTTCAAAATATAACATGCGCGCAAAATCGATCGCCTCAGTGTCAACTCAGCTAGCGCAGCGGGAGGGCGTATCGCTTCTTGTCACTGGAGCTCGCAAACTCTACGTATGAATTTTAGCAAGAATATACTTCGACTACTACAACTTGGTCCGTTGAGTATTTATTTTGTTTTCAGTACTGATATTAAAAATATAGTTGTGAATATGTCGCAGTAACATAGATAAATAGGTAGGTAGGTAGGTAGATAGTTATATCCCTAGGGATATAATTATATACCGTAACATAGTTAAACGAAAGCGATTCTTTAATATCGCTCTGCTATTCTATACAGCTCTGCTCTGCCGTTGATAGCCGCGTACAACGGCGTAAGAATGAGAAAGGCGCTGAATACGCGGCGAAGACGGTAAGATGTCCGTGACTACCGAAGGACCACCGCCGCCAATCGCTTCCATATTTGGTAAATAATTGGTACGCAATAGGTACTAATTATAAGTACTCGAACAAAAAAATTGGTACCTTCGTAGTTTTTCACGCTCTTTACTCATTTAGTATTGTGCTCTGAAAATGGACATTTCTATGTGCGATATTTTTATGGTCTGGCTTCTTTCAAAAGAAATAGATAAAATTAAACGTAAAAAAATATACGCTGTCGAATTGAGAAACACCTTCTATTTTAGAAGGCGGTTAAATAATAAAACGCAAACGACAGTGGATCGACCCAGTACAGGTACAGTCCAAGAACTAGATCGAAGGATTGAGAATTTATCTCTCTCTGACAGAAATACTTTTTCTTGTCAGTTTCTTCGATCTAGCTCTTGGACTATACCTACCTTAAAAATGTAACTCATTTTATCTCCTAAACTGACTAAATCTAAAAAAATAAAGACCCGATTAAATCTGTGACTTGGCGAAAATTTGCGACTAATTAGCAACTATTGAGAGAGAAAACAGATCTTGTTCGGAGTATCGAACGAAGGATCTGCTAAAGCCAAAGACGAGATTGTGGTCAAAACATTTGCCACAACTTTCCTTTTAGGTAAAATAGTAGTTAATATCTTTAAAACATAAGCCTTAATAGTGATAACAAAACTAGGGTCGACGCGTGATTTAACTTTAATGAGAACCATCGAATTTAATAAAATCATTGATTGGCCTTGATCACAACCTATACCTGAAATCGAACCCTTAGTTGGTATTCTATTGAGACCTAAGAGCTGGACTGCGGACTCCGTCACAAAGGAAGCCTGAGACCCCTGGTCTAACAGGGATCTTAATACTATAGCAGTACCGCTCTTTGATTCCTCTGCAATTAGCGCAGTGGCCAGTACTATTTGACTATGACTATTAGCAAAACAACTTACAACATTAGTGGAATTACTCTGGTTTGAAGTATCAACAGAAATGCTGCTTTCTGCAACTTGATCAGTTTTGTTACTATCACCAACTGATTTGGAGACATACTTGAGATGAAGAAGACTATGATGCTTCTTTTTACATATATGACATCTGGAAGACTGGCGGCATGCATATACGGAGTGATTTGCCCCTAGACAGTTATAGCATAAACCATTTGTTTGGACAACATTACGACGCTTATCTACATCGAGACCGGCGAACTTTTTACAATTAGCCAGCTTGTGGTTATCTTGACAACAAATACAAGATGTAGTTGATACATGAAGCGATTTGATTGGCGCTTTACGATTGGACTTGATTGATGACGTTGACTTTCGCTGTTGTCTAAAAATTCCAAAGATCGGAATCTTTGTTCAAGAAAAGACTTGAACTGATTCACTGTAGGCAAGTCGTCTGAATAATCACTAATTTTCATTTCCCATTGTTTTCTTGATTCAGTGTCCAGTTTTAAACTCAATACATAAATAACTATAATATCCCAATGCTCAACCAATATACCTAAATTTTTCAAAGCATGTAAACATTCGTTAGAAGTATCTAATAATTCCTTAACTGCGCTGGAGGATTCGGTTGCAATATTTTTTTTACTCATAAAACGTTTGATTATACAATTTGCTAAATATTTTTTATTATTATATCGATTCTCTAATTTAGTCCAACAGGTTACATAATTACTACTAGTAATAGGAATGTGCCGTAAAAGACATTCTGTCTCTCCAGACAAATGTGATTTTAAATAATGCAGTTTCTGAACATCGTCTAGTGGGTTATTATCGTGAATTAACGATTTAAATAAATCTCTAAAACTAATCCACTCAGAATAACTTCCGGAAAACATAGGCAACTCAATCTTTGGCAATTTTACAGGACAAATCTCTTTAGAACCCTTCGCAGACGATTCAGACACTTTACACAAACTGTCCGAATATACAATTTTTTTTAATGCTTCCCTCAACTCTGCTTTATAATCAGTAAATAATTCTTCTGTGGTCTCATATACATTTTTTTTATGTTATAATCCGATTTTTCGAATTCAATAGACTTAACCGATGATACAATTTTTATGCGAGTTTCAGAAAACGCTGACCAGTTAGCTTCTAAATTTTCTAATCTAGTTTCTATGTATGAACTGGTTACTTGCTCCTTAGGTGATTTCTTAAAGTTAGACCTTGCCTTACTGATAATAGAAAGTAAATTACACTGTAAATTACTCAAAGCTTCCATATTTAATAAAGATAGTCCACAAACAAGGACAATGCACACCAATCCTTTATCCGGCTCGAAGGACAACACACAACGGTACAACGTCCCAAAAATATCTCGAAAGAAATAAAACAAGTGCGTCCAGAGTAAGACAATTTATTACATAAAAAACCGAAGAGGTCATATTCTGCAGGAGAATCTTAACACCGCGATTCACAAAAGTGACGTCACGGCACAACGCCATCTGTTATTAAATAGCGGTACTAAGCTGAAAAATGACAAATGTTTACTTTCGATAATGATTTATGTAGTACTTATTTAAACAGATTAGACAATCATCTTCTCTAACAATAACGTCATCTAAAAATGCGCCGGGGCTAAAATACGTTCTTGATGCCTAGCCCACCCCAGATAGAACATTTAATAAGAGAAACATCGGTGAGGTTCAGATTAGATTTTTCATTTATTTTTTTTCGATTGGATTTCTGTCGGCTTACATTGGGGTTTTGCTTGGATACAAATTTTATAGCCTAGAATTATCATTCCCTTTGCGTCAATTCCTGCTTTGTCAATTTGTGTGATATACCTTCATACATACCTCGTATTTACAGGCGCGTGACTTCACTATAACCACAACCCACCGAATTCGGCGAAGAGACAGCTGATCGCCTTAAATGGGCAAAGGAATTTATTTTTGATATTTAATAAATTTTTGTTATTTCCTGGTTTATTATGATCCCAGAGGACTGAAAAAAATGTGGAAAAATCTACTTATTACAGTTTTCGTGAAAGTCTATGTACTCCGGGAAGCACATTGCCAACTATAGTATAAAAAATTGAGCACAATGCCAAGATAGCAATTAAACACGTATTAGTAAAATCTATTCTTTATTAAACATAATTCTTATTCAAAAACGTTTATTGAGTGGGAAACTGGCGAAAGCTATTCCTTTTGTTATTTTCTCTTACCACAAAACACATGCATATTGCACTTGGTTCTTCCCTCTTTGCAAAACCTACAGCGTGATTGCTCATTTGCCGATTCTGGAAAATGTTTGACAGTATCGTATCTGACACTGTCCACTGGCTGTTAGGCTCTGGGTTTCTGAATGATTCTCTCCCCTTCTCCATACTTCCACTGGACTTGACGACTTTTCCAGCCCGACAGAGTCCTTCAAATAAATCAAGCCCAAACTCTTTTAGAGACTTTTTAGGTCTCCCATCTCGCCAAGAAAGAAGAAGCCAGCCGTTAGAAATGCATATATCCAGCAATTGCGAAAAATTACCCAAACAAATTTGGTACAAAGATGTCTGCTAAATCTACGCCTCCCATACTGCTTCACAAGTTGAGGGCAGTAAAGATTGACCTTGCGTTTGTCTTCCTTTGAATATCTCCTTATCTTTTCAATGGGATGAGAATCCACGTAGGAACTTATAAGCGTTACCACCCTGTTATCGTTCCACTTCACGAACGCCAACTTGGTGCTATTGCACACAACTTGGGCACTGTATCCTCTGACACTGGACAAGTAAAGAAGTTGTCCGCGTAATATGATGGATGGTTATTCAAATACATATTCATTGATTTTAAATCACGATTTAATCAAGTATAATTCACTCTCGCTAACATAACCATTGTTTATTTTAAATACGAGGTATCGGTACTTAAATTCATTAAAATCTTGTGCAACCTTCAGCGTTTATAACATCTTGCAACATTTCTCGCATTGACGCAACCGTATTGTAACATACATTATTGCCTCTTAAACTATTCCATATCTCGTAGACGTGTCGGACTAGCTAGCTTCTCTGGTTCTAGCTTGGTTGCTGTCCCACTCTTAGACCACCAGCCCCACAAATTCTCAATTGGATTGAAGTCAGGGCTTTTAGGCGGCCACGGCAACGAACTCGCGAAATCGCGATTGCGATTGAACCAGGCTTTAGTGAATCGAGAATTATGAACCCCTGTTTTGTTCTGCACAAAATCAATAGGCGTCAATTCGGGAAAGTAAAACTTCGTATCAAATACTAGTATATTGCTTGCTATTCATTCGACCACTGTTTTCGGCCAATTCACCGGGTCCACTGGAAGCCATCCAGCCCCAAACTCCGAAGCTTATCCGGCTACTAGATAGCAGTATATTTTTTTCCAATTAACTAATATAATTAGGCCGCAATAAATACAAACGTTCATAACAGAAGAAAAAAGAAAAAAAATTTGTGAACTGTTACTAATTAATTTAAATATTGAACCCTAAAATCGGCTGCGCAACACGCAGCACCCTAAAAAAACTGGCCAAGTGCGAGTCGGCTTCGCTTGCAAAGGGTTCCGAACGAATCTCATTTTTGTAACATGTTACTTTAAGACCACCCTCGAGTAAAGTATCGAGTAGACTAATCGCTAGTTAAAGTAACCCGTAACTGCACGTGTCAATTTCAAGAACTTCGAGTAGCACTAATCATTTGATTAAACTGACCCGTAACTTACTTGCCACGTCGTCTGCGAATTAGAACGTTTACTTGACAGTTGAATTAAATCACAGAGTTTAGATTAATGATCTATCTGTTTCTAAAAATGGATTTAATTGATCATCAATTGGATGAATAAGAATATTCTACGCTGCAACGGTTATCGAGGATTCGTGTATTTAAATTCCGTGTGCATAACTTAATAAAACATAAAATAATTCCTAAAACACAAAGGTGAGGACCATTTTTACAGTTTTTTAAATAGGTTAATTCCTTCTACACTTGGGACATAAAGATTGAATACGATGTTCTGTCAGTAACCTACATCAGTAGGTAACTACTTATCTAACAAAGAAAAAATCTTGATTTCAGAAATCAAGCAGTTTCAATAAAAACAAGGGTACTATTACGTTGAGGTATCTCGCTACTGGATCCTACTTAAGAAGGATCCAGTAGCCAGCTGATTTTTGTGGTGTCAGCCTACCAACAGCAAGCCGTATTGTTAAGAAAGTTACTGAGTGTATCGCTCAATTACGACCAGTTACGATAAAGTTCCTTGACGACATAAGTACACTACGTAATGGTTTTTATCAAATCGCAAGTTTCCCCAGGGTAATAGGAGCTCTAGATTGTATCCATGTTACTATACAGTCACCCGATGTGTTATATTTCTGAATTTTATCATATTATAATAATTGATTATTAAGAATCCGTCCTGCCAAACGATTGATTTCGGTCAATTTTGTTCCGTAATTGTTAAAATGTGTAACATAATATTAGCAAACCTGTGCACGCTATGGGTTGCTTAACTCTTCATCTTGTACGTGGCATGAAGGTTTTACAAAAAAAAAAGAAAAAAACAACTGATGGTAAACCTTTAATATTCAATGCAATTTTTTGTTTCCAAAATGATGTCAGATTGAAGTTTGACGATCGTTTCAGAAAAACTACGAGAAATATAAAAATATAAGTAACAACAGCATATAACCCTTTTGCGTTGGTGTTGATCACTTTTTTCCATTCCCATATAAAAATCAGCAGAAAAAAAAATGACGACATTACGTCATTCTACGGAAAAATTCAGCCTCTTTTGTATTTTTTTTTAATGTTAAGCTGGATATTTAAGAAATTAAAAAGTGACATAATAATCTTGAGTTATTTTGAAATGGAAAATAAATTTCAAAATATAACATGCGCGCAAAATCGATCGCCTCAGTGTCAACTCAGCTAGCGCAGCGGGAGGGCGTATCGCTTCTTGTCACTGGAGCTCGCAAACTCTACGTATGAATTTTAGCAAGAATATACTTCGACTACTACAACTTGGTCCGTTGAGTATTTATTTTGTTTTCAGTACTGATATTAAAAATATAGTTGTGAATATGTCGCAGTAACATAGATAAATAGGTAGGTAGGTAGGTAGATAGTTATATCCCTAGGGATATAATTATATACCGTAACATAGTTAAACGAAAGCGATTCTTTAATATCGCTCTGCTATTCTATACAGCTCTGCTCTGCCGTTGATAGCCGCGTACAACGGCGTAAGAATGAGAAAGCCGCTGAATACGCGGCGAAGACGGTAAGATGTCCGTGACTACCGAAGGACCACCGCCGCCAATCGCTTCCATATTTGGTAAATAATTGGTACGCAATAGGTACTAATTATAAGTACTCGAACAAAAAAATTGGTACCTTCGTAGTTTTTCACGCTCTTTACTCATTTAGTATTGTGCTCTGAAAATGGACATTTCTATGTGCGATATTTTTATGGTCTGGCTTCTTTCAAAAGAAATAGATAAAATTAAACGTAAAAAAATATACGCTGTCGAATTGAGAAACACCTTCTATTTTAGAAGGCGGTTAAATAATAAAACGCAAACGACAGTGGATCGACCCAGTACAGGTACAGTCCAAGAACTAGATCGAAGGATTGAGAATTTATCTCTCTCTGACAGAAATACTTTTTCTTGTCAGTTTCTTCGATCTAGCTCTTGGACTATACCTACCTTAAAAATGTAACTCATTTTATCTCCTAAACTGACTAAATCTAAAAAAATAAAGACCCGATTAAATCTGTGACTTGGCGAAAATTTGCGACTAATTAGCAACTATTGAGAGAGAAAACAGATCTTGTTCGGAGTATCGAACGAAGGATCTGCTAAAGCCAAAGACGAGATTGTGGTCAAAACATTTGCCACAACTTTCCTTTTAGGTAAAATAGTAGTTAATATCTTTAAAACATAAGCCTTAATAGTGATAACAAAACTAGGGTCGACGCGTGATTTAACTTTAATGAGAACCATCGAATTTAATAAAATCATTGATTGGCCTTGATCACAACCTATACCTGAAATCGAACCCTTAGTTGGTATTCTATTGAGACCTAAGAGCTGGACTGCGGACTCCGTCACAAAGGAAGCCTGAGACCCCTGGTCTAACAGGGATCTTAATACTATAGCAGTACCGCTCTTTGATTCCTCTGCAATTAGCGCAGTGGCCAGTACTATTTGACTATGACTATTAGCAAAACAACTTACAACATTAGTGGAATTACTCTGGTTTGAAGTATCAACAGAAATGCTGCTTTCTGCAACTTGATCAGTTTTGTTACTATCACCAACTGATTTGGAGACATACTTGAGATGAAGAAGACTATGATGCTTCTTTTTACATATATGACATCTGGAAGACTGGCGGCATGCATATACGGAGTGATTTGCCCCTAGACAGTTATAGCATAAACCATTTGTTTGGACAACATTACGACGCTTATCTACATCGAGACCGGCGAACTTTTTACAATTAGCCAGCTTGTGGTTATCTTGACAACAAATACAAGATGTAGTTGATACATGAAGCGATTTGATTGGCGCTTTACGATTGGACTTGATTGATGACGTTGACTTTCGCTGTTGTCTAAAAATTCCAAAGATCGGAATCTTTGTTCAAGAAAAGACTTGAACTGATTCACTGTAGGCAAGTCGTCTGAATAATCACTAATTTTCATTTCCCATTGTTTTCTTGATTCAGTGTCCAGTTTTAAACTCAATACATAAATAACTATAATATCCCAATGCTCAACCAATATACCTAAATTTTTCAAAGCATGTAAACATTCGTTAGAAGTATCTAATAATTCCTTAACTGCGCTGGAGGATTCGGTTGCAATATTTTTTTTACTCATAAAACGTTTGATTATACAATTTGCTAAATATTTTTTATTATTATATCGATTCTCTAATTTAGTCCAACAGGTTACATAATTACTACTAGTAATAGGAATGTGCCGTAAAAGACATTCTGTCTCTCCAGACAAATGTGATTTTAAATAATGCAGTTTCTGAACATCGTCTAGTGGGTTATTATCGTGAATTAACGATTTAAATAAATCTCTAAAACTAATCCACTCAGAATAACTTCCGGAAAACATAGGCAACTCAATCTTTGGCAATTTTACAGGACAAATCTCTTTAGAACCCTTCGCAGACGATTCAGACACTTTACACAAACTGTCCGAATATACAATTTTTTTTAATGCTTCCCTCAACTCTGCTTTATAATCAGTAAATAATTCTTCTGTGGTCTCATATACATTTTTTTATGTTATAATCCGATTTTTCGAATTCAATAGACTTAACCGATGATACAATTTTTATGCGAGTTTCAGAAAACGCTGACCAGTTAGCTTCTAAATTTTCTAATCTAGTTTCTATGTATGAACTGGTTACTTGCTCCTTAGGTGATTTCTTAAAGTTAGACCTTGCCTTACTGATAATAGAAAGTAAATTACACTGTAAATTACTCAAAGCTTCCATATTTAATAAAGATAGTCCACAAACAAGGACAATGCACACCAATCCTTTATCCGGCTCGAAGGACAACACACAACGGTACAACGTCCCAAAAATATCTCGAAAGAAATAAAACAAGTGCGTCCAGAGTAAGACAATTTATTACATAAAAAACCGAAGAGGTCATATTCTGCAGGAGAATCTTAACACCGCGATTCACAAAAGTGACGTCACGGCACAACGCCATCTGTTATTAAATAGCGGTACTAAGCTGAAAAATGACAAATGTTTACTTTCGATAATGATTTATGTAGTACTTATTTAAACAGATTAGACAATCATCTTCTCTAACAATAACGTCATCTAAAAATGCGCCGGGGCTAAAATACGTTCTTGATGCCTAGCCCACCCCAGATAGAACATTTAATAAGAGAAACATCGGTGAGGTTCAGATTAGATTTTTCATTTATTTTTTTTCGATTGGATTTCTGTCGGCTTACATTGGGGTTTTGCTTGGATACAAATTTTATAGCCTAGAATTATCATTCCCTTTGCGTCAATTCCTGCTTTGTCAATTTGTGTGATATACCTTCATACATACCTCGTATTTACAGGCGCGTGACTTCACTATAACCACAACCCACCGAATTCGGCGAAGAGACAGCTGATCGCCTTAAATGGGCAAAGGAATTTATTTTTGAAATTTAATAAATTTTTGTTATTTCCTGGTTTATTATGATCCCAGAGGACTGAAAAAAATGTGGAAAAATCTACTTATTACAGTTTTCGTGAAAGTCTATGTACTCCGGGAAGCACATTGCCAACTATAGTATAAAAAATTGAGCACAATGCCAAGATAGCAATTAAACACGTATTAGTAAAATCTATTCTTTATTAAACATAATTCTTATTCAAAAACGTTTATTGAGTGGGAAACTGGCGAAAGCTATTCCTTTTGTTATTTTCTCTTACCACAAAACACATGCATATTGCACTTGGTTCTTCCCTCTTTGCAAAACCTACAGCGTGATTGCTCATTTGCCGATTCTGGAAAATGTTTGACTGTATCGTATCTGACACTGTCCACTGGCTGTTAGGCTCTGGGTTTCTGAATGATTCTCTCCCCTTCTCCATACTTCCACTGGACTTGACGACTTTTCCAGCCCGACAGAGTCCTTCAAATAAATCAAGCCCAAACTCTTTTAGAGACTTTTTAGGTCTCCCATCTCGCCAAGAAAGAAGAAGCCAGCCGTTAGAAATGCATATATCCAGCAATTGCGAAAAATTACCCAAACAAATTTGGTACAAAGATGTCTGCTAAATCTACGCCTCCCATACTGCTTCACAAGTTGAGGGCAGTAAAGATTGACCTTGCGTTTGTCTTCCTTTGAATATCTCCTTATCTTTTCAATGGGATGAGAATCCACGTAGGAACTTATAAGCGTTACCACCCTGTTATCGTTCCACTTCACGAACGCCAACTTGGTGCTATTGCACACAACTTGGGCACTGTATCCTCTGACACTGGACAAGTAAAGAAGTTGTCCGCGTAATATGATGGATGGTTATTCAAATACATATTCATTGATTTTAAATCACGATTTAATCAAGTATAATTCACTCTCGCTAACATAACCATTGTTTATTTTAAATACGAGGTATCGGTACTTAAATTCATTAAAATCTTGTGCAACCTTCAGCGTTTATAACATCTTGCAACATTTCTCGCATTGACGCAACCGTATTGTAACATACATTATTGCCTCTTAAACTATTCCATATCTCGTAGACGTGTCGGACTAGCTAGCTTCTCTGGTTCTAGCTTGGTTGCTGTCCCACTCTTAGACCACCAGCCCCACAAATTCTCAATTGGATTGAAGTCAGGGCTTTTAGGCGGCCACGGCAACGAACTCGCGAAATCGCGATTGCGATTGAACCAGGCTTTAGTGAATCGAGAATTATGAACCCCTGTTTTGTTCTGCACAAAATCAATAGGCGTCAATTCGGGAAAGTAAAACTTCGTATCAAATACTAGTATATTGCTTGCTATTCATTCGACCACTGTTTTCGGCCAATTCACCGGGTCCACTGGAAGCCATCCAGCCCCAAACTCCGAAGCTTATCCGGCTACTAGATAGCAGTATATTTTTTTCCAATTAACTAATATAATTAGGCCGCAATAAATACAAACGTTCATAACAGAAGAAAAAAGAAAAAAAATTTGTGAACTGTTACTAATTAATTTAAATATTGAACCCTAAAATCGGCTGCGCAACACGCAGCACCCTAAAAAAACTGGCCAAGTGCGAGTCGGCTTCGCTTGCAAAGGGTTCCGAACGAATCTCATTTTTGTAACATGTTACTTTAAGACCACCCTCGAGTAAAGTATCGAGTAGACTAATCGCTAGTTAAAGTAACCCGTAACTGCACGTGTCAATTTCAAGAACTTCGAGTAGCACTAATCATTTGATTAAACTGACCCGTAACTTACTTGCCACGTCGTCTGCGAATTAGAACGTTTACTTGACAGTTGAATTAAATCACAGAGTTTAGATTAATGATCTATCTGTTTCTAAAAATGGATTTAATTGATCATCAATTGGATGAATAAGAATATTCTACGCTGCAACGGTTATCGAGGATTCGTGTATTTAAATTCCGTGTGCATAACTTAATAAAACATAAAATAATTCCTAAAACACAAAGGTGAGGACCATTTTTACAGTTTTTTAAATAGGTTAATTCCTTCTACACTTGGGACATAAAGATTGAATACGATGTTCTGTCAGTAACCTACATCAGTAGGTAACTACTTATCTAACAAAGAAAAAATCTTGATTTCAGAAATCAAGCAGTTTCAATAAAAACAAGGGTACTATTACGTTGAGGTATCTCGCTACTGGATCCTACTTAAGAAGGATCCAGTAGCCAGCTGATTTTTGTGGTGTCAGCCTACCAACAGCAAGCCGTATTGTTAAGAAAGTTACTGAGTGTATCGCTCAATTACGACCAGTTACGATAAAGTTCCTTGACGACATAAGTACACTACGTAATGGTTTTTATCAAATCGCAAGTTTCCCCAGGGTAATAGGAGCTCTAGATTGTATCCATGTTACTATACAGTCACCCGATGTGTTATATTTCTGAATTTTATCATATTATAATAATTGATTATTAAGAATCCGTCCTGCCAAACGATTGATTTCGGTCAATTTTGTTCCGTAATTGTTAAAATGTGTAACATAATATTAGCAAACCTGTGCACGCTATGGGTTGCTTAACTCTTCATCTTATACGTGGCATGAAGGTTTTACAAAAAAAAAAGAAAAAAACAACTGATGGTAAACCTTTAATATTCAATGCAATTTTTTGTTTCCAAAATGATGTCAGATTGAAGTTTGACGATCGTTTCAGAAAAACTACGAGAAATATAAAAATATAAGTAACAACAGCATATAACCCTTTTGCGTTGGTGTTGATCACTTTTTTCCATTCCCATATAAAAATCAGCAGAAAAAAAAATGACGACATTACGTCATTCTACGGAAAAATTCAGCCTCTTTTGTATTTTTTTTTAATGTTAAGCTGGATATTTAAGAAATTAAAAAGTGACATAATAATCTTGAGTTATTTTGAAATGGAAAATAAATTTCAAAATATAACATGCGCGCAAAATCGATCGCCTCAGTGTCAACTCAGCTAGCGCAGCGGGAGGGCGTATCGCTTCTTGTCACTGGAGCTCGCAAACTCTACGTATGAATTTTAGCAAGAATATACTTCGACTACTACAACTTGGTCCGTTGAGTATTTATTTTGTTTTCAGTACTGATATTAAAAATATAGTTGTGAATATGTCGCAGTAACATAGATAAAGCCGTAATATAGTTATATCCCTAGGGATATAATTATATACCGTAGCATAGTTAAACGAAAGCGATTCTTTAATATCGCTCTGCTATTCTATACAGCTCTGCTCTGCCGTTGATAGCCGCGTACAACGGCGTAAGAATGAGAAAGGCGCTGAATACGCGGCGAAGACGGTAAGATGTCCGTGACTACCGAAGGACCACCGCCGCCAATCGCTTCCATATTTGGTAAATAATTGGTACGCAATAGGTACTAATTATAAGTACTCGAACAAAAAAATTGGTACCTTCGTAGTTTTTCACGCTCTTTACTCATTTAGTATTGTGCTCTGAAAATGGACATTTCTATGTGCGATATTTTTATGGTCTGGCTTCTTTCAAAAGAAATAGATAAAATTAAACGTAAAAAAATATACGCTGTCGAATTGAGAAACACCTTCTATTTTAGAAGTCGGTTAAAAAATAAAACGCAAACGACAGTGGATCGACCCAGTACAGGTACAGTCCAAGAACTAGATCGAAGGATTGAGAATTTATCTCTCTCTGACAGAAATACTTTTTCTTGTCAGTTTCTTCGATCTAGCTCTTGGACTATACCTACCTTAAAAATGTAACTCATTTTATCTCCTAAACTGACTAAATCTAAAAAATAAAGACCCGATTAAATCTGTGACTTGGCGAAAATTTGCGACTAATTAGCAACTATTGAGAGAGAAAACAGATCTTGTTCGGAGTATCGAACGAAGGATCTGCTAAAGCCAAAGACGAGATTGTGGTCAAAACATTTGCCACAACTTTCCTTTTAGGTAAAATAGTAGTTAATATCTTTAAAACATAAGCCTTAATAGTGATAACAAAACTAGGGTCGACGCGTGATTTAACTTTAATGAGAACCATCGAATTTAATAAAATCATTGATTGGCCTTGATCACAACCTATACCTGAAATCGAACCCTTAGTTGGTATTCTATTGAGACCTAAGAGCTGGACTGCGGACTCCGTCACAAAGGAAGCCTGAGACCCCTGGTCTAACAGGGATCTTAATACTATAGCAGTACCGCTCTTTGATTCCTCTGCAATTAGCGCAGTGGCCAGTACTATTTGACTATGACTATTAGCAAAACAACTTACAACATTAGTGGAATTACTCTGGTTTGAAGTATCAACAGAAATGCTGCTTTCTGCAACTTGATCAGTTTTGTTACTATCACCAACTGATTTGGAGACATACTTGAGATGAAGAAGACTATGATGCTTCTTTTTACATATATGACATCTGGAAGACTGGCGGCATGCATATACGGAGTGATTTGCCCCTAGACAGTTATAGCATAAACCATTTGTTTGGACAACATTACGACGCTTATCTACATCGAGACCGGCGAACTTTTTACAATTAGCCAGCTTGTGGTTATCTTGACAACAAATACAAGATGTAGTTGATACATGAAGCGATTTGATTGGCGCTTTACGATTGGACTTGATTGATGACGTTGACCTTCGCTGTTGTCTAAAAATTCCAAAGATCGGAATCTTTGTTCAAGAAAAGACTTGAACTGATTCACTGTAGGCAAGTCGTCTGAATAATCACTAATTTTCATTTCCCATTGTTTTCTTGATTCAGTGTCCAGTTTTAAACTCAATACATAAATAACTATAATATCCCAATGCTCAACCAATATACCTAAATTTTTCAAAGCATGTAAACATTCGTTAGAAGTATCTAATAATTCCTTAACTGCGCTGGAGGATTCGGTTGCAATATTTTTTTGACTCATAAAACGTTTGATTATACAATTTGCTAAATATTTTTTATTATTATATCGATTCTCTAATTTAGTCCAACAGGTTACATAATTACTACTAGTAATAGGAATGTGCCGTAAAAGACATTCTGTCTCTCCAGACAAATGTGATTTTAAATAATGCAGTTTCTGAACATCGTCTAGTGGGTTATTATCGTGAATTAACGATTTAAATAAATCTCAAAAACTAATCCACTCAGAATAACTTCCGGAAAACATAGGCAACTCAATCTTTGGCAATTTTACAGGACAAATCTCTTTAGAACCCTTCGCAGACGATTCAGACACTTTACACAAACTGTCCGAATATACAATTTTTTTTAATGCTTCCCTCAACTCTGCTTTATAATCAGTAAATAATTCTTCTGTGGTCTCATATACATTTTTTATGTTATAATCCGATTTTTCGAATTCAATAGACTTAACCGATGATACAATTTTTATGCGAGTTTCAGAAAACGCTGACCAGTTAGCTTCTAAATTTTCTAATCTAGTTTCTATGTATGAACTGGTTACTTGCTCCTTAGGTGATTTCTTAAAGTTAGACCTTGCCTTACTGATAATAGAAAGTAAATTACACTGTAAATTACTCAAAGCTTCCATATTTAATAAAGATAGTCCACAAACAAGGACAATGCACACCAATCCTTTATCCGGCTCGAAGGACAACACACAACGGTACAACGTCCCAAAAATATCTCGAAAGAAATAAAACAAGTGCGTCCAGAGTAAGACAATTTATTACATAAAAAACCGAAGAGGTCATATTCTGCAGGAGAATCTTAACACCGCGATTCACAAAAGTGACGTCACGGCACAACGCCATCTGTTATTAAATAGCGGTACTAAGCTGAAAAATGACAAATGTTTACTTTCGATAATGATTTATGTAGTACTTATTTAAACAGATTAGACAATCATCTTCTCTAACAATAACGTCATCTAAAAATGCGCCGGGGCTAAAATACGTTCTTGATGCCTAGCCCACCCCAGATAGAACATTTAATAAGAGAAACATCGGTGAGGTTCAGATTAGATTTTTCATTTATTTTTTTTCGATTGGATTTCTGTCGGCTTACATTGGGGTTTTGCTTGGATACAAATTTTATAGCCTAGAATTATCATTCCCTTTGCGTCAATTCCTGCTTTGTCAATTTGTGTGATATACCTTCATACATACCTCGTATTTACAGGCGCGTGACTTCACTATAACCACAACCCACCGAATTCGGCGAAGAGACAGCTGATCGCCTTAAATGGGCAAAGGAATTTATTTTTGAAATTTAATAAATTTTTGTTATTTCCTGGTTTATTATGATCCCAGAGGACTGAAAAAAATGTGGAAAAATCTACTTATTACAGTTTTCGTGAAAGTCTATGTACTCCGGGAAGCACATTGCCAACTATAGTATAAAAAATTGAGCACAATGCCAAGATAGCAATTAAACACGTATTAGTAAAATCTATTCTTTATTAAACATAATTCTTATTCAAAAACGTTTATTGAGTGGGAAACTGGCGAAAGCTATTCCTTTTGTTATTTTCTCTTACCACAAAACACATGCATATTGCACTTGGTTCTTCCCTCTTTGCAAAACCTACAGCGTGATTGCTCATTTGCCGATTCTGGAAAATGTTTGACTGTATCGTATCTGACACTGTCCACTGGCTGTTAGGCTCTGGGTTTCTGAATGATTCTCTCCCCTTCTCCATACTTCCACTGGACTTGACGACTTTTCCAGCCCGACAGAGTCCTTCAAATAAATCAAGCCCAAACTCTTTTAGAGACTTTTTAGGTCTCCCATCTCGCCAAGAAAGAAGAAGCCAGCCGTTAGAAATGCATATATCCAGCAATTGCGAAAAATTACCCAAACAAATTTGGTACAAAGATGTCTGCTAAATCTACGCCTCCCATACTGCTTCACAAGTTGAGGGCAGTAAAGATTGACCTTGCGTTTGTCTTCCTTTGAATATCTCCTTATCTTTTCAATGGGATGAGAATCCACGTAGGAACTTATAAGCGTTACCACCCTGTTATCGTTCCACTTCACGAACGCCAACTTGGTGCTATTGCACACAACTTGGGCACTGTATCCTCTGACACTGGACAAGTTAAGAAGTTGTCCGCGTAATATGATGGATGGTTATTCAAATACATATTCATTGATTTTAAATCACGATTTAATCAAGTATAATTCACTCTCGCTAACATAACCATTGTTTATTTTAAATACGAGGTATCGGTACTTAAATTCATTAAAATCTTGTGCAACCTTCAGCGTTTATAACATCTTGCAACATTTCTCGCATTGACGCAACCGTATTGTAACATACATTATTGCCTCTTAAACTATTCCATATCTCGTAGACGTGTCGGACTAGCTAGCTTCTCTAGTTCTAGCTTGGTTGCTGTCCCACTCTTAGACCACCAGCCCCACAAATTCTCAATTGGATTGAAGTCAGGGCTTTTAGGCGGCCACGGCAACGAACTCGCGAAATCGCGATTGCGATTGAACCAGGCTTTAGTGAATCGAGAATTATGAACCCCTGTTTTGTTCTGCACAAAATCAATAGGCGTCAATTCGGGAAAGTAAAACTTCGTATCAAATACTAGTATATTGCTTGCTATTCATTCGACCACTGTTTTCGGCCAATTCACCGGGTCCACTGGAAGCCATCCAGCCCCAAACTCCGAAGCTTATCCGGCTACTAGATAGCAGTATATTTTTTTCCAATTAACTAATATAATTAGGCCGCAATAAATACAAACGTTCATAACAGAAGAAAAAAGAAAAAAAATTTGTGAACTGTTACTAATTAATTTAAATATTGAACCCTAAAATCGGCTGCGCAACACGCAGCACCCTAAAAAAACTGGCCAAGTGCGAGTCGGCTTCGCTTGCAAAGGGTTCCGAACGAATCTCATTTTTGTAACATGTTACTTTAAGACCACCCTCGAGTAAAGTATCGAGTAGACTAATCGCTAGTTAAAGTAACCCGTAACTGCACGTGTCAATTTCAAGAACTTCGAGTAGCACTAATCATTTGATTAAACTGACCCGTAACTTACTTGCCACGTCGTCTGCGAATTAGAACGTTTACTTGACAGTTGAATTAAATCACAGAGTTTAGATTAATGATCTATCTGTTTCTAAAAATGGATTTAATTGATCATCAATTGGATGAATAAGAATATTCTACGCTGCAACGGTTATCGAGGATTCGTGTATTTAAATTCCGTGTGCATAACTTAATAAAACATAAAATAATTCCTAAAACACAAAGGTGAGGACCATTTTTACAGTTTTTTAAATAGGTTAATTCCTTCTACACTTGGGACATAAAGATTGAATACGATGTTCTGTCAGTAACCTACATCAGTAGGTAACTACTTATCTAACAAAGAAAAAATCTTGATTTCAGAAATCAAGCAGTTTCAATAAAAACAAGGGTACTATTACGTTGAGGTATCTCGCTACTGGATCCTACTTAAGAAGGATCCAGTAGCCAGCTGATTTTTGTGGTGTCAGCCTACCAACAGCAAGCCGTATTGTTAAGAAAGTTACTGAGTGTATCGCTCAATTACGACCAGTTACGATAAAGTTCCTTGACGACATAAGTACACTACGTAATGGTTTTTATCAAATCGCAAGTTTCCCCAGGGTAATAGGAGCTCTAGATTGTATCCATGTTACTATACAGTCACCCGATGTGTTATATTTCTGAATTTTATCATATTATAATAATTGATTATTAAGAATCCGTCCTGCCAAACGATTGATTTCGGTCAATTTTGTTCCGTAATTGTTAAAATGTGTAACATAATATTAGCAAACCTGTGCACGCTATGGGTTGCTTAACTCTTCATCTTGTACGTGGCATGAAGGTTTTACAAAAAAAAAAGAAAAAAACAACTGATGGTAAACCTTTAATATTCAATGCAATTTTTTGTTTCCAAAATGATGTCAGATTGAAGTTTGACGATCGTTTCAGAAAAACTACGAGAAATATAAAAATATAAGTAACAACAGCATATAACCCTTTTGCGTTGGTGTTGATCACTTTTTTCCATTCCCATATAAAAATCAGCAGAAAAAAAAATGACGACATTACGTCATTCTACGGAAAAATTCAGCCTCTTTTGTATTTTTTTTTAATGTTAAGCTGGATATTTAAGAAATTAAAAAGTGACATAATAATCTTGAGTTATTTTGAAATGGAAAATAAATTTCAAAATATAACATGCGCGCAAAATCGATCGCCTCAGTGTCAACTCAGCTAGCGCAGCGGGAGGGCGTATCGCTTCTTGTCACTGGAGCTCGCAAACTCTACGTATGAATTTTAGCAAGAATATACTTCGACTACTACAACTTGGTCCGTTGAGTATTTATTTTGTTTTCAGTACTGATATTAAAAATATAGTTGTGAATATGTCGCAGTAACATAGATAAAGCCGTAATATAGTTATATCCCTAGGGATATAATTATATACCGTAGCATAGTTAAACGAAAGCGATTCTTTAATATCGCTCTGCTATTCTATACAGCTCTGCTCTGCCGTTGATAGCCGCGTACAACGGCGTAAGAATGAGAAAGGCGCTGAATACGCGGCGAAGACGGTAAGATGTCCGTGACTACCGAAGGACCACCGCCGCCAATCGCTTCCATATTTGGTAAATAGGTACGCAATAGGTACTAATTATAAGTACTCGAACAAAAAAATTGGTACCTTCGTAGTTTTTCACGCTCTTTACTCATTTAGTATTGTGCTCTGAAAATGGACATTTCTATGTGCGATATTTTTATGGTCTGGCTTCTTTCAAAAGAAATAGATAAAATTAAACGTAAAAAAATATACGCTGTCGAATTGAGAAACACCTTCTATTTTAGAAGTCGGTTAAAAAATAAAACGCAAACGACAGTGGATCGACCCAGTACAGGTACAGTCCAAGAACTAGATCGAAGGATTGAGAATTTATCTCTCTCTGACAGAAATACTTTTTCTTGTCAGTTTCTTCGATCTAGCTCTTGGACTATACCTACCTTAAAAATGTAACTCATTTTATCTCCTAAACTGACTAAATCTAAAAAAATAAAGACCCGATTAAATCTGTGACTTGGCGAAAATTTGCGACTAATTAGCAACTATTGAGAGAGAAAACAGATCTTGTTCGGAGTATCGAACGAAGGATCTGCTAAAGCCAAAGACGAGATTGTGGTCAAAACATTTGCCACAACTTTCCTTTTAGGTAAAATAGTAGTTAATATCTTTAAAACATAAGCCTTAATAGTGATAACAAAACTAGGGTCGACGCGTGATTTAACTTTAATGAGAACCATCGAATTTAATAAAATCATTGATTGGCCTTGATCACAACCTATACCTGAAATCGAACCCTTAGTTGGTATTCTATTGAGACCTAAGAGCTGGACTGCGGACTCCGTCACAAAGGAAGCCTGAGACCCCTGGTCTAACAGGGATCTTAATACTATAGCAGTACCGCTCTTTGATTCCTCTGCAATTAGCGCAGTGGCCAGTACTATTTGACTATGACTATTAGCAAAACAACTTACAACATTAGTGGAATTACTCTGGTTTGAAGTATCAACAGAAATGCTGCTTTCTGCAACTTGATCAGTTTTGTTACTATCACCAACTGATTTGGAGACATACTTGAGATGAAGAAGACTATGATGCTTCTTTTTACATATATGACATCTGGAAGACTGGCGGCATGCATATACGGAGTGATTTGCCCCTAGACAGTTATAGCATAAACCATTTGTTTGGACAACATTACGACGCTTATCTACATCGAGACCGGCGAACTTTTTACAATTAGCCAGCTTGTGGTTATCTTGACAACAAATACAAGATGTAGTTGATACATGAAGCGATTTGATTGGCGCTTTACGATTGGACTTGATTGATGACGTTGACTTTCGCTGTTGTCTAAAAATTCCAAAGATCGGAATCTTTGTTCAAGAAAAGACTTGAACTGATTCACTGTAGGCAAGTCGTCTGAATAATCACTAATTTTCATTTCCCATTGTTTTCTTGATTCAGTGTCCAGTTTTAAACTCAATACATAAATAACTATAATATCCCAATGCTCAACCAATATACCTAAATTTTTCAAAGCATGTAAACATTCGTTAGAAGTATCTAATAATTCCTTAACTGCGCTGGAGGATTCGGTTGCAATATTTTTTTGACTCATAAAACGTTTGATTATACAATTTGCTAAATATTTTTTATTATTATATCGATTCTCTAATTTAGTCCAACAGGTTACATAATTACTACTAGTAATAGGAATGTGCCGTAAAAGACATTCTGTCTCTCCAGACAAATGTGATTTTAAATAATGCAGTTTCTGAACATCGTCTAGTGGGTTATTATCGTGAATTAACGATTTAAATAAATCTCAAAAACTAATCCACTCAGAATAACTTCCGGAAAACATAGGCAACTCAATCTTTGGCAATTTTACAGGACAAATCTCTTTAGAACCCTTCGCAGACGATTCAGACACTTTACACAAACTGTCCGAATATACAATTTTTTTTAATGCTTCCCTCAACTCTGCTTTATAATCAGTAAATAATTCTTCTGTGGTCTCATATACATTTTGTATGTTATAATCCGATTTTTCGAATTCAATAGACTTAACCGATGATACAATTTTTATGCGAGTTTCAGAAAACGCTGACCAGTTAGCTTCTAAATTTTCTAATCTAGTTTCTATGTATGGACTGGTTACTTGCTCCTTAGGTGATTTCTTAAAGTTAGACCTTGCCTTACTGATAATAGAAAGTAAATTACACTGTAAATTACTCAAAGCTTCCATATTTAATAAAGATAGTCCACAAACAAGGACAATGCACACCAATCCTTTATCCGGCTCGAAGGACAACACACAACGGTACAACGTCCCAAAATTATCTCGAAAGAAATAAAACAAGTGCGTCCAGAGTAAGACAATTTATTACATAAAAAACCGAAGAGGTCATATTCTGCAGGAGAATCTTAACACCGCGATTCACAAAAGTGACGTCACGGCACAACGCCATCTGTTATTAAATAGCGGTACTAAGCTGAAAAATGACAAATGTTTACTTTCGATAATGATTTATGTAGTACTTATTTAAACAGATTAGACAATCATCTTCTCTAACAATAACGTCATCTAAAAATGCGCCGGGGCTAAAATACGTTCTTGATGCCTAGCCCACCCCAGATAGAACATTTAATAAGAGAAACATCGGTGAGGTTCAGATTAGATTTTTCATTTATTTTTTTCGATTGGATTTCTGTCGGCTTACATTGGGGTTTTGCTTGGATACAAATTTTATAGCCTAGAATTATCATTCCCTTTGCGTCAATTCCTGCTTTGTCAATTTGTGTGATATACCTTCATACATACCTCGTATTTACAGGCGCGTGACTTCACTATAACCACAACCCACCGAATTCGGCGAAGAGACAGCTGATCGCCTTAAATGGGCAAAGGAATTTATTTTTGAAATTTAATAAATTTTTGTTATTTCCTGGTTTATTATGATCCCAGAGGACTGAAAAAAATGTGGAAAAATCTACTTATTACAGTTTTCGTGAAAGTCTATGTACTCCGGGAAGCACATTGCCAACTATAGTATAAAAAATTGAGCACAATGCCAAGATAGCAATTAAACACGTATTAGTAAAATCTATTCTTTATTAAACATAATTCTTATTCAAAAACGTTTATTGAGTGGGAAACTGGCGAAAGCTATTCCTTTTGTTATTTTCTCTTACCACAAAACACATGCATATTGCACTTGGTTCTTCCCTCTTTGCAAAACCTACAGCGTGATTGCTCATTTGCCGATTCTGGAAAATGTTTGACTGTATCGTATCTGACACTGTCCACTGGCTGTTAGGCTCTGGGTTTCTGAATGATTCTCTCCCCTTCTCCATACTTCCACTGGACTTGACGACTTTTCCAGCCCGACAGAGTCCTTCAAATAAATCAAGCCCAAACTCTTTTAGAGACTTTTTAGGTCTCCCATCTCGCCAAGAAAGAAGAAGCCAGCCGTTAGAAATGCATATATCCAGCAATTGCGAAAAATTACCCAAACAAATTTGGTACAAAGATGTCTGCTAAATCTACGCCTCCCATACTGCTTCACAAGTTGAGGGCAGTAAAGATTGACCTTGCGTTTGTCTTCCTTTGAATATCTCCTTATCTTTTCAATGGGATGAGAATCCACGTAGGAACTTATAAGCGTTACCACCCTGTTATCGTTCCACTTCACGAACGCCAACTTGGTGCTATTGCACACAACTTGGGCACTGTATCCTCTGACACTGGACAAGTAAAGAAGTTGTCCGCGTAATATGATGGATGGTTATTCAAATACATATTCATTGATTTTAAATCACGATTTAATCAAGTATAATTCACTCTCGCTAACATAACCATTGTTTATTTTAAATACGAGGTATCGGTACTTAAATTCATTAAAATCTTGTGCAACCTTCAGCGTTTATAACATCTTGCAACATTTCTCGCATTGACGCAACCGTATTGTAACATACATTATTGCCTCTTAAACTATTCCATATCTCGTAGACGTGTCGGACTAGCTAGCTTCTCTGGTTCTAGCTTGGTTGCTGTCCCACTCTTAGACCACCAGCCCCACAAATTCTCAATTGGATTGAAGTCAGGGCTTTTAGGCGGCCACGGCAACGAACTCGCGAAATCGCGATTGCGATTGAACCAGGCTTTAGTGAATCGAGAATTATGAACCCCTGTTTTGTTCTGCACAAAATCAATAGGCGTCAATTCGGGAAAGTAAAACTTCGTATCAAATACTAGTATATTGCTTGCTATTCATTCGACCAGTTTTCGGCCAATTCACCGGGTCCACTGGAAGCCATCCAGCCCCAAACTCCGAAGCTTATCCGGCTACTAGATAGCAGTATATTTTTTTCCAATTAACTAATATAATTAGGCCGCAATAAATAAAAACGTTCATAACAGAAGAAAAAAGAAAAAAAATTTGTGAACTGTTACTAATTAATTTAAATATTGAACCCTAAAATCGGCTGCGCAACACGCAGCACCCTAAAAAAACTGGCCAAGTGCGAGTCGGCTTCGCTTGCAAAGGGTTCCGAACGAATCTCATTTTTGTAACATGTTACTTTAAGACCACCCTCGAGTAAAGTATCGAGTAGACTAATCGCTAGTTAAAGTAACCCGTAACTGCACGTGTCAATTTCAAGAACTTCGAGTAGCACTAATCATTTGATTAAACTGACCCGTAACTTACTTGCCACGTCGTCTGCGAATTAGAACGTTTACTTGACAGTTGAATTAAATCACAGAGTTTAGATTAATGATCTATCTGTTTCTAAAAATGGATTTAATTGATCATCAATTGGATGAATAAGAATATTCTACGCTGCAACGGTTATCGAGGATTCGTGTATTTAAATTCCGTGTGCATAACTTAATAAAACATAAAATAATTCCTAAAACACAAAGGTGAGGACCATTTTTACAGTTTTTTAAATAGGTTAATTCCTTCTACACTTGGGACATAAAGATTGAATACGATGTTCTGTCAGTAACCTACATCAGTAGGTAACTACTTATCTAACAAAGAAAAAATCTTGATTTCAGAAATCAAGCAGTTTCAATAAAAACAAGGGTACTATTACGTTGAGGTATCTCGCTACTGGATCCTACTTAAGAAGGATCCAGTAGCCAGCTGATTTTTGTGGTGTCAGCCTACCAACAGCAAGCCGTATTGTTAAGAAAGTTACTGAGTGTATCGCTCAATTACGACCAGTTACGATAAAGTTCCTTGACGACATAAGTACACTACGTAATGGTTTTTATCAAATCGCAAGTTTCCCCAGGGTAATAGGAGCTCTAGATTGTATCCATGTTACTATACAGTCACCCGATGTGTTATATTTCTGAATTTTATCATATTATAATAATTGATTATTAAGAATCCGTCCTGCCAAACGATTGATTTCGGTCAATTTTGTTCCGTAATTGTTAAAATGTGTAACATAATATTAGCAAACCTGTGCACGCTATGGGTTGCTTAACTCTTCATCTTGTACGTGGCATGAAGGTTTTACAAAAAAAAAGAAAAAAACAACTGATGGTAAACCTTTAATATTCAATGCAATTTTTTGTTTCCAAAATGATGTCAGATTGAAGTTTGACGATCGTTTCAGAAAAACTACGAGAAATATAAAAATATAAGTAACAACAGCATATAACCCTTTTGCGTTGGTGTTGATCACTTTTTTCCATTCCCATATAAAAATCAGCAGAAAAAAAAATGACGACATTACGTCATTCTACGGAAAAATTCAGCCTCTTTTGTATTTTTTTTTAATGTTAAGCTGGATATTTAAGAAATTAAAAAGTGACATAATAATCTTGAGTTATTTTGAAATGGAAAATAAATTTCAAAATATAACATGCGCGCAAAATCGATCGCCTCAGTGTCAACTCAGCTAGCGCAGCGGGAGGGCGTATCGCTTCTTGTCACTGGAGCTCGCAAACTCTACGTATGAATTTTAGCAAGAATATACTTCGACTACTACAACTTGGTCCGTTGAGTATTTATTTTGTTTTCAGTACTGATATTAAAAATATAGTTGTGAATATGTCGCAGTAACATAGATAAAGCCGTAATATAGTTATATCCCTAGGGATATAATTATATACCGTAGCATAGTTAAACGAAAGCGATTCTTTAATATCGCTCTGCTATTCTATACAGCTCTGCTCTGCCGTTGATAGCCGCGTACAACGGCGTAAGAATGAGAAAGGCGCTGAATACGCGGCGAAGACGGTAAGATGTCCGTGACTACCGAAGGACCACCGCCGCCAATCGCTTCCATATTTGGTAAATAATTGGTACGCAATAGGTACTAATTATAAGTACTCGAACAAAAAAATTGGTACCTTCGTAGTTTTTCACGCTCTTTACTCATTTAGTATTGTGCTCTGAAAATGGACATTTCTATGTGCGATATTTTTATGGTCTGGCTTCTTTCAAAAGAAATAGATAAAATTAAACGTAAAAAAATATACGCTGTCGAATTGAGAACCACCTTCTATTTTAGAAGTCGGTTAAAAAATAAAACGCAAACGACAGTTGATCGACCCAGTACAGGTACAGTCCAAGAACTAGATCGAAGGATTGAGAATTCATCTCTCTCTGACAATTCTAAGGACTTTAGACCGATAAAACTAGAATTCACATATTAAGAGAAATACTTTTTCTTGTCAATTTCTTCGATCTAGCTCTTGGACTATACCTACCTTAAAAATGTAACTCATTTTATCTCCTAAACTGACTAAATCTAAAAAAATAAAGACCCGATTAAATCTGTGACTTGGCGAAAAGTTGCGACTAATTAGCGACTATTGAGAGAGAAAACAGATCTTGTTCGGAGTATCGAACGAAGGATCTGCTAAAGCCAAAGACGAGATTGTGGTCAAAACATTTGCCACAACTTTCCTTTTCGGTAAAATAGTAGTTAATATCTTTAAAACATAAGCCTTAATAGTGATAACAAAACTAGGATCGACGCGTGATTTAACTTTAATGAGAACCATCGAATTTAATGAAATCATTGATTGGCCTTGATCACAACCTATACCTGAAATCGAACCCTTAGTTGGTATTCTATTGGGACCTAAGAGCTGGACTGCGGACTCCGTCACAAAGGAAGCCTGAGACCCCTGGTCTAACAGGGATCTTAATACTATAGCAGTACCGCTCTTTGATTCCACTGCAATTAGCGCAGTGGCCAGTACTATTTGACTATGACTATTAGCAAAACAACTTACAACATTAGTAGAATTACTCTGGGTTGAAGTATCAACAGAAATGCTGCTTTCTGCAACTTGATCAGTTTTGTTACTATCACCAACTGATTTGGAGATATTCTTGAGATGAAGAAGACTATGATGCTTCTTTTTACATATATGACATCTGGAAGACTGGCGGCATGCATATACGGAGTGATTTGCCCCTAGACAGTTATAGCATAAACCATTTGTTTGGACAACATTACGACGCTTATCTACATCGAGACCGGCGAACTTTTTACAATTAGCCAGCTTGTGGTTATCTTGACAACAAATACAAGATGTAGTTGATACATGAAGCGATTTGATTGGCGCTTTACGATTGGACTTGATTGATGACGTTGACCTTCGCTGTTGTCTAAAAATTCCAAAGATCGGAATCTTTGTTCAAGAAAAGACTTGAACTGATTCACTGTAGGCAAGTCGTCTGAATAATCACTAATTTTCATTTCCCATTGTTTTCTTTATTCAGTGTCCATTTTTAAACTCAATACATAAATAACTATAATATCCCAATGCTCAACCAATATACCTAAATTTTTCAAAGCATGTAAACATTCGTTAGAAGTATCTAATAATTCCTTAACTGCGCTGGAGGATTCGGTTGCAATATTTTTTTGACTCATAAAACGTTTGATTATACAATTTGCTAAATATTTTTTACCGCGATTCACCGCGATTCACAAAAGTGACGTCACGGCACAACGCCATCTGTTGTTAAATAGCGGTACTAAGCTGAAAAATGACAAATGTTTACTTTCGATAATGATTGATGTAGGTACTTACTTAAACAGATTAGACAATCATCTTCTCTAACAATAACGTCATCTAATAATCACTAATTTTCATTTCCCATTGTTTTCTTGATTCAGTGTCCAGTTTTAAACTCAATACATAAATAACTATAATATCCCAATGCTCAACCAATATACCTAAATTTTTCAAAGCATGTAAACATTCGTTAGAAGTATCTAATAATTCCTTAACTGCGCTGGAGGATTCGGTTGCAATATTTTTTTGACTCATAAAACGTTTGATTATACAATTTGCTAAATATTTTTAATTATTATATCGATTCTCTAATTTAGTCCAACAGGTTACATAATTACTACTAGTAATAGGAATGTGCAGTAAAAGACATTCTGCCTCTCCAGACAAATGTGATTTTAAATAATGCAGTTTCTGAACATCGTCTAGTGGGTTATTATCGTGAATTAACGATTTAAATAAATCTCTAAAACTAATCCACTCAGAATAACTTCCGGAAAACATAGGCAATTCAATCTTTGGCAATTTTACAGAACAAATCTCTTTAGAACCCTTCGCAGACAATTCAGACACTTTACACAAACTGTCCGAATATACAATTTTTTTTAATGCTTCCCTCAACTCTGCTTTATAATCAGTAAATAATTCTTCTGTGGTCTCATATACATTTTTATGTTATAATCCGATTTTTCGAATTCAATAGACTTAACCGATGATACAATTTTTATGCGAGTTTCAGAAAACGCTGACCAGTTAGCTTCTAAAATTTCTAATCTAGTTTCTATGTATGAACTGGTTACTTGCTCCTAAGGTGATTTCTTAAAGTTAGACCTTACCTTACTGATAGTAGAAAGTAAATTACACTGTAAATTACTCAAAGCTTCCATATTTAATAAAGATAGTCCTTTTAATAAACTGTTCTTGAACGTTATACTAAGTTCGTGGACAACACGTAAAAAATCACAAGTCTTTGAACTTAATACACTTCTCTGCAAAATCGGACATGGGTTCCCCGTAGTTCACTTTTTCTTGAAATTATTCTAAGTCCATGCACACGTTAAAGTTTCTAAGTCCAAATTGTTAGTTAAAATGTTCTAAGTTAATTAGGTCGAAATTGCTTTTAATGGTTAAGACTCAATTTATTAATTAACTAATCACTCTGATGTAATAAAGTACTCACAGAATATACTCGTATCACTTCACTGTCACTCACTTGTACGTAGCTCGTCGCAATGATATGCGGGATACTCTCCCCCCGCACCGCAGCTGCTGCTCACGCCAACACGAACTGGATAGCCAGCACCCAGCGATGACCGTTGTGTACCACTTGTACATATACGCCTAAGCGCCAACCTTGTACGGCCCGCCGATGCTGCTCGCTCGCCACTGACCGCGTTGACGTAATGACGTAGCAGGTTGACCATTCAACCTAACTCCACAAACAAGGACAATGCACACCAATCCTTTATCCGGCTCGAAGGACAACACACAACGGTACAACGTCCCAAAAATATCTCGAAAGAAATAAAACAAGTGCGTCCAGAGTAAGACAATTTATTACATAAAAAACCGAAGAGGTCATATTCTGCAGGAGAATCTTAACACCGCGATTCACAAAAGTGACGTCACGGCACAACGCCATCTGTTATTAAATAGCGGTACTAAGCTGAAAAATGACAAATGTTTACTTTCGATAATGATTTATGTAGTACTTATTTAAACAGATTAGACAATCATCTTCTCTAACAATAACGTCATCTAAAAATGCGCCGGGGCTAAAATACGTTCTTGATGCCTTATCCCACCCCAGATACCATATAAGAGTCATGACCAGTGATCGGAGTAGGTAGATTGATTTTTGGTACTTGTATCATAAATGCACACAGAAAGAATAACATGGATAAGCCATTTACCCGGAAAGTAATTCCGGTATTTCCGGATTCAATTAAATATTGTTAATGTTGGTAGTGATATTATTCCTACTCAATTCAAAATTTAAAGGAAGGTATTAAAACTAAATTAATTCATTATTTATCTGTTGAATAATAAAAACAATCGAATTCCGATCGAAGCTTTAATTTTTATTTTTAGCCTTTTATGGCTAGAACTTTTATAGATAGACATAAATTGTTGCACTTAAATTTAAATATTTTCATAGTGGTCATGGTAATTTGCATTAAGGGTAGAATAAATGACGGGGCCCCATAGAGGGCCAATGCCTGCTAGGGTCGTGAGACTGTTCTAAGTATGCACCACGACTCTGAAACGTAAAGGGCATACGAAGGAACAGGTTGATTTTAGTCAGATTTTAGGACCAAAAAAAAGGGGTAGAATAAAGAAAAAAGATAAAAATCAACATTGTTTATTGTTAAATATGTACATTTTACATTTATTCACATTTTTAATCTTCATCGATTACAATGTCAGCATCCTGGTAATCCTGATCTTTACAATTAAAATATATAACTATGAGTTTCTCTATATTTTCTATTTTCAACCTATTTCTTTTAACATCTAAAATCCATTTATAAATGGAAAAAGACCGTTCTACATCTGACGATGTCAAAGGAGCAAATTTTAAAAAAGGTATTAAATTATGTGCTTTATTTTTTTCAATGGCCTCACTATATTCTCTAAGTGTGTCTAAATCTGGGTTTCGTTCCATAACACGTTCTATTTTTTTTTTCTATATTTTCTGAATTGCACTGATTTATAGCATCTCTGACGTTGTCAAATGCTAAAAGTGAATCTGTCAACGATAAATTATGCTTTTGCAATTCTTTTAAAGACAAATGAATTATAAAATAATTGTCTTTAATGTAATTTAAATCTTCTTTTAAATTTTCTTTTTCTATAATATTTTTTGCCTCTCGAATAGATACAGCATCAGAGCTGCTTAAACAAGATAATACTTCTTTTATTTTTTCAAAGTTTTGAGCGTTATAAAATGCTGCCTCTAACCAAGTGCCCCATCTTGTAACAACTGGTTGGGGAGGTAGCGGCAAATCTAGATATTTTTCTTTTAAAATTTTGACTCTACTTGGGGCTTTCAAAAATACCTTTTTAACATTTGCTATTAAAATGTTAACATCGTGATATTCTAACCTAATTTGCTCAGATACGCGATGAAGAGAGTGCGCCAAACATGTTACGTGCTTCATTTCAGGTAAGTATTGTTTTAAATTTCGTCCTGCAGACAGCATAATTATATGCAACGCTATCAGTGCAGAGGACAAGAATGTTACCTACCTTCGATTCAAAAGAATCTTCCCAAAAGTTTTCCAAACATTCTAACACAAATTGCGTGATTGTTTGTCCATTAACTACAGTTAGCATTTTACATGTTACCAAATAAGGTCTAGTCAAATTGCTAGGATGTAAGGGTTTTATTAAAAAATGGACTATATAGCGGCCTAAAAAGTCTGTCGTTTCATCTAATGATATCCATAGTTTCTCATTTTTATAATTTTGCCGAATTGAATTGATTTTATTCTTAAAAAACTTGTCCAAGTAAACTTTCCGTAACTGTGATTCATCTGGCAGAGTACGATTAGTAAACGTACAACAACAGGTACTACACATATATTTTTTAAAGAAATCTTGAAAAGTAGTATTTTTCATCTGAGACCACGGAATATTGCACAAAATGAGAAATTTTATAAGATCGAAATGTCTTTTAACGTTTCCTTTTTTTATGGTTTTCAAATGGCTTTCACATTTTGAACAGTATATTGTACCACTAGCGTGATCGTAAAGTAGTTCGGGATGACCGGATATCCATTTTTCTACAGTTTCAGCCTTGACGTTTGCCATATCTGAACTCTGTTGTAGAGATGGAACCTCGTATATATCACCTAAAACAAAGACATGAAAAAATTACATTTTATTTAGTTTATTTAGCTTACTCCGTTTGTTTTATTTTTAGGGTTCCGAAAAAAAAGGAACCCTTATAGGATCACTCGTGTGTCTGTCTGTCTGTCTGTCTGTCCGTCTGTCACAGCCAGTTTTCTCCGGATCCACTGGACCGATTCTGTTGAAATTTGGTACACATATGGACTTCTATGACCCAAACACGGACGCGTTACGTAAATTATTAAATTTTTAGTATGGGGGTCACTTTTGGGGGTCAAACTCGAAAATTAAAAAAAAAGTTTTTTGAAATATATAGTGTGACATACCAAATGAAAGGACTTACTGTGAGGGTTTTAATTATATTTTTTTCATAATTTTAAAATAGATGATTTAGAAGTTATTCAAGAAATTAGACGAAAAATGACCATTCCCCCCTCTTATCTCCGAAACTACTGAGCCTAATTTTTTTTTAAAAATGGAGGTAATAGATCTTTACCTAAAGATTACAGGAAAACCTATTAGAAGTCTGTAGTGTTAAAATAACATGTTAAAAAAATTAAATTCGTTCGGAACCCTTTGCACGCGAGTCCGACTCGCACTTGGCCAGTTTTCGTGGATCAAATTTAGTCATTGAAATTTCACCCTCTTCCTGTCAACCGATTGATCTAAAATTTGGTATTCGCCTTTGATTCTGGTGACAATACAATTATGTATATTCAATATTATTGTCAATCCAAAATGGCTGCCGCTACAAGATGGCGGACAACTTAGTTTTTTTTTCAATCCCATCAATATGGGTATCAAATGAAAGGACTTGTTATGTAGAATATTTTGTAGAGAAGTAGATAAGGCCTATAGTAATTTATTTTACCAATACATTGCAAGAGGACACAGGGTATTCAAATTATATACGGATTCCAGTAAAATGTCGGTTAATAGTGGAGTTAGCTGAATTGCGACTACATTACTAGAATATCATAATTTTGTTTCGCACTAAGCTCACTGGTTCATACTCTATTAAAGATTTAACAATATTAAGACTCATGGTATGTTCAGCAGGTTAAGCGAACAAACACAATACTAAAAATATTCTTATAGTACATCCAAACATGCTTTATACTCCTTGTAAAATATTACTTACCAAAGCTTGGTTTAAATATGTAGATCCAATTCAATAGTGAAAAATCTGAGTCCGTATATTCGAGCCAAATCGTGGTTTAGAGCAGATTCCAGAAGTCAGTATGTACACAAGCCAGGGTCAAGTAACGTTTTCACAACACAGTAACAAACAAAGATGCGCACTCTACGTACCGAAGTAAAGGCATTACGCATTGGCGTACGCATTGTTCTGATAACCGGTTATTGTACCACCCATGATCCTTTGTTCTGATTGGTCGTTGGGTTTTGTCAAATCGTGACTGTGTGCCGTTAAAAAAAAAATAAAGAATAATATTGCTCATTTTATTACAATTCCTACCCTTTTTTTTGAGGATGGCAAATCAAATGACTCCTTCCACTCTGGCAGAATAAAATTCCTACATAAGTTCCGGTTTTTTTTAATAATCCACCAATTCCGGTCCATATTAATATATACGTTTCGGATCAATGACCCCATTTCAATCCACCTACTCCGATCACTGGTCATGACATGAGCGCAACACCCGACTGTTCGCCGACCCACCAGACAATTACAGCAGTATTCAGTTATACCATTACGACTAGGAATATTATTTTCTATTATTACATAGACAAAGTAAGTTCGCCTGGTTACATGTCGCGACTTAATTCTACCCCTTATTAATGTCATATTACCAGTCCCTCTAAGATTATATTGCTCTGTGTTGTTGGGTTCACTACATACGTCATAATAAAATGAGATCTCTGTATTCCAGGGTAGGGAAGTATAATAAATTATCTACATCTGCAGTTATATTTGTGAAGACGGATGTTCTCCTGTACATATTGTTTCTACTATATCTGCCAGTTCGTTGTGAAGAAACATTCTTTGTCTTATTATTTCTAATTATTATTATTTATTCATTTGTTTTGACTACAAAGGTCCAATTGTTAGTAAAATAAAAAACACAAGGAAAAAACTTAATCTACGGATTAGTAACTTAATTAAAAACACACAAACAAAACGTATACATTTATGAGCGACAAGGTGCCCTTGTCGCACCAATACATTTATCAAATGCCTCAGCATTGGGGCATCTTGCTGTCCAGCTAGGGCTTTCAGAATACTGTTGGAACTGCCACGCACTTTTGTAAGCAAAGAAGCGGTCTTTTTTCTTTGAATTGCGTAAAAGTCATCGATTCGCGCTTCCGCAAACATAGTGGAAGCACTGCAGTACCGTGGCAGCCCCAGCAGCATCCTGAAAGCATTATTGTACTGTATTCGTAGGAGGTCTAGAGCTTTACGCGTATAGTTGACCCATAGGCTGCCCGTGTAGAAGTTCTGACAGTACGCTGTGAACAGCGTGATTTTAGCTTCTGTACTACATCGGGAAAACCTATGTGCCAACATGTTACACCTTGCAGCTAGCATCCTACGCTCGCGTTCCATGTCCACCTGATCCTTAAGGTCCTCCGTAACATAGTGGCCAAGGTATTTAAAATGAGACACCCGTTTAAGCGGCTCGCCATTGATTGTCAGCACAGGCTCATATGAAATTGGCCTCCCAGGAGTCCTAAAAATCAGGTATTCACTTTTTTTAACATTATAAACTAGGCCGTGTCTGGCTGCATACCTTTCGCATGTGTCTAACATTTCCCTGATTGAGCCAGCCGTTGGACCCAGCAGGACCGTGTCATCCGCGTAGCTTAAATTGTTGACGCTAACATTGTCAATTTTGCATCCAACAGGTTTGCTGCTGAGTCCAGCAATTAGTTCATTTATGTACAGGTTGAAGAGCTTGGGAGAGCTTATACCCCCCTGCCTTACCCCACATTCCAACCTGTACGTGTCTGAAAGAACATCACCCCACCGAACATTGTTCACCTGATTTGAGTACCAGTATTGAAACAGGCGCAGCAACTCCAGAGGTACACCCGCTTCCCTGAGCTTACCCCAAAGGACTTTATAGGACACTAGGTCAAAAGCCTTTGAGAGATCAAGGAAGCAGGCATAGACTGGTGTGCATCTATCCTTATAGTATTGAACGGTCCGCTTCAGGCTGAATATAGCACTCTCAGTAGACAGTTCAGGCCTAAACCCGAATTGTGCGTCATGAATGTTCAGCCACTTATCCAACTGTTTATCAAGCAGACCGTCCAACACCTTCGCAATGACAGTGGCTAGAGAAATGGGCCTGTAGTTCATCTGATCTGATACATCGCCAGTTCTGTTTTTCAGTATCGGCACCACTACCGTCTTTAGCATTTCTAAGGGGAGATACGAGTGACTAACACTTAATGAAAAGAACATAGCCAGTACCACAGGAAGATGTACCCCCGCATTGCGTAGGTGCTCGATACTGAGACCGTCACGACCAGGAGATTTACCTCTATCCATATTCCAAATAATTTTATTGACCTCTTTGGCTGAGAATCGAATTGGCTCCTGATCACAAGAAATCTCAATATCGATTACATTCTCGCTTGGACCCAGTGGTGATGATACCTTAAAATGTTCCTTGAACAGATTGGCTATATCCCTAGGCGAACCACATTCCCCAACACTTACAGGGCGACTCGGCCTAATACTCAGCTTGTTAGTTAATTTCCAGAACTTACTGAAATCTTTAGAGGATCTATGCGAGGCTACGATATCCATTTTTATTTGATCCTGGTGATTTTGACACCATTTTAATCTACCTCTGAAGATCTTTTGACTAACCCGCATCTCTTCCCAAATTTTACCTGAGTTTGGTTTATTGTGAACCAACCAAGCTTGATACTTAAGCCGAGCCTCCTGATAAACTTCACGTACGTGCCTGTTCCATCCTATGACTCTCCTCGCGGTATGGGGCGACTTCTCCTCACAGGTCTTTTCTGCCGCTTCGGTCAGAATAGTCACGATTTCCCTATACATGCAGTCCAGAGCACGCCTATGATCTTCATTTTGACATAGTCACGATTTCCCTATACATGCAGTCCAGAGCACGCCTATGATCTTCATTTTGACACATTTTGTCTCCACATTTCTGAAACATTTCAGGATAATTTATATTCTTAAATCTATTGGCTCGCGGCCACTAGACCAACGAAGTAGTTACAAAGTAAATTTTAATGATGTTTCAACTATAATTTGAAAAGCAAAACATCGTATCTTATTTTTTTAACAGAACATAAAGCCGTATGTCTATGATACGTCTTTATACGTTTATTCATTATTATATTTAAACATCGCAAATGTTCGTAAGTATAAGTTACGACTCCTAGAGTTAAATTGTTGTGTAGTATAAAGTCGTAACTGACCACTGTTAACGTTTGACTATAACGCATATAGTCGTAACAAAATCGTTTCGACATTATGCGCCGGAATGGCCGTAATGTTAGTTTTTTTTTTTTGTTGAGACCTATTGAACACTATCACATACTAACTATTATATTCGTAACACACATATAAACAAGTAAAATAAATATAATACAAGACAAATCAGTAAAACTTACCATTTCCAAAATTGACATCGACCGTTACTTCACTATTTTGGTTTATTTGTTCATTTAACACTAGTTTCATAATCTTGGAAGCACGTACGTTACTCATTTTACTATAACTATTACTAGAACTCCTAAAAATATTTAAACAATAACGCAAACAATCGATTGTTTTATTTTACAAACAAACGTTGTAGCAAACTTCTACACTATTGACATACGACTTGACGTCGCGGTCGGTACTGTGCTCTGATTGGCCGGCCGCGGTCCAATCGATCGGAGCATACCGTCGGGACTATCCGTGCGACTTTGTGAGCGGGAGCGTTTAAATGTTAAGACAATTATGACATGCATATTTTTATTCCAATTTTAGGCTCAGCAGTTTCGCAGATAAGGGACCAATGGTCATCACTAAATACAAACAATATTTATATTTTGACAGTCTCAGTCAGCAAGACTCTGGTCTAGGCATGGGTAATAATGTTTTTACACTGTAGCTAAACTTATAAATGTAGCGGTTTAGAATTTCGGATATTGCATTTTTATATTTTAATTTCGGTGTATTGGTTGAATCTGTATGGAACTACATTATAAAATATCTGTTTTTATTGTTAGTTTTCTTTAATTTCACTTTGTTTCAATGTATAATTCAAATTAACTTGGTCAAGGTGAGCAACACAACATAAAATTAAACATGGTCGTCAGGGCCCCCAGTCTGCTATTTTTCATAATGTCGACATTCCAACACGATCCCATTGTCATTTTGCTTAAAGTTCGTAATCTGCTAAATTCATAATGGTCGATCACTGGTCGGTCAATGGTCTCGTAATAGAATCGTGTTATAATGACATTGTCGTATTGCCATTATTATAAAACCCGTTAGTAGAAATTATTTTCGAAAAACAACTACTAAAGAACATTTAGTTATGACAGATTTCTTTTATATATATTTTTTTACATATTATTCACTAATTTGTCATTATGTACGAGATTACCATTCTATGCCATTTCTTTCAATGGAGTGTCAGTGGTTGACCATTGGAAAATCATAATGACGCTTTTATATTAGTAGATTGCCAAACTTGTCAAAATCAACAATTATGAAATCAATGATAGACCATTCTGACACTATTGTAATAGCAGACTTGGGGCCCTGATCAGCAGTAGGTATGTGAAAAATGTCATTTTGACTATGACATTTGATTGACGTGTGATTGTATCCTAATTGATCGTAATATCTGCGATAAAAACAAAACAATACGAATTTCGAAAATCTACTCGACTGCGGCAGCACATTTTATAATTATCACCTAGTCGAGCAGTAAGAGATTGGTTATATCGGTGTCAAGAGGAGCAAGAAACGAAAGGAAGGCTTGAGCGTTATTTTATTTATCAATACTGTCCTGCTGCTTCAATCTCTAGTGCCTATCAATATCCTCTAGACTGGACTCTAGATATCCGCAGAGCTTTATTTAGATGATATACATAGTTTCCATTCACGGCCAACGTGGGGACATCACTATGCAGGTGTCGTATCAGACATACACTCCGGTAGATTAAATGCACCTGAAACAAAAAAAGACATGTTTTCAACTCTCAGATAAGATTTTTCATTTATTTTTTTTCGATTGGATTTCTGTCGGCTTACATTGGGGTTTTGCTTGGATACAAATTTTATAGCCTAGAATTAGGAGTTCATATCATTCCCTTTGCGTCAATTCCTGCTTTGTCAATTTGTGTGATATACCTTCATACATACCTCGTATTTACAGGCGCGTGACTTCACTATAACCACAACCCACCGAATTCGGCGAAGAGACAGCTGATCGCCTTAAATGGGCAAAGGAATTTATTTTTGAAATTTAATAAATTTTTGTTATTTCCTGGTTTATTATGATCCCAGAGGACTGAAAAAAGTGTGGAAAAATCTACTTATTACAGTTTTCGTGAAAGTCTATGTACTCCGGGAAGCACATTGCCAAGTATAGTATAAAAAATGGAGCACAGTGCCAAGATAGCAATTAAACACATATTAGTAAAATCTATTCTTTATAAATTCACTAGGTACAGCATTAAAGTACTAAACATATACACTTAAAATAAAATATCCTAACTAAGATAAGGCGTCAAAAAATTCGTCCGCATCGCTGTCCACCGGAAGTGAGCCCAAAAGACTGGCGGCATTGCCACGTTGTATGGCAATGCTTATCCTCTGTCCGAGGTAAAAGCCAGCCCTTAGGTCACGCGAAGTGTCAACTAAGCGTTTAGAAAGATCTTTAAATAAGGCATGAGCACTTGGACCCCACGGTCCAAGAGTTTCAACCCCAAACGGCTCAAAAATATAATTGCCAACAAGGTTATTATATTTCCGCCGTTTGAGGTTCTCAGCAGCCGCAGCAGCAGTACCAGCACAGCACGATGAGCTAGGAAGATGGGATGGCGCAAGAGTATCGACACAAGTAGCGTCCCACACTAAAGGCCTACCCATCTTCCATGGAAACAAAGACATACCGTCCGGTCGCTTGCCGTCGTCGCGTGCCAGGCCATTGGGTTCTAGTACGGCTGGAACGCCGACGGCGACAAGAGCGCGTCGTATAATGTCGTTGATGTTTGCGTGCCGTGCAAAGCGACCCGCACTTCGACTGCATGAGAGACCGTGGTGCCCGAGGCTGTTGACAGCTTCGCCACAGTGACAACGATGAGGAGAACAACACGATGCGCCTAAGCGAAGGGAAGCAGCGAGGCGGAAAGTTGTATCGTCGAACAAGGTGCCTTAGTTCGACGACGGTAGTGCGTGAAGCCAGAGGCCCGACTCCCACTCACCCACAGCCAGCAGGCGCGCACGCTCCGCAGTAGGAGTAGAAGTGGCTATAAGGTTCCTCTGAACTTCTCTGCAGACCGGCTCATCCCACTGTCTCTGGTATGATGGGTTGTCGGGTAGATTTACATTCGGGCAAGCGAGTTTCCAGGCATTCACAGCCTCGATGAAGCACGGCACATCAAAATCAATTAGTGTGGAAGCTAGGATATTCCTGATTAATTTATCAGTGCCATGAACCGAGGATATAAAAGCCGGTAAACTAATACTGGTAATTTTGCGGACGCCGAGGCCTCCCATACGAATGGGAAGAGTAGCTTGAGCCCAAGCTCGGTCGTCCATGGCCACATTTAAAATTGAAGATAGTGTATGCTTGATAATTTGGTCCATTTTTTCTAAAAGGTGAGGGTGCTTCCACATATGGGAAGCACGAAGGAAATATGTCAATTTATTTATTTAATTCTTTATTAAACATAATTCTTATTCAAAACCGTTTATTGAGTGGGAAACTGGCGAAAGCTATTCCTTTTGTTATTTTCTCTTACCACAAAACACATGCATATTGCACTTCGCGCAACAAATTTGGTTCTTCCCTCTTTGCAAAACCTGCAGCGTGATTGCTCATTTGCCGATTCTGGAAAATGTTTGACTGTATCGTATCTGACAATGTCCACTGGCTGTTAGGCTCTAGGTTTCTGAATGATTCTCTCCCCTTCTCCATACTTCCACTGGACTTGACGAATTTTCCAGCCCGACAGAGTCCTTCAAATAAATCAAGCCCAAACTCTTTTAGAGACTTTTTCGGTCTCCCATCTCGCCAAGAAAGAAGAAGCCAGCCGTTAGAAATGCATATATCCAGCAATTGCGAAAAATTACCCAAACAAATTAGGTACAAAGATGTCTGCTAAATCTACGCCTCCCATACTGCTTCACAAGTTGAGGGCAGTAAAGATTGACCTTGCGTTTGTCTTCCTTTGAATATCTCCTTATCTTTTCAATGGGATGAGAATCCACGTAGGAACTTATAAGCGTTACCACCCTGTTATCGTTCCACTTCACTAACGCCAACTTGGTGCTATTGCACACAACTTGGGCACTGTATCCTCTGACACTGGACAAGTAAAGAAGTTGTCCGCGTAATATGATGGATGGTTATTCAAATATATATTCATTGATTTTAAATCACAATTTAATCAAGTATAATTCACTCTCGCTAACATAACCATTGTTTATTTTAAATACGAGGTATCGGTACTTAAATTCATTAAAATCTTGTGCAACCTTCACCGTTTATAACATCTTGCAACCTTTCTCGCATTGACGCAACCGTATTGTAACATACATTATTGCCTCTTAAACTATTCCATATCTCGTAGACGTGTCGGACTAGCTAGCTTCTCTGGTTCTAGCTTGGTTGCTGTCCCACTCTTAGACCACCAGCCCCACAAATTCTCAATTGGATTGAGGTCAGGGCTTTTAGGCGGCCACGGCAACGAACTCGCGAAATCGCGATTGCTATTGAACCAGGCTTGAGTGAATCGAGAATTATGAACCCATGTTTTGTTCTGCACAAAATCAATAGGCGTCAATTCGGGAAAGTAAAACTTCGTATAAAATACTAGTATATTGCTTGCTATTCATTAGACCACTGTTTTCGGCCAATTCACCGGGTCCACTGGAAGCCATCCAGCCCCAAACTCCGAAGCTTATCCGGCTACTAGATAGCAGTATATTTTTTTCCAATTAACTAATATAATTAGGCCGCAATAAATACAAACGTTCATAACAGAAGAAAAAAGAAAAAAAAATTGTGAACTGTTACTAATTAATTTAAATATTGAACCCTAAAATCGGCTACCCAACACGCAGCACCCTAAAAAAACTGGCCAAGTGCGAGTCGGCTTCGCTTGCAAAAGGTTCCGAACGAATCTCATTTTTGTAACATGTTACTTTAAGACCACCCTCGAGTAAAGTATCAAGTAGACTAATCGCTAGTTAAAGTAACCCGTAACTGCACGTGTCAATTTCAAGAACTTCGAGTAGCACTAATCATTTGATTAAACTGACCCGTAACTTACTTGCCACGTCGTCTGCGAATTAGAACGTTTACTTGACAGTTGAATTAAATCACAGAGTTTAGATTAATGAACATTTGTCTGTTTCTAAAAATGGATTTAATTGACCATCAATTGGATGAATAACTACGTTGCAACGGATATCGAGGATTCGTGTATTTAATTTTTGTGTAGTTTTTTAAATAGGTTAGTTCCTTCTACACTTGGGACATAAAGATTGAATACGATGTTCTGTCAGTAACCTACATCAGTAGGTAACTACTTATCTAACAAAGAAAAAATCTTGATTTCAGAAATCAAGCAGTTTCATAAAAAACAAGGGTACTATTACGTTGAGGTATCTCGCTACTGGATCCTACTTAAGAAGGATCCAGTAGCCAGCTGATTTTTGTGGTGTCAGCCTACCAACAGCAAGCCGTATTGTTAAGAAAGTTACTGAGTGTATCGCTCAATTACGACCAGTTACGATAAAGTTCCTTGACGACATAAGTACACTACGTAATGGTTTTTATCAAATCGCAAGTTTCCCCAGGGTAATAGGAGCTCTAGATTGTATCCATGTTACTATACAGTCACCCGATGTGTTATATTTCTGAATTTTATCATATTATAATAATTGATTATTAAGAATCCGTCCTGCCAAACGATTGATTTCGGTCAATTTTGTTCCGTAATTGTTAAAATGTGTAACATAATATTAGCAAACCTGTGCACGCTATGGGTTGCTTAACTCTTCATCTTGTACGTGGCATGAAGGTTTTACAAAAAAAAAGAAAAAAACAACTGATGGTAAACCTTTAATATTCAATGCAATTTTTTGTTTCCAAAATGATGTCAGATTGAAGTTTGACGATCGTTTCAGAAAAACTACGAGAAATATAAAAATATAAGTAACAACAGCATATAACCCTTTTGCGTTGGTGTTGATCACTTTTTTCCATTCCCATATAAAAATCAGCAGAAAAAAAAATGACGACATTACGTCATTCTACGGAAAAATTCAGCCTCTTTTGTATTTTTTTTTTAATGTTAAGCTGGATATTTAAGAAATTAAAAAGTGACATAATAATCTTGAGTTATTTTGAAATCCTACTAATATTATAAATGTGAATGTTTGTATGTTTGTATGTTTGTATGTTTGTATGTTTGTATGTTTGTATGTTTGTATGTTTGTATGTTTGTATGTTTGTATGTTTGTGCCTCAATCAGGCAAAAATGGCTGAAGGGATTTGGATGAAATTTGGAACACATATAGTTCACATCCTGGAATCAAACATAGGCTACTTTTTATCCCGGTAAAAGGCAACGCTTAACGAAGACTGAGGAGGAAGAGGAAACTCAGTGCTTCTGCTGCCTTAGTACTTCAGATTCAAAAGTACCAGGAGAACAGAAACATGTCGTCGTATTTCCGGGGCTGAAATTGGGAGCGCTTAAGATTCACAAGTACCAGGAGAACAGAACGATGTTAAAGTATTTTTGGGCAACAATATATATATTTTTTTTCCCTCGAACAGAAATATGTATGTTGAAGTTTTTTCCGGGCTGGAATTGTGAACGCTATAGATTCACATGTGACAGGTGAACAGAAACATGTTTGAAGTATTTCTTTGGCTGAAATTATGAGCGCTAAAGATTCACAAGTACCAGGAGACCATAAATATTTCGAAATTTTTCCGGCGCTGGATCGGTGACCGGTTAGAATTCAAAAGTAACAGGAGATAAGAAACATGTCGAAGTATTTTCGGAGCTAGGATTGTGAATGCTAAAGATTCCCAGGAGGCCAGATATTTGTCGAAATATTTCCGCACTATATGAGCGGTAAGGATTCAAAAGTACCAAAACAACATAAAAATGTGGAAGTTTTTCCGGGCAGGAATTATGAGCGCTAAAGATGCTTTATGTACTAGGAGACCAGAAATATGTCGCAGTATTTCCAGGGTTGGAATTGTGAGCAGTTAGGATTCAAAAGCATCAGGAGATCAGATACATGTAGAAGTATTTTCGGGGCTGGAATAATGAGCGCTACAGATTCACAAGTACCAGGAGAACAGAACGATGTAAAAGTATTTTTGAGCTAGAATATTTTTTGTTTTTTTTTTAACATTCAAACAGAACAATGTTTGTCGATGTTTTTCCGAGCTGGAATTGTAAACGCTATAGATTCACATGTGACAGGAGACTAGAAACATGTCGAAGTATTTTTTGGCCGAAATTGTGAGCACTAAAGATTCACAAGTACCAGGAGACCATAAATATTTCGAAATTTTTCCGGCGCTGGATCGGTGACCGGTTAGAATTCAAAAGTAACAGGAGATAAGAAACATGTCGAAGTATTTTCGGAGCTAGGATTGTGAATGCTAAAGATTCTCAGGAGGCCAGATATTTGTCGAAATATTTCCGCACTATATGAGCGGTAAGGATTCAAAAGTACCAAAACAACATAAAAATGTGGAAGTTTTTCCGGGCAGGAATTATGAGCGCTAAAGATGCTTTATGTACTAGGAGACCAGAAATATGTCGCAGTATTTCCAGAGTTGGAATTGTGAGCAGTTAGGATTCAAAAGCATCAGGAGATCAGATACATGTAGAAGTATTTTCGGGGCTGGAATAATGAGCGCTACAGATTCACAAGTACCAGGAGAACAGAACGATGTAAAAGTATTTTTGAGCTAGAATATTTTTTGTTTTTTTTTTAACATTCAAACAGAACAATGTTTGTCGATGTTTTTCCGAGCTGGAATTGTAAACGCTATAGATTCACATGTGACAGGAGACTAGAAACATGTCGAAGTATTTTTTGGCCGAAATTGTGAGCACTAAAGATTCACAAGTACCAGGAGACCAGAAACATGTCGAAATATTTCCGGCACTGGAATCATGAGCGGCTAGGATTTAAAGGTATCACGAGAACAGAAAAATGATGAAGTATTTTCCGAGCTAGAATTATGAGCGCTAAAGATTCATTATGTACCAGGAGACCAGATACATGTCGAAATATTTCCAGGGTAGTTCAATCTTTCACCAATAGATGGCGCTTTACATTTACCGTCGATTCCTGAATCGCGGTGTTAAGATTTGCACGCAGTTAATGACCCTCTTGATGTTAAGTTTTTTTTTGTTGAATTAAAAATTCACTTGAGTTCACAGCGTATCGTTGTTGTTTTATTACGAACGCGATTTCGGTTCAACCCAGTTCATCCCTGACCGGAACATTGTTGGAGTTGGGAGCAGTTAGGATTCAAAAGTACCAAGAGATTAGAAATATGTCGAAGTATTTTCGGGCTGTAATTATGAGCGCTACAGATTCACACGTAGATACCAGGAGATCAAAAACATGTCAAATTATATTTTCGGCAGGAATTGTAAGCGCTAAAGATTCACAAGTACTAGGAGACCAGAAACATGTTTTAATGTTTCAGGCGCTGGTATTTTGAGTGGTAAGCATTCAAAAGTACCACGAGAACAGAAACATATAGCGGTTTTTTCCGGGCTGTAATTATGAGCGTAAAAGATTCACAAGTACCAGGATACTAGAAACATGTCGAAGTATTTCCGAAGCTGGAATTGTGAGTGGTTAACATTTAAAAATACCAGGAGAACCGAAACATATCGAAGTTTTTGTCTGGGCTGGAGTTATGAGCGCTAAAGATTCACAAGTACCAGAATACCAGAAATATGTCGAAGTAGTTCTGGAGCTTTAAGTACGGACAGTAAAGACTCGCAAACTAGCAGAAAAGAATCATGAAGGTGAATATCCGAGAATGAGAATATGGGACAAAAAAGTTGCGCGCCACCTCTAAAGTCTACGCAGACGAAGTCGCGGGCGAAGTGCTAGTGGAAAATAAATTTCAAAATATAACATGCGCGCAAAATCGATCGCCTCAGTGTCAACTCAGCTAGCGCAGCGGGAGGGCGTATCGCTTCTTGTCACTGGAGCTCGCAAACTCTACGTATGAATTTTAGCAAGAATATACTTCGACTACTACAACTTGGTCCGTTGAGTATTTATTTTGTTTTCAGTACTGATATTAAAAATATAGTTGTGAATATGTCGCAGTAACATAGATAAAGCCGTAATATAGTTATATCCCTAGGGATATAATTATATACCGTAGCATAGTTAAACGAAAGCGATTCTTTAATATCGCTCTGCTATTCTATACAGCTCTGCTCTGCCGTTGATAGCCGCGTACAACGGCGTAAGAATGAGAAAGGCGCTGAATACGCGGCGAAGACGGTAAGATGTCCGTGACTACCGAAGGACCACCGCCGCCAATCGCTTCCATATTTGGTAAATAATTGGTACGCAATAGGTACTAATTATAAGTACTCGAACAAAAAAATTGGTACCTTCGTAGTTTTTCACGCTCTTTACTCATTTAGTATTGTGCTCTGAAAATGGACATTTCTATGTGCGATATTTTTATGGTCTGGCTTCTTTCAAAAGAAATAGATAAAATTAAACGTAAAAAAATATACGCTGTCGAATTGAGAAACACCTTCTATTTTAGAAGGCGGTTAAATAATAAAACGCAAACGACAGTGGATCGACCCAGTACAGGTACAGTCCAAGAACTAGATCGAAGGATTGAGAATTTATCACTCTCTGACAGAAATACTTTTTCTTGTCAGTTTCTTCGATCTAGCTCTTGGACTATACCTACCTTAAAAATGTAACTCATTTTATCTCCTAAACTGACTAAATCTAAAAAAATAAAGACCCGATTAAATCTGTGACTTGGCGAAAATTTGCGACTAATTAGCAACTATTGAGAGAGAAAACAGATCTTGTTCGGAGTATCGAACGAAGGATCTGCTAAAGCCAAAGACGAGATTGTGGTCAAAACATTTGCCACAACTTTCCTTTTAGGTAAAATAGTAGTTAATATCTTTAAAACATAAGCCTTAATAGTGATAACAAAACTAGGGTCGACGCGTGATTTAACTTTAATGAGAACCATCGAATTTAATAAAATCATTGATTGGCCTTGATCACAACCTATACCTGAAATCGAACCCTTAGTTGGTATTCTATTGAGACCTAAGAGCTGGACTGCGGACTCCGTCACAAAGGAAGCCTGAGACCCCTGGTCTAACAGGGATCTTAATACTATAGCAGTACCGCTCTTTGATTCCTCTGCAATTAGCGCAGTGGCCAGTACTATTTGACTATGACTATTAGCAAAACAACTTACAACATTAGTGGAATTACTCTGGTTTGAAGTATCAACAGAAAAGCTGCTTTCTGCAACTTGATCAGTTTTGTTACTATCACCAACTGATTTGGAGACATACTTGAGATGAAGAAGACTATGATGCTTCTTTTTACATATATGACATCTGGAAGACTGGCGGCATGCATATACGGAGTGATTTGCCCCTAGACAGTTATAGCATAAACCATTTGTTTGGACAACATTACGACGCTTATCTACATCGAGACCGGCGAACTTTTTACAATTAGCCAGCTTGTGGTTATCTTGACAACAAATACAAGATGTAGTTGATACATGAAGCGATTTGATTGGCGCTTTACGATTGGACTTGATTGATGACGTTGACTTTCGCTGTTGTCTAAAAATTCCAAAGATCGGAATCTTTGTTCAAGAAAAGACTTGAACTGATTCACTGTAGGCAAGTCGTCTGAATAATCACTAATTTTCATTTCCCATTGTTTTCTTGATTCAGTGTCCAGTTTTAAACTCAATACATAAATAACTATAATATCCCAATGCTCAACCAATATACCTAAATTTTTCAAAGCATGTAAACATTCGTTAGAAGTATCTAATAATTCCTTAACTGCGCTGGAGGATTCGGTTGCAATATTTTTTTGACTCATAAAACGTTTGATTATACAATTTGCTAAATATTTTTTATTATTATATCGATTCTCTAATTTAGTCCAACAGGTTACATAATTACTACTAGTAATAGGAATGTGCCGTAAAAGACATTCTGTCTCTCCAGACAAATGTGATTTTAAATAATGCAGTTTCTGAACATCGTCTAGTGGGTTATTATCGTGAATTAACGATTTAAATAAATCTCAAAAACTAATCCACTCAGAATAACTTCCGGAAAACATAGGCAACTCAATCTTTGGCAATTTTACAGGACAAATCTCTTTAGAACCCTTCGCAGACGATTCAGACACTTTACACAAACTGTCCGAATATACAATTTTTTTTAATGCTTCCCTCAACTCTGCTTTATAATCAGTAAATAATTCTTCTGTGGTCTCATATACATTTTGTATGTTATAATCCGATTTTTCGAATTCAATAGACTTAACCGATGATACAATTTTTATGCGAGTTTCAGAAAACGCTGACCAGTTAGCTTCTAAATTTTCTAATCTAGTTTCTATGTATGGACTGGTTACTTGCTCCTTAGGTGATTTCTTAAAGTTAGACCTTGCCTTACTGATAATAGAAAGTAAATTACACTGTAAATTACTCAAAGCTTCCATATTTAATAAAGATAGTCCACAAACAAGGACAATGCACACCAATCCTTTATCCGGCTCGAAGGACAACACACAACGGTACAACGTCCCAAAAATATCTCGAAAGAAATAAAACAAGTGCGTCCAGAGTAAGACAATTTATTACATAAAAAACCGAAGAGGTCATATTCTGCAGGAGAATCTTAACACCGCGATTCACAAAAGTGACGTCACGGCACAACGCCATCTGTTATTAAATAGCGGTACTAAGCTGAAAAATGACAAATGTTTACTTTCGATAATGATTTATGTAGTACTTATTTAAACAGATTAGACAATCATCTTCTCTAACAATAACGTCATCTAAAAATGCGCCGGGGCTAAAATACGTTCTTGATGCCTAGCCCACCCCAGATAGAACATTTAATAAGAGAAACATCGGTGAGGTTCAGATTAGATTTTTCATTTATTTTTTTCGATTGGATTTCTGTCGGCTTACATTGGGGTTTTGCTTGGATACAAATTTTATAGCCTAGAATTATCATTCCCTTTGCGTCAATTCCTGCTTTGTCAATTTGTGTGATATACCTTCATACATACCTCGTATTTACAGGCGCGTGACTTCACTATAACCACAACCCACCGAATTCGGCGAAGAGACAGCTGATCGCCTTAAATGGGCAAAGGAATTTATTTTTGAAATTTAATAAATTTTTGTTATTTCCTGGTTTATTATGATCCCAGAGGACTGAAAAAAATGTGGAAAAATCTACTTATTACAGTTTTCGTGAAAGTCTATGTACTCCGGGAAGCACATTGCCAACTATAGTATAAAAAATTGAGCACAATGCCAAGATAGCAATTAAACACGTATTAGTAAAATCTATTCTTTATTAAACATAATTCTTATTCAAAAACGTTTATTGAGTGGGAAACTGGCGAAAGCTATTCCTTTTGTTATTTTCTCTTACCACAAAACACATGCATATTGCACTTGGTTCTTCCCTCTTTGCAAAACCTACAGCGTGATTGCTCATTTGCCGATTCTGGAAAATGTTTGACTGTATCGTATCTGACACTGTCCACTGGCTGTTAGGCTCTGGGTTTCTGAATGATTCTCTCCCCTTCTCCATACTTCCACTGGACTTGACGACTTTTCCAGCCCGACAGAGTCCTTCAAATAAATCAAGCCCAAACTCTTTTAGAGACTTTTTAGGTCTCCCATCTCGCCAAGAAAGAAGAAGCCAGCCGTTAGAAATGCATATATCCAGCAATTGCGAAAAATTACCCAAACAAATTTGGTACAAAGATGTCTGCTAAATCTACGCCTCCCATACTGCTTCACAAGTTGAGGGCAGTAAAGATTGACCTTGCGTTTGTCTTCCTTTGAATATCTCCTTATCTTTTCAATGGGATGAGAATCCACGTAGGAACTTATAAGCGTTACCACCCTGTTATCGTTCCACTTCACGAACGCCAACTTGGTGCTATTGCACACAACTTGGGCACTGTATCCTCTGACACTGGACAAGTTAAGAAGTTGTCCGCGTAATATGATGGATGGTTATTCAAATACATATTCATTGATTTTAAATCACGATTTAATCAAGTATAATTCACTCTCGCTAACATAACCATTGTTTATTTTAAATACGAGGTATCGGTACTTAAATTCATTAAAATCTTGTGCAACCTTCAGCGTTTATAACATCTTGCAACATTTCTCGCATTGACGCAACCGTATTGTAACATACATTATTGCCTCTTAAACTATTCCATATCTCGTAGACGTGTCGGACTAGCTAGCTTCTCTGGTTCTAGCTTGGTTGCTGTCCCACTCTTAGACCACCAGCCCCACAAATTCTCAATTGGATTGAAGTCAGGGCTTTTAGGCGGCCACGGCAACGAACTCGCGAAATCGCGATTGCGATTGAACCAGGCTTTAGTGAATCGAGAATTATGAACCCCTGTTTTGTTCTGCACAAAATCAATAGGCGTCAATTCGGGAAAGTAAAACTTCGTATCAAATACTAGTATATTGCTTGCTATTCATTCGACCACTGTTTTCGGCCAATTCACCGGGTCCACTGGAAGCCATCCAGCCCCAAACTCCGAAGCTTATCCGGCTACTAGATAGCAGTATATTTTTTTCCAATTAACTAATATAATTAGGCCGCAATAAATACAAACGTTCATAACAGAAGAAAAAAGAAAAAAAATTTGTGAACTGTTACTAATTAATTTAAATATTGAACCCTAAAATCGGCTGCGCAACACGCAGCACCCTAAAAAAACTGGCCAAGTGCGAGTCGGCTTCGCTTGCAAAGGGTTCCGAACGAATCTCATTTTTGTAACATGTTACTTTAAGACCACCCTCGAGTAAAGTATCGAGTAGACTAATCGCTAGTTAAAGTAACCCGTAACTGCACGTGTCAATTTCAAGAACTTCGAGTAGCACTAATCATTTGATTAAACTGACCCGTAACTTACTTGCCACGTCGTCTGCGAATTAGAACGTTTACTTGACAGTTGAATTAAATCACAGAGTTTAGATTAATGATCTATCTGTTTCTAAAAATGGATTTAATTGATCATCAATTGGATGAATAAGAATATTCTACGCTGCAACGGTTATCGAGGATTCGTGTATTTAAATTCCGTGTGCATAACTTAATAAAACATAAAATAATTCCTAAAACACAAAGGTGAGGACCATTTTTACAGTTTTTTAAATAGGTTAATTCCTTCTACACTTGGGACATAAAGATTGAATACGATGTTCTGTCAGTAACCTACATCAGTAGGTAACTACTTATCTAACAAAGAAAAAATCTTGATTTCAGAAATCAAGCAGTTTCAATAAAAACAAGGGTACTATTACGTTGAGGTATCTCGCTACTGGATCCTACTTAAGAAGGATCCAGTAGCCAGCTGATTTTTGTGGTGTCAGCCTACCAACAGCAAGCCGTATTGTTAAGAAAGTTACTGAGTGTATCGCTCAATTACGACCAGTTACGATAAAGTTCCTTGACGACATAAGTACACTACGTAATGGTTTTTATCAAATCGCAAGTTTCCCCAGGGTAATAGGAGCTCTAGATTGTATCCATGTTACTATACAGTCACCCGATGTGTTATATTTCTGAATTTTATCATATTATAATAATTGATTATTAAGAATCCGTCCTGCCAAACGATTGATTTCGGTCAATTTTGTTCCGTAATTGTTAAAATGTGTAACATAATATTAGCAAACCTGTGCACGCTATGGGTTGCTTAACTCTTCATCTTGTACGTGGCATGAAGGTTTTACAAAAAAAAAGAAAAAAACAACTGATGGTAAACCTTTAATATTCAATGCAATTTTTTGTTTCCAAAATGATGTCAGATTGAAGTTTGACGATCGTTTCAGAAAAACTACGAGAAATATAAAAATATAAGTAACAACAGCATATAACCCTTTTGCGTTGGTGTTGATCACTTTTTTCCATTCCCATATAAAAATCAGCAGAAAAAAAAATGACGACATTACGTCATTCTACGGAAAAATTCAGCCTCTTTTGTATTTTTTTTTAATGTTAAGCTGGATATTTAAGAAATTAAAAAGTGACATAATAATCTTGAGTTATTTTGAAATGGAAAATAAATTTCAAAATATAACATGCGCGCAAAATCGATCGCCTCAGTGTCAACTCAGCTAGCGCAGCGGGAGGGCGTATCGCTTCTTGTCACTGGAGCTCGCAAACTCTACGTATGAATTTTAGCAAGAATATACTTCGACTACTACAACTTGGTCCGTTGAGTATTTATTTTGTTTTCAGTACTGATATTAAAAATATAGTTGTGAATATGTCGCAGTAACATAGATAAAGCCGTAATATAGTTATATCCCTAGGGATATAATTATATACCGTAACATAGTTAAACGAAAGCGATTCTTTAATATCGCTCTGCTATTCTATACAGCTCTGCTCTGCCGTTGATAGCCGCGTACAACGGCGTAAGAATGAGAAAGGCGCTGAATACGCGGCGAAGACGGTAAGATGTCCGTGACTACCGAAGGACCACCGCCGCCAATCGCTTCCATATTTGGTAAATAATTGGTACGCAATAGGTACTAATTATAAGTACTCGAACAAAAAAATTGGTACCTTCGTAGTTTTTCACGCTCTTTACTCATTTAGTATTGTGCTCTGAAAATGGACATTTCTATGTGCGATATTTTTATGGTCTGGCTTCTTTCAAAAGAAATAGATAAAATTAAACGTAAAAAAATATACGCTGTCGAATTGAGAACCACCTTCTATTTTAGAAGTCGGTTAAAAAATAAAACGCAAACGACAGTTGATCGACCCAGTACAGGTACAGTCCAAGAACTAGATCGAAGGATTGAGAATTCATCTCTCTCTGACAATTCTAAGGACTTTAGACCGATAAAACTAGAATTCACATATTAAGAGAAATACTTTTTCTTGTCAATTTCTTCGATCTAGCTCTTGGACTATACCTACCTTAAAAATGTAACTCATTTTATCTCCTAAACTGACTAAATCTAAAAAAATAAAGACCCGATTAAATCTGTGACTTGGCGAAAAGTTGCGACTAATTAGCGACTATTGAGAGAGAAAACAGATCTTGTTCGGAGTATCGAACGAAGGATCTGCTAAAGCCAAAGACGAGATTGTGGTCAAAACATTTGCCACAACTTTCCTTTTCGGTAAAATAGTAGTTAATATCTTTAAAACATAAGCCTTAATAGTGATAACAAAACTAGGATCGACGCGTGATTTAACTTTAATGAGAACCATCGAATTTAATGAAATCATTGATTGGCCTTGATCACAACCTATACCTGAAATCGAACCCTTAGTTGGTATTCTATTGAGACCTAAGAGCTGGACTGCGGACTCCGTCACAAAGGAAGCCTGAGACCCCTGGTCTAACAGGGATCTTAATACTATAGCAGTACCGCTCTTTGATTCCACTGCAATTAGCGCAGTGGCCAGTACTATTTGACTATGACTATTAGCAAAACAACTTACAACATTAGTAGAATTACTCTGGGTTGAAGTATCAACAGAAATGCTGCTTTCTGCAACTTGATCAGTTTTGTTACTATCACCAACTGATTTGGAGACATTCTTGAGATGAAGAAGACTATGATGCTTCTTTTTACATATATGACATCTGGAAGACTGGCGGCATGCATATACGGAGTGATTTGCCCCTAGACAGTTATAGCATAAACCATTTGTTTGGACAACATTACGACGCTTATCTACATCGAGACCGGCGAACTTTTTACAATTAGCCAGCTTGTGGTTATCTTGACAACAAATACAAGATGTAGTTGATACATGAAGCGATTTGATTGGCGCTTTACGATTGGACTTGATTGATGACGTTGACCTTCGCTGTTGTCTAAAAATTCCAAAGATCGGAATCTTTGTTCAAGAAAAGACTTGAACTGATTCACTGTAGGCAAGTCGTCTGAATAATCACTAATTTTCATTTCCCATTGTTTTCTTTATTCAGTGTCCATTTTTAAACTCAATACATAAATAACTATAATATCCCAATGCTCAACCAATATACCTAAATTTTTCAAAGCATGTAAACATTCGTTAGAAGTATCTAATAATTCCTTAACTGCGCTGGAGGATTCGGTTGCAATATTTTTTTGACTCATAAAACGTTTGATTATACAATTTGCTAAATATTTTTTACCGCGATTCACCGCGATTCACAAAAGTGACGTCACGGCACAACGCCATCTGTTGTTAAATAGCGGTACTAAGCTGAAAAATGACAAATGTTTACTTTCGATAATGATTGATGTAGGTACTTACTTAAACAGATTAGACAATCATCTTCTCTAACAATAACGTCATCTAATAATCACTAATTTTCATTTCCCATTGTTTTCTTGATTCAGTGTCCAGTTTTAAACTCAATACATAAATAACTATAATATCCCAATGCTCAACCAATATACCTAAATTTTTCAAAGCATGTAAACATTCGTTAGAAGTATCTAATAATTCCTTAACTGCGCTGGAGGATTCGGTTGCAATATTTTTTTGACTCATAAAACGTTTGATTATACAATTTGCTAAATATTTTTTATTATTATATCGATTCTCTAATTTAGTCCAACAGGTTACATAATTACTACTAGTAATAGGAATGTGCAGTAAAAGACATTCTGCCTCTCCAGACAAATGTGATTTTAAATAATGCAGTTTCTGAACATCGTCTAGTGGGTTATTATCGTGAATTAACGATTTAAATAAATCTCTAAAACTAATCCACTCAGAATAACTTCCGGAAAACATAGGCAATTCAATCTTTGGCAATTTTACAGAACAAATCTCTTTAGAACCCTTCGCAGACAATTCAGACACTTTACACAAACTGTCCGAATATACAATTTTTTTTAATGCTTCCCTCAACTCTGCTTTATAATCAGTAAATAATTCTTCTGTGGTCTCATATACATTTTTATGTTATAATCCGATTTTTCGAATTCAATAGACTTAACCGATGATACAATTTTTATGCGAGTTTCAGAAAACGCTGACCAGTTAGCTTCTAAAATTTCTAATCTAGTTTCTATGTATGAACTGGTTACTTGCTCCTAAGGTGATTTCTTAAAGTTAGACCTTGCCTTACTGATAGTAGAAAGTAAATTACACTGTAAATTACTCAAAGCTTCCATATTTAATAAAGATAGTCCTTTTAATAAACTGTTCTTGAACGTTATACTAAGTTCGTGGACAACACGTAAAAAATCACAAGTCTTTGAACTTAATACACTTCTCTGCAAAATCGGACATGGGTTCCCCGTAGTTCACTTTTTCTTGAAATTATTCTAAGTCCATGCACACGTTAAAGTTTCTAAGTCCAAATTGTTAGTTAAAATGTTCTAAGTTAATTAGGTCGAAATTGCTTTTAATGGTTAAGACTCAATTTATTAATTAACTAATCACTCTGATGTAATAAAGTACTCACAGAATATACTCGTATCACTTCACTGTCACTCACTTGTACGTAGCTCGTCGCAATGATATGCGGGATACTCTCCCCCCGCACCGCAGCTGCTGCTCACGCCAACACGAACTGGATAGCCAGCACCCAGCGATGACCGTTGTGTACCACTTGTACATATACGCCTAAGCGCCAACCTTGTACGGCCCGCCGATGCTGCTCGCTCGCCACTGACCGCGTTGACGTAATGACGTAGCAGGTTGACCATTCAACCTAACTCCACAAACAAGGACAATGCACACCAATCCTTTATCCGGCTCGAAGGACAACACACAACGGTACAACGTCCCAAAAATATCTCGAAAGAAATAAAACAAGTGCGTCCAGAGTAAGACAATTTATTACATAAAAAACCGAAGAGGTCATATTCTGCAGGAGAATCTTAACACCGCGATTCACAAAAGTGACGTCACGGCACAACGCCATCTGTTATTAAATAGCGGTACTAAGCTGAAAAATGACAAATGTTTACTTTCGATAATGATTTATGTAGTACTTATTTAAACAGATTAGACAATCATCTTCTCTAACAATAACGTCATCTAAAAATGCGCCGGGGCTAAAATACGTTCTTGATGCCTTATCCCACCCCAGATACCATATAAGAGTCATGACCAGTGATCGGAGTAGGTAGATTGATTTTTGGTACTTGTATCATAAATGCACACAGAAAGAATAACATGGATAAGCCATTTACCCGGAAAGTAATTCCGGTATTTCCGGATTCAATTAAATATTGTTAATGTTGGTAGTGATATTATTCCTACTCAATTCAAAATTTAAAGGAAGGTATTAAAACTAAATTAATTCATTATTTATCTGTTGAATAATAAAAACAATCGAATTCCGATCGAAGCTTTAATTTTTATTTTTAGCCTTTTATGGCTAGAACTTTTATAGATAGACATAAATTGTTGCACTTAAATTTAAATATTTTCATAGTGGTCATGGTAATTTGCATTAAGGGTAGAATAAATGACGGGGCCCCATAGAGGGCCAATGCCTGCTAGGGTCGTGAGACTGTTCTAAGTATGCACCACGACTCTGAAACGTAAAGGGCATACGAAGGAACAGGTTGATTTTAGTCAGATTTTAGGACCAAAAAAAAGGGGTAGAATAAAGAAAAAAGATAAAAATCAACATTGTTTATTGTTAAATATGTACATTTTACATTTATTCACATTTTTAATCTTCATCGATTACAATGTCAGCATCCTGGTAATCCTGATCTTTACAATTAAAATATATAACTATGAGTTTCTCTATATTTTCTATTTTCAACCTATTTCTTTTAACATCTAAAATCCATTTATAAATGGAAAAAGACCGTTCTACATCTGACGATGTCAAAGGAGCAAATTTTAAAAAAGGTATTAAATTATGTGCTTTATTTTTTTCAATGGCCTCACTATATTCTCTAAGTGTGTCTAAATCTGGGTTTCGTTCCATAACACGTTCTATTTTTTTTTTCTATATTTTCTGAATTGCACTGATTTATAGCATCTCTGACGTTGTCAAATGCTAAAAGTGAATCTGTCAACGATAAATTATGCTTTTGCAATTCTTTTAAAGACAAATGAATTATAAAATAATTGTCTTTAATGTAATTTAAATCTTCTTTTAAATTTTCTTTTTCTATAATATTTTTTGCCTCTCGAATAGATACAGCATCAGAGCTGCTTAAACAAGATAATACTTCTTTTATTTTTTCAAAGTTTTGAGCGTTATAAAATGCTGCCTCTAACCAAGTGCCCCATCTTGTAACAACTGGTTGGGGAGGTAGCGGCAAATCTAGATATTTTTCTTTTAAAATTTTGACTCTACTTGGGGCTTTCAAAAATACCTTTTTAACATTTGCTATTAAAATGTTAACATCGTGATATTCTAACCTAATTTGCTCAGATACGCGATGAAGAGAGTGCGCCAAACATGTTACGTGCTTCATTTCAGGTAAGTATTGTTTTAAATTTCGTCCTGCAGACAGCATAATTATATGCAACGCTATCAGTGCAGAGGACAAGAATGTTACCTACCTTCGATTCAAAAGAATCTTCCCAAAAGTTTTCCAAACATTCTAACACAAATTGCGTGATTGTTTGTCCATTAACTACAGTTAGCATTTTACATGTTACCAAATAAGGTCTAGTCAAATTGCTAGGATGTAAGGGTTTTATTAAAAAATGGACTATATAGCGGCCTAAAAAGTCTGTCGTTTCATCTAATGATATCCATAGTTTCTCATTTTTATAATTTTGCCGAATTGAATTGATTTTATTCTTAAAAAACTTGTCCAAGTAAACTTTCCGTAACTGTGATTCATCTGGCAGAGTACGATTAGTAAACGTACAACAACAGGTACTACACATATATTTTTTAAAGAAATCTTGAAAAGTAGTATTTTTCATCTGAGACCACGGAATATTGCACAAAATGAGAAATTTTATAAGATCGAAATAAAATTCCTCTTCGGGCCGCTTAAACTTTCCCTGGTGTACTGCTCCTTCTATATGTCTTTTAACGTTTCCTTTTTTTATGGTTTTCAAATGGCTTTCACATTTTGAACAGTATATTGTACCACTAGCGTGATCGTAAAGTAGTTCGGGATGACCGGATATCCATTTTTCTACAGTTTCAGCCTTGACGTTTGCCATATCTGAACTCTGTTGTAGAGATGGAACCTCGTATATATCACCTAAAACAAAGACATGAAAAAATTACATTTTATTTAGTTTATTTAGCTTACTCCGTTTGTTTTATTTTTAGGGTTCCGAAAAAAAAGGAACCCTTATAGGATCACTCGTGTGTCTGTCTGTCTGTCTGTCTGTCCGTCTGTCACAGCCAGTTTTCTCCGGATCCACTGGACCGATTCTGTTGAAATTTGGTACACATATGGACTTCTATGACCCAAACACGGACGCGTTACGTAAATTATTAAATTTTTAGTATGGGGGTCACTTTTGGGGGTCAAACTCGAAAATTAAAAAAAAAGTTTTTTGAAATATATAGTGTGACATACCAAATGAAAGGACTTACTGTGAGGGTTTTAATTATATTTTTTTCATAATTTTAAAATAGATGATTTAGAAGTTATTCAAGAAATTAGACGAAAAATGACCATTCCCCCCTCTTATCTCCGAAACTACTGAGCCTAATTTTTTTTTAAAAATGGAGGTAATAGATCTTTACCTAAAGATTACAGGAAAACCTATTAGAAGTCTGTAGTGTTAAAATAACATGTTAAAAAAATTAAATTCGTTCGGAACCCTTTGCACGCGAGTCCGACTCGCACTTGGCCAGTTTTCGTGGATCAAATTTAGTCATTGAAATTTCACCCTCTTCCTGTCAACCGATTGATCTAAAATTTGGTATTCGCCTTTGATTCTGGTGACAATACAATTATGTATATTCAATATTATTGTCAATCCAAAATGGCTGCCGCTACAAGATGGCGGACAACTTAGTTTTTTTTTCAATCCCATCAATATGGGTATCAAATGAAAGGACTTGTTATGTAGAATATTTTGTAGAGAAGTAGATAAGGCCTATAGTAATTTATTTTACCAATACATTGCAAGAGGACACAGGGTATTCAAATTATATACGGATTCCAGTAAAATGTCGGTTAATAGTGGAGTTAGCTGAATTGCGACTACATTACTAGAATATCATAATTTTGTTTCGCACTAAGCTCACTGGTTCATACTCTATTAAAGATTTAACAATATTAAGACTCATGGTATGTTCAGCAGGTTAAGCGAACAAACACAATACTAAAAATATTCTTATAGTACATCCAAACATGCTTTATACTCCTTGTAAAATATTACTTACCAAAGCTTGGTTTAAATATGTAGATCCAATTCAATAGTGAAAAATCTGAGTCCGTATATTCGAGCCAAATCGTGGTTTAGAGCAGATTCCAGAAGTCAGTATGTACACAAGCCAGGGTCAAGTAACGTTTTCACAACACAGTAACAAACAAAGATGCGCACTCTACGTACCGAAGTAAAGGCATTACGCATTGGCGTACGCATTGTTCTGATAACCGGTTATTGTACCACCCATGATCCTTTGTTCTGATTGGTCGTTGGGTTTTGTCAAATCGTGACTGTGTGCCGTTAAAAAAAAAATAAAGAATAATATTGCTCATTTTATTACAATTCCTACCCTTTTTTTTGAGGATGGCAAATCAAATGACTCCTTCCACTCTGGCAGAATAAAATTCCTACATAAGTTCCGGTTTTTTTTAATAATCCACCAATTCCGGTCCATATTAATATATACGTTTCGGATCAATGACCCCATTTCAATCCACCTACTCCGATCACTGGTCATGACATGAGCGCAACACCCGACTGTTCGCCGACCCACCAGACAATTACAGCAGTATTCAGTTATACCATTACGACTAGGAATATTATTTTCTATTATTACATAGACAAAGTAAGTTCGCCTGGTTACATGTCGCGACTTAATTCTACCCCTTATTAATGTCATATTACCAGTCCCTCTAAGATTATATTGCTCTGTGTTGTTGGGTTCACTACATACGTCATAATAAAATGAGATCTCTGTATTCCAGGGTAGGGAAGTATAATAAATTATCTACATCTGCAGTTATATTTGTGAAGACGGATGTTCTCCTGTACATATTGTTTCTACTATATCTGCCAGTTCGTTGTGAAGAAACATTCTTTGTCTTATTATTTCTAATTATTATTATTTATTCATTTGTTTTGACTACAAAGGTCCAATTGTTAGTAAAATAAAAAACACAAGGAAAAAACTTAATCTACGGATTAGTAACTTAATTAAAAACACACAAACAAAACGTATACATTTATGAGCGACAAGGTGCCCTTGTCGCACCAATACATTTATCAAATGCCTCAGCATTGGGGCATCTTGCTGTCCAGCTAGGGCTTTCAGAATACTGTTGGAACTGCCACGCACTTTTGTAAGCAAAGAAGCGGTCTTTTTTCTTTGAATTGCGTAAAAGTCATCGATTCGCGCTTCCGCAAACATAGTGGAAGCACTGCAGTACCGTGGCAGCCCCAGCAGCATCCTGAAAGCATTATTGTACTGTATTCGTAGGAGGTCTAGAGCTTTACGCGTATAGTTGACCCATAGGCTGCCCGTGTAGAAGTTCTGACAGTACGCTGTGAACAGCGTGATTTTAGCTTCTGTACTACATCGGGAAAACCTATGTGCCAACATGTTACACCTTGCAGCTAGCATCCTACGCTCGCGTTCCATGTCCACCTGATCCTTAAGGTCCTCCGTAACATAGTGGCCAAGGTATTTAAAATGAGACACCCGTTTAAGCGGCTCGCCATTGATTGTCAGCACAGGCTCATATGAAATTGGCCTCCCAGGAGTCCTAAAAATCAGGTATTCACTTTTTTTAACATTATAAACTAGGCCGTGTCTGGCTGCATACCTTTCGCATGTGTCTAACATTTCCCTGATTGAGCCAGCCGTTGGACCCAGCAGGACCGTGTCATCCGCGTAGCTTAAATTGTTGACGCTAACATTGTCAATTTTGCATCCAACAGGTTTGCTGCTGAGTCCAGCAATTAGTTCATTTATGTACAGGTTGAAGAGCTTGGGAGAGCTTATACCCCCCTGCCTTACCCCACATTCCAACCTGTACGTGTCTGAAAGAACATCACCCCACCGAACATTGTTCACCTGATTTGAGTACCAGTATTGAAACAGGCGCAGCAACTCCAGAGGTACACCCGCTTCCCTGAGCTTACCCCAAAGGACTTTATAGGACACTAGGTCAAAAGCCTTTGAGAGATCAAGGAAGCAGGCATAGACTGGTGTGCATCTATCCTTATAGTATTGAACGGTCCGCTTCAGGCTGAATATAGCACTCTCAGTAGACAGTTCAGGCCTAAACCCGAATTGTGCGTCATGAATGTTCAGCCACTTATCCAACTGTTTATCAAGCAGACCGTCCAACACCTTCGCAATGACAGTGGCTAGAGAAATGGGCCTGTAGTTCATCTGATCTGATACATCGCCAGTTCTGTTTTTCAGTATCGGCACCACTACCGTCTTTAGCATTTCTAAGGGGAGATACGAGTGACTAACACTTAATGAAAAGAACATAGCCAGTACCACAGGAAGATGTACCCCCGCATTGCGTAGGTGCTCGATACTGAGACCGTCACGACCAGGAGATTTACCTCTATCCATATTCCAAATAATTTTATTGACCTCTTTGGCTGAGAATCGAATTGGCTCCTGATCACAAGAAATCTCAATATCGATTACATTCTCGCTTGGACCCAGTGGTGATGATACCTTAAAATGTTCCTTGAACAGATTGGCTATATCCCTAGGCGAACCACATTCCCCAACACTTACAGGGCGACTCGGCCTAATACTCAGCTTGTTAGTTAATTTCCAGAACTTACTGAAATCTTTAGAGGATCTATGCGAGGCTACGATATCCATTTTTATTTGATCCTGGTGATTTTGACACCATTTTAATCTACCTCTGAAGATCTTTTGACTAACCCGCATCTCTTCCCAAATTTTACCTGAGTTTGGTTTATTGTGAACCAACCAAGCTTGATACTTAAGCCGAGCCTCCTGATAAACTTCACGTACGTGCCTGTTCCATCCTATGACTCTCCTCGCGGTATGGGGCGACTTCTCCTCACAGGTCTTTTCTGCCGCTTCGGTCAGAATAGTCACGATTTCCCTATACATGCAGTCCAGAGCACGCCTATGATCTTCATTTTGACATAGTCACGATTTCCCTATACATGCAGTCCAGAGCACGCCTATGATCTTCATTTTGACACATTTTGTCTCCACATTTCTGAAACATTTCAGGATAATTTATATTCTTAAATCTATTGGCTCGCGGCCACTAGACCAACGAAGTAGTTACAAAGTAAATTTTAATGATGTTTCAACTATAATTTGAAAAGCAAAACATCGTATCTTATTTTTTTAACAGAACATAAAGCCGTATGTCTATGATACGTCTTTATACGTTTATTCATTATTATATTTAAACATCGCAAATGTTCGTAAGTATAAGTTACGACTCCTAGAGTTAAATTGTTGTGTAGTATAAAGTCGTAACTGACCACTGTTAACGTTTGACTATAACGCATATAGTCGTAACAAAATCGTTTCGACATTATGCGTCGGAATGGCCGTAATGTTAGTTTTTTTTTTTGTTGAGACCTATTGAACACTATCACATACTAACTATTATATTCGTAACACACATATAAACAAGTAAAATAAATATAATACAAGACAAATCAGTAAAACTTACCATTTCCAAAATTGACATCGACCGTTACTTCACTATTTTGGTTTATTTGTTCATTTAACACTAGTTTCATAATCTTGGAAGCACGTACGTTACTCATTTTACTATAACTATTACTAGAACTCCTAAAAATATTTAAACAATAACGCAAACAATCGATTGTTTTATTTTACAAACAAACGTTGTAGCAAACTTCTACACTATTGACATACGACTTGACGTCGCGGTCGGTACTGTGCTCTGATTGGCCGGCCGCGGTCCAATCGATCGGAGCATACCGTCGGGACTATCCGTGCGACTTTGTGAGCGGGAGCGTTTAAATGTTAAGACAATTATGACATGCATATTTTTATTCCAATTTTAGGCTCAGCAGTTTCGCAGATAAGGGACCAATGGTCATCACTAAATACAAACAATATTTATATTTTGACAGTCTCAGTCAGCAAGACTCTGGTCTAGGCATGGGTAATAATGTTTTTACACTGTAGCTAAACTTATAAATGTAGCGGTTTAGAATTTCGGATATTGCATTTTTATATTTTAATTTCGGTGTATTGGTTGAATCTGTATGGAACTACATTATAAAATATCTGTTTTTATTGTTAGTTTTCTTTAATTTCACTTTGTTTCAATGTATAATTCAAATTAACTTGGTCAAGGTGAGCAACACAACATAAAATTAAACATGGTCGTCAGGGCCCCCAGTCTGCTATTTTTCATAATGTCGACATTCCAACACGATCCCATTGTCATTTTGCTTAAAGTTCGTAATCTGCTAAATTCATAATGGTCGATCACTGGTCGGTCAATGGTCTCGTAATAGAATCGTGTTATAATGACATTGTCGTATTGCCATTATTATAAAACCCGTTAGTAGAAATTATTTTCGAAAAACAACTACTAAAGAACATTTAGTTATGACAGATTTCTTTTATATATATTTTTTTACATATTATTCACTAATTTGTCATTATGTACGAGATTACCATTCTATGCCATTTCTTTCAATGGAGTGTCAGTGGTTGACCATTGGAAAATCATAATGACGCTTTTATATTAGTAGATTGCCAAACTTGTCAAAATCAACAATTATGAAATCAATGATAGACCATTCTGACACTATTGTAATAGCAGACTTGGGGCCCTGATCAGCAGTAGGTATGTGAAAAATGTCATTTTGACTATGACATTTGATTGACGTGTGATTGTATCCTAATTGATCGTAATATCTGCGATAAAAACAAAACAATACGAATTTCGAAAATCTACTCGACTGCGGCAGCACATTTTATAATTATCACCTAGTCGAGCAGTAAGAGATTGGTTATATCGGTGTCAAGAGGAGCAAGAAACGAAAGGAAGGCTTGAGCGTTATTTTATTTATCAATACTGTCCTGCTGCTTCAATCTCTAGTGCCTATCAATATCCTCTAGACTGGACTCTAGATATCCGCAGAGCTTTATTTAGATGATATACATAGTTTCCATTCACGGCCAACGTGGGGACATCACTATGCAGGTGTCGTATCAGACATACACTCCGGTAGATTAAATGCACCTGAAACAAAAAAAGACATGTTTTCAACTCTCAGATAAGATTTTTCATTTATTTTTTTTCGATTGGATTTCTGTCGGCTTACATTGGGGTTTTGCTTGGATACAAATTTTATAGCCTAGAATTAGGAGTTCATATCATTCCCTTTGCGTCAATTCCTGCTTTGTCAATTTGTGTGATATACCTTCATACATACCTCGTATTTACAGGCGCGTGACTTCACTATAACCACAACCCACCGAATTCGGCGAAGAGACAGCTGATCGCCTTAAATGGGCAAAGGAATTTATTTTTGAAATTTAATAAATTTTTGTTATTTCCTGGTTTATTATGATCCCAGAGGACTGAAAAAAGTGTGGAAAAATCTACTTATTACAGTTTTCGTGAAAGTCTATGTACTCCGGGAAGCACATTGCCAAGTATAGTATAAAAAATGGAGCACAGTGCCAAGATAGCAATTAAACACATATTAGTAAAATCTATTCTTTATAAATTCACTAGGTACAGCATTAAAGTACTAAACATATACACTTAAAATAAAATATCCTAACTAAGATAAGGCGTCAAAAAATTCGTCCGCATCGCTGTCCACCGGAAGTGAGCCCAAAAGACTGGCGGCATTGCCACGTTGTATGGCAATGCTTATCCTCTGTCCGAGGTAAAAGCCAGCCCTTAGGTCACGCGAAGTGTCAACTAAGCGTTTAGAAAGATCTTTAAATAAGGCATGAGCACTTGGACCCCACGGTCCAAGAGTTTCAACCCCAAACGGCTCAAAAATATAATTGCCAACAAGGTTATTATATTTCCGCCGTTTGAGGTTCTCAGCAGCCGCAGCAGCAGTACCAGCACAGCACGATGAGCTAGGAAGATGGGATGGCGCAAGAGTATCGACACAAGTAGCGTCCCACACTAAAGGCCTACCCATCTTCCATGGAAACAAAGACATACCGTCCGGTCGCTTGCCGTCGTCGCGTGCCAGGCCATTGGGTTCTAGTACGGCTGGAACGCCGACGGCGACAAGAGCGCGTCGGATAATGTCGTTGATGTTTGCGTGCCGTGCAAAGCGACCCGCACTTCGACTGCATGAGAGACCGTGGTGCCCGAGGCTGTTGACAGCTTCGCCACAGTGACAACGATGAGGAGAACAACACGATGCGCCTAAGCGAAGGGAAGCAGCGAGGCGGAAAGTTGTATCGTCGAACAAGGTGCCTTAGTTCGACGACGGTAGTGCGTGAAGCCAGAGGCCCGACTCCCACTCACCCACAGCCAGCAGGCGCGCACGCTCCGCAGTAGGAGTAGAAGTGGCTATAAGGTTCCTCTGAACTTCTCTGCAGACCGGCTCATCCCACTGTCTCTGGTATGATGGGTTGTCGGGTAGATTTACATTCGGGCAAGCGAGTTTCCAGGCATTCACAGCCTCGATGAAGCACGGCACATCAAAATCAATTAGTGTGGAAGCTAGGATATTCCTGATTAATTTATCAGTGCCATGAACCGAGGATATAAAAGCCGGTAAACTAATACTGGTAATTTTGCGGACGCCGAGGCCTCCCATACGAATGGGAAGAGTAGCTTGAGCCCAAGCTCGGTCGTCCATGGCCACATTTAAAATTGAAGATAGTGTATGCTTGATAATTTGGTCCATTTTTTCTAAAAGGTGAGGGTGCTTCCACATATGGGAAGCACGAAGGAAATATGTCAATTTATTTATTTAATTCTTTATTAAACATAATTCTTATTCAAAACCGTTTATTGAGTGGGAAACTGGCGAAAGCTATTCCTTTTGTTATTTTCTCTTACCACAAAACACATGCATATTGCACTTCGCGCAACAAATTTGGTTCTTCCCTCTTTGCAAAACCTGCAGCGTGATTGCTCATTTGCCGATTCTGGAAAATGTTTGACTGTATCGTATCTGACAATGTCCACTGGCTGTTAGGCTCTAGGTTTCTGAATGATTCTCTCCCCTTCTCCATACTTCCACTGGACTTGACGACTTTTCCAGCCCGACAGAGTCCTTCAAATAAATCAAGCCCAAACTCTTTTAGAGACTTTTTCGGTCTCCCATCTCGCCAAGAAAGAAGAAGCCAGCCGTTAGAAATGCATATATCCAGCAATTGCGAAAAATTACCCAAACAAATTAGGTACAAAGATGTCTGCTAAATCTACGCCTCCCATACTGCTTCACAAGTTGAGGGCAGTAAAGATTGACCTTGCGTTTGTCTTCCTTTGAATATCTCCTTATCTTTTCAATGGGATGAGAATCCACGTAGGAACTTATAAGCGTTACCACCCTGTTATCGTTCCACTTCACTAACGCCAACTTGGTGCTATTGCACACAACTTGGGCACTGTATCCTCTGACACTGGACAAGTAAAGAAGTTGTCCGCGTAATATGATGGATGGTTATTCAAATATATATTCATTGATTTTAAATCACAATTTAATCAAGTATAATTCACTCTCGCTAACATAACCATTGTTTCTTTTAAATACGAGGTATCGGTACTTAAATTCATTAAAATCTTGTGCAACCTTCACCGTTTATAACATCTTGCAACCTTTCTCGCATTGACGCAACCGTATTGTAACATACATTATTGCCTCTTAAACTATTCCATATCTCGTAGACGTGTCGGACTAGCTAGCTTCTCTGGTTCTAGCTTGGTTGCTGTCCCACTCTTAGACCACCAGCCCCACAAATTCTCAATTGGATTGAGGTCAGGGCTTTTAGGCGGCCACGGCAACGAACTCGCGAAATCGCGATTGCTATTGAACCAGGCTTGAGTGAATCGAGAATTATGAACCCATGTTTTGTTCTGCACAAAATCAATAGGCGTCAATTCGGGAAAGTAAAACTTCGTATAAAATACTAGTATATTGCTTGCTATTCATTAGACCACTGTTTTCGGCCAATTCACCGGGTCCACTGGAAGCCATCCAGCCCCAAACTCCGAAGCTTATCCGGCTACTAGATAGCAGTATATTTTTTTCCAATTAACTAATATAATTAGGCCGCAATAAATACAAACGTTCATAACAGAAGAAAAAAGAAAAAAAAATTGTGAACTGTTACTAATTAATTTAAATATTGAACCCTAAAATCGGCTACCCAACACGCAGCACCCTAAAAAAACTGGCCAAGTGCGAGTCGGCTTCGCTTGCAAAAGGTTCCGAACGAATCTCATTTTTGTAACATGTTACTTTAAGACCACCCTCGAGTAAAGTATCAAGTAGACTAATCGCTAGTTAAAGTAACCCGTAACTGCACGTGTCAATTTCAAGAGCTTCGAGTAGCACTAATCATTTGATTAAACTGACCCGTAACTTACTTGCCACGTCGTCTGCGAATTAGAACGTTTACTTGACAGTTGAATTAAATCACAGAGTTTAGATTAATGAACATTTGTCTGTTTCTAAAAATGGATTTAATTGACCATCAATTGGATGAATAACTACGTTGCAACGGATATCGAGGATTCGTGTATTTAATTTTTGTGTAGTTTTTTAAATAGGTTAGTTCCTTCTACACTTGGGACATAAAGATTGAATACGATGTTCTGTCAGTAACCTACATCAGTAGGTAACTACTTATCTAACAAAGAAAAAATCTTGATTTCAGAAATCAAGCAGTTTCATAAAAAACAAGGGTACTATTACGTTGAGGTATCTCGCTACTGGATCCTACTTAAGAAGGATCCAGTAGCGAGCTGATTTTTGTGGTGTCAGCCTACCAACAGCAAGCCGTATTGTTAAGAAAGTTACTGAGTGTATCGCTCAATTACGACCAGTTACGATAAAGTTCCTTGACGACATAAGTACACTACGTAATGGTTTTTATCAAATCGCAAGTTTCCCCAGGGTAATAGGAGCTCTAGATTGTATCCATGTTACTATACAGTCACCCGATGTGTTATATTTCTGAATTTTATCATATTATAATAATTGATTATTAAGAGTCCGTCCTGCCAAACGATTGATTTCGGTCAATTTTGTTCCGTAATTGTTAAAATGTGTAACATAATATTAGCAAATCTGTGCACGTTATGGGTTGCTTAACTCTTCATCTTGTACGTGGCATGAAGGTTATACAAAAAAAAAACAACTGATGGTAAACCTTTAATATTCAATGCAATTTTTTTTTTCAAAAATTATGTCAGATTGAAGTTTGACGCTCGTTTCAGGAAAAACTACAAGAAATATAAAAATATAAGTAACAACAGCATATAACCCTTTTGCGTTGGTGTTGATCACTTTTTTCCATTCCCATATAAAAATCAGCAGAAAAAAAAATGACGACGTTACGTCATTCTACGGAAAAATTCAGCCACTTTTGTAATTTTTTTTAATGTTAATCTGGATATTTAAGAAATTAAAAAGTGACATAATAATCTTGAGTTATTTTGAAATAGAAAATAAATTTCAAAATATACTATAATAACATGCGCGCAAAATCGATCGCCTCAGTGTCAACTCAGCTAGCGCAGCGGGAGGGCGTATCGCTTCTTGTCACTGGAGCTCGCAAACTGAAATGAGGAAGTGCAGGATGATGAGTCTGGCTGGACGACTGTCCGAAATGAAAAAGGTAACCGGCAAACTAAAGAGGTCACAATAGGAACTAACACGGAGTTAAAGGCAATCAAAGCTACTGAACGAAAAAAACACCTGCATGTTTGGCGATTACATCCAGAAACAACTTCGCAAGCCATAATAGACCACGTAAAACAGGTATGTGGCCCAGATGTACTAATTAAAGTCGATAGAATTAAACATAAAACGGAGCGAGATTACTCATCGTTTATTGTAGGGGTGCCTGAACAATGTTTCGAGAAGTTAAATAAAGCAGAAATCTGGCCTATGAACGCAGAATTTAACGAGTGGATTTGGTTTCGCAAGTCAACCAAAAATACATCCAGTTAGTAACATCGATATTTTATATCAAAATGTAAGAGGCCTTCGTACAAAATTAGACCAATTTAGGATAAATGTGGAGTCACTCAACTCAGATTTATACGCAGTAACGGAATCTGGTTGCAATGATTCCATAGAAGATTCTGAAATTATACCACCGGGATATCATATACTTCGTTGCGATAGAGCGGACGGGCGGAAACAGGGAGGCGCGTTTCTAGTGGCCACACACCGGTATGAGCTGCGACAGGTGCATGTGACAGACTTTTCGATAGATACCTGCGTTTTTGAAATTGTTAGTGCTACAGTACATTTAAATAACAAATTTTTGTTTTTGTGCTCGGTGGTTTATATACCACCCGGTAGTTCGGAGAGTGACTACATAATTTTATTTAGCATAATAGAAAAACTATGCACTAGGTATAAAGAAATGATTGTGATAGGAGATTTTAATTTACATTCGTGTCCCTTAAATGTCAGTAATTACTACGAGTATTTCTTGTCCTTTTGCGAATTCACTCAAAGTAATAATGTACCCAATTGTTTAAATCGGCAACTGGATTTGGTATTGAGTTCTGGTTTTCGCGGAGAGGTGTCGGTTGTGGCGGCGGACGAGTCGCTGGTGCCCGTCGACGCGCATCACCCGCCGCTCGCGGTGAGCGTGCGGCTGGCGTCCGCGGGGGTATCCGGCTCCGCCGGCGCTGCCGCCGCCGTTGATTCGCGCGCTCCCGGTGCATGCGCACGCACTATTAGACCACGGTGGAACTTTTATAAGGCGGATTTCCAATTACTTTATTCAGAGTTAGTTTCTATGGACTGGAGTAGTATGTATGAAATGAGTGATCTGGATGCAATATTGGATTTATTCTATAGTAATCTTAATACTATTTTGGATGAAAACGTCCCCAGGAAAAAACCGAGTGTAAAGTCGCGGTACATTTATCCGGTATGGTACACAAGCGAAATTATAAAGGACTTAAGAACTAAAGCTAGACTTCATAAGAGGTTTAAAATAACTAAGCGTAGCAGTGATTATAATGAATTTTCTAAGTATAGAGCGCTTATAAAGAAATCAATAGCAGCTGCTCACAAACTTCACCAAAATAAAATCCAGATTCAATTTGCCAAAGATCCAAAGTCATTCTGGCAATACATACGTTCGAAGAAGAGTGCAATAAGTCGGCAAATAATTATAAAGGATGGTGAGCATTTAACGGCTGACGAGTGTGCTAAACAATTCGCGATATATTTCGAATCAGTGTACAGCAGTCAGCCGCCGCGATTAGATCCACAAGAGGCGGCGGTGGCGGGAGCGGGTAGCAGTGCGCGGGTGCAACTGGACTCGCTGAGTTTAAAAGATGTTAGGGGTGCCCTTGAGCGCCTAAAACCGAAGCGTTCAGCGGGTCCAGATGGAATACCAGCGTTTCTTTTTAGAGACTGTAGTCGGGTACTGGCTGAACCTCTGCAATATATTTTTAACATCATTCTTCATACTGCAACGTTCCCAACCCAATGGAAGATCACACGAGTTATCCCAGTACCCAAGGGTAAAGCGGGTTCGGACATTGTTGGATATAGACCGGTCGCCGTGCTGTCAACGCCGGCCAAGGTGTTCGAGTCTGCTGTCCAGTGCTGCTTGCAGGAGCAAGTACGCGGACAGTTATCGGACGCGCAGCATGGGTTCCGGCCGGCACGTAGCACGGCCACCAATCTCCTGAACTTTATGGCGCTAGTGGTACCTGCGGTAGATGCTGGTGTGCAAGTTGACGCTGCTTATTTTGATTTTAAAAAAGCTTTCGACTCAGTCGACAATGACATCTTACTGAAGAAGCTTGCAGAAGTCGGCTGTACACCACATCTATTGCAATTTTTTGCCAGCTATATGCAGGATAGACAGCAGTATGTTGACTATAATGGGTATGAATCTGACCCATATTACACTCGGTCCGGCGTGAGTCAAGGCAGCAACGTGGGGCCTCTTGAATTCATCATAATGGTAAATGATCTACCCAATGTCGTCAGGCATGGGTCTTGTTTACTGTTTGCAGATGACCTCAAGTTGCTGCTCAAGGTTGAGAGTGAGTCCGATTGCAAGCGCTTACAGGAGGACATAAATAGGATAGTGGAATGGAGTCATGAGAACAAGCTCTATTTCAACGTATCGAAGTGTTCAGTGATGAGTTTCACACGCGCTCGTGCACCTCTACTGCACGAGTATGTGATGAATGCGCAGCCTATGCAAAGAGTCACACAAGTACGTGATTTGGGGGTTTCGGTAACGTCTGACTTGCAGTTTCGTGATCATATAACGACGATTTGCAAAAGGGCGTTCAGGAACTTGGGATTTGTGCTGAGACAGACGCAACACTTCACCAACATTGCAACAGTCAGGGTCCTGTATGACGCACTAGTCAGGAGTCATCTTGAACATAGTGCGATCATATGGGCTCCACATGAGGCTAAGTATTCTGTGATGTTGGAGCGCGTTCAGAACAAATTTACGCGTTACTTGTATAAGAAACTTTATGGTTTATATCCATTTTATCCGTTAATGTACCCCACTCTGTTTGTACTAGGTATGGTCGGGTACAATCAATTGAGGGTGCGGCGGGAATTCTCACTTGTCACGTACCTGGTTAAAATACTTCGTGGCATCGAACATAATCCAGGAGTATTACAGCACTTGAAATTGTGTGTACCGGACCGCTATGTATGGAGGCGGCGGCGCCCGCCACTGTTGGCCGTGCCGCTAGCCAGGACCAACCTACTGGCCAAGGCTCCTCTTACCCGGGCTATTCGGGTCATTAATAGACTCCATATCGAAGTTGACATTTACGTATGCTATTTGAGTGAATTCGCAAAGAGACTATTGTTTGTTTTGTGTTATACAGTAGATTAGGATAATAATAATTTATTGTACAGTATTTTGTAAGTGTGTGTAAAGTGTATAATTATGTTATATTAGATTTAAGTATAACAGATGTAAGACTATCGCATTAGGTTTAAAATAATCTGTAGTTAGTTCTAAGTTTATGATAAATAAATAAAAATAAAAATAAATAAATAACTCTACGTATGAATTTTAGCAAGAATATACTTCGACTACTACAACTTGGTCCGTTGAGTATTTATTTTGTTTTCAGTACTGATATTAAAAATATAGTTGTGAATATGTCGCAGTAAGATAGATAAAGCCGTAATATAGTTATATCCCTAGGGATATAATTATATACCGTAACATAGTTATACGAAAGCGATTCTTTACTATCGCTCTGCTATTCTATACAGCTCTGCTCTGCCGTTGATAGCCGCGTACAACGGCGTAAGAATGAGAAAGGCGCTGAATACGCGGCGAAGACGGTAAGATGTCCGTGACTACCGAAGGACCACCGCCGCCAATCGCTTCCATATTTGGTAAATAATTGGTACTCAATAGGTACTAATTATAAGTACTCGAACAAAAAAATTGGTACCTTCGTAGTTTTTCACGCTCTTTACTCATTTAGTATTGTGCTCTGGAAATGGACATTTCTATGTGCGATATTTTTATGGTCTGGCTTCTTTCAAAAGAAATAGATAAAATTAAACGTAAAAAAAATATACGCTGTCGAATTGAGAACCACCTTCTATTTTAGAAGTCGGTAAAAAAATAAAACGCAAACGACAGTGGATCGACCCAGTACAGGTACAGTCTAAGAACTAGATCGAAGGATTGAGAATTTATCTCTCTCTGACAATTCTACGGACTTTAGACCGATAAAACTAGAATTCACATATTAAGAGAAATACTTTTTCTTGTCAATTTCTTCGATCTAGCTCTTGGACTATACCTACCTTAAAAATGTAACTCATTTTATCTCCTAAACTGTGACGAAATCTAAAAAAATAAAGACCCGATTAAATCTGTGACTTGGCGAAAACTTGCGACTAATTAGCGACTATTGAGAGAGAAAACAGATCTTGTTCGGAGTATCGAACGGAGGATCTGCTAAAGCCAAAGACGAGATTGTGGTCAAAACATTTGCCACAACTTTCCTTTTCGGTAAAATAGTAGTTAATTTCTTTAAAACATAAGCCTTAAAAGTGATAACAAAACTAGGGTCGACGCTTGATTTAACTTTAATGAAAACCATCGAATTTAATGAAATCATTGATTGGTCTTGATCACAACCTATACCTGAAATCGAACCCTTAGTTGGTATTCTATTGAGACCTAAGAGCTGGACTGCGGACTCCGCCACAAAGGAAGCCTGAGACCCCTGGTCTAACAGGGATCTTAATACTATAGCAGTACCGCTCTTTGATTCCACTGCAATTAGCGCAGTGGCCAGTAATATTTGACTATGACTATTAGCAAAACAACTTACAACATTAGTGGAATTACTCTGGGTTGAAGTATCAACAGAAATGCTGCTTTCTGCAACTTGATCAGTTTTGTTACTATCACCAACTGATTTGGAGACATACTTGAGATGAAGAAGACTATGATGCTTCTTTTTACATATATGACATCTGGAAGACTGGCGGCATGCATATACGGAGTGATTTGCCCCTAGACAGTTATAGCATAAACCATTTGTTTGGACAACATTACGACGCTTATCTACATAGAGACCGGCGAACTTTTTACAATTAGCCAGCTTGTGGTTATCTTGACAACAAATACAAGATGTAGTTGATACATGAAGCGATTTGACTGGCGCTTTACGATTGGACTTGATTGATGACGTTGACCTTTGCTGTTGTCTAAAAAATCCGAAGATCGAAATCTTTGTTCAAGAAAAACTGATTCATTGTAGGCAAGTCGTCTGAATAATCACTAATTTTCATTTCCCATTGTTTTCTTGATTCAGTGTCCAGTTTTAAACTCAATACATAAATAACTATAATATCCCAATGCTCAACCATTATACCTAAATTTTTCAAAGCATGTAAACATTCGTTAGAAGTATCTAATAATTCCTTAACTGCGCTGGAGGATTCGGTTGCAATATTTTTTTGACTCATAAAACGTTTGATTATACAATTTGCTAAATATTTTTTATTATTATATCGATTCTCTAATTTAGTCCAACAGGTTACATAATTACTACTAGTAATAGGAATGTGCCGTAAAAGACATTCTGCCTCTCCAGACAAATGTGATTTTAAATAATGCAGTTTCTGAACATCGTCTAGTAGGTTATTATCGTGAATTAAGGATTTAAATAAATCTCTAAAACTAATCCACTCAGAATAACTTTCGGAAAACATAGGCAACTCAATCTTTGGCAATTTTACAGAACAAATCTCTTTAGAACCCTTCGCAGACAATTCAGACACTTTACACAAACTGTCCGAACATACAATTTTTTTTAATGCTTACCTCAACTCTGCTTTATAATCAGTAAATAATTCTTCTGTGGTCTCATATACATTTTTTATGTTATAATCCGATTTTTCGAATTCAATAGACTTTTCTGATGATACAATTTTTATGTGAGTTTCAGAAAACGCTGACCAGTTAGCTTCTAAATTTTCTAATCTAGTTTCTATGTATGAACTGGTTACTTGCTCCTTAAGTGATTTCTTAAAGGTAGACCTTGCCTTACTGATAGCAGAAAGTAAATTACACTGTAAATTACTCAAAGCTTCCATATTTAATATAGTCCTTTAAATAAACTGTTCTTGAACGTTATACTAAGTTCGTGGACAACACGTAAAAAATCACAAGTCTTTGAACTTAATACACTTCTCTGCAAAATCGGACATAGGTTCCCCGTAGTTCACTTTTTCTTGAAATTATTCTAAGTCTATGCACACGTTAAAGTTTCTAAGTCCAAATTGTTAGTTAAAATGTTCTAAGTTAATTAGGTCCAAATTGCTTTTAATGGTTAAGACTCAATTTATTAATTAATTAATCACTGATATAATAAAGTACTCACAGAATAATAAAATACTCGTATCACTTCACTGTCACTCACTTGTACGTAGCTCGTCGCAATGATATGCGGGATACTCTCCCCCCGCACCGCAGCTGCTGCTCACGCCAACACGAACTGGATAGCCAGCACCCAGCGATGACCGTTGTGTACCACTTGTACATAATATGTACAAGTGGTACACAACGGTCATCGCTAGTGTTGGGTAGGACACGACTTGAAAATGAGTTTGTAAGAGTAGCCTCTTTTTTGTACTGAGCCGGTACAATGTCCCACTTCAAATGAGGCGAGGCGTGCTCCGTGTTGAAACTCGGCGATACATTTGAAGAAACTAGTACGAATGTGACATTTGATGTTAAGTATTGTGCTAATTTGTCATACCTACATATGTGTTATTACACCTGCTTAATTTTGTTGACATGACATAATAATGTATTGCGTAAAGTAAGAAGAATCAATTAATCTGATAAAATAGGGTTTTTGTAGTTTAAAAAAAATCATTTTAAAATGTGTAATAGACAAAAATATAGGATAGGTACCGAAAAAATTTTTATAGATTAAAATTTAAGAATAATATTTTGACAACTTTGTTGCCACTAAGCCTGTTCCGTCGCTCTGTAAGAACTTAGCCCGCTTTGGAAAAAGTACGCTCCGAAGGCACAGACGTAGCCACAATGCAAAGCCGTCTCAAAAATAATTTATAAAGCCTTGGATAGGCGTCTTTTTTAGAATACCGCCACTTGGCAGGATCTTGGGACCTTGGCATTAGGGGTTCTTCAAGATATTTGTCAACTTCGATAATACCTCCTGCAGTTGGATTGGCGTTTTTCATTATTATTCCGACTTGCTCATCAAATTCGTCCCATATGCTTCGTTTGCGCTTATGGGGCGGTGACGAAGAAGGCGGCTCGGCCAGCTCTGTGTGAGCGCTTTGGATTTCGATTCGCTCGGCCATGGCTTTTAAATTAGTACACGCTCTGTCACAAGCGTATTTATTTTCAAATCCGTATTTTTTAAACCTGGGATCTAAAATTGTGCTCTCGGCAAAAATATTATTTTCCTCAATACCTGAAAATCTTGTGGTAATTTCGTTTAACAGCACTTGAGCCATTCGCAGAACACAGTCTGGTTGTGATGTAGACAAAATTTAATGCAGTTCTTCTTAAGTGCATTTGATGTTAATCACCTGAAAGTAATAAAAAAAAATATGTATTCACTACAAAAATAGGATAATAAAACTAAAAATACAAGAAATATTTGCAATATCATTGTACCTCTGAAATGGTTACATTCTTTTCAGAGCTCATCTCCTCAGTAACGTCCTTGAAGAGGCTAAGAATTTGTATTGCCGAATCTAGGACCTCAATGTCTTCGGGTGTCATGTTCTCAGTTTCTGGATAGTCTATTGCTATCGTAGACATGGCACTAATTTTAATTTTTAGCACCCTTTCGAACATCTCACACGTCGAATTCCAACGTGTGGAAACGTCTTGTTTCAATTTTAATTGAGGTTCATCCAGCTTCTTCTGCATATTTTTGAGCCTCTCTGATGCAAGTGGACTTCTTTTAAATACTTCTACAATATATTTAATTTTAATTGTGATGTTTTTAATTTCTTTAAGAGATGTCTGGACAATGAGGTTAATGGTATGGGCAAAACAAGCTACATGTCTCCAATTGTTGAAACGTATAGCAGCTTTGATATTGAAAGCGTTATCGCTTGTAGCTGCCACAATCTTTTCTGTTTTCACCCATACATCCGTAATCCGTTTTAATTCTTGGGCTAAGTTTTCTGCAGTGTGTCGCTCCGAAAACTGGATGCATTCTAATAAATATGTTTTCAGATGTGCCTGATGATTAAAGAAATGGACAGTTACGGCTATATAACTGTCGTTGGGACTAGAGGTCCACCCATCAGTCGTTATACAAACATACTCAGCCTGGTTGAGTTGTGACTTAACAGATTCTTTGGTTATATTATAAAGATTTGTCATGAGTGCATTGGACAATGTCTTGCGACTCGGTAACTGGTATGCTGGATTCAATTCTTTCAGAAATTCCTTAAACTCTGGTGTTTCGACTAGATGAAAAGCTAAATAATTTTTTGTGAATACTTTGACCAACATTTTGTTTAGTTGATCATTTTTTTTTTTGCAGAAAGTGGCTTACAGAAGTATTGTGTTAATTTTGTGTTAGTGACTGGAGCTTTAAAGGTTGCGGCGGTGACTGGTAAGGTATCAGGTATTTCGGTTACAAAAGCAGTTGAAGCAGTAAATGTGGAAGCTGTAGGTATCTCCAGGTCTCGAGCAATTGAAGCAGTGGAAGTTGATGGGTGCTGGATTTCTGTTGCAGAAGCTATACTTACAAGCAACGGACATTCGCGTATAGCAACAAACACATGTGGATGCTTGCTTTAAGTACGCTTTATTAAATTATAAGCACCACCACCTTTATATGAAAATTCTTTTTGGCAAAAATTGCATTTTGCTTTACTATCTGATAAATCCGTAAAAAACTGCCAAGCTTTAGAAGATTTTCTGTCTACCGACATACTACGCATGCATAAAACAAAGAAAAAATATCATATAACACAACATTTAAAAACATGAATTGGACTACATACCTACTAAAAAAATACATAGGTATTTAATTGTTGGGAATTAAACCCAACGTTAGGTCGGTAGGTACCGTCATAACATTTTTTTGCTTATTTATACTTTTACCCATAATTATGTCATCATCTTCCTGCCCTCATCCCATGCTACTTGGGGTCGGCGCAACACGTTTTTTTCTTCCATTCTGTTCTATCAGTCGTCACTCTATCACTAAGTCCCTTTTCTTTCATATCGCTCCTCACACAATCCATCCATCTTTTTTTTGGCTTTCCTCTCCCTCTCCATCCATCCACATTCATGTTCATAACTCTTCTAGTTACATGCATTTCATCCCTCCTCTTCACATGACCATACCAAGACAAGCGATTCCCTTTTAACTTTTCCGTCACTGGCGCCACTTTTAAACTACCTCTAATGTACTCATTTCTCACTTTATCCATTCTCGTTACTCCACACATCCATCTCAACATTCCCATCTCCGCTACATTCAATCTATTTTCATCCATCTTTTTGGCAGCCCAACATTCTGATCCATACATTACGACAGGTCTTATCACAGACTTATAGATTTTCCCTTTCAACTTGAGGGGCATTCGAGGGTCACAAGTTGTTCCCGTGACCTGCCGCCATTTCATCCATCCTGAGTTGATCCGTTGAGTTATGTCTCGGTCTATGTCGCCATCTCCCTGGACAAGCGACCCGAGATACCGAAAGTCGGAGCAAATCGGTATAAGCGTTCCGGTGAGAGTTATAAGCAGCGGACTGGAGAGACCGCCGAAATCGCAGAACAGGTACTCGGTTTTGGTTCTGCTCAATTTCTGGCCAACACTCTCCAATCTTTGCCACCACGTCTCCAATTTGCTCTGGACCTCTTGGCCACTTTCGGCAACCAGCACAATGTCATCAGCAAACAGCATGCACCAGGGAGCCTCTTCCTGGATGTCCGACGTCAGAGCGTCCATTATCATCAGGAAGAGATAAGGGCTGAGGGCCGACCCCTGGTGCAAACCGACCGCCACACTGAAACTGTCAGTGGTGCCCACTGCAGACCGGACTTGAGTACTGCATCGACTGTACATCGCTCGGATCAACTGCACATACTTCCCAGGCACACCTTTCTCCTTAAGGGCCCACCACAAAACCTCACGAGACACCCGGTCATATGCCTTTTCGAGGTCAACGAATACCATATGTAGGTTTTTATGCACAGCTCTATATTTCTCGCATATCTGGCGAATAGCAAAAATGGCATCCGTTGTACCCCGACCAGGTATAAAACCGAACTGGTTGTGTGAGATTTCACTCTCTTCTCTCAACCGCCTTTCAATCACTTTTTCCCAGACTTTCATACTATGTGACATTAGCTTTATTCCTCTATAGTTGTTGCACTCCAGCACATCGCCTTTGTTCTTGAAGATGGGCACCAACGAACTGTTGCACCATTCATCAGGTATGGCTTCTTCCAGCAACAACTTATTGAAGAATAAAGCTAACCACGTCCATCCATCTACTCGTAGTGACTTCCACACTTCAATTGGAATTCCGTCTGGACCAATTGCCTTACCATTCTTCATTCCATTCACTGCTATTTTCACTTCATCCACACTGACCATTCTCACTAACCCCTCATTCACTGGTTTATTCTCTAAAACACCACTCCAGATATTTTCCTCATTCATCAGTCTTTCAAAATAGCCCTTCCATCTATCCTTAATCCTTTCATCCTCTGATAGAAGCATTCCAGCTTCATCCCTTACACATCTTATCCGACTAACATCCTTCGCCTTCCTCTCTCTGGCTCTAGCAAGCCGGTACAGGTCTTTTTGGCCAGCTGGACTGTCCAGTGTGTCATACAATTTGTCTTGAGCTTTTGCTCGTGCTATTGCCACGGCTTTCTTAGCTTTTTTCTTTAAATCATCATACTCCCTCTTTTTTTCAGCTTTCAAACTAACGCTTTCCATTCTCACATTCTGCCATTCCTTGAATTTCTTCTTTTTTTCTTTCAAAACTTTCTGTATTTCTATCGACCACCACCATGTATCCCTCTCTATTGTGCCTTTTCCTTTTGTCTCTCCCAAAATATCCTTCGCTGCTTGCCTAATACATACAGCTATCTCATTCCAGCATTCATTCACACTTCGATCATTCATGTCTGCCATTTCTATCATTTTGTCTACCACTCGTTCTCTAAATTCCTTCGCGCAATCGTTCTTCTCTAGCATATTCCATTTTATTTTAGGGGGAGGACGCTCTTTGCTTTTTTTAAACTGTGTTTTTATCGCCAAAACCATAACCAGGAGTCTGTGTTGTGAGACCAAGTCTTCTCCTGGCAGCACTTTGCAGTCTTTGACTTGCTTTATCTTATTGCGCCTAACAAGAAAATAGTCTATTTGGGTCTTGTGGTTACCACTTTTGTATGTGACCAAGTGTTCGTCTCTTTTCCGGAACCAAGTGTTGGCCAGGTCAAATGCAGTAGCGGATTGCAGCAGCGTCTCTCCCTCGTTATTGGAACTTCCATAACCCCATCCCCCATGTACTCTTTCATAACAATTTTCCGTTCTTCCTACATGCCCATTAAAATCACCTCCAACTATCAATTCCTCATGCATGGGAATGGTCATTATAATTGTATCAAAATCCTCCCAAAACTTCTCTTTTACCCTTTCATCACATCCTACCTGCGGGGCATACACACTAACTACATTCAACATCACACTGTCCATCATAACTTTCACAACTATCAATCTATCATTAATCCTTTTTACCTCCATCACGCTTTCTTTCAATTTATTATCTAACACTATTCCCACGCCATTTCTTTTACCGTCACTTCCACAATAGAAAAATTTGTATCCTTCACCAATTTCCCTCGCCTTTGTTCCCTTCCACTTAGTTTCCTGCAAACATGCTATATTTATTCGTCTCCTTTTTAATACGTCCGCTAACTCTCTGGCCCTTCCAGTCATAGTCCCAATATTCCAACTTGCATACCTCAATCTCACTTCTCGAGCTAGCTTCTTACGTTGCCCCCGCCCGGGGTGGTGCAACAACCCTAGTCCATTTCCCACAAGGGCCGGGTGCTGCCCCTGCGCGTCGCCTGTGGGGTACGCCCTAACCCTATCGCACATTCCATTTAAACCTACCATGTTGCCTAGTGATTTGGCAGATGTTTTACAGTCGGCCGCCAGCCTGACACCAACCCTCTTTGGGAATGCTGTTGCTGATGGTTTACCCGCCACCATGCGGGTGACCCAAGGTGCTGGATGGATATGCACGGTTTCAGAAATTTCCCTTAGTCGCCTTATACGACACCCATGGGATGAAATGGGGTGGCAATATTCTTAATCCGGAGCCACACGGAGGATCCGGAGCCACACGGAGGACCCATAATTATGTCAACAGGTATTATTCAAATTAACAAAAGTAGGTATAATTCAAACCAATATAAAAATAATAAACCACACTCAAACTAAAAACACAAACTAAAAACACAAACTAGAACAAGCATATTATATATACTTACATGAATATTTGTCACTTCTGTAGAATACTAATTAACTTAAAAAGCAAAAACGGTAATTTTACCAAAACTTTTGAACTGGTCACTAACTGCATTCAGAATTTAAATAAAATAGAGCGCGTACGTTTCAATTTGCGCCTCAACGAAGTACAAGCTTTAGCATTAGAGTGAATAAAATATATCATTACGTCTCGGGTTGCGGTCTTGTTTCGTACATCGGTACATTGAAGAATGTATAGCACGTGCCTAGCTTCCTGTCTCTCTCACTCTTACGTTGAGTGACATTCACGACTGCCGCGACACAAAATTTGTACACTTTAGAGTGCCGAGCCGCTCTTATATTTTGACGTCATGTACGGGACAAATGTACTACCTCTTGTATGTCCTACTCAACTCTAGTACATATACGCCTAAGCGCCAACCTTGCACGGCCCGCCGATGCTGCTCGCTCGCCACTGATATACGCCTAAGCGCTAACCTTGTACGGCCCGCCGATGCTGCTCGCTCGCCACTGACCGCGTTGACGTAATGACGTAGCAGGTTGACCATTCAACCTGACTCCACAAACAAGGACAATGCACACCAATCCTTTATCCGGCTCGAAAGACCACTTGTACAACGTCCCAAAAATATCTCGAAAGAAATAAAACAAGTGCGTCCAGAGTAAGACAATTTATTACATAAAAAACCGAAGAGGTCATATTCTGCAGGAGAATCTTGACACCGCGATTCACAAAAGTGACGTCACGGCACAACGCCATCTGTTATTAAATAGCGGTACTAAGCTAAAAAATGACAAATGTTTACTTTCGATAATGATTTATGTAGTACTTATTTAAACAGATTAGACATTCCGCCCACCATGGACGGCTCTGTCCATCAACCTTAACATGATAATATTGGTTGGCTAAACCTAGGGCCTTATGTCTACAATACAAGTTCATGCCTGTTCACGCCATCTACACGACACCAACAAGCACAACAGCATGCGGGGACGGACGCGGCACAGGCGCCATCTACGGTTGAAGATGGGAAGACTCATCGATTTCGAATCCGGTTCGTTCATTCGGTCGCTCTTGTTCAATCTCGTTCATTCTAGTCTCTCGTACACTCGCGCGTTTGTATAAAAACCAATGTATTTAAGAATATTGTCCCTTTTCCCTTTTTCTTCGTGCACCGCCAACCAACCTGAACCATTGTAATGTAAACTGAGTAAGAATACATCTGTTAAAACTTCTCAAGTCGCTTCATTTGGACGAACAAACCTGATCCCACACAATGCCTTATGTAAATAAAAGTTAACAAAGCTAAAAAATACAGGTTCATTCAAGTAATTTCACAAGCCTGTAAATTGAAATTAAAACCTTACTTATATAAAATTAATCAATAAGATGGTAAACCATAACTAAGTGTTAACTGGTAAAATAATTAATTTAGATACAGGTCTTTTAATTTCATTATTTTTACAGCGTATGGTTACAACGCGAGTAATGTTGTCCAAACCTGGATGTTTATTGGTAATGACCCCATATAACCATCTAGCGGGTGGAAGACCGTCCTCCTTCACCAGAACCATGTCTCCAATCTCAGGTTCAGGCTTACAATCTGTCCATTTATATCGATGCTGCAATTGAGTTAAGTACTCTAGTGACCACCTACGCCAGAAATTTTGAAGCATTTTTTGCGTAAGGTGCCACCGCTTCAGATTATTAATGGATGAATTTTCATAATTAGCATCAGGTACAGTAACCAGAGGTTCACCCACGAGAAAGTGCCCAGGCGTCAAAGGGCACGAGTCCTCTGGATTGTTGGAAAGCTGAGAGATCGGGCTCGAGTTAAGGCAGGCCTCAATCTGAGCCAACACAGTTGTCATTTCTTCAAATGTCAATGTGCTGGTGCCTATAATTCTTTTCAGATGGTGCTTCGTGGACTTGACACCAGTCTCCCACAATCCTCCAAAGTTTGGAGCATGGGGAGGTATGAAATGCCAAGTCGTTCCGTTCATAGCTAGGAAGTCAGCTATTTCCGAAGCTACCATGGACCTTTCAGCGTTGAATAACTGTCGCAATTCCTTTGCACTACCAACAAATGTGGTCCCATTATCACTCCACAAGTCCAACACTCGGCCACGTCTGGCTACGTCGCCGATGATGTTACTCGTAAATGACGTAACACCTGAATTTCGTCATCTGGATTCTCACGCCATAATATACGCTGAAAATCTGTATGATCATCGCAAACCTTGATCTGTCGATACATCTTGACGATGTCCGCTACCAGACAGATAGGTTCACAACGCCAACGCATGATAATATGACGAAGTTCAGGTTGTAGAGGAGGACCCACCATTAAATCGTGATTAAGAGATACCCCGTTGCTACCCACACATGATGCATCAAATACGATGCGCAACTTCGTTGTGCTTTTATCGTTGCGGATGACGGCATGATGAGGTAAGTACACAGAACCTTCTTTGTCCCTATCCTGTACTATATCCATGTGATTAAGAGCTATATACTCCTTTATAACCGCTGAATACTGAGCCTTGAATTCGGGATTCTTTAGAAATCGTTTTTCTAAGGTTAAAAAGCGTTTAAGAGCAATGTCTTTCGATCTACCATATTTGCAAGCAGGATCGCTTGACCTGAAAGGCATGTGCACAATATAGCGGCCAAATTCGTCTCGTTTAGTCGTGACCTTAAATATCTCTTCGCACTTCTGTTCTTCCGGGGTCAAGTAAACTTTATCATAATCGCTTTTGGGCTCAGATTCTAGCTCCCAGAATTTTTTAAGGAGTGCATTCTCATCTGTATGAGTAGAATGCAATGTGACTATTGTATTGTGGCATGTCTCGCTTTGGTTGATTTCACCTACTTGGCCAGACAAGATCTATCCTAGTCTTGTATTTTGTGCGATGAGCCAACCAGGTGGACCTCTGATTAAACCCTCTAGCATAATCTGGCCATAAACTTCGTCGCCTAAAAGCAAATCAATCTTGTTCGGAGTATCGAACGAAGGATCTGCTAAAGCCAAAGACGAGATTGTGGTCAAAACATTTGCCACAACTTTCCTTTTCGGTAAAATAGTAGTTAATTTCTTTAAAAAATAAGCCTTAATAGTGATAACAAAACTAGGGTCGACGCGTGATTTAACTTTAATGAGAACCATCGAATTTAATGAAATCATTGATTGGCCTTGATCACAACCTATACCTCAAATCGAACCCTTAGTTGGTATTCTATTGAGACCTAAGAGCTGGACTGCGAACTCCGTCACAAAGGAAGCCTGAGACCCCTGGTCTAACAGGGATCTTAATACTATAGCAGTACCGCTCTTTGATTCCACTGCAATTAGCGCAGTGGCCAGTAATATTTGACTATGACTATTAGCAAAACAACTTACAACATTAGTGGAATTAATCTGGGTTGAAGTATCAACAGAAATGCTGCTTTCTGCAACTTGATCAGTTTTGTTACTATCACCAACTGATTTGGAGACATACTTGAGATGAAGAAGACTATGATGCTTCTTTTTACATATATGACATCTGGATGACTAGCGGCATGCATATACGGAGTGATTTGCCCCTAGACAGTTATAGCATAAACCATTTGTTTGGACAACATTACGACGCTTATCTACATAGAGACCGGCGAACTTTTTACAATTAGCCAGCTTGTGGTTATCTTGACAACAAATACAAGATGTAGTTGATACATGAAGCGATTTGACTGGCGCTTTACGATTGGACTTGATTGATGACGTTGACCTTTGCTGTTGTCTAAAAATTCCAAAGATCGGAATCTTTGTTCAAGAAAAACTGATTCACTGTAGGCAAGTCGTCTGAATAATCACTAATTTTCATTTCCCATTGTTTTCTTGATTCAGTGTCCAGTTTTAATCTCAATACATAAATAACTATAATATCCCAATGCTCAACCAATATACCTAAATTTTTCAAAGCATGTAAACATTCGTTAGAAGTATCTAATAATTCCTTAACTGCGCTGGAGGATTCGGTTGCAATATTTTTTTGACTCATAAAACGTTTGATTATACAATTTGCTAAATATTTTTTATTATTATATCGATTCTCTAATTTAGTCCAACAGGTTACATAATTACTACTAGTAATAGGAATGTGCCGTAAAAGACATTCTGACTCTCCAGACAAATGTGATTTTAAATAATGCAGTTTCTGAACATCGTCTAGTGGGTTATTATCGTGAATTAACGATTTAAATAAATCTCTAAAACTAATCCACTCAGAATAACTTCCGGAAAACATAGGCAACTCAATCTTTGGCAATTTTACAGAACAAATCTCTTTAGAACCCTTCGCAGACAATTCAGACACTTTACACAAACTGTCCGAACATACAATTTTTTTTAATGCTTACCTCAACTCTGCTTTATAATCAGTAAATAATTCTTCTGTGGTCTCATATACATTTTTTATGTTATAATCCGATTTTTCGAATTCAATAGACTTTTCTGATGATACAATTTTTATGTGAGTTTCAGAAAACGCTGACCAGTTAGCTTCTAAATTTTCTAATCTAGTTTCTATGTATGAACTGGTTACTTGCTCCTTAGGTGATTTCTTAAAGGTAGACCTTGCCTTACTGATAGTAGAAAGTAAATTACACTGTAAATTACTCAAAGCTTCCATATTTAATATAGTCCTTTAAATAAACTGTTCTTGAACGTTATACTAAGTTCGTGGACAACACGTAAAAAATCACAAGTCTTTGAACTTAATACACTTCTCTGCAAAATCGGACATAGGTTCCCCGTAGTTCACTTTTTCTTGAAATTATTCTAAGTCTATGCACACGTTAAAGTTTCTAAGTCCAAATTGTTAGTTAAAATGTTCTAAGTTAATTAGGTCCAAATTGCTTTTAATGGTTAAGACTCAATTTATTAATTAATTAATCACTGATATAATAAAGTACTCACAGAATAATAAAATACTCGTATCACTTCACTGTCACTCACTTGTACGTAGCTCGTCGCAATGATATGCGGGATACTCTCCTCCCGCACCGCAGCTGCTGCTCACGCCAACACGAACTGGATAGCCAGCAGCCAGCGATGACCGTTGTGTACCACTTGTACATATACGCCTAAGCGCCAACCTTGTACGGCCCGCCGATGCTGCTCGCTCGCCACTGACCGCGTTGACGTAATGACGTAGCAGGTTGACCATTCAACCTGACTCCACAAACAAGGACAATGCACACCAATCCTTTATCCGGCTCGAAAGACCACTTGTACAACGTCCCAAAAATATCTCGAAAGAAATAAAACAAGTGCGTCCAGAGTAAGACAATTTATTACATAAAAAACCGAAGAGGTCATATTCTGCAGGAGAATCTTGACACCGCGATTCACAAAAGTGACGTCACGGCACAACGCCATCTGTTATTAAATAGCGGTACTAAGCTGAAAAATGACAAATGTTTACTTTCGATAATGATTTATGTAGTACTTATTTAAACAGATTAGACAATCATCTTCTCTGACAATAACGTCATCTAAAAATGCGCCGGGGCTAAAATACGTTCTTGATGCCTAGCCCACCCCAGATACCATATAAGCGTCATGACATGAGCGCAACACCCGACTGTTCGCCGACCCACCAGACAATTATAGCAGTATTCAGTTATACCATTACGACTAGGAATATTATTTTCTATTATTACATAGACAAAGTAAGTTCGCCTGGTTACATGTCGCGACTTAATTCTACCCCTTATTAATGTCATATTACCGGTCCCTCTAAGATTATATTGCTCTATGTTGTTGGGTTCACTACATACCTCAATGGTATATCCACCATGGGATCGTACATGCTCGCCATAATACGAGCGAGCTTGCCGTATTTGGTACGTTCCCAGGGCGAATAAAATGAGATCTCTGTATTCCAGGGTAGGGAAGTATAATAAATTATATCCATCTGCAGTTATATTTGTGAAGACGGATGTTCTCCTGTACATATTAATTGTTTCTACCATGTCTGCCAGTTCGTTGTGAAGAAACATTCTTTGTCTTATTATTTCTAATATCTCACTGGCATAAATATTATCATGAAAGCGAACACCAAACTTATTTAACAAAGCTGCCCCTTTTAAAGTTTTCAAACATATGTGGTAGAGCCCGATGAAAGTATTCTTGTCTGAATATTTTAAAATCTCTCTTAAACTGTCCATTTACGGCCTCTATCACCCATCTACAAATCGTTACATAGCGGCTTCTGTTAGCTTGGGCTGTTGTGAGTTGGTGCTCGCCTTCTAAGAGACTTTTAGGCAGACATGTTTTATATCCACATCCTTCTAACAAACTTATACTATTCCTAAAACCGAATTCCAAGAATTAATTTGTAAATAAAGACATCAAGTTTTATTCATTTACCGGTAGGACACATAGTTTTGAAGTCGGTCGCTTCAAGAGACCTTTACTAGTGCGCAATGTTACCACCCTAGTTATACCATCCGAACCAGGATGTTTTTCTACTATTCTGCCAAGCAACCAACAAGCAGGAGGTAAGTCTGACTCTTTAATTAGTACTATATCCCCGATTTTAGGCTCTAGAGTTTGAACAGACCATTTGTATCTATGAACTAAACCACTCAAATACTCCGTGGACCAACGCTGCCAAAAGGTTTGTAACATTTTTTGTATGTGCTGCCACCGAGACAACGAACTAACATTGAAAATTGTATAATCAGGACTAGGAACATTAATTAATGCTTCCCCAACTAAGAAGTGACCAGGGGTCAGTGGCATAGGTTCATGAATATCTTCTCCACTAATGACGGTCATCGTTCTTGAATTTAGACAAGCTTCTATTTGACTTAATAGAGTACTCATCTCCTCGTACGTCAGATTTGTGTTTCCGATTACGCGTTTCAAATGAAACTTCGTGGATTTCACTGCTGCCTCCCATAGTCCACCGAAATTAGGAGCTCGGGGAGGTATGAACTTCCACGTATTTCCATGTGCCTGTACATACGCTGCACTATCTTGCTGGACAGCGAGTATCTCTCTGAGCTCTCTTGCAGCTCCGACAAAATTGGTTCCATTATCGCTCCATAATTGTGCGCAATGGCCACGTCTAGCTACGAATCGACGGAATGCTGCTATGAAACCTGATGTACTCATATCGCTTACTACTTCCAAGTGTATGGCCCTAGTAGCCATACATACGAACACACAAATATACCCCTTATGTGAACGATGACCTCGACCCTTGGCCGTACGAATTTGAACTGGACCTGCATAATGGATTATGCAGGTCCAGTTGGGGTGGACCCCGCTATGTAGAAATGCTCTAGTTGGAGTACAACGTGCCGCGGGAAGTGATCCCATCAGCTGATTGTAAGTTTCAGCCTTGGTCTTTACACACGTTACACACCTACGTACGTGATCTTTTACTGCACTCTTCAATCTAATAATCCAATACGCTGATCTAATAAAGTTGATCATCATCTGAGGACCACCATGCAATGTACGGTCATGTGAATCAGCAACTAACAATTTGGTAAGATGCGCATTATGTGGAAGTATTATAGGATGCTATTGTTGATCGGACAGAAAGGCTTGTTGTTATCTGCCACCAACACGGATTATATCATCCTTGTCTAGAAACGGACACAGTGATTTAATTGTGGATATTCCTCCATGACCCTTGTATATTCCCTTTTTAGATCTAGATCTCTCGCAAACTTCCTTTCTAATGCTGTGAATCGTCGCATTGCTATTTCTCTTATGTTACCACCCACACAAGACGGTTTTGACTCTTGGAATGGCAGCCGCACTATGTAACGACCATCAGTAGACCTTATCGTTGTAGATGTAAACAGCTCTTCACATCTCTGCTCTTGTTCTGTAAATAACCTTTCACTGTGGGGCAGTTGATCTTCAATCTCCCAGAACTGTTTTAAGAGTTCATTTTGTTCTACGTGGGCGTGCAAAGAAGTAATTTTGGGTAATAAAGGTGATTCGTTATCCGCTTGAGTTGTACCAGATAGAATCCAACCTAATCTTGTACACTGTGCAACTACCGAACCTGTGGGCGCTCTCTTTAGACCTTGTTTGATTATTTTGCTATAAATATCTGCGCCTAACAAAATGTCGATCTTATTGGGCTCACTGTACTGAGGATCTGCTAACGATATCTGCCTTAACTCAGACCACATAAGAGGCGGTACTTGTTTCTCAGGAAGATACGTAGTTATGTTTTTCAAAACATATGCTCTTACCTCGAACTTGAACTGAGGATCTGTCACCGATCGCAAAACTAATGTGACCATGTGATTGGCTATTGTAGTCTTATTACTACCGAGCCCTGACACAACACCCCTAACCGGATTTCTTTTTAACCGTAAAAATTGTACCGTAGCTTCAGTGACAAACGAAGCCTGGGACCCTTGATCTAACAACGCTCGAACTACCTGATAATTTCGCGAAGCTGTTTGTGCCTGAACCAATGCTGTAGCCAATAATACTTGTCTAGCGCTAATTGTTTCCTTAGTAGAAACACAGGAAACTATTGGGGTTGGGTCAACTGAGGTACCACTGTCAGCTGACTCAGAACTCGGTCTATTAGAGCTATGAGTATCCATGTGCAACAGCGTATGGTGTTTCTTGTTACAGATTCTACAATTCGTTGATTTTTTGCATTGATAAACAAAATGATTACCGCCTAGACAATTAAAGCAAATCTTTTTACCTTGCACAAACTGTCTCCTTTGAGAGACATCCATCTTTATAAAAGACTCGCAAAAACATAGTTTATGACCTTTACCACAATTTTCACAACCTATTTTTTCCTGTCCTGAAGGGGGGGAATTCTTACTATCTGTGACAAGCATGACCTTCTGATCTGATCTTTCTATCCGTGAACGACTACGCCACTGTAACGTTGCCTTCTGCGGTTCGACAAACTCCAGGGCTCTAAATCTACTTTCAAGAAATGTCTTGAACTGGCCTAAAGTTGGTAGGTCATTTATCTCTTCGGAGGCAACCTTCAACTCCCACTGCTTGCGGGTTTCCTGGTCTAGTTTAGCTGAGACAATGTGAATTACAATTATGTCCCAGGTGGTAACATCAATGCCCATATTACCTAACGCACTCATACAATCAGTGGTTGTATCCAAGAGATGTTTTAACGTTACAGCTGACTCTGTGCTCACTCTTTTCTGCTCAAACAATCGTTGCAATATACAATTCGCTAAGTGTCGTTTATTATTATATCTGTGTTCTAACTGTTGCCAACATAATGAATAGTTAGCCGCAGTTATGGGTATTTGTCTGAGCAGCTGTTCCGCTTCACCCGTTAAACATCCCTTAAGATAATGCAATCTCTGTACATCATCTAAGGTCTTATTGAAATGAACAAGCGATCTAAACAAGTCACGGAAACTAGTCCACTCTTCGTACTTTCCAGAAAACGACGGTATATTGATTTTAGGTAATCTAACGTTATAAATTTTACTATCATTGTTATCTATTGTTTGTTCTCGTGGTTCTTTTGTTACAGACTGTACTAATCGTAATTGAGTATCCTTTAATTCCGATTTGTATGCAATATAGATCTCTTCGGTTTCATCATAAATATTGGACGTAAAATATGAATCTTTCATATCATCTGCTGAGGATTTTTCAATTATTTTCCTATGAGTATCACTAAACTTTGTCCATTGTACTTCTAACGATTCTAATCGGGTTTCAATATATCCCCGAGTTATTCTCTCCTTGGGGGATTTTTTGAAGTTAGATTTCCCTTTCTGTGTTCTTAACATCAAGTTGCAACCTTAATAATGACTCCATGATAACGAAACTAAAGGTTCTATTACAAATCTTAAACTAATTAAAAACTACTCACAATTCTGTGCGTCCTGTGAAAACTGATACATCTCGAAAATGACAACTTTACAATATAGTAGTTTTTGTGTCTAAAAAATTTGTCTGATATTGTATGCAGAGTGGTACTACTGCAGTTTATAAAAACACAATGGTTGCTTGTATTTGCAGCTCTTCGGTAGTCAGGCAAAATTATTTCATTTGAGTTTATACTGCGAGCACTTTCAACCGAAGCTGGTGCACCAGATGGTTGATTTGTTTCTTCTGTAGCTTCTATTTGATCTATTATGTCAGATGATCTGGCATCATCGAGAGAACTCATTTGGCTGACTTCTCTTTGCACGATTATCCAATACGATTGGCCCACACAATCAGATGGTGTTATCTGAAAATAAAATACAAAGATTTATAACAAAATGATGTAACATTTAGATGCAAAACTTTTGCTATATAGTATTATTTTCATGACGCCTACTTTTCATTTTGGTTATGTTTAAACTTCATAAAAACGGAGCGTTCAAATGAATATTTAAATTCATACCACTGCACCGCATGAGCCTACCCTGAATTGATGGATAACTTCTAACCTTATTGCTCTAGGACAAGTTAATTCCCTAGAAATATTTTATTTCACAACAATTAGTGTTATAATCATTATTTATAAACTTTTACAAACCTGTCTTGGTGCTATCCTGTTCTGTATAATATTGATAATTGACAAACGCTGTTTATTTGGATTTTGTGTCAATATTCTGTTCGTCTTCGTAAAGTAGAACGACCACACAAAAGGCACACATTAGTGTGACCTTGCTGAGTTGATCCAGCTTGTTCATCATTATTTGAAACTTGTTGGTGTAGTTGTTGCTTTAAGCTTGATATCACAAGATCTCGGCAAGCTTCGCAGATGAAAGTCATCTGCAGTGATCTGTGAAAATAACATTGCATTTGGTTGAGATTTAACTTGCTGCACATTAAGCTGCATAATCTTACTGATTACGTAGCTTTATGTTATTGTTACAATACCAGAGATTTTCTTTAAATGTAAGTAATTATTTGCACTAAGACGACCCACTGACCGCATTATTACACAAATCATACACATTCGTCACTAATATATACGTCATCAGAATTTGACATTAAACTTGTAGACCTTAGTTAGTAGTAGGCTATCTTTGTAGGTACTCACGATTCTTGGATAGACCCAGCTGCAGAGTAATGCTGTTACTCTCGTATCAAGTTCTAATGCTCGATATCGACGTAGATAATTAACGCGCATGTTGCAGTTAATGCATTGAATCCGCGGACGACGACGTCTCTCGTTGTCTCCCATTGTGATGATGAAGTAAAGATCCAACACTAGTCAGACAGAACCAAGTTGTGAAGCAAAATCAGAGTCCAGTTAAGAAGAGCACAATGTAGTCACGCAAGGAAGATAATCACAGTCCAAAAGCACGCACGGGTCACACAGAGGAAGAATCGATCGAGAGTCCATAAAACAATCCGGGTCAAATAAAATATAAGTAATCCAAAATAAAACACGAAACTCAAACACAACGACAACAGCGGCTCGAGAGCATCTGTTGATCAGTCACTGACACTGTCCTGTCAGTAGTGTCAGTGTACTCAGTGTTGCTAACAACGCAAAGTCCGAGTCGCCATTTTTATCATTTTTTCGGACAAATAAAACAAAAAAAAAATGTTACATCTTTCAAACGACAAAGTATTCAAAATAAATAGGTATGTTGTTTATGTCAACTTATTTATTTAACATACCACCACCGCCTAGTGGGTGGATATTTCTCAGACATACAACTGCGCTGTACAGCAAAAAAAAGTGCTAGATCGGGCGCGAGAAGCATTCAGTTGGCAACATTGTTGTGATTATCCGTAATAGTTGTTTTAAAATTCATATTTACCGCTAAAAACCAAGGAATGGAAACTCGCAATATTTATTAACCACGGAATTAAAAAAAAAATCTCTTCTACAATATGTTTAGGAATTAGTAACGAACATTTAACAATATTTTTTATTTATGTAACAAGCTTTATTTGTTCAAATAATTAGCCGCCATTGTTCTTTGGCCAATGTAATAGGTAAAATATAAGAGTAGCATGGTTCCAATAATTCTGTATCTATTAAACTATTATTTCTTCTTGATGAATAGGCTTTTTTGTTATCAAACTTATGACATTTTCTTCTTCAAAATTATAACGATAGTTCAAAATATAAGGTTCGCTTGAAACTACTTGAACTTTAATTTTGGTCCATGATACTTTTTGTTTTTTTAGTATTTATAGCCCAGTTTCTACCGTCTAGTAATATTTTGTAGCTGTAAAAATCTGTAACACTCATTTCGATGACATTATAATTTGGAGGGTTTACTTTTGACCATCTGACTAAGCCAAACCATTGTGCCGGGGTATATAAGCTTATTTTTTGCATTTCTCTTGATGAGAGCATGCTCATTGCTATGCTTCATTTTGTGTATGCCCTTGCTCTAAAAACCTATGGATTATCGTTATACCATACTTTTTTGCTGCGTATGTGTAAAAAGCAAACACAATACGATTACGATTTTGGCCGGCACAGTTGTCCGACCAACATCTGAATTCTTTGGCGCCGTCTAAAACTTTGCCATCAATGAATTTGGATAAGCAACTTGCTACTTCGCAAGCCCCGTGTTTCCCATTAATTTCAGGCCACATGTAACAATAACCTTCTTGACTCGCTAGGTCGAATATTGTAAAAGTTTAAACGGATAATTTCCGTTTATAATAAACCGACATTACCATGAGGACAGTTTCATATTTTTTGGAAATCAAAGCACGTTGTAACTATTTTACCTCCACTTTCCAATGCTTCTTTTTTATCATTTGCCTTCATTTCTCTAGCTTTAATCTTATTATTTATATGAAGTTCTTGTTTTTGGTTTTCTTCTTCCGTGATTGTATTTTTGTTTGCATTGTATATATGGCACTCGTTACATATGTCTTTTTTTGGTTTGTAAAACGATATAATTAATTTTGGTTTATGATATCACGATACTTGTACCAGACGGGCGTAATCGGCTGGAACGGGGGCGCGTTCGGGGTAGGTCTATCCTTCTTCAAATCCTTCGACGTGAACTGCGACCACCCAACTGCGTCCAGCCGCGCTGACGTTCTGTACCGATGTACGAAAGGTCTCTGTACCACACGTGTACCGTTCTTCTTTCTTGAGCCTTGAACTTGCTGTCTTCGGGAATGATTGGGGTTAGGGATGTTTGCTTACCAGGGAATCAAATAAGATGCAGATTGACTGTTTGAACACTGCAGCTAGCGGTTTAAGGGATGAAAATTCGCGACTATGTACTTTCTATTTAAAAGTTCTATATGTTTCTTGCCAATGACTACGAGTTTACAATTTTGACCTATTTACTAACGTACCATGTTACTTTACCGTAACGAGGCCCAAAAACCACTAACTGTTTTGGTTTATTTTTAACTGTAAGTTTAACTTTAACTACGGTACATTCCTGGCTATATCTAGGCTTAGTCTAGGTCTGGATAGGGGTTGATGCAACTGTCTGTAAAGCTCCTGAAATTCCCCGTCGAACGGGGTGGAAATCAACCCTTCAACCCTACCCACTTAGGGGTTTGTTGCATTTATCTATCAAGACTATCTACAAGTTTGAACTATTAAGGGTTGACTTCCCGAAAAACTATACCCTTAGGGCTGTTGGGCTATCTGTATTACGGTAGGTGCATCATCCCTCTATCCAGATACACGTCTTACAAAGCCACCCCTCTAAGGGTGGAAGGGTTATGAGGTCAGAAACCCGGAAGGGGAAAAATCTGTGTATTTACATTTTTCTGTTTTATGCCTTAACTGACCATATAGATGTATACATATTCTGATAGGGCTTAGTGCCAGCTCTTTAATGCCTATAGTATAAAGCCTAATATTTAGGTCTTTGTGATGTTTAGTAAAAGGAAGGTGCCTGTGAACGGTGGTTTCTCAGTCCACCCTTACTACCTTTGAGTAACTGTCCTGTGTAGGTGTATGAAGAATGTTCAATACCTGTGTACCTCCTTTACCTTTAACTTTTACCAGATACCTTTTCTAAGGGTGTTACCAGGAATGTGTTAGGGGATGTGTAACCCTACCTATCTACTTTAGCTAAATAAGTTCCCAAGACGTCTTACGCGCCTGGGGAAGACGACAACAATTCTATGAATTTAATTTTGCAAAATACAACAAGTGTTTTAAACTATAACTTATTCTATGTTTACATAAGCTCTTATATATTGCGAGTTATATAAACCTATTGACGCTACCGTCGCGAACAATACTGTCTAACTGTCGATACCTTTTTAGTTATATTTTCACTTATGCACCACACATTGTACAAAGAAAACATTTTTGTAAATGTAAGGTCGCCATCTAAGTAAATTTTACTTGTATCTTTGCGTTCATAGTGAGATTCAACGGGCTGGAACGTATTGACGTGCCTTAAAACACCCTGTTTTATTTCGTCGTCTAAGACTATGGTTCTAGTTCCACCGCGTCTATCAGGGGAAACAGAGCCACCACCAGAGCGCCATTTCGCCAAAGCTGTTTGAAAAGTTCTTTCTCCAATAGACAGTGTATTTAGGAACATCGTTTTGCAAACGAACACTTTATTAGGTAAGTCAGAATAAGATTCAATAAAAACTAAGCAATACTTAGTATCGCCTACTTCGGTGTAGTTGACAATGTAATCCCACTGTCAACAGTGATCTCCAATTTTCCAAAAAGAACTAAATATACGTTCCCGTTGGTGTGCATCAAACTTTTGAAAGCATTTATTTTATTTATTTTTATTTTATTTATTAAGGAAAACAAACAGTAATACATTACATTTTATATATAAAAAATACAAAAGAATGTGATTAAATGTGTGACCAACAGCATTTTCCTCGAAATACAATGAAAAAATCTTTGCAAAGCATGCGGTTTTAACTAAATCCTTAAATTAACATAAAAATACAAAACTTTTTATACAAAAACAACTGCTCTTTATGGTGCCAAATACCAAGACTATAGCGAAATAAGTTATTGGAATGGGGAAACAAAGCAGACGATCAAAATAACTCAAGTGATCTACTACTGACCCAATGCACTGAGTACATTGTTTCTGAATTTACCAGCAGACAGAACAAGCATATCACCCTCGTGCTCGTGCTCACCCGCATGCGTGCGACAAGGAGTCACTGCGAACAGCGGACGCGCGCGCAACCCGCGCAGAACTGTTGTCCTAGGTACTATGTAACTTATTTTATTGCGGATATCAATACAGTCATATACATTGTTACACAAATCATACAAAAATACCGTCTCTAGAAGAGTGCGTCTTGATTTTAGTTTAGGTAATTTATACTAAGTAATTCATCATATGATAAAATTGTATTGAAGCAACGATAATGCATGGCTTTTAGGGTATTTTCTTTGAACCTTTTCGATTTGTTCCGAATACTTATAGTAGAAGGAATTCCACACTGGCACTGCGTACTCGAGTTGAGACCTTATTAGCGATTTATAAATATATAAATAGGTGGAAGGACGCACAAACTCTTTTGCAGATCTCATTACAAAACCGTACATCCGAAAGGCATTGTTCACAACTTTGTTAATGTGGGCATCAAGGTGAAGTTTGCTGTCGAGGAAGACTCCAAGATCACGAATAAGGGACACTCTCGATAATGAAGTATTATCCAAAGAATAAGGGTGCTTAAAAACATTCTTACTCTTCGTGAAACTAACACAACAGCATTTAGATAGACTCAGTTGAAATTTATTAAATTTACAATAATCACTAAAGCGATCCACATCTTCCTGTAATAAAATACTGTCTTGGAATTTTTTTATGGGCCTATAAATTTTGAGATCATCGGCGTAGAATAGAACTTTGGAACTACGAAAGCAAGTATTAATGTCGTTAATAAACTAGATAAATAAAAGGGGACACAGAATCGAGCCTTGAGGCACGCCAGAAGTCACACTAATGGCTGCAGCAGACCTGAAACCTTTAATTACGACTTTTTGAGTTCTGTTCGCAATATATGAAGAGAACCACCGGAACAAATCACCACGTATTCCGTTAAATGAAATCTTTTTTAGAAGAAGCTCATGATCAACCTTGTCGAATGCCTTCCAAAAGTCAGTATAAATGGCGTCCACTTGTAAATAGTCCATGAAGGCCACCAAATTGGTAGTAGTTGACCTTTTCTTTACGAATCCGTGTTGTTGCTGGATTATGGTGTGATGAAGAACAGGATACACTTTATCATGGACTAACCTCTCGAAAAGCTTCGGCAGGGCCGACATGATGGATATGGGACGATATTTCTCAACATCTTGCCTATCACTTTATCATGGACTAACCTCTCGAAAAGCTTCGGCAGGGCCGACATGATGGATATGGGACGATATTTCTCAACATCTTGCCTATTGCCTGATTTATAAATTGACGTTATATTTGCACTTTTCCATACTTCGGGGAAAACTCCTTGTGCCAACGATTTATTAAAGAGAATAAATATAGGAGTGCAAATATTATTTGCGGTAGATTTAAGAAGTGACTGGGAGACCGTCAGGACCTGGACCTTTTGCTGAGTCTAAAGAATTTAGAGCCATCAATATCTCATTCATGCTGAGCTCTATCTTACAAATGTTTGCCTCATTTGTAAGATAGAGCTCAGCGAATCCTCACTCGGCAACACCCCTCCCCATTATGATGGTTCATAGACTGAATTAAAGAAAACAGAAAAAAAGTTACATATTTCCTCGGGATCATTAGTGCGTTTATCTCTGTATTTCATATCGGAAGGTATGCCAGTAGAAGATTTACGATTAGCTTATATATAGATACATACGTCCAAAATGATTTTACATTACTGCGAATACCATCCTCAACAGATTCCATATGTTTTGAGTAGCAAAATTTGCATTCAGCTTGAAATCTTGACCTAAATAGTGAGAATTGTTCATAATCAGAGATATTATTATACACCTTCCATTTAACCCATGCCTTTGCCTTATTTTTATAAATATGTATCAGCGAAGGGAAAGCCAAATTGGAAATCTCTGGGATTTTGAGTTCACGTGTGGAACGTAGGATTTAATTATGCTAAAATTTTTATCATAGAATTTAGTCACTGCTACATCCACGGATTGTTCCAACAACACAACATAAAAGTTTAAAAAAGCAACATTCATCGACAGATACAACACCTAGAAATTGAAGATACATTCATCATCATCATCTGCCTAGCCTTTTCCCAACTACATTGGGGTCGGCTTCCAGTCAAGCCGCATTTAGCTGAATACCAGTATTTTACATGGAGCGGCTGCCTACCAGACCTCCACAACCCATTAACTGGGTAACACGCTACTTCATGGCAAGACTGGAGTCAGATTTACTGGCTTCTGACTATCCGTAACGACTATAAATTGAAGATACATTATACACATCATATTTATTAATATAAAAGTGAAGCAACAATAATGCAATAGCTGATAATTATTTGTAATTTGAGTATAATTATAAATTAAAGACACATTTATCAATAAAAGAATGTTTGAAATGTCAGTGAAAGGGAAAGAATAATTTAAATATTTGATGTTTGCATACAAAAACATTACACGGTATGAAGCGGCAAAAAATATGAAAAAAATATACAGACATAAATCACTGACTTGTACACGCACAGTCTCACTTTGCGTTACCAGGAATGACATCCTGGCCGGGCTTCATCTTCGCAATATCACCTGGAGATCTGATTGCGAATGACTTAGCTCCCTCTTTCTCACGAACGAGGATGGTTCCATGTTTAACCCATAAAAACCGATAATTATTCGCTTTTGCTGCATCTCGGCATTCACGAAATAATATTTTGTTTTTCAAAGTGAGATGTTCATGCATATAAATAGAAAATGAAGTTTCGACCCGACAAGCCTAGTTTTCCGGTATTGAGTCCCTTTTTTAAACGGTATTTTAATTATAGTATTTTAAATCTTAAAGACACAATTAGTAAGCTAACCATGGAGCTGAAAAGTGCACATCTAGAAATTGAAAATTTAAACAGCGAAAATTTTCGCCTTAAAATGGATATCGGACAATACCAGAAACTTGTAGAAACTTATAAGAAAGTGAATATATTAGACTCGAAAAGTTTTTCCGCAAGTAAAAGGAATAAACGTCGAACGAGCGGTTTTTCCACACCGACTAAATTGAATCTCTCTCCTATGACTCAACTACCAGACTCTGCCGTACAAACGCAGACAACAGGCGATACTGGGGATGACTCTTTCAACTCAGCTTTATCAGTCGGCAGCTCAGAAGCAATATCACTCACCAAGTCGCCGCCAAAAATAGTACAAAACCATGAGATACAAGATAAAGGGGAGTTCATATCTACTTCACATACTAAGTTGAAAAATGGAGGAATACAGACAACTAATGCCATAAATACGTGCCAACCCATGTCCGAATATCAACTTGTCACCAATGTAACGGATATCTCATATAGTAAACAGGATATTCGCCCGATTTTTACGCAATTTCCTCAACAAAGAAACATCACTGAAAAGCACAAGCTTTGTATCTTAAGCAGTAATAAAAAAAACAAAATATTGTCAATTGCAGAAGACTCATTTCAAAGCTATGAAATTTGCCATTACCTGACACCTAACTGTGGGATAAAGAAACTTATCAATAACATTGAACAAAAATTAGAAAACTACACAATGTATGACTACTGCCTGATTTTGATTGGCGAAGAGGACTTTCGACGAACTAATAATTACGTCGACTTAACAATTTCCATACGTGAAACTCTTTTGAAAATACAGCACACAAATGTTATAATTTGCGCACCAACATTCAAATTGAACGACTACTCAACTATGTTTAACAGAAGAATAGAGACTTTTAACAGCCTTTTATACCTAGATGCATGTACTCATAACTTCGCATATTTGTTCGATTCAAACTATTATCTTTCTTATGATTTCAAAATGTTTTGGGAAAAAAGCGGAACTGTTAACAATCACGGCATGTCAAAAATATTTGTAAATCTTAGTCTAATGATAAACGAATTCGTATATTGTGATAATGAAACTAATCCATTAAATGTAAATAGTAATGATATACAGCACCAGCAACATGGTAGTATGTTTTTTCGTAAATAATGGAAGTGAGTATGCATCCACCTTAATGCATCAGAACATCGCTGGACTGCTAAACAAAATTGATCTCATAGAAGTAAGCTTGAACGAATTGTATAAGTGTAATATTAATGTACAGATTATGTGTTTCTCAGAGACCTTTGTGAAGTCGGGCGATGAGTCCAATATTAATTTTAAGAAATTTAAACTTGTCAGTTCCTTTTCAAGGAAAAGGGAAAAACGGGGAGGCGTCTGCATCGTAGTCCATAAGTCAATAGATTGTAAAAATATTGAATTTCTCAAAGACCTTCGTATTGAAAAAGTATTTGAGTGTTGCGGTGTAGAGATACCCACCATGCAATGTATTGTTATTTGTATTTACCGAGTACCAAACTCAAATATTAACTTGTTTTTCGAAAAATTGGAATTATTGCTATATAAATTACTGTTAAAACATAAAAAAAGGATCATCATTGCAGGAGATATGAACATAGATACATTAAGGAATAGCCGAGATTCAATTAAATTTAAGGATATCCTCTCTAACTATGGTTTTTACCTGCACATAGAGACACCTACACGTCAAAACTCTTGCATAGACCACATATTCAGCAATTTAAAAAGATCTGTAGGAAGTACTTATGAGCTTTTCTTGTCAGATCATAATACATGCCAGTTACTAAAAATGTCAGCTCTAGAACAGAAACTTGGCCCAAAGTATTGGTACATGAATGTAAGGGATTATTCTGTTGATAATATTAAGAAATTTAATGAAATCATGAATAGTTTATCGTGGTATGATGTTTATAACGACAATGACGCTAATAGGACATTCAATAATTTTCTGGACCTTTTCATCTTATTATACAATTTATGTTTCCCTATATATAAAATCAAAATTCATAGTAATAATACTTCACCAAAATGGATAACGAAGGGTATAAAAATTTGTTGCAAAAATAAAAGAAAACTTAAGAAAGCTTATTTTCAAAAACGGAATAAGGAAATAAAGACCAGATACATGAAATACAATAAAATGTTAAAAAGATGTATTATCCTTTCCAAAAAGTCGACAAATCATAAATACATCCAAAACTCTAAAAATAAAAGTAAAGCAACCTGGAATATAATTAACAATAAAGCCGATACAATCAAAACTTATACGCAAATAGATGCACTAAAGTCTAATAATGAATTAATATCTGATCCTGTGCAAATCGCAAACGCGTTTAATGATGCGTTCATTTCAGTTGCGGATAATAATAACAGCAATAACTCAAAACAAAAATATTTTGCAAAACACTTCTCTCAGCCAGACATTAATTCTAATAGTATTTTCTTGCGCCCTTGCACAGAGTCTGAAATCATGAGAATAATTGCTTCTCTAAATAATAAGAAATCAGTAGGTTATGATGAGATCTCTACAAAAGTGATAAAATCATGTGCAGAAGCACTCTCTCCCATTCTATGTCATTTAATAAATACATCGTTAGTAACCGGTGTCTTCCCTGATAGATTAAAATGTTCCATAGTCAAACCTTTGCATAAGAAAGACTGCACATTGGATATTAATAATTACAGACCCATCACTCTTATACCCATAATTTCTAAAATTTATGAAAGAGTCATGTACCATAGAATACGTGAGTTTTTGAACAAAAATAAAATACTAAAAGAAGAGCAAAACGGCTTTCAAAAAGGCAAGTCAACAACACTTGCAGCTTTCTCTCTTGTTAAATCTATTACAGAAAAGATTGATAAAAAACAACCCGTTACTGTTGTTTTCCTTGACATGAGTAAAGCATTCGATTTAGTAAATTACGACAAGCTGTTAGATAAATGCGAGCGCTATGGCATTCGGGGCCCGGCACTAGATTGGCTCCGAAGCTATCTCTGCGGTCGGACACAGTGCGTAGAAGTGACTCGCATCAACAAAAACTTCACATCAACAACCTACAGATCTGACTTTAAGAGCAATCGGTCAGGAGTACCACAAGGTAGTATTTTAGGACCTCCTCTGTTCCTACTGTACATCAATGATCTACCGAATGCCACCAATCAAAAATGCGTGCTGTTTGCCGACGATGTTTCAGTGATTGTACCTAGCAATAATATTCAAAACCACGAAAGAGAAATACACGAGACACTAAATGACATAGTTGGTTGGTTAACACTAAATGACCTTAAGGTGAATTTGTCCAAAACAAAATATGTACATTTTAGTAACTACAATCAAATTAAAAAACATAATTTCAACATTACATTCGAAGAAGAAAAAATAAATAGAGATGACAACATTAGATTTCTTGGTATTGTCTTGGACGAGCACTGCAATTGGAAATTACATGTAAATACGGTATGCAAGAAACTCAATAGATTTGTTTACGCTCTAAGACAATTAAGGAAAACAGTTAGTGAGACGGCAGCTCTTACTGCTTATCACGGCCACGTAAGCTCCATTTTAAGGTACGGGTTATTGTTATGGGGCAACTCGCCACACATTAGCAGAGCTTTCATTATACAGAAAAAGTGTATCAGAGCAATAAGTAACGTCGGGCCTTTTGAAACATGCAGGCCACTTTTCAAAAAACTAGGAGTACTTACTCTTGTATCTATGTACATAATGGAAATTGGGATGTTTATCAGAAACCAATCACAATTGTTTGTAGACAATAATGAAAATTATAAATATAAATCAAGAGACCCTACTAAATTGAAAACTCATACTTCTTGTAAAAGCGCATTGCATAAAAGGAATAGTTATAGGATGTCCATTAAAGTTTATAATCACATTCCACGTTTGTTGAGAGAGCTTCCTTTATATAAGTTTAAAAAACAAATGAAACTATGGTTACTGGAGAACTGCTTTTATACATTAGATGAATTTTTTAATTGTAAGACTTAATCTCTGTAAGTTATGAGTTGATCTCTTGTATTTGTGAACTATTTTATTATATTTTACTATAACTAGTAGTAAATTTTCGCATGCCTCCTGTTGGTGAGATGTGTGAAACTCTTTCTACTTCCTTGTAACACCCATTGTACCATATCTCTGGCGAAATAAATGATTTGATTTGATTTGATTTGATTTGGTAAGCGCTTAGAACATTATCCCGTAACATGCATGACTTCAGTTTTACAGTAATATTCTTGGGTTTATCATTATCTCGGTGAGCGTGTGGAACTCGGTGTATTGAAATAATGTCGCTCTGCTTCAATTTGCATTGAATGGTGGAACCAATGTTGATCATGAGTGTAACCAGGTCTTCATTGCGCCTTTCAGGTATGTTGCAAATTTCAATGTTGCAGCTACGAGCGCTCTGTTCCAGGGAATCAATTTTAGCAAGAAGCTCTGACATCGACTGTTTAGACTCACTGTACTCATGATTTAGTTTACTAAGTTGACCGACTTTTTTTAAAATATCAGAATGTTCATCTCCGGCAAACCGAACCGAGTCCTTCAAACGGTCAATCTCCAGCGTGAGATTGTTATATTTACTATCTAGTCAAATATGAACGAGCGGGACTTATTAAAAAAATATATTTATTTAATTAAATACACGTGCGCTCAGCATGAGCATTGTAATAAAGAGAACACCTTAATCTAAGTTACATAGGTTTATATACTGGTGGAGAGGTTTGCATGTGTGCGTCTGTGGCTGGTTCTCACAATGGATCAGCAACAAGAAACTGTTTATGGGTCTGGATCATATTCTAATTGATTTGGCGACCATTACTTAGGAATTTATTATGGGTATTTAAAGTTACTCGGAACTAGTGAGTGGCATGGCGTGATGTTAGTTTACTAATACAGTTCTTGGTAAGGGTTGGCCATGCATAACTCCTCCCTCCATAAGAGCAAAATCACCATCCGAGGTTACAGTACGAGGTTGATGATTTTGTCTAAGCCTACGCAATAATATGCCTCTATAGCGGTACAATATAACTAGTATTAATACGAAAAGTAAAATGACGTAAATTAAAATAGTTCCTATACTAACACTGTGCACGTTCACAAAATGGCTTTCACTATTTTTCACTACACTGTTATCTTTTAATGCGTGTGACAGGAACTGAAGGTTTTCCAAATCAATCTCGTCTATATTGATAGTTTTGTGTAGCGCGATGTCCTTTGGTGTTATTATACTGGGTAGATGTATTGATGGTGAGCTGCGGAAGGTAACTTCTCCTGTTTGAAGACGGCGTTTTCTTAACGTAGTTGTTCCAAGTTTAACTTCACAGGCGTTGTTAAGGGTTAGGATGTAGGTGCCCATGATGTCGTGTTGGCTCCTGTCGTCGTCACAGTTTTCTGTCAGGAACGTGGGATATCCTGCGAAGATAATCCAAGAGTCCTGATGTATAGATTTTATTTTAACATCAGATGCGTTGACTGGAAGAGGTAGGCACGATGTTATCCTCGTGGAAAATGTCATCAGATCCTTGATGCAGCTATTTTCTTCATCTGAAGACACGTTGCTCTCGTAACAAAGGAACTTTCCTTCGTCTATTTCTCTGCAAGGCTGGGAGAGTGACACTATTTTCGACCCTTTCGCAAGGATATGGGAATGTTTGGGAGTGATTAGAAAGGATGAGCCCAGGTGGGGTTTATAAATGGGAAAAGGATGTAGGGTGTAATAGTTGTAGACATCTAATTGGACTGTTGGTATTGACATAATAAAAGTTATTTGTTTGCCTTTTGTATAAGCTTTGATGTCAATACAATGTTCAATATTAACTAAGTTTTCATTGGTTACAGGAAAAACTAACTTATCCGTTTTTTCAATGTTTTGAAGAATATTGATAAGTTCAGTGGTATCTAATATAGACTGATGTAACACATTGGCTCTACTGAATGCCAATGCAGTTTCCACTTCGTCTAAGCGGGTTAATAATATTTGAAAGTTATGAGTTAACATATTGTAAGTATTTAAGACAAGGTTCTTACTCCTTTGAAATTCGGTTTGATTTAAAATTTCTTCTATTTCTCTAATAGTTTTATCAAGTATTATGAAGTTGTTTCTAGTTGAGTTGGTGATATTAACGAATGTGTCGACTATTTCAGAAACTAAAGTAACTTTATTTTTAATTGCATCTTGTTGTAATTGTATACTGTTTATCCATTTATCGTATCTAAGCGCATCATCGTTATCTAAGTTTCCTGTAATGGCTTTAATTATGGATCCAATAGGATTGATAAGTCCTTTTTAAATGGGCTACGGTTTCTCTAATGCCACGATGACATGTTTTTCCTTCATGATATTTTAGGACTATCTCTCTCTGTTCATTTTCGTCTTCAACGTAAATGACTCTTTTAGTGCATTCATAAATGTTTACTGCGTCTTTTTTAAATAAGATTGTTATTATTTTAGAAAATTCTTTACGGTGACGTTCGTCTTCGAAATAGATGTAATATTTTATTTTAGGACGGATATACTCTTTTAAGAATTCTTTTATTAATTCCGGATTATCTACGGGCATGTGTACTTCAAACACCTTTTGTTTATCTCTAGATAAATTTTTAACACTACACTCATTTTTATGCCAAGTGTATACGAGAATCTGATTGGGTTTTGTATCTATGGCTTCCTTTAGTATTGGAATGTCAGATGAATCTGTATTATTTTCGGAATGAACAGTTACTAAAGAAGATGTGTCTGCTCTTTCAGATGCTGTAGCTGTTTCACTTCCTATTGACGGTATCGAATAAGGTGACTTAGGTCTGAGTTCAGAGTTACTGGATGAAATACTAATAATGTCTTCTTTATCAGATAAAATGGCAATAGTCTTTGAGTTATCGGTGTTCACTATCATTAAAACATTGTCTAAGGCATTTATTTTGATTCTAGACAATGCATCTGCGTTACTGTTTTGTTTAGGCTGATTGATTATGCCAAATCGGAATTGTTGATTTGGGTTGGCTTTAAAGAAACCTGATTGTTTGTAATTATTTAATGTTCGCGGAATCTGTTGTGGTTGATGAGTTATTGCTTTTGGGTTTGGTTGATTATTATTAGTATTTAGTTTAGGTCTTTGTGGTTGATTCGCTTTTTGGATATTATTATTGGGATTTGAAATAAAATTGGGTCTAAAACCGTACATCTGTTTAAAACCTTGATTATTGTTTATTGGGATACCAAATTAATATTGAATTGGAGTCATAAGGTTTGGTCTAGTATTGTTTGATTGGTTAGTGTTACTACTAGAGGTTGTCTTAATCTTGTTTCGGGCATTGTATCTAGTTTGGAAATTAACTTCCTCAGTTACTACACTTAACGCGGATTCTAGTGTCATACATTTGTTTAGTCTTACGAACTTAATCATATCCTCCGGTAAGTTGTACATGAAGACGTTTAAGGCAGTGTTATTATATATAATATATTTTGCTGCTTTAATTCCTTCATCTGTAAGAAGGTTTACTTTCGATATGAGTGAGCTCCTAACATTTTGGATGCGGTGGCAAAAGTCTATATATGATTCTCCTTGTTTTATCTTGAGGTTTTCTAATTCTATGCTAAGACAAGCTTCGGATCTCGGGTCTCCAAAGTGTTGGACAAAAAGTTCTTTTAGGCCTTCCCAAGTGGTTACATTTTCACGTTCACTAATTAAAATGGCGGCTTTACCGACTAGTCTACTTGTAATACAATGGAATAAGTAGGTTTGTTGTGCTGGGTTGTTCTCCCCTCTAAAACTTCTAATTACATATTCACATTTTGAAATAAAAAGATTTAATAACTTATCATCCTCATCAAATCTTGGAATGATGCTTTGAATTTCCTTAGGGATAAATTGAATATTCATTATTCACAATTTAATTTTAAATAAGACACACAAAAATATTACGTAGTTGGCGATTTTGGTCCAAACAACGTGGTTACGCTAAAATGTGTATAACGATTAATGTTTGAATCATTAACACGAACGGAGTAAAATGGCAATGTGAGTCCAAATTACTTCAAAACGAATACTAAAGATTTGGCGATTTTAGTCCAAAAATATTAAACGTTAGATGGCGATGTCTAGTCCAATTAAACGTTACTTAGAGTTAGGACAAGGAAAAGAACAGTGCGAAAAAAGGGTCTACTCACAGACTGCTCGATCCCATGCCGGTTCTCTTAATACTGCTGCTGTTGTTGTCGCTGTGCTGCTGCTGCCGTCGATAGGCTGCTGCTGCTGATGGCTGCTGCTGCTGATGGCTGCTGCTGCTGATGGCTGCTGCTGCTGATGGCTGCTGCTGCTGATGTTACGCGCGCGCTGTTCTTTTGACGAATTTGTTTGTGTAGGTTCTTTGCAGACTAGAAGTCTATGCGTCGAGGTAACGTTGCGACCGATTTATGTGTCTATCAACGGTTACTGTTCGCGACTTTACTAATCCGACCCGACTGCGCCAGTCAAATATGAACGAGCGGGACTTATTAAAAAAAAATATTTATTTAATTAAATACACGTGCGCTCAGCATGAGCATTGTAATAAAGAGAACACCTTAATCTAAGTTACATAGGTTTATATACTGGTGGAGAGGTTTGCATGTGTGCGTCTGTGGCTGGTTCTCACAATGGATCAGCAACAAGAAACTGTTTATGGGTTTGGATCATATTCTAATTGATTTGGCGACCATTACTTAGGAATTTATTATGGGTATTTAAAGTTACTCGGAACTAGTGAGTGGCATGGCGTGATGTTAGTTTACTAATACAGTTCTTGGTAAGGGTTGGCCATGCATAACTGTCTAGCCGCTTGGTCGAATACGACCCTGTTGCTTGCACTGCGGGTCGTCGCGGGTTCCGTTACAAAGGCGCGCCGCCGCGCGCCAGATGGCCGGGCACTCGAAAACTATTTTTTGTTGACTTATTCGTAACATGAGTCACCCCGAGTGATGTTTTTATTACAGGTTATGAATGACTCTTTCAAGTCGTGTCGAGTGTTTGTTTATATTTAGTTTCTAATTTATTATACTTAGCGGTAAACATTGACTATAGTTGAAGAAATCATTATGTGAACTTTAAAGAGGATTATTTTATAAAGTAAATCGATAACATCTATATTTTATGACTTTTATTGGTGGAAGGGTTCTATCTTAATACGATAAAATAAAAAAAAACATACTTGATGCTTAAAAATATTTATTTTTAGGCATGTGACTAGCACGAAACATTTGCCGACGGTGAATAATTTTTCACTGAAATTATACCGAGTTGATACGACAGAGGGGCTTTCCTTTAAACTGCCTATACTAGGTACCATTTCCAAGCTCTGTACCAAAAATCAATTAAATAGGAGCAGTAGTTTAGTCGCAAATAATTTTTTAAGTTTTTGCCTCAATTGAACACGATGTATCTTTTTCCTAACAGCTGATTATGCCTACGCATCGGTCATGCACCTTAAAACGATAAATCGAGTAAAACCTACGATGCGTTGTTGCCGCTCCGACGCAATTCATAAGTACAACCAAATTTTCACTAAAAAGATAGCAATGCAAAAAACGAAGCAATAAACACACACTTGCACTTTCATTACGAGAGTGACAATCATAGCAAAACATACCGCGCGTAAAAGAAATAGAAATAGGTCAGTGTGTTGTTATTGCATTCTAGATATTTGCGATCGGTAAGTGGGGCCTCAGTGTGCCGATGTCTTCCTTCCGGAACGTATGTTACGTAACACGGAAGCTGCTGCGTGCGCCCGCGCGCAAACAATTGATTTTGTTTTGTTATTGTGATAAGATACTAAATAAGTTTAAGACAGTATTTCTTTTTTTATTGTGACAGGACACGTAACTTGGGATTATTATTATTAGTGTTAGTGTTTTTTTTTTGTGATCGACTGTTTTTTATTGTGATAGGACACGTAATTAAACTTTGGTTGTGTGTGCGTGTAATTAAAGTGTTCAACAATGCATCGTGTAACTAACACGGCGGCAGACTACATGGACATGATTTTAATTGTGAATTAGGTATGTTTGTGATTTTTTTTTTGTGAATTGTGAATTTTTAAATTGTCGATGTGTCCTCCACACATCGAGAATTTAAAAATTCATTGTTTTTGTTGTGATTGTTGTTGTGTGCGTACCTACTTCAAAACCTTACCTATCATAAAAGCGGGCGCGAGCGGAGGCCTAAGCTCGCGCCTGCGCCACCGCCGGCCGCCCGCCCTACCACAATTATACCCACACCGCGCTCAGGCGCACGCACGACGTTGCCGCTTTTCCCTAGGTCAGTTGAATTTATTTGCACAGGGTGGTTGCGTTTTACTCTGATTTGTAAGCTATTTAGTTTGTTTGAAAGAAAAAAAATCTTAATTTTGTAGCTTTTTATTTTTATACCGTATCGGATTAATACTAAACACGTATAGTATACGTAGTGTAATTTAATGCCCCTCTGTCGTATCAACGTTGTATAATTTATTACAATTATACCATAACACGTACATCAAAAATATTCTTAAGTGTTTACTTAAGTACTTAATACTTAAGTAAACACTTTACTTAATACTTTCATAAGTGTTTGTACATGCTTACATTATATTAATATGCAATTTAAATTCTAGTGATCACCTATGTTACATTTTTTTTTATCCATAGTATGGTTTCGTTCTGTTTTTATGTATAACATTATTTTTTCCATTGTATTCGATCTCCACATTAGGTGACAAATCCCTAATTACTTTGTATGGTCCAGAATATAAATGTTTAAGTTTTTTACCAGTTTCATTTTTTATTAAGACTTGATCGTTAGGCTTATAATGTATTGGATTGACATATTGATCGTATCTACTTTTCCTATCTATCTTGCTGGCTATCAATTTTTTTCTCGCTTCCGTTTGAGAAACTTGAAGACGGTACTTAAGTTCAAGGGGATAGTTGTCGTAGTTATAAAGTGGCTCTACGCATTTTGCCAAATTATTGGGTAGGTTACACTTTCTACCATATACAAGTTCAAAAGGTGAAAATTTTGTTGACGTATGAACTGTTGTATTATACGCAAAGCACCAGAACGGTAACCAAGCACTCCACAATTCGGGTTTTTCTTCAGTTTGAATTCGTAAAAACGCACCTAAATTTTTGTGAGAGTTTTCTAACGCTCCAATGCTTTGGTGATGATACGCAGTTGAATTTAATTTCTTAATATGTAGTAATTCACAAACCTGTTTGACGGTCTCGGACATGAAATCCGTGCCTCGGTCAGTAGCAATCTCCCTCGGCACACCATGTTGAAGTATAAAGTTATTTACGAAGGTGCGCGCCACTTCTGTAGAGGTTTTGGTGACAAGGGGGTAAGCACACACATACTTTGTTAGCTCGCATTGCAGTGTAAGTATATAGGAAAAATCGTTACTGTCTTTATCTAATGGTCCTACCAAGTCTAAGTAAATTTTATCAAAAGCGGATTGAGCTGTCGTCGTGATAACCATGGGCTCTCTTACCTGCACTGTGTACTTATGTTTCTGACATTGAGTACATTTTTTAACGTAATTTTTGACATCACTTTCCATACCTGGCCAAAAATGATATTTCTTTATATTGGTCAACATTCTTCTCACGCCCGCGTGACCACTAGTGGGTAAAAGATGAAAGTCATTGAGTATCACCTTCCTATCGTCTTTATCTTCTATTCTCTCCACATCTTTTAATATACACAATCTGGGACCTTTCCAGTTGCTTTCTGCCCTTATTTCGTTGTTTAGCTTTTCTACGAAAATCTTATTTTTAGAATTTTTAATGAAATATACTTCAACTATATTAAGTTTTTCACAACAATCACTCAGGTCTCTCACAAATTCGGCTCGCGTAATTTGTGATTGAGACGCTGGTTTTATAAATTTAGTTTTCATTTGGGCTACATAAAACAATATTTCAGTTTCTAATGTTATTATATTTTTATTTTTGTAACTAGTATTGTCTGAAAATCTTAACTCTACTGCGTCTCGCGGTTTGATATGAGTTTCCACGACATTTGGTTGTTCTGCACAATCGTCGGTCTCGGCGGTCAGTTTATCAACTGTGACAGCAGCATCTAATTTTTGTTTTTGAGCGCGCGTCATTACTGAACACAAACGTTCATTCATTTCTTTCAGTTCGTTTGAAGAAATTTTTATTCTCGATAATGCATCGGCAACGATATTCTCGCTCCCTTTTACATATTATATTTCATAATCATAGTCTTCGAGAACTAATCTAAATTTAAAAAGTCTACTGGAGGGGTCTTTCAAATTAAATAAGTATACAAGGGGTTTGTGGTCAGTTAGTATTTTAAATGTACGACCATATAAATACGGTCTAAAATATTTGACCCCCCAGACCACAGCTAGGAGCTCTTTCTCTATAGTGGGGTAATTCTTTTCCGCTTTGTTGAGGCTCCTACTGGCGAATGCTACGGGGCAACCATTCGAGTTACATAAAACTGCCCCTATCGCGTACCCGGATGCACCCGTCTGAAGTATAAATTGATTTTGTTCTGAGAAATCTGGGTACTGGAGAATTGGCGGCGACATCAAACAATTTTTTAGGGTTTCAAAAGACGTTTGACAACTATCATCCCATATGAATTTAGAGTCTTTTTTGCATAGTAGATTCAAATGATATGCTTTGTCTGCAAAATGATCTATGAACTTTCTGTAATAGTTCGCAAATGCAACGAAACGTCTAACTTCGTCCGTATTTGTGGGAACTGGATAATTTTTCATTATTTTAATTTTGTCTGGGTCGGGCAATATACCGTTGCCTGATACGACATGGCCTAAATAGAGGATCTCCTTTTTTAGGAAGTCGCATTTAGAAGGATTTAGTTTTAAATTCGCACTGCGCAGTTTTTGGAATACTTGTATTAAATTTTTGTTATGATCGGAGAGACTTCGTCCCATACATATGAGATCATCTAAATAAACTAAACATTTGTCATAGGATAACCCAGTCATTGCCATGGTCATCATTCGCGAGAATGAGCTTGGACTAGTCTTAAGCCCCATTGGCATTCTTGTCATTTGGTACTGACCACTATCTACACAAAATGAAGTATATTTCCTACTGTTTTCTTGCAGTGATATATTAAAAAATCTCTGATTTAAGTCTAAATGTGTAAAGTAAATGCAGCCAGTCAAAGAATCTAATATGTCCGTAATATTGGGCAGGGGGAATTTATCATTCTGTATACAATTGTTAAGCTTACGATAATCTACTACTAACCGCCATTTCTTTTCCCCGGTGTCTGATTTTTTAGGCACTAGGAGTATTGGGCTAGACCATTCACTGGAACAAGGTTCAATAATATTTTGCTCTAATAAATTATCCACTTGTTTCTTTATTTCATCTTTCTTAGAATGTGGCATTCTGTAAGGCTTAACGTATACTGGTGCCACGTTTGGTTTCAATGTTATCGTATGTTCGTATAATTTGGTTGTGCCTAATTTATCTCCCGGAAGGAAGAAAATGTCTGAATATTTTGCACATATTGATTCTATGGACAATTGCTCCTCTTTATTTAAATGGTTAAACGACAAAGAAGTGAATATTTTTTTTACTCGATCGGCATTATTATTTGTTTCTTGAAACGCACAGACATCATACTCGCTTGCTTTTTGAAGAGTGAGATTTATTGTTTTTAAGACTAAATCTGAGTCAGTGGTGTTTAAGATTCTAATGGGTATTTTCCCATTTGTGGGTTTAACTAAAGTACTCGCTACAAAAATTCCTTTTTGTACTTCTGTCGCATTAACTAAGCATTCCTCCGTCTCACATGTCCTAATGAAATGAATAGACTCTGATCTCGCTGGTATATTAATATCATTGTTTGCCATTATCAATGGTAAAGATACCTTTAAGTTATTATTCCATAGCATAAGAGTTTGATTTCCGTAATTTAGCACCGATTTATACTTGCTCAAGAAATCATGTCCCAATATGCCACTACCCTTACAAGGTAATGATTTAAAAACACAGAACTTATGGCGCAGTGTCTGTTCTCCAATAACTAAATTTAAATAAACATATCCTATGCTCTGGACGTTGCCCCCAATGCCATTTACAGTAGTCGTCTCGTTATGGATTGGAATGTTTTGTTTGAGAATATGTTTATACATAACGACAGATATGGATGCGCCGGTGTCAAGTAATAAATGATATGAGTAATTATTAAGTGATCTTATATTTACGTAACCTACGCTATTACATGACAAAATAATATTATTAGTCACGAAAAAACTGATTTTCATTTTGTTCTTCGCTTATTGAATTTTCCTGCGAGTCCGAGTTTTCCAAAGTATTTACATGCTGGTTCCCCGATGTACCGCTATTATTAAAATTGTACCTACCTCTGTTTCCATAAAATGATCGGGTCGACCTGCGCCGACCTGCATGGGATCCTCGCTCAACGCGATCCTGTTGTTCACCCTGGTTCTGGGGAGGCTGCTGATAACCACGTCCGCGTCCTCGACCTGTATGCGGGAAGCGGCCTCTCCTCTGCGGCCAATTATAGGAAGGCCTACCCCTATAATTCATGGATAGAATATTAGAAGTCGATGGACCAGAGATATCTTCATCGATAGCCGCCTGCACTGCGTCTTTTAACGATGTATAAGTTCGGGCTGTAATTATTGTGCCTAGACGTCGACTTCTCAAACCATCTGCAAAACATTTGATAGCCTGTTTTTCGTTTATTGGTTACAAAACTTTAAAATTAGCATCGTTGCCATCTGATTGGGATATTGTTAAATCAACAAATAATTCTGTTATTTGTCTGCCGAAATCATCTATCGTTAAATCATTCTGCTTAAAATTTTGCAGTTTTTGTTGAATTGCGGTAGCAGATATTTTTGGCAATAATTGGGCCTTCATTTCGGCTATCAATTCGTTAATATTAGCATAAGTGGGGGATAGTTTTAATTTTGCGGCCTGAGTGAGTCTGGTTTTTAACACAAAATTTAAAAGTTTCGCTTGAGAAGTTTCGTCTAACTCTGATTTGTAATATTCTATGCCGTCTATTAGTTGCTTTACACTAACCTCATCGTTTGAACAAACTGGTAATAAACTTAAAGCAGTTTTTAAATCAAATGTACATGTATTTGCCATTTTGATTGATCCAATGGGTTTGTGAGAGCACAAATCTAATATTTGTTCATATAACTGATCAAAATTAATACAAAGTTCGTTGATAATTGAACACTCACTTTTGCTTAAAGTGGATTTAGTATTAGAAAAGTATTCTAAAAATATTTTATACTCTTTCACTAAATTATCTGCTTCTCCTAACTTTACAACAACTATGTTACCTTTTCTCCTATCTGGACCAATCTTTATTAAATATTTTCTAATTTCAAATAGATTATCGTACAGTGCTTTTAATTTTTCTGCCATTAATTATATTTTCATTTTCTTAAAATATTGAGTTACATACCATTTTGTTCTGCAATAATTCCAGTATTCGTTTTACTCATATTAATCACTTAACTAAGTCCATATTTTAATAATGTCACTTATATTTTCTTATGTTAATAGGTGATTACACGAACATAGCGAATAGACGATATACGTACTTAATACACGTTAAATAACCGCGCACTGGTACAAAACGCTTTGAATTTTCGCGCACTGATACGTTACCACACACTAAAGGTTTAAACGATGTCTCCGCCGTCCTTTCTGTTGCTCCTCGCATTGGTTCGTAATTCGTTGTCCGCATCCGCTCTTCGTTTCCAAATAGAATATCGTAGTCTATCCCTTCTGATTCCGTTTTCAATCCATTGGTTGTGACAATTTTTGTATATTCTGAAGACACCGTACAAAAACGCCAACGATACTAATAAGAGCACCACGATCAAGATGATATTGGTTGTGCTAGCGTGCACTGCCAGCTGCCTGATGTCTGCTACGTTACTTCCACCTGCTGCGTTTTGTGGAACTATAACCTCTTCCTTTGTATTAGTAGTTCCCATTTTGAAAAGAACTTGTAAAATTTTCACAAAATAAAACAGTTATTGTGCCGAGTTCGGAAAGAAGATTGGTTCCGATGCTATACATTATGATACCACTTGTGCCGTTTTGGTCAATGGAATGTAAACATTTATTTTACTGTCACGGTCGCCATGTACGGAGGTCGGATTAAAGGTGAGTAAATGATACAACGAATGCTGTTACAATACTGAGTTTATTATAATAGAACACAGGATTATATATCATGAATACTACTTCACAAAAACAACCGATTATGCACAGGTTCACGTTGCAAGTTTCGCACTTAAAAACTGTGCAGGTGTCGATTTTTTTAAGTGCGCACCACTTGCAACGTGACTTCCTGACATTCGTTTTGCCAGGATAATGGTTGGGTGGGATCGGTCGTCCGATTTTTGACGGGCGAAATCTCTGTTTGATTTCGTCCGCCAACATCACCCGAAACTGCCGCTGTGCCATTTTTCCAGTCTTCGGGAACATGACAAAAGCGTTGTGGATGGACACGTTAAGAAGCCGGCGGAAAAGCTTTTTGTACCATACTAGATTACGAACCCGTTCTATGGGAAACGCCTGCAAAAGTTGGTCCTTTTTGTCGACGCCTCCCATAGCCAGGTTGTAATCTAGAACTACCTTTGGCTTGTACTTATAGTACCCGTACTTTTCTATTCCGCCGACCTCTACCTTGTGGTACGTCGAAATGAGCGAAACCACATTCGCGTCCTTCCACACCGAAATTGTCATGTCCCGTGTCTGGCTAAATGCCACTTCACCAGGCCGCATGTTTGCCTTATTTTTATGGCGCAAACTTTCAGGCACGAACTCCCGGTTCAGACGCAGGGTGCCCATTACGTCCGTCTTCTGGGCCTTGAGGGTACGTGTCAGCAAAGGACTGTTATAAAAGTTGTCCATTACTAGAGTGTGACCTCTATTTAGTAATGGACGAACTAACTTTAAAACAGTCCTTGATGTCATACCTTCAGGCTCAGCCTCGTTCGCGCCGTCCTCGACATTATGCCGATCAGTTTTACCCGTGTAAATGATCATCTGCCAGAGATATCCCGTTCTGGACTCACACAGTTCATAGCTCTTTATACCTACCTGAGCAGCTTTAGTTGCTATGAGCTGTGAAAAAGATAGTCTACCTTTCCACAACAACAAAGACTCATCTATAGCTATTTCCTGCTCAGGTAGGTATAAAGAGCTAAATTTGATGTTCAGGTGGTTAATAATAGGCTTAATTTTTGCCAGTTTTGTCGGGATACCTCTGGCACACAACATGTTGTCTACAAAATGTAGGCAGCGCTTTATAAGGGTAAACCTATGGTACGGCATAATGTCTTTGAAATTGCCCATTTTTAAATAAGGCAAACATGGGAACCAGTATTCCCGTTCGACAGGGATTGGGATAATGCTTTGCAGCATAATAACACCTAAGAACGTCCACAACTCTTCTGGTGTTATTGGCGTCCACTGCTTCAGGCGAGAGCATTTTGCAAGCGACGAGTCGGCCAGGAGACTTGCTGCATATTTATTGGTCTCATCGACGATGAGGTTAATGATGTCTTCGTCCCAAATTTTCGAAAAAATTTGGAACGGAGACATCCCCTCAGTGGGGAAAGTTGGGCCCGCTGGTCCAGCAAACGTTTCCCGCACGCCAGTAAACACTCGAGGGTCGTGAGACCAATCAAATGTCAGCAAATCCTCCTGACTTGACTCTCGCAGAGCACGTTCATCCTGCCTATCGATAGACCCTAGTACCTCGCGAAGGTCGCTGGACAAATCGTCTTCGGCAAAGTCTCCAACGAGCCTCCTGCGAGAGCCTATGCCATCCAGGCAGTCACTATCCTCGACATCGCTGCCGGGATTCTGACCCGCAGAGCGTTCCCACTGCAGAATTTCTTCCTCCAGGTCCTCTTCGTAAATCGAAGGTTCTGAAACCAATGACAACTATCAGCTGCTAATATTTAACTATTAGCAGCTTTGAACCCCCTAGTCAATGATGCAACCAGATTATCATCACAAACGAGAAATAAACATAAATAAAATACCTGGTCTTGTGGACGACGTCGATGGACCTGGAGAGAAATTCTGCAGTGTGGGACGCTCTGCAGAGAATGATGTGCTCGGCGAGAATCCCACCAACTCGACGCTAGCATCGACTAAGAGACTCTCGTCCAGCTCTTGCCCTTCTTCTATGGTAATTACCCCCGTGGACGGGGTAAATACCAAAGGATGTTCACTGTGAAATAACATACACATTAAGTCGAATTCTTTTGAATGTTTCAAATTCTTTAAGTCGGAGATTAAGTTCAAACTTACTTCAGGGGAGGCGGCGTGGCTGCACCTTCTTCCACTCCTACTTCAACCCTGGATGGGCCACTTGCGTCCAGTGCTGGATAAAAAAGTATTAAAATATGTTAGGTTGGATCAGTCAATAAGGGATACAATATTCGGCAAACAATTTACACACCTGACTTTTGCAGCTCCCACGGCTGAATAGTACGCGGGGGCGGTAATTCTGGGGTGCCCGGCAGCAAAGGGCACGGCACTCGAACCGGTGACACTTTTCTGGAAATATGAAAATAATTAAAACATTTGTGACTGTGAAGAGCATATTATTATCCTAAATATTTTTCTTGCCTTCGCTTTTTACCAGGAGGAGCATCGGGCATTAAAAATTGCCCGACCTCCTTCCTGTCTCTAAGCTCGTCCAGCCGTGTCCTTTGCTCGGGAGTTAACCGGGCCATGTTTTTTTTGTCCACCGCCCGCATCTTTTTTATCAGCTTCAATTCTTCAGCCATTGACCTAGAAATAAATTGAATGAAAAAAAAACAATTATATTAGTGCTTTAAAATGGTGAATAAATTTTAAAAAAATGGTTACTTACATCGCCGGTCGCGACGGTCCAGCAGCAGCTGACCCGTCGAAAGCAACATCCATTGACCTAGAAGAAGGAAATTTAATGAAAAAAAGCATTTTTTATAATTTTTTAAAATACTGAATAAATTAAAAAAAATGTTTACTTACGTCGTTGGCTGCGAAAGTCCAGAAAAAGATGACACGTCGACTTCAACCGCATTTTCAATTAAAGGCTGTCCCCTTAAAAATGAAGTAACAATTTGAGTAAGGATCTAAAACAACCCAGCAGACCAAGAAACAATCTGTCACCAAAAATAATAAATTAAAAAAATAATAGAAAAAGCACAAACATTGCGAAGTCTAAGGTCCGTGGAACGCCGCGCCCACGCCCACGACCACGGTTTCCCGCTCCACCACCACGCCCACGACCACGATTTCCCGCTCCACCACCACGGCCACCACCGCCACCACGTCCACCACCACGGCCACCACGACCACCACCACGGCTCCCTGTCTTATTTTTCTCTTCCATTTCTAAGTTGTTAAAAGCAAAGTAAAGCTTGAAAATTCAATAAAATAAACAAAACGATATCACAACAACAAAAAATTTTCAATAACTCGAAAAAACATGCAATGAAAACCATTCAATAACTTTCTTTTTGAATAATTCAAAATAAGAAAAAAATTAAATAACAAATATATTTTAAAATAATTTTCACTTAATTTCATAAACTTCAACCGGTACAAAATTCTCTGTGTGTACCAAGCTTTATCTTTAAATTGGGTGGGCGGCCATTTTTGTTTGTTTACATTCGGACCCACTTGAATAAAAATTCTAATCTTAACTTAAAATGAGTAGCTTTTGTGTATTTCTTGGCTAAACTATAATCGAGTAAATATTCAATGCGATAGCAATAATTTTTTACGAAGAACTGGGCTCAAAATTTAATAAATTGCGATAGCATTCTAACAAAATTCTAGTGCTGTTACAAGTGCACTGAAAACCACACAGATATGCAAATATACTTACCCTTAGGTTAAAAACTGGTTGCACACACGTAAACTATATTATAATTAATTCGGAGACACTTTGTTTTAGTACAATTTGCTCGGAACGTAAACATTGAATGTCGTTTTTAATGTCCGTTGCAGTCTGTGTAATAGTTGTAGCGAAATAAAAGATTGGGGTCTTCGCTAAACATACGTATATAATTTTTATATAATAACAAAACCTAATAGTGAATATAAAAAAAGATATAAAAAACAGACAAATTAAAAAGAACTTTAAAAATGCTAACGGTGAGTCAGTGAATTTTTTGTTGGTTATAAATGATTTAAACGCAAAAAAGACTTAGGCACGTTTTCCAAATTTGTTCATGATGCCTTACCAGAACAAACGTGCTTCTAAACCAGATAGTGATTGCAATCAATAAAACACGGTCTAGGAGCGTCTCCAACAGCTAAATTGCATGAAAGATGCGGCTCTAAGTGGATTTCGCAACTCCTAGACAATATTCAAACAGAAAAATAAGGAAACTAACTACCAGCTCAGAAGGAGCAGCATGTTATGCTAACAACAGAAAACAATTTAAATAGTCTATGATTAAATATTTAGGTCCATGAACAGCACAAATCCTGGGAGTCGGCGGCTACGACGATCACACGATCACACTTTGCGATCGCACTTAAGTACTCCAAGAGAACTCGAAAGAATAAATAATTATGCTCACGGATACCATCTAGCCTTCGCAGATATGGTAGGTGGCCCGTGGACCGATACCTTCGTCAGCTCCGATCGGTATCTACACCAATAAACGAAATATGAGCGACATAATTCTCAAATAGAATTTCTAAGAAAGGAAAGAAAGTGAACATATTTACGTACCGGTATTTTATAACATTAAGCTAGTTGCCTTTGGATTATATCATTATACTTCAAACACGCATGCTACTTTCTTCCAATTTATTTATATTTCATGTTTACAATCGTTGTGAAAAATTCACCAGACACTGATAATATTTTCTTGAAATTGTCATTTTGATGGAAACATAATTTAAAATATATCAGAAAAAGAAAATTGTGTCTAAAAGAAAGAGGATGATGTTAAATTTGGAAAAAAAGGTTTCATTGCCAAACCTGCAGAACACAATGCTGCATAGTTGACAGTTCGTCTTTGATGGAAGTTACGTTGTCACATATCTTATTTATGCTACATTCTAAATCACGTCGCCAGTCGTTAAGTGTATTCTTGAATTCCATGGATAGCGTATTAATTGCTTCCGACCATTCTAATTCCGGTGGTTTGCGTTTACGCCCCGGTACACAATCATCGCTTGTCCCTGTCCCAGAAGATTCGTGTTTGTGTAGATCCGAATCGGACTTGGTATTAGGTGAGCGAAACATTTTGAATTTTATCTAACTCAGTAGAAATTTCCAAACAACTGACCCTCACAAACTTCCCAAAATTTTTGCAGTTCGCTGGATTCGAACTAGGGCCACGCCGTGTATAAAAAAATTTTGCAGTTCGCTGGATTCGAACTAGGGCAACGCCGTGTATAACTTGTTTGACAAAAAGAGCCACCAGTCACCACTCGACCATTCGTGCATACAAATATAATTTGAAATTGAAGATGTGTAGTTAGAAGCTCATGTATTTAACGAATGAATGACTCTTCACTAATGAGTTCTTTTGTTCGCTGTCCCCAAGTCGCATCCAAGTACCCACACACAGTACTGTAGACGTTCCTTGTTGGGGCTTCTGGAACGTCTCGGGATCGAAATAAATAAAAAAACTTTTGGCGATTTAAGAGATTATTATATTGAGCGGGTGCTCTCAAGAAAAACTTTTACGGGTCTGTCATAAAAACAAATCAATCATCGTATGTCAATATTTGAACCTATTCTAAATTCCTAATTCTTCTAAAGCTTTTTTTATGATTAAATTGACTGAGGTCCCCGGAGGGTGAGACATCCAAGGAGGTTATATCACAGTAAACTTGTAAGTCAGCAGTATTTCACTGTTTTCGATCGAAATTAGGAATATATATCGTTTATTAAATGAAATTTATATTGAATCACGTAACACTGAGGTTAGTCAATAAGATGCACCACTGATCTTGTTTGATTTAGAGCGTTTGTTAAGGACGGATTTTTGTTAAGGACGTTGGCACACACTGTTCTTAGAGCAAACTTCGAACGATGAATGATTTAAGACGACAAGTACGCGGACATGGTTGTATTAAAATCTTTTCATTTCTCTGAATTCCATTCCTACTCAAAGGTTTTCCAAAATTTTTAAACATTTTCGTTTAATATCCTTCACTCATCACGGCGACGGTGACGTCTTCTTGAAACTCTAGCTGACGGTGTATTTTCACTTGACGAGCAGACCGAAGAGTCCTGACTTGAAGCGTTACTCAGCTGTGGTGTATTAGCTCTACTAACTACTAGATGAATTCTCAGCATCACAAATTGATAAATTTCTGAATAGTGGAGACGAAGTGGCCATCAAAAAATCGTTATTTGGAGAGGGCATTGGTGTTATGTCCAGTGAAGGTTCTATTACATCAGCTGATTCGTTTAAAAATTCTTCCAACACATGGCTCTGAATCCATATGTTCTGTAGGGCTTTGATTTGGTACTGGGGATATAGTTGAGGGTAACATTACAGCTGGATTATTTATTACCTCCGTATTACTTGGTATAATACTGTTGTCAATGCTTGTTGTACTATTAATAAAAGATTGCCCGAACATCGTCTTGTACTGATCCCACTGGTCTTCAGCTTCAAGTGGTACCGGCGATTCTAAAAATATAAGTTTTCAATTAGTTAAAAACCATACATAAGTAACAAATATAGAGAGTTAGACAATTAACATTATAAATCAAACATAACATCTCGGGTTTTATTCCCCAAAGCGATAGGCAGAGTTTAGAGAGGTTAAAGATAGGAGAACATAATAGTCCATCCACTTTTCGCCAGTTATTAGTCCCATTGTAATGCCTATTGTCAAACACTAGGCGCTATTCCAGAATCCGTGTTATGGCAATTTCGAAATTGAAAAACCGAATAATATATGGCCCGACCCGGGAATCGAAACCGACACCTCGTGGCCGGCAGTCATGCTCGCGGCCACTAGACCAACGAAGTAGTTACAAAGTAAATTTTAATGATGTTTCAACTATAATTTGAAAAGCAAAACATCGTATATTATTTTTTTAACAGAACATAAAGCCGTAAGTATAAGTTACGATTCCTAGAGTTAAATTGTTGTGTAGTATAAAGTCGTAACTGACCACTGTTAACGTTTGACTATAACGCATAAAATCGTAACAAAATCGTATCGACGTTATGCGCCGGAATGGTCGTAATGTTAGTTTTTTTTTTTTTGTTGAGACCTATTGAACACTATCACATACTAACTATTATATTCGTAACACACATATAAACAAGTAAAATAAATATAATACAAGACAAATCAGTAAAACTTACCATTTCCAAAATTGACATCGACCGTTACTTCACTATTTTGGTTTATTTGTTCATTTAACACTAGTTTCATAATCTTGGAAGCACGTACGTTACTCATTTTACTATAGCTATTACTAGAACTCCTAAAAATAAATAAACAATAACGCAAACAATCGATTGTTTTATTTTACAAACAAACGTTGTAGCAAACTTCTTCACTATTGACATACGACTTGACGTCGCGGTCGGTACTGTGCTCTGATTGTGAGCGGGAGCGTTTAAATGTTAAGACAATTATGACATGCATATTTTTATTCCAATTTTAGGCTCTGCAGTTTCGCAGATAAGGGACCAATGGTCATCACATCACTAAATACAAACAATATTTATATTTTGACAGTCTCAGTCAGCAAGACTCTGGTCTAGGCATGGGTAATATTGTTTTTACACTGTAGCTAAACTTATAAATGTAGCGGTTTAGAATTTCGGATATTGCATTTTATATTTTAATTTCGGTGTATTGGCTGAATCTGTATAGAACTACATTATAAAATATCTGTTTTTATTGTTAGTTTTCTTTAATTTCACTTTGTTTCAATGTATAATTCAAATTAACTTGGTCAAGGTGACCAACACAACATAAAATTAAACATGGTCGTCAGGGCCCCAAGTCTGCTATTTTTCATAATGTCGTCATTCCAACACGATCCCATTGTCATTTTGCTTAAAATTCGTAATCTGCTAAATTCATAATGGTCGATCACTGGTCGGTCAATGGTCTCGTAATAGAATCGTGTTATAATGACATTGTCGTATTGCCATTATTATAAAACCCGTGAAACCCGATGATTTTCGAAAAACAACTACTAAAGAACACTAAGTTATGACAGATTTCTTTTATATATATATTTTTTACATATTATTCACTAATTTGTCATTCTATGCCATTTCTTTCAATGGAGTGTCAGTGGTTGACCATTGGAAAATCATAATGACGCTTTTATATTAGTAGATTGCCAAACTTGTCAAAATCAACAATTATGAAATCAATGATAGACCATTCTGACACTATTGTAATAGCAGACTTGGGGCCCTGATCAGCAGTAGGTATGTCAAAAATGTCATTTTGACTATGACATTTGATTGACGTGTGATTGTATCCTGATTGATCGTAATATCTGCGATAAAAAACAAAACAATACGAATTTCGAAAATCTACTCGACTGCGGCATCACATTTTATAATTATCACCTAGTCGAGCAGTAAGAGATTGGTTATATCGGTGTCAAGAGGAGCAAGAAACGAAAGGAAGGCTTGAGCGTTATTTTATTTATCAATACTGTCCTGCTGCTTCAATCTCTAGGGCCTATCAATATCCTTTAGACTGGACTCTAGATATCCGCAGAGCTTTATTTAGATGATATACATAGTTTCCATTCACGGCCAATGTGGGGACATCACTATGCAGGTGTCGTATCAGACATACACTGCGGTAGATTAAATGCACCTGAAACAAAAAAAGACATGTTTTCAACTATTTCCGACATTAAGAGAACATTTAATAAGAGAAACATCGGTGAGGTTCAGATAACATTTTTCATTTATTTTTTTTCGATTGGATTTCTGTCGGCTTACATTGGGGTTTTGCTTGGATACAAATTTTATAGCCTAGGATTAGGAGTTCATATCATTTTTTTCTTTCTTTCTTTGATATACCTTCATACATACCTCGTATTTACAGGCGCGTGACTTCACTATAACCACAACCCACCGAATTCGGCGAAGAGACAGCTGATCGCCTTAAATGGGCAAAGGAATTTATTTTCGAAATTTAATAAATTTTTGTTATTTCCTGGTTTATTATGATCCCAGAGGACTGAAAAAAATGTGGAAAAATCTACTTATTACAGTTTTCGTGAAAGTCTATGTACTCCGGGAAGCATATTGCCAACTATAGTATAAAAAATGGAGCACAGTGCCAAGATAGCAATTAAACACATATTAGTAAAATCTATTCTTTATTAAACATAATTCTTATTCAAAAACGTTTATTGAGTGGGAAACTGGCGAAAGCTATTTATTCATTTCCTTTCCATTATTTTCTCTTACCACAAAACACATGCATATTGCACTTCGCGCAAAAAATTTGGTTCTTCCCTCTTTGCAAAACCTACAGCGTGATTGCTCATTTGCCGATTCTGCAAAATGTCTGACTGTATCGTATCTGACACTGTCCACTGGCCGTTAGGCTCTAGGTTTCTGAATGATTCTCTCCCCTTCTCCATACTTCCACTGGACTTGACGACTTTTCCAGCCCGACAGAGTCCTTCAAATAAATCAAGCCCAAACTCTTAGAGACTTTTTAGGTCTCCCATCTCGCCTGTGAAGAAGCCAGCCGTTAGTAATGCATATATCCAGCAATTGCGTAAAATTACCCAAACAAATTTGGTACAAAGATGTCTGCTAAATCTACGCCTCCCATACTGCTTCACAAGTTGAGGGCAGTCAAGATTGGCCTTGCGTTTGTCTTCCTTTGAATATCTCCTTATCTTTTCAATGGGATGAGAATCCACGTAAGAACTTATAAGCGTTACCACCCTGTTATCGTTCCACTTCACGAACGCCAACTTGGTGCTATTGCACACAACTTGGGCACTGTATCCTCTGACACTGGACAAGTAAAGAAGTTGTCCGCGTAATATGATGGATGGTTATTCAAATATATATTCATTGATTTTAAATCACAATTTAGTCAAGTATAATTCACTCTCGCTAACATAACCATTGTTTATTTTAAATACGAGGTATCGGTACTTAAATTCATTAAAATCTTGTGCAACCTTCAGCGCTTATAACATCTTGCAACCTTTCCCGCATTGACGCAACCGTATTGTAACATACATTATTGCCTCTTAAACTATTCCATATCTCGTAGACGTGTCGGACTAGCTAGCTTCTCTGGTTCTAGCTTGGTTGCTGTCCCACTCTTAGACCACCAGCCCCACAAATTCTCAATTGGATTGAGTTCAGGACTTTTAGGCGGCCACGGCAACGAACTCGCGAAATCACGATTGCGATTGAACCAGACTTGAGTGAATCAAGAATTATAAACCCCTGTTTTGTTCTGCACAAAATCAATAGGCGTCAATTCGGGAAAGTAAAACTTCGTATAAAATACTAGTATATTGCTTGCTATTCATTCGACCACTGTTTTCGGCCAATTCACCGGGTCCACTGGAAGCCATCCAGCCCCAAACTCCGAAGCTTATCCGGCTACTAGATAGCAGTATATTTTTTTCCAATTAACTAATATAATTAGGCCGCAATAAATACAAACGTTCAAAACAGCAGAAAAAAGAAAAAAAAATTGTGAACTGTTACTAATTAATTTAAATATTGAACCCTAAAATCGGCTGCGCAACACGCAGCACCCTAAAAAAACTGGCCAAGTGCGAGTCGGCTTCGCTTGCAAAGGGTTCCGAACGAATCTCATTTTTGTAACATGATACTTTAAGACCACCCTCGAGTAAAGTATCGAGTAGACTAATCGCTAGTTAAAGTAACCCGTAACTGCACGTGTCAATTTCAAGAACTTCGAGTAGCACTAATCATTTGATTAAACTGACCCGTAACTTACTTGCCACGTCGTCGTCGTTTACTTGACAGTTGAATTAAATCACAGAGTTTAGATTAATGATCTATCTGTTTCTAAAAATGGATTTAATTGATCATCAATTGGATGAATAAGAATATTCTACGCTGCAACGGTTATCGAGGATTCGTGTATTTAAATTCCGTGTGCATAACTTAATAAAACATAAAATAATTCCTAAAACACAAAGGTGAGTACCATTTTTACAGTTTTTTAAATAGGTTAATTCCTTCTACACTTTGGACATAAAGATTGAATACGATGTTCTGTCAGTAACCTACATCAGTAGGTAACTACTTATCTATCAAAGAAAAAATCTTGATTTCAGAAATTAAGCAGTTTCAATAAAAACAAGGGTACTATTACGTTGAGGTATCTCGCTACTGGATCCTACTTAAGAAGGATCCAGTAGCCAGCTGATTTTTGTGGTGTCAGCCTACCAACAGCAAGCCGTTTTGTTAAGAAAGTTACTGAGTGTATCGCTCAATTACGACCAGTTACGATAAAGTTCCTTGACGACATAAGTACACTACGTAATGGTTTTTATCAAATCGCAAGTTTCCCCAGGGTAATAGGAGCTCTAGATTGTATCCATGTTACTATACAGTCACCCGATGTGTTATATTTCTGAATTTTATCATATTATAATAATTGATTATTAAGAGTCCGTCCTGCCAAACGATTGATTTCGGTCAATTTTGTTCCGTAATTGTTAAAATGTGTAACATAATATTAGCAAATCTGTGCACGTTATGGGTTGCTTAACTCTTCATCTTGTACGTGGCATGAAGGTTTTACAAAAAAAAAACAACTGATGGTAAACCTTTAATATCCAATGCAATTTTTTTTTTTCAAAAATGATGTCAGATTGAAGTTTGACGCTCGTTTCAGGAAAAACTACGAGAAATATAAAAATATAAGTAACAACAGCATATAACCCTTTTGCGTTGGTGTTGATCACTTTTTTCCATTCCCATATAAAAATCAGCAGAAAAAAAATGACGACGTTACGTCATTCTACGGAAAAAATCAGCCACTTTTGTAATTTTTTTTAATGTTAAGCTGGATATTTAAGAAATTAAAAAGTGACTTACTAATCTTGAGTTATTTTGAAATAGAAAATAAATTTCAAAATATACTATAATAACATGCGCGCAACTGGAGCTCGCAAACTCGACGTATGAATTTTAGCAAGAATATACTTCGACTACTACAACTTGGTCCGTTGAGTATTTATTTTGTTTTCAGTACTGATATTAAAAATATAGTTGTGAATATGTCGCAGTAAGATAGATAAAGCCGTAATATAGTTAAATCCCTAGGGATATAATTATATACCGTAACATAGTTATACGAAAGCGATTCTTTACTATCGCTCTGCTATTCTATACAGCTCTGCTCTGCCGTTGATAGCCGCGTACAACGGCGTAAGAATGAGAAAGGCGCTGAATACGCGGCGAAGACGGTAAGATGTCCGTGACTACCGAAGGACCACCGCCGCCAATCGCTTCCATATTTGGTAAATAATTGGTACTCAATAGGTACTAATTATAAGTACTCGAACAAAAAAATTGGTACCTTCGTAGTTTTTCACGCTCTTTACTCATTTAGTATTGTGCTCTGAAAATGGACATTTCTATGTGCGATATTTTTATGGTCTGGCTTCTTTCAAAAGAAATAGATAAAATTAAACGTAAAAAAAATATACGCTGTCGAATTGAGAACCACCTTCTATTTTAGAAGTCGGTAAAAAAATAAAACGCAAACGACAGTGGATCGACCCAGTACAGGTACAGTCTAAGAACTAGATCGAAGGATTGAGAATTTATCTCTCTCTGACAATTCTACGGACTTTAGACCGATAAAACTAGAATTCACATATTAAGAGAAATACTTTTTCTTGTCAATTTCTTCGATCTAGCTCTTGGACTATACCTACCTTAAAAATGTAACTCATTTTATCTCCTAAACTGTGACGAAATCTAAAAAAATAAAGACCCGATTAAATCTGTGACTTGGCGAAAACTTGCGACTAATTAGCGACTATTGAGAGAGAAAACAGATCTTCGCTAGGTGCCCTAGCTTTTGAGATTCAAATAGACCAAGCTGGGGTAGGCGCACCCCAGATCGGCCACCTATAAACCCTTATAACTTTTGAACCAGTGATCGATTAATTCTGGTATTTGGCGACTAGTTAGCGACATTTTTTTTTATCAAAATTAAAATCCCTGATGGTGGCCATGCCAGTGTTAGTCACACAAGGAGTCGAGAACCATCCGTGTACCGCGCTGTTTCGCCGCGTAAGGCCGCGTACGACGCTGAATGCGGCGGAACAGCGCTGAACTCCATACATAGCACCCGCATGATAAAAACACATTTGTCCTCATTTTATACTTGTTTTCCGCGAAAGCTGAAAAGACGCGGAAAGCTGAATGGATGCGGACGCATCTCCATACAAAATCGTTGTTTTCTATGGGCTTAAGCTGAATAGAGCTGAAAAAGTGTGAGTACTCCCTTAGTTCAGTGTTATAAATATATTAGGGTTTGTCTCAAAAAAGTAATATTGTATCATATTGTAGTATATTAAAGCTTATTTATACTCAAACATTTTTGAAAAATTGAAAAAATTTCAAGTGTGCCACTTTTTTGAGACGGACCCATTACTTGATTAAGCTTAGTGAAATAGAAATCTACCATATATAATTAAATAAAACAAAATTTTATTGGTTTTATCTTTATTAATAAATCAACTTTATGTATCCTGCAGTTAGTTACAATACTTTGTGACATTAACACGTATTAAAGTAATTATAATTAAAACGATCATCGGAATTTAAACATTAATAATACAATTAAAACTAATCAAACATTACTAATTTTTTAAAGCCAAACAGTTTTAAGATATCTTTATTTCTTATCAACAAGTTGAGATCTTGGTTTCTTTACAAGTATTTTTTAATTTTTGTTCAGAAAAGAAGAGAAATCATGACATCTAGAATTACATAGCACTGAATGCTTCTTACAGGCACATCTTTTAGTAGAACACTGTATATGCGATTTTTTACAGGAACATTTTAAATAACCTTGGCCACCAAAGCGCGACAATTTTTGGCATATTTCTCTCAGTTACAAGTTTTCATTTGGTATAGGATCATTCAAAGTAATGTTTGAAAGCTGTATTGCATTTCTGGGTAACCAATCTTTCAGGATACCAACTGATGTTCCAATTTTATGACTTTCATTTCGCTTTTCTAAAACTTTTCGTAATCCATTTTTTTGATCCAATGGTCCACGATCTATCTTTTGGTATCTCTATAAGAACTGATGATCCCACGTCAATGTCAGGAAATTTCTGTGATGAGTGGGTTTTCATTTTTTGTGCGGCTTTTCTTAAGTTTTCGGCAGCTTTGTCTCTTTGGTCTTGAATGTTTTTTTCGCTGTTGCATAAAAAGCATAATAGCTGCGATCCGTAACCTTCATCACATGACGTTATTCCACAAATTACGTGAACATTTCGTGCACACGAGTAGCATGAATGTGCTCCTGTACATTCTTTGCCGCAAACTACACATAAAAGTAAAATTTGTTCTGCAGGCACTCCCGATGCCGATTGTTGCAAGTTAACAGACGCGACAGGCAAGTCACAGTCGCAAGTTTCAATAGGCTCTGGTGCTGCTGATGAAGATGACGGTTGTGACGCCCATGAACAGGATGGTTTCTGCAAGTTAACATTGTCAACAGGTAATTCGTCATTATGTGCAGGTGTTGCCGATGAACAAGATTGTTGTTGATTTAATATCTTCTCAAGATCTTCTTCAGTTCTTAGTTTAGTAAGCAAATCAGCAGGCACTTGTGATAACAAACCAATTTGAGGATCCACCCCAAAAAGAGCTTTGTATGGTGTTCTTTTTATAGTTCGATGAACAAAGCAGTTTTTTTGGTACTGTAGAAAGCGTATTTCAATCGACCAATTAGTAGAATTATTATCTTGTAGCCAAGCCATGTAACATGTTCTCCACATCTTGGTTCGCTCGCTCCACAGATCCTTGACTCGCTGGATGTCTAGGTCTTCCATTAATTATTTTACAACTTGGCCACATTTGAACCAATTCCTTTATAATTAACGCTGTGAATTCTCGGCCGTTATCACTCTGAAGTATCTCAGGGCATCCAATATCCAAAAAAAATTTCAATAATTCCAACGCGACCTCTGCGGCGCGCTTGGAGGTTAAAGGTCAAAGAAACGAAAACTTTGTTGTGTGGTCTTGGTAATGAAGTATCCATTTATATTCTCTGTCTGGAGTTGACTGTAGGTCTATTAAATCTACTTGCCCTCGATTGTTAAATGAGTTCGAAATTATAGGTCGGACTACAATACCTTTCTTTGGAAACGCCTTCTTATTTTGGCACGTTACACACTGTTTAACGAAACTAACTGATAACCACCGGCGTAGGTATAAAATATTGAGATTTCAAAGCATGTAACATTTTGCCACGACCACCATGTCCTGTGTTTTTATGAATTTCTGACTAAGCATTGTGATATTCTTCGGAGGGCAAAATTTTTATAACAGGATCAGTAGTCGATTTTCGTTTCAAAACTAAATACTCTATACTTTCTCCTCCTACCTGCATTACGTCATAATGGTTTGCATAAAAAATGATGGTTAGGATTTCTCTTTACTTTAAGCCGAGGCACCGCTTCATACTGTAACCTCACTCCTACCCGTGCTATAGTAAATTTAGAGGGTATATAAATTTAGGGAAATAAAATGTCATTAAACAAGTAGGTAAATGATATAAATGAATGATATAAATGGCAATAAAAAGCCCTAGATCGAGCTAAACTGTACTTGTCACGAGTGTTCTCAGCACTATCCACCTTGGCTTGCAACTTCTTGAGCTTATCCTGAATTGCAGCTAATTCCTGACCTGGTTCTAACTCTTTATCGACAAATTCGGAGGGACCAAAACCCAAGCAGAGCGTTTTAAGTTGCTTGAGTAGCTTTGCAACCGTATCCTCAGGCGTTTCTGCCCGAACTGCAAACTCATACGAATATTCATCGCGTAATAGGGTATGAAAGTACACTTTATCTAAATCCATGTTTTTTTTTTGATAATTTCTAACTTCAACAACAAGTGGGTCGACTTTCAGTAACTGTCATGTTAGACCGACGCTTATAAATCAAATGTTCTGTTCAGAAACCGAAACTTTTGTCTATGTTGAAATGAATCACTATTTGATTTTTGGATCATTACCTTTTTTTATTTAAAAAAAATATAACTTTCGTTTGTTTAAGTTCTAATCTTAAAAGACAAGTATCCAAGTTCGGTGAAGTCAAACGCGTAATGTCAGTATTCTGTCACTCTTGAACTTTATTTTTATTATGTGTCGGTGGAAGTTTAATTTCTTTTTTATTTTTCCACAATGCGATTAATGGATGTAACAATGGAATGATAATGTGCGTTACTGAGCGGTTGCTATTGTTGCTGCATTAGTTCGTGTTTAACGTTACTGTGATCAATCCGTATTTCAACAATGATAGTTTCCTTTACTATTAAAAATGAGTGTGTACCTCAATAAATATGATATTGGTCACCATGCGTTCCTCACAAATTCACCTGAGTCTATACAGACTCAGGTGAATTTGTGAGGAACGCAATAACGCATAACGCATATCTTAACAAAGCTGTAAATACTTACAGCTTTGTTAAGATATTATGAAGAAACAAGTTTGTTACCTATCTTCTAGTACATAGTTGATTGTGTGGCTATAACCCTAACAGTATTCATACTATAAATGCAGAGTGAAAAAACGTGTTTTTTCCCAGAAGAACAATAAAAATGAACCAGTAACTAGTTACTAAGTCATAAAACAAACATACTTATGTTGCTATTAGTATTACCTACAATGTTTTTTTTTATTTTTGATTGGTTTGCTCTTGACTCTAGTCTAGGTCAGAGATGACAGAAATAAAGTCTACGATGGAGCGAGCTTACCCAGAAGGAGCCTGTGCGCTCTTACTTTGAAGAGATGATTAGGGTTGTAAGCGTTTGGAAACACAGACGCAGGCAGAGAGTTCCACTCCTTTGCTGTGCGCATTATAAAAGACGTTTGGAAGCGCTTAGTGCGAATTGGTGGAACAGCAACAAGGTAGGGATGGTAAGATGCAGTGCGTCTGGATGTCCGATGGTAGAAGGGGGCCGGTGGAATGAGGTCGTGTAGTTCTTGGGCACACTCACCGAAGTACAATCTGTAGAAGACCGACAAGCAGGCAACCTTACGGCGATGAGCCAAGCTATGTAGCTTGGCATCCACCAGTTTTACGTCACCGATGAGTCTCTTAGCTCTGCGTTCCACCGAGTCAAGCGCGGCAAGCTGATACTTAGCTGAGCCATCCCAAAGGTGGCTACAATACTCCATGCAGGATCGGACTTGTGCTTTGTACAAGGTTAAAAGCTGTCCAGGCCTAAAGTATCGCTTCACCCTATTTAGGATGCCCAGCTTTTTGGCCGCGGTTTGGGCTTTGTACTCGATGGTGGCGCTGAAGTTGAGACTGAATGTCAACTTCATGCCTAGGAGCTCTAGTCGATCAATCACAGGAACAGATGCACCCCTAAAAGTAGGAGTTTGGTCAAAACGACTCCTTTTTGCGTTAAGAAGACACGCCTGCGTTTTGGTGGCGTTAAAAGTGACCAGATTGTCGTCACCCCACTGAGAGACAAGGCATAAGGTCAAATTTGTCCGCTCTACCATGGCCTCTCTCAAGGAACGAACTTCATACCCGCCGGTTGTTGCGCTGGACAAGTATCTCTCTGAAACCGTACTGTCATCTGCGTACCCAACAAGACCAGGCATAAGTAGGTCATTGATGTGAAGCAGGAAAAGAGTTTCAGAGAGAACAGACCCCTAAGGAACTCCGGCTTCAATAGCCATGAGGTCAGAGGAGCAGCCGTCAACGACTACTCGGATCGACCGTTCACTCAGGAAGTCTGATATCCAGCTACAAAAACCAGCTGGGATGCCATAAGCAGGAAGCTTGCTGAGTAGACCTACGTGCCAGACCCTGTCAAATAGAGATGCGCAAAATGTGTCAGTGAAAAGAAATGAATGAAGTATATCTTTTCGCTTAACGAAGTAGTCCACTCATTTAGTTCAGTACTTCATTTACTTCAGCAAATCAGAACGAGTCCCTATCCTTATGACACACATCTTATGAATGTGTGTGATTGATTGATAAGTTACGACGAATGATGCAATTCACTAGTTCAGTTTTTTAACTATCTCATAAGTCGATTTTCCTTCATACTTTAACAGGCTTAGGACTGTCAACCTTGCAATGTTAATTTATGCAAAACTATTTTTATTAAGTAGTATGTTTTCTGTTTTTTTTTTACTGGTAGGCGTAGACCTTTTAAACTAGACAAGTTTGGCGTATTTAAAAATCGAATTATATACAGTGATTTAAAATTATTTACAGGATATGTACATATTTTACATCAGTTGCTGATTATTTGCAATTACTGCGTACAAATAACAATGGGGAGAGTTTTTTGGTTGTTAACCGTGTCCTTCTTTCATTCATGATATGCCCAGCTTTTGAAAAAATTCTTTCGCACGGGACAGAAGTCGCCACTAGGTGCAGTCTTTTTAAGGCGTATTTAAAGAGAATTGGGTAGAACGACCGGCGCTCGTGCCACCAGCTCAGTGGATCATTGGAGCGTTGCAAAAGTGGTTCCTGGAGATATTTATCTAGCTCCACAATGCCAGCGGCTAAAGGATTTGTAGGTGTCAACTTTGCCACTTCTTTGTCAAATTGGTCCCATATGGACGTCTTAGTAGTAGGTACTGACGTGGATGTAGACGGCTCTGATGTTGATGGCTCTGTTGTTGTTGTCGTTGCAGTTTGCTGCACTTTACCGACTTTCCTCTTCAATGTAGCCACAGCCTGGTCAAAATATTTTTTTTACTGAATCCTTTATTTTTGAATCGAGGATCCAATATCGTCGCCTCACTATACAAAACATTATTTTCAATATTTGAGAAACGCTTTTCTAACTGCTTATCGATAGTTTTCGGCATTAACTGCACTGGCGTTGGAAGCGTTATTATTTAAGTGCGCGTTGACGTGATTCTTCATGATGCCACACAGAGGGATGACTTTAGCCAGTGACACGTTCTTCTCGGCACTAATTTCGACGGTGATATCGCAAAAAAGTTTTAAAATGGGCGCTGCGCTTTCTATAACGCCCCAATCGTCATTATCGAGCGCCAATTCACGTCGCATTATAGCGATAGTGGCGATCACGGCATCCCTGGCTGATAACAGCCGCTGCAGCATGTCGTAGGTGGAATTCCACCGTTGGAACATCTTGCTTTAATTTTAGTTGGGCAAGGTTTGTTAAAATATATCAAATATAATCTTAATACTACTAGCGCCATTATCTCAATGTAGTTAGTTGTCTATGTATTTTATCTATGTATTTTTTTTCTTGTAACTGTGTGTAACTTGCAATAAAGTTAGTCTATGGCAACAGCTATCGTGTTTCTATTAGGTTATGTGCCCTTGCAAATTTTCCAAATAAATCAGATTAAAAAAAGTGTTATTTCTCAAAATGTCGACCTCGAGTTATATAATAAATGTGCCTAAATTGAAAGGAAGAGAAAATTATGATGATTGGTCATTTGCCGTCAAGAATTTTCTGGTGTTAGAAGGTGTCGATATAGACGACATTTCGCCGGCTTTGAGTGAAGCAGAACAAAGAAAAGCGAAAGCCAAACTTGTGATGACCGCAGATCCTTCGTTATATGTGCATATTAAAAGTGCAAACACAATTACGACTGTATGGAATAAGTTGAAGCAGTTATTCGATGACAAAGCATTCTCCAGAAAAATCAGTTTACTACGGACATTGATAAATATTCGTCTCGAAAACTGTGAGACGATGACAAATTATGTGTCTCAGATTGTGGAAACTGCTCAACGGTTGAAAGGTACAGGATTCGAAATCAATGAAGAATGGATCGGATCATTGCTTTTGGCGGGTCTGCCAGAAAAATTTTCGCCCATGATAATGGCGATAGAACATTCTGGTTTAACCGTAAGCTCTGACGTCATCAAAACGAAACTTCTCGATATGACTGGTGATGTGGGTAGTAGTGGAGGTGAATCTGCATTTTGGTCGAGCAAACCTACGAGAAATGGCAACACTGCAAGCAAGTCAAAGCAAACGTCAAATACGAACAAAACGTCAAAACTGTCAACTGCAAGTAGTAAACAAATGCACTGAGAAAATAAAAGAAGTAGGTGCCTTTAGTGTAGCTTTTCTGAATGGAGAATTCTGCACAGATGATTGGTACATAGACAGTGGCGCGAGTACCCATATGACGACGAATCGAGAAAGTTTGTTTGAAATTCGAGAAGTACACGAAATAAAAGAGATAGTTGTTGCAAATAAAATGTCAATGCCAGTAATGTGTACAGGTGATACACGGATAACGACGTGTGTGAAAGATTCTCAGTTTGACATACCGGTGCGAAACATTTTGTGCATTCCTAACCTCACAACAAATCTATTATCAGTTGGCCAGTTGATTGCAAACGGAAACAAAGTATCATTTAATAAAAATGCTTGTTATATTCGTAACCAACAGAATGTGCTAATAGGAATAGCAAATCTACATAATGGTGTGACAAATTAAACACAGTGAAGTCAGAGAAGTTGCTTGCAGCAACAGCAGTTCACAACACAGATGCAAGGCAATGGCATAGAAGACTGGCACATATCAACAGCTGTGACCTGGAAAAAATGAAAAATGGAGCTGTAGAAGGAGTCACCTACAAAGAAAAGGCTGATATAACAAAAGCCAACTGTGAGGTGTGTTGTGAAGCAAAACAAGTTCGTTTACCATTCCCGTCTTCAAACCACAGAAGTGAAACATTGTTAGAAGTTGTGCACTCGGATTGATGTGGTCCCATGGAGACAAAATCCATTGGGAGGGGGGGGGGGGGCAAAGTATTTCCTTCTTTTTGTGGATGATGCTAGCAGAATGGCATTTGTTTATTTTTTGAAAGAGAAAAACCAAGTGTTATTGTTTTTCAAAGAATTTCTGAGTATGGTTGAAAAACAAACTGGAAACAAAGTTAAAATTCTTAGAACAGATAATGGAGGAGAATATTGCTCACAACAGATGGAAACATTCTTGAAGGCAAGAACAAAATGGTCTTTGCGAGAGGTTCAATAGGACTGTGGTTGAACGTGCAAAATGTTTGCTCTTTGAGGCTGATTTAAATAAGAATTTCTGGGCTGAGGCAGTGAATACGGCAGTGTACTTAAAAAATAGGTCGCCGGCATCAGGTCTAGGAGAAGTGACACCATTTGAGAAATGGACAGGGAACAAACCCGATCTTAGTCATGTAAGAGTGTTCGGTAGTCCTGTAATGGTGCATGTGTCCAAGATTAAGAGACGAAAATGGGATAAGAAAGTCATTAAATCTATTTTGATTGGCTATCCAGAAAATGCAAAAGGATATAGGTTATACAATCCTGAAACAAGAAAAGTTACTACTAGCCGAGATGTAACTATAATGGAAAAGAAAGAAAAATATACTGAAATGGCTAAGATTGTAGTACAAGGAGGAAATAAAGAGCAGGATCAACTATCAGATCAAGAAGAATCAGTTAAAATGAATGATACTGTCTTGGATAAGAATGACCCTACTTACATATGTGACACATCATGTTCTAGCTTAACATCAGATGACTCCTACCATACGCTATGTGGAGAAGAAAATGATTCAGGCGCAGATGAAGTACCCATAGTAAGCAGCAAGCGTGTCAGAAAACCAGTTGAGAGGTATGGTGTTACAAACCTCTGTGTTGTAGACGAGTTGGGCACTTGCGACGAAGAAATCACTTATGAGGAGGCGATGAACGGTGCTGAAAGTGAGATGTGGAGACAGGCTATGAAAGAAGAGTTAAAAGCTTTCGAAGAAAACCAAGCCTGGGAAGTGGTAACTGACAAGGAAGAAGATAGAGTGGTTCAATGCAAGTGGGTTTTCAAAAGAAAGTTTGAAAGTGATAATAAAGTAAGATATAGGGCTCGTTTAGTCGCTAAGGGCTTTACCCAAGTAGAAGGTGTGGACTATAAAGAAACGTACTCACCTGTGTTAAGACACTCAACTTTGAGAATGTTATTTGCTTTAAGTGTAAAGTTAAATTTCGAAATTACTCATCTTGATGTAAACACTGCATTTTTAAATGGCTACCATGAAGAAACAGTATATATGCAAGTACCACCTAATTTAGAATGTCAGAGTAACAGTGTACTCAAATTAAAACGTGCAATTTATGGTCTTAAACAATCCGCAAGGCAGTGGAATAAGAGAGTAGATGATTGTTTGTTAAGCCAGGGCTATATTAAGTCTAAATTGGAACCATGTTTATACAACGGGTTGTTTTGCATCCTCGTCAAATTTCAGGAGGTTGTCATAAAAGACATAAATAATCAATCGAAAGTACGGTAGCGGGCAATAACTAATAAGCGCTGCTTTTTTTTGTTGTTGAAATTTAACAGTATTTCAGAATTAAGCCCTTAATTCAATACAAATAAAACAGAATCACCCGACTGCGCACACAGCGACAATGCAGCTGTGTGCGTGAGTGTCGACGTCTTACCTACGAAATGCAAGCGCGCGCGAGCGCGACCGATCAATGACCGGTAGCAATAATTAATTTTACCTAATTTTATTTCGAAAATCACTTACATTATTGTCATAAATTTCGCTTGATAATTAACTCATCTTTGAGCATCATTGGAATACGGAAATCTTACTAATGACAATAATACTAGTGCGCCAAAGAAAAGTTCACTGACCTGTTATCAGATGATTAATAAAATGTTAGTTTTGCTTTTCGTAGTGATTTTGTTTTTATTTGTGGATTTCCTTCCTACTTAACGGGCTTAGGACCGGCAAGAATGCCTTAGTTAGTGTAGCGATCTACTAAGTCTAAAAATGTTTTCTACGTTTGATGGAAATGGAAAGACGTGCCAGTTAAGTGAAAGTACGTGGTGATATTTTCGACTCTTAGGTATTATTGGCGTAGTTAAAAATAAAATTTGAAATCAACTTATTTACACTAATAAAATTGATTAAGCTTACAACGTATTTACAAAATGTACAAATAAATAAATTACCTACTTAAGTTACCCGGAGGTATTGTTCAAAGTTGCCACCATCACACTCTTCGCACAATCGAGCACAACGTAGCTGGTTTTCCTTCAGCTTACGTAACACTAACACATTCGTTTTTAAAGTGTCGAAAGCACTAATGATCCTTGCATGTAATTCTGTTACACTTGTCACTTCCTCCGTGTAAACTAACCTTTTAACGTCTCCCCACAAATAAAAGTCTACAGGCGTCAGGTCTGGAGAACGCGGAGGCCAGGCCACAGGTCCTCCGCGACCGATCGAGTGGTCACCAACTTTTCGGTCAAGTACTCGCGTACTTGCCGACCATAGTGAGAGGGAGCGCCATCCTGCTGGAAGTAGAGGTTGTGCCTTGCGGTAGTGGAACGGGTGTTGAAGTTCACGTTTCAGTAGGCGCCACACTGTGGTGTGGTGCACTCCTAAGTGTTGACCAGCCTCCCGCGTGCTTGCCCGTGGGTCTCGCTGGAAGTATTCCAGGATGTCTTCCTGTAAGGCGACAGGCAGGCCTACGCTGCCGCGAGCATGAGCATGCCGGGGAACGTCAAACTGCCGATGATCCTACAGTCCCTGCGTAGCAGCCAGCATGACGCTCTGTGATGGGGGTTCCCGATCGGGAAACATTTCCGTGAATATCCGGTTCGCTCCACGTAGGCTGTCTCCACTGATGGCATACAGGCGGACCATCTCCACCATCTCGACATTTGAATAATTGTCCGTCATCTTGCACTTTGTACCTACGTCTCAACGATGTACGGAGAAGCGGAATTCGAAAAGCGTACGAACGCTTCGACGACATCAAACACACTGTTAGTTCCGGGGCCGCGGGGGCCGGGGGCGTGGCTAGGAGCTTGCGCGGGGGAATCCCCGTACCGTGATTGGGGTGCGATTGATTACCTACGAATTTATCGAATGATCGTTGCGTATGCGTTGTGTATGTATTGTTTGCGTTTGTTTGTGTGTGAAAGCGCGGTTATAAGGCTAGTAACAGACGGGCCGCGTTTAAATACGGCTGGTTTACACTTACGGATTTCCGTAAATAAAAAAATAAAATTAAAAAAATACCTACCCATTTTATTGTCGATTTGGGTCGAGAATCATTAGCATAAATACGTCCTTGAATTTGACTAGGATGCAAATCAACACGTTGTATAGTAAAAGGGTAAATAAGGAACAAATTTTAATAACTGTATTTGTTGATGATTTTTTCATAGTTTCCAGTAGCAAGGCATTGACAGATGAACTGAAACGTAGTTTAATGTCAAATTTCAAAACTAAAGATTTAGGGCAAGCGAAAAAATGCTTAGGTATGAGAGTAAAAATATATAAAAATGGTTGTTTGATCTGGTCACGCGTCACTGATTTTACACTAAATAATACACTGTATTACTTGATGTATATCTTTATTGCACCTTATTTGCAACTTACAAAAATCGAACATATCGCAGAGGGTCATGAACACGCGGAAAATCTTAACACCGCGATTCACAATGATGACGTATTTGCACAACGCCATCTATACCAAAACATGTGAACTACGTTGAAATCGATATACGTAAATAAAGGTTTGGAACTTGAACATGCCGCCCACCAAGGACATTATTGCAGAATGTCCTTATCAATTGAAATGTAAACTCGAATACTATTACTAAGCAGTTGATCTTTGACTAACTTATTGGATTTAAATAGTGTCTTTGGTAAGTGGCAGCCCGTTAGAAATTACAATACAAACAGTACTAAAAATCTAATTTCAATTTTTTACAAGTGAACTTAAAATTTAATAATGTTACAACAAAGTACCATCCTTCTAATAATTAATCTAAGAACAAATATGAACTCAATTAACACATATCAAGCACTTGCGATGACAATAATCAAACTAGAATTCCAAGAATTGATTTGTAAATAAAGACATCAAGTTTTATTCATTTACCGGTAGGACACATAGTTTTAAAGTCAGTCGCTTCAAGAGACCTTTACTAGTGCGCAATGTTACCACCCTAGTTATACCATCCGAACCAGGATGTTTTTCTACTATTCTGCCAAGCAACCAACAAGCAGGAGGTAAGTCTGACTCTTTAATTAGTACTATATCCCCGATTTTAGGCTCTGGAGTTTGAACAGACCATTTGTATCTATGAACTAAACCACTCAAATACTCCGTGGACCAACGCTGCCAAAAGGTTTGTAACATTTTTTGTATGTGCTGCCACCGAGACAACGAACTAACATTGAAAATTGTATAATCAGGACTAGGAACATTAATTAATGCTTCCCCAGTTAAGAAGTGACCAGGGGTCAATGGCATAGGTTCATGAATATCTTCTCCACTAATGACGGTCATCGGTCTTGAATTTAGACAAGCTTCTATTTGACTTAATAGAGTACTCATCTCCTCGTACGTCAGAGTTGTGTTTCCGATTACGCGTTTCAAATGAAACTTCGTGGATTTCACTGCTGCCTCCCATAGTCCACCGAAATTAGGAGCTCGGGGAGGTATGAACTTCCACGTAGTTCCATGTGCCTCTACATACGCTGCACTATCTTGCTGGACAGCGAGTATCTCTCTGAGCTCTCTTGCAGCTCCGACAAAATTGGTTCCATTATCGCTCCATAATTGTGCGCAATGGCCACGTCTAGCTACGAATTGACGGAATGCTGCTATGAAACCTGATGTACTCATATCGCTTACTACTTCCAAGTGTATGGCCCTAGTAGCCATACATACGAACACACAAATATACCCCTTATGTGAACGATGACCTCGACCCTTGGCCGTACGAATTTGAACTGGACCTGCATAATCCACCCCGCTATGTAGAAATGCTCTAGTTGGAGTACAACGTGCCGCGGGAAGTGATCCCATCAGCTGATTGTAAGTTTCAGCCTTGGTCTTTACACACGTTACACATCTACGTACGTGATCTTTTACTGCACTCTTCAATCTAATAATCCAATACGCTGATCTAATAAAGTTGATCATCATCTGAGGACCACCGTGCAATGTACGGTCATGTGAATCAGCAACTAACAATTTGGTAAGATGCGCATTATGTGGAAGTATTATAGGATGCTTTTGTTGATCGGACAGAAAGGCTTGTTGTAATCTGCCACCAACACGGATTATATCATCCTTGTCTAGAAACGGACACAGTGATTTAAGTTTACTTGCTTTATTTACTAATGGTCTCCCTTGTTTTAACAGATCATATTCGGTTTTGAAATCTATTTTTTGACACAGTCTTACACAACATTTTAATGCCTCATCTAACTCTGACCTACTTAAATACTTAGACCTATCATTTCTAATCTTACATTTGATATGAACGAAAATCCTACACAACGCTACAACTCTTAATAATTTCCTTAACGAACTAAACTTGACCCATGGAGAATCTTCGTTGCTCAGAACTAAATGACACTTGATATTTTCTTCTAAGTGTATATCTAAATTAACTGGTCTACTATATGTAATATTTGTATTGTATAAAAAATTTGGTCCCTTAAACCATTGCTCCCTTTCGGATAGCAATGTGGGTAATACACCTCTTGATGCATGATCTGCCGGATTGTTCTTTGATGACACGTGCGACCATTGATCTGCTTCAAGTGTTGTTAAGATTTCTGACACTCGGTTCCCTACAAAGGTCTTCCATCGACTGGGGTGACTATTTAACCATGCGAGGACTACCGTCGAATCTGTCCAAGCATGAACCTTATCCCTTTCAATATTCATTGCTTTAGCCACATCCGATAACAAACGGGTCAAAAGCACTGCTGCACAAAGTTCCAGTCGCGGGATGCTTACTGTTTTTATTGGTGCGACCTTTGTCTTGGCGACTAAAAGTGTAATATAAATTTAGCCTGAACTATCTACATAACGAGTATAGACAACCGCAGCATACGCTGCCCTTGACGCGTCGCTAAACCCGTGCAATTCGACTTGAGCCTTGTTTGATACCCCTAACCACCTAGGAACTCGCACTTTATGAAGCTGTATTAAATCGTTACGGTAAGTATCCCACTCATGTTTTATCGTTTCAGGTACCCCATCGTCCCAACCTATTCCTGATAACCACAGTTTCTGGATAAGTATTTTTGCCAGTATTATACTGGGCGCTATCCAGCCTAAGGGGTCAAACAGACGCGCAATATCAGAAATAATATTGCGTTTAGTTACCTTTTCAGGTCTTGATGGAAGCTGCACTGTATACTTGAACTCATCTGTACTCCGACACCAGGTAAGTCCCAATATTTTAGTATGCCATTAGATCTTTCTCTTCCTTACTCTCACATGACTCTATTTCCCTAAGTAATTCCTGCTTGTTGCTATTCCATTTCTGTAGCTGAAATCCTGCTTTACTTACTAACTCCTTCATTTCTAGGTACAATTGCTTTCCCTCTTCTACCGTAGAACATCCTGTCATTAGATCATCCATATAATAACTAGTGGGAACTCTTTCAGATGCCCTTGGAAACTCTTTGTGGTGGTCTAACGCGACCTGATGCAAAACCTTTACTGCTAGGTACGGAGCGGAAGCAGTACTCAAAGGTCACGGTAAGTAGTTCGTAATCCTGTACTTCTTCCTCTAGACTCTGACGCCACAATATGCGTTGATATGCCACATCTTCTTCAGCAACTCTCACCTGTCGGTACATCTTAACTATATCCCCTGTAAGTGCTATACGATGAAGTCTCCAACGAAGTATAATGTGTCTAAAATCAGACTAAGGTAGGGCCCACCATCAACGTATCATTAAGTGATACACCTTTGCTGTTTTTACAGGAAGCATCGAACACCACGCGGACTTTGGTGGTAGACTTGTCTTCTCTAATTACGGCATGATGTGATAAGTAAACAGCTTCATTTAATTTACAGTCTGGTTTCTGTACTCTCCTCATGTGATTTAATTGTAGATATTCCTCCATGACCCTTGCATATTCCCTTTTTAGATCTTGATCTCTCGCAAACTTCCTTTCTAATGCTGTGAATCGTCGCATTGCTATTTCTCTTATGTTACCACCCACACAAGACGGTTTTGACTCTTGGAATGGCAGCCGCACTATGTAACGACCATCAGTAGACCTTATCGTTGTAGATGTAAACAGCTCTTCACATCTCTGCTCTTGTTCTGTAAATAACCTTTCACTGTGGGGCAGTTGATCTTCAATCTCCCAGAACTGTTTTAAGAGTTCATTTTGTTCTACGTGGGCGTGCAAAGAAGTAATTTTGGGTAATAAAGGTGATTCGTTATCCGCTTGAGTTGTACCAGATAGAATCCAACCTAATCTTGTACACTGTGCAACTACCGACCCTGTGGGCGCTCTCTTTAGACCTTGTTTGAGTATTTTGCTATAAATATCTGCGCCTAACAAAATGTCGATCTTATTAGGCTCACTGTACTGAGGATCTGCTAACGATATCTGCCTTAACTCAGACCACATAAGAGGCGGTACTTGTTTCTTAGGAAGATACGTAGTTATGTTTTTCAAAACATATGCTCTTACCTCGAACTTGAACTGAGGATCTGTCACCGATCGCAAAACTAATGTGACCATGTGATTGGCTATTGTAGTCTTATTATTAGCCCTGACTCAACACCCCTAACCGGAACTCTTTTTAACCGTAAAAATTGTACCGTAGCTTCAGTGACAAACGAAGCCTGGGACCCCTGATCTAACAACGCTCGAACTACCTGATAATTTCGCGAAGCTGTTTGTGCCTGAACCAATGCTGTAGCCAATAATACTTGTCTAGCGCTAATTGTTTCCTTAGTAGAAACACAGGATACTATTGGGGTTGGGTCAACTGAGGTACCACTGTCAGCTGACTCAGAACTCGGTCTATTAGAGCTATGAGTATCCATGTGCAACAGCGTATGGTGTTTCTTGTTACAGATTCTACAATTCGTTGATTTTTTGCATTGATAAACAAAATGATTACCGCCTAGACAATTAAAGCAAATCTTTTTACCTTGCACAAACTGTCTCCTTTGAGAGACATTCATCTTTATAAAAGACTCGCAAAAACATAGTTTATGACCTTTACCACAATTTTCACAACCTATTTTTTCCTGTCCTGAAGGGGGGGGAATTCTTACTATCTGTGACAAGCATGACCTTCTGATCTGATCTTTCTATCCGTGAACGACTACGCCACTGTAACGTTGCCTTCTGCGGTTCGACAAACTCCAGGGCTCTAAATCTACTTTCAAGAAATGTCTTGAACTGGCCTAAAGTTGGTAGGTCATTTATCTCTTCGGAGGCAACCTTCAACTCCCACTGCTTGCGGGTTTCCTGGTCTAGTTTAGCTGAGACAATGTGAATTACAATTATGTCCCAGGTGGTAACATCAATACCCATATTACCTAACGCACTCATACAATCAGTGGTTGTATCCAAGAGATGTTTTAACGTTACAGCTGACTCTGTGCTCACTCTTTTCTGCTCAAACAATCGTTGCAATATACAATTCGCTAAGTGTCGTTTATTATTATATCTGTGTTCTAACTGTTGCCAACATAATGAATAGTTAGCCGCAGTTATGGGTATTTGTCTGAGCAGCTGTTCCGATTCACCCGTTAAACATCCCTTAAGATAATGCAATATCTGTACATCATCTAAGGTCTTATTGAAATGAACAAGCGATCTAAACAAGTCACGGAAACTAGTCCACTCTTCGTACTTTCCAGAAAACGACGCCGGCGGCTACACTCAACTCCAGAGCGAGGCGGCGTAGTCCTATCCAGCTTCTCACGTGACCTTGACGGACGTGGCATTCTTATTTTGAAATCAACGGCTTTTTGTGCGAGTATCAAGGCTATTAATTGTGAGCAAATAAGTTCAATCCCACGACTGATCTTAGGGATCAGAGGGAAAATCAAATTAAAAAAAGACAATTTCACACAATCCTAGAACTAATTTAATTAAAATCAACCTTAATTCTAACAATGTTTCGAGCAATCACAAGCAACCGTTATTCAAAATTAAAATCACCAAAACATAATAAAAAGAAAAACAAGAAATAAAATTATGGGGCGAACCCAGTGCAAAGTAGTGGAGGTACCAGATACCCTTACCGTCCTACGACCGAGATCCAAAAGAGGCCTGCCCTCTTCTTTTTTTTTTTTTATGTGTGGCCTCTCGCAGGTCAACCTAGGAGGTTGTCGACTGCTTAACCGGACTTTCCTGTGGTGGCCTTAATATAAATATTAAAGCCTCCAGCCAGGGCTTATTTTAAACTTACAAACTAAGCGACTACACGCTAAGGGCACCCCCTGTGGGGTACGGACCTCGGCTTAGGGCGTCTCTGGGGGGAGGACAGCTAGGGACGGCTGGATCGAATATTGATTATTTTGGGGGCGAATTTAAAACTACAGGCTCAGCGGCGCGGGCTGCCTCGAGCAAAGGTCGGGGTGGACATTGAAGGGAAGATCGCGACGGGCCTCGGCGGCGAGGGCGAAAGGACGGCGGTCTTGTTTTGAGTGTGCTGGTTTCTTTACGACTTTCTTGTAGAAGAGTGGTAGAGTCATCACGAATGGTTAAGGTATGCCTCGGACGGCGGATCTTTGAGATGCGGGAGGGTTCGTATCGGGCGGCCGATGCGATAAGGGGGTTGCGGTGTTTGACAGCAGTATCGAAGAAACGCTTAGTAATGCGTTTCATGAACTGCTGTATGGTGGGCAATTTGAGATCTACGTGGAGAGTCTCATTGCGGACATAGTAGGGGGCTCCCGTGATCTTACGGAGGAAACGGTTTTGGAGCGTCTGCATCCTATGGAGGTGATGAGGCTTTGCGTGTGCAAAGACAGCGCAAGCGTACGTCATGATGGGACGGATGACCGCGGTGAACAGTCGCAATTTGCACTTGAGTGACAATTTGCTGCGGGCGATCGTGATAAAGTGAAGCCTTCCCTGGGCGAAGGCGGCGCGTGAACGGGCCTGCCTTATGTGCTCAGCGAAGGTGAGGTGTCTGTCCAGGATGACCCCCAGGTATTTGGCTTGCTTCTCCCAAGGGATCGGCTTGCCATACATGGTGATCGGACGGGGGGAAGGGGGTTTAAGCCGCGGTTTTGAAAACAGAACCGCTTGACTCTTATCAGGGTTTACTTCTATTCTCCACTTTCTGAACCATCTGCCCAAGACGTTTGCGTAAGTTTGGAGTGTGCGAGCGATAGAGTCAGGGTCACGACCGCTATAGTACATGGCCGTGTCGTCAGCGAAAAGGGCCAACTGAGCCTTATTACTTTTGGGGATATCGCTGGTGAACAGCGTAAATAATAGGGGGGATAACACTGAGCCCTGAGGGACTCCTGCTCGGATGGGGTGAGGGGACGAGAGTGCACCCTCGATTCGATAGCGAAAGGTGCGGTTTGACAAAAAGTCTCGCAAGATGAGCACTAGGCGGTCTGGCACGCCGAGTTGGTATAGCTTGTAAATTAAGCCATTGTGCCAGACTTTGTCAAATGCTTTCGCTATATCAAAGAACAAGACGCCCGTCATCGAGCCACGCTGGAAGCCAGCGCTTAGGTGTTCGACGATGCGGTGCACTTGTTGAATGCACGAGTGTTCGGTTCGAAAACCAAACTGCTCGTCAGGGATAAGACTCTTTGCTTCGGCAAAATCTTTGAGCCGCTTGTAAATAAGCCTCTCGTAGATTTTACCGAGAACGTTGAGTAGACTGATGGGACGGTAACTGGCGGGATCAGACTTGGGCTTGCCTGGTTTGGGGATACCGATAACGGTGGCCTGTTTCCATGCTTGGGGGAAGATGTTATTGCTTAATGCGCCATTGAAGATGGCAGTCATTAGCACTATGAGTTGGGCGGGGAAGAGTTTGAACATCTTATTGGTGATGCCGTCGGAGCCAGGGGCTTTCCTAGGCTGAAGCCTTTTGATGATATTCTCCACCTCTTCAGGAGTGACGGGGAGCAGAGGATCATCAGGATCTTCGACTGGTGGGAGGGAAGCCCTACGTTCGACTTCGGCATTCACTATATTGAGGTGAGCTTTGTCTACTGGTTGAGAGCTGGGGGAACATTGGGACTCTAGGCTGTCGGCTAGACATTCCGCTTTATCAGAGTTGTCAAATGCGACACTCTTGTCGGGGCGGATGAGAGGGGGCATTGTGGCCTCTTCTTTGGATCGTAACTTCCTCTGAAGTTGCCAAAAGGCGAGGTGGGTGGGCTCGAGTTCGCTTAGCGTCTTGTCCCAGCGCGCGGTACGCAGCTCAGCAGTGCGTTTCCTCACAGCACGCTGCAAGTTGCGCATGTGAGCTTTGTTTGCGTCACAGGGAAAAGAACTGTACGCACGGATGGCTGCGTTCTTCTCGGTTATCAGACTCCGTACATCGTCCGGGAGTTTCCAGCGGTGGTCCACCACTGGAATCTCCCTTGAACATTCGTTCAGGACGGATTGTACGTGATCCGTAAGCAAGTCGATCGCCGCCGTCGTGTCAGCGACTGAGACAATATGATCGGGGATGGCGTCTAGGTGAGGCGACGTGGTGGATTTCAGTCTTTCGCTTACTTTCCTCCAATCGGTGATCACTTGAGAGGGGGGAGGCTGGTCGGGATCAAGCTGGCCCGAGCGGGAGCCTAGGTGCATGACCACTGGACGGTGATCAGAATTGAGCTCGTGTAGCGCTTCTATAGATTGTAAACGGAGGTTTACATTCTTCAGCAACGCCACATCGAGGACATCGGGATTCTGGTTGGGATCATGAGGGAAGTGAGTGGGAGTCATCGGAGCGATGACGTCATAGTTTAAGGTTTCACCTAGATTGTACACTACCCTGCCTCTGGCATTTGCAGTGTTGCAGTTCCACGCGGGATGCTTGGCATTGAGGTCACCCGCTAAGATAACGGAGTCACTCAAGCCAAAGACGGTGGTGAAGTCGCTAACGAGAGCGATGGGGTCGTCAGGCGTGGGAGACAAGGTCGAGGGCGGTGGATAGTAGGCGGAGATTATGGTGATTGGTTGATGACCATTCATGCCCAGCCGACAGGCTGAGTATTCGAGCAGAGAACGGGGTGTGGGAGGGGTCAAGGGGATGCAATACAGCTCCTTTTTATAATAAATGAGAGTGCGCCGCCGTGACAACGCGACCTATCGTTGCGAACTATGCGGTAGTTGGCAATTTTAGGATCGTTGCGGTGGGGTTTTAGGAATGTTTCCTGTATGAGGAGGATGTCTAGCTGATGATCGCGGAGGAATTTTGCGATCTCATCGCGCTGGTTGCTAATGCCATTGGCATTGAAAAACCCTAGTTTGAGTGATCTGGGCCTGGTGGTGTTGATGCGTGACTTATCCATTGATTAGTCATCAATTGCATCCATGGCGTCCAGAGCGTCCGTAATAGACTTATAGGCGGTGAAGATCTCATGCGCCTTTCTGGTAGAGAGTTTCAACTGACCATCGTTTCCTCTGGTCGCATTTAACTCGTCGGACATGGCCCTTGCAGCACGGGTCATGAACAAGCTGTAGGCCTCCAGGATTGTGGGGCCCACGCCAGGGTTCTTGACCGTGTTGGTCGGAGGAATGGGACGCGCTTGCACTGTTGCGGGAGCAACAGTGCACTGAGGCGCAGGCTGGGAAACAGCAGTGCGCTGTGGCGCAGGCTGGGGAGCAGCTGGGACGACGGAGGTCGCAGGCGCGGGGGTCGGCGCTGGAATGGGCATAGCCATTAGCGCTGGGATGGGCTGGGAGGAGGAGGCCACCAAAGCTGGGAATGCCTTTTGGTGGTTGAGCCGGTTCCACGGAGAGGGCCTCTGTGGAGCTAGCCGGTCGGGCAACTGAGAGGAGGGTTTTCTCTCTGGGCCTGATTCGCGTAGCTGGCGGGCGTTGGAACGCTTTGCCAGTTTGGGGGAGATCTTTGGGGCTTTGGGACACCCACGATAATTTGCTGGGTGACCGGACTGGCCGCATAGTACGCAGCTGGGAGGCTCTGCGCACTGTGAGCGGTCTTTGGGGCGAGGGCACTCGCTGGTGCTGTGCTCATCCAGACACTTGACGCATCTGGGTTTCGCGTAGCAGTTACGCTGCGAGTGCCCATATAGTTGGCAGCGGTGACACTGGCCAACTACTGTCGGGCGGAAAGGCTTCTCAATTTGGATGCCGGAGAGGTTGCAAACCGATTTTATTTTAAAAATCGGGTTGTGGCCCTCGGTGGGGTCGCATACGACCAGCACCATGTCATATAGGTCGCCTCCCCTTGCTTTGTGCAAGCGGTGGACGGCGGACACTGGGACGGACTGTGCAAGGAGATCCTCTTTGACGTCGTCAGTAGAGATCTCCTTTGGGATACGTCTTATCACTACTCGGGTGGGCGTATCCTCTGGGAGGGTATACGTGTGAAAGGAAATGTTCCTTTCACGCAGGGCACGGGTTAGGTCCCGGTAATCACTAGCTGTCGGGACAACAACTTTGATGCCATTTTGGCAGGCTTTCGCATTTGTGTAATTGATCTTGCGATCAACACACATCTTCGAAACACCGGTCCATTTCGACCTGTGTGAACTTGGCACCCGACTTTTTTTTTCTTTTTCTTTTTTAGGTTTTTTTGATAGATTTCGATAAGTAGTGGATAGTAGTGAATCTAACTTCGTTAGTAGTTCAGCCGAAAAAAAAAAAAAAAAATGTCATCCCCCGACATTGCAAAAAATTACTTTTTCCAGCTGATTATTATAGGTAAACGTACGTAGTGGATTGTAGTGCAGTTTTTTTCGTTTGTAGTTAAACAGAAAAAAAATTAAAAATAAAAAGTGATGGCAAGAAATACGACATCAACGTAAAATAAAATAAAAATCGTTTAGAAACTATATGACAATAAATAACAGAAAATTACAGACAGACAATAAAAGAGGTTAGTAGTAGACGTATTTTTGTGAATACTAGATAAGAAATAGATTTAGAGCGATCGACTTAAGTATTTTTTTTTTTTGATTTAAAACGGCACAATAACTACCGATACCTAATAAATGATTTCCATAAACGATAAAAATTACTGCGAAACGTACTCAGAGGTATGAAGTGGACAACTTTTCGTTTGTAGTAGGAAAGAAATTGAAAAAAAGCGATCAAATTGAGTAAAGTTTTTTTTTTTCAAATAATTTTCGACGGCTCAGTTCCGGTAGGAGGAATAAACGATTACTACAAACGCTGCGCAAAACTTTGTAGTGGACAAATTTTCGTTTGTAGTAAAACGGAGATTGAAAAAAAAGCGATCAAATTGACTAAAGTTTTATTTCAAACTATTTTCGACACAATTATATCCGGTAGGAGGAATATACGATTACTACAAATGCTGAAGATGACTGAGAGACCTTCATAGAGGTTTGCAGTGGACAAATTTTCGATTGTAGTAGAAAGGAAATTTAAAAAAGCGATCAATTTGACTAAAGTCTTTTTTTTCAAACTATTTTCGACACAATTATTTCCGGTAGGAGGAAGATACGATTACTGCAAACGCTGAAAATGACTAAGAGACCTTCATAGAGGTTTGTGATGGACAAATTTTCGTTTGTAGTAGAACGGAAATTGAAGAAAAGCGATAAATTTGACTAAAGTTTGTTTCAAACTAATTTCGACATAATTAGTTCCGATAGGAGGAAGATACGATTACTACAAACGATGAAAATGACTGAGAAACCTTCATAGAGGTTTGTAGTGGACAAATTTTCGTTTGTAGTAGAAGGGAAATTGAAGAAAAACAATTAATTTGACTAAAGTTTTTTTTTTACTATTTTCGACTGAATTATTTCCGGTAGGAGCAATATACGATTACTACAAACGCTGAAAATGACTGAGAGACCTTCGTAGAGGTTTGTAGTGAACAAATTTTTGTTTGTAGTAGAACGGAAATGAAAAAAAAGCGATCAATTTGACTAATGTTTTTTTGTCAAATTAATTTCGACATAATTAAAATATAATGGCAAAAAATGTGAATACATGGTCTTTGAGGTCAGCGGCAAACGCCGTGGAGAAGGACCTGAGTTGCTGGTGAACGGGTCACCAATTAACAGGGTGTCAACTTTTAAATACCTAGGGCACTGTCTTGCCGCTGACCTCAGGGACGATGTAGACATTGAGAGGGAGCGCAGGGCTCTAGCGGTCCGTAGCAATATGTTGTCCCGTAGATTTGCACGGTGTACAGACCAAGTAAAAGTAACACTTTTCAAGGCTTATTGCCAAAGTTTGTACACGGGCAGTCTATGGGTCAATTATGCTAAGAGATCGCTGGACGTCCTGCGCGTCCAATATAACAATGCTTTCAGGATGTTGTTGAGGCTACCTCGTTACTGTAGCGCGTCAGAAATGTTTGCGCAAGCCCGTACTGACGGCTTCTTTGCCATTATACGCAAAAAAACGGCGTCGCTACTGAGGAGAGTGAGGGATAGTCGGAACAGCATCCTGAAAACTGTAGCCGAGAGCTTCGGCTCTTCAATTGTACAGAAGTTTGTGCGGAGATTGATTATTACTAACACTAGGAAATAAGATATTTTTTGTATGTTTTTACTAACACAATATGGATTTTTATCCGAAATAAAGATTATTATTATTATTATAATTAGTTCCGGTAGGAGGAAGATACGATTACTACAAACAATGAAAATGACAGAGAGACCTTCATAGAGGTTTGTAGTGGAAAAATTTTCGTTTGTAGTACAACGGAAATTGAAGAAAAGCGATCAATTTGACTAAAGTTTTTTTTTTCAAATTAATTGACATAATTAGTTCCGGTAGCAGGAAGATACGATTACTACAAACGCTGAAAATGACTGAGAGATCTTCATAGAGGTTTGTAGTGGAAAAAATTTCGTTTGTAGTAGAACGGAAATTGAAGAAAAGCGATCAATTTGGCTAAAGTTTTTTTTTTCAAACTAATTGACATAATTAGTTCCGGTAGGAGGAAGATACGATTACTACAAACGCTGAAAATGACTGGGAGACCATCGTAGAGGTTTGTAGTGGACAAATTTTCGTTTGTTGTACAACGGAAATTGAAGAAAAGCGATCAATTAGACTAAAGTTTATTTTACAAACTAATTGACATAGTTAGTTCCGGTAGGAGGAAGATACGATTACTACAAACGCTGAAAATGACTGAGAGATCTTCAAAGAGATTTGTAGTGGACAAATTTTTGTTTGTAGTAGACTGAAAATTGAAGAAAAGCGATCAATTTGTCTAAAGTTTTTTTTTTACTATTTTCGACAGAATTGATTCCAGTAGGAGGAATATACGATTACTACAAACGCTGAAAATGACTGAGAGACCTTCATAGAGGTTTGTAGTGGACAAAATTTTGTTTGTAGTAGACCGGAAATTGAAGAAAAGCGATCAATTTGTCTAAAGTTTTTTTTTACTATTTTCGACAGAATTGTTTCCAGTAGGAGGAATATACGATTACTACAAACGCTGAAAATGACTGAAGAACCTTCGTAGAGGTTTGTAGTGGACAAATTTTCGTTTGTAGTACAACGGAAATTGAAGAAAAGCGATCAATTTGACTAAAGTTTTTTTTTCAAACTAATTGACATAATTAGTTCCGGTAGGAGGAAGATACGATTACTACAAACGCTGAAAATGACTGAGAGACCATCGTAGAGGTTTGTAGTGGACAAATTTTTGTTTGTAGTACAACGGAAATTGAAGAAAAGCGATCAATTTGACTAAAGTTTTTTTTTTCAAACTAATTGTCATAATTAGTTCCGGTAGGAGGAAGATACGATTACTACAAACGCTGAAAATGACTGAGAGATCTTCATAGAGGTTTGTAGTGGAAAAAATTTCGTTTGTAGTAGAAGGGAAATTGAAGAAAAGCGATCAATTTGGCTAAATTTTTTTTTTTTTCAAACTAATTGTCATAGTTAGTTCCGGTAGGAGGAAGTTACGATTACTACAAACGCTGAAAATGACTGAGAGATCGTCATAGAGGTTTGTAGTGGACAAATTTTCGTTTGTAGTAGACCGGAAATTGAAGAAAAGCGATCAATTTGGCTAAAGTTTTTTTTTCAAACTAATTGACATAATTAGTTCCGGCAGGAGGAAGATACGATTACTACAAACGCTGAAAATGACTGAGAGATCTTCAAAGAGGTTTGTAGTGGACAAATTTTTGTTTGTAGTAGACCGGAAATTGAAGAAAAGCGATCAATTTGTCTAAAGTTTTTTTTTTACTATTTTCGACAGAATTGTTTCCAGTAGGAGGAATATACGATTACTACAAACGCTGAAAATGACTGAGAGACCTTCATAGAGGTTTGTAGTGGACAAATTTTTGTTTGTAGTAGACCGGAAATTGAAGAAAAGCGATCAATTTGGCAAAAGTTTTTTTTTTTTCAAACTAATTGACATAATTAGTTCCAGTAGGAGGAATATACGACTACTACAAACACTGAAAATGACTGAGAGACCTTCGTAGAGGTTTGTAGTGGACAAAATTTTGTTTGTAGTAGACCGGAAATTGAAGAAAAGCGATCAATTTGGCAAAAGTTTTTTTTTTTTTCAAACTAATTGACATAATTAGTTCCGGTAGGAGGAAGATACGATTACTACAAACGCTGAAAATGACTGAGAGATCTTCATAGAGGTTTGTAGTGGAAAAAAAATCGTTTGTAGTAGAAAGGAAATTGAAGAAAAGCGATCAATTTGGCTAAAGTTTTTTTTTCAAACTAATTGACATAATTAGTTCCGGTAGGAGGAAGACACGATTACTACAAACGCTGAAAATGACTGAGAGATCTTCATAGAGGTTTGTAGTGGACAAATTTTTGTTTGTAGTAGACCGGAAATTGAAGAAAAGCGATCAATTTGTCTAAAGTTTTTTTTTTACTATTTTCGACAGAATTGTTTCCAGTAGGAGGAATATACGATTACTACAAACGCTGAAAATGACTGAGAGACCTTCATAGAGGTTTGTAGTGGACAAATTTTTGTTTGTAGTAGACCGGAAATTGAAGAAAAGCGATAATTTGGCTAAAGTTTTTTTTTTCAAACTAATTGACATAATTAGTTCCAGTAGGAGGAATATACGACTACTACAAACGCTGAAAATGACTAAGAGACCTTCATAGAGGTTTGTAGTGGACAAAGTTTTGTTTGTAGTAGACCGGAAATTGAAGAAAAGCGATCAATTTGTCTAAAGTTTTTTTTTTACTATTTTCGACAGAATTGTTTCCAGTTGGAGGAATATACGATTACTACAAACGCTGAAAATGACTGAAAAACCTTCGTAGAGGTTTGCAGTGGACAAATTTTCGTTTGTAGTACAACGGAAATGAAAAACAAAGCGATCAATTTGACTAATGTTTTTTTGTCAAATTAATTTCGACATAATTAGTTCCGGTAGGAGGAAGATACGATTACTACAAACGCTGAAGATGACTAAGAGACCTTCATAGAGGTTTGTAGTGGGCAAATTTTTGTTTGTAGTAGAACGGAAATTGAAGAAAAGCGATCACTTTGACTAAAGTTTTTTTCAATCTAATTTCGACGGAATAATTTCCAGTTCGATGAAGATACGATTACTACAAACGCTGAAAATGACTAAGAGACCTTCATAGAGGTTTGTAGTGGACAAATTTTCGTTTGTAGTAGACCGGAAATTGAAGAAAAGCGATCAATTTGGCTAAAGTTTTTTTTTCAAACTAATTGACATAATTAGTTCCGGCAGGAGGAAGATACGATTACTACAAACGCTGAAAATGACTGAGAGATCTTCAAAGAGGTTTGTAGTGGACAAATTTTTGTTTGTAGTAGACCGGAAATTGAAGAAAAGCGATCAATTTGTCTAAAGTTTTTTTTTTACTATTTTCGACAGAATTGTTTCCAGTAGGAGGAATATACGATTACTACAAACGCTGAAAATGACTGAGAGACCTTCATAGAGGTTTGTAGTGGACAAATTTTTGTTTGTAGTAGACCGGAAATTGAAGAAAAGCGATCAATTTGGCAAAAGTTTTTTTTTCAAACTAATTGACATAATTAGTTCCAGTAGGAGGAATATACGACTACTACAAACACTGAAAATGACTGAGAGACCTTCGTAGAGGTTTGTAGTGGACAAAATTTTGTTTGTAGTAGACCGGAAATTGAAGAAAAGCGATCAATTTGGCAAAAGTTTTTTTTTTTTTCAAACTAATTGACATAATTAGTTCCGGTAGGAGGAAGATACGATTACTACAAACGCTGAAAATGACTGAGAGATCTTCATAGAGGTTTGCAGTGGAAAAAAAATCGTTTGTAGTAGAAAGGAAATTGAAGAAAAGCGATCAATTTGGCTAAAGTTTTTTTTTCAAACTAATTGACATAATTAGTTCCGGTAGGAGGAAGACACGATTACTACAAACGCTGAAAATGACTGAGAGATCTTCATAGAGGTTTGTAGTGGACAAATTTTTGTTTGAAGTAGACCGGAAATTGAAGAAAAGCGATCAATTTGTCTAAAGTTTTTTTTTTACTATTTTCGACAGAATTGTTTCCAGTAGGAGGAATATACGATTACTACAAACGCTGAAAATGACTGAGAGACCTTCATAGAGGTTTGTAGTGGACAAATTTTTGTTTGTAGTAGACCGGAAATTGAAGAAAAGCGATAATTTGGCTAAAGTTTTTTTTTCAAACTAATTGACATAATTAGTTCCGGTAGGAGGAAGACACGATTACTACAAACGCTGAAAATGACTGAGAGATCTTCATAGAGGTTTGTAGTGGACAAATTTTTGTTTGAAGTAGACCGGAAATTGAAGAAAAGCGATCAATTTGTCTAAAGTTTTTTTTTTACTATTTTCGACAGAATTGTTTCCAGTTGGAGGAATATACGATTACTACAAACGCTGAAAATGACTGAAAAACCTTCGTAGAGGTTTGCAGTGGACAAATTTTCGTTTGTAGTACAACGGAAATGAAAAAAAAAGCGATCAATTTGACTAATGTTTTTTTGTCAAATTAATTTCGACATAATTTGTTCCGGTAGGAGGAAGATACGATTACTACAAACGCTGAAGATGACTAAGAGACCTTCATAGAGGTTTGTAGTGGGCAAATTTTTGTTTGTAGTAGAACGGAAATTGAAGAAAAGCGATCACTTTGACTAAAGTTTTTTTCAATCTAATTTCGACGGAATAATTTCCAGTTCGATGAAGATACGATTACTACAAACGCTGAAAATGACTAAGAGACCTTCATAGAGGTTTGTAGTGGACAAATTTTCGTTTGTAGTAGACCGGAAATTGAAGAAAAGCGATCAATTTGGCTAAAGTTTTTTTTTCAAACTAATTGACATAATTAGTTCCGGCAGGAGGAAGATACGATTACTACAAACGCTGAAAATGACTGAGAGATCTTCAAAGAGGTTTGTAGTGGACAAATTTTTGTTTGTAGTAGACCGGAAATTGAAGAAAAGCGATCAATTTGTCTAAAGTTTTTTTTTTACTATTTTCGACAGAATTGTTTCCAGTAGGAGGAATATACGATTACTACAAACGCTGAAAATGACTGAGAGACCTTCATAGAGGTTTGTAGTGGACAAATTTTTGTTTGTAGTAGACCGGAAATTGAAGAAAAGCGATCAATTTGGCAAGTTTTTTTTTTTTCAAACTAATTGACATAATTAGTTCCAGTAGGAGGAATATACGACTACTACAAACACTGAAAATGACTGAGAGACCTTCGTAGAGGTTTGTAGTGGACAAAATTTTGTTTGTAGTAGACCGGAAATTGAAGAAAAGCGATCAATTTGGCAAAAGTTTTTTTTTTTTTCAAACTAATTGACATAATTAGTTCCGGTAGGAGGAAGATACGATTACTACAAACGCTGAAAATGACCGAGAGATCTTCATAGAGGTTTGTAGTGGAAAAAAAATCGTTTGTAGTAGAAAGGAAATTGAAGAAAAGCGATCAATTTGGCTAAAGTTTTTTTTTCAAACTAATTGACATAATTAGTTCCGGTAGGAGGAAGACACGATTACTACAAACGCTGAAAATGACTGAGAGATCTTCATAGAGGTTTGTAGTGGACAAATTTTTGTTTGTAGTAGACCGGAAATTGAAGAAAAGCGATCAATTTGTCTAAAGTTTTTTTTTTACTATTTTCGACAGAATTGTTTCCAGTAGGAGGAATATACGATTACTACAAACGCTGAAAATGACTGAGAGACCTTCATAGAGGTTTGTAGTGGACAAATTTTTGTTTGTAGTAGACCGGAAATTGAAGAAAAGCGATAATTTGGCTAAAGTTTTTTTTTTTCAAACTAATTGACATAATTAGTTCCAGTAGGAGGAATATACGACTACTACAAACGCTGAAAATGACTAAGAGACCTTCATAGAGGTTTGTAGTGGACAAAGTTTTGTTTGTAGTAGACCGGAAATTGAAGAAAAGCGATCAATTTGTCTAAAGTTTTTTTTTTACTATTTTCGACAGAATTGTTTCCAGTTGGAGGAATATACGATTACTGCAAACGCTGAAAATGACTGAAAAACCTTCGTAGAGGTTTGCAGTGGACAAATTTTCGTTTGTAGTACAACGGAAATGAAAAAAAAAGCGATCAATTTGACTAATGTTTTTTTGTCAAATTAATTTCGACATAATTAGTTCCGGTAGGAGGAAGATACGATTACTACAAACGCTGAAGATGACTAAGAGACCTTCATAGAGGTTTGTAGTGGGCAAATTTTTGTTTGTAGTAGAACGGAAATTGAAGAAAAGCGATCACTTTGACTAAAGTTTTTTTCAATCTAATTTCGACGGAATAATTTCCAGTTCGATGAAGATACGATTACTACAAACGCTGAAAATGACTAAGAGACCTTCATAGAGGTTTGTAGTGGACAAATTTTCGTTTGTAGTAGAACGAAAATTGACGAAAAGCGATCAATTTGGCTAAAGTTTTTTTTTCAAACTAATTGACATAATTAGTTCCGGTAGGAAAAAGAGACGATTACTACAAACGCTGAAAATGACTAAGAGACCGTCATAGAGGTTTGTAGTGGAAAAAATTTCGTTTGTAGTATAACGGATATTGAAGAAAAGCGATCAATTTGACTAATTTTTTTTTTTTTCAAACTAATTTCGACCTAATTAGTTCCGGTAGGAGGAAGATAGTATTACTACAAACGTTGAAAATGACTGAGAGAACTTCAAAGAGGTTTGTAGTGGACAAATTTTCATTTGTAGTAGAACGGAAATTGAAGAAAAGCGATCAATTTGACTAAAACTTTTTTTAAACTATTTTCGACGGAATTATTTGCGTTAGGAGGAATATACGATTATTACAAACGCTGAAAATGGCTGAGAAACTTTCGTAGATGTATATAAGTTTACAAATGTTCGTATGTAGTCGAACGGAAATTGAAAAAAAGCGATAGATTTTTTTAAAAGTGAATGATTTGAATGATTTCAGGTAGGTGGAACATACGATTAATAATAACGCTGAAAATGGCTGAGAGACCTTCATAAAGATTTGAATTGGACAAATTTTAGTTTGTAGTAGAATAGTATTTGCATAAAAACGATCAATTTGAGTAAACCATTTTTTCTCCTTTACTTCTTTTAGCGCTTTCAATCGCTTTAATTTCTTTGTTAAGTACTAAAAAAATACTCATAGATCAGAGCGCTTAATGTGTTTTATTTCAATTTAACGTTTTGTCTTTTCAAAAAGTCAAATCGAAACAAAATAATCATGTCACTGTGGAATTAGACCGTAGCCAATTACTTTTTGAAATGTTTTCTAAGTTATAAGTTTTTTTTGTTATTAACATTTTACATCAATGGAACTATTGATATAGCATGTTAATTATATAAAAACTTGTCATTATGGTACAAGTTTCATCCGTGTTACTTCATCTACTTCGATGCTGTGTAGACACTAAATTCGTAATCTAAATTCGGACGTAGAACAGCAAGTGGATTCTACGTTCTTTTAGCATTTCTCGTCTGGTGATCGCCGTTACTCTTCGCGATAAACAAAGATCATTATGCTCTTCCCACGTACCAGACGCTCGTTTAATACAAGCGTAATAATGGCCAGCAACGAAAATGATAGCTGAAACCATTTTATACTGTCGATTGCAGTAGTTTAATTTTTCTGGGATTTCCGAAAGGGCGAATTTTTTCCTGCAATTTGCAAGACCAAGCCGTGCAGCAATCAATTCAATTTCGGCAGCCTCAAGATTGAGAAATATGTGGCTTCCTCCAGCAAACGTCTTAGCGACATTTGTTCCTTTACAAAAGGAACACTCGGTTCCAGTTTTGGATATATAATATTCCACGGTTTGACTTACGGCTTCCTGTAAACCCTTCAGGGCTTGTTTGAAAATCGGATCTGGATTAAGATCGAGGACTGGGATGCTGATTGTTTTTTCAAACTGACAATCGTAGCAGTTTACATTTATCTCAATTGACGGAGTGTTTGGTAGAAGGTGTGACTCTAGTAAAGTAGCGACGTTGATCTCGCAATCCAACACTCCATCTTTTATCTCCTTTGTGTGTTTTAAAATTTCACAGCGGTTGTTATACAGTTTCGCACCTATACCGGACTTCGACAACATCTCAACAAAATTATGTATGGCAATCTTTGATTTTGTGATGTGTTCGTTGTACGGAGCGAAGTCGTGGTATGCCGCTAGTATACTCTGCACCGTTGAGTCGAATGCACACGTGTTTCGCACGGCAATAATTCTTTTGCCAAGTTTTGCAGGGCCCAGACTGTTCCCGTTTACAAGTAGAGGCAAAGTCACACTGAATTTCGGTCGTTGGTATATGATCTGTATATCAGGGCACGGTGTCAAATACTTTCCTCGTTTCTTGGGTTGACCTTGGATTTTCGTTTGGATCGGTCCAGTCTTTTTTGTAAGGCCACGCCAATCTTCGTTCTCATTTAGATAATCCATTGAACATTGTGCCGGCTCGGTTGTAATATCATCTTGTTTCTGTTCTACATCGTGACACTTACCATCACCGTCTTCTTCGCTTATTCTTTTACGACCATATCGACCTTTATCTTTACCATCATTTTCGAGGTCATTCTCGAACTCACGTTCCAGATGATGCGAATCACTTTCTCGCTCTTGTTCCAACTCATCTGTTATTGTGAGATTCAATTTTTCCTCGTGAATATATGATACGTTTTCGGTTGTCGAAGTTCGAGACACCACGATGGGGACGGCGGATTTTTCCTCAACCGGATCAGTTATTCGAGTCGTCGAATGTCTTTTTTTGGGGTGCGTTTTTTTATTTTTGTTTGTATCGGCATTTAGCAAAATAGTAGTGGCTGCCAGGCTCCTTAGATGGATGGCAAGGAATTTGTCCATCCTAATTGATTTTTCTTTTTTGAAGACCAGATGTTTTAGCTCTCGAAAATATTCTTCGCTACGAGCTGAACTAGAAACCAGACGTCCGTCACAGATACTCGATAACTCTACGAGAGTTGAGCTATTTGGATCATTCTCAACCATAACAGCGGTCCACAGAACAAACTGTTTTGCTAATTTCAATAGACGAGAACCAAACGCACAGCACTGATACGGGTTCAATCGTCCGTGTTTAAGATTACTTCTACTACCTGACTCGATTTTTTTCAAAATAGTTTCGATAGCAGCACTCGAACTTAATTGAGACTCTCCATCATCGTCATTAAATCTGTCCAAAAAACTATTTTTTTCCCCCTGATCATTGTCGAGTTTGTCGACACTGTTGTCAGGAAGATTAAATGATTTTAAACGCTCTGAAACACGAGTCTGTGCTGCAAAACAATGACTATGCTTGTCGTCAATATCTTCATGCGTTGCAAAAGCAATTGTTAGTATGTCAGTACACAACCGAATAAAATCGTCTATTCCTGTACACGTCGTTAGCAATCCTACGCATCGGAGATAGAAGTCTTTTTTCTCGGGACTCTCACGATTGAAGCAGTTCCAACGCGTCACCATGTTAATAAAATGCGAAATGTCAACTCGAATTCTACAACGTGGTGGGTTCACCCGCACAGACCTGTTCCCGTCAAAGATAATACATGTTTCTATGTATGTATTTAAGTCAGTGTTATTAAACGCAAGAGATGCAGCGTTGAGGAGTGCCAGTGAGTAGTCTGTAACTACTTGTTTCGGACACGACCCACCAGAACGCAACCATTCTCGAATCCAATACGTCAAAGTGTTAGTGTCGTGTTTCTCAGATATCAATTGAAATAGAGGTAATATCTTTTGGCGATATCCACAAACTGCTTGGTAGAGATAAACAACTCGCTTTGAACCATCCGGTTTTGGTAGTTGCTTTACCAAGCTACCCGTAGCGTCGATACTTATGGTTCCAATTTCGTCTTCCTTCATAAACTTATTGTACATATATACCTGAGTGGGAGTCCAGTACATTAAATAGAATTTGTCCAAAGCAATCTCGTGAATGCATCCGTTAAACTCCAATCCGTACTTCATATCCCACACAGAGGCAAGAGCTGAATTAACTTTATATAGACCTAAATCCCTGTCTCGAGCTTCCTGCTTTGCCTTACGAACTACTTCTTCCGAAGGTAAGTTAGCCGGAATAGTATCACCAAACTCCATCAACCTATTCGCTTCATCACGTCGCCAAGCGTAAGTCGATTTACCTTGTAACTCTTTGCCAATTCGCATTCTTCTTTCTCCACTGACTTGTCGTTTTTTTTTATGCACAACTCGACGTGAATCAAAAGTAGAAACGTGCAATGTCGTCTCATCGTCAGTTGGTTCACTTTGACAGTAGATGTGGATTTTTGATCCGCACTCTGAGCAACTGCCTTTAACAGTCAAAAACGTCTCTCCTGGATTTCTATTGATTTTCGCGTTTTTGAACGAAAAAGGACAAGGCAATTTCATGTGAGTCCATAAAATATCGTAGAGAGCGTCCGCCCAACCAATAACGAGGACCTCGTATTCACGGTTCTTGTATTCTACAACACGAGACATGAGAGCAGCCCATTCACTTCTTGATATAACTACGTTTTTGCGTAAAGCAGGCAACATACATTCTGTTTCGCCCATGGACCAATTCGAATCATGTCGTGAATCGTCACCCGTGTCGTCAATATTGCTATCGTACTTCGTCGACTCCAACGTTTTAATGCCGTGTATTTTATTAAAAACGTCGTTCCTATTTTGGGATAAGTAAAGATATAGGTAGTCCTTCGACATTTTACCGTTCAATGCCACGGTCGCTGTTTGCCAAACATCGTTACTCCACGGCAAAAGATTACCTTCATCATCGATGAACCGTAAATCTTTTAAAACTTCGAAAATAATATGTGGCGGATTCGCGGCTGCTCGTGGCATTTTAAGTTATTGTATGGCTGCAGCTCCACTCTTCAGCTACTGACCGACCCTACCTACTAGCACCCTTTGGGTACGGATGGAGGCCTGAAAATAGACTTGACTCAAAGTCAAACTTTCCGATACTTGGAACGAATTAGGATCGTTCGAGTCCAACAGTTTAGTGATAAATTCACAAACAATCGAACCTGAACGAATCAACTTATTATATATTTTTTCAAACGACTAAATCTGACTCGAAACCTTAGACTTAAAGTATTCAAATTTGAAAACGAATTAGGGTCGTTCTAGTACTTCAAGTCCTACAGTTCAGTGATGAACGCACAATCAATCGAAAATAAAGTACAGAACCAATTGGATTTATTTGCGATAAAGATAGACTGACTAAACACTTTCACAAAGACTGTACGACCTTTTGAACAATGAACCTAAGTCCTTATCAAACGACAATTTGCTATTAAAATCGCCAGAGAGTCATGATCTGACGGAAAATCTTAACACCGCGATTCAGAAAACAGCGTCATCAGTACAACGCCATCTATCGACTAAGTAGTAAACTGCTAAATTTTTAGGCAGAAAAAAATGTCAAATTGACACTTTGTATACTAAGAAGACTCCCAAAATATATTTAAAAATGCATCAACTAATAAAAAAATATGCTTTGAACATGCATTTCATAATAATAGAATTGCACCTTTGGAAGATAAGTAGCGTCATCTAGCGTAGGTACTGTTTCTAAACCAAATATGTCGCAGCGCTCTGGCTTATTCAAACTTCCTTAAATTATTTTTATACCACCGAAAAATATGCGATAAAAGACAAATTTCTTATCGTCATTAAATACTTGATGACGAAAATTAACTGACAAAAATATAACTAATATTGAAGAACACACTTAGTCGTAAAAAATGTTCTCTCATACATTGATATTAGTCATGGCAATAAAACCACAAATTATCGGACACAAACATAATTTTGTAGGTACCTACTTATTTGAAAAAATAAAGGGTCCCTCATTACGACGATGTACGTCACGGGAAATGTTCCAATATCATTGACGTGTAAGGGATTATACTATGGCATATCAAGCTATTCTTTTTTTTTTAATTGGGCCAAAATTTTGAAATATGCTGAAAACTTAAAAAATAATCGGTGATAACTTCTTCAGGGATCATTTTAGCGTAATTGCCACAAGTGCCATCTAGTATTAACAAAAAGACGTTACCATGACATCACACAGCTACGTTCATGAATTGATTTTGTCGACATAACTTTAAACATTAAATACTCTACCTACATATTCATAATTACCTATTAATCAGAAAAATGACATTAATCTTTTTATCTTTATCTTCGATACATCTATACATATACATATAATAAAACAGTAGACACCGTGATTTCTGTACATTAAACAAAACTACCAAAAATCGAGTGACGATAAAAAAGCTATAGAATACAAAAAAAAGCATTTTCATTTTTTTTGTCTTTCTGTCTGTTCACGCTAGTTTCCGAAAATACTGGAGAGATTTAGGAACATTTTATTGAAGATAGCACTTCGCTCGCGCCGGTTTATTTGGTACTCCACGAAATTCACCTCTCTTCTATTCTCTTAAAGGGTAATGTGTAATTTTTTTTTTTTTTTTTACTATATATAGGCATACGTTTGACCACAATCTCACCTGATGGTAAGCGATGATGTGGTCGAAGATGGAGCACGTTTGCCTAGACAAAAAAAAAACAAACAACAAATTATTTATTAATAGACTCAACGTAGGGCAGTTCGCTCAAACTGCATCACTTTTCTTACTTAGAGTATTTTTATACCCGCCGTAACTTTAAAACGAAAGGTCCGATTTGAATAATTGCAAGTGTATTTTCTATGTACATAACCAACCTTAATTATCAAACAATTAATTTAGATAAGGATTAATATTTTGATACTAAAATCACCACTATTCCATTTCACCCGGCTTTTAATTGAATAATTTGAAAAAAACGTGACTTAACCATAATAGTTAGATGTATACCCTCACGGACTTTTTTGTAGATATTAATGTCTTCTATAAAACTATAGTACATCATTTTGCTCTGTTATCAATAGTTTCCGCAACTTACGCGGTATAAGGATCTTTAATTGGTATTTTTTTCACACCTTGGGTTACATTATCGAAGTTTTCCTAACATATTAGAAAACATTCTACAGCCTATGTTCATCAAGGACGATGTAAGATTCGAATGGTGAAACAGTTTTTCAAAGAGGTTCAGAAGTTTCGGAACCTATTCAATTCTAACAAACAAATATATCCTCTCTATTATAAATATTAGTGTAGAGAGTGTAGATTATTTAACAAATCAGTAATTATTATAATTGACAGTTTTTTAACTTTGTGCTGAATATTTCAAACCTCTATGAAGGTCTCTCAGTCATTTTCAGCGTTTGTAGTAATCGTACCTTCCTCCTACCGGAACTAATTATGTCGAAATTAGTTTGAAAAAAAAACTTTAGTCAAATTGATCGCTTTTCTTCAATTTCCGTTCTACTACAAACGATTTTTTTTCCACTACAAACCTCCTTGAAGGTCTCTCAGTCATTTTCAGCGTGTGTAGTAATCGTATCTTCCTCCTACCGGAACCAATTATGCCAAAATCAATTTGAAAAAAAAAACTTTAGTCAAATTGATCGCTTTTCTTCAATTTCCGTTCTACTACAAACGAAATTTTTTCCACAACAAACCTCTATGACGGTCTCTTAGTCATTTTCAGCGTTTGTAGTAATCATTTCTTTTTCCTACCGGAACTAATTATGTCGAAATTAGTTTGAAACAAACTTTAGTCAAATTGATCGCTTTTCTTCCATTTCCGTTCTACTACAAACGAAAATTTGTTCACTACAAACCTCTTTGAAGGTCTCTCAGTCATTTTCAGCGTTTGTAGTAATCGCATCTTCCTCCTACCGGAACCAATTATGTCGAAATTAGTTTGAAAAAAAAAACTTTAGTCAAATTGATCGCTTTTCTTCAATTTCCCTTCTACTACAAACGAATATTTGTCCACTACAAACCTCTATGACGATCTCTCAGTCATTTCAGCGTTTGTAGTAATCGTATCTTCCTCCTACCGGAACTAATTATGTCAATTAGTTTGAAAAAAAAACTTTAGTCAAATTAATCGCTTTTCTTCAATTTCCGTTGTACAAACGAAAATTTGTCCACTACAAACCTCTACGAAGGTTTTTCAGTCATTTTCAGCGTTTGTAGTAATCGTATATTCCTCCTACTGGACACAATTCTGTCGTGAATAGTAAAAAAAAACTTTAGACAAATTGATCGCTTTTCTTCAATTTCCGGTCTACTACAAACAAAAATTTGTCCACTACAAACCTCTATGAAGGTCTCTCAGTCATTTTCAGCGTTTGTAGTAGTCGTATATTCCTCCTACTGGAACTAATTATGTCAATTAGTTTGAAAAAAAAAAACTTTAGCCAAATTGATCGCTTTTCTTCAATTTCCGGTCTACTACAAACAAAAATTTGTCCACTACAAACCTCTATGAAGGTCTCTCAGTCATTTTCAGTGTTTGTAGTAATCGTATATTCCTCCTACTGGAAACAATTCTGTCGAAAATAGTAAAAAAAAAACTTTAGACAAATTGATCGCTTTTCTTCAATTGCCGGTCTACTACAAACAAAAATTTGTCCACTAAAACCTCTATGAAGATCTCTCAGTCATTTTCAGCGTTTGTAGTAATCGTATCTTCCTCCTACCGGAACTAATTATGTCAATTAGTTTGAAAAAAAAAACTTTAGCCAAATTGATCGCTTTTATTCAATTTCCGTTCTACTACAAACGAAATTTTTTCCACTACAAACCTCTATGAAGATCTCTCAGTCATTTTCAGCGTTTGTTGTAATCGTATCTTCCTCCTACCGGAACTAATTATGTCAATTAGTTTGAAAAAAAAACTTTAGTCAAATTGATCGCGTTTCTTCAATTTCCGTTGTACTACAAACGAAAATTTGTCCACTACAAACCTCTACGATGGTCTCTCAGTCATTTTCAGCGTTTGTAGTAATCGTATCTTCCTCCTACCGGAACTAATTATGTCAATTAGTTTGAAAAAAAAAACTTTAGTCAAATTGATCGCTTTTCTTCAATTTCCGTTGTACTACAAACGAAAATTTGTCCACTACAAACCTGTACGATGGTCTCTCAGTCATTTTGAGCGTTTGTAGTAATCGTATCTTCCTCCTACCGGAACTAATTATGTCAATTAAATTGAAAAAAAAAACTTTAGTCAAATTGATCGCTTTTCTTCAATTTCCGGTCTACTACAAACAAAAATTTGTCCACTACAAACCTCTATAAAGATCTCTCAGTCATTTTCAGCGTTTGTAGTAATCGTATCTTCCTCCTACCGGAACTAATTATGTCGAAATTAATTTGACAAAAAAACATTAGTCAAATTGATCGCTTTTTTTTCATTTCCGTTCTACTACAAACAAAAATTTGTTCACTACAAACCTCTACGAAGGTCTCTCAGTCATTTTCAGCGTTTGTAGTAATCGTATATTGCTCCTACCGGAAATAATTCAGTCGAAAATAGTAAAAAAAAACTTTAGTCAAATTAATTGCTTTTCTTCAATTTCCCTTCTACTACAAACGAAAATTTGTCCACTACAAACCTCTATGAAGGTCTCTCAGTCATTTTCAGCGTTTGTAGTAATCGTATCTTCCTCCTACCGGAACTAACTATGTCAATTAGTCTGAAAAAAAAAACTTTAGTCAAATTGATCGCTTTTCTTCAATTTCCGTTGTACTACAAACGAAAATTTGTCCACTACAAACCTCTACGATGGTCTCTCAGTCATTTTCAGCGTTTGTAGTAATCGTATCTTCCTCCTTCCGGAACTAATTATGTCAATTAATTTGAAAAAAAAAACTTTAGCCAAATTGATCGCTTTTCTTCAATTTCCGTTCTACTACAAACGAAATTTTTTCCACTACAAACCTCTATGAAGATCTCTCAGTCATTTTCAGCGTTTGTTGTAATCGTATCTTCCTCCTACCGGAACTAATTAAGTCAATTAGTTTGACAAAAAACTTTAGTCAAATTGATCGCTTTTCTTCAATTTCCGTTGTACTACAAACGAAAATTTGTCCACTACAAACCTCTACGATGGTCTTTCAGTCATTTTCAGCGTTTGTAGTAATCGTATCTTCCTCCTACCGGAACTAATTATGTCAATTAGTTTGAAAAAAAAAAACTTTAGTCAAATTGATCGCTTTTCTTCAATTTCCGTTGTACTACAAACGAAAATTTGTCCACTACAAACCTCTACGATGGTCTCTCAGTCATTTTCAGCGTTTGTAGTAATCGTATCTTCCTCCTACCGGAACTAATTATGTCAATTAGTTTGAAAAAAAAAACTTTAGTCAAATTGATCGCTTTTCTTCAATTTCCGTTGTACTACAAACGAAAAGGACATGGCCAACTTTTGTATGGACGTCGGCATAGTTATTGAATTTGGTTTACACCAATGATTTTTGGTGTTTTATATTCGTGAATATTGGCTCATTAAATTGCTATAAATAAAAAACTCAGAGAACTTGTCATTACAACAGACTAGACAAAAACAGTTTCATAAAACCTTTTAATCAGATTGCTAGCAATAAGGTGTTAGATTATAATTTCGCTATTAAAAAACTTATAGGCGCTTTAAAATAGCGAACAGTTGTGAATTATTACGTTTAGGTATTACTTAGGTATATGGTTTTAGTATTATTAAGCATTTAAACAAAGTACTGGCCACCTAAATGAAGGATTTTAAACTGCATATTGATTAACATTTATTAAACTGGGAAATAGTCTCAAAAAATGTGACAATAATAACAAACATAACATCATGTCTGTATTCCACGAAGGGTTGGGCAGAGGTGTACCTACAGTACACCCACATTTCACCAGTTATTTTGAATACCATGTAATAGGGGGCGAGTCTATTGCCATCAACAGGGCACAAATCCAGAATCCGGGCTGCTACTGAGAAATTCCTGATGAATAAACCCAATATCACTTTGCTCGACCTGGGAATCGAACTCAGGACCTCATGCTCAGCAGTAGCGCTTGCGACCACTAGACCAACGAGGCAGTCATAATAACAATATTAACAAAGTATATATTCAAAACCAATGTTTTTCTTTAAAGTACATTTTTACAGGTTACCCTTATATTTTTTTTAAAATAGTTCAATAAACAAGGGAAGCACAAAATAAAACAAAAAGTAAAAATAATTAGTTATTTATTAGAGAAAATAAATAAAAATATTTTGCTGTATTATAATGATTATATCTTAAGTGCCTACCTAGATAACATATATTACAGCAATGCAGCGATAGTATTAATAAAGAGACCGAGAGAGGACAATCAACCAGCTTTTTTTTTATTTCACAAATAAAAATCTGGATAAAGTGTAAGTATAGGGCTTCAGTAATTACATAAATAACTGCTTTAAACATAACCAGACATGTAAAAAAATACAACCATCTTAATATATATAAATCACGTGTCACGTTGTTTGTCCGCGATGGACTTCCTAAACTACTGGACCGATTTTGATGAAACTTTGTAACTGTCTGTTATTTGATCCAACTTAAAAGATAGGATAGTTTTTTGTAATGGGAAAAAACGGGATATGCGCGTACGAAGTCGCGGGCAAAAGCTAGTTGATTTATATATTATTATTTTAAATTGTGATTATAGTTTTCAAGAAGTATTAGCCTTTGTTAGAATATTTTAATATTCTTGAATTGTTAATAGTATGTTGTCTAAAAATCCTGCTGGATATTGTTTTGGTGTCTTGCCCAACCAAGGTACCAAATTATTGTCATAATAACATGACAACAACAACCAACAGTCTGGTTCCCTACAAAGCAATTACAATAGTACCCTATTAGTTTACTTAACATTTACAGGAGGTAAAAGATTATACAGAATTAAAAACTGGGGTACTGTAAGACCCGTCCAATAATGGCAAAAATGGTTTGGCATTTCTGAGACATTTTCAAAGTTCAAAATATTAGCTTTTGTCTTCATAATATTAATTATGTCTTCTATATGGATGGCACTAAATGTAGAATGTGTCTCATTCATTTGAGGCAATAAATGCCACTGATCGCTGTACAAGTGTGTTTCATACACTCTACAGCTCCGAGGAACTTAGAAACTATGTTCTTGCAAAAGCAGTCTTTTAATGAATTGCGGGACCAAATGCAACATTCTGTTTCTGCATTGTTGAAATATACAATGAACAGATGTGATCGAAGCTCGCTTATAATTAGGTAATGATATGGTATTATTTTCCCTTTGTAGTGGTGGCTCTGGTGGGCTGACAACTTGAACATTAGGGACTGCTGCATTGTTGTCCGAAGCCAATTCCTGCATGTCTCATGATGAGTCATGCACTGCCTGTCTATTTTCTCACATCCAACACACATGGCAAACATAGTTGTTTCTTGAGGGCTGAAAATAAACCACAGAATAAACACTGATAAATGCTTATGTTTATATAATTTTTAGTAACAGGGGTATCTTTTATATACATCTCTTTATGTTTTCAAGTATTATGTTATTCTAAAAGGCAGTACTATGTTACACATGCCTACTTTAGGCAAAGCATATGTTTAAGATGGAAAATACAGATATTACAATCATACATACATAGTATGAAAACTCGTATTTTAATAAATGAATACAAATAGGTATTTATAGTAATGAAAACCAAAATGCTTACCACATAATTAGTATTTTGTGATATTAGGACAGCCAGCAATGGACACTCCATTCTGACATTATGGTGTCTTATTGTCCTCTCAGATTTGCCACAACCGAGGCAAACCATGTTATGCCCCGTAGTCTCTCGTGTTCCCCAGCTTCGGCATTTAATAATAATAAGCATGGATGACAAATAAATGTATCCAGAGGAAACTGAAAATAAGATGCACTGTAAGTTAATTTCGCATACCAGAATTACATAAAAACAAATCGGGTTAAGTTTTTTCTAGTCCAACTTCTTACCTGGGTTTGAGAATTGGTTATCCAATGCGAAAGTTTTGTTTGATGGTGTGCAGAAAGCGAGGATATGAGATGTCTCTGCAACCTTTGCATCCACTTTGATCCACAAAACAAATCCGAAACGTAATGCAAATCAGAGTCCAGTGTTAATAGCTAATAGATAATCGAGCGATAGAAGGTATCAGTCCGTAGAAATAAGCAGGGGTCAAAAATATTAGAAAATAATCGCAAAAACACAAACTACCTACGCAATAATGACATTGACATTACATTGACATTTGACATAGACAATGACACATGGTCAAACAATTAAACGCGTTCCGTTTTAAGATATTTTATTGTGTGAAATATATAAAAAAACTATCTTACACATCAACATTATGAATAGATAATTTTATTAAATGCAAAAAATACTAATGAAGACAGTTTCATATGAATAAAATGTTCTTAATAAAAGCATTTTGGCGTCCATATCACATGTCTACAAGTAGTATGCTTGGTATGGAACGCCCATTATTATATTTATCTTTCTCTATGGTCCAATATGGCGGACGTTGACAAATGGTACTTTGAATTCATCTTGCATTACTATTATTTTGAAATAAAAACTGACGAGTTCAGAGAGGTCAAAAACTACGTATTAATTCATTTTTCTTTTTTTAATATATAATATTATTGACTATGTTTGTGTAAATGGAATGTACTTTTTTGTCCATGTCTTTTGTCCACTACAAACCTGTACGATGGTCTCTCAGTCATTTTGAGCGTTTGTAGTAATCGTATCTTCCTCCTACCGGAACTAATTATGTCAATTAAATTGAAAAAAAAAACTTTAGTCAAATTGATCGCTTTTCTTCAATTTCCGGTCTACTACAAACAAAAATTTGTCCACTACAAACCTCTATAAAGATCTCTCAGTCATTTTCAGCGTTTGTAGTAGTCGTATATTCCTCCTACTGGAACTAATTATGTCAATTAGTTTGAAAAAAAAAACTTTTGCCAAATTGATCGCTTTTCTTCAATTTCCGGTCTACTACAAACAAAAATTTGTCCACTACAAACCTCTATGAAGGTCTCTCAGTCATTTTCAGCGTTTGTAGTAATCGTATATTCCTCCTACTGGAAACAATTCTGTCGAAAATAGTAAAAAAAAAACTTTAGACAAATTGATCGCTTTTCTTCAATTGCCGGTCTACTACAAACAAAAATTTGTCCACTAAAACCTCTATGAAGATCTCTCAGTCATTTTCAGCGTTTGTAGTAATCGTATCTTCCTCCTACCGGAACTAATTATGTCAATTAGTTTGAAAAAAAAAACTTTAGCCAAATTGATCGCTTTTATTCAATTTCCGTTCTACTACAAACGAAATTTTTTCCACTACAAACCTCTATGAAGATCTCTCAGTCATTTTCAGCGTTTGTTGTAATCGTATCTTCCTCCTACCGGAACTAATTATGTCAATTAGTTTGAAAAAAAAACTTTAGTCAAATTGATCGCGTTTCTTCAATTTCCGTTGTACTACAAACGAAAATTTGTCCACTACAAACCTCTACGATGGTCTCTCAGTCATTTTCAGCGTTTGTAGTAATCGTATCTTCCTCCTACCGGAACTAATTATGTCAATTAGTTTGAAAAAAAAAACTTTAGTCAAATTGATCGCTTTTCTTCAATTTCCGTTGTACTACAAACGAAAATTTGTCCACTACAAACCTGTACGATGGTCTCTCAGTCATTTTGAGCGTTTGTAGTAATCGTATCTTCCTCCTACCGGAACTAATTATGTCAATTAAATTGAAAAAAAAAACTTTAGTCAAATTGATCGCTTTTCTTCAATTTCCGGTCTACTACAAACAAAAATTTGTCCACTACAAACCTCTATAAAGATCTCTCAGTCATTTTCAGCGTTTGTAGTAGTCGTATATTCCTCCTACTGGAACTAATTATGTCAATTAGTTTGAAAAAAAAAACTTTTGCCAAATTGATCGCTTTTCTTCAATTTCCGGTCTACTACAAACAAAAATTTGTCCACTACAAACCTCTATGAAGGTCTCTCAGTCATTTTCAGCGTTTGTAGTAATCGTATATTCCTCCTACTGGAAACAACTCTGTCGAAAATAGTAAAAAAAAACTTTAGTCAAATTGATCGCTTTTCTTCAATTTCCGTTGTACTACAAACGAAAATTTGTCCACCACAAACCTCTACGAAGGTTTTTTAGTCATTTTCAGCGTTTGTAGTAATCGTATCTTCCTCCTACCGGAACTAACTATGTCAATTAGTCTGAAAAAAAAAACTTTAGTCAAATTGATCGCTTTTCTTCAATTTCCGTTGTACTACAAACGAAAATTTGTCCACTACAAACCTCTACGATGGTCTCTCAGTCATTTTCAGCGTTTGTAGTAATCGTATCTTCCTCCTTCCGGAACTAATTATGTCAATTAATTTGAAAAAAAAAAACTTTAGCCAAATTGATCGCTTTTCTTCAATTTCCGTTCTACTACAAACGAAATTTTTTCCACTACAAACCTCTATGAAGATCTCTCAGTCATTTTCAGCGTTTGTTGTAATCGTATCTTCCTCCTACCGGAACTAATTAAGTCAATTAGTTTGACAAAAAACTTTAGTCAAATTGATCGCTTTTCTTCAATTTCCGTTGTACTACAAACGAAAATTTGTCCACTACAAACCTCTACGATGGTCTTTCAGTCATTTTCAGCGTTTGTAGTAATCGTATCTTCCTCCTACCGGAACTAATTATGTCAATTAGTTTGAAAAAAAAAAACTTTAGTCAAATTGATCGCTTTTCTTCAATTTCCGTTGTACTACAAACGAAAATTTGTCCACTACAAACCTCTACGATGGTCTCTCAGTCATTTTCAGCGTTTGTAGTAATCGTATCTTCCTCCTACCGGAACTAACTATGTCAATCAGTTTGAAAAAAAAACTTTAGTCAAATTGATCGCTTTTCTTCAATTTCCGTTCTACTACAAACGAAATTTTTTCCACCACAAACCTCTATGAAGATCTCTCAGTCATTTTCAGCGTTTTTTGTAATCGTATCTTCCTCCTACCGGAACTAATTATGTCAATTTGTTTGAAAAAAAAACTTTAGTCAATTTGATCGCTTTTATTCAATTTCCGTTGTACTACAAACGAAAATTTGTCCACTACAAACCTCTACGATGGTCTCTCAGTCATTTTCAGCGTTTGTAGTAATCGTATCTTCCTCCTACCGGAACTAACTATGTCAATCAGTTTGAAAAAAAAACTTTAGTCAAATTGATCGCTTTTCTTCAATTTCCGTTGTACTACAAACGAAAATTTGTCCACTACAAACCTCTACGATGGTCTCTCAGTCATTTTCAGCGTTTGTAGTAATCGTATCTTCCTCCTACCGGAACTAATTATGTCAATTAGTTTGAAAAAAAAAACTTTAGCCAAATTGATCGCTTTTCTTCAATTTCCGTTCTACTACAAACGAAATTTTTTCCACCACAAACCTCTATGAAGATCTCTCAGTCATTTTCAGCGTCTTTTGTAATCGTATCTTCCTCCTACCGGAACTAATTATGTCAATTTGTTTGAAAAAAAAACTTTAGTCAATTTGATCGCTTTTTTTTGAATCTCCGTTTTACTACAAACGAAAATTTGTCCACTACAAACCTCTACGATGGTCTCTCAGTCATTTTCAGCGTTTGTAGTAATCGTATCTTCCTCCTACCGGAACTAACTATGTCAATCAGTTTGAAAAAAAAACTTTAGTCAAATTGATCGCTTTTCTTCAATTTCCGTTCTACTACAAACGAAATTTTTTCCACCACAAACTTCTATGAAGATCTCTCAGTCATTTTCAGCGTTTTTTGTAATCGTATCTTCCTCCTACCGGAACTAATTATGTCAATTTGTTTGAAAAAAAAACTTTAGTCAATTTGATCGCTTTTCTTCAATTTCCGTTGTACTACAAACGAAAATTTGTCCACTACAAACCTCTACGATGGTCTCTCAGTCATTTTCAGCGTTTGTAGTAATCGTATCTTCCTCCTACCGGAACTAATTATGTCAATTAGTTTGAAAAAAAAAACTTTAGCCAAATTGATCGCTTTTCTTCAATTTCCGTTCTACTACAAACGAAATTTTTTCCACCACAAACCTCTATGAAGATCTCTCAGTCATTTTCAGCGTTTTTTGTAATCGTATCTTCCTCCTACCGGAACTAATTATGTCAATTTGTTTGAAAAAAAAACTTTAGTCAATTTGATCGCTTTTTTTTGAATCTCCGTTTTACTACAAACGAAAATTTGTCCACTACAAAGTTTTGCGAAGGTCTCGTAGTCATTTTCAGCGTTTGTAGTAATCGTTTATTCCTCCTACCGGAACTTAGCCGTCGAAAATTATTTGAAAAAAAAAAACTTACTCAATTTGATCGCTTTTTTTCAATTTCTTTCCTACTACAAACGAAAAGTTGTCCACTTCATACCTCTGAGTACGTTTCGCAGTAATTTTTATCGTTTATGGAAATCATTTATGAGGTATCGGTAGTTATTGTGCCGTTTTCAATAAAAAAAAAAAAATACTTAAGTCGATCGCTCTAAATCTATTTCTTATCTAGTATTCACAAAAATAACCTCTTTTATTGTCTGTCTGTAATTTTCTGTTATTTATTGTCATATAGTTTCTAAACGATTTTTATTTTATTTTACGTTGATGTCGTATTTCTTGCCATCACTTTTTATTTTTTATTTTTTTTCTGTTTAACTACAAACGAAAAAAACTGCACTACAATCCACTACGTACGTTTACCTATGATAATCTGCTGGAAAAAGTAATTTTTTGCAATGTCGGGGGATGACATTTTTTTTTTTTTTTTTTTTTTCGGCTGAACTACTAACGAAGTTAGCTTCACTACTGTCCACTACTTATCGAAATCTATCAAAAAAACCTAAAAAAGAAAAAGAAAAAAAAAGTCGGGTGCCAAGTTCACACAGGTTCCATTTCGCCTTGTCTTGAATGTACACAGGCGGTGGGGGGCGTTGCTTCTTTTGGGAAGCAGAGGCGGGGGTATTGGGACTGGTCGGTCGTCTTGCCTGCGCTGCTGGGGCAGTGGAGGTAGAGGGGGTGGGGGTCTTAGAAGACGCCACGGACTTCTTGGCCTTGTTGGCTTGGGAAGTTTTGGCTTTCTTCTTCCTCTTTCCTCCTGAGGTGACTAGCTGAAAGTCATCCTCAGAGGAAGAGGCATCAGAAGAGCTGCCTTCTGAGTCAGACGGCGGGTTCGAGCATGGCACTGATGTGTCCATGTCTATCGGGTCGTTAGGCGACTCTATTGTTGACTGAACAATAGAGTTTGTGGGAACGGGGGCGGAAGCCGCGGTGTCTATTGTCTTTGGGACAATAGAGGGTTTAGCGGCGGCGGCAACAAAGGCCGGTTTCTCAGAAGGGACTGGGGCGGGCGCCGCGGTGTCTATTGTCTTTGAGACAGTAGAGGGTTTGGCGGCGACGGCGACAAAGGCCGGTTTCTTAGAAGGAAGGGGGGTACGAGCCTCGGTGTCTATTGTCTTTGAGACAATAGTAGATTTAGCGGCGGCGGCAACAAAGGCCGGCCTCTTGGTAGGGACGGTGGCTACAAGCGGTACCGGTTTCGGTACCCAACTTGAAGCGGCTTGTCTTTCTACAAGCGGGGGAGATAGGGGACTTTCTAGAGCGTCGCTAAAATCAGCGACACTCGACTCGATGGCCGGAGACGCATGTTGCAACTCCGTGAATTTCTTGCCATATTTGGCAAGAAATTCGGGATCGTTTAAGAGGACCTCTTTGACGAACGCTATAATAACGGCGTCCATCATTATGAAGGGGGGATTTTAGAGGAAATGGTGGAATTCCCCCGAGGGGGACCTATTCCTAGTTTCTATGCCTAGCTCCCCGGGTGGACGGGCCCAGGTATGTGTAACCCTCCCAGTCGGGTATAGACTGGGAGGTGAGTACCTACTGGTGAGCCCTAAGCTTGTAACCGGTCGCCAATCTTATTGTGCGAACTGGGCCCTAACTGGGTCTAGAGTGAAGGGGTAGACACACCCAACCAGCTCTAGGTGTGTAGCTGCAAGAGAGCGGGGTTAAGCGGTTGGTCGCGACTAGGAGGCCCCCGCGGCCTTGGGCCTCCTAGTCGCGAGCCCGCTACCCGCGGCCTTGGGGGGCCTCCTAGTCGCGAGGCCGCGGGTCCAACGCCCTTCCGACTTTACCTAAGCCCTGAAGGGGTTAGGTAGGTGTGTCGGGTCCACACCACTTGGTTTCGTTGGCACCGTAAGGTTTCCCACCAAGTACCACGAAACTGTGGATTTTCCCTGAAAGGGCGCTACGTTTTTTTTGAACTATTTCTAAAAGAAATAGATGTCGTCCGCTGCCTTGAAAAAGGCGGCTTCGGATCGGGTGTAGTGGTCGGCGACCACTGATGACGTCACGGCGAGAGCGGGACGGAGCGAACCCACACTGATAGCGCGGGGAGCGGCACGTCCGTCACGGGCGGGCGTCGGGCGCGGAATGATGAGGCCTGCCCTGGGTCGGGCGCCTACTTTTATAAGAATTGGTGGGGGTACCACCACTACCAGCAATGAGTACTGACTATGCAATAATTCCGTTTATAATATATTAGAAAATGATTTAACTCCTTATATGTGTCCGCAAGTTCGTCTCAGTGGTTTAACCAACACGCTTAAGGTTTGTTTATAGCAAGGTTTCGTGAGATATGATGGGTAGCCACTCCAACAAGTCTAATTATTGAATTCTTTTTGATTCAGATATTATGCACTCTGTCATTTTTAGCTAATGAAGTTACTAAAAAATCATTGGCAAAAATGTAGATACATACCGAGTTGATACGACAGAGGGGCTTTCCTTTAAACTGCCTATACTAGGTACCATTTCCAAGCTCTGTACCAAAAATCAATTAAATAGGAACAGTAGTTTAGTCGCAAATAATTTTTTAAGTTTTTGCCTCGTTTGAACACGATATATCTTTTCTAACACCTGATTATGCCTACGCATCGGTCATGCACCTTAAAACGATAAATCTGAGTATAGCCTACGATGCGTTGTTGCCGCTCCGACGCAAGTCATAAGTACAACCAAATTTTCACTAAAAAGATGGCAATGCAAAAAAGGAAGCAATAAACACACACTTGCACTTTCATTACGAGAGTGACAATCATAGCAAAACATTTTTTTTTTTTTTTTTTTTTAATCTTTTTATTTAAAGGGGTTTTATCACTTAGTGATAATGTCACCCCCGTAAAGGAAAACAATCAATAACTTAAATCGAATACAGTGGGTAAAACACGGTATTAGCATAAAATTTACATCTTCTATAGAATGACATGATGGCCTATTCATTCTGATAGATAACCAATAATAGGTTACACAACATCCTAGCCTCCTCCGATCTCGGGGACGCTAAGATGCTGTTACATGCCCCGACCTCAAATCTCATACCAAACAGACATTGTCTTTCTTGAATGTTGCGGTCACATTCCATCAACACGTGATAAATGTCATCAACTACCCCACAAACTAAACAGTTTGGTGAAGTACTTATACCCATTAAATATTTAAACTGGTTTGATGGGATGTGGCCAGAACGCATCCTTAACAGAGATACTACATGTTTTCTGTCCATCTCCACTCCTTCAAACCATGGGTAACGCAGCGGTTCTGACTGAATGGTTTTATACCATATTCCTTTTTCCTTTGAGCGCTCATCAAAGTATTCGTGCCATCTTTGTTTGCATAAATCTTTGACATGACTAAGCCAATCAGAATATAATGGTACACAAGTATAGTCAATACCCTCGCTAGATGCTTGTCGAGCTGCTAAGTCTGCCTCTTCATTACCCATAATTCCAATGTGTGAAGGTATCCATTGAATGGTAACAGTTTTATTTAAAGATTGTATCTTGCAGATTAAATCTAAGACACTAATAGCTATCGGGAATCCTCGAAGACTCGAGGGTACCCGAGCCAAATGTTGGAGGCTGCTTTTTGAGTCCGAAAATATAACGAATTTCTCTTGGTCTATGCTTAATAAATATAACAATGCTTCAAAAATAGCAATGAGTTCACAATACATAATAGAAATATTGGAATTAATTTTGAATTTTCCTTTAATCTTAAGTTGAGGATCATAGAAAGCAGCCCCCAAATCTGAACCATCTTTGGACCCGTCCGTAAATATTTTATAGTGTCTACTGAACTTATCATTTATCATTTTCACACATGTATTATTAAGATCAGTTACATTAACTACTCTTTTTGCTGATGTTACGCCTTCAATTTTATCAATAATTGCACTAGATAAGTCTATATCGGTGACCCAAGTATCCAGGGAATAAATATCTAACATTGGGCTTGAGTACAATGGAAATTCTGAATAAACTCTGTGGGCCTCCACTAATAGTGACACTTTCTTGTTTCCCCAATAAGGTCCTTGGCAATGGTTGGACAGCTCCTCCAAGATACTAATAAGAATATTGTTATCGATTGATTTAGTTTTTAAATAGAATTTGGAAGCTAGAAAGAGTCTTCTAATAAATAATGGTGGAAGATATAGTTCACTTTCCATAGCATGGATAGGCGTAGTCTTTATAAATCCTCCCAATATCCTCATTGCCTGATTCTGTATTCTGTCAAGCTTCTGAAGATGACTGTTTGCACAGTTTCCGTACAAAAAGCAGCCGTAATCTAATCTACTGCGTATTATGGCTATGTAAAGCCTTCTAAGGTGTATGGGATGTACACCCCATTTAGCGCCAGCTAATACTTTAAAAATATTTAAAAATCGGCAAACTTTTTCTCGGATCTCATTTACATGCTTACCCCACTTTAAGGAACTGTCCAGCCACATTCCAAGGTATTTGACACAGTCTACTTGCTCAATAGGACAGTTATTGACAGATAGATGGATTCTATTTCTTCTTCTTCCCCTACTAAAAAGGCAGACTTTTGTTTTCCTATGAGAGATGTTAAGCCCCAATTCTGTCATTAAATTATGAAAAACAAGCAGCGCATTTTGTATATGGGATACAGAATCGCATAACCTCTTTTGTATGTCATATAACACAAAGTCATCAGCATATTGTGCAATGTAAACATTATTAATTTTCCTACAGATATAAACTGTTGCCGCATTAAATAGCAGGGGAGACAAAGGGTCTCCTTGAGCTATGCCTACACCCGTGTCTCGACATATTAGGCTATTATCCTGTAGTTCAATGAATAGATGTCTCCTATGAAGATACTGCCAAAGATAGTTACACAAAACAGAGCCCACTCCTAAATTATCCAAAATGCCTAAGAGTGATGTCAAATTTATATTATTGTAGGCACTCTCAATGTCCATGAAACAGCCAATAGTTGGACAGTTTTTAGAAAAACCCGTTTCAACCCGTACAACCAGCCTAGAGAGACCATCATAGCATGATTTAGATCTTCGAAAGCCTGTAGTGTCATTGGATAGTATATTATTTTTCTCCAAAAACCATTCAAGCCTGCGTGTTATGATAGTATGAAGTATCTTACACAAACAAGATATTAGTGCAATAGGTCTAACACCTACACATAAACCCGGATCAACCCCCGGCTTCGGTACAGGAATAATTTTAATATTTCTCCATTGATCTGGTACGAAACCGGACAACATAAACTTATTATATATGGAAGCCAGGATAACTTTAGCTACATAGGGTAAATGTCTTATCATAGAATAAGATATATTATCGTGACCCGGAGCAGAGTCTTTATTTTTGATCGAGTTTATTACTTCCTGTACCGAAACCGGTCTGGATAATTGCAAGTTGTAAGAAGAAAATATAGGAGGTTGTGGCGTTACGTGATCTGGGGCCAAACTTCGCAGTAGTTTTTCAGCTTTATCTTGATCAACTGATGATTTAGGTGAATTGTATCCTTTTACCCATCTCATTCGCCTCCACATGTCTCCTGAAGAGGTCACACTATCTATGCCATTGCAAAATTCCTGAAAAGATTTATTCCTGGCTTGTCGTATTAGCTTTTGCGTTTCAGCCACTTTTCTTTGAAGTATTTCAAGATTTTGTGGGTTGGGGTTACCTCTAAAATTGGCTAGTGCAAGACGTCTCTGTGCAACACTCTGTGACAACCTTTGACTCCAATATGGTTTCGGTTTGAATTTGTTGGACTGAAGAGGATTTTCGCTCACTTTAGTTGTCGGTATGTATTGATCAGCTGCAGAGTTAACAATATCTAAAAATGTATTATATGCAGATTGGTGGTCTAAAGGTAACTCTGAGTTAGTTAATTCCGATTCTATACACTGAGCATATGCTTGCCAATCTGCTTTTTTAAAGTTTCTCCGTTTTTTTAAATTATATGAATCATTAGTTTCTAGGCAAATTTTAATCATCATATGGTCACTTCCTAGGTTTTCATTCATGACCCTCCATTTTAGTTTCAAAGCCAAATCCGTTGAAGCAATAGTCACATCTGGGGAAGATCTTTGTACAACTCCATTGACCAACTTCAAGCGTGTATATGTGTTGTCATTTAATGTGAATAAGCAGTTGTCCATAACAGAATCGAAAATCTGATTACCTCTCGCGTCAGTTCTGGAAGACCAGTTTGAGTGGTGGCCGTTCAAATCACCAGCAATGAGGGTTTTGCGTTGTGTAATTGAGAAAATCTCATCCCAATCACTTCTACGTGTGTGCACTGATGAGGGGCAATAGATGGAAATTATATTTTCTAGCTGATGGCAGTTGAGCAGTTTTATGTATAGAAATTGGATTTGAGAATTTGAAATGTTTATAATACTTTGTATGGCCTTGATAGAGCGGTGAGTAAAGATTGCTGTGCCTCCATAACCATCGTCGCGATCTGCCCTGAATATGTTGTATCCGCTAAGTCTAAATGTGCTGTCTGGGTCAAACCAAGTTTCACTGATGATAGCTATGTGAATTTTCTCCTGATATAATAAAGCCTCAAATTCTGTAATCTTTGGTCGTAAACTCTGCGCATTCCACTGTAACACGTTGATTTTTAAATCTCTTTGTCTATCGTTAGCCATTTTATAAAGTCAGATAAAAAAGGCAATTTCGTTATGTACTGCATTAAGAAAGATGTAAACCAGTCAGTTATAATTTTAATACAATCTAAAATTTTATTTTCCAGACTTATCCTGCTATCCCAAATTTTTTCTTTTATTTTGTTCCATAACAATCTCAAAGTCGTTATCTTCTCTTTATTCATATTATCAGATTTTCCTGTTTCTATTTGCTGAATTTCAGAGTCACTGTCTGATAACACTGCCCAATCGACGACTGTATCCGGTCTATTTTTTTGATTAACCCTATCCTTTTTATTACCGATAGTTTTTTCTTTTGTTTTTGAGTATGAACGTGCTGGCTTTATTAATGTGTCTTCACTAATGTGTGTACTACGAGATTGTGTTATAAGTACACTTTCCATATTATATTCCTGACTTAAAACTTGGCTCTGTTCTTTTACTATTTCTTGTTCTGTTTCTACGGAACCCTTCTCATAGATTATTTCAGGTGGAACATACAACGTTAAGGCTCTCTTGTAAGTGCAGTTAAACTCTGCCATCAATTCTCTTAGCCGTTTTTCTTTTAAATACATTGGGCATGTACGAGATAACGCCATATGTTTTCCGGAACAGTTATTACATTTATATTCTGTAGTGTCACAATTAGGATGAAATCCCCCACATTTCGGACATATCTTTTTAATTGATGAACAGACTTTGACTGTATGTCCAAATCTCCAGCAACATGAACATTGCGTGACAGGGAATTGGTAAGGATTCACTTTCACCCTGGTTTCATATATGTAAACGTATGCGGGTAGGGATGATCCTTTAAAAGTTACTCTGACTGATTCCCCAGGTTCCCACTGTCCACTTTTAGTATTGCGACGTTTAAGTCGTTTAATGCCTATAATCTCTGTCTCACAGCTCAGACCCTCCAGTATTTCCTCATCAGAAGATTCTATGTCTATATCTTTAATAACGCCGTAAGTCTCTCTCATCTCCAGTGTTTTTTGACATCTAAACCCTTTGTCTTTCAAACATTTTGACTCTATTAATTTCTCCGCACTCTCTTCATTGCAAAACTGGACTAGTACTTTAAAAGAATTAATATATTTCACACTCGTTATGTCTGTAACGTTCTCCGATTTTAATAATTTTGCTAAACCAAATTGTTTAGGCAACTTTTCTACAACTGACGTTATGCTTATTTCAATTTTATCCTCAGGAATTCGCATCTCGTCGTTCACTTGACTAGCTCGAGCAAATCGTTTACCCCGTCTCACAATGTTTGTCCACAATTCCTCTTGGTCTAGTTGTCTATTTCGTTTGCTAGATCTTATTGACTCCTCGTTTCCTGTATTGTTTTCTGAACATTTTACTGTCAACTCCATATTCTCACTATTACTCTTGCTAATCATCTCACTACAGTATTCTTTATCGTTATTCACATTGGATATCTGAATTGATTGGTCGTGTTCGAGCTCGCTACTATCCATTATTGAAAAACATTTTAAAACAATGAATCATACGCACGTTGAACGAAGCTAATCAAACCGGTTAGCAATCGCACAGTATGCGCGTCTAACGAAGTCAAGCGCCCGCGCGCAACTGATAGCAAAACATACCGCGCGTAAAAGAAATAGAAATAGGTCAGTGTGTTGTTATTGCATTCTAGATATTTGCGATCGGTAAGTGGGGCCTCAGTGTGCCGATGTCTTCCTTCCGGAACGTATGTTACGTAACACGGAAGCTGCTGCGCCCGCGCGCAAACAATTGATTTTGTTTTGTTATTGTGATAGGATACTAAATAAAAGACAGTATTTCTTTTTTTATTGTGACAGGACACGTAACTTGGGATTATTATTATTAGTGTTAGTGTTTTTTTTTTGTGATCTACTGTTTTTTATTGTGATAGGACACGTAATTAAACTTTGGTTGTGTGGGCGTGTAATTAAAGTGTTCAACAATGCCTCGTGTAACTAACACGGCGGCAGACTACACGGACATGATTTTAATTGTGAATTAGGTATGTTTTGTTGTGATTGTTGTTGTGTGCGTACCTACTTCAAAACCTTACCTATCATAAAAGCGGGCGCGAGCGGAGGCCTAAGCTCGCGCCTGCGCCACCGCCGGCCGCCCGCCCTTACACAATTATACCCACACCGCGCTTAGGCGCGCGCGCGACGTTGCTACTTTGTTCCCTAGTGCACATATTTGCACAGGGTGGTTGCGTTTTACTCTGATTTGTAAGCTATTTAGTTTGTTTGAAAGAAAAAAAAAACTCAATTTTATAGCTTTTTATTTTTATACCGTATCGGATTAATACTAAACACGTATAGTATACGTAGTGTAATTTAATGCCCCTCTGTCATATCAACTTTGTATATATCTCACCCTTCTACTTCTAGGGCAATCCACGAAGTTGTTGATGCTCTTAATAATAAGAACATCATGACGTAGTTACACGATAAGGATCCAATCCACATTAAGCTAGTTTTGAGATATTGAATTTTAAAGTTTGCATCGGAATTCTTCTATGATGCAGTGCTGTAAATTTGTTGGTTTTATTGAAATTATAAGGAAAACTATTTATATTTTAACTTTAAATCAAATTTACTAAGTTTAATTTGATATTTCAAATATTATTCAAGAAAATATGGGTTTGGATCCTTTTTGATAAATTGTATTCTCAATAAAACCAGCATGAAATGATGTTTCGCAATAAGGAACCACGTCATGAACTATTAACTAAATCTTGAAAAATAAATAAAACTACTAATAATTCACTAAAAAAGTTTTATTCATATAACCGCACACATCTTTTCTTATCAACATAAAAAAAGATAAAAAATGAGATTCATTGCATAATCATTATTCTAATATGCTTATTCTTCCTAACATTCATATTCAATATGAAAATCAGGCTGACCACTGAATCCTTCGAGGTCATCCTCTATATTTTCATCCCCCTGTAGAGACTTGTAAAAGTCTAAACAATCTTTTGGAATTAAATGGAACATTGACCTCAGATCGTCTAGTTTAGGTTGAGCAATTTTTTTGCCTATAGGCCACAAAATGGTAAAGTCCCTTTCAGAAAAATCACAAGATTTTCCTTTCATTTTTTTTTTGTATATTAAGTTCACAATACTGGTCTTCGTTTATTTCACTTTTCATGAAAATAATATATTTCTCCTCTTTTTTGATTAAAATTACTTTTGTTTTCAACCAATTAGTTTTCTGCTTGTTTGTAAAAGTTTTTCTGTTGACTATATTTTTTTCAATATTTTGTGAGCTCAGGAAGTCCTCTTTTACCATTTTTTTAACTTCGAGCGGGTTCTTTCTTTTGCAACTCCTAATAATCTGCATATATTCGTCGGCAGTGTAAATACGTTGATGAAATTTTAATTGGCTCTCAATTTTTGAAAAATCAGTATCATTGGGCAGGAAAGTATGACCTGACTCGATGTATTTGAAAGTTATTGACCTCAGAGTATGGTGAGAATTTAACACTGTCTTAAGCATCATTACTATTTTTATATTGCGGTTCTGTCCGCCACAGCAATCACTCCATAACACTAAGTTTTTTACTTTTGAGTCAAGTTTGTTCTTTATAAAACTGATCAAACATGACCCGACTTCCTGGGCCCCTCGACCAGCTGCACCTTCGAGCCATATATAACATAATAACATAACCCAGTATCATTAGAGCCGGCGTGGATGCCACAGTTATACAACCACAATTGCCTTTTATAGAAAACAATGCTGGTCGGAATTCGTGGAAGTGGAAGTGTTTTCTCCAAGTCGAATGTCAAGCATACAAATTCTTCGTCAGTTTTTGCCTTTGCTAAATCTTCTTTCATACATTTTCTCAATTCTTCTGCTTTTTTAAGGTGACTTTCCTTTTCATGCTTTAACTTCTCTTTCTCTTCATCTGACGAACAATTTTTTATTTTATTAGTGAAAGCATCACACCTTGTGCAAGTATCTTTTTTTAGTGAACTGCAGTGTAAATTGAAATATTTATAAAATGTACGTTTTACCGTAGCCAATGACAATGGATGCTTGGAGCTACCATATACGTTCCCAAATTTCTCCAAGTAAATATCATATATTTTTTGTATTGTCATTCCTAATTTTAAATACCATTACTTTGTTCTCTTCGATAGTGTGATTCATATTTAGGTAAAGAGCTTATGATATCCTTGACGAAGTCAATATCTTCTTGCTTCGTCTTATTCCAACTACCTTGTGAAAGTCCTCTTCTGTCTTTAATTACGTCCCCATTCCGATTTTTTCGTAGACATACGTCAATTTTTTTTGTTGTTACTTGAAAATTATTCAAGAACATGGATCTACAAACTTCAATTCCGCATATAGTGTATTTTCTTGAGAATTCTCTGGGTCTTTTCTTATTTGTTTTATTTTCCTTAGTGACAGTATATGATCTTGTTTTGGGTTTTTCTTCTACATTATTTAGAATATATAATAATTGGGCTTCATAAGATCCCAATGAAATATATTTTTGGAATTCTTCTTCTCTTTTTTCTCTTGTAATTAATTGGTGACATTGTTTGAGGCAACTACAGATATAATCTTTAAACTTTTTCGATGTAATGTATCTTTTCTTTGAATGATATGGTAAGTTTAAATATTTTCTTTGTTTAGTTTGAGCAATGGTGTGATTTGGATATTTTCGTTTTCTATCCTTTTTTGGTCGACCTTCTGAAGGTAAATTCTCTATTTCATGTTCCATATTATCATCATTTCGCGTTTAATTATTCGATTCACATTCTATCATGTCACTGTTATTTATAACTTCTCCAACATTGGTGTCAATTTTCGTCAGTGTGGGTGGTACTTCATTATCAGGTATTTGTTTCTTTGAACTATGCACTAAAGCAACAACCCTTAGGTGTCTAGATGCACCTAAATCTTCTTCATCGCTGGTATTTTCATCACTATTTGGTATGAAATCTGAGTCTGTATCACTACTAAAGTCACCTTTTTGAGTACCAATTGCTTCATTGTCACCTAATTTACGTAAACAATCAGTTCCTGTTACTTCTATATTATTTTCGTTGTTTTCCAGAAAATTGTCAACTACATTTACTTCTGATGGGCTTTGTTCTCCATTCAAATCTTGTAAAAGCTCTAATATACCAGGAGACATTGGGCGTAATGGCGACGACATTTCAAAATTATTGACAATGGTTGTATTATAAGTTGGTTTTATATTTATATATGGTGTTAAAGGAGAAAACAATGGTGCCACTGGCGATTCTAAATCGTTAGTTTCTATGCTAGGTATTGCAATTGTGTCAAGATCAGAATCATTATTATTATAAGCTGAAAAGGTAAAAAATATAAGTTAGTAGAAGCCCCATCACCCAAATCTAGCTATAGCTAAGCTATATAAAGAAAAGAGAAGCTCTGTCTTTTGAACATTTTGGAGGGAGAGATGGAAATTATCTAAAAATGTATCTACTATGCCTCAGGAAGATAACAACAAAATAATACTTAGATGTATGAAGTATGAGATAAGTAGATACAGGAATACAGGTGGTATAGGAAGGGGTAGGTACATGGGAGGTAAGTACACACGGCGGCACATCAAACTATACATAACTAGTATAACCTGACTTCACTTTGTATGAGCTTCCCGTACGATGAGAGATCAGCTAAATTTGGTTTTGCATAGCTTGATAGGCCGTCGTGCGTAGTGCGTACCTACATTATATTAAATACTATACAGTTCACACATAAGCAAATACATACATTTCAAGATCAGATAATTATAAAAAAAAAAATAATTTCGACCAAATTTTTCACAATCAAGAGATCACCTCATCACGTAAGTAGGTACTTATTTTTTTCTCATACTTACAATCAGAAAAATTATGCTCTTTTTTATTATTGCATGCTGTAGCCTCAAGCGGTACCTCATTATCATCCATATCATCTGAAAAGCAAAATTCTCCGTAGTTTACAAACTATAAGCAGTTATTTAGCCAATAACAAAAATGACCTTGAAACTTACCTGACTTATTACTGTCGTGTTTTAATCCGCCTAAGGCATTACTTAAAATTCGGTCTGCTCTCCTCATATCTCAGCACAGTTTATTACCACAATTTTATTCAATTCACAGTTTTTAAAAGAGACTCAACCACGTCACGTACGCAACCCGTCACTTGCGACTCACAGATTAGTAATACGTTTCACTGCGATTGATAAACTGACAATGAATGTTGCCAGTTATTGTAAGAATTATTTAAAAAAATGTGAATCTTTTTCTGTTTTAGATGATTCGGATGCTTTGGATTCCTTCAGTTGTTTAAATTAAATGTAATAAAAACACAAATAACTATTTCAGAAGTAACTCGTGTGCTTTGGATTCTTTTTTAGGTTTTAAATAGGGTGAACTCATCTAACTTCGTGACAAAGGCATTTGAGTAATAAAGTACCAATAAATTATTAATTAATTTAATTCAGTCTCAGCATGAGTTTTAATCAGTCTTATGAGGAATATTAGCACAAATAATCAGATTTTTTTCTAGAAACCTAAGAGTTATACCAAATTTACTAAACCAAGTCAACTTGCCTAATTCCGTGGTGACCTCTTTAAGTCCGTGATAGCTAATACTTTAATTCTGATATAACGGAATTAGGCAAGTTAACTTTATTTAAGTAGTACAATATTAATATTATAATAAAATTAACATAAACATAAAAAAAACAAGATAAACATTTTAGTAACATCTTCTAGAATTATTCTTCGGCGCAACACATATCACACTTAAAAATCGTCTCAATAGCCTCAAATTCTTGACTTTGGCAATGTACGTGGTACGTTTTAGAGCAGAAGGAACAAGAAATCCAGTCTGCTCCATTTTTAGAAGCTGCATCTTCTGAGTACCATCTCTTACATATTTCACATAGCCAATCGTCGTCTTCAGTTCTATTTTTCTTCTTCGCAGGTGCAGTATTATTTTTATTTGCTCTCTTACTTCGTTTCACTTTTGATTCAGATTTTGACGTGCTAGGAACAGTAGCGTCGTTTAGGTCCTTGTCAGCCATAGGAGTTAAACATCGCGCATGAGGGACGGTCTTTCTCTTTTTTTTATTTTGATTCTGCTCTAACTTGGGCACTTTTAAAATCTTATCTAAATGAACAGTGAAGTTTTGTTTAGGTACCGGAGCTGGAATTATAACTTCATTTAAAATTCGAATTTTAAATGTTTTATTTAGTTTAAGTGGTTCAACTTTTTCAAATGAAACTTCTTGAATGGGGGTAATTTGAGGACAGTGTTCGGAAGAGTCTGAAATACCCAATTCAGTTGCAGTTGAGGTCGTGTCATTACAATGAGGACGTTTTGAGGGAATTCTCACTTTTCTGAGCCTGCTGGATTCTTTTTCTGCAGAATTGTCGTTCTCAAATATATCTGTACTATCAGTTATTTTAATTTTTTGTTGATAAATGATAGGCGAATTCTGACCCGGAACATCATCCATAATTACGTCTTCTTCAAGCTGGACAGGTAGCTTGGCACATTCAAATTGAGAATCCGCTGGATGAGGAGGATAACACACAGGATCATCTATCTTCAAAGACCCATTTTCTTCACATTCAAATTGAAAACCCGCTGAATGAAGAGGATCACATAGAGAGTCACTTGTTCTTAGACATCCATTTTCTTCACATTCTAATGGAGAACACGCTGAATGAAGATCTACAAGGTAATCTGTCTCCAGGGACCCATTTTCTTGGTCAATGTTGCAATATACGATTTCCTCTAAAAGGTCATTGGGCACCTTAGTATGGAAACCATACCCATGGCGGACACAAATGAAATTAGTAGAGTGTAATGATATAAGGCTCTGATTTACTATGGCATTAGTCACATTAATGTGAGCCACGGGAATCTTGAAAAATTCAAGTGTTATATTATAAACTGATATGAGGAATATGAATAAAATGCTAGTTCATAAAAATGTTTTTATTCAATTTGATCCAAATCAAGCATAAGATCATTTCAGAAGGCACCAGGTGCGTCTGTTGCTTCCTGATGTCTGTACCAAGACAGATAATAAACTATGCCAGTGATATGGGCGCAGCTCCCGACAGTTCGGCGGCCGTGTATACATGAGCAGTAGTACTCTTCTATACATGTATAGTACTGTTTCGATCGGATATGACGTGACTGGATTCGCCCTCTGATCAAAATCTTATTATCAATTAAATGTTGATGTCGATACATTTCTATGAAATAATCCCCGTTTGGTCTTATGTGCTCGTGACAATAAGACCTTGCGATTCTCAAATGGTATGAGCCCAACGTGAATAAGATCAAATCTTCGTAGGTCAGCTGTGGAAAATCTTCAAAGTCTGGACTGTTTCCATCTAGAGGCACGAATGCTACTCTTTGTCTGTTCAAGTTATTTGTTGATACGTATTCTGCTAACTCATTTTCTGTATTTATATTTTGATTTATAATATCGACAAACTGATCGGCGTATATATTATCTTCATATGGCCGTCGAGAAGCGTTGATAACTGCCGCGGTTATTTTGAAATCGGTCATCATATTTCGCATCGCAACATTAAAATATGTATGTCGAAATATTTTAAAATCTTTCTTAAATCGTCCATTAATTGTTTCGATTACCCAACGGCACATTGTAATTAATCGAGATTTGTTAGCGTCAATTGTTGATAACTGTTCTCCTCTTCCTCTAGTTGGCGGCATGTGAGGATTATATCCACGTTCTTCAATTGCAGGGATCGAATCCCGAAAGCCACGGTCCAATAGAAACACGTCGTTAGGTCTAAGATACCAATGCCAAGCTGAATCTTCTTGCATCAGGCTGCGCATAATAGTTGCATCCGAAGTAGTCGCTGAATATGGTCCTACGACTTCTATTATATAACCGTCTGTACATTTATTAGAGTTATAGATTAAATCATTATTACATATTATTGTTTGTGATATGTTTTTGAATTTATATTATATAACCGTCTGTACATACGATCAGAAAAGGCTTTACCAGGTTGCGGAATTTGTGTAGGCTGTAGGTTTTTCTTTGGAAAAGGAAATTCGCACTCTTCTGAAGGTAAATATATGTTCCGTCGAAGTGGTAGCAGGACGATCAGACCTGTTACGAAGAGACGGTGTTTGGTCTAAAATAGTCATGAACTGATTTTTAGTTAAAGCCGTCCAAAAATGGAAGTGGTTGTCATCAATTGTATCAATATTTTCAAAATCCATTTCAGACCTGCTTTCTAATCCCCATTTATACAAATTGATTATGTCAAGTACATGAGCATTATTAAAGCTTTCATGTATTGTCGGGGCATTCACAAGTTCTTCCCAATCATTTTGAACTAAATGCGGGTGGCAAACTCGTGTAAGTTCCGGTATGTATAAATTGTGATTGTGCAACAGATAGAACTTGGCGTAGGTTGGCACGCGATGTGTAGTCATACCTCTGCAGTTTAGAAAAATACAGCGTCTCGCTGTATTTGATACACGTCTATATCCAGTAACAGTAATAAAACCAGGACCTTGTTGATCCCCGACTTCTATTTGTTGGACCGCCTCTCCAACTTCTCCTTGATTTGCGCCTTCTTGTATTGGCTCGGGTGGCACATTATCTAATTGCTGGTTTTGCAATGCTCGATTATATCTCTGCCAGCAAGGGTGGCATATAGATCTTGTACCGTCAAACGAAATCTGAAACAAGATAAAACATTCTGCACATATATATAAAAACTAAACACCTAACAACGAGATTATTAGAAAGTAGTTTCGAAAAGTCATTTTTATTGCACTGAATTCCTTAATTGCTGTTCTTAATGCATAAACTATAAGTTCTCGAACTTTTGTAAGGTTAACTGGTATAGGTAAAATAATTAGCATTACGTTTGCTTCTGTACAATAATAGTTAAGATTGTGTAAAACAAAGCATAAATAAATAAACAATAAATCGGTCGATAAAGACTCGCTTCCTACCGCTCTGCTCCTGCCTGTTTTCTTAGTAAATAGATAGATAGACGGTGTACTGACAGAGTACTTACCTCACGTGGTATGATTACTTGTAATAACAACACTACAAGATCCCGGTACCTTTCGAGAAACACTCCATTAAGACAGTATTTTCTTCGACGTAACACAGATCGATTGCACGACACACAACTGTTTTGTCTTTCCATATCAACGAAAATCCAATCCAAAAGCAAGTAACCAGAGTCCATAAAACACGCTAACGTAGTCGATAAAACGATAAACAAAACAAATCAGATAAACGTACAGGTCACAACGATAGCTAACGAAGGACTGCGCAGAGGGCGGTGAGTCAGTGCGCGAGCGCAACAAAACTAGTTTGGCCTAACTAATGTGCGAAAGAGACAGCGTATACATGCCTCTCGGCTCATCAGTGCACCATGCTGTATGCCATCGAAATTCTTTTATGCCTTTAATGATGGATAAAATCCTCTGAAACCGTTTGTTTTTTATTTATTTTAAACGATCCTGTACATTTTTCTCCATCGATTTTTAAATAAATAACTATATACAATGAAAGGTCATATTATTCCCCTTAGTTTAAAACTATTTTGATTAATGTCCGCCACTCTTCGCAAAGCGGGTCAGATACGCCCACACCATTGAGTTTGTTCATCTTTATGAAGTGTGACCTCTTCTGCCGATTCTGGAAATGGTATGTCTGTCAACTTGGTTCCAAACAGAGTGTAAAAAGAGTTATACTAAATACATAAACGATGTCGAACTAAATATTAAAAAAAACGTAAAGAGTCTGTGGAGTTATGTTGCTAATCGCAAAGCCAATGTTGGTATACCAGCTACGGTATTTTACAAAAATCAAAATTCCGGGGACCCCAGTGCGATTTGTAATATGTTCTCAACCTTTTTTCAGTCGGTCTATGAAGTTTCTTTTGATGAAAAAGATTGGTTGCCCCCTGAAACGTGTTCAGACAATTGTGTCATAATAAACCGTGCCACTTTTAGTCCTGATCAAGTACTGCAGGCTTTGAGGTCACTGGATGCTTCAAAGGGCCCAGGCCCAGATGGTTTGCCACCATGTTTTATTAAAAAAACAGCCAATAGTTTATACATTCCACTTCACACTATTTATAATAAATGTATCTCTGAAAGAACATTTCCTGAAGTTTGGAAACAAGCCAATATAACCCCAGTACATAAAACTGGTTCTAAACACGATGTTGAAAACTACCGCCCCATTTCTATCCTCTCTGCCTTGTCCAAGGTTTTTGAGAGACTTGTGCATAAAGCAATATACCCTACCATTCATAATATAATTCTTACACAACAACACGGATTTGTTCAAAAAAGATCGACTGTAACAAATTTACTTACTTTCACAGATTATTTGTTTAATAATATGGATCGAGGGGTACAAGTAGATGCTGTGTACACAGACTTTCGTAAGGCTTTTGATAAGGTGGATCATGAGTTGCTTCTCAGAAAGCTGGCGTATAATGGCATTCGTGGAGATCTACTTCGCTGGTTTGCATCATATGTTTCAACTAGGTCACAAAGAATTGTAATTAAAGGCTATCAATCTATTTCAGTCGGCGTCACTTCTGGTGTTCCACAGGGCTCGATTTTGGGTCCTCTCCTTTTCATTATTTTCATTAATGACATTGGGGCTTGTTTTAAACATGCTAAATATTTGTTATACGCCGATGATCTTAAAATCTACAGACCAATTCGTGACCACACTGATTCTGCGCTATTGTAAGAAGACCTTAATCGATTTTCTCATTACTGTGTAGTAAATAAAATTCAGTTGAGCACATCTAAGTGTGTATCTATTACATTTACAAAAAATAGAAATATCATAGGTGAAAGTTACACGCTACATGACATTATGTTGCAAAGAGCTACCTCAGTGAAGGACCTTGGAATATTGTTGGATACTAAGTTACACCTTGATCAGCATATCAAAAAAATTGTTAATAACGCCTATCGCATGTACGGTTTTGTTATGAGAGCTACCATTGACTTCAAGCGCGTCGAGACCTACATACATTTATATAAGTCATTAATAAGGTCTCAGCTTGAATACGCTGTGCTAATTTGGAATCCTCATTATCAGAAGTACGTCGACAGTTTGGAAAAGGTTCAGCGTAAATTCATCAAAGCCCTGAAATATCGCTGCCGCCACGAGTTAACTTCCTCCAATTTATCCCACAGGAATGTTGAGTTGTTAAGCTTAAAGTCTCGACGCCTTTACCTAGAAACTATGTTTCTCTATGACTTGTGTAACGACAGATATGACTGCATGGATCTTAATAATAAGCTAAGCTACATTGTCCCGAGAACTGTCATTAGACGAGAGGTGCGCGCTCGTCCGCTTTTCGCAGTCTCCTCTTGCCACACCAACGCTGGAGTTCGTGCGCCTCTTCGTCGTATGGCAAACAATTTTAATACAGTTTTTGGAGACTTGGACTTGTTTGGATTGTCTGCTAACAAATTCAAGATCTCCTTAATCGAATTAATTGGTGATTGACATTGCTTTTCTATTTTACTGCAGGTTTTTATTTGTTTTTAATTATGATTTTAATATTCTTGTGTAATTAATATAATTCCAATATAATTTTTAATTTTGTATTAAATTTATTTTTTGTATTTAATTTAAATAATTTTCATTTTAATTTTGAATTTCATTACAACTTAAATTCTAACTTTTAATTGTAATTTTCTTTTTCGATTTTATTTGAATTTTTATTTAATTTGTTGAAAAGAAATTATGAATTTTAATGTTTTTAAATTTTTATCAATTTTTTATCACTTTTTATTTGTAATTTGTTCAGTGTTTCTCGTGTGTAAATAGTGCCGTTAATATAATATTGTGTTTAAAATGTGGATTACGTCGTGGGTTACACATATGTTATTTTGTATTTTACACTTAAACACTTGTATTGTAACATTTTTGTGTAACTGTTTGTTTTCCCTAAGTAAATAAATAAATAAATAAACTTTGATGGAGCAAGTGCCAGTGGATTCCGGATAGATACCCGCTTTTTTGAACCCAGCTCGTATGTTTGATGGCGTGAAGCTTTTTTCAAATGCAGGGGTAAAAAATTTATGAAAATCATAGCGGTTTGGGATGTGGCAAGGATTTTCCATTTTGTGGGTTTCGATTATTGTCCTCCAGGCTACTTTCAGAGGTCGATGAACACTGAAATCAAGTGGTTGAAGAATCGCACTCGTGTGAGAAGGTATTGTAAACAATATTATTTGTTGTGATCGAGCGTAATCCAGTACAGGTGGCGTAACGTGACTGGCGTGTGAGTCCATTATCAATAGAACGGGTCTTGCTGGAGGGATACATCGAACAAAGAATTTTAACCAATCTAGGAATAGTTCACCCGTGATTCTTGTCTTTCGAGAAAATCGTACTTGGGTGTTTGGCATAAATCCTTTTGTCAGTTGTGGTATGATTCTTACACCTTTGTATATAATAAATGGGGGAATGTAACATCCTGTCGCATCTATGCAAGCCAATAATGTGGTTGTCGTACCCTTTTCTGCGTATGTTCTGTTGTAAACATATTTTTTTCCAATGCTTGTCACAATTTTGTTGGGTTTGTTGACAAACATCAGACCAGTTTCATCGCAGTTCCATATTCTTTCGGGTGGAATGTCATGTTCATTTAACTGTTTTTCTATTTTTTCATAAAAATCTTCTAAAATAACCGGGTTTGAACAAATCGCTCTACCTGCTGAAAGATTTTCCGGTGTTCGCAAAGACAACCCGTAGCGTTCTTTATACTTCACCCACCAATTCCAACCTGCAGATCCCTTTTTGTCATTTAATGTGCAGCAAATGTTCGCAGCTTTTGCTAAAGATAATGCTATTTGCTTTATTTTGGTAACTGTAAGGCCAAAACCACGTTCTTGCATCTCAATAATATAGGCCAGTAACTTTTGTTCTATTTCAACAGATAACGCAAACGGCCTTCCTATTTTGGACATTACGATCTGTGCATCTTGATTACCCCCCTCTCGTAGAGTTTTGTACTTCGTCACATTCTCTTTTAATGTCGACCATGGAATCTTAAACTCCTTCGAAGCTCTGTAAACTGTCATTGTTGAACTCAAAACATTTTCAACAGCGGTTTTGAGATCGGTCTCCGAGTATTTTCTGTTCTTCTTGTTGGGGTCATCCATGATATATCTGAAAGTAAACAAGCAAATTAAAATAATAAATACGTACCTACCTGCTTAGATTTTAGCGTCTGCCCAAATTTGAGCTCATATTAATAAAAAAAAAGCTGCGAAATTTGGTAAATTACTCACGCAATTACGTGACAAGTCCAAAAAAAGTGTCACCCAATTCCGTGATAGCAAAATATAATATTGGCTCAAAGTCGTCATTTTAATTAAGACCAGATAAAAGTAATAAAATGACATCAATCTTGTCTACTACACTCAAAATAAGTCAATAATTTCAGTTAAAACTACAAATATTTGTACTTAACTACTATAATTCTGTGATAGCACAGAAACCACTCAACCGCTAAAACGCTAATATTTTTGACGAACAAAATAAGCTCTAACACGAAAAAGACGCAGAACTATGACGATTTTTTTACTGCCACATCAAGGGAATATCAATTACAATTCATTTTATTAGAAAGAAGCTACAAAATCGGTTAAATACTTACATAAATACAGCAAAGTTCGCCACCAATTCACAAACACTGCCGAAACCGGCGAGATTCGCGCGCGAACTGACAAAACCGTTAGCTGTTTCTATCTCGCTCACTCGAGCATCCCCAAACTTTACAGACGAATTTGAACTTTATCACAGAGGCTTAAGGTTTTATTTCAAACCATTGATTTCACTCGTATAGCCCTATGATAGCGCTCAAACCAAATATCACCGAATTAGGCGAGTCACAGAATTAGATGAGTTCACCCTACTGTTTTAATAAGTAATTAACAATATTCAACAGTAAGGCTTCAAGTGTTTTGGATCGTTTACGTGATTTAATATGTAGCGGTTTTTGAAGTATTATCAGAAAGGATCCAAGTGAATTGGATCTCTTTTAAGATTACTTATTTAATACGATTACCAATAAATATTGTTTCTCACTAATGATCCATGAGGATTGGATTTTTTCAGTAGATTCATAACAAACGCCCGCCATACATGTGAACTGTTTCTCACTAATGATCCATGAGGATTGGATTTTTTCAGTAGATTCATAATAAACGCCCGCCATACATGTGGACTGGTACCTCGTGTTTATGACAATGTCATGTGTTCGTATTTCACTGGGATCTTTTTGCTGACCGAAAATATCGACTTTTACGGTCTCTTTGGTATAGTTAACTCAATTTTGGTAGTTTTGTGGATTGGATCCTTATCGTGTAACTACGTCCTTAGTAAACATATTAGATTTCCGCCAAACCACAATGATCGACAAGTGCTAAAGTCAAGGCAAGTATTAAAAGTGTAAGATTTTCTTATTAGTCTTTCAAATCTTGGGAAAACAAGAGCCATTGTTTGAAAGTTGTATGCTAATTACAGGTTGTATGAGAAATTCAAAATTCCAGGGGTGCTAGGCTGCATTGATGGCACCCTGATTTCCATGATACGACCTAAGGAACCTGAAGAAAGATATTAGTGTCGAAAAAGCTATCATGCCAGGAACGTTTTAATTATAGGTAAACTGTGAGGTTTTCATGATCAAATAATGTTGATATTTTATGAATCCATATATTAATGATTATACTAATTTCAGATTAATGATGCTGATCTTAACATCTTGCATGTGGATGAGACTTTTGGGGGTGCAACACTTGATAGTTATGTTTTTCAAGCACTAGAGTATAGGAGAAATAAGAAAATTTAAACAAAAATGGAGAAATAGTATACTTACTTGGTAAGTTATACAATATTTACAAAACAATTATAAATTAAACATAAGTTCAGATTGCACTTAATTCCAGCTCCATTCATTGATTTCAGGTGACTCAGAATATCCTCAAAGGCCTTATTTAATGACTCCCTTTAGTAATTCAGATACTGGGACTCCTCAGAGCCTTTGGAACAATTTGCACAGCAGTTCACGGAACAGTGTGGAGAGGACTATTGGGATACTGAAAGGGCGCTTCAGATGTTTGTTATTTCGTCCATCCCATAATGGTGGGGAAAATAGTGATAGCTTGCTGTGTTTTACACAACATGTGTAATCAAGCCGGGCTACCAGCTCCTGACTTAGATCAAAGTGCCTTAGATGAAGAATCTAAGTTACTTGGAATTCTGACACATCAGGCTCTAAGACATGATGACTTAGAGAGTGAGAGAGTGGGCAGATAAGTAGGAGATATTTAGTTAATCAATTATGGGGAGCACGTCATGTGTAAAGTTTTAAATATGTTTTCCTTTGTTTTCAGATGTGGAAAACATACTTAGATAGGATATACACACCATCATTGACTAATTATTCATGGAATTCTTTGTTTTAGCCAAAAGCCAAATTAATAATAAAAGTATATTTTTTTTTAAATAATATACCTAATTGCATAGATTTTAGCCTCTTTAAATATACAATTACTATTATGTTCTATTATACCTATGTAAGGTGTTAAAAATTATATGATAGGAATACTTTTACGACTAAAATTAAGAACATAGTTTATACCTTTGTATTTATTTTAGCTTAATATTTAAAAGTGCATTTTAGTGCATGAGAAATTAAATAGATAAATAACTAAATGATAATATCCTTTTTATTTACCATTCTAAACATACATTATTTAATATTAAAGTCAAAACAATGAGTACATAAAAATTAGTACATTGCAAACTTAGGTCTAAGCAAACAATTTATTACATACAAAGTAGAAATTAAAATATATTAATTAAAGCTATATTTAATTTATTTTTGGACATTCAACTTCGTCTGATGAATGCACATAATGCACCGCAACGCATATTTTGTTAAACGTCTCTAACATCAGTCTTTCATTTTCCAAACGTCTCTCTTCAATGGCGATAAAACGTTCAGTCAGGCTCGCCATTTGTGACCGCCTTTGAGAAGGTGGCGAGCGTTGGATCAGACGGCGTCTTGCCGTTCAACGCCTATGAGATGCTATCAACATGCAAAAAAAAATATAAGTGACTAGAGGTAAAGGCCATTATTCGGCATCACGTCATTCTGAAGGAAATGGATATTACAATGTAATATACATATATGTAGCATGTTGATTGAATATCTAAGTATTTGGGCTGAAAAAATCTACAGAAAATCTCAACTACTTGGCCCAAGCTAGGAATCCTTACTTTAAACCGGCTATTAACCAAATTATAATTAAGTTAACCTTACATGAAGAGGCAATTGGGGCATTACTCCTACCAGGCACAACAAGTGGTGATCTAGCTACCTGTAATACAAAAAAAATATATTTAAATCCATTGAAACAAAATAAATCTATACATAAAATAAAATGTGTCTGTACATTGAATATTTTTGCATAAAAATTACACAGAAAAGTCAGGAAAAAGATATAAAACACAAAAACGCAAATTTTTGAAATTTTTGTCTGTTTATCTGTTTTTCTGTGCGTTTGTGGGAGCATCACGCATAATTGGAAAGTGATAATCCGAGTATATACATTTAGAGTTTATTTCATCAAAATCGACCCACAAAATCAAAAGATATTGAATTTTTAAGTTTAGGAAGAAACTTCCTAATGTATTCTGATTAGTCAGAGCGCCATCTATTGAGCAAAAATAAAATGCACGAAAGCATTCAAAATTGTTGAGTTATTTGTGAAACTTTTAATACGTGGCAAACTAAAAGTGATCATTTTTATACCTTTTCGTTATTTATCGTTACATTCGATCCACAAAATTAAAATATATTGAATTTTTAGTTTAGTAAGAAACTTCCTAATGTATTCTGATCAGTCAGCGCCATCTATTGAGGAACCATAAAATGCATGAAAGCATGAATGTTACACCAAAACACATTGATTGAGTTATTTAATGTTTTCTTCATCTATTTTTTTTTTCTGTAACTTATATAGTGTACGTAATAAAAAGTATTCTATTCTATTCTAACTTATCGTTACATACGGGCTTCTTATTTAACGTCTTCCGTTGCCAAATATTTTGTCAGTTTACATGGTCGATAGATGGTGTTGCACTGATGACGCGTTTTTTTGAATTGCGGTGTTAAGATTTTCCGCTGGTGAATGACCTCACACGATTTTTAAACAGTTGAAAGTTCTTTTCTTTGGGAGTTTTGTTCGGTCTCTGAAAGGTCTTAAACTGTTAGGGTCCAAAATTGCTTAAATCTCAGAGTTGTGCTGGTTTCGCTTAAAGGGCATTTATCGTAGAGTCTTAATTAAACTGATTTAGTTTTGCGAAGTACTGGACGGTTCGACTTGCGAATCAGGCCTGTAGGGTTCCGTACCAAAGGTTCTGACGGGATCCTACTGCTAAGCCTCCGCGAATGATTCCGTTTAGAGCGAAGCAACGAACGGTTCGATTTGCGAAACAAGGCTAATAATAATAAGGTACCGTACCAAAGGTGGTCCCGGTGACGGGAGCTATCGATTCTAGGGGGCTACTCTCTAAGTCTGAAGTCCGTAGTTTCGGGCTTAGTTGCGGGTGGGCGCGTATTCTACTCCTTATCACCTACAGACTTACGATTAGTCCCGAACCCGAACTAAGAATGAATGACAACACATTTTCACAGTAACTGTCAAATCGTGTTATCATTAGTTCTCAGTGGTTAGAATAGAATAGAATACTCTTTATTATGTACACCATATAAGTTACAGAAAAAAATAGATGAAGAAAACATTACATAGGGTGACACAATGGGCAGTTTCGGGTTTAGAGAGAGTAGCCGTGATTCGTGCGAAGTATCAGACGGTTCCATTTGCGAGCCAAGGCAAATTATAGGGTTCCGTACCAAAGTTGCTAATGGGACCCTATTATTTAAGCCTTGGCGTAAGATTTTGATTCGTGCGAACCAAGTCGATTTTTAGGGTTCCGTACCAAGGTTGCTAACGGAACCCTATTTATTAGTAAGCCACCGCTGTCCGTCTTCCTTCAATTTATTCGTTTTATTTCTGTCTCGCTAATTTAAAAATGTCTTCTAGAAAAAGGTCGAATCTTTCGCAATATAGCAAAAATCTTCTTAATATATAAAACAAAGTCGGGTTTGTTCGAACACTTTTCTAAGTTTTTGTGTTTTTGAAAGAAAGAAAGAAAAATTTTATTAGGGTCTCGCTCAAAACAGGTAGGGTGGGTAGGGTGTGGGTAGGTAGGGTAGGTAGGTAGAGTAGCCAGTTGACGGGAGCGAAGCCGCGCGGGTCAGCTAGTTAATAATAATTTAAGACTTATTCATTTAAAACCTCACCATTTGTTCCATATTAGACTGGTTTTCCATATAATTACTGTCTCTACAGATGGGCCTGGCTGTACATCCTGGAAAAAAATTGTTATCATCATTATCAGCCTAATTTGAAATTTAACTTCAAAATATTATATTATATTAGCTTTTGCCCGCAACTTCGTACGCGCATATCCCGTTTCTTTCCGTTCCCGTAGGAATTTCGGGAAATCTTCTTTTAGAGCTTATACTCACCAAGGAACCTACATGCAAAACTTCAGCTTTCTACAACCAGTAGTTTCGGCTGTGCATTGTCTGTCAGTCACTGTGCCACTCAGTAAGGGAAGAATTTGATATATTGGAATTTTATTAGAATTAACTTACTGCTATTGAAGGTGTGAACTGTTCAGTCTGGAGCATGCCTGCAGTACTATGTTCAACAGCGAGTTGCAAGAATAAAATGGTTTTTATACCAAATGTAAGGAGTTTTAATCTAGTAATACCTGAAGTATGCTCTCTGACACTGGTGTTGCATTTCCCTCCTCTATAACATCTGGTATACTCTGCGAACAGATTTTGGCTTTTAACAATGCTTTGGGAATGGAAATAAAACCTACGTGTGTTGAAGAATATTACAGTAAACATCCAAGACCACATCATCTGGTACTGCAGCATTTGGCACGACAGCAGTCAAATTCAAACTTGGTCCAGGTTCACTAGCAGGCTAAAAATTAAATGATACAAAATTAGATCGATGTTTCAGGGAAAATTTTACTATATAAAATGAAAAAAGGCATAACTAAAAAAAAGCTATAAATACATGTAGGTAAATCTCAATTTATCACCAGTAACAAAGCTATCGCTACCCAACGATAAACGGCTCAAAAATATAATTGCCAACAAGGTTATTATATTTCCGCCGTTTGAGGTTCTCAGCAAATATTAATAAAATTATAATAATTACAATTTATTAATAAAAGGTTTATACTCAATATAATATAACTACTCCCCTGGCTCGAACACATGCGGAAATAATAATAATCATCTGTGGCTCGGCTGTCAACTGGAACGTCATAGTTTTTTCTTAATCCGCAATTTTCAATACAATTTAATTAAATAACTATCATCAAAAGGCAAATATACTCAGATCAACAAGAAAAAAAAAACAGGAACGATACATTAAACAACGATAAAACACGAAATCAATTACCCCTTTTTGGACCGACAACATGTTGTGAAATGCCGACAATAAGCCGAGCTCGAGAACAAAACGCACGACTATCATCTTCGGGTTGTGTCATGTGTTTACCGACGGTCTATGAAGTTCTTACATCCATTTTGAGAGCAAAGATTAATCGTCGTATTAATAGTAATTCAATCATGTCTGCTTCTCAGAATGGATGTAGGAACGGGTCCCGCGGTACTAAGGAGTTGCCTCTGATAGACATTGCCATTAGCCAACAGGTTCGTCGTTCCCGAAGAGATCTGTCGACATGCTGGATAGATTATAAGAAGGCCTATGAGTCAGTGCCCCATACATGGCTCATGAGGATGCTGGAGCTGTGCAAAGTTGATGCAGTTCTACGCACCTTCCTGATGTTGTGTCCGAGGACATTGGAGGACGGTCCTTCACTATCCAGGATGTCGACAGACCCAGGCGAATAGTGACCCGATAAGGATCGAGCGTGGCATATTTCAGGGCGACAGTCTGAGTCCACTGTGGTTTTGTCTGGCCCTCAACCCCCTCATTACATTGCTGGAGGGTTCAGGCCATGGTTGGTGGTTGAGAAGAGGTGGTCAGGTCATATCGCACCTCGTTTACATGGATGACTTGAAACTCTTTGCTCCTAACAACTTGCAACTGATGAAGCAGTAGCTTCATCAGTTGCAAGATTTCTGTTACCTTTAGTAGAAGGTAACAGAAATCTTCAGTAGCGCCATCAGGATGGAATTTGGTTTGGTTAAATGTGCGGTCATGCATGTAAAACGAGGGGAGATTATGGAATCCGTGGGAATACAACTCTCGGATTCCATAGACCTTAGGTCCCTCTCCTCAACCGAGACCTACAAGTATTTGAGTATGTCGGAAGCGTTAGGCATCAATGCTGTTGATATGAAACAATCGTTGAAGGAGCGCCTTTTTGGCCGCCTGAACAAAGTACTTAACAGTCTTTTATCAGGCGGAAACAAGGTGCGCGCCTTCAATGGTTGGTTCATGCCGGTTTTGATATACTCTTTCGGCATACTCAAATGGACTCAGACGGAACTTGACGCCCTGGATAGGAGGGTAAGCTCACTGCTTACCGCAAATCGGATGCATCACCCACGGTCATCGGTGATGAGGCTGTATATCCCGCGGAAATGCGGGGGTCATGGCTTCTTAAATGCATAGACCCTGCACAATCGCGAGGTATGCAGCCTTAGGGAATAATTTCTAGAGGCCGACGTAGGTATGCATCGAGATGTGCTAGCGGTGGACAAAAGCCTTACCGGGCTCTCCTTGGCTAACGAGAACTGGCGCAAACCTGTGATATTAGATACTAACGACCGCAGGGAGGTATGGCAGAGAAAGGAGCTTCACGGACGCTTTTATCGGGCCCTACATGGGTCCATGGGTCCGATAGACTTCTTAGCGACCAAAGCCTGGCTGCGTTTTGGTGACCTCTTTGGGGAAACCGATGGTTTTGTCTGTGCAATTATGGATGAAGTTATGATGACGAACAACTCCCGGAAATATATTGTGAAGGACGGTACGGTTGACATATGTCACCGTCCCGGGGAATCCATCCGCCACATTATTTCCGGTTGCTCTAGTCTGGCTAACGGAGACTATTTGCACAGGCACAACCTTGTAGCTAGTATTATCCACCAGCAACTTGCTCTTAAATACAATCTTGTGAAAACGGAATTACCGTACTATAGGTATGTGTCCGACCCAGTTCTCGAAAATGGCAATTGCACATTGTATTGGGATCGGTCTATCATCACTGACAGGACTGTTGTTGGCAATAAGCCTGATATAGTGGTGATAGACCGACTAGATCGTCGCGCAATGATTGTTGATATAGCAGTCCCTCATGACGAGAACCTTGTGAAGTCTCAGAAAGATAAACAAATGAAGTATCTTGACTTGCCTCGCGAGGTTGTCGACATGTGGGATGTGAACACAGCAGTCATTGTGCCGATAGTCGTGACGGCCAATGGCATAATTGCCAAGAGCCTCGACCAATATCTCAAGAGGCTCTCGTTGGGCAGCTGGATCAAGGGCTTGACCCAGAAAGCAGTAGTTCTGGATACGGCGCGTATAGTGAGTGACTCAGACCACCGGTAGCTTGGACCCTGTTTCCGATACCGGTGGACTGCTATTTTTTATGTTTTTGATGTTTTTTTACAGAAATATTTAAAAATGTATAATATATGTATTAAAGTAATAATAAATGGAATAATAATAATATCTGTAGTCCGGCTGTCAACTTGACAGACAGGAAAATTTTTCATCCCGATTTTTTATATTAATTTAAATAAAAACCAAGTTTCAAAATGCACAAAATCCAGGATACTACAAGAAAAAAGAAACAACAAACACCATATGCTAGTATTGAAATGGAAACACTAACAATTACAATAAATCAATGCTGACTAGAAGCCCGACACGACTACAAGCCGCACTAACTTCATCTTCGGGTTCGTCGCTCAGATCCGCCTCGCAGCCACCGGGACCAGCGCCAGCCGTGAGTCCAGAGATTCCGGTAGCTGCAGTTGCGTCGAGCTCGAGCGACGAATACTTCTCTCCGCTGACGACACCACCACCTGCGTGTCGGCGCGGGCGAGGCCGACTACCGGCCAGCTTGGGACCTCGAGGCCCACCGGTCTCTGATAGGGTCGCCACCGGCCGCGGTGCAAATACAACCCAGTGCAAGTGTTTCACCGCAACCCGACTACGATGGTGAAGATGATGATGACGGGGCTATATCCGTGAGTACCCAATGCAATGAGCGATTGAGGAGCGCTTTGGAGGATGTTTTCCGAGAATATCGCTACTCACCGCCTGAGCTTAGACCTCGTCTACCTCGTTTGTCCATGCACAATAAAAATAGGGCGCTGGTGTGTGCTCTAGATTCGCAACTAACAAATTGTTTTGAAAGCAGCGAAGACCTTGCTGATACTCACTCCACCTTGTACTGTGCGGCTGCAGCGGCATGTCGTGTAGCTCATGTCGAATTTCCTAACAGTGACATAGCTACACGACCAGCTGTACCAGCTTGACAGTGCCAAACTTGTCTGCTTCAGGGAGGGCAACACTCGCCGTAGAGTGATGCGCTTTGTAAGGCGGGCGTTCTCGGGGACTGACATTAGGGAGTACTCGCACTTTTTTAGCTCTATTCAGCTTATGCCCATAGAAAACAACGATTTTGTATGGAGATGCGTCCGCATCCATTCAGCTTTCCGCGTCTATTCAGCTTTCGCGGCAGAAAAGTATAGAATGAGGACAAATGTGTTTTTATCATGCTAGTGCGTATGGAGTTCCGCGCTGTTCCACCGCTTTCAGCGTCGTACGCGGCCTTATGCGGCGGAACAGTGCGGTACACGGATGGTTCTCGAATTCTTGTGTGACTGACACTGGCATGGCCACCATCAGGGATTTTAATTTTGATAATAAAAAAATGTCGCTAAATAGTCGCCAAATACCAGAATTAGTCGATCACTGGTTCAAAAGTTATAAGGGTTAATAGGTGGTTTATGTAGTGCGCCTACCTCAGCTTGGTCTATTTGAATCTCAAAAGCCTTAGCTTTTCAAACAGATCTTCGCTAGGTGCCCTAGCACCTAGCGAAGATCCACCCAATCTGTTTTCTCTCTCAATAGACGCTAATTAGTCGCAAGTTTTCGCCAAGTCACAGGTTTAATCGGGTCTTAGTTTAGAAGATACAATGAGTTCAAATTTGAAGGTAGGTATAGTCCAAGAGCTAGATCGAAGAAATTGCCAAGGAAAAATATTTCTCTTAATATGTAAATTATACTTCTAGTTTTATCGGTCTAAAGTCCGTAGAATTGTCAGAGAGATAAATTCTCAATCCTTCGATCTAGTTCTTGGACTGTACCTGTACTGGGTCGATCCACGTCGTTTGCGTTTTAATTTTTACGTTTAATTTTATCTATTTCTTCTGCAAGAAGCCAACCAATAAAAATATCGCACATAGAAACGTCCATTTTCAGAGCACAATACTAAATGAATAAAGAGCGTGACTTTCGCCAGACCACCTTCAAAGTCGATTTTCTCGAAAACTACGAAGGTACCAATTTTTTTGTTCGAGTACAAATAATTAGAACCAATGAGTACTAATTATTTACTAAATATGGAAGCGATTGGCGGCGGTGATCCTGCGGTAGTCACGGACATCTTACCGTCTTCGCCGCGTATTCAGCGCCTTTCTCATTCTTACGACGCTGTACGCGGCTAATAGAAGCAGAGCTGTGTAAGTGTGACCAGAATCGTTCAGCGAAACGCGAATGGAGCTGAATAAATGTGAGTAGTCCCTTACAGATCCAGTGACATTCAGGCTACTGAGACAAATCTAACGACATCCGTTCAAACAGGGATTGGGACAAAGTATTTTTCTTTTTATCACACATATATATTTAATTCGAGTGAAAAATTATTTACCGTCGGCAAATGTTTCGTGCTAGTCAAACTGAAAATATTATTTTTTTAGCATGATGTATGTTTTTTTTATGATTTTATCGTAGAGATCCCTTCCACCAATAAAAGTCATAAAGTATATATGTTATTGATTTACTTTATAAAATAATCCTCTTTAAAGTTCACATAATGATTTCTTCAACTATAGTTCGTAAAACGTGGGAACGGGACATCCATCGTTTCGTCCTGCTCGCTGCCTGGCGACACCGCAGTCACTTCACCACTGATACCTCCAACTTTTCTCAAGATCTACCTACTTCTTGGATACTTGCTGCAGCTGAATAATGAATGTCCAAAGATCTCCTCCCATGGTAAGCGCAGGATCACAACCAGACCTTTCCAAACTGCGTGATGAATCCATTAGTGTTACGTTTAGAAAGAGAAAACATACCGAATGTAATTGTGATCACTCGGAGGTATTACTTGAATTTCAAAATGAGATTATGCAGACGATTACATCCACTTTTGAAACTCAAAATCAAAACATTATTGCCACTTTGGAAGCATTGCGTCAGGATGTAAATGGGTTTAGGCACGATTTGGAGACGGTAAATAGCAAAATGGTTATGTTATCTGAAGAACAAACATGCATTAAAAAGGATGTGAGTGACTTGAAGTCAACAAATACGATCAACAATAGCAAAATACAGACTGTATCACATGATCTGGTGGCACTTCAGGCGACCGTTGCAGGCTTATCAGATCAGCTGCGGGTCAAAGATCAGCAGGGAAGAATCAATAACCTTGAAATAGCTGGAATTCCTGTCACAAAAGGTGAAAATTTAATCAATATCGTTCATAATATAGCTAAAAAGATTAATTTCCCTATTACAATGACGGACATCGATTATATTCACCGAGTTCGACGCTTCAAAGCAAATAATTCTAGTGTAGATACCGGTGAGTCAGCTCCCAATGTTACACCCATCCCGAATATCATCGTAAAGTTCACTCAAAGGAAACGTAAAAGTGATATGTTGGCTGCTGTCCGCGCGCGACGAGGTATGACAACAGCTGATGCTGGATTGGACGGTCCGGCGAAACCCATTTTCATAAACGATCACTTAACTCCACAAAATAAACAATTATATAAGCAAGCCCGACTTCTTGCAAAAGAAAATGACTATAAGTATGTATGGTTGTCTGAGTGTAAAATTTTACTACGTAAAAATGATACGTCCAAAATCATGTGTGTGTCTAGTGATACTGATTTAGCTAAAATAAAATGACTATCCACTCATACTCATTACATCTGCATGCTTATCTTATTACCTACTATGATATTACGTGTAGTACTTTTCTGTAAAATACTATGTTGTTTTGATATTAAGAAGGAATGTACATTCATTAATAAAACTCATTACCGTTCATTATTAACATTTAAAACGCTTAATTGTAATGTTAGTGGAACTTTTTTACTCATAGCGGTCATAATTAGCAATGTTCGATAACAATAACTTGTCCGTTTATTATCAAAACGTGAGGGGATTACGCACTAAATCACACATATTTCTTTCCGAAGTCCTGCGGAACAATTTTGACGTCATATGTATCACCGAGACCTGGCTTAATGATAACTTTAACAATAGTGAATATGTTGATAGCCGATACGAATTATACCGCTGTGACCGTAATTACCTAGCGACTGGCAGCGATCGCGGCGGAGGAGTTATGATTGCCGTGCGTCGCGAGCTCAGTCCTTGGCAGCGCAGCGACATGCACGCGTCACCGCTGTCGGACGAGGTATGGGTCTCTCTGCCTCTGCGCACGCTTTCGCCGGCGGGCCAAAACAATATCGGTTCTCCTAATTACTTACACATTATAGCTACGTATATACCGCACGGTACTAGTCATGAATCATTGCTAGCATCCTTTTACGACAGAGTGAGTGAATTTATTTTACGTAACCATAATGATAAATTTCTAATACTGGGAGACTTTAATGTATCCCACGCTTATTGGTCTTGCAATTATGACTCAAATTCTATGGATATATACACTAATAATGACAAACTAGCTAGTCTCACCGCCGATTTCATGAATTTCTCTTCATTATTGCAATACAATAATCAATTTAACCATAATAATAGAATATTAGATTTAATTTTTAGTAATGAACTGTGCCTTATCTCACTGTGCAAACAACCATTTGTACCACAAGATTTGCATCACAACCCATTAGAAATTGACTTAAAATTAGACTTTTGTCCCGCACTCAAGCTCCCATCTACAATGAAAAGGCAATATTATAAAGCAAACTATGACTCAATTAAAACTGCCCTTGCGTCCGTGGATTGGAAGAATATTTTTTCTACTATGAACCATGTGGATTCCATGATTGATTACTTCTATAGTGTCCTCCAAAATATTTTGGACGAATTTGTGCCAACCTGCAACTTAAATTCAAGACAAAAATATCCACCTTGGTACACAAAACCACTTATTAAATTATTCAAGGAAAAATGCAAATTTCACCATAAATGGAAAACATATGGTAACCTTCACGAATACCACACGTTTTCGTTATTACGGAAAAGATTTAAAAAAATGTCTAAAGACTGTTATCAAAGTTTTATTAAGTATTCTGAAGATAATATAAAAAAGATCCTAATTCTTTTTGGTCATTTGTCAAATCAAAAAGTACTTCTAGTACCATCCCTGAAAGGATGATGTACAACGGAAAAATACTCTCTACAGGCGAGGAGATTTGTGACGCTTTTAATGAGTACTTCAACTCAGTTTTTGTTTCGTCCACATCTCAAACCTATCCTTACAGCTACAACACATCTTCTACTGTAGACATAGGCACAATAAATGTCACTTTTGAACTAGTATTAAATGAATTAAAAAAGGTTAATATTAAAAAGGTGCTGGATCCGATGACCTTCATCCAGTGTTCATTTCCAGGTGCGCTGGTGTACTTGCAAGACCAATAACCTTAATATTTCGCACGTCTATTGAAACTGGAGTGTTTCCTAGTAAATGGAAAAAGTCAATTATAACCCCTATACCCAAAAACAATAGAAAAGACACTGTAACTGAATACAGGCCGATATCTAAATTGTGTGTTCTAGGAAAAATACTGGAAAAAATAGTAACATCTCAAATCTCATTCGTTTTTCGTAATCACATCTCTCAGCAGCAGCACGGTTTCATTAAACATCGCAGTGTAGATAGTAACATGTTAAATTTCTCAGAATTTCTAGTGAACGCTATGGATAAGAATCTGCAGGTAGATGTCGTGTACACTGATTTTTCGAAGGCGTTCGACAAAATTAACCATGATATGCTTATTGAAAAACTAGCGAGGGCCGGTGTGCACGGCAACTTACTAAGATGGATCCAATCCTATATAAAAAATCGAAGTCAGGCGGTCTGTGTTAAAGGTTACTCATCTCAATTCCTCCCTGTTCCCTCCGGAGTTCCCCAAGGTTCCCATATTGGTCCTTTGCTCTTTAGCCTCTACATTAATGACATAGGAACCATATTTGACCACAGTAATCACTTACTTTACGCTGATGACACGAAAATATTCCGAGTGGTTAAATCCGTTAGAGATTGCTCTAATTTACAAAGTGATTTAATAAATTTGCATAATTACTGTACAAAAAATCAACTCTATCTCAACATAGATAAATGTTTCATTATGTCATATACTCGGAAAACTAACCCATTAAATTTCAACTATGCCATAAACGGCTTAATTCTTAAAAGAGTTTCCACCATTAGAGACCTAGGTCTCGTTATGGACTCCAAATTAACATTTATCCATCATATTGACCACATAGTTAGCTCCGCATTTCGCAGCCTAGGATTTATTTTACGGATTAGTAAACCTTTTAAAAATGTTATGACTCTAAAAATTCTTTATTTTTCATTTGTCCGCTCTATTCTAGACTTTTTTAGTACTGTATGGAGCCCATGTTTTAACATACATATAAATAGGATAGAAAGGATACAAAAAAAGTTTTTAAAATCACTTAATTATCGCAATAATATTTACGACGCTACATATGAAGATGCAATGCGTAGGCATAAACTGATAAGTCTAAATAACAGACGTAATATGTTTGATATTATTCAATTGTTCAAAATTTTAAACTCCTTGACTGATTCACCATCATTGCTTGGTAAAATATCACTGAAAGCACACGCTCGCATACCCGTACGCCCCTCACGTACAACACCACTTTTTGTTCCTCCTCGACTAAACAAAACATACACACGTAACTCATTTATATACCGTTCCACTAACAATTATAATAGAGAATTTACAGACTTAGACCTTTTTAACATTTCTCTTAATAGCCTTAAACTAAAACTTAAAAGTAGATATATCACCTAATTAAAACTTACCTTTTTTTTACTTTGCCTACCTTCACTTTACTTAGTAAACTGATGATATATGTATGTTTCATTGAACTTATGTTCTAAACTTCTGATGCAAAAAATAATATGCGTCCTTTCTTGTTAGGAGTTTATTGTACTTATATTTAACATGATATCACATTGTCGGCACTATAGGTCTTTTGTAAGGAACCAATTGTCTGAAGAATCACATTGTTTGTATATGACTGTTTGATGCCAAAATAAAATAAAATAAAAAAAATAAAAATATAGTCCATGTTTACCGCTAAGTATTGTTACGCGCCAGAATTAATGCTGGATACATAACGACATTTACGTACTGCTAATGCCATCTAGTATCAAGTAGCGGGAACTAACCAGATCCAAGGAGTCAAGATGTTTCTAGACTTTTCTATGCTAGAACATTCTCGATATTTCGACACCTGGTCGGTCGAGAACGGTATGTACCCGAACTTTCCGGAAGTTTCCATACTAGAAGGTTCTAGAAACAACTGTCGGCATACAAAGGGCGGACATCCGGCGACTGGAGTCAGTATTGAATTGGCGATACAAGCGATAACTTCGATAGCGATCTTCAACTGCGAATTATAGTGAAGTGGTCGGTAGTGCGATTGTGTGTTATAATTACTGTGTTTTAAAGTGCTAATTAGTGTTGTAAATTAAAGTGTCAGTTTTGTTTAATTTATCAAGATATCGATCATGGAAGTCCATGGCGTTCCTATTTTTAATATAGATCGCGATAAAGGGTGATGCCGATGCACCGAACATCAACGATGACATCCGTAACGCTGACAATCTTGATCTTCCTCTCTGATCCTGATCTGAGGAAACATTTCCCGAATATCCCCATTCAGAGCAATTTGACCTTGACGAAATCTCATTAAAATTCCGAAAAGTGACTTAAGCAGTTCTGGTTCGCGGAGAATGTGCGAGTTGAGGCTAAAGTTTGATGATTTAGCTGATGCATCATAAACTATTCTTAGCTTTCCCGGTTTATTCGGGTTGGTCACACCAAAATGAGGTAAATACCAGCGGCGCGAAGATAAACTCGGCTTATCATGGCTATCAGCACATTCTACGGTATAACCTTTTTGAACATATGCCTCGATGTTAAGCTTATACAACCGTTATGTTAAGAAGAGTGTGGTCATGGTCATTGGGCCAGGGGTAAGTACCCAGAAGCTGCACCTTCAGTGAGGTTGAACAATATACCCCTTGTAAGGGTGGATTAATTTAAATATCTGGGTCACTTATTGACCACTAGCCTCAAAGACGATGAGGATATTGACAAGGAGCGGAGGGCGCTGTGTGTGAGAGCTAACATTATTGCCCACAGATTCAGGCGTGCCTCTAACCCTTAAATGCATAATAACGTACTTTCAATCGGAAAAAATATATGTGCTAAAAACGTGGTCTAGATGATCGGAAAAATAAAAAAAAAACATATTTTAAAAAAAAATTATTTTCAAGAAACCCACAAGTATCGTTTTCGATACAGTATGCATTAGTACACTATATTATACTACAGTATAATATAGTGCATATAGACAAACATATTAGATATTGACAGAGCTGTGGAATACTGTGTAGCAGTCTTTAGACTTTTTTGAACACAAATGGACGTTACATTTAGCACATTTTATAATGCTGAGTAACATCTACCTCGGGTTTCTGTCCTTATCTGGCTGTGATCCATTTGATCCAATCTGACTTCAAGTGGAGGCAATGTTTGGCACGGTTTACCCCTTCGAATTTTAGGTGGTGGCCCTTGTGATGTACTGGATGGGCTGCTAGTGCTCGGGCGCCCTCTGGCAGCAGGAAGAGCATACTTGCACAGCGTATCGGCCAGTTCCGACCTAAAATCAGCTAGATTCAGTATAGTTTTCTGTGGCACACCATTTTTAGTGGAAACTTTTTTGTATAGGATCCAGGCATTGATAACGGATAAATCCAGCAGATGATAAAATATGCGCATGTACCATTTTCTGCTCTTCATTCGGATTTTATATCTTCCGAGAAAGGAGTCCATCAAATCAACGCCCCCCATGTGAGCATTATATTCTTTGATCAATTTGGGGCATGGAATGGAAATCCGCCGTTTCTCTTTTTTATCGAATCTATCAATAATCTCTACAGGCTCGGCTCCTACATATGTTGACGCTAATATAACTTGTTTATTATCTTTCCAGCTTACGGTGGTTATATCTACGCCTTCGAAATTTGTGACATATTCATCATATGAACCTCGGGCTACTGTATTTTTCATAACATCCTGTTTTGACGGAAGCTTACATGACTTACCCATCCCAAGGAGTGAATTCCCTCTTTAGCTAATACGCACATCAAAGGCAAGGACGTATAAAAATTGTCAAAATAAACATGTGGTTTTGTTGCCTCGGAACTATTCTGAGAAGATTCAGAACTGTTTGCCCAACCACTCCAACATAGGGTTCATTTGGCAATCTATCATCAGCCTCTTTTCCAGCATAAATTTGAAATTTGTATGCATAGCCCATCAAATTGCAGAGGACAAACAATTTGAACCCCCATTTGTGGGGTTTTTTGGGAAGGTATTGTCTGAGGAAATGGCCTATTTTCGTTGAGCACATTTGCTCATCTATGGATAATCTTTGTTCTATTGTAATGCTTGAAATGTAATGTTTTGCGTTGAGATGTTCTATTATTGGTCTAAGTTTGTGAAGTTTGGCATGGTGAGGATGATTCACAGGTAAATGATTTTCATTATTGTTGAAATGCAGAATCTTTCTAATTTTCTCTAATTTATTTACCGGCATTGCATCTTTGATAGGGCTGAAACCAAACTTTGCGGACCAGTAGGATCGTGTCCTGGGATAGTGGTATACAGACATAAATATGAGGATACCTAAATATTTACGCAGGTCTGATATTGTTAGAGAATCCGGTCTATCTGGTTTTGTCTGAACAGCATAACGAGTAGTTTCTGTCACAATTTTTTCCAAAATATCATTCGTAAAAAAGTAGGTAAAAAATTGATATGGACTTTGCAATTCCATCACCGCTGGAGGCAATTCCTCGTTTCCTCCGAATTTGACTGCATCCTCATTATAAACAAGTGATTGTTTTTTCCATACTAATTTCCTTGTATTCATGCTAAAAGCCGGAAGTTCTGAACTAGTACCTGGTAATGGTGATTGTTCATCATTGTTAACCAAAGGAGGATCCTCTTCATCGATCCCAGTTAGACCTTCATCTATGACCTCGTCTTCTTGCTGATCTTCAAGCTCTCTCACCAACTCTTCCCGAGATGTATAGTACGGTATATCGTCTTCGTCTGATTCTAACCCGTCATCTGATATTTCGCCATTTTCTAAACGCTGAAGCAAATTTTCTATCTCCCTATCTGAAAACAACACACCACATGCAAAACCAAACCTCCAATAAGCTCAAAACACAAACCAAAATGAAACTACAATAACCTTTTCTAAGATTCCCAAAAAAGAACGTTAGTGCATGATGTATCGAAATCGATACATGGATAAAAACGAACTTTTGAGAAACAAATATAAAATAAAAGTGCAAAATACAAGCATCTGCGTATAGATTTCAGACTTACCTTCCATCCTGGTATTTTTTCAAGAAAAAATATTCGTAATTTCCCGTTATGGCACCAGATACAAATTTGAAATTTTCACAACTACTTGCTTGCGACCATAGACATTGTGAGTAAAAAAAGGCAAATTGTCAGAACTGTCACATGTCAAATCTTTTTTTTTTTAGTAATAGGCAACGATAAGATTGGCAATTCTACCTGACAGGTCAGTTTAAAAATAAAATCGGAATATGGCTCTGAAGTCTCAGTATCGTTTTCGATACTTTATGCATTTAAGGGCTAAGGAGGTCAAGCGCATTATATTTAGTGCTTACTGCACGTCTTTTTACTCCTGCAGTCTGTGGGCTCATTATACTCAGAAATCGTACAACGCCCTTCGAGTCCAGTACAAACACGCTTTCAGGGTGCTGATGAGGTTGCCCTGATACTGCAGTGCATCGGGGATGTTTGCTGAAGCTCACGTTGACTGCTTTTAAACTGTGATGAGGAAGCGGTGCGCATACCTGGTCAGAAGGGTGCGGGGCAGCGCCAACAGCATCCTGTCCATGATAGCAAGCAGGCTAGATTGTGCATTTGTGAACCACCGTTCCAGGGTAATCAGCTGGGCCTGTCACCTTGCAGCAGTGATGTCGCAAACTGTTTTTTTGTTTTGTGTTTTACTAACATATGTAGTTTTTAAGTACATTGTTACTAACACTATGAGTCTTTTTAATTGAAATAAATGTAAATTATTATTATTATTTCGTCTATTTATTTTTAAATACATATATTTTACATTTTTAAATATATCTTTAAAAAAATCATAAAATACATTTAAAAATAGTAGCCCAACGGTGTCGGGAGCAGGGTCCAAGCTACCGGTGGTTAGGGCTCCAGAGAAAGGAACCTCCTCACAATACGAGCCGTATCGAGGAGTACTGCCTTCTGTATCAGGCCCTTTATCCAACCGCGTAACGCCAGCTTCGACAGATGGTCGTCGAAGCTTTTGGCCCTCACGCCATTGGCCGTAACGACTATCGGCACAATGACAGCTGAGTCCACATTCCACATGTCGACAACCTCGTGAGCTAAGTCGAGATACTTGATTTGCTTCTCTTTCTCAGCCTTCACGAGGCTCTCGTCATGCGGGATGGTAACATCAATTACCATTGTGCGGCGCGCTAATCGGTCTATCACCACTATATGAAGCTTATTGGCAACAATAGTCCTATCAGTGATGATAGACCGATCCCAGTACGTGACATGGTCATTTTCGAGAACTGGGTCGGGCACATACTTGTAATACGGTACCTCAGAATCCACGAGTTTGTATTTCAAAGCAAGTTGCTGATGGATAATCCTGGCCACTTGGTTGTGCCTGTGTAAGTACTCGCCGTTAGCCAGACGAGAACAACCAGACATAATATGTCTGATGGATTCACCCGGACGGTGGCATGCCCGACACACGTTTTTTTTTTACTATTTATAGGCGCGCGTTTGACCTCTATCTCACCTGATGGTAAGCGATGATTTGGTCGAAGATGGAGCACGCTTGCCTTATTCACTCTTGACTTAAAGACTCCCAGGTTGTAGCTATCAGGAAACACAGACTCCGGCAGGGAATTCCACTCCTTAGCTGTACACACTATGAATTTGTTCCCAAAACGTTTAGTGCGTGTGGGTGGGATGTCCACCATGTACCGGTGGCGCATCGCCGTTCGTCTTGTGGTCCGATGATGGAACGGGCTTGGCGGAATTAAATTATGCAATTCCGTCGCACATTCCCCAAAATGCAACCGGTAGAAAACCGACAGGCTAGCGACTCGTCGTCGATGCTCAAGACTTTGAAGCTTCGTCGCGACGAGCCTATCATTGCCGATGATCCTCTTGGCTCGTTTCTCAATTGACTCAAGGGCATCAAGCTGGTATCTGGCAAATCCGTCCCAAAGATGAGAGCAGTACTCCATACACGATCGAACTTGCGCCTGATAGAGTCTCGAGCAGCTGTTCCGGCGTGAAGTACCGTCTAGACCCCCAACTTCTTTGCAGCCACTTGAGCTTTTGCCTCTATGAAAGGGCCAAAATTGAGGGTAGATGTTAATGTAACCCCAAGAAGCTCAAGTTGGTCAATTATCGGCACGGCTGCACCTCGGAAAGATGGAGCTGGGTGGAATTAGCTGGGAGGAAATCCGCGATCCAATCACACAATCCGGCGGGTAGACCGAAGGAAGGAAGCTTACTAATAAGGCTATCGTGCCATACCTTGTCGAAGGCCTTCGAGATGTCAAGGGAGACCGCTAGAGCCTCCCCGTGCTTCTCTATGGCCTCACTTCAGATGTGAATGGCATACGCAAGAAGATCCCCTGTAGACCGATTTCGGCGGAACCCGTATTGTCGGTCACTAAGGACATCATTCGCTTCTATAATTCGACGGGTCAGCTCGACTACCTTTCTTGGGCACGGGCTGCACGTTAGCTTGCTTCCAAGCCTTCGGCACTTTTCCAGTCTCAAACGAAAGGCGAAATAGGCGTGTCAAGATCGGAGACAACTCAGGCGCACAAGTCTTCAGAACAATTGCCGGTATCCCGTCGGGGCCACTAGCCTTGAAGCAATTGCTGATGTCAACAATAAATTTTATACAAAACTATTTACGTCCATGCGGACAAGTCAGTCGCAGATTAGCATCCAAACCGCGCTCCCGTGTCATAATTAATCAAAAGAAAAATGAGGTTACCAAAATCGTGTGTGTATTTTTTGTGCAATAAACTGGGTGAAATCACATTTGGGTTTTTTTAAAAAGACAATCAGCGGCTGCCGCCTAACATTGGTGTCAGAAGTAAAGGATTTCGTAAGTGGTTTCCGCGATAAACCCCGAAATTAGAACCCGTGGTCGTCGCGTTTGTCAAAGTGATCGACGGTGAGTCTCAACCCCTCGCGTTGAGCCCGCATCTGAGCTGCCCAGCATCGTGGTCGACAGTAAGCCTCCTCCTGCATCGAGCCTGCACCACTGCCGAAAGCACTTGTGGTCGACGATAAGTCTCCGCCTGCGCAGTGAGCCCGCACCACTACCACACCTCTACCACCGCCAAGATCTCCACTTTCTTCTCGTCATCTTCTCTCCGGGGCCGGTTTTACCACTGGTACTCTCCACCAGCGCCATACTACCAGCATCTGCACTCGTCGCCATCACCAGGAGCGTCACGTGATCGTATTTGTCGTCCGCCAAATCACCCTCGGTCGCAACCACGTGTCGTTTGTCATTTACACAGAACTTTTTGGACTTTAATATTTACTCATTAGTGACAAGAATGTTCCAGATTGTGCTGTTTCTGTAAGTAGTTTTAATTTTTCTTTCCTGTCTCTTTTTGTTTAGAACTCGCATTTCACATTTCTGTGTATATCTGTGTATCCGCTCAAGACCTAAATACCTTAGTCCTTCCTGAATCATGTCGCCAAAACAAGAGCCCTCGGAAAAGGTCACTTTAAATGTCCTCACAAAATTCATAAGGCCATATACAGGTGATCGAGAGACCCTTCCAGCATTTCTCACAAACTGCGACAATGCTATGTCACTAGCAGCGTCTGAACAGCAAGGCATATTATGTAAATATATTATTTCCCAATTAGAGGGAAAAGCCCAACTAGCATGCAGTCTGAAAACCTTCACAGATTGGTCACATCTAAAAAGCTTTCTTAAAACCTCATTTGGTGAAAGAAAACACAGTTCTCATTTGTTAGTAGATTTACAAAGCTGTAAACAGCAAGCATCCGAATCCGTAACGCAATTTGCTCTAAAAGTTGAAGCCTGCCTAACACGCATTCAGGCAGATATTCACTATTCATGCACAAATCAAACAGAGCTCACTGGCAGAATAGCTGCTATGGAAGACCTCGCTTTAAATACATTTATATTGGGACTTAACCCCAACATATCAAATATAGTAAGATGTCGGAATCCTTCTTCACTAAATGATGCCGTTACACACGCGGTAGAAGAAGAGAAGCTATTTAATCTAACACGCGTATCTCAGCGAACAGGAAAATTCTGTTCTCATTGTAACAAGCCAGGTCATACATCTAATGAATGCTTTAAGAAAAAACCAAACTCTAACTCCTCAAACAACCCTCCGACCCAAAAATCTTATCATGTTTCCAATCCTTCAACCTCGTCATTTTCAGGCAATTGTGAAGCTTCACATAATTCTAATAATAACTCAAAATTTTGCGCATATTGTAAAAATAAAGGACATGTGATTAATGAGTGTCGCAAGCGTCAGTATAATAATCAACGCCGTTCCAATAATTCGCAACCTGAAGCCACTAGGCAAGAACAAAGAATCGACGTCAATTCCCATGCATCGAATAGCGATGCACGTGTTCATCATTGTGAATGTAATTGTAATAATGAAACTAAAGATAACCACGAAAGTGATTTAAACTTAAATTGATTTCGGATGTGTGCCTGCCGAAGTCGAAAAATAATAAAGGCACGAACCTACATACTAAATCTTTTTCATCTCAGAAACCTTGCAACCAAGGACTGAGTCATACTAAATCATTCTCATCTCAGAAACCTTGCAACCAAGGACTGAGTCTTACTAAATCTTTTACACCTCAGAAACCTTGCAACCAAGGACTGAGTCTTACTAAATCTTTTACACCTCAGAAACCTTGCAACCAAGGACTGAGTCTTACTAAATCTTTTACACCTCAGAAACCTTGTAACCAAGGACTGAGTCATACTATATCCTACTCACCTCGACTGGTCAATAAACAATCGAGTCTTAAAAAATCTTACAATGCACCTCAGAACAATCTGAGTCTTACTAAAAATAAATGCAACTTACTTAACAATAATTCTGAATCGTCTACTAATTCTAATCATGCATCTGAAAATAACCTGAGCCTTAACTATAATTCAAATGACATACGTCCTACTTATACTAAATCTTCATGGTCTCAAAACGGGACTCATAAACCTATTCAATCGCCTGAGAACTCCAAAGTTTCAGTGCCTATTTTTGAAACAAACATACATAAATACAAAGTCTCTTTGCCGTTTACAAATCTCATCACGAAATATTTAAAAAAACCTCTTAGTTTTCTCATCGACACTGGTTCTAGTGTCAGTATCGTAAAACAATCTAGTTTGTCGTGTAAACCTAAACTCAGTGATGAAATAATTCAGCTTAAAGGTATAAATAATGCTAATTCTTATAACGAAACCTTGGGCACATTTCAATTAGAGTTTCAAATATGTTAAGAGCTTTTTCAACATAAATTCCACATCATTACGGATGAGCTAAACCTCAAATATGATGGTATAATTGGTACAGATTTTTTACGTATTTATAATGCCAATATAGATTATAATTCTAAGCACATGAATTTATGCGGTCATAATGTACCTATTTTGTTTGACATGCCAACCTACGTTATACCGGCACGTTGTGAAGCCGTAATCGAATGCATGGTGTCAAATGACTCCTCAGAATTACACAATTTACGCGAAGCGCTTGTACTAGATCACGTTGTAAGTGAAGGTGTTTATTTAGCTAATTGTATTGTAACTTTAAAACCAAATAATCGAGTCAATATTTCAGTTCTAAACACAACTGAATCTGATATTGAAATTCATGATTTTAAAGTCAATCTAACTTCTATGGACTCTCCTTATGTTCATCAACCTCATGAGATAATTCACACTGTTTCTTTATCCGCGTCTGAACGACGTGATCGCGTTCTTAACCAAATCAGACATGATCTTCTCAATTCCGAAGAAAGACAAGCTTTATTAGAATGCTGCGCTGATTTCAGTGATATATTCTACCTTGAGGGTGACCCCCTCACCTGCACTAACGCTATCCAGCACTCAATTAACACCGGCAATGCACCACCTATAAATGTAAAGTCTTATCGCTTTCCAGAGTGTCATAAAGATGAAGTAGATAAGCAAATAAAAAAAATGCTCGATCAAAAGATCATAAGACCGTCAAATTCCCCCTGGAGTGCTCCTGTTTGGGTAGTACCTAAAAAAATGGACGCCTCGGGACAACGAAAGTGGCGAATCGTCATCGATTACAGACGACTCAATGACGTCACAGTGAATGAAGTTTACCCCATTCCCTTAATCTCAGATATCTTAGATCAGTTAGGTCACTCCAAATATTTTTGTGTTCTCGATCTGGTGTCAGGTTTCCACCAAATTAATATAAATCCTGCTGACTCAGAAAAAACTGGATTTACTGTTATCAACACAAATGGGACCTCAGGCCACTACGAATTCACTAGAATGCCATTTGGGTTAAAAAATGCCCCTTCAACCTTTCAACGTCTTATGAATACGGTCTTATCCGGACTTCGAGGTCTTCATTGCTATGTATACTTAGATGATTGTATCGTGTATGGAAGTTCCTTAACTGCAGTAATAGAGAAACTAAGACTTGTATTCGACAGACTTCGTCAATTCAACTTAAAACTTCAGCCCGATAAATGTGAATTCCTAAGACGTGAAGTAAATTATTTAGATCATACTATCACTGATAAAGGTGTCTCTCCGAACCTCGACAAAGTTAAAGCTGTCTCTGAGTATCCTGTTCCTAAAAATCCAAAAGATATAAAATCTTTTCTAGGCCTTATCGGCTACTATCGTCGATTTATCGAAAACTTCTCAAAACTCACTAAGCCTCTAACTTCTCTTATAAAAAAGGATACAGCCTTTTATTGGAATATCGAACAACAAAATGCATTCGACATTTTAAAAGAAAAATTAACCACAGCTCCTTTACTCCAATACCCTGATTTCTCACAACCTTTTCTCGTCACTACGGACGCAAGTAACTACGCCGTAGGCGCTGTTCTTTCCCAAGGTCAAATTGGTATAGACAAGCCAATTGCATATGCATCGCGCACACTCAACAAAGCCGAAGGAAATTACTCCACTACCGAAAAGGAATTGTTAGCCATCATTTTTGCCGTTAAAACTTTCCGCCCTTATCTTTACGGCAACAAATTTAAAATCATCGCTGATCACAGACCTCTCGTTTGGCTCTTTAATGTAAAAGACCCGGGTGGTCGCCTCATTCGGTGGCGTTTAAAGCTGGAGGAATACGATTACGAGATAGTTTATAAACAAGGCAAACTTAATTCAAACGCCGATGCCTTATCGCGTCACCCGATACTTGCTATAACACGTAGTAACATCTTTAACAATCAATCTTATGAAGAGTATTTTAAGTTACAATTCACTAAATCTATACCTACGACTAACACACAAATTGAAGAACATTCTGAAGCTCTACACCTCACTAAATGTAAGCTGATAGCTTGTCCAACATCACTAGATTTTGACAATTCCATGCCACACTGTGAAAATCTTCTTTCCCAAATTGAAAACGCTTCTGACATAATCGCAACTGAACGCGAATTGGATTCGGTATTTACAACATTTTCTAATGGAAAACATTACTACTTCTTATTCACCAAAGTGTATCATTACGAAGAAGTTAATTACAAAACAATTTACTCACTTTTAATTAAATTACGCGACTCCATTATAGACAAAAATACAAATGAATCAGAGCTCGCTATATCAGACTTCAGTGAACCATTCTCTAAACTATCCTATAGTAAAATATATAACATGCTTACCTTCATCTTCCATAACACTAACATTAAAATACATATCTATAAAAATCAAATTATTTACCCCACTCCAGTTGAAGTACCCAAAATACTTCAAGAAAATCATGATTCACCCATTGCTGGACATCCGGGTATGAAACGAATGCTGAGCCGTATTAAGGCATCGTATTATTGGAAATCAATGCGCTCGGATATCGAAAATTACGTCAAAAATTGTAAATTGTGTCAAACAAACAAACCGTTACGTCTATCCAATAAAGCGCCTATGGAAATCACCTCTACTAGTACTAAACCTCTTGAAAGACTAGCACTGGACATTGTAGGACGTCTCCCAGAAGCTGGTTTTCAGAAATTCAAATATATTTTGACCTTACAAGACGATCTAACCAAATTTACTTGTGCTTACCCTATGATTTCCTCAACTAGCGACGAAGTTGCACGTAATTTAATACATTTTATGTCATTGTTTGGTTTTCCTAAAACAATACTCACTGATTTGGGCACATGTTTTACGTCTGATCTTTTCAAACAAGTAACAGAAATCTGTAAAATCAAATCTATTTTCACTACGCCTTACCATCCACAGACCAACGGAGCTTTAGAGCGTAGCCACGCTACTCTTAAGGAGTATCTAAAATCATTCGTCAATGAGAATCAGAACGATTGGCATTGTTATTTAGCTACCGCTCTCTTATCTTATAACACTACTCCTCACACCACTACTCAGTTTACTCCCTTTGAACTCTTATTCGGTTATAAACCTGTAATTCCAAACTCTATTTACGGAACTAATGATAATAATAGTTATCACGAATATGTTCGAGCTCTTCAGTATAGAATGAAGTTTAGTCGTCAAAAGGCAATAGAAAATATTCTTGATAGTAAAGAAATTTCTAAACGATATTATGACGGATCCAGTCGTAGAGTCACTTATAAAACAGGTGATATGGTATGTGAAACACCATCACCGACTTCGAAAGGCCTTATCCCCTATTTGGAAAGGTCCTTATAAAATTATCAAACTAAATGGCAATCATAATGTAACTGTTTGTATTAACCGTAAACATGTTAAATATCATACCAATGAAATTAAACCCGCTCACGCATAGTCCCTCTCTTTTCAGAACGCTATGGCGTCACAGCCTCGCAGAGCCTTCTTTAACACCAATAGTGCACAGTCCTGGAATTTATTTCGACCCGACCAATACCATATATTTTTATAATGATTACTGGAAAGTAATTACACATTTAGATATTGTATCAATTGAACCACATCTTAGTAATATTGAAAATTTAATTAAAAAACGTTGGATCTTTGTATTAAATCTGAATTAAGTGAGTTTATGCAATGTAAGGATTTATTTAGCCCAATCGAAGTTAACCTTCAAACTAATGTTATTAAATTAGATTCATTATCCCATATTATATCCTCAGACTCGCCTAATAGGTTCAAAAGATAATTAGAATTTGGTGGTGAGATCTTAAAATTCTTTTTTGGGACATTAGATGCCGACGATGCCCGGAAATATGATACCGCTATTGACTCTTGTCAAAAAAGTGAAACTGAATTATTTTATTTAATGAAAGAAAATATACACATAATTAAGTCCACAATAAATACTTTTAATGCTACTATTTCGAGATTAAATAAGAATGAATTGAGACTAAAATCCCAAATTGACCATCTTAATGAAATTTTATCGCAAACCACTAAAAATAACAATGAAGTTATTTACATATCCAAAATATATAATTTTGTCAATATAATAGAAGGTTCTCTATTAATCATTACCAATTTTCTGGACTCTGTTCTAAACGCTATTTTATTTGCCAAAGCTAATGTATTACACCCCTCAATTATTACTCCAACTAACCTTTTGATTGAAATATCGAAACAGAGCCATGTGATGAATAAACGTTTAGACTTCCCCGTTCCTCTTAATATCGAAAATATTCATACAATAATCGACGTGTCACAATTAACCGCATACTACTACAACAAAAGAGTTGTTTTTGTTATGAAAATCCCTCTCATCTCAAATACTAAATATAATGTTTATAAATTAATTCCCTTACCTACTCCACCTGATCAAAATAATCCAAATACCTTTGCCCTTATTCACCCAACGAGTCCCTATCTTGCTATCACAGATGACCGACTAAACTATGCAATGTTATCTAGCATAAATATCAAAGAATGTCTTAAAATAAGTAATGATTACTCAATTTGTCAATTATCAACTATTTATTCCAGTAATTCCAATCCATCTTGTGAAGTTAAGTTATTAAGCGAAGTAATTTTATCATTGCCCAGTGAATGTGATTATAAATTATTGTATGGTCAAATTGATATCTGGCATAAACTGCATAGTAATGAATGGATATATGTACAATCAAACCCAAATAAGTTAACCGTAAAATGTAATGCTAATATGAAAGATTACCCAGTCCTTGGAACTGGATTGTTAAGTTTATCTCCTGACTGTATAGGTTATTCTAAAACTTTACAACTTATTCCATCAACCACTTCAAGTTCCGAATATAAAAATCAATTTATAATTGACTTCGATATAACAAAAGACGATTGTTGTAATAAGGATATAATTAATAAAACCATTCCCTTACTCTCACCGCTATCTTTAAGTAATATAGATCTAGACTCATTGAAGCATACGTCTCATAAATTAGATGCTCTTGAATCAGAGATAAATAAGTACCAAGAACAATCGCATTTTGTTAAATATGCAACCTATTATTCTGGTTTTACTTATTTAGTAGCAACTGTTATAATTCTGTTTATCATATATAAGTTATTTAGTTGGTATTTCAATAGCAGAAAACAAAGATCAATGTGTTGTATTCAAATTTTTAATCAATGTAATTCAAAAAGAACAGTGCAACATGAAAATAGGATAACTAAATCGATTGAAATGATAGAACATTCTATATCTGATAAATCTGATAATGATAATGAGCATTACTTGTCCCAGAGGAATCTTAATAATTGAGTATTATCTTAAGTTTTATTATTAGGCAATTTTTTATATGGGTTTCCAATTTTGTTATTTTTGTTTTTATTACGACATTTTTATAGCTTTTAAGTTGTATTTCTATTTGCGTAGATTTTTATATTCTTTTTCTTTATATTCCATGGGTTATTTTAATTTTAAGATTTTTTTAGTTAATTCTTTATAACCTTTTTCTCTTCCTATTGTAAAGCCTCATTTTTCTTTTTCGCGATTTCGCTTCATCATTTAAGATAAAGCTCCATTTAAAGGGGGGAGATGTTATATCCATAAACTATATCGAAGCAATTGCTGATGTCAACAATAAATTTTATACAAAACTATTTACGTCCATGCGGACAAGTCAGTCGCAGATTAGCATCCAAACCGCGCTCCCGTGTCATAATTAATCAAAAGAAAAGTGAGGTTACCAAAATCGTGTGCGTATTTTTTGTGCAATAAACTGGGTGAAATCACATTTGGGCTTTTTTAAAAAGACAATCAGCGGCTGCCGCCTAACAGAACGATAGACACAGCCGTTAACAACCCACAGCGTTGAGAACCTGGAGTCTTCACGGTTGCGGAGACGCCGATAGCAGATGTCGTCCCGGGCGTACATACATACACCCGCGCGTGGTTTGAAATGGTGCTCCAGGGTAAACCCTGGGTATAAACACGTCTGACGGACATCCGATCTGCGTCTCCGACAGAAACAAGACACGTCCACCGTCCCGTCCTTCATAATATGCCTCCGGTAGTTATTCGTCAAGATAACTTCGTCCATAATCGCACAGACAAAACCTTCAGTTTCCCCGAAGAGATCACTGAAACGTAGCCAGGCCACGGACGCTAAAAAATCTACATCGGACCCATTTAGAGCCCGATAGAAGCACCCGTGAAGCTCCTAGCCTTTCCATACCTCCTTGCGGTCATCTGTGGTAAGTATCACAGGTCTGCGCCAGTTCTCTTTAGCCATGGACAACGGGGTGAGTCCCTTGTCCACTGTGACCACACCTCGGTGCATACCCATGTCAGCTTTGAGAAAATATTCTCTGAGACTGCATATCTCGCGGTTGTGATGAATCTTGGCGTTTGAAAAGCCTCGACCTCCACACTTCCGCGGGATGTAGTCTCATCACCGACGATCGTGGGTGATGCATCCGATTTGCGGTCAGCAGTGTGCGGACTCTCCTATCCAGGGCGTCGAGTTCGGTTTGAGTCCATTTGAGTATGGCGAAAGAGTACATTAATACCGGCATGACCCAACCATTGAAGGCGCGCACCTTATTTCCGCCCGACAAAAGGCTATTCAAAACCTTTTTCAGGCGGCCAAAGAATCGCTCCTTTAATAATTGCTTCATGTTAGCAACATAAATGCCCAATGCTTCCGACGTACCCAAATACTTGAAGGTTTTGGTTGAGCTGAGGGATCTAACCTGTATGGAATCCGAAAGTTGAATTCCCTCAGATTCCATAATTTCCCCTTTCTTTACATGCATGACTGCACATTTGTCCACACCAAATTCCATCCTGGTGGCACTACTGAAGGTTTCAGTTACCTTCAGTAGCTCCATCAGTCGCGAATTGTTGGGGGCAAAGAGTTTCAGATCATCCATATAAAGAAGGTGAGATATGGCCTGACCACCTCTTCTCAACCGATAGCCCAGACCTGAATCCTCCAGCAATGTGCTTAGAGGATTCAGAGCCAGGCAAAACCAAAGCGGACTCAAACTGTCGCCCTGAAATATTCCCCGTTTAATCCATACAGGCTCATCGTTCCCATGAATCGGTCGACATCCTGGATAGCGAAGGACTGTTTTCCATTGCCTCATACATGACTCAAGGAAGGTGCGTAGAGTTGCATGTATTTTGTACAACTCCAACACCTTCATGAGCCAAGTATGTGGCACAGAGTCATAGGCCTTCTTGTAGTCTATCCAACATGTCGACAGATCCTTGCGGGATCGACGAACCTGTTGGCTTATGGCCATGTCTATGAGGAGAAGCTCCTTAGTGCCGCGGGACCCCTTCCTACATCCATTCTGAGAGGCAGGCATAATTGAGTTAGTTTCAATGTGCTCATTCATCTTCACTCTCAGGATGGATGTAAGAAGTTTATAGACCGTCGACAAACAAGTAATTGGTCTATAGTTCTTGGGTTCCGCGGGACTACCGGTCTTAAGGAGCAGTTGGGTAACGCCAGTTGTTAGATACTGTGGTAGCGACCCAGACTCTAAGGAAGACTGGAATTGAGATATTTTTATTATTATTAGATTTTATTATTATTATTCTCTTTATTTGTTATCCTTACATACTAATTTACATTTTTAAATATTTCTTAAAAACAACACATTATAAAAAAAACATTTAAAAATATAAAAAATAGTAGTCCGCCGGTGTCGGGAGCAGGGTCCAAGCTACCGGTGGTTAGGGCTCCAGAGAAAGGAACCTCCTCACAATACGAGCCGTATCGAGGAGTACTGCCTTCTGTATCAGGCCCTTAATCCAACCGTGTAACGCCAGCTTCGACAGATGGTCGTCGAAGCTTTTGGCCATCAGGCCATTGGCCGTAACGACTATCGGCACAATGACAGCTGAGTCCACATTCCACATGTCGACAACCTCGTGAGCTAAGTCGAGATACTTGATTTGCTTCTCTTTCTCAGCCTTCACGAGGTTCTCGTCATGCGGGATGGTAACATCAATTATCATTGTGCGGCGCGCTAATCGGTCTATCACCACTATATCAGGCTTATTGGCTACAATAGTCCTATCAGTGATGATAGACCGATCCCAGTACAACGTGACATGGTCATTTTCGAGAACTGGGTCGGGCACATACTTGTAATATGGTACCTCAGAATCTACAAGTTTGTATTTCAAAGCAAGTTGCTGATGGATAATCCTGGCCACTTGGTTGTGCCTGTGCAAGTAGTCGCCGTTAGCCAGACGAGAACAACCGGAGATAATATGTCTGATGGACTCACCCGGACGGTGGCATGCCCGACACACGTCCACTGTCCCGTCCTTCATAATATGCCTCCGGTAGTTATTCGTCAAGATAACTTCGTCCATAATCGCACAGACAAAACCTTCAGTTTCCCCGAAGAGATCACTGAAACGTAGCCAGGCCACGGACGCTAAAAAATCTACATCGGACCCATGAAGAGCCCGATAGAAGCGCCCGTGAAGCTCCTTGCCTTTCCATACCTCCATGCGGTCATCTGTGGTAAGTATCACAGGTTTGCGCCAGTTCTCTTTAGCCATGGACAACGGGGTGAGCCCCTTGTCCACTGTGACCACATCTCGGTGCATACCCATATCAGCTTTGAGAAAATATTCTCTGAGACTGCACATCTCGCGGTTGTGGAGAGTCTTGGCGTTTAAAAAGCCTCGACCTCCACACTTCCGCGGGATGTACAGTCTCATCACCGACGATCGTGGGTGATGCATCCGATTTGCGGTCAACAGTGTGCGGACTCTCCTATCCAGGGCGTCGAGTTCGGTTTGAGTCCATTTGAGTATGCCGAAAGAGTACATTAATACTGGCATGACCCAACCTTTGAAGGCGCGCACCTTATTTCCGCCCGACAAAAGGCTATTCAAAACCTTTTTCAGGCGACCAAAGAAGCGCTCCTTCAACGATTGCTTCATGTCAGCAACATTAATGCCCAATGCTTCTGACATACCCAAATACTTGTAGGTTTCGGTCGAGCTGAGGGATCTAACCTGTATGGAATCCGAGAGTTGAATTCCCTCAGATTCCATTATCTCCCCTTTCTTTACATGCATGACTGCACATTTGTCCACACCAAATTCCATCCTGATGGCACTACTGAAGGTTTCAGTTACCTTCAGTAGCTCCATCAGTCGCGAATTGTTGGGGGCAAAGAGTTTCAGATCATCCATATAAAGAAGGTGAGATATGGCCTGACCACCTCTTCTCAACCGATAGCCCAGACCTGAATCCTCCAGCAATGTGCTTAGAGGATTCAGAGCCAGGCAAAACCAAAGCGGACTCAAACTGTCGCCCTGAAATATTCCCCGTTTAATCCATACAGGCTCATCATTCCCCTGAATCGGTCGACATCCTGGATAGCGAAGGATTGTTTTCCATTGCCTCATACATGACTCAAGGAAGGTGCGTAGAGTTGCATCTATTTTGTACAACTCCAACACCTTCATGAGCCAAGTATGTGGCACAGAGTCATAGGCCTTCTTGTAGTCTATCCAACATGTCGACAGATCCTTGCGGGATCGACGAACCTGTTGGCTTATGGCCATGTCTATGAGGAGAAGCTCCTTAGTGCCGCGGGACCCCTTCCTACATCCATTCTGAGAGGCAGACATAATTGAGTTAGTTTCAATGTGCTCATTCATCTTCACTCTCAGGATGGATGTAAGAAGTTTATAGACCGTCGACAAACAAGTAATTGGTCTATAGTTCTTGGGTTCCGCGGGACTACCGGTCTTATGGAGCAGGTGGGTAACGCCAGTTGTTAGAAACTGTGGTAGCGACCCAGACTCTAAGGAAGACTGAAATTGAGATGCCAGAAGTGCGTGTGAGCTGCTATACCACTTAAGCCAGAAGTTATGCAGCCCGTCCGGTCCCGGAGACTTCCAGTTCGGTAATGGACGGACTGCTCTGGCTACATCTAGTGGAGTGATGGTAATTTCATCCATTTGTGGTATAGCTTCACACACGCGCTCGACATTGCGCATCCAGCCACCCTCGGCATGACAGACGGGCACCGACCAGATGTTTCGCCAAAATGTACTCGTGGCAACATCATCTGGGCGGCACACGTCTGTCACACTATGTTCAGGTCGCTCCCAAGCTCTGTATACCCACCTCTCATCGCTCTGGAACATGCGGTTTTGCGAGTATCGGTCAACCCGCCGCTTATACCGCCGAATACGGCTTGCCCATGCACAAACTTTCTGCTTCAGGAAGTCGATGCGCTCTGTGACACGGGACGTGTAATCTCGAGGGCTGATATCAGTCCCCGAAAACGCCCGTCTCACAAAGCGCATCACGCGTGGTCGTGTGTTGCCCTCCCTGAAGCAGTATAGTTTGCCGATGAGTGCCCTAGCCTCATCGATACGCCGCTCGATCCTGCACTGCCAGGCTGGCGCAACAGGCTTTGGTCGTATAGCTTCGTCACAACTAGGGAACTTGACGTTCGCTATACGACATGCCGCAACAGCCCCGCAAAACAGGATTGAGTGCGTATCAACGAGGCTCTCGCTGCTTTCGAAGATGTTCTGCAGCAGCGAATCCAAGGCACACACTAGCGCCCTATTCTTTTTGTGCATAGGCAACCTTGGTAATCGGGGCCAAAGTTCGATCGGGGTTAACCTATACTCGCGAAGCGCATCCTCCAGTGCGCTCCTCAATTTATCATTGCACTGGCTACTTACCGTGACAACCCTATCATCTACCTCATCACTAACATTAACGGGCCGCGGTGTGATTGCGCCACAAGTTGGCGCCTGTACCGCGGTCTGAGTCGGGGTCGAGATGATAAGGTTGCCGAGTACCTCTGAGCGCAGCCTATCAAGTGCGGCATCGTCCAACCTGTGATTACGTTGGATGACCCGCACCTGATCCGACAATCGTTGAGCCGAGACGTTCACGGTTGGTTCCAGGTCCAGAAACAGAGACAGCATCCTGACACGGTACGCAGTGAGGTTAGTTCCCCCCTCTGTAGACCCGTAGTATGCGCGCATGACGTTTTCATTCATGGACTGCGTCCATCTCATGCGCTGCACACAACCACCGGTAGCGGGGACCCGGCTCGGGGCCGGTTGGCCCCTAGGTCCCAAGCCCCTCGGTGGCCGGCCTCTCCCCTGCCGACGCACAGGTGTTGGCGACGTCGGCGGAGAGAAATACTCGTCGCTGGAGCTCGACACGACTGCAGCCGCCGGTGACATTGGTGATCCGCTGTCCGGCGGCGGCGAGGTGGAGCTCAGCGACGGGTCCGGGGATGGTAGGCGTGCGCGTTTTGATGCTGCTCTAGTCAGCATTATTCAAGCTTTTATCATTCCGTTATTTCATAGGTATTTCAGTGGCATTTTTGTGACATATGTCAAAACGTGTCCGGTCATAGAATATTTTTTCTTCTTCCTGCATTTTTTACTTTTTGGATTATTTATAGGTTTTAGTGGTTATGATCCAAATCTTGAGAGTTTCTTTTACTTAATTATGGATTTGTACGGACTAAAAGTATTAATAAAACGAATAAATTGGAGAACAAAAACAAAGCTTGAACTGACAGCCAGAGTTGCCAGCTCATTATTATTATTATTATTATATACTTTATCCTTGTCGAACCCCTTACACAAACTATGTAATCTCGACGACAAGGCTTTATTTATGAGGTTCATCTTCACTCCAGGGGAGACTTCAAATCTGACAGATTTCAAATCTACCATTGTCTAAATGACGAGTAGTTTTGTCTAAAATGATGATGGCCTTAGCATCCTCCATGTTTACCTTCTAGTCGATAATAATCTCTGATGAGGCTATCTAACATCAGACAAAGAATTTGGAGTAAATTACCAAATAAAACCCAACCTAAAGCGGTACGGTCAGCAGCAGGCTGCAGCGCGATTCCTACTCTATTTTCCTTCTATAGCAACAAATGCCAATCTGATGTTCCTATTGGCATTTGGGCATTGTCATACTAAATACTAACCCAGCCGATACACCTTGGAGGTGCTGGAAGCTAGTAAAATCAAAAGGCATTTATTCAAACTAGTCTGAAAATCAGCACTTTTTGAACGTCAAAATTTACATGAAGACAGTTCTCCAAATCGCCCAGCCCGTCACCACTTCCTAGTATTTTAGATGGGACGAAGAAGTGGCCAACGAACTCCCCAGCAACACAACTGTCTGTTAAGTTTAACCACTCTGCATGACAAGATTTTGACGTTTGACACACCAGCTGAGTCGACGGGATTTTGCGAATTACGTCATCAAATTCAGGAATTACATCAAATTTCGGCAATCGAATTTATTATGAAAAATTTGATCCCCTAGGTATATTATACGATAAGTTTGTGAGAAATATCTTAAATTCCAAGTTAAAGTCGTTCAAATCGCTTCAGTCTACTTAAAAATGTGTCTTAAATATGAATTACATCACCTCTCAAAAAGTAGTCAACATAGATTTTCTGAAAATATATGAGTAAACAAACTTCTCGCTTGCTAAAAAGATGCAAAAGGGCAAATCAAGACATAATCATTGTAGTTGAGTTCTTCGTTTTGTCCTTATTCATACATAAGTTAATTATAAATACGATCGAATCTTGACAAAAAAATATCTACGTTGAAATTTTGATGACAGCGATATCTGAGGCTAAAAACATGAAAATTGTGGATATCGGACACCCAAACTCCATTACGGGGGTAGTGGTTTGCTCATCATTTGATTATCTGACGAATGTATCCATATTTCTAACGATAAATGTAGCGGTAATGAAATTTTTTGATTTCCAAAATCGAAGTTTCGCGCCAACTGTGTTTGTTTACGTTTTTATTTTACACAAATGTCACCCTATCACATGTAAATACGATTAAAAATATGACAATTATAAATCTAAATATTATAAAGAACAATAAAAACCCCAGATCTAAATGCAATTTACTAACACAGATCCAGTAACACGTAATTTCATTTAATTTTTAGGGTGTGCCATATCGATTATGCTAATCAATTTTTTTTTATTCATTCAATTCGATGAATTTAAAAGAGCGATTTTCATAAATCGATTCTTAGTAACTATAAAAATACTTTTAAGGCTTAAAATAAAATAAGCACTTATTATAAACATTTTTATGGTTTCTTATTAGAACCTGCTTTTTATATGTAATAAATAGCAGCTTCGGCCAGCCAGCCTTAGCCGCGGTGGCGGGCTTTGAAACTATCTCGACGATAACTTCGCGTGGGATCGCCGGAGCCCCGCAGCGCCGGAGCCGTGACAGAATCTATGCCTGCTGCATGTTGCATGCTTGCCTGCATACTGTATGCTTGCTTGCACTCTACATGTTGCATGCTCGTTTGCGTGCTGCATGCTTGCTTGCATGCTTGCTTGCATGCCGCATGCTTGCTGCTTCATGTTGCATGCTCGCCTGCATACTGCATGCTTGCTTGCATTATGCACGTTGCATGCTCGTTTACGTGCTGCATGCTTGCATGCCACATGCGGCATGCTTGCTGCATGCTTGCTGTATGCTTGCTGCATGATTGCTGTACGCTAGCTGCATTCATGGTGTATACTCTTTTATTCCCATCACCATTTGCCACCATTGCAGCTTCGCGGGGTTCTGTCGAGCGGGCCCGAATCCGAATGAAAAGTTTTGCTTGAGTAGAATTTACCCGCATTGTTTTTGTGACCGCGATGTTGTAATTTTATAGAAGGGTATGCATTTTGTCAATCGTTCAGAAACTGTCACTCGATAAAATGTTTTTCTTGATAAAAAATATTTGATTTGTTATTCTATGATTATCATGAATATTGAAACAAAGTTTATTTGTAACAAAAATCTATGATTTAAAATTATTCAAAGTAAGTATTCTGCGTATTGATTATTCTGTGAAATGATAATACGTCAAAAAAATATATATTTAGATATGAACTAGGTACAGCATTAAAGTACTAAATATATACACTTAAAATAAAATATCATAACTAAGATAAGGCGTCAAAAAATTCGTCCGCATCGCTGTCCACCGGAAGTGAGCCCAAAAGACTGGCGGCATTGCCACGTTGTATGGCAAAGCTTATCCTCTGTCCGAGGTAAAAGCCAGCCCTATGGTCACGCGAAGTGTCAACTAAGCGTTTAGAAAAATCTTTAAATAAGGCATGAGCACTCGGACCCCACGGTCCAAGAGTTTCAACCCCAAACGGCTCAAAAATATAATTGCCAACAAGGTTATTATATTTCCGCCGCTTGAGGTTCTCAGCAGCCGCAGCGGCAGTACCAGCACAGCATGACGAGCTAGGAAGATGGGATGGCGCAAGAGTATCGACACAAGTAGCGTCCCACATTAAAGGCCTACCGATCTTCCATGGAAACAAAGACATACCGTCCGGTCGCTTGCCGTCGTCGCGTGCCAGGCCATTGGGTTCTAGTACGGCTGGAACGTCGACGGCGACAAGAGCGCGTCGGATAATGTCGTTGATGTTTGCGTACCGTGCAAAGCGACCCGCACTTCGACTGCATGAGAGACCGTGGTGCCCGAGGCTGTTGACAGCTTCGCCACAGTGACAACGATGAGGAGAACAACACGATGCGCCTAAGCGAAGGGAAGCAGCGAGGCGGAAAGTTGTATCGTCGAACAAGGTGCCTAAGTTCGACGACGGTAGTGCGTGAAGCCAGAGGCCCGACTCCCTCTCACCCACAGCCAGCAGGCGCGCACGCTCCGCAGTAGAAGTAGAAGTGGCTATAAGGTTCCTCTGAACTTCTCTGCAGACCGGCTCATCCCACTGTCTCTGGTATGATGGGTTGTCGGGTAGATTTACATTCGGGCAAGCGAGTTTCCAGGCATTCACAGCCTCGGTGAAGCACGGCACATCAAAATCAATCAGTGTGGAAGCTAGGATATTCCTGATTAATTTATCAGTGCCATGAACCGAAGATATAAAAGCCGGTAAACTTATACTGGTAATTTTGCGGACGCCGAAGCCTCCCATACGAATGGGAAGAGTAGCTTGAGCCCAAGCTCGGTCGTCCATGGCCACATTTAAAATTGAAGATAGTGTATGCTTGATAATTTGGTCCACTTTTTCTAAAAGGTGAGGGTGCTTCCACATATGGGAAGCACGAAGGAAATATGTCAATTTAGGACCGAAACAGCAGTAACGAATTATGGTGATAGCCGAATGCATGTTAATTTTTAAGTCTTTCCGAAACGTCTTTGAAATTTTGAATTTTTTCTTCGACAAAATTGGGAAAGGAATTCTCAAAGATTGGTGACCCAAGGAGGTGAAGAGAGCTTTTGTCCATGATTTTGATTCCAGGGGCTATTGCGTTGAATTTTGAAAGTGTGAATTGTCGGTCAGTACTGTCAGACAAAAATAATTCGCATTTGGAAAAGTTCAGATCAAGTCCAATGGAATGAAGTCGATTTTTTAAAAATTGTAGATCATTTAATACCAAATTTACATCGCCTCCAAGGGTACTGTTACGGGGCAGGTTCTAAGTCCCTTTTAAAAAAAAACTATTTTTTAACCTTGAAGGAATTTAATTGAATTAGTACAAAATTTAATGTGTCCGCAACGAAGTTCAAAGTATGACTGTCGGAAACTACTTAGTAAATATCATTCGAAAAACAACAAGTATGGGAAACATTACATGACACCTACTGACGTGTCAGCGTTTATATTTTATATGCTTAGGGCTGTCTAAAAATTTATAACAACCCCCCCGATAAGATTGATCATCACGATTGAGAGTGATGAGAAATCTAAGATGAAACGTTGAACTTCGTTTTGGTTACAAACTAGGACTTAAGAAACCATAAGAACAATTATAAATGTAACCATTAGTAAACTTAGGATTAATCTAGAATTAAACATAGGAAATAGGATTAATACAATAATAATCATTTAAACAAGACAATAGGATTAAGGGTTACAATTGTTAAGGTCATTGCAAAACTAAGTCATGACATTACGTCTCAGTGGAGTAGGCAAGGATTTGCATGATCCCTGGCCGTCTTCGTCAGATGATTCAGTGAATCTGTTATTTACTGACTGAGCAGACTGAATTGTTTGTTTCTTTTTAGTGTAACATTGATTAAACACTTGGATACAATATCGAGGTTTAGTCGGACAAAATAACTTCCTAGATCTGTATAAGAGATAAATGAAAACAATGATAGAGATAACATACGTTAATGAGAGATAGTGAGTGCTATATTTATGTAAGTGAGATGGTTGTTCAATTTTATTTAACTCTTTTTCAAATTCATTCAAATGCACACTTGCTTGTAATAGCGAATTGAAATCATTAACATTCGATAACTTAACAAAAGGAAGATGCTGTATTGTTTTATTTATTCTCTGATTGTCGCAGCAATCATCTTCTATAATATTAAAATTAGATATATAATTAGTAACATTAGACATGACATTATCACTAGGTGTAAACTTTAAGGTTTTAAAGAAAGCTACACAATATTTTGGCAAGACCAACATGCCTGTACCAAAAAAGATCTCATCGTAATTGGTAGGATCATTTTCACATGTAATATGAGCCTTTCCAGGCTCTGACTGAACGAACAACCATTTATTATTATTTAACTTGAAAAATACATCGATAGAGCCATGTAACAGTTTGGTATTACAAGAATCTGTCAAGGAACTTATAGCTTCGGTTAAGATTATTGTTTCACACGTTGGATTAGCAATTGTAGAGTACACGTTTCCTAAAGAACACACATAACACTCATTATGAATCACTTGACACTTATCCACTGACTCTACACTGTTACAGCCACATAAGGTTTATTGGGAGCAATAAGTATATAAGTGTCAGGTTTGGAAACATCGTAAGGAGCTGGAAGTGGAACATTGTGGTAGAGGTTGTATGTTTGTGGAAGGACGAGTGGAATTCTAGTAATAATAATAATTTTGTTAAGATGATAATAACAAACTAAATCAGATATGTCTATAATAACATGTATATTTTCTAAAGATAAACTTGTAGGAAGTTCACAGTGTTTAGGAAGCTTATCTTTGTGCAGGTCTAGTTCTTGGAATAATTGATAAGGACTAAGTACAGTTGGATGAAGAATGTTGAGCTTGCTAAATAGGATAGCGTTGTTAACGTCATCAATGTCAAAGGACAAGGCTATCGTAATACTTTCCAAGGAGTTCAATAACATTATCAAATGGTTTTTTATTTCTAATTTATCACTTGAATTAGATAATTGTTCGAAGGCTTTTCTAATAGTATCTAAATTTTGATTTAATTGATTTTGATTTTTGTTTACCCTTGACATTGTATTATTAAAGGTTGAGATAGTAGATTGGATAACGTGAATGTTATCTTTCATTAAGTGGGCTAACTGTTTTTCGTCTGACTGTACTTTAGTAATAGCGTCCGAGAACTTTAGAGCATCTTCAGAGTCTAAAGTTCCAAAGATTGATTTTAAGATTGAGCCGCCAGCATCAATGAGCCCGCGTTTAAAACGGTTTGGTTTTTGATCTTGGACGAGGTAGGATATCGACAAGAACTTGCGAACATTATTAAGATGTTGATTTTGTAAAGGCGACAACAGATTGGTACATTCCAGTTGAATTTTACTGGAAGAGCTAGTAACACAGAAATTAGAAACTTCTTTGATTAGAGCTTCAACTTTATCTAAATGCGGCTTTATATGGCTAATGTCTAAGTACGTTACAACATTCCAGTAATCGTTTGTGAACTTAACATTTGGTAATTGGTCGAAGTATAGGCTTGGACTACCTATGATTGGAGTAACGAATTTGTGGCTCGAGGATGGTTGAAGTAACAACCTGAAATGGAAAAATAAGGCTAGTCATCTGTTGCAATTTTTATTTCGTCGTAATGATGACGAACATGTTTTCTATTTACTAAGAGGGTAACCGTGTGGTTACCATTGACTTTGACGATTTTAAAAGGCCCTTTCCATATAGGAGACATCGCTTTATTTTGTTTATGATGACACCGTAAATAAACCATGTCACCTATTTTATACGTCACGGGCTTAGCATGAATATCGAAACGTTGCTTAGATTTTTCTTTGGATGATTGTATATTTTCCAAGGCCTTTTGTCTACTATAATATAACCTATGATTAAGAGCACGAATATAGTCTGTATAGGTATTTAAGAATTAAATACCTATACAGAAGGTATCGGCACTTTTGGGTATGTAAGGTTTAAATCCGAACAATAACTCCATCGGCTGGAAGCCGGTAGTAGAATGTACATTAGTATTATACGCTATCATGGCAGTTTGTAGATATAAACTCCAGGTATGTTGATTATCTTCGATGTATGATCGTAAGTACTCTTTTAGAGTCGCGTGGCTTCTTTCGAGAGCGCCACATGTTTGCGGGTGATACGGAGAGGCGAAAATATGCTTAATGCCGAATAATCTCTCTAACTGTTTTAGAACGTCTGATGTAAAGTTCGTGCCTTGGTCGGTTACGATCATCCTGGGGATACCTAAATGAGAAATGAAAAGCACAAGTTTTTGTGCAGTTTCTTCAGCGGAACAAGTAGTCATTGCATATGCTTGCGAATATTTAGTTAAATCGTCTTGCATTGTAAGGATAAACTTATAATGATAGTCGTGAGTTTCAGGCAATGGCCCGACGACGTCTAAGAATACCTTTTCCATAGGTTTCGTAGCTGTTGATGTGATTACCATAGGAGCACGATTTGTTTGACGTAGTGGTTTGTTTATTTGACAAGACTTACAAGTTTTAACATAGTTTTCTATGTCTTGGCGCATGTTTTTCCACCAGTAAAGGGTTTTTAACCTATCATACATGCGAGAAATACCCGGATGTCCTGCTGAAGGAGAGTCGTGATTATCTTTTAGTATACGAGGAACTTCCGCGGGTGTAGGATATAGAATATTATTATGATAGATATGAACTTTTAGACCCGTGTTGTGAAATAGAAATCCTATAATGTTGTATAATTTGGTAAAGGATAGCTTCGTGAATGGATCTTGGAAATCGGAAATAGCAAATTCTTTTTCTTCTGAATACCATGCTGTAATCATTTCTCGATAGTCTCTTAACATATTAAAAATATCTTTGTAAGTCATTTCGTCAAAATGATGGACACGTAAGAATAAATGTGTGAAAACGTGTTTTTCATTGGATGTACTTTGAAACGTATACAGTTCTCTTTCTAAGGTTCGTATGTCAGGTAAATCTTCGTCGAACTTGGATACCTGCAAGATTTCAGAGCAGTATGGAATCGAATCGTCTAAGTCGATGGCAGTAGGGTAAGTAATCATTTTACATTTTGCCTTAAGTAATGAATCGTTATGCTCCTCTATAACGGTATCGTAGGAATTAGTATGTTGCTGACTACTTTGCAAATATTTTTCGTAAGTTTCAGAGGTAGAAGGGATGCTAGGATCCGTAGTAAGTATTGGATTACGAGACAAGGAATCGGCATTACAATTCATCTTACCTTTCTTATGAACTATTTCATAGTCGAACTCTTCCAACTTTAAGCGCCAGCGAACTAATTTTGAACTAGGGTCTTTGCAGTTGAACAACCACTGAAGTGGCTTATGATCAGTAACTACAGTGAACTTGTTACCGTAAAGTCTTCAGACCTTACGGTCTGAAGACTTTTGTGCCGAAAATGATAGCTAGACATTCTTTTTCGGTAGTAGAATAGTTTCCTTCCGCTTTGTTGAGAGTTCTAGACGCATACGCGATTGGTAAATCTTGACCGATTTTTCCCTGAGATAAAATAGCAGAAACAGCGAAATTAGAAGCGTCTGTAGTTAGTACGAAAGGCTTGGAGAAGTCGGGATATTGAAGAATAGGAGCGGTCGTTATTTTATATTTTAACTCATCGAAGGATTTCTGTTGTTCAGGGGATCAAATGAAATTAGCGTTTTTCTTTAGGAGGCTTGTAAGGGGTTTCGTGATATGGGAAAAGTTTTCTATGAACCGGCGGTAATACCCCACTAACCCGAGGAACGATTTAACGTCACGAGGAGATTTAGGAATTGGTTTATTTTGAACACAATAAACCTTTTTGGGATCTGGCTTCACGCCTTGATCTGATATTATATGACCTAGATACTGTACTTCCTTTCGTAAAAACTCACATTTGGCAGGTTGTAGTTTTAATCTATGTTCACGTAACTTTCCAAAAACTGATTCTAAATTTCGGCAATGTGATTCAAGGTCGTGGCCGAATAGTACAATGTCGTCCATATATGTAAAACAGTGAGTTCCTTGAAGGCCACTTAAGACAATATTCATAAGCCTTTGGAACGTGGATGGTGCATTTCGGAGTCCGAAAGGCATTCTAGTAAATTCGTAATGACCGGATGGGACACTAAACGCGGTTTTTTCTGTGTCTTTGACTTTAACTTGGTGGAACGAAGATACAAGGTCAAGTGTAGTGAAATATTTGCTATGGCCTAATTGATCTAAGATGTCAGAGATATTTGGAATTGGATATGCATCGCCGATTGTGATTTCGTTTAACTTACGATAATCGATAACAATCCGCCATTTGGGCTTACCGGACGCGTCCTGCTTTTTCGGTACAACCCAGATTGGTGCTGACCATGGAGACATTGAAGGTCGAATTATATTTTGATTAAGCATATCTTGAATTTGTTTGTTGACCTCTTATTTATGACATTCTGGAAACCTATAACTTTTGACTGCAATCGGAGTTTCGGATGTAACACGTATTTCGTGTTCTAAAGTATTAGTATGTGTAAGTTTGTCCCCCTCTAAATAGAATATATCTTGGAATTTAGAACATATATTCCGTAAGCGATCTTGTTCTTCAGAGTTAAGATGATCGCATCTAATCAACTTTTGAACCTTGGAATCCCGATCTGATGTGTATGGGTATGTTGAATTAGAATATGACGTAGCTGTATTTCTACTGCAGCTCAATACAGCTACGTCATATTCTAATTCAACATACCCATACACATCAGATCGGGATTCCAAGGTTCAAAAGTTGATTAGATGCGATCATCTTAACTCTGAAGAACAAGATCGCTTCGATCCGAAACTCCGATTGCAGTCAAAAGTTATAGGTTTCCAGAATGTCATAAATAAGAGGTCAACAAACAAATTCAAGATATGCTTAATCAAAATATAATTCGACCTTCAATGTCTCCATGGTCAGCACCAATCTGGGTTGTACCGAAAAAGCAGGACGCGTCCGGTAAGCCCAAATGGCGGATTGTTATCGATTATCGTAAGTTAAACGAAATCACAATCGGCGATGCATATCCAATTCCAAATATCTCTGACATCTTAGATCAATTAGGCCATAGCAAATATTGCACTACACTTGACCTTGTAT